>CP094632.1:23771860-25029461 GCA_023657505.1 Camelina hispida | reverse complement strand
AGCACGATCGATGCATCCTACTGCATCGATCGACACACCCTAAACCGGAATCTCGGTTCACGGATGTTTACAATTCTCCCCCACCAAACTGGATTCGTCCTCGAATCCCAAACAACCATCAGCCAAGGACTCCGTGCAACCGTCTTCACGGCCCGCACTCCTCCGACCGATCTACAGAAGGTCACCTCTAGGCGATAGACTCACGCTCCAGGCGTCATTTGCTCGACTTTTGACTTTCCTTCTTCATAGGCCTAAACCTTGAGTTTTCATCGGCTCCTCATCAGACCTAAGTCTGCATGCCAATGCTGGCTCCTCATCGGGGCCTAAGCCCGCATGCCGATAATATATAAGGAAAAATCCAACTCGTCTCTCGGGTCGTCACCCTACAGCGCGCCTCCGGACCGTCGTCCGAAGTCGATATACCAACCATACTCCAAAGTCACAAAGTCTCCGAATATGGCAGTACTAGGAGAACCAAAGTCCTCCAAGAGCCGCGAGCAAACGATTCTGAACACGTCCGAGTCCTATCCCTATCCAGGTTTCCTTCCCGTGACTCGCGTAAAACATCTCAACGTTCTACCAGCCACATATTCCTCACTGGAATATATGACCACACAAGGATCATATACACGCCACAAAGGCCGCCACAAAGGCCAACAAAATGTCCTCACGAGGACCGCCACCAAGGCCAAACAAATGTCCTAAAAAGGACCGCCACCAAGGCCACTGGTCCCGAAGGACCGTCACGAAGACCATCTGTCCCGAAGGACCGTCACAAAGACCATCTGTCCCGAAGGACCGCCACAGACCATCTGCCCCAAGGACCGCTACAAAGACCATTCGTCCCGGGACCGCCACAAAGACCATCTGTCCCGAAGGACCGCCACAGCACCACTGTCCCGGGCGACCGTCAGAGAACCATCTGTCCCCCAAGGACCGTCACATAGACACTCTGGCTAAACAGCACCTCTCTCTCAGCCCGCCACAAAGGCCAACAAACGGCTAAAAGCCCGCCACAAAACCACAATTGGCTAAACGCCCGCCGCCAAAGGCCACACAATGTCTAACAAGTCCGCCACACACAGGCACTCTGACCCGAAGGTCCGCCACAAAGGCACAAAAGCCTCTCAGGCTTCCACCGCAAAAATGGACAAATTCTCTTTCCGAGAACTTTCCATATTTAGCACTTTCCCTTTCTCGGAAACTTCCACTTAAGGAAACTTCTATTTCAGGAAACTTTCCCCAACCCGCCTCACAGAAACTTAGTACCCCGAGCACACCTCATCTCATGCATCGAGTCGCACAACCAACCACCCCAAGCGACCGAGTAACAAGAGAGATGGGCTGGAATACTCCATTCCCGCTCCAGCCACGGACATGACGGAACCAGACTAGGCAAGCTCAGGTCGTGGTTGCTTCTCATACCACTTCAACCTTGCCTTCATCCTTGCTCCTCAGGTTCCCAAGTCTGCCTCCTCCACACCATCACAGTCCCAAAGGACTCTCATCAAAGGAACCTTCTTCTTCCGGTTCCTTGATCCTCCTCTCGAGAACCCTCACTGGTCTCGCCCAAAGTCATGTTAGGCTGATCTTCTTGAATCTTAGCCAACAAGCTGATCATCCTCACGGAGACACTTCCGCAACATAGACACATGGAATACCTTATGGAACGCACGCATAACCTCAGGTAACTCCAGTCTATATGCCACTGGTCCAACTCGCTCAATCACTCGAACGGACCCATATACCTCGGACTCAACTTAGTCTCTGTCAATGACCTGTTCGGACCCCGCAACATGGCCATCTTGAGGTACACTCTGTCTCCTACCTGAAACTCCAGGTCTCTCCTCCTCCTATCAGCATAACTCTGCCTATCCCCGAGCCTCTTTCATGTTCAGCTTGAGAACCGGATCTCTCGAGGTCTCCTGAACAAAATCTGCCCCGTACATGCTCCTCTCCCCACCTGAGTCCAGCATAACGGTACGACACGGCCTCCCATACAAAGCCTCATAAGGAGCCATACCAATACACGCCTGATAGCTGTTGTTGTAAGCAAACTCTACCATGTTCAGGTGATCTGCCCAATGGCCACCCCATCCAAAACACACATCCTCAGCAAATCCTCCAACGTCTGGATCGTCCTCTCGACTGTCCATCTGTCGGGGATGATAAGCTGTACTCATATGCACCTTAGTGCCCATCTCTGCCTGAAATGCCTGTGACCGAAGTGAACTTAGAATCTCTGTCAGACACAATGCTCGCTGGCACCCCATGGACTATCTCCCTCACATACTTCTAGCCAAGCACCGCTGCTCCATCGCCTTCTTAATGGCCAGAAAATGTGCTGACTTAGTCAACCGGTCCACAATGACCCAAATAGCATCAAAGGTCCGTGACACTGTAATCCTACCACAAAGTCCATGGTAATCATATCCCACTTCCACTGAATGGGTAAACTCTTTTCAGACCCAGGAACCTGATGCTCAGCCTTCACTAGCTGACACACATCACACCTCGAAACCCAACCCGCTACATCCTTCTTCATCCCGATCCAATGATAGTACTCTCTTGGTCACGGTACATCTTAGTCGCTCCTGGATGAATAGATAGCTTGCTCGAATGAGCCTCTCTCGAATCTCCGCCTCAACTCCTCATCCTTGGGCACACAAATCCGACCATGCACCAAGATAGTACCATTATCTGAGACCTGATACTCTGACTCAACATCCTTTGAGGCATTCACCAGCCCCAAATCCTTCTCCTGTGCCAACGCACCCTACTCAAAAGATCTGCTCGGTCAACTGCTTCCAAACCCAACGGTTCCAGGGAAACAGCACACAAGCTCAATGCACGATCTCTCCTACTAGAGACTCCATCTCCTCGCTCTTGAGCCGAAGCTACCTTCTTCCGACTCAGAGCATCCTGAACCGTGTTAGCCTTACTGGATGATAGGCTATCTCCAAATCATAGTCTGCCACAAGCTCCATCCACCGCCTCTCCTCAAATTCAACTCAGGAGTGAATATATACTTCGTGCTCTTATGATCGTAAACACCTGTACCTTTGCACCATAAAGATAAGACCTCCAAATCTTCAGGGCAAAGACTACAGCACCCATCTCCAAATCATGAGTAGGATAGTTGCCTTCATGCACCCGCAACTGCCGCGATGCATAGGCAATCACCTTCCCATGCTGCATCGAACACACCCCAAACTAACTCTGGATGCATCCGTATAAACCACATAGGGTTCTCTCTCAAGCCAAGCCAAAATCTGGCGCAGTAGTCAACATTTCCTTCAGGCTTGCAAAGCCTTCCTCACACTCTTCGACCGACAAAAGGAACATCCTTCCCTGTCAACTTAGTCATGTGGACGTGCTCTGCTTGCAAACCCCGCACAAATCTCCGTAGTAACCTGCCAATCCAAGGAAACTCCTTATCTCTCGTGGCATTCTCGCGGTGAGGCCAATCCCCGATAGCCTGAATCTTCTCCTGGATCTACAGAAACCCCTCTGCAGAAACAATGTGACCGAAATCCCATCTCACGCTGCCGAAACTACACTTGCTCAACTTGGCAAATAACTTCGCTCCCGCAGCCTTCTCCATAACTGCCCTCAAATGCACTGCATGCTCTTCGGGACTCTTAGAATAGACCAGGATGTCGTCGATGAAAATGATGACAGAAACATCCGAAACTCCTGGAACACACTGTTCATCAATCTCATAAACGCTGCTGGTGCGTTAGTCAACCCGAAAGGCATCACCACAAACTCATAATGCCCATACCTCGTCCTGAAAGGCTTCCTCACATCTGCCTCATCTATCGGTACCGATGATAACCCGACGCAGATCCACCTTAGAGAACCAAGTAGCCCTCAACTGATCCAACAACTCATCGATCCTAGGAAGAGGATACTTGTTCTTCATGTGACCCGGTTCAAACCCCGATAATCAATGCATAATCTGAAACTCCCATCCTTCTTCTTCACAAACAACACCGGCGCTCCCCACGGTGATACACTAGGACGGATGAATCCCTTACTCAACAAATCCTCTAGCTGCTTCTTCAGCTCGCCATCTCTGCTGGAGCCATTCTGTAAGGAGCCTTGGATAACGGTGTCCCCCGGTTCCAGTTCAATGGTAAGGATCCGACCGAGATGGTGGTAATCCCCGCAAAGACTGAAACACGTCCTCAAATTCCTCTACTACCGGAATACCGCTAACCGTAGACTTCCCCACTGACTCTGGCATAGATATAGTAACCAGATAAGCCTCACGGCCCTTCTCGATCATCTTCCCAGCCTGAATGGCTGAGATCACGAGACTCCCCCGGTCTAATACCCCGAAAAACCAACTTCCCTCCCGGACGCTCAAACTCAACTCTACCCCGATAGCAATCCAGATGCACCATATGCCGATGCAACCAATCCATCCCGAGAATCACATCATACAACTCCACTGGACTGATAAGCAAATCCGCCGGCCTTGACTCTCCCGCGATCTGAATATCAACCCCTAGCTCGTCCAATAATCTCGAGAACTTGCCTCCAGCAACTCTAACAACTCCTGTACGCTCCCGGAATCCCCTCCGATTCCCGCATACTCGCACACTCCGGAGTAATGAAGCTATGAGAAGCTCCAGAATCAAACATAACGTGGGACTTAAACCCGCCCACCAACAAGGTCCCTACACAAACCTCATGTGTTGAGAACCTAACACTTTATCACAGGAACATATACAATCTGAACCTACTACAATTCACAAAGTTAAAGTACCAGAAAATATACCTGTGATCGCCCCGGCACTGGTTCCACCAGTCTCAGCTGTCGTGTAAACCCGAGGCGCCTGCTCAATCCGTGCCACCGCTGACCTCCAGGCTGCACCGCTGCAACGCTGCCACCGCTGCCGGCTGCAACTTGGGACAAAAGGCCTGATGTGCCCCGTCTCCCTACGTGATAACAAACCCGAGGTCCTGCCATCGGAACACTCCTCTTGGGACAACTAGCAACCTTGTGATCCTTGCTCCCACATCCGAAGCAACCCGCACCACTCGGCTTCGCGTAGCCTCCCACTTCCTCTTGGTTCCCTCGAGCATGCCTACCGCCCCTGCTGGAACCACCCCTGCTGTGAGCCTTACTAGCTGAGCTACTGGAGTAACCGACACTGACTGTGCCCGGATATCCTCCTCAATCTCTGCTGCAGTCTCAACCAGCTCTGCACACGTAGCATAGTACCGCCTCTACAGTGAACTCTCAACTCATCCCGTAGAGCTCTCATAAACCTCCTCACCTGAGCCTCCTCGGACTCCATACCGACCCCTATAACATAAAAGTCGACTGAACTCTAAATCCAGCTCCCGCACTGACCGCGTCCCTGAGACAACTGAAGGAACTGCACCTCCAAACGATCCAATGCCTCTCTAGAAAATACTTGCGGTTGAACTCCAAAACGAAGTCAGCCCAAGTCATCTCCCGCTGCACCCTCCTAGCAGCCACAGACCTCCACCACAACTCAGCATCTCCACTCAAAAGTAGACCCCTATGTCCACCAGAACTCCTCAGACATCTCAGAGTGTGGAAGTTACGTTCCACCCTCGCCTCCCCACGCATCCGGGCAAGTAGGATCTACACCTCCCGAGAACTGCTCAGTACAAACTTGCCCATCTCTGTCAACATGGTGAGATAACGACCATGGACCCCCACATCTGCAGCCACTGGCTGTCGCTCCTCCGCCACCACGGTGGCACTACCCGAGCCTGAGCCGGTACCACGTGGTAACCGCTCCAACACTGTGCTAGAAAGCCGCAATGTCAACACCAGGGACTCCACCCGCCGGGCTCCCACACCCGGACCCCAGCATCACCAACCACTGGAGCATCAACACCGCCCCTCCGGCCACACTCACTGAATCCCCGGTACACCCCTGCGACTCGCCAACACCTCGCCTGTCACACTGGTCCTCGGTCTCACTAACCACTGGACTCCGCCCTACCACGACCACGCCGGGACCACGACCGTCCACGACCTCGACCAGCAACAGCACCACCTCTAACCATCTGCACTACCATGAACAGGCTAAGCAACCAATTACTATTTAACACGAAATAGAAACTCACCGTGGAATCACCAATAGCTCGAAGAGGATGTTCTAGGACTCCATGCCACACACAATTGACTAACTCACATAATCAATCAAGACATGCAATCCCAAACATCTACAGCACAAAGCCTAGTGAACCCAAACCTAGAACCGTAAGGGCTCGATACCAAAATGAAACGACCGACCCTTTTTAAAAAAAAAAAATACATATATAATATAATAAATAAACTACAACTAGTGGTCCCATACCCACTAGTCACCTAACCTCAAACACAACCAACAGCGGAAAATAATAATAATAATAATAATAATAATCAATCAATATCAATCCAATAGTATAAATATCCAATATAATTCCATCCTTAACTAATGATCCAAACATCGTGAAAAACAAGTAACCAGCAACCTAAACCATGCTCTAAGACTCAACTCTAGCAACCTAACAATGCCGATCAACAATCAACCGAGTCCCGAACATCCTCCTCACTGCCTGGATCCCACGGTCACACTTTGCCTTTACTGCACCACAAACACATATTGCAATGCATGAGTATTTTACAAACACTCAGTAAGGCAATCCTCCCATCTACTGGGCTATACACACAGGCAATGAGTATCAGTAATCTTCACACATCAATCAACAAACAATAACAAAACAGACGTAGCATCGACCGATGCCACAACTGCATCGATCGATGCCAACAGAGAAGCATCGATCGATACAGAAGCTGCATCGATCGATGCAGTGTAACTGCATCGACCGATACCCAGTCTGCATCGACCGACGCATGCTCGACGCACACGAAAACCCTAAAGTTCATCGCGCCGTCTCTCGCACTTGCATCGACCACGTTATGCATCGATCGACGCAACGCCGAGTGCTCCAGTTTCTCGCCGGATCTCGTTCCTACAACCACATAAACTCAATCCCAAGCCACAAGAAAGCTTCCTAACGTCCATAACAACACCCTAATGCGTCTAACAACAAACAACAAGCAAATCACTGAATTCTCTAGCTTAGATAAGCCATGGTCCCGCACTTACCTGCTGCAAGACGAATCTAAACAATAAACCAGAAGAACACGCTTCCAGGAAGCTCCTACAGCAATCCCCGCATCTCAAAGAAAGCCCCAAATCTCCAGAAACTCAAGAACACTCAAGAACAGTTTCTCTTTCGTTTCCTCAAATGCGGCCAAAACACGCGAATGAGACAAAACTCTCGAAAGGGGTTTTCCTTCCTCAAAACGCAAAGGTTTGACTTTAGTTTCAAACGCACAAAATTGAGTCAGCATCGATCGATGCTCCTACCGTGATCGATCGATGCACACCCTAAACCGGAATTCCGGTTCACGGATGTTACGAAATTAAGCATTTGTTTACTTTTTAATTAAATTTTTATATTTAAAATTAACTAAAAGATGTAAATAAGATTCATCATTCCAAAATCTTTTGTTAAATCAAGAATTAGAATAATTTTTTTACTTTTAAAAATGAATGCTAGAAAATATTTAGAAAAGTGTATAAACCGTTGAGATTGAAATTTTGGTTGATTTTGTATCATGACAAAAAAAATGAAAACAGTTCAAAGACAATATATACGAAAACATTTGCATTGAAAACATTTTTGAAAACAAATAAAACATTTGCATTGAAAATTAAAACGACAACTAATATGAAACAAAATTTAAATCCAGAACGACAATTAAATTAGAACGGAGGAAGTATATTTTCGTTCGGGATTTAAATTTTGTTTCATATTAGTTGTCGTTTTAGTTTTTCAATGCAAATGTTTGAATATTCAGTCTTATCCCTGCTGTTTTAAAGTTTCAACCAATGAAAAATTTATAAAATATATTAATAAAGGGCAAAAAGAAAATTTAATAGTTTCTTTAATTTGCAAAAACCTTAAACGACAATTAAATTAGAACGGAGAGAGTATTGATTTTAAAAGATATGAATGTTCGAATAAACACAACTCTACAGTGAACAATTGAATTTTCATAAATAATGATCCATCACAACTTTTCTAAAATATTTAAAAGGTACATTGAAAAACATATGTTGGTCGCATTTATTCCGATTGTTATTATAGTATATAGATTATGATAAGAATATAAAATTATACGTAAAATGATTGGATTAATGATTGGAATGTGTCTCATTGATCTCCCTATCACGCGGCACACAATAAAAGGAGAATTCAGTAGCTTAGGATGAACTTACTATATATCCAAAATAATACATATGTATCTAGCAACAAAGTAAAGAAGTTCTCTGAAGTCAGTTTATAAGCAGAGCCGTGCGTCTGTGCATCAAAAGAAACCACCGCCTACGGCCTCATTTTCAGTAAAAAAATCAAGAAGCCCTTAAATTGGTTAGATTCAACTTTTTAGAGCAGAGAAGCTTAGATCTTTTAATCGAAAGACTTGGATGAGGTTTTCTGAAATTAGTAATCAATCTATAAATAAAGTAAAAACTGAAATGTCATTAAAAATATATCAAATGATATGGATTAATAGTAAATATTAAATGAATTAGTAAAAACTTAAACCTGATTCTTGTTTATAAAATGTTGGTTAAAAGTGTTGATTCTGTTTATAAGCAGGATGAATAACGTACCAGCAACTTGTGACCTACGCTAGATGTATCTTGACTTGTAAGACCCACTTGACTTGGCACCAACGGAGATGTTCCTTGTTCAAGCTCGATGGTTGGAGGATCAAATGTGTAGATTCATCATGAGACATCTCATGCAGGATGGACTATTTATTTATATGCTTAAGCTTAACTAACCTTGAGAAACTTAATGGGAATTAGTGGTAAATGTTACTATATATTAAAAAGAAATAGGGAATAATATTAAAAAAAAATTACGGATAAACGAAAAAATCTTTTAGAAGACAAAAGATGGAATGAAGCCAAAAACAACTTAAAAGAATCAACAAAACGCGGCGGCTTTTGTCGTATCAAAAACAGATTAAAAATAACAAACAAACGAAACGGTGTCGTGTCGAAGCACTCTCTCTCTCTTATCCTCTTATCTAACTAGAGAGAGAGCGACCAATAATTGGCTTTTGTCTTTCTCATTCGTTGATCCAATCTTTTCCCCCAAATTTATCCAAATCCCTTCTTTGAGATATTTTTGCTTCGAAGCTTCTTCTTCTTCTTCTTCTTCCTTCCTCTTCCTCTTCTAGATTCTCAGCTACTACTGAGAGATCTGATGTGATTGAGAAATAGTAGACTACTAAGAGAGAGAGAAAACAAAATGGATCCGGGAGTAATACACCGATCATGCCGATTGATTTACCGATTATGCACGACAGTGATCGTTACGACTTCGTCAAAGACATCGGTTCTGGTAATTTCGGCGTAGCTCGTCTCATGACCGATAGGGTTACCAAGGAGCTTGTTGCTGTTAAGTACATCGAGAGAGGTGAAAAGGTTTGCTTTTTTTTTTTATCATCTCCCTTTTACTTCAATATTTCAATTTGGATTGATATTTATAGGCTTTTAGTGATGCTGCTGATGATCCCCAAAGTTTCGGTTTTTTTTTGTTAGTTTTCCAGATTTAGTACCTTCCCTTTTTATCTGATCCAGTTTGCTTTTTAATTTCTGTTTTCTGCTACTATGATTAATGCGATAGAAAGTTTTCACCTTTCTTAATTTCGTTTCAATTAGTGCTTTAGATTTTTTATTTTGTATTTGAATTTGTTGTGACTTGTGATGATACGTTTTTGTGTTTAACAGATTGATGAGAATGTTCAGAGGGAGATTATCAATCATAGATCACTGAGGCATCCTAATATTGTCAGGTTTAAAGAGGTAATTAAACACCTTGATATTGTTTCTTCCTTTGTGTGTTTTGTATCTGTAAGGCAGAGTGGTTTAGAGTTATTTTGTTTTGTGTTTTGTTATGGTTTTAGGTGATTTTGACGCCTACCCATCTGGCTATTGTTATGGAGTATGCTGCTGGTGGAGAACTTTATGAGCGGATTTGTAATGCTGGGAGGTTTAGTGAAGATGAGGTTTTGATTCTGATTCTCTTACTTCTGTGTTGCAGTATTGATGTACTAGTACTGATCTTTGAGTGTGTTTTTTTGTTTAAATGTATAGGCTCGGTTCTTCTTTCAGCAGCTTATATCTGGAGTTAGCTATTGTCATGCAATGGTATGCAGTGCAATGTTCTTTTCTTTTGTTTCTTTCGGAGAGTTTAATGATTTCACTCTGGTAATATTCTGTTTTGATTTCCCTGTGTAGCAAATATGCCATCGGGATCTGAAACTGGAGAATACTTTGTTGGATGGAAGTCCTGCCCCTCGTTTGAAAATATGTGATTTTGGTTATTCCAAGGTACTATTTCTCTCAAGGTTTGTTCTCTGAATTCCAAGTGTTACAACATGGTCCTGCGCAAATCAGTGGGGAACATCTTTAGACTCCTCGTTGTGCTTCTTATTTTCTCATGTTCTTTTGCCTATCATGTCTTTCCTACTACTGATTTATCATTGGAAGTGTTTTTGCTGATGCCCTTACGATGCATTTCTTTTCTTCAGTCTTCTGTTCTTCATTCCCAACCGAAGTCAACTGTTGGTACCCTGCATACATTGCACCAGAGATTCTTCTTCGACAGGAATATGATGGCAAGGTAAGCCCCTGAGACCAATTCCTCTGTCTTGATTTATACCACAATATTTTCTTTGAGTTGTCACTGAATTTTGTGGTGTTACAATACCCAGCTTGCAGATGTATGGTCCTGTGGTGTAACCTTATATGTAATGTTGGTTGGAGCATATCCATTTGAGGATCCACAAGAGCCAAGAGATTATCGAAAGACTATACAAGTAATGCTCTTTTTTCTAAGTTCTTTATCCACCACCTTCTTATACTCATTATCCTTCAAATAGTGATTGTATTGAGTTTGCTTCTTCGTTGACCCTAAAACGCAGAGAATCCTTAGTGTCACATACTCAATCCCAGAGGACTTACACCTTTCACCAGAATGTCGACATCTAATATCGAGGATTTTCGTTGCTGATCCTGCAACAGTAAGTTCTACTCTTTGTAAAAAACTCTGTTCTTGAAAACATTTTTGAGTTCTGAATAAACAAATTGAGAGAACCTCAATGTGGTGCAGAGAATCACAATTCCAGAGATCAAATCCGATAAATGGTTCTTGAAGAATCTTCCAGGTGACTTGATGGATGAGAACAGAATGGGTAGTCAGTTTCAAGAACCAGAGCAGCCGATGCAGAGCCTTGACACAATCATGCAGATAATATCAGAGGCTACGATTCCAACTGTTCGTAACCGTTGCCTTGATGATTTCATGGCGGATAATCTTGATCTAGACGATGACATGGATGACTTTGATTCTGAATCTGAGATTGATGTTGACAGTAGTGGAGAGATAGTTTATGCTCTCTGAGATTCTGAGGACAAAAGTCTGTTTTGTCCGTACTGTTGAGACACACCAGTGGAGTTTTGTCTTAGCTCCACCTCCATCGTTCATTTTTGGACCGTTTTGTTGGTTTTTTTACTCTACAAACTTTGGATTCACATACATATATATTTATGTAATGTAATGTGTAATATATTTATGTATTCTCTTTGTTTGATCACTATCGGCACAATTTATAAAAAAGTATATGACATTAGATTTGAGGAAAGCTAAGAGTGATTTGACAGAATTGGTACGTCAAGAAATCGCATTTCGTGGTCTTTGTAAACGAATCAGTTGTAAACGAATCGCATTTCGTGGTCTTTGTTCTGTTTTCTTGAGCGCCAGCGAATTTGATATCAATCTTCGGTTTAGATCCATCACTCGAGCATTCAGCGGTTTCTTCGGAAGATTGGTCTGTTTCTTCTACAATATCTTGATTACTACTTTGTGATATGCTATTACTGCTTTTGAAACACATAAAGTTCGTTGGTTGATGCGTGTTTTCCTCAAGTTTAGTGTCCTTTTCAGACATTTTGGCCAAGAGTTCTTTGATATCTACCCACTGATTGACTTGAACATCCACATCTACCATCCATCTTAATGAAGCTTCTAACTCTTTGATTCTTCTCTTATACCTAAAGTTCAAAACCACCAAAATGATACGTACACATGTTATTTCATAAAACACAACTACATATTATTTCATTAAAAAAAAAAAACAATTCTTCTCTAATACCTTAAGAGGTTTTTCAAAAGTACTAAACTAAGAAATAAGTGAGGCGCCTTCATATATACCGAAAGAAATTTATGTAACTATATTGTATACAAAACCTGAACTTCTTAAGTAAGTTTCTGCGTCTGAGTTCCGCATAAGCCTCGACAAGAGAAACAGCCTTTTCAAGGAGATGCTTAAGATCTTCAATAACTTTCCTCTGTGGATCTTCCACTTCTTCGCTAAGCTTATCAACTTGAGCCACCAACGGAGTGATCCTAAAGATTGTTGCATCGAGACGGTCAAAGATGCTTGTTGAGGTTAAAGATCTATCTATAGCTCTTTTGATGGCATAATGAAGGGCTTGGAGAACATATTCAAGAGCAGGCCCTACCACAATCTCAACAACTGACATTATTCTTGGAAATTAGAATAATCGCGATTATGATCAGGAAGATGGGCTTCAGCTTTCGAGATTAATGTATGGAGGAGTGACAGGGGGCGGATCTAAATGTAAAGTAGGTAGGGCATGTGCCATCTCCCAAAGCTTAATTTACAAATAAGTTGTTGTAACCAATCTTTCTTTCGTATTTATACAAAGCATACGTTATACATACTCTATGTAATTTTGGCTACATAATGTCTATAATCTACTTATTATATATCATCAACATCGTGTAATAAGGCTACTAAATAATATTTTTTGGGCTTTTAAAGTTATTAAATGGGCCTTAGGTTGTGTTGTGCAACCAAAGTAAGTTAGGATTGAGCTAATCTTGATACATTCTGGTTGTTGTTGTCAATCACAGATGTGTTATATAGTTATATGAAGTGAAAACGTGAAGCAACTATCATTGGTTCAGGAACAAAATTCAAATGGTCTTACTGGGAACAATGGTACATCAAATCTTAAAGTGACACAGGCTGCAAAATCACAAATTGGGAAAGTCCGACTATTCTAAAGTAGATGTTAGACCCGTGAGGTAAACATGTGCTATTCATTGTGGAAAGTGATATTTATCCTGTTCTCATCTTCTCTACCAATTACAGTAAAAGTATTTATATCAGGAAAGTAGCTTTGGTAGGACCTTGCTCATCCAATCCTATCACGAAGGTCATCATAATAATTCATAAACGAGAAAAATGTTCAGGTTCTTCCCATCAAACGATGGTGTCACAGTCATCTTTGTCCTCTAAAGTCACTTTCCCCAGCTAGATTTACCAGTCTGCACTTATCACTTATGCAATGCATGGTGCCCATCTTAAGATGCCTCAAACCGTTCATGATGAGGGGTTAACTCATCTTGTTGTCCACATTAGTTGCATTTTCTGTTGAAAATGCCTTTTGATCGATCTGAACAGTCTTCTTCTGTGGTCATTCGTCATTTGATAGATCTATTGTCGATCTTTCTATACGTAGGACATGTTACTATTTGTCTCGTCTCTTTCAACTCTTTGTTTTTCCTCTCTCTTGGCCCTTTTAGTGCTTTCAAGCTTTTACACTATTTCTAAAATTGGGTTGTCATTTATACTTTTCCGCAATGAATTATTTGTTCTTTTTCTTCTTTTTTCTCCTTGCGGTATTGTCTTTTGAGAGTTTCTTTTGGCATTTGGGTTGTACTTGCGTAGCTGTATTTCCTTCCAAGTTCTAAATTTATTCATTTTTAAGAAAAATAACCCCCAAAAATGATCTTTTAGTAGTATCACTATAAGGATATTCTAGAAAATATATTGTATAAATATTAGATGAATAAGCATAAGACTTGTGCTATACTCTCAATCTATCTATCTTCAGAGATATTGTTTTAAATTTAGTATAAAATAAGAATAATAGACTGACTAGAATGATTAATAAGACTTAAGAGTTTGTAAAAAATGAAGAGCATTCTTGATTTTTTTATGGTCGGCAAGACGGCAATGAAGAGCCACTATTTTAATGAAGTATCTATACGTAGGTTCATACCTAAACTTTTATACGTAGTTTTTATGTACAGTTATTGCTAAATCTATGTGTATACCTATATTAATTTATGTACGTATACTTAGATACACAAACTTAAAAATAGAAAATATTTTTGAGGATTCTTGAGTCATTTACCTATATTAAAAAAACGTATAATAGATATATAGTAGTACAATCTAAGATTTCATATTTGAATCAAATAAAATATCTCTCAAACAGATAACTTAAAACTAAACATATAAACAAATGGATCACACCTAGTTCTAACTATTTTATCATCGTTCTCAGACGTTATATTTCTCTGTTGTCATTTTGCTCTTTTCTCGTAACGTTTAGATAACCAAATTTGACTCGAAAAAGTTCCAATGGCCTAAAATTGCCGAGTAGTGAATCATTTATTAACTAATCTGACAAGAATTAAAGAGAGAACAGTCTCACATTTGTCGATATGGATTTTCACAATGTTTTCCCACGTGCTCAACTTTAACCGTCCAAGACTTTTTCTTTCGGTTTTTCTATCTTTTTTTGCGTAAAAACCTTAAGTTAACCCACTAATGTTTATTCTTTTTTTGTGTCTCGTTCTCTACTTTATATATCAGTTAGTCCACTAATTAAGAATAATCAACTACGTTATATTTATAACATTAAACACATTTCACCCAAGAAAAAACTAATACGTGACAAAATTATTATAGACATGTCAATGAATCGATAAGGATATATGTGAATCTATAGATAAACTTAATTTATGAAAGACAAACCTTGAACATATTCTTAGATGAAAGTATGATTGCCGACAAAAAAATAAAAAAAAAAATGAAAAATAAAATATATATAAGTATGATTGAGTTCATATTACACAAAAGAAAAATCAGAAATATGGTCCACTTCATATATTGTAGTAATTCGACTATATATCGAAATTTATTATAAAATAAATAATAAATATGCATAGTCGCCAACCTGAAATTTTACATTTAAAGTGGTAAGGTATATCAATAAAAACTCTAAACCATACATTTTAAACCGTGAATACTAAATCTTGACGACAGTATAACCTAATCTTTTAAAACATTGTACCTGAATAAAATTGTCTATCTTTTAAATATCAAAATAGATTCACCCTATTTTTATAAAGATTTTCAAAGATTTTTTTCTTAATATCTTATAGTTATTCTTTGGATAAAAAATTCAACACGTGTCCTCAATTAAACCAATGTGTGCCCTGATGTTGATGGGTATGGCTGCCTATATAACAACACGAATTGGACGAAGATAACATGACTTACCAAACAATACCAAATGCAAACACAACACATGCAGCAACAACAACTCCATCACTTCGTCTTTGTCCACGGCTCATGTCATGGAGCATGGTGCTGGTTCAAACTAGCTGCAAAGCTCAAGGGTGCTGGTCAACGTGTGACAGCTATCGAGCTTGGTGGGTCCGGGATCGACACGAGGCGGCTCGATGAGGTTCGTTTGGTGTCCGAGCATCTAGAGCCTTTGATGAGTTTCATGGAGTCTCTTCCTGAGAATGAGAAGGTGGTTCTCGTTGGTCATAGCTATGGTGGCATTGGAACTTCTCTCGCTATGGAAAGATTTCCGACCAAAGTCTCTGTTGGAATCTTCCTCTCTGCTTATATGCCGCACCATGATTCTCCTCCGGCGGTTTTGATTCAAGAGGTTCCGGAAATAAAAATCTTTCTCTTATCTTGTTTGAGACCATATCCTTATGAACTTATCTGCTAATCGCATGTCACATTTTGTTTGTATATATGCAGTACTTTAAGAGACTACCAGAGGGTTTCGCCATGGATAGTGAGTTTACTTTCGAGGAAGGACCAGAACACCCTCCGAGTTCAGTTATGTTCGGTACTATTTTCATGAAGGAGAAGGCATATAGTAATTGCCAGTTAGAGGTGAGTCTAAAGTTATGATTATAGCATAACGTAATAGTTTCTATGTGAGTTAAGATAATCTTTGTCTGAGATCTGGTGGTCACTGTTGGTAATTCAATTGCAGGATCTAGAATTAGCCATGGCGTTGGTAAAACCGAGCTGGTTATACACTAAGGAGATGGGAGGTGAAGATTTGATATCCAAGGAGAGGTATGGATCTGTAAAGAGAGTGTTTATTGTTTGTGAAGGCGATAATGTGCTTCCAGAGGAGATTCAGAAGTGGATGATTAGTAACTACGAGCCTAACGAAGTGAAGCGGATTGAAGAAGCTGGTCACATGGCTATGCTCACTAAGCCACAACAACTTTCTCAACTGCTACAAGAAATAGCAGCGAAATATAACTAAATGTAAAATGATAACAACTGTGTATGATTTGGGCTCAATTACATCTATGACATGAATAAGAGAGTTCCAATATTGTGATTTTTGGTTATTTCTACACTGTAATTTTGATACTTCTTCATTGCTTACTGTATTTGGCTGGGGCAGTTTCATATTAGCTTGACCAGAGTATCCTATACCTCGCAGATTTGGATTATGGAGGAAAGAACATAATGCTCTCTGTTTCATAGCAGGTGCACCAACAAAGAATTTAGGATCTCCCTGCAGAAACACAACTCATGTCAGCTATACTTGTGTCACAACCCCCAAGAAAATTCGATTGGAGATGAGATATTCTCTATAACTTACATACAATTCAATATGTGGAGCCAATTAGTTTGAAATTTGATCTGGAAAGGAGTCTTCTTTGTGTTGGCATCTGATCCTTCTCTCTCAGAGAATCTCAGCTGAGAAGCGAAACTGAGAGGTTAAAGACTTCTATCACCACATTTTTCTTGTCAATAAATGGAAACCTCTTGGAAAATTCTATAGACTCCAAAGATTTCGAATATATAGAATAACAATTGAGCATATGATTTCCATATAACAGTTCTTTAGAATGCACATCGAGTATGCAACTGAAGGTTACCTTTGGTCCAGATAAATTACTCGTTGGATAGACAGAGCTCTTGAAACCTTGACAAACTGCCTCAAAATAGACAAAAAGTTATATTAGGTGACTATATACATAAGGTGAGTTTATTGTAGCGGTGATAGTCTAACCGTCGTAGAAGAGCTTCTGGGTTGTATGGAAATATTTTCTTCTGATGTAGCTTAATAACTGAGTTTTGTAACGAAAGCAGACAATCTTTGGCATCTTCAAAAGCCTGCGGATGTAGTTTACAGTTCTTTTCAACGCCAGAAGTCTGAAGCAAAAGTTTTCTTCTCTTTGAAGATGAAGCATTTGTACTTTCTTCAAATGGGAATTCCACAAATAGGGTCCATGAATCACAGACTGCCCGCAAACATCTACCAGGAAAATACAATGGATGTTAAACAGGAATCAACCAATATTATGTATTTGTTTGGGAAAGGCATTAGGTTATTTTTGCAGCTAGAGAAATCAAAGAGTAGAGTCTGAGCTAACATGGCTGGTGTCACACAAACAAAATAGCAGATCATATCCAATCTTAATACGCAGGGATGGAGCAGTTGATATGCAAATAAGATAAGAGAAAAGGATTAACCTCAGCAGGTACTCTGCACAGCTAGCCCCGATGTCTTTAGATATTAGGTAATCAAGAAGGACTTGATGATCATAATGCAGCTGACAATGGAAAAATAGACGTGTCGCGTTAAGAAAACTCATCAGTGATTGAACATATTACCAAAGCCTACATGGAACATAGCACAAGAGATTCCCTTATGTGAATGCTTTATGAAAATTACCTCTGAAAGAAATATACAGAATAGGACTACGGGATTGAACAAGGTTGATAAACGGAAGAGAATAGTTTGTTCCTCATCTTGACGCGAATGCCCTTCCACGTTAAGCCTTATAAGTAAAAAAAAACGCCCATAAGAGCTCACAGAAATCTGGGTAACTGTTTGCAAAAAGGCAGTGTTTTACCCTACTTACAGTTCTTCTCTATGCAATGCTACAGACAGGAACTGCAGGAGGACTTTAAATAGTAGATCATCCTACAATTAAACATAGAGAAGATATAATAGAGATCTACTGTACGGTGTTAAACTAAAGCCCTAAATACGAATGAACAGATACAGAAGGATAAACTAAAACCTCATGCATGAACAACCGGACGAAGGATGCAGAAAAGACAACACTCTCCTTGGTATAAATTCTGTGATCGGAAAATGTATCACCTGGAATCTGTCGTTCAATCCATTTAAACATCACTTCCATTCCTTTCTTACTACAATCAAACTCACAGTGCTTGTCGGTATGTCTACTCGAGTAAAGCAGAGTGAAGGAGCAACGTAGGAACAGAAACACAGACAGTCTTTGCAAATGATTAGAATGCGTCTCATTGACCTCCCTATCAGACAAACTCACAAAAATGGCGAACCTTCCAAACAATTATCTTGGACGGGTTTAAAGCTCGTTAGGGTGTGTTGAAGAAAGCCTTGAAATTGGCGTTGCAAATCTTGCAGCCATGAAAGAAGAATGGTACATTTTATATTGGACTGATAAGTGAGCCTGATCATCAGGACCTACAAAAAGGGGGAGACAGAAACGTAGGATAAACTTACAATCCAAGAAATCTAGAAACAAAGCAAAGAGCATATCTGGACTTGTAAGTTTCTAAACAGATGGAAAAACGAACCAGCAACTTGTGACCTAGGTATCTTGACATGCAAGAGCCAATTTGACTTTCTAACTTTGGTTGGCACCAACGGAGGAGATCTGGAACAAGCTCAATGGTCTTTTGGAGGATCAAACTTGTAGGTTCAAAACCATCAGAATCTTCAGCAAAGGGAACCTGCTGAACCACCGAACAGAGAAACTGAACAAGGCTCCCAAGACATATTGTTGCTTCCTCACAGTTTTTAGTGCTTCCAAAAGTTCCACTACCATGCTGATGAGAGAAAATAGTGTCCACTCGGCACCAAGGAATGTTTGCAAGTGTAGAGTTGACAGATTCCAAGTATACATCAAGAAGATCCTCATTTTCTTCTTGGCTCAATCGCTTCAATATATTACGAAGAATTCGAAAAATATCAGACACCATGTACCAGTTAGCCTTCTCCAGCATACATTTAAGAACATCAGAACCCAAGAAATGTAGATCTGGACTTCCAAATCCAGTTGATGAAGAAACAGCAGGGATTGGGAAACTGTAGATAACTGCTAAGCGCAAACATTCACAAAGCAAACGAATGAACTCATCCCATTGACTTCCCTAGGAAAACCAAATGATTAAGGTATGAGTTCTGAAAGATTCAACATTTCTAAAATCTCAACTGAGGCAGAGGCAAGAAACGTACAGATTCAACAAGACACTCGGATACTTCCAGAAGAATGTTGCCAGCCAAATGTTTAACATGCACATTCTTCATACCCAACAAACCAACCTGCCAGAAAACCCCAGAGAAACCAAATCAAGCTAAAGTTTGACTCCAAATCATAGGCAACCCCTAAGCGGCTAAACCATCAAACGTACAATTTTTTCTCTACTTGGGAACTCCCTTAAAGACTGGGATAAACTATAAGCTGCTGTGAACTAAGAATGAGGAACTTACAAGATCAGCCACAACTCTTTCCAAGCATAAAGCAGCATCAGTTTCATCCTCATGATCAACAGTCTCCTCTCCCTCTTCCTGTTGAACTTAACTTATCACCAACCAACCTTAGAATTAAACACACACACAGGAGAATTCTGGAAGAAGTGAACTCACCACCATCGAATCACTTGCAATTTCGCTAATCCAAGAGTGAATCTCTCTCAACACCTAGGAAACCAACTCCGTCCATTAGAGAACCGGAAGCTTCCAAGATTAACACACAATACCACAAACAATGCATTAACAAAGATGTACCTGAGATAAAGAAAGAAGCAAATATTTCTCCGTCTCCTTCGTCGGTGAACTCATCTCTTCTCTTTCCTACATGACCATTGCGTTTATACAAAAACAACATAAACAATTGAAGTTACGCTAACTCACAACGAAACGGAATACAAAGGATTATTACTCACGGCGTATCCTCGAACACAACGATTGATCAAGAGATGGAGACGAGTTGCTATCTTCCCGGTAACCATATTCTCCGGCGACTGTTCTCTCTCTCTCCGCCGGCAATAAACCCTCTTTTTTTTTTTTTTTAAGGAGAGGTCAGATAAAACGCAACGTTTTGAAATTAACAGAGATTTTATTAAAACGCTGCGTTTTCGATTCCTCTGCGTTCCCAAACTGTGAAGCCTTCTTTATGCCATTGAACGAAGTAGCTTACTCCGTAGTAGAACTTACACGGAAATGCTTAACTTTTACGGCACTAAAACGGGCGCGTCAGCTCCACGCTCTCGTCCTCACCGTCGGCGCCGGCGCAGATTCCGAGTCTCCGTTCGCTAACAACAACCTCATTTCAATGTACGTGAGGTGTGGTTGTCTGGAACAAGCCCGGAAAGTGTTCGACAAAATGCCTCAGAGAAACGTGGTTTCTTACAATGCACTCTACTCAGCGTATTCCCGTAACCCAGATTATGCAAGTTATGCGTTTCGTTTGATAACCCACATGGCATCTGATTCCTTGAAGCCTAATAGTTCGACTTTTACTAGCTTAGTGCAAGTATGTTCTGTGCTTCAAGATGTTACAATGGGATCATCACTACATTCGCAGATTATAAAGCTTGGATATTTAGATAATGTGGTTGTCCAGACATCGGTTTTAGGTATGTACTCTAGTTGCGGGGACTTAGAATCTGCTAGGAGAATGTTTGAGTGTGTAAATGATGGAGATGCTGTGGCTTGGAACACAATCATAGTTGGGAGTTTGAGAAATGATAAGATAGAAGATGGGATTATGCTCTTTAGAAACATGTTGATGTCTGGTGTTGATCCAACGCAGTTCACGTATTCGATGGTGCTGAATGCTTGTAGTAAACTGGGAAGCTATTCACTGGGGAAACTAATCCATGCCCGGATAATATTAGTCTCGGATCATTTAGCTGATTTACCTGTAGAAAATGCTCTTCTTGACATGTACTGCAGTTGTGGAGACATAAAAGAAGCATTCTATGTCTTTGAGAGGATTCGTAAACCAAATTTGGTTTCGTGGAACTCGATTATTTCGGGGTGCTCAGAGAACGGCTTTGGAGAGCAAGCGATTATAATGTATAGAAGGTTACAGAGGATGTCCATGCCTCGGCCAGATGAATATACTTTCTCTGCTGCTATATCTGCGACAGCGGAACCTGAATGGTCTATTCATGGGAAGCTTCTCCATGGACAAGTAACGAAATTAGGATATGAAAGGAGTGTTTTTGTTGGAACAACACTCTTGTCCATGTACTTCAGAAACGGGAAGCTGAATCTGCGCAGAAGGTGTTTGGTGTGATCGCAAAAAGGGATGTTGTTCTATGGACTGAGATGATCGTAGGGCATTCTAGACTAGGAAATGGTGAATCCGCGGTCCAACTCTTCGTTGAAATGTACAGAGATAAAAATACAACTGATGGTTTTTCACTGAGCAGTGTCTTAGGAGCATGTTCAGATATGGCAATGTTAAGACAAGGTGAAGTGTTTCAATCTCTTGCCATAAAGACAGGACTAGATAGTGTTATGTCAGTATGTGGAGCCCTAGTAGACATGTATGGGAAAATTGGCAAATGCCAAACTGCAGAATCAATATTCTCTCTTGTTTCAAATCCAGATTTGAAATGTTGGAACTCAATGCTGGGAGCTTATAGTCAGCATGGAATGGTAGAAAAGGCTCTCAGTTTCTTCGAGCAAATACTTGAAAACGGTTTCAGGCCGGATGCTATAACATACTTGTCTTTACTAGCAGCCTGCAGCCACAGGGGATCAACGCAGGAAGGTAAGTTCCTGTGGAACCAAATGAAGGAAAGTGGCATCAAAGCAGGGTTGAAGCATTATTCTTGCATGGTGAGTTTGGTATCAAAGGCTGGGTTATTAGATGAAGCACTGGAACTGATAGAACAATCTCCTCCAGAGAACAACCAGGCAGAGCTCTGGAGAACTCTGCTGAGCGCCTGTGTTAACACAAGAAACTTGCAGATGGGACTATATGCAGCTGAGCAAATACTAAAACTTGGTCCAGAAGACACTGCAACACACATTCTACTTTCGAATTTATATGCGGTTAATGGGAGATGGGAAGATGTAGCAGAGATGAGAAGGAAGATTAGAGGATTAGCTTCTCCTAAAGATCCAGGATTGAGCTGGATTGAAGTGAACAACAACAATACACAAGTTTTCTCCTCCGGAGACCAGTCTAACACAGAAGTAAGTCAAGCTCAAGATGAATTACATAGGTTAAAGAGTAGTATGTTGTATAGAGATCACCATCCGATGAACAAGATTCATTCCTTATAACACTTGTTTGTTCAGACTAAAAAGTTGTTCTAAAGAAGTATTGTCATTTCAATTCGAAATCACTTGTGAAACAGAGGAGAAAGTTACAAAGTAAAGATCACAGAGCCAAAAAAACACAAACTTTCTCTGTTTTCTAGTTTCCGAACACAAGTACTAAAATGACACTTAAAAACACAAACCCCAATAGAGAGACTAAAAAAAAAGGCAAAGAAACTGAAACCCTCTAGCAAAGACAAAAGCTTTAATGAAAAGTCTTCTCATTTGAGTGAGTTCCCTGGTGTCGTGATGGAGAGATCCGGCCACGCAAAGTACTCACCAGAGACAAACCCACCGCCGACGTTGCTCTCTAAACCCTCTGTTCGTCTAGGTGCCTTTTTTGTAGGAGACTCTTGTTTTCCTGCGATCTTGTCATCACTAGCAGTGGCTGATCTAAAACAATTTTTAGTCTGGGGCACTATATAACGAATTTTTAAAATTAAAAATAAATTAAACAGACATAAAAATAAGTTTTATAATAAATTTAAAACTATAGAATTTTAATATGTTTTCTATATTCAATAACATTTTTATCACTATTTTATTTGTCATTTTTATCAAAAAACACGATAGAAAATAAAATAGCATGATTTACAAATTAATAATTCACATGTATCCTTTATACACACACACAAAAAAAAAAATTGTTGGATGTATTTGTTTGTGAATATAAAATTTTAGGTGAGTCTTTTAATTTTTAATTTTGAGCTGAAATATTTGTTTTGTCTTTAATTACACTAGTTTAGGATTAAAGCACAATTTTTGTTTTTAGTTAGGGTGTGGCACTAATTGAACCAAACATAAAATGTATACAGGAAAAAAAACAGTGTGGGACATGTGCCCCACCCTCCTTTGCCTTGCATCCGCCCCTGATCACTAGAATGTTTCTCATAAGTCTGGTCTAGCAGAGTGATGTAACATGTCTCACTACTGCCGATTACGGGTGGAAATGCATCGAAGTTCAAACAATCTTCTGCGTTCCAATCATTCTCTGTGTGGTTGTTGCCTGGCAGAGTGAGTAACCGCTTTTGTTGCTATCAATTACAGGTGGATATGCATCAAAGTTTAATCAATCTTCTGCGTTCCAATCATTCTCTGTGTAGGGTCGAGGGTTGGATGGCCAGAGCTATTGTCAAGTTGTAGTGGCAGGCTTTGAGAGGAACCAGACGTGGATGCACCGCTATGCTTTAGTCGTATGAGTTCACAGATATGTGCTTTATTTCGGCAGTCATTTTCGTCATCTCCGCATGTGTTAGGGGGGTGTATTGAAAGTGGAATTTTGAAGGATTCTGTGAGATTTATAATATTTTGGATTTTAGGAGATTTAAAGTGAGTTTTTAAGGTATTTGGTGGATTTGGTGTTATTTTTCATTTTTAATGAGAAAAAATAGTTTGTGATTTCAAGAGATTTGGTG
This sequence comes from Camelina hispida, assembly GCA_023657505.1. Lineage (NCBI taxonomy): Eukaryota > Viridiplantae > Streptophyta > Magnoliopsida > Brassicales > Brassicaceae > Camelina > Camelina hispida. The sequence continues at coordinate 25,005,445 of CP094632.1, read as the reverse complement.
AGATTGTAAAAATAATTTTGGGGTGATTTTATCGAGAATACAAAAGTCACCATCCTATTTTCTGGGCAAGTCATGTTAGTGGTCTTTGGTTTTGTTTATCCCGTGGCCCCAATTGTATTGCTGAGTATAACCATGCATAGCACAATCACCATAGATCATTCGACATCACCATGACTTAAATCAATCTAACCCAAATCGATCTACAGGTGCTCATGTGAATCATAACAAAATTTTGTTAGATGATTTCAAAAGTAACATAGAAAATCTCACATAGTCTCTCTCGATAAGTGAACCATATATGAGATATAAACCTCTTTGATATATGAATCAAATTCAGAATCACAACGTAGTCTGATGAGTCTTTTAATTACTAAATTGAATGTGAAATTGAATCTGGGAATTTTCGACAAAAGAATTCAGAATTCAAAGATGATTCCTGTATCAATGATAAGTCTTCCGACAAAAGAGAAGAGGGAGGTTCGAGACACAGTCTTCTAAAGAGAGAGATGAACAAGATAAGATAATGGTAAATGACTTTTCTTCTTCGTTTATGTGAATTGTTTCTTTTTTTTTTTTTAAATCAATCCTTCCAAATCACACTTCTAAAGGTGTGATTTTTCAAACAGGATTTCTCTTACAAAAATGTATACAAAGTCTATCAAAATCACAGTTATGGTTTTATCAAAAAAAAAAGTTATGTTTTGAATAACAGTGGATTTGATATATTTTTTTCAAGTTTTTGATTGAATAACAGAGATTGTAAGTGATTTTAAATGACTTTTTACAAATTCCATATTCAATAACACTGGATTTGAGAAGTGATTTAAAAATCCCTAATTGAATAACAGGTGATTTGAAAAGAAATCAAAATTCCACTTTCAATACACCCCCCTTAGTATCGCTTGGTCATTCATAGCAGATTCTCTCGATTCTACTTGATCATGCTGACCAAGGATGTCTCTCAAAAATGACTGCCCCAAACCCGAACCATAGAATAGATCTAGCCTCCATTTATCTTTTTTTCTGACGAAAAGTGCGGCTTGAATATGCAATCAGTGGATAATTTTTTTATGGGCGAAATTTGGACGGACTATAATGGAAAATGATCCAAAACGAATGTGTGTCCAATAAAGACAATGTCTAAATGGTCTTTGCATATGGACAGCCCATATTTTCTTTTCTCTTTTAAATGAGATTTAAAAATTCATGTGTTGTAATATGGAAAATATTTTAAAATAACAATTTCTATTTGTATAATTTAAGAAAATTAGTTTGATGAATATAATGTTATTATGTAAATTCAAAATTCAAATTATACAAATAGAAATTGATTTGAATCATATATTAATGAGTTGAGACTAAAGTTTATCATGATTGAAGCAAAACTAATGAGATTTTAACCAAATTTAGTAGCAAAGTCAACAATACAAAGCCAAATTTAGTAGCAAAGTCAACAAACCAACAATACAAAGTCAACAACCCAAAACAATTAAAATCCAAAAGAACAATACATACCAAATTTAGTAGCAAAGTCAAACAATATAAAGTCAAACTTAGACAATAGTTCCTTCCTCCTCCACAAAATTGAATTCATCACCTACAATATTCAAATCAAACTCAAAACGTATCACCTATAAATTTATCAACTACAAATACCATATGCCAAAATGGTAGAATTCTTACCAACTTCTTGAAATCCCCTAAACCAATTTCTTGCACATATCAAAGCTTGGACATTTGTTGGTAAGAGACAACTCCTATACTTGTTGAGAACACGGCTACCAATGCTAAAGGATGATTCCAATGCAACCGTTGTGATTGGAGTACTTAAGACATCACAAGCCATTGATGCTAACTCTTTAAACCAACTTGCATTGTATTTCCAATAAGCAATCAGATTCATACTCCTAAATGAAACCATATCTAACACCGGTTCATTCAAATATGTGTCTAAAGATGATTTTCCACTACCACCACTCTTTTGAGAAATGTAAGAATAATACCCCTAAGACAATACACATAAACACTAGTTAAGTCACAACGTTGCCACTTTAATATCCAACAAACAAGTAAAAGAGACTTAAAACAATCAGATGAGACATGATTAAAAGAGACTATACTTAAACAAGAATGTAAACAATAGTCATGGAGAAAAGCAAAGATAAAGTAGAGAATATAATTACATCATATCCAAAAGGAACACTCTTTTGTGAAACTTGTGAAGTAGTTGCAGTAATGTTGCTTGTGTTTTTCTTTTAAGCTTTAAAAAACTTAGCCATGTTTGCTGCGAACATGAGCCAAGTTTGACTTGGTGGCTGAAGTATCTAAAGTATTGTAACAATATTCCAGAAATGGAAATTTCAATCTTTGATCAAGAACTGCAGCAATTGCAAGTATGTCACTGAATTCTTCCCAATATTTGTCAAATTTCTCCTTCATATCTTCCACCATTTGCAAAATAATTTGATCACTAGAATCTTTGTGATCTCTCAGCCAATAATTAATCGCTCATACTTGCATAAAATGATAAAATACAAGTTTGATGTTGGATAAGATGAACCAGAAATCATCTTTGCATGCTCAGCAAACGATTGTAAAAGCTCACATATCAATTCTGCTCTCTCCCATTCCAAATCAGATGACAAATTAATACTTGTAACTCCTATCAACCTCTGCAAGGTTGTATAAGGCATCCTTAATTGTTCTAGAGAGCATCAAATGAGTGAAATTCCAGCGGGTAGAGACATACGTTCGAAGATCGCAATTCTTACCAGAGTTTTCACAAAGGAGCTGATCACCTGAATTGAAGATCATGGAGGAGCTGATCACCTAAATAAAAGATCACGGCGGAGCTGATCACCTAAATTGAAGATCACGGCAAAGCAATCACCTGAAGATCATGATGGAAATGATCACGAAATCTCTCCGGCTCTCAATTTTAATTTGTAAGTGAAAAAAGATTTCAAATTAATCAAACATTGGGGAAGGAAGCGAGAACTCGCGAAACATAACAACATTTTTATGGGCCCCACTTTAGTAGCTCATTGCAACCAAAAAAAAGAAAGATTTTTTTGGCCATTGCTGTTACGAGTCATTTTGTTTTTTTAAAAAAAAAATCTTTAATACAACAAAATACAATAGAACCTATAATTTAATACTTTTTAAATTAATATTCGCTATAAATCAATAAAAATTTTCGGTTCCGAGTTAGACCGGTGTAAAAAATGACACATTTCGATAAAATAATAAGATAATAATTATTTTGGAAATCCTATATAAAAATATGGTCCATCAATATCATAAATTAATAATCAAATAAACTATATATATATATATATCTAAGAAAAATCTAGTGAAATATGATTCTATTGTTGTTAGTTTATTCTTAAATTTGCATTATTGTTGGAGTTCATCTCTAATTTTTTTCATTGTTGTCTTCTCAAATCGCATCAAAAATTGTGGAAATACCTAGATGCGATAATTTTTTTTTACATGTAATTGGTTTTAAAGGTACCGCAATATATTCTTCGACTTCATCATTACCATAAAGGCATGAAGGATAATAGTAGCAATTTCTTCTAAACTCTAAACTTTTAACATTTATCATTTTTATCTAGATAATCTATTACATTCATCCTATTACGATAGTCAATATTATAAATTAAGAAAAATCTTTTAAAATATACTTGATAAGAACATTATCTTATTTTATAATATAAAATTTTTAAATTTTTAAAAATTAAAAATCTCTCCATAAATTAATAAAATATTAATTTATCGATAAATTAAAATATTTATAATTAATAAAATTTCATGATCCCAACTTTATTAATTTATAGAGGTTCTACTTATACAGTGTTTCTTCTTTTTAATCTTGTAGTATTATTCTCTATTCTTAATACAACAAATTCAAATAATCAGCTTAACAAAAGTATAAGATATAATTGTATTTATTTTCAGCATTATACAACTTTATACATATTGTTGTCAATATGAATAGGAATTGTATAAATATAAAATTAAATCTTTCTATCATAATTTACAAAAAAAATTACATATATTTAAAAGTTAGAGTGATCTTACAAATTTTTTAATTACATGTTTAAGAGAATCAAAATAAAAGAATGCTACATATATAAAAAAAAAAATACACTGGTTCCATCACCTGATCGAACCATCTATTGCAGATTATTTTCTAGTTGTGCTGGTTCTGTATCATTATCGAGTAGTATACAACATTCGAACAACGTAAAATGTGTACCCAAACTAGAACCAAGTCAACGTTTTGACCCCAAACCTCCACGTCATCGTGTTCACCACGCCACGTTGAATTTCCCACGCAAAAATCTCAATCCAACAACCAAATCATAAACCCTAACCGAAACAAATCCGTGTACAAAAATCCAATTCACAAAATCTCATCAAATACCAAATTGATCTAACGAAATCGAATTAAACCCAAAACGGAATCAATCCATACAAACCTGTGCAACGACATTGATCGCAGTAAGGCTCCGACGAACGAGCCACATCCTCTTCAACAGTGTAGAGAGGAACCACCATGAACACCAAACAGGCATACCAAGAACGCTATACTTCTCAACCTCCTCCCGTAAAAATACCCTAATCTGAACGCGAAAAGCCCCGCTCCGGTTAATCGGAACCCCATCTTCGCAGAACCGTTGCGAGCTTCCTCTTCCTCTTACGGCACGTTTCTATGATTGGCACTGGCATGACATCGTTCGATTTTGATTCTGTGATTTTAGGGTTTTTATGGGATTTTAGGATTCGATCGATGGAGACGAAGGAAGGAAGAAGATGAGCTCTGTTAGGAGTACTAAAATGAAGGAAAGTGGCATCAAAGCAGAGTTTGGTATCAAAAGCTGGGTTATTAAATTAGATTGAAGCGCTGGAACTGATAGAACAATCTCCTCCAGAGAACAACCAGGCAGAGCTCTGGAGAACTCTGCTAAGCGCCTGTGTTAACACAAGAAACTTACAGATGGGACTGTATGCAGCTGCAGCTGAGCAAATACTAAAACTTGATCCACAAGACACTGCAACACACATTCTGCTATCGAATTTATACGCTGTGAACGGGAGATGGGAAGATGTAGCAGAGATGACAAGGAAGATTAGAGGATTAGCTTTTCCCAAAGATCCAGGATTGAGCTGGATTGAAGTGAACAACAACAATACACAAGTTTTCTCCTCTGGTAACACAGAAGTAAGTCGAGCTCAAGATGATTGAATTACATAGGCTAAAGAGTAGACTATGTTGTACAGAAATCACCATCCAATGAAGAAGATTCATTCCTTATAACACTTGTTTGTTCAGACTAAAAAGTTGTTCTAAAGAAGTATTGTCATTTCGATTCGAAATCACTTGTGAAACAGAGGAGAAAGTTACAAAAGTAAGCCAAAAAAAAAAACACAAACTTTGATACAGTAGTTGTATACTTTGTTAATCTCAATGATTTACTTTCATGAGCTAAAACAGACTTTTTAAGGAAAACAGAAGAAACAAAGACTAACTTCTAGTCACTCAAAACTCTTATTATTAAGATCCATGTAAAAACAAAGAACAACTCAAATCGAAAAGGGATAAAAGAAATTCAGCAATTCAAATCCAAATAATAATAATAATAATCAAATGATTAGATTGGCTTCAAAGACGTGATCTTAGTGTTTGATGTTGGATGCATGGTCAGGCGTCCTTGCAGCATATTTAAGATCCAGTTCACGTGTCCTTGCAGCATATATAAGATCGATTTTTTTCATAAGCTCCACGTGTTCCCTCTTGATAATTTCCATATCAAGTTCATCAGGGGGAATCTGAGGTTCATCAGGGCTGCTGTAGCTAGGGGAATTTTTTGCCCTGTTACATAACCAGTCCACGTAATCTTGCCCCTGGTGATGGCTACCAGCACACACGAGAACTCTAGCAACAGCGGGCAGATTAAATCCCGACAGCAATGCATATAGCTCCTCTGGTTTGTTCCCCCGCAAGTCGTAGGGCGCAAACGCACACTCTCTTCTGCATTTACACGGACAAGATTCCATCTGCTAATTAATAATACAAACGAATGTTATACGAAGAAAACAAAAAGAAAGTGTGTATCCAAGATAAGAAATTAACTAACCAGGAGACCGGAGACGTACGGTGGGTGTGTGGGTGCAGAACTTTTGATAGGGAAAAGATGAAGAAAACAAAGCACAGCAAGTTTATGAGGAGGACACCAATTAAAAAGAAGAAGATGATGAATACTATATATAATTGAAGAGAAGATGGCGACGTAGATATATATAAAATACACACACAAATATGGAAATTTTCAAAACCCTCGATCTCCGTCGCATCGCATCGCAAAGGTTTTTTTTTTTTTTTTTTTTGGATGCGCGATATCTCGCTCTATGTATTTATTATGAGTGAATAACTAAAAGAAATCGACTAAAGATCCTCTTAAAAGCAAATCCAATTAAGGAAGACTCTATTATATACACTACTAGTGGGATAGACAGAGAGCTCTTGAAACCTTGACAAATTGCCTCAAAACAATTACATGTTTTACAAGTCTTGGAAATTCAAGTTCAAGAACAGGTTTTCTATAGTCGGCTAAGTCATCAATGGATCCTTCTCGGGTTTTTGATTGAGCAGTTTCATGATATTTCCACTCCAAGCTGGGACAGAGACGGATGCAATTCACCAAACACACATTTTCATGTAACGATGCGTCAGTGTACGTTACATCTGCACTGTGGGAGAAGAATAAATCTCAGTCCTGTTCTGGATTTGCTTTTCATGGTTTCTCATCTAGTAATGGAGTGAATGCTTGGATTGGATGTCAAGGAGAAAAAATTATACACTTTTTTTTTTTTTTTTGCCTCGGTTGTGGATGAGATCGGCTCAGCATTCAACAGGTGACATTGACACCCCAATGGCACACCAACTGTTTGCTCCTGTGCCTCTCAATCCTCAGGGCTGGAAATTTACTTACAAGCATATAAAAAGGGGAACGATTCAACTCAAGATTTGAGAAGGGAATCATGAAACATTCAGTGTAAAAAGAGGATGTTGCAGAATTTCAGAAACATGCAACACCTTTCTCTTGTGGACAAACAAGTGATGCAACAGTTTTAAGCAGAGAAAATTGATAAGAGAGCACATGTGAGAGGCACATGTTAAGAGTAAAGAGAAGCATGTGAAGGATAGAGTATAAATAGAGTTAGTAGAGTCTATTGTAGGACTTATCCTGGGTGATCAGATTGTGTGAGTTTGTTAGATCAGAGCTGCGACTCTGTTCTTGGTGATAAGAGAGGAGAACTGTAACTCCATCTTATCAGTTAGTTCATTGTTTGTATTAGGGATTGAGAAGAGATAAGAGAGAAGAGATAGTGACCTTCATTCTTATCAAATGGTGCGCTTGTGATCTCGGATCGAATCAAACGCGTTATCAAGATTAGGTTTGGCGAATTTGGGGATTTTAATCACAATGTGTCTTGAGGGATTTCCCATCTTCGATGGTGTTGCTGGTGAATTGCGATCTTGGATTTCATGGATAGAAGATTTCTTTATTCATGAGGCTTTCATGGGAGATGAGAAGCTGAATCTTGCACAGAGTCTTCTCGAAGGTGACGCTGAAGCTTGGTTTTATTGGCGACAATCACTTTGCACTTTCTCAAGCTGGCAGAAGTTGAAGGAGGCTTTATTGTTTCGGTTCGGTGAAGATGACGATCCAGAGAAGCTTAGATTGCAAGAAAGGAATGATCGACTCATCCAACAATGGCGTGAGAACAAAATACGTAGGGATGTCACGACGATCCAACAAGAATCAATTCCTTCAGTGGCCATGAGTCAAGAAACGAACACCGATGAGATATTTCATATTCAACATCAAATATCACTGGAGCAAGACGATGAAATAGCGGAGAAGAAGAAAGAAGTGGATTTGTGTTTGGAGAAGATCACGTCGCAACCGCCGGATGCGATTCAGAAGGCAGGTTCAAGTTGTGGAACAAAACCGATTCCGGCAAAGGATTCGATTTGGGAAACAAAAACAGAAACGTTAGTTCACTTGAAAATCATTCCGGAGACAGATTCGTCTAGCTCGCGTGAGAGAACAGATTCAACTTTGGCAACAAAACTGATTCAAGAAGCAAACTCTGAACCGGTTTTGGAGAGTGAATCGTTGGAGAAAGAGCTGATTCACAAGAATATTGAGATGGTTGTTGTTAAAGGCGATGTTGAGAGGTTTCAAGAAGAGAGAGATGTTGAGAGGTTTCAAGAAGAGAGAGATGTTGAGAGGTTTCACGAAGAGAGAAGAATCAAAAAAATTATTTCTCCACACCAGATGTTTGATAAATTGTCTCCAGATAAAGACGGGCTGGAACTGAGAAAGAAGATGAGAGGTGTGAAATCATGGATGTTCAAATACAAGCCAAAGAAGGTAAGACTTGGGAAACTACACAATCAGGACTACTCACACACTTGGAGCAGAAGAGTAAGTTGGAGGAAATACAAGCATGTAAAAGAGAGATTAAAGAGACTGCACATTCAGATTCCGAAGGTGAAACTTTGTCTCGTGTTGATAGGTGGCACAGAAGGAAGAAGCAGAAGTCTGTATTGGTCGATTGCTTTAGAAGTGTGAACAGACCAAAGCAGAGGGTCACGTCAATACAGCAGCATAACAGTTTGGTGAACTCACATCAAACAGAGATGGAACATGATAAAGGGAAGAGGTTGGTGTGTGTGTCCAAAATTGACATAGAGCATAGGCATGCTATTTGGTGGTGTCAGATTGTAAAAGTCAGAAAACCTGCGACAAAGATGGACATTGAGATGTTAGGGAGTGTTGTCATGGGAAAAGTAGTGTCTGTTTTAAGGAGGCTACTTGGTGATGCTCAGGTTTCATGTTTTTCAGTGCCTCAGTATGCGACTATATGTCACAACGACAACCAAGTATGGTCACAGTTGAAACAGAACAAGTTGCCCAAATCATGGTGGTTTAAGTACAAACTCCTTGGAATTGAGAACAAGGGCATATACAGAGAGGGTATACATGATTACAGGATTCACAAGATGCAGGAAACAAGTTTTAAAAGACTGGAAAACCTCCATCACACTCTACACTCTAATACAACAGATACTGAAAACAGTTCATCATGGTTGCAGGATGTTGCAGCAAGAGTTTATTATTCAGTGAAGTTTCTGATTGAGTTTCTATGCATTGACGTTAAACATGGCTCATGGTCTGCTGAAACTGTTAACAAGAGAGACTATTTTTCAGTGTGGCATCGCTGGAGAAAGAAGAAACTGCAGAAGACATTCTTAGAACCTGCAACTACACTATGGTGCAGAGAATTAATGTGTGTGCAGCAGCTCTACCATGGCAACATCGATTGTTTTCATTTGTTTCTATCTTCACTACTACTTCACAGCTTGAGGACAAGCTGTTTTGAAAGGGGAGTATTGATAAGAGAGCACATGTGAGAGGCACATGTTAAGAGTAAAGAGAAGCATGTGAAGGATAGAGTATAAATAGAGTTAGTAGAGTCTATTGTAGGACTTATCCTGGGTGATCAGATTGTGTGAGTTTGTTAGATCAGAGCTGCGACTCTGTTCTTGGTGATAAGAGAGGAGAACTGTAACTCCATCTTATCAGTTAGTTCATTGTTTGTATTAGGGATTGAGAAGAGATAAGAGAGAAGAGATAGTGACCTTCATTCTTATCAAAAATCTCTCAAATCTTGGAGGTTTTTTAAATATACACAGTGGCAAGTGATAACGAGAGTGTCACAGTGGACCAATTTCTGGACAAAGACACTCACGTTACGCACCCTACTCTATTTGAAGGTTACACTTTTGGAGAAACTACGAATGTGGGGATGAAGGTTCTTTGTGTGCTATACGTCTCTGTTCTGCAGACGTCTGGAAGAGAAAGTTTTGCAAGGATTGGATGTTTAAGTTCAAGCTCAGAAATTATCTGGAAGAATGGAGCTACATGGGTGTTTTCATAGTCCAATGCTTCATCCAGTAGTCAAATACCAATATTATGTGTATTTGTTTGGGAAAGGCATTAGGTTATTTTGTAGCTAGAGAAATCATTCAAAGACTGGAGTCTGAGCTAACATGGCTGGTTTCTCACACAAACATAATAGCAGATCATATCCAATCTTGATACGCAGGGATGGAGCAGTTGATATGCAAATAACATAAGAGAAAAAGGATTAACCTCAGCAGGTACTCTGCACAGCTAGCCCCGATGTCTCTAGATATAAGGTAATCAAGAAGGACTTGATGATCATAATGCAACTGACAATCAATAACAGACGTGTCGCGTTAAGAAATCTCATCAGTGATTGAATAAATTACTAAAGCCTACATGGAACATAGCACAAGAGATTCCCTTATGTGAATGCTTTATGAAAATTACCTCTGAAAGAAATATACAGAATAGGACTACGGGATCGAACAAGGTTGATAAACGGAAGAGAATAGTTTGTTCCTCATCTTGACGCGAATGTCCTTCCACGTTAAGCCTTAAGTTAAAAAAAAAAAAAGGCCCATAAGATCTCCCAGAAATATGGGTAGGTGTTTGTAGAAAGGCAGTGTTTTTGTTGGAACAACACTCTTGTCCATGTACTTCAAAAACAGGGAAGCTGAATCTGCACAGAAGGTGTTTGGTGTGATCGCAGAAAGGGATGTTGTTCTATGGATGTTGTTCTATGGACTGAGATGATTGTAGGGCATTCTAGACTAGGAAATGGTGAATACGCGGTCCAACTCTTCATTGAAATGTACAGAGATAAAAATACAACTGATGGTTTTTCACTGAGCAGTGTTGTAGGAGCATGCCTAGACATGGCAATGTTAAGACAAGGTGAAGTGTTTCAATCTCTTGCCAAAAAGACAGGATTGGATAGTGTTATGTCAATATGTGGAGCCCTAGTAGACATGTATGGGAATATTGGCAAATACGACACTGCAGAATCAATATTCTCTCTTGTATCAAATCTGGATTTGAAATGTTGGAACTCGATGCTAGCAGCTTATAGTCAGCATGGAATGGTAGAAAAGGCTCTGAGTTTCTTCAAGCAAATACTTGAAAATGGTTTCAGGCCGGATGCTATAACATACTTGTCTTTACTAGCAGCCTGCAGCCACAGGGGATCAACGCAGGAAGGTAAGTTCCTGTGGAACCAAATGAAGGAAAGTGGCATCAAAGCAGGGTTAAAGCATTATACTTGCATGGTGAGTTTGGTATCAAAGGCTGGGTTATTAGATGAAGCACTTGAACTGATAGAACAATCTCCTCCAGAGAACAACCAGGCAGAGCTCTGGAGAACTCTGCTAAGCGCCTGTGTTAACACAAGAAACTTGCAGATGGGACTGTATGCAGCTGAGCAAATACTAAAACTTGATCCACAAGAAACTACAACACACATTCTACTATCGAATTTATACGCGGTTAATGAGAGATGGGAAGATGTAACAGAGATGAGAAGGAAGATTAGAGGATTAGCTTTTCCGAAAGATCCAAGATTGAGCTGGATTGAAGTGAACAACAACAATACACAAGTTTTCTCCTCGGGAGACCAGTCTAACACTGAAGTAAGTCAAGCTCAAGATGAATTACATAGGTTAAAGAGTAGTATGTTGTACAGAGATCAGCATCCAATGAACCAGATTCATTCCTTATAACTTCAGACTAAAAAGTTGTTCTAAAGAAGTATTGTCATTTCAATTCGAAATCACTTGTGAAACAGAGGAGAAAGTTACAAAAGTAAGCCAAAGAAACACAAACTTTGTTGATTCCGGTGTAAGATACAGTAGTAGTATACTTTGTTAATCTGGATGATTTACTTTCATCAGCTAAAACAGACTTTTTAAGCAAAACAGAAGAAACAAAGACTAATTTGGTTCACGAACGAAATAGAGAAACAAAGACGTGATCTTAGTGTTGGATGTTGGATGCATGGTCAGGCGTCCTTGCAGCATATTTAAGATCCAGTTCACGTGTCCTTGCAGCATATATAAGATCGATTTTTTTCATAAGCTCCACGTGTTCCCTCTTGATAATTTCCATATCAAGTTCCTCAGGGGGAATCTGAGGTTCATCAGGGCTGCTGTAGCTAGGGGATTTTGCCCTGTTACATAACCAGTCCACGTAATCTTGCCCCTGGCGATGGCTACCAGCACACACGAGAACTCTAGCAACAGCGGGCAGATTAAATCCCGACAGCAATGCATATAGTGATAAGCTGCAGAGGGTCTATTTTAGAAAAAGGAAGACTGGGGATAAGAACGTTGACAAACCGTGTGAAAATACACCTGGCCGTTGAATGAAGACTTCACACGTGAGAAGGGTTAGCTAAGCTTGGAGCAAAAGCAATTCCAAGTATAAATAAAGTTTAGAGGCAGCAGTTTTGGGACATGATGAATATGGTGAGAGTATAGCCGACATGAGGCTAAGTGGTGAGAGAGGAATCCGAGGGATGTGAGCGAGGATTGCCGATCTCTACTTTCATTTTCATTATCTTTGTTATCAACTTTCTAAGAGATTTCTAGAGTATTATTGTAATCTGAGAGCAAGACTTTACCTTTGACATTAATATTCAAGTATTATTCAGATTAAAGCTTTGATTCTATTAGTTTTACTGTTCAAAGCTTAACATATAGCTCCTCTGGTTTGTTCCCCCGCAAGTCGTAGGGCGCAAACGCACACTCTCTTCTGCATTTACATGGACAAGATTCTAGCAGCAGCGGTCAGATCAATTCCCCCCTCAGACAACAATGCATATAGCTCCTCCGGTTTGTTCGCCGGCAAGTAGGGCGCAAACGCACACTCTCTTCTGCATTTAGACGGACAAGATACCATCTGCTAATACAAACGAATGTTAGACGAAGAAAAAAAACGGTGTATCCAAAAATTTTAAAAATCATCTGAAATAACTCTATATATTTTAGGGAATTGCAATGTATAACCAACAAAAAAATTATAATTCAACAACTAACTACTCTAACCATTAAAAAGTGATATATTGTGTATAAACTATAATATATACTATTTTACCCTTCCTACCACCATCACCTTTATTTCTTTCCCATCACCACCACCTCCACCACTTTATCACCACCTCCACCTCTTTATCACCATCTCCTAGTGTGTACCCAATGTATTATCTTCTAGGGTTTAGTTTTCCCCTAAACCACCAGCATCGACCACTGGCCTCTGGTCGCCGTCACCACCGGCCGCCTCCACCTCCGGCCATCAGCCACTGACCTCCGATCACCGACCACCGGCCACCGACCTCCGATCTCCGGCCATCGACCTCCGACCGCCGGCCGCCACCACCTCCGGTTGTAATTCCGGCCACCTACCCTCCAGCCACCATTGCCACCAAACCATTAAAGGTAATTTTTCCTATCCTTCAAGTTATTCACTTAATTTTTCAAAATAGTATGCTATATTCTTAATTAAATTAAGTGAAACAGATGTCATAGTCTCACATTCATCGAATTAGTAGCATCGGTAGCTTTCTGATCACAGTCATCATACTTTCTTGAGCTTAAATCTTGTTCCATTAGAGTATCATGAGAGCCAAAGTCAACACCAGTCCTAGGTTCATAAGCCATATTTTCTTGTTTATCTAGAGAGAAATACTTCAGAAAAAGCTCCCACAAGCTGAAACAAAAAACACACAGAGTCGAAATCGCATGTTAGTCACTAATGCCTTAATGTATCAAAAGCCAACAAAGAAAAGGGATGCAAAACAGCAAACCAGGCAACAAATCCCCGAGATTTCTCCCCAAGAAACGGGTCCAAATCTTCTCTTGCCTGGCTCTGACTCTTTCCATTACAAACAAGGACTGTAACATACTCCTGAAACAAGCTGATTCATCAGTAAACACGAAAATCATCATCACCTGATCTTCACACCAAATCAAGCATCATCAACCTGCAATTTTCTGCTCCAACGGTCCAAGTATTACAATTTCTACAAGTTGAAACCAGTCCAAACAATGATAAGAACCAGAAGCAGAGGCAGAGCTATACTTAGTATATGATTAAGATAAAAGAGGAAAGAAAGAAATAAAGGAACCCGGAGCAGCTCTGCCAGTACGGAGTTTAGTTAAATTACGAGACAAGGCATCGATGGCGGCCTCCATTTGACAAGAGGCAGCTGCTTTCACGCTAGGCCCTATATCTAGAGATGCATCGACCATCCCCGTTGATCCTGATGAATCGTCCTCTGAAGCAGAACTAGAGTAAATAGAGTTAGTACAACAAACAAGAAGCTTGAATCAATCTATATATCCATCCATAGATTAGGGATTATAAAGTCTTTTACTTGATTTTTTGCTTTTAGCGAAGCCTCGACGAGAATCTCTGAGGAAATCGGGCATAATGGACAAATCGAATTGCGAATCTCGGCTGCCTATCATCAGATTTGGTGAAGAAGAGATGGAGAAGAAATCGCGAGATTGAACAACGGAGGAGCTTCTTCTAAAAACATCTCGACCAATGACGATGAGCCACGACAAATGAGAACTGGTTTTGGATCAGTTCTCATTCTAGATCAGAAAAATTGATCTAAGCCTACTATTCACTTTTTTATTAATTTTTTTGGACTTAGAACACATAGTGTGATCTTCCATTAATGATGGCCTAAGGGTGTGTTGGGTGTGCCAGTGCACCGGATCGTACTTTCTAACTGTTTTTTTTTCTTTACATTTTAGGGTCTTAAATTCATAGATAATTGTAAAATACGGTCCATATTTTTAACTTATCAAAAATATCTAAGCTTATAATTTTATAAAAGCTTCAGCATAGCACATGGCCTAATAAAATATTGAGCCGGGTCTGGGTTAACCACCCTCACACAACAACTACTTAGATCTTAGCTAAGCGTAGCTAACAACATAAACACATACATATTACTACTGGCCAATAACCAACAAAACACAAGTCTTAAACTGGCCTAACTCCAGTCCAATAGTCTTCTTAGAGTTTATTCTAATATTTTATTCCAACACTTCACATCTCTTGAATTATTATCTGTAAAAAACACATGTTCAATCTTTCTTCTACTTTTTAACCATAATTTCTGTTTTATTTCATCACCTTTAATAGAAATAATTCCATATAATATGATTATTAATTTGTTTTGTTTCACTCTTTTTATAATAAACTAAAATATATTTTAATATATTGAAGTTATAAATAATCATAGATAAATAGCTGAAGACATATTTCATTTTAAGAGAGTACAAAATATATATTTAAAACTACAATTTTATTAGCTCAAAATTCTTGTCATATATTTGTATTTATAGTAATTTCAAATTTTTATATTCAAACCAAAAAAATAGTTCTTTATTCACAATAAATTTATTCTTATGAATTTTTAACATATTTTATTAACTTACATATTCTATCAAATATTTTATAACTCTTATATTTATAATCATATTCATATTTTAATTCACAAAATTTTAATTAATTGTAATTATTTATTTGTGTTTATGTTATTTTTTCACCTCCATAGTATTTATAGCATTCTAACGAATGATTAATGACAACTAAAAATAAAATAAATAATACAAGATATTGATATTTAATTATTCCATTTTTGTAATTTTTATATACTTTATGTAAGAGTTCAACATGTGTGTAGTATATGCTATTATTTTTATAAGAGGTTCAACATGTGTGTATGATATATATATATATATATGTAAGATATGATATATATATATATATGTGATATTTTTGTTTTAAAATATGATGAAATATTTAACTTTTCTATTATCTTAATTGTGCTTAATTTTTTGGGATCTTAGTACTACATATATATTATTCCTATATTATGAAGATCAAGATGTATAGTTTTATTTTTAATTATACTTGTCATCCTTAAGATATGCCGCATATTGTTTATTTTGATTTTATTTTTATTTATTTTAAGATAAACAAATCACATGAAATTATTATGTAACTATTTTTCAACTTCTATTCACTTATTAATATTATTCTAATCATATATCATTTATCAGTATATAGTTAATAATATGTTTATATTAATTTATTAAAACTAAATTATTGTGAATTGTATATATATATATATATATATAGTTTTTGTCTCACCTATACTGGTATAACTGAATCATTTTCCATATGATCAATCATCTCAGAAAAGCGTCTTTACTTTTTGATTAATCATCTCGAATAATATTTATTTTTATAATGAATCTAAATAATATAATAAATAATGGGTAAGTTTTCTTGTATTTGTTGAATAGTGGAAAAACTATTGAAAGAACTAAGAAAGCTATAAAACCATAATTGAGAGAAATATTTTATAATTTCTGTACAAATTTTGAAAGATATTTATGTAATATTAAATTTTAAATAATTAATTTATTCAATAAGTTACTAAACTTCTTTAAAAATATATAACCATATTTTGTTATATTAATTTCAAACCTATGCAACGGAAGAGGCAGTGATATGAGTTACTCTGGCTTCATTTCCGGCAGTAATTCTTTTCATGTTATTATGAATTCTTGCAACCTTTTCATTTATGGCCCCATGTCTACATTGAACTTCATGCTCAAGAAGAAAATCTCTCATCTTTGTCGGTCCCATATTACCATAGCCTTGAAGTAGGTCTAGCTTCCATAGGTCATGTTGAGAAGAGAAGTACGGCTTGAACAAACAATCTGAGTTACATCCCAACTTATTTTTCTTGCACACCAAACACCTTTGTTTGTTGGAGGGAGCCATGATAACCTAAAATCAGAGAGAATGAATGATCATCAAACAAAATCTCTCTCTCTCTTTCTCTCTATCAACAAAAGCTCTCTCTGTTTCTCTCTACGACATCATCAACTAACAGAAGCTCTCTCTCTTTCTCTCTATCAACAAAAGCTCTTTCTGTTTCTCTCTCTTTCTCTCTATCAACAAAAGCTCTCTGTCTCTTTCTCTCTACCAACAAAAGCTTTCTCTCATTCTATCTATGACATCAACCAACAAAAGCTCTCTCTCATTCTCTCTATCAACAAAAGCTCTCTCTCATTCTCTCTATCTCTCTCTCTCTCTCTCTCTCTCTTTCTCTATCAACAAAAGCTCTCTCTCATTCTCTCTATCAACAAAAGCTCTCTCTCATTCTCTTTGTCAACAAAAGCGAGTAAGGTCTGACAGCGAATGTAAGAAGATGGATATTCTTACCATAAGGAGAAGTGCGACGGAGACGTAGAGGTGCGACGGCTCTCTGCAATATCCGCGCAACATTTTTTTTTCTTATCATTAATACAACTTTTATACATAATTCATTTATACAAAGCATCATCCATTCTATTTGCAAGTTCAACATTTGTTAAGCTCTATACAAAGCATATCCAAGAGACGCTCTAGTAACATAGACTTCCTCACCTGAATCTTCATCGGCGTGTGATGTCAGCGCCGGACGCGGTCATCTATGGAATCATACGGACAGACGGTTGCTACGGACGGACGAACGGACACTGCAGACAGATAGTCGCTGCGGACGGTCAGACGGTCGTTGAGAACGGTCTGGCTCAAATCTCTGGTTGCGGAACGACGATCGGCCTTCAAACTAGACGGCTCTCTTCAAGGTATGGTTGGACGGAGGGGATCGACCGATGAGAATCTTGACTCGGCGATCTCCGGGTAGGATGCACGGAAGGATTGGATGTTGCGTAAGGACAGACGACCGGTGATTCGGACGGCTGATCGGATGTAACGGACGGTTGGATAGATGGCGGCTAGCGAACCAAGTAAGAAACTCGACCTTGGTTCACTAGAGAGGATGGAGTTGAAGCGGGACACAATGAACAATAGAGTTACAGTTTTATACGATTACTGTCGGGTTACAGTTTGAGTATGATCCGGTTACGGTCTAAAATACGGTTACGGCTTAATTTGGTCATGCCTACCCACCACCGACATTGCTCTCTAAACCCTATGTTCTTCAAGGTGCCTTTGTAGGACAGTGATGGTTTCCTGCGATCTCGTCATCACTAGAATGTTTCTCATAAGTCTGGTCTGGCAGAGTGATGTACCCTGTCTCGTTATAGTGATTTTAATTGAACCAAACCAAACCAAACATAAATTAAATAAAACCGGTCCAAACCAAACCAAACACGATAGGCATCCCCAAGAAAGACTTGTCCTCAAATCTGCAAAGCACTACTTCTCGACCAAAAAACTCATCCAACCACCGTTGCAACGGCACGCACCATCCAACCATCCGGTCCACCGCATCCAGGACACCACTGGTCCAAACCACCCTGACCCCAATGGCCAACACAAATTAGACCCCACCTGATGTGAGCACCGGACAGGAAGCAACCAAGAGGCCTGACCAAGACGCACCGGACGCGGCCAAGACTCAAGCAACCGACACGGCCAAGGCACCAATAGTTCTCCCGGGAGCCACGACACGATCGAGGAGCTCAACAAAGACGACCAAGCAGCAGATCAACCTCTTCGTTCGATCATTCGTCCAGTGTAAACCGACCCATGAAGACCTCAAAGGTTCAGTTCGCATGGTCTTCACTCTTACCCAAGAGTGAAGACAACCCAAAGAAAGGATGTGTACTCTTTTCCCTCACTCAAGGTTTTTCTAACTGGGTTTACCGGAGAAGGTTTTAACAAGGCATTGAGCTTGGTGCAAAACGCTCTAAGGCTAAGTCGCTTCCCGCGTCAAGGCCAAGGCGGTTATCCTTCTTTCCCTTTGTTTTGCATTTTAATTTGAACTTGGAATATTCTCTTTTGAACGTTAAGAGTGTTAAGTTGAAAGTCTTAAGAGGCGACGTGTCCATTTACAAGGAGAACACGTATAAGGAAAAATGTGCGGATCAATATGAATCCGCGTGTCCCTAAGCTCTCTCTTGACCTAAGTATTTAAACCCTCTCTTGTTCCATTTGATCTTGTCTCAACCCTTTCATTAGTTCAATCCGGGATTATCTAAGGAAAGAACCCTAGCCAACTTCGAACCGCGTTCATTGTTTGTTAGAGACCGTATCATGAGGAGAGCCAAACCTCTCGGGTCATCATTCGATCCATCTCTCCTTTCATCGATTCATTTCATCTCGCATCCACCATCGCTTCCCACCGTATCCATCCGATAGCCGACACGGACGGTCCCTCTATCCGTCCGTATCGCATCCGTCCGACCCGATCGAGGCTACACAACCGTTCTTTCAAACGGCTCGTTGGAATCTCGTCATTTTTTGTTTCTCTTGTTTAAATCGTCCCTAGATTCGATCCCTCGAATCTTGTCCAAAGAAAGTCTCACCTCGCTCGCTCTTTCTGAGGACGCTTCCTCCGACCGTCCCGCAGCCGCAACTCTCGGTCACATCTACCACCGATCAGAGGCATTGAACACCAAATCAACCTTGTTCCGAGAGCACAACTACCGAACCGGCCAGCCTACCGAGTCACCCCCAAAGATGCAAAGGAACTGGAGCGCCAAGTGGCCGCCTTATGACTCAAGGATAAGCTCGAGAGAGTTTGAGCCCATGCGCAGTTTCAGTCTTGCTCGTGCCTAAGAAGGACGGTTCGTGGCGCATGTGTGTTGACTGTCGAGCCGTCAACAATATCACCATCAAGTATCGACATCCCATACCACGCCTTGACGATATGCTCGACGAACTAAGTGGCACCAGTGTCTTGTCAAAGATCGACCTTAAGAGTGGTTATCACCAAGTGCGCATGAAGGAGGGCGATGAGTGGAAAACAGCCATCAAAATAAAATAGGATTTGTATGAATGGTTGGGCCTTAAGGTTGATTGAGAGAAGATACGCGCGATAGAGGAGTGGCCCACGCCAATAAGCATCACACAAGTTCGATCATTCCACGGTCTCGCGAGCTTTTACGGGAGGTTCGTGAAGGACTTTAGTACGGTCGCCGCGCCCCTCACCGCTGTTATCAAGAAGAATCAAGAGTTTAAGTGGGGAGAGGAGCAAGAACGAGCGTTCACCAAGCTCAAGCGACGCCTCACGCAAGCTCCTTTGCTCACCTTACCCGACTTCAACAAAACATTTGAGGTCGAATGTGATACTTCGGGAGTAGGGATCGGTGCAGTTCTTACTCAGGGAGGCAAGCCCATAGTGTACTTCAGTGAGAAACTTGGTGGTGCTGCGATCAATTACCCGATATATGACAAAGAACTATATGCCCTCGTATGCGCATTGGAGGTTTGGCAACACTACTTGTTGGCACGAGAGTTCGTGATTCACACTGATCACGAGACGTTGAAGTACCTTCGCGGCCAAACCAACCTCAAGAGGATACACGCGAAGTGGTTGGAGTTCGTTGAATCGTTTCCATACGTCATCAAGTACAAGAAGGGGAAAGAAAACATTGTGGCCGACGCTTTGTCAAGGAGACACCCTTTGATCACCACAATGGACGATCGCGTGTTGGGGTTTGAAAGCATCAAGGATGCATACGCTGTCGAT
This sequence comes from Camelina hispida, assembly GCA_023657505.1. Lineage (NCBI taxonomy): Eukaryota > Viridiplantae > Streptophyta > Magnoliopsida > Brassicales > Brassicaceae > Camelina > Camelina hispida. The sequence goes on along the minus strand of CP094632.1, from coordinate 24,984,955 downwards.
TTGGAGTTTGGTGATTGTTATAAGAACCATGGGAAGGGAACCTACACCGAGTTCTATCTACACGAAGGTTTCTTGTTCCAAGGCCTGCGTCTTTGCATTCCCATCGGATCCATACGCGAGTTGTTAGTCCGAAAAGCTCACAGTGGAGGCTTGTCGGGTCACTTCGGCATCACCAAGACGCTAGCCATGCTTCAAGAGCATTTCTACTGGCCGAAGATGCGCGCCATGGTCAAGAAACACTGTGGACGTTGCATTGTTTGTCGAGCCTCAAAATTGACAACTCATCCTCACGGCCTTTACATGCCTTTACCGGTGTCCACAGCGCCTTGGATTGACTTTTCTATGGATTCCATCCTCGGCTTACCTCTCTTAGCGCATAAGGATAGCATCATGTTGTGGTGGACATGTTTTCAAAGATAGCGCACTTTGTATCATGCAATAAGAACAATGAAGCCGAGCAACTGGCGAACTTGTTTTTCAGTCAAGTGATTAGGCTTCACGGCGTGCCACGCACTATCATCTCCGACCGAGACCCAATGTTCCTCGGTCACTTCTGGCGAACCATCTGGAGGAAACTCGGCACAAAACTTCTCTACTCCACAGCCGCTCACATCCAGACTGACGGCCAAACAAAGGTTGTAAACCGAACAATAGGCTCCTTACATAGAACGGCGATCGCAAGCAATAAGGGTTCCTGGCTTGAATGCATCCATATCATTGAATTCGCCTATAATCAAGATGTGCATCCATATCATTGAATTCGCCTATAATCAAGCCGCTTTCACCATTGGATTTCCTTCCTCTACCACCGGACGAGACTGAGAACCAAGACGTAGCCGCAAGAGCAGAGCCAATCAAGACGCTGCACGAGGAGGTTCGAGCGAACATCGAGCGAAGAAACTAGCAGTATGCGCGTTTTCTCAACCGCGGGCATAAACCAATGTTGTTCAAGCCTGGCGATTGAGTTTGGTTGCACTTAAGAGCATAGAGGTTCCAGCAGAAGCGAAAGGATAAGCTCAGCCCGCGTGGATATGGACCATTTCGAGTCATCGAGAAGATCAATGACAATTCCTACCGACTCAAACTACCAGGTGAGTATACTACTTCTACTTCCTTCAACGTCACTGACCTTTTTTCGTTTGATGTTGGTGACGACGAAGATGTTTTGGGGACAAAACCTTTTCAAGAGGGAGAGAATGATGTGGGCACCGGACAGAAAGCGACCGAGACGCCTGAACAAGACGCACTGGACACGGCCAAGACTCAAGCAACCGACGCGGCCAAGGCACCACTAGTTCTCCCAGGAGCCACAACACGATCGAGGAGCTCAGCAAAGGCGACCAAGCAGCGGATCAACCTCTTCGTTCGATAATTCGTCCAGCGTCAACCGACCCATAAAGACCTCGAAGGTTCAGTTCGCATGGTCTTCACTCTTACCCAAGAGTAAAAACAACCCAAAGTCACTTAAGCAAGGATGTGTACTCTTTTCCCTCATTCTGGGTTTTTCCCATTGGGTTTACCGGAGAAGGTTTTAACGAGGCATTGAGCTTGGTGCAAAATGCTCTACGGCTAAGTCGCTTCCCGCGTCAAGGCCAAGGCGGTTATCCTTCTTTCCTTTTGTTTTGCATTCTAATTTAAACTTGGAATATTCTCTTTTGAACGTTGAGAGTGTTAAGTTGAAAGTCTTAAGAGGCGACATGTTCCATTTACAAGGAGAACACGTCTAAGGACAAATGTGCGGATCAATATGAATCCGCGTGTCCTTAAGCCCTCTATTGACCTAAGTATTTAAACCCTCTCTTAGCTCTTTGTAGTCTTTAGAGTTGAATGAAATAATAATTTTTCCTCAAAGAGAGATTATTTGATCTTGTCTCAACCCTTTCATTAGTTCAATCCGGGAATGACTAAGGAAAGAACCCTAGCCAACTTTGAACCGGGTTCGTTGTTTGTTAGAGACCGTATCGTGAGGAGAGCCAAACCTCTCGTGTCGTCATTCGATCCATCTCCCCTTTCATCGATTCATTTCATCTCGCATCCACCATCGCTTCCCACCATATACATCCGATAGTCGATTCGTCCGTCCGTCCAACCCGATCGAGGCTACACGACCGTTATTTCAAACGGCTCATTGGAATCTCGTCATTTTTCGTTTCTCTCGTTAGAATCGTCCCGAGAAAAGTCTCACCTCGCTCGCTCTGTCTGAGGACGCTTCCTCCGACCGTCCCGCAGACGTGAATCTCGGTCACATCACCATCTGTCCAACCAAACCAAACTCTCCCAACAATCACAACTCCGACCCCCGGGCCCGCATAAACATGACCCTCCCAGTCAACACACAGAAACCCCGAGGTTGAACCCCCATCAACCCCGAGATCCGCATCCGATCTCAACCGGAACCTGAGATTGAACCCCCTTTCATCTCCTAATTTCGCATTCGGTTACAATTCTTATCCCCACGTCCTTGACACTTTTGTCACCAACTCATCTGCTCTTAGGTCGCAACCTTCAAGCCATACTGATCACACTCTCAGACCCCCCGTCTTTAAGCCATACCGTCTCACCCTCGGGTCGTCACCCTCGAGATCTCGGTACCAAGAAAACCCCCATCTCCTCTGCCACCCTCAGGACCGCAGTCCCTCGAGCTATCGGTATCTAGGGAACCCCCAGTCCCCTCAGGAGAACCCCCATCTCCTCATGAGTTGTTCAAAACCCCCACCCTTATAGCAAACGATCATAACGTCTATAAGCATTTCTCCAACCTGGACTACCCCCCGTGATCCACGTAAAACATCTAAATGTCCTTCCAACACCCTAATCTTCCCCAGAATATCACCACTAACATGGCCACCCCGATGTTTCACTCCCTACATTTCAAACACTTTTGTGTTCACACACACTTTCCAAAAATAAACAAGTCCTACCTCTCACAAAACTTTCTATTTTTGGAAACTTCCTGTTTTGGAAACCTGCATATTCTCTTAACACTGTGTCATCACCATTCAAAACAAAAATCCTTGAAAACTGTTCATATCATCTGTGACAACTCTGCATGTCAACCTCTAAACATTCCCGCCACTCCAACATTTCACATCCCCTTTCCAAAATAGAAAAGTCCTAACTATTCATAGAACTTTCCATTTTTAAAAATTTTCTATATATGGCAACTTTCCATTTATAGAACCCCAAGCGATTTCTTTTTTCCGCAAGATTCACACATCTCAAATCCAAATAACTATATTTTATTAAAACCGCAAATGCAATAATCGTTTACAACTCCAATGAAAATATATAATCGAAACAAAAGAACCAAAAAGCAAAAATAAACCTCTTGATCTAAGCATTCTCGGAAACCATCGCCCGACCCCCATACATCAGAAGTCGACTGAACTCCACGTCCAGCTCCAACCGGTCTAGTGCTTCCCTAGGAAAAAACTTGTGGTTGAACTCCTCCATGAAGTCAGCCCAAGTCATCTCCCTCTGCACTCTCCTAGCAGCCACTGCTCTCCACCACACGTGGACATCACCAACTAGGTTGTGGACCCCTATATCCACTCGAAACTGGTGAGGAGATCTGAGTAACTCAAAGTTATGCTCCACTCCCATCCTCCACGCATCTGCAGCAGTATGATCTGAACCTCCTGCAAACCGCTCAGTACCAATCTTGTGTATCTCCCTCAGCTTGCCAACATATCTTGAATGAGCTCCCTCATTAGCAGCCACTGGCTGCTGCTCCACCGCCGCCACTGGCGGGACTACCTGGGCCTGAGCCGGTACCACTCCCGGCAACCGCTCCAGCATCCGCGCGACCAAGTCCGCAATCATAGCATCTCCACCGAGAGCTCCACCAACTGGAACTCCCGCACCCGGAACTCCAGTACCACCGGTAAACCCGGCACCGACACCTCCCCCGCTGACCCCCTCAGCGCCTATGGTCCTATCGGTACCATCCCCGGCCACACTCACAGAACTCTCCTGGAATGCTTGCGACTCGCCAACGCCCTCAGCTGTCACACTCTGCTCAACGGACTCACTCACTGCTGGAACTCTGGCCCTACCACGACCACGTCCGCGTCCACGACCATCAATATCTCCACTTCTAACCATCTGCACTACCTAGTACAGAAGGCTAAGCACACAATTCAAAACCGCACACAAGACACACATCTTACCGTGGAATCTCATTGAAGGCTCGTAGAGGGTGATACTAGGACTCCATACCACAAAAACATTGATTAACTACCCATAATCAATTTCATCACACAACATCATGCATCCAACAACATGAAAATAATTCACCCAATTAAATTCCTAAACCGCTCCAAACCATCCATCTAACCATCCTAGAACCGTAAGGGCTCTGATACCAGACTGAAACAACCCGACCCGTTTTTTTAATAATAATAATATAATTAAATACCCCAATTTAATTACAACCCAATCAACAAACCAAACAACAAATCATCATTAAACCAACAATAACCCATAAGCACAGCGGAAACATAACAATCATACAAACCAACATATCATCAATACATTAACATCATTCCTAACCATTCTATCCAACAACCTAGCATAACTCTATCCAAGTTTCCAACATAACAATTTAACATATGACACACAAGCGAGACCCTAGATCATCCTCCTCCTCATCGCCATGATCCCACGTCACATACCTGCACACCACAAACAACAATTGAGATGCGTAAGTATTATCATAAATACTTAGTGAGACAATCCTCTCATCTACTGGGCAATACACACAAGCAGCTGGGATACCAATGTTTAACAAATAACAACCAAACACAAACAAACCAGGAAAAACAGATATCAGCCGCTGCTGACAGGAATTGGTGTCGACCGACACTACCTCAGTGTCGATCGACACTCCTCACATGGTGTCGACCGACAACTACTTGGTGTCAATCGACACCGACTCTTCAACTTGTTCTGCACGAAGCCAAAAGTCAAAGATTCGCTTTCCAAATCCTCCAAATCGTCTGAAACTCATCCAAAACTCCTGGAAACTCATGGAAACCAACATCCAACCACAAAGACACAAGAACACAACACAAACCACAACCAAACAAGCAAAAAACAAGGATTCTCAGGCTTAGATCAGCCATGGTCATGCACTCACCTCTTTGCAGGAAATTTCTGACCAAAAGATGACGAATCCAACACCTTAGGAAGTTTCTCCTTCGTCTTTAGCTCTAGATCCCTACTCCACAGGAACAGATCTCCCAAAAACAGCCAAGAAATCTCACAATCTATCCCAAAAACCTCAAGAACTCTGGGTTGAAGAGACGTTGTTGAAGTAGGGTAGATGGTTAGATGGTTAGATGGCGACAGCTATTATCAAGTTGTACTACAACCATTGTCGTGGCAGCCAGGCCGTGAGAAGAACCACTTTGTTGAAGAGACGTTGTTGAAGTAGAGTCGAGGGTTGGATGGCCAGAGCTAAGAGTTCAACATGTGTGTAGTATATGCTATTATGTTTATAAGAAGTTCAACATGTGTTTATGATATATATATATATATATTTCTATTATATTATTTAAGCAACCCTATAAACAAATAACCTTACTACATATAAAATATTACACAAAATGCCACTGTATTTTATTACAAAATATAATAACATAATTTTAATATTAATTTGTTGTAATCAGAAAATGATTACCTAAAAATAGCAACTATTAATTTATTAAATTACAAGAAATCATTAATAAAATAATTATGGAATTATTTAATAAAATAATAATAAAATAATTTCGAAATTATGTAATAAAATAATACACAGATTCTATTTATTGTTTCAGAAATCTTAGGAAACAATAACAAACTATTTAGAAAAATTATAAAACTTAAATTTATTTATAAAACTAAGATTAAATATTTGCATATCTAAATCATTTAATAATAACAAATATATATTAAAATTAAGATACAACATTGTTTCTATTTTTTAAATATATCTATATACTTATTTAAACTATGTTGTTAAAAATTTAACCAGTTCTGATGTGACATATTACGAAAATGCTATTATATTTTAATTATTTTGTAAACAAAATTTATTGTTTCATAAATCTTAAAAAATAATAACAAACTATTTAATTGGCTAAAAATTAATTGTTTATACACAATATTCATTATATAAACAATACTAAGTGTATAATGTTGATAATATACATAACCTAATTGTAATTTTCACCTATAAAATTAATATATAACATGTTATAACAATAACTTTAATTTGTAAATTTGGTATATTAAGATCTCTAAACACGATAACATTAATTTGTAATACCAAATCACGGGTCAATATATGTTTTGTTGGGTTTTTTTAGCTTTACCGAATGTATAATTAACGTATTTGATATTGCACTAAACCAAAATAGTAGTACCAACTACAGGTCGAAATCAGAGTATGACCTTAAGCAAAATAAAATATATGATTTTATAAAATGTATAGAATTAATCATTTTTTTACTATTATTTTGTAATAAACAAATCTAAATTTACATAAATATTTCCTCACGCTGGTAGCATTATTCTACAAAATAATAACGTGTATTTATGAGTCAGGTAATAAAACGAGTAATGAGACGGGTGACGCTCAAAAATTAAATTAATATCCGATACTCGATCATTATTCACGGATAATATAACTATTATATTTTTCACTCGACCCTAAAGCCGTGGGTACCTTTTTTCGGGGCGGATACAAACAAAAAAATAGGTCGAATACGGGTACCGATAATAGTTTTCATGCTTACCTATTAGTAGTTTAATATTAATCAAAAATCACCATTTAGTACTATATTATATAATATGTAAATTAATAATACAACATAAATATATTATTAACAAATAATAAAATATAAAAAAGTTTTCCGCTACCAGCGCGGGTCATTATCTAGTATATATATATATATATATGTAAGATTTGATATATATATATATATATATGTGATATTTTTGTTTTAAAATATGATGAAATATTTAACTTTTCTACTATCTAAATTGTTCCTTTTTTTTTGGGATATTAGTACTACAAATATATTATTCCTATATTATGAAGATCAATGTATAGTTTTATTTTTAATTCTACTTGTCATCCTTAAGATATGTCTTGTATTTTCTATTTTGCTTTTATTTTTATTTAATTTAAGATAAATAATTCAAATAAAATTATTATGTAACTATTTTTCAATTTCTATTCACTTATTAATATTATTCTAATCATATATCATTTATCAGTATATAGTCAATTAACATATAAATATATATATAATATGTTTATATTAATTTTTAAAACCAAATTATTGTGAATTATAAATATATATATAAGTTAAGTTTTGGTCTCACCTATACTAGTATAACTGAATCATTTTCGATATAATATTTATATTTGACTTCATTAATCATCTCAGAAAAGCATCTTTACTTATTGATTAATTATCTTGAATAATATTTATTTTCATAATGAATCTAAATAATATAATAAATAATAGATAAGTTTTTTTGTATTTGTTGAATAGTGGAAAACTATTGAAGCAATTAAGAAAGCTATAAAACTATAATTGAAAGAAATATTTTATAATTTCTGTACAAATTTTGAAAGACACTTATTTAAAAAAATATTTATGTAATATTAAGTATTAAATAATTTATTTATGAGGTATTTGTAATTTTAGTACGTTTTCAAGAAAAAATTAGGATTTTAGTACGTTTACTATTCCTAATTAAAAAAATAGAACATTTGACTTTTTCTTTGGACACAGTGAGAGAAAATGGCGTGAGAGAGAGAAAAGTTAGTGGGTGAGTGACAGGTAAAAGGGGAACGTGGGGTCAGCCTTTATTTTTTTCTCCTTTTTTTTCCATCGATATATCTTCACTTTTTTTTTGTTTTTTTTTGTTTTCATTACTATTACACCTCCTAATCTAAATTTGATATACACTCTAGTATAAATTAGTTTTTTTCTGAAATTTTCAGATACATAAAAATTTATATTTTTTTCTTCACAGTTTGACATGTATTTTGTTTTAGTAATTTCAGATATATTTTCATATCAAAAATGATATATGCAATAGTTCTGTACAGAAGTCTATACACATTATTAAGTGTATAGATCTAATTTGTCAAATACAAAAAAACTATAATTTTTGTATTTTTTGATATGTTTTTTGTTTGATGATTTTATTTGATAATATTAAATATCTTTTACAAAACTTATCTAGAAATATAGTATGTTCACTATTCATAATAGGATAATTAAATGTAGGACCACTTGTCAGAGATACAAATATTTGGTAAGATATATTTTCTTATAAATTGTTATCAGATACAAAAAATCTATGTTTTTTTCTTTATAGTTTGATATGTATTTTGTATTATTATTTTGAATATTTTTATTAATACAACGGATATATATTATTGTTCTGTACATCTTTATTGTTAGATGGATTTTAATCCGTACACTGGATTGTTAGATATATCAATTCCAGCAAAATCATCCAGCAAACGTATACAAATCAATTCCAACAAAAAAACATGTATAATAACCATCCAGCCATAAACGTGTACAGATCAAGACCATACAGCCATATACAGGAATAAATGTGTAGAGAACAATCATATATATCAGTTGTCATATAAAAAATTTTAAAAAAATAAAACAAAATGCATATCAAACTATAAAGAAAAACACATATATGTTTTGTATATGATTTTTTTTATTCCTGGATATGAATATGCATTAATACAACGGATATATATTATTGTTCTGTACATCTTTATTGTTAGATGGATTTTAATCCGTACACTGGATTGTTAGATATATCAATTCCAGCAAAATCATCCAGCAAACGTATACAAATCAATTCCAACAAAAAAACATGTATAATAACCATCCAGCCATAAACGTGTACAGATCAAGACCATACAGCCATATCCAGGAATAAATGTGTAGAGAACAATCATATATATCAGTTGTCATATAAAAAAATTTAAAAAAATAAAACAAAATGCATATCAAACTATAAAGAAAAACACATATATGTTTTGTATATGATTTTTTTTATTACATATACCACTTTTGGTATAAAATACATTTGAAATAACTAAAACAAAATGCATATCAAATTATAAAGAAAAAAATATAGTATTTTTGTATCTGAAAAAAAAATTATATTATCAAATATCTAAATAACAAGACATGTGTGTTTAGAAAAAAAAAAACACAAAAATTATATCTCACACAAATGGGTCCTACCTTCTTTCTCTCACACCCTCTCTCACGCCCACTCTCACCCTCTCACGCCCACTCTCACCCTCTCTCACCCTCTCTCATTCTCTCACTCTCCCTCACTCTCTCACACTCACACTCACACTCACACTCATTTTTATAATTGTGAATAGTAAATGTACTAAAAACTTATTTACTTTCCAAAAACGTACTAAAACTGCGATATACCCTTTATTTATTTGATAAGTTACTGAACTTTTTTAAAAATTATATAATCATATTTTGTTATACTAAATTTCAAATTTATGCGACATGAGATATTATCTAAGTTATATATGACTCTACACACAACTCTTATCTAGTTGACTTTTTTAACTGCTTCCCTTGTTGACTTTCTTAACCGCTAGATGACATCGGATTCGTTATTATGATAACAAAATTAATTATTAGTAAGATCTTTAGCAATCGTTACCATTTTCATTTATTTACAACTATTTCATTCGTACTTACCAAAATTCATGTATTAAGATCTTACAAATTTGGGGTTGTCTCCAACTACTGGCCCATAACCAACAAAACACAAACCTTAAGGGGCCAAGGTCCAGCCCAATAGCTTACATGATTGACTTTTCTTCTTCTTCTTCTTCAGTACTCACGAGCATTGTTCTTCTTCTTATTCTTCAGTTCTTCTTTGATCTTGTCACTGATTCTATTGCAGGTTGAGTGGAGGACTCAAATCCCACTTGAGTCCTTCGATGAAACCCCAAATTTATTTTCAATTTTAGGGATTTTAAATCCCACTGTATTTTTTTTCGCCGGCAACAGCACCTTCTCCGGCAAGCATCTCTCTCTGCCGATAATTCTTCTGAGACATCATACTTGTCTCCCTCTTAAGCTGAATCTCCATAGATTCAACCCACTTTTTGTTTGTTTTTTTTTTTTTTTGTTGCGAATATATTTGCCATCTCTTGTATTCGCAATCTCTCCATATTTTTCTTTCCCATGAGCCTTCTCTATGTCTCCTCAAGTTATCTCTGTTCCAAATCCTCGCCGTTCGTGGTTGTTGTAGAGAGAGAGAGAGATGTCTCTGTACAGTCTTACTCTGCAGCAGGCGACGGACATCATCTTCGCAATCAACGGCAACTTCTCCGGTGGGAAGACGGGAAGACGCTGGAGATTGTGGTTGCTCGTGGTAAGATTCTCGATCGTCTGCGTCCGGACGAGAACGGTAAGATCCACACGGTACAATTAGAGTTAGATCCTTAGCTCAGTTTAGGTTGACTGGTGCGCAGAAGGATTATATATAGTGGTTGGCTCAGATTCGGTTAGGATAGTTATACAACAAGGAGAAGAATGTGTTGGATAAAGTTCATCAGGAGACTTTTGGCAGAAGAATTGGCTGTTGATCCCAAAGGAAGAGCTATTATGATTGGAGCTTGTGAGAAGCAGAAACTGGTTTATGGTTAGCTACTGCTAGGTTAACTGTTTCTTCTCCATACCATTTGCTATTTTGTCTGCGCTGTGTGGACTGCGGCTTCGATAACCCTATTTTTGTGCAGCCATTGAGCTTGATTTTTCCGAGGCAGATCAGGATCCTACTGGCCAAGCCGCAAGTGAGGCTCAGAAGCATTTGAATTTCTGTGCGCTCGATTTGGGGCTCTAAACCATCTTTCTTAAAAGTGGTCAGGACCAGTTTACGATGGTGCCAATATGCCCTGGAGGAGCTGATGGGCCAAGAGTGGAGTTTTGGTTTGCGCCGAGAATTTTGTTACTTACAAGAATCAGGGTCATCCAGATGTGAGAGCCTTGCTTCCTAGCTAGACGACCTGATTTGCCTGCTGAACGAGGAGTTTTTGTAGTTTCTTAGGAGCATGTTCACTGACATGGCATTGTTAAGACAAGGTGAAGAGTTTCAATCTCTTGCCATAAAGACAGGATTAGATAGTGTTATGTCAGTATGCGGAGCCCTAGTAGACATGTATGGGAAATATGGCAAATACGAAATTGCAGAATCAGAATTCTCTCTTGTGTCAAATCCGGATTTGAAATGTTGGAACTCGATGCTACGAGCTTATAGTCAGCATGGAATGGTAGAAAAGGCTCTGAGTTTCTTCGAGCAAATACTTGAAAATGGTTTCAGGCCGGATGCTATAACATACTTGTCTTTACTAGCAGCCTGCAGCCACAGAGGATCAACGCAGGAAGGTAAGTTCCTGTGGAACCAAATGAAGGGAAGTGGCATCGAGGCAGGGTTGAAGCATTATTCTTGCATCGTGAGTCTGGTATCAAAAGCTGGGTTATTAGATGAAGCACTTGAACTGATATAGAACAATCTCCTCCAGAGAACAACCAGGCAGAGGTCTGGAGAACTCTGCTGAGCGCCTGTGTTAACACAAGAAACTTGCAGATGGGACTATATGCAGCTGAGCAAATACTAAAACTTGATCCAGAAAACACTGCAACACACATTCTACTATCGAATTTATATGCGGTTAATGGGAGATGGGAAGATGTAGCAGAGATGAGAAGGAAGATTAGAGGATTAGCTTCTGCCAAAAATCCAGGGTTGAGCTGGATTGAAGTAAACAACAACAATACACAAGTTTTCTCCTCTGGTAACACAGAAGTAAGTCGAGCTCAAGATGAATTACATAGGCTAAAGAGTAGTATTTTGTACAGAGATCACCATCCAATGAACCAGATTCATTCCTTATAACACTTGTTTGTTCAGACTAAAAAGTTGTTCTAAAGAAGTATTGTCATTTCAATTCGAGATCACTTGTGAAACAGAGGAGAAAGTTACAAAAGTAAGCCAAAGAAACACAAACTTTGTTGATTCCGGTGTAAGATACAGTAGTAGTATACTTTGTTAATCTGGATGATTTACTTTCATCAGCTAAAACAGACTTTTTAAGCAAAACAAAAGAACACAAAGACTAATTGGTTCACGAACGAAATAGAGAAACTAGAAAGAGGATCTTCAAGGTGCCTTGTATGATATTTGTACTTGTGTTTTACAAATATAGGGATTTCAAATCCAATCAATAATATAAAATTTCAATAAGCCCTGTTTAAGAAATTCCAATCAATAATATTATTAATAGGTTATCAATTGCTCTGTAGCCCATATACAATAGAGAAAAAGAACAACAACTCAAATCGAAAAGGGATAACAGAAATTCAGCAATTCAAATCCAAATAATAATAATAATAATCAAAAGACTAATTATTGGATTGGCTTCAAAGACGTGATCTTAATAAGAGTTGGATGTTGGATGCATGGTCAGGTGTCCTTGCAGCATATTTAAGATCCAGTTCACGTGTCCTTGCAGCATATATAAGATCGACTTTTTTCATTAGCTCCAAATGTTCCCTCTTGATAATTTCCATATCAAGTTTATCAGGGGGAATCTCAGGTTCATCAGGGCTTCTGTAGCTAGGATTTTTTGCCCTGTGACATAACAGGTCTACGTAATCTTGCCCCTGGCGATGGCTACCAGCACACACAAGAACTCTAGCAACAGCGGTCAGATCACCTCCCCCCTCAGACAACAATGCATATAGCTCCTCTGGTTTGTTCCCCCGCAAGTCGTAGGGCGCAAACGCACACTCTCTTCTGCATTTACACGGACAAGATTCCATCTGCTAATACAAACGAATATTAGACGAAGAAAACAAAAAAGTGTGTATCCAAGATAAGAAATCAACTAACCACGAGACCGGAGACGGTGGGTGGGTGTGTGTGCAGAACTTTTGATAGGGAAAAGATGTAGAAAACAGAGCACAGCCAGTTTATGATGACACAAATTAAAGAAGATGGTGAATACTATATATAGTTGAAGAGAAGATGGCGACGTAGATATATAATATACACACAAATATGGAAATTTTCAAAGCCTCGATCTCCTTCGCGCGCGCGTATCATCGCAAAGGTTTTTTTTTTTTTGGATGTGCGATATCTCGCTCTATGTATTTATTATGAGTGAATATTTCCTATATGTTTAGGGAAAGTCAGAAACGCTTAGAAGAGATCACTCAAATATCTTTGTTAAAAGTACTATTCTCATTTGAAAAAAAAAAAAAGACTTATTTAAGAATTATTCAAATATTAAACATCATTATCTATTCTAGTATTTTTATAGAGTGTTTTGAGATTTATATTTGAATAGGAGATGGGAAGATGTAGCAGAGATGAGAAGGAAGATTAGAGCCTTAGAGGATTAGCTTCTGCTAAAGATCCAGGATTGAGCTGGATTGAAGTGAACAACACAACAACACACAAGTTTTGTCCTCTGGTAACACAGAAGTAAGTCGACCTCAAGATGAATTACATAGGCTAAAGAGTAGACTATGTTGTGCAGAGATCACCATCCAATGAAGAAGATTCATTCCTTATGCAGCAGAGAAAAGAAGGAAGATTAGAGGATTAGCTTATTCAGGATTGAGCTGGATTGAAGTGAACAACAACAATACACAAGTTTTCTCCTCGGGAGACCAGTCTAACACAGAAGTAAGTCAAGCTCAAGGTGAATTACATAGGTTAAAGAGTAGTATGTTGTACAGAGATCAGCATCCAATGAACCAGATTCATTCCTTATAACACTTGTTTGTTCAGATTCAAAGTTGTTATAACGAAGTATTGTCATTTCAATTCAAAATCACTTGTGAAACAGAGGAGAAAGTAACAATCTAAAGATCATAGAGCCAAAAAAACACAAACTTTCTCTGTTTTCTAGTTTCCGAACTCAAGTACTAAAATGACAAGACACACTAAGAGATCAAAGAACAGAAACCCCAATAGAGAGACTAAAAAAAAAGGCAAAGAAACTGAAACCCTCTAACAAAGACCAAAGCTTTGATGTAAAGTCATATCATTTGAGTGAGTTCCCTGGTGTCGTGATGGAGAGATCCGGCCACGCAAAGTACTCACCAGAGACAAACCCACCACCGACGTTGCTCTCTACACCCTCGAACTGCCACGTGGCTGGCATCGGAACGGCGTGATGACCACCGTTACTCCCTACATTCGTCGTCCCAGCATCACCCACAGTTGAAAACGGCCACATCGCTCTTCCAAGCCCAAAGCTGACGTCATCAAAACCCGAACCGAGTCCGATTCCGAATCCACCGAGTCCAATAACCGAACCGGATCCGTGTGTGGCCGTCGCAGCAGCGTTAGGGTTCAACAGAGAGGTGAAGCTCCCGCAGAGAGACAAAGCACTTCCCTTTGCGTCACTGTCAACGCTGTGAGTACAGCCGTTAGAGATAGACGAGTGAGGAGGGAAGAGAACAGGCGTAACGCAACGAACGCCGTTAGCGGAAGAGACGACAGAGTTAACGGCAGAAACAGAGGAGGCTGAGTTGGAGGAGGAGCAAGTGCGGGAGCGTTTAGCGCCTTTGCGAGTACCACCGCCGATGGGAATGTCACGGAGAGTACCACCGTGAGTCCAGTAACGACGACAGCCTTTGCAGAAGTGACGAGGCTGAGAGAAGTTGTAGTTGTTGTAGTAACAGAACTTGGTGTTGTTTGAGTCACAACGAGGACAAGGAAGCTGCTCTTGCTGCTCGTTGTTCGGAGCTGTTACACCGTGAGGCTTCATAACTGTCCGCCGTGAGTCACCGGAGTCAGACATCGTCATAACCGGAGAAAATATGGAAGCTTTTTGTTTTTTCTTGTGGGGGTGGAAAGAGCGGGAATCGAAGGTAAAGGTTGAAGCTTTATTGTTTGGGTTTGTTATAGAGAGGTAAAGGTTGAAACTTTAGGGTACGAGAGAGTGAGATTTTTTTGGTTTTTATGGAGATGAGAGAGGCGGAGAGAGAGAGAGACATGCGCAGATAGAAATGGGGATGGAGAAGAAAGTTTCAGGCTTTATTTTTTGTTTTTGACAGAGGGTGTTGGGGTTAATTTAGAGGCCACGCTCTTGTCTTTTAATTTTGTCTTTTATGAAGGTTTTTTTATTTTATTGTTTATAGGAATTGGTTGAGTCGGCTATGGATTATTGTAAACAGTGTTACGCTCTGTTTCTTTCATCCCTATGAATGAACACTACTACGAAGTCGGCTCTCTTCATACGTAGACGGCTCTGTTTTCAAAGCTTTCAGTTTTGAACAATGAATTAAAACATTACAATAAGACTATAAACATACACTACTAATGAGTGGTGTGACATGAAGAAAACATATTTTCTTATGATCGTCGCAATATTTGACTATCTTATCATGTTATGTTAATAGTGTGGGTGACACAATATCTCACATATTTTATGCATATGGAAAATTGAGAAAACGACCAAATAAAAAAACTTCAACGAGGTAATAATTTACCGTTGTGGTTTTGTTGATCGATAAACTATAATTTTGGTACCTGCCTAAATCATCTGAAAAAAACATCATGATGTATATTTTAGTCTTGTCTTTACCAACCTTATAAATCAGATTCTTGACAAAAGAGAATAAAAGATAATTATTGTACTTATGTGACTAATAATGTTGAAAGTTTAGTCATCACGTTTGCTTTTATATATGTTTAAAGTTTAAAGTTTAAACTACTACTAGTACTATAAACAACAGTCAAAACTAATAATAGTGACAGTAATTTTTATCTTCTTCTGTGTAATAACGAAGACACGTTGATTATAAAAACCAAAAAAAAAAAACAAAATGATAGAGTAGGTCGCAGTAGGCAACACAGGTTAAAAGACTATTGAGGTTATCAATGTGTACGGTCATTTCCAAGTAATTCTACATTTATCTTTTGAGATTCTTTCAATGTTATTCAATTTTCAGCTTATATACAATAAATTTATATAAATACTCCAATGGTTTTGCTTTTCTCCAATATTTTTGTTTTGATCAAAAAAAAAGAAAACAATATTTTGTATCCGTAAACCTCAGAACTTATAAAGTATACTGTAGTTTTTATTCAAATGAAACGATTTTGTGTAACTCATAAAAAAGGAAAAAAAAATTCAATATTTTGTATCGTAAGCGTAACTCATCGGCAATTTAAAAAGAATAAAATGAATGTTCCAGAAAGTTGGAAACAAGGGACACGTTTTCTATCGTCTTCGTTACAAAAAAATATTTGAAAAATGGATAATTGGAATTATTGTATTACTTTATTTGAGAACGAAAATTAAAGTATTGTTTTATAATTTGTTGGATCAATCACGCAGGCTTTTGAAATTAATTCCAAAAAAAATTGATCTTGTTTCATTTGTTTGCTGTCTTAGAAAAGACAATACTAGTATATTGTAATGTACCAGAAACCTTTTGTTTGTTTATTACTCTACTTATAGATTGTTCTCTTTCGAATACTTTTACAAATTTTAATCCAAACTATTAACTCTGTATAGACAGGTGACACAGTCGCTTTATCTATTTTTGTGTTTTTAATTTTAAAACGGTAGTGGCGGTGGGCGGTGTGGACTATGCTCGTGTTTTCATCACTAAATTTGTATTACTATGAATGATCGATCGTTGATCAAACTATATAACTACATTCGCGTTATAAATTATTACGTTGATTTGATTATGACAACCGAATCAGAATCTATCTTAGTCAATATACAACAACCCAATTTGTAGTGGAGTTTGATCTCTCAAGGACCACAATAAAACACACTAAATCTAAGCAATATATAAATTATTATACTAAGATTTTAAAGTAAACATCATAGGACGAAAACAAACATAACCTTTTTTTTTTTTAAGAAACATGTAATAAAAAAAAAGTTGTTCATAAGAAACTCATACGTTTTAAACGATAAGTCTCGTTTTTTACATTTTGTTACATATGGAAAACATATAAGATGAGCATGACAAATGAGTGTAAATATGATCTAGAGTAGTAGGATTGTTTCATGTTTGGTTCGAAATAGAGATTGAAGAACTTGTTAATAGAGAGATAAGGAAGAGTCCGCAATCAGAGGAAAATTGTGTAATAATAATTCTTCACGCCTTGTCCCGACCCTTCCCATCATTCTGTCTCTCTCCGCATTTCTCGTTCGTTCTTATCTTTTCTTTATAAACAAACAAATGTATAGCAATATATTATTATTGACGACTTTTAAGAACGTCAAGAGATACCCTATAAGACTCAGAAGATGATTAAGACAAACAAATCCTAGTATGTTTTTATTTGTTTTTAAAGTAAAGTATTCTCATACTGGTCTGGTCCATATAAATGTAGTTACAAAAACCTTACAAATACGTACGTTACGTAGCAAAACGGGGAAGAGAGAGAGAAAAAAAAAAACAAAACTGGTCAAGGAGACAAGAGTGAAGCTGTCGGGGTCGGGGTCGAAGGAGGTGGATAAGCACGCGCGGCCGGAGGATGATATGACCCACACTTGACACTACTGAGCCACCTCTTCCCCCACTTCAACGACTTTCTCTCTCTTCTCTCAAGTCGCTTTCACACCCAAAAACAACGAAACTTGTAGAAGAGAGAGAGGTTTGGTGTGGTGTGGCATGGTTTGTGTGTGTTGGTGCTATGGGACGATGTGTCCTATTTATTTTTGCAGCAGTCCTTTCGTTGTCGGATATTCGGGTCCGGACTCCGGACCGGTCCTATCAGATCAAAACCACTGACACCCTCCCCCTTATTCCCTCCCTCTCTTTCTTCTTGTCTTTTTCTTCCTCAATCCACTCTGTTTTCTGATTCCAATTGATCCAATCCAATGGGTACGTTTTTTTTGTTTGTCCTTTGAACGTGCATGAAAGAGAGCCAAAGAGGGCTAGCTTCGTCTTTTTCACGTTTATCTTTTATGGCATTAACCCAACGGTCCAATATTTTTTTATCCTCGGTTACCAAAAATGATGGAGTATAGAACTGATTATTCCCTTCGCTTTTCTATAATTTTACTTTGTTTTTTTCTTTAAAAAATGTGACTGAGTTCTTCTACTCATTTAGACTAGTGTGATTCTTAGTATCCGACACTTGTAGATTCCAAGACAAAGACAAGACAAATATCTCTCTATAATAGTATCAACTTGACAACTTCAAACGTTAAACCATATGGCTTAAATTTGTTGCGCTTGATTATGAAACTAAACCACAATCTACAATTTAATATGAACCATGAAAAAGATGAAAAAAGTTTTTATAGGTAATATATATATATATAATCATTTAAAAAAAAGATTCTTACAACAGTCGAAAAAGAAATTACATTTTTTTAAAAAGACAAGAAAAAAAAGGGTAAAATCTCAAAGGTCACGAAGATGGAGGACGTTAAAGGGAGTAACGAATTTGGAGTCACCGTAAAGCAATTTGTCAGCAATGAGAAGATTAGCCGCTTCGGTAGGATGGTACGCGTCCCAGAAGACATGCTTTGACCGGTCCGTACAAAGGCTCGACGTTGGTCCACATGGCAATATCCCCGCCAATCTCCCTTTCGTCTCACAGCACGCCTCACTCGCCGTCCTAAACCCTATCCATCATTCATTTTCCACAACAACATATTAATTTCGTAATTAACATTATTTATGATTAGTCAAAGAAACAATCCTAAAATGAATTTTAGCGGATATCTAAAATCCTAACAACTAACTCATACTGTACTAGATTATTAGGATTTAACAAGGCTAAACTTTATACACAAACCTAATACTCTTATATACAAATTACTCAACATAGTTCAGAAGTAGTCAAAACTCTTATATACAAACCATGCAACGCTATTGTATACTAATTTTTTTTCTATTCTTACTTAAGTCGTCAATATATGTTTTGAAAGGCCCATGGGCCTATAGAATATATTCTTACCGTAGTTTTTGAAGTTGACAATGAGGTCCATGAATAAATCATAAACGTTGGCATGAACGAAGTGTGCGTCTTTGAAGCTGTCTTTCAATTCCACCATCAAGAGATCTTTGAGACGAGCATTGTACTGAAGAGCCAGTTTGTTTGCTAAATCAACACACTGCTTATCTTGCAGTTGATTGATTGATTTTTGGTACGGTATACATCCAATTGGAGCCACATTTCCCACCACAAATTTCCGAGCGTCCAAATCATATAATCTCTACGTTTGATTTTTGTACAAACCTTCAATTAACGTTAACTAAGTATAATAACTTTTGTCAAATGTAAGTTGTGTAACGTACCTTGAGCTGGTTGCGGAGGTGACTAATCATATCATCAACAAAACTATCAGGAGTTTGTGTTAGTCTTGCTTGAGCAGCGACAAAAGGGACTAGATAGTTGTTGAGAAAATCATTTGAACCGATGACTATGGAGAATAATGACTTTCTAATGTAATCTCTAGCCTTATCTTCACCTAAAAGCTTATCAAACTGTTTCCTTGTATTGGTAAAGTAATCAACTTGTATGTCCATTCCTAATCGATTCCCCTACAAAATCGTAATTTTTCAAATTGTAAAACATATACACAAGTCCATTTGCATATGTGTGTACACAACCAAACATAAATTTGAGTCAAAAAAACAAAATTTAACACATATTTCTAAAAATAATTAACATAGAATTTTATGTAAACTTTTCCCACCAACCAAACGTGACACGTAATATACGACAGATAATGTGTGCATAGACACGAAGAGGCTTACAAATACACTTCCTGTAGCATTGAGAATTCCACCAGCACCTGATGCATAGTTCACACCATTTAATATTGCTTCACCACTTGCATTTGGTGCTAAATATGGAACTGCATAACTTGGCTGCCCTAACTTTTCTCCTATAGACAACAATATAAAAATTTAAATAAACATTAGCATGGGTGATAATATGATAAAAATGAAATTTTGATTTATATTTTGGATGCAACACTTTTTGTTAATATTACCAACGATGTCAGCTATGGTACGACCATTGGTAAACCGGCCGGTTGGATTTCCACGTGATGGTTTGAAATCGATACCATTAGGAGGACTGTTGGCTCTAGACAACGTTTGAAAGTAATTATTGTTTCCTGCATCTACAAGTGAATCACCGAAGACGAATGATGCGGCTAAGGCGTTTTGGCCTTTTACGCTAGCAACTCTGAAAAATATCGTTCCAAAGAAGAAGAATGAGACAAAGAAATTAGCATTTTTCATTGTCATGAAATGGTTCTAAATTTTAGTTTTTGGTTTTTATTGTTCTTTGACAAAGAAGAGTTTATATAGATCATAACTCTTTTGACTGGTTAAGAAGGTATGAGACGCAACCTCATGTGTTAGATTTTTGAAACCGGGTTGTTTAACAAACAAAGGGCTTTTGTTATGGTCAACATGTTTCCAATACGTTTTATAATTATTATTACAAAACAGATAAAGTTAGGACACCAACACTGTTGTGTGTTATAGTTTAGAAAGTTTTGAAAATAAAATACCCATGTGTTATGGTTTCTACTCCTTAACTCTATAGCCTCTGATACATCATCTTTCTAAACTATTTTATTTAATTAGCGATTTTTTTTTTTTTTTTTTTTTTTCTGGTTAGAAAAACAGGAAGCTATGTGTATCTCAAACTTATGTATTATTTTAATTATGTGTAGTCGTCATGGAAATAACATAGACAATTTCACAATGACATGATATCATATTGAGATTTGATTTTTTTTTTTTTTTTTTACTAAATACCGGATCTCGACCATGAGATCTCTTAACCACGAACTACCACCAACTATTAGATGTTGAAATGTGTAAGTAGTTTTGTTTATTTACTTGGAATATCCGTGTGATTATAATTTTGTTGGTGAGGATCAGTGTTATATAATGAACTGTTGGTTGAATCTGATATGAATTGTAACAGAAAACATTGAATATTATATTTAAAAAGGGTCCAATGATGATGTCTGATGTTGTGCGTTGTGCATGACGCACCAAACATCACATTATTAAAATGATTCAACGAAAGTTGAATTAACTTCATTGCCGTTGGACGACTTAAAATTCATAATCCATCATGTCCCATTTTTCTTATGTAAGAAGAAACTTTGACTAGTAGTAACAAAAAAATTATAGACTAACATACGGTTGAGGACGGAAAATGACAAAACAATAGTGCCAAAAGGATGATAACTTCCTTACTCAATTACTCACCATATGACTCGTGTCAACTTCAATTCCCATGGTCGGATAAACGAGTAGCTAGAGTCGGTCCAGAAGACTTGAGAGTTCTGATTCGATTCAAAAGAAAGAGTAATGATTTTGACAACTAACACTAGAATGAAATTTTATGTTATCATTAGTGTTTTAAGGAAAGAACTCAATTTATAAAATTCATTCTTGTGTTATGATTCGAGTTTTTATGAACCCTAACCATAAATTTCATTGATTCAAATTTTGCAGTTTTGGTGGAAGTAAGGTTCTTCTCTGAACCATTGTAGAGTTGTATGTCAAACAAATTGTCATAATTAATCCCGGTTAAGGCGAACCGGAACTTCATGTAATTAAATTGCTTGAAGCTTGTTGGCTCAATCACTTCAATATAGGTTAATTACAGTTACATACACATTTGATTAGTTTAATGTTGTTTACAAACACAAAAATTTTTAAACTATTTTTTTGGGGCTAATCCTCCCTTGAGCCGAGAAGCTAGGAGCCACCGATAACTCCGACGGACCACCACCACAACTTAACTGATCAGGCAACCGAAACTCCTGATTCACCATCGGCGGTGATCTCTCCGACACACGCCACATCTTGACCGACCTATCTAAACTCCCACTATACACAATCCACCTTCTCTCACCGGTAGCCGATTCTTGATCTCTCTCAACCGCCAAACACTTAACCGGACCAGCATGTCCGGTCAAAATCGAAAGACAAACATGCTCACCACCACAACCACCTTCTGGTCTCCTCCACACACGTATCCCTAAATCAGCTGAACCACTAAACATCAAGTTCCCCGCCGCCACTAGACAAAGCACGGCGAGTTTATGACCTTTCAAAACGCCGCCGTTTCTCATATTATTCTCACGTTCCCAAAAATTAACGGTTCCGTCAGACGAACCGCAGTAAATCAACGTCGCGCTCTGATCAACCGTGATCGCCGTGACGGCGCAGTCTTGTTTAAGCAACGTCTGAGAGAAGAAATGTTTCGTCTCTTTGGCTTGATCTTCTCTTCTCCATACCTTAACCGAACCATCAGCTGAACCGGTGAAAACCAAACCATCAAACCCCGAAACGACTGCGTTCACCGCGTCTTCATGAGCGCTCACAGATTCCAAACACCGCAGATCCGAAACCCTCCAGACTTTAAACGTTTTATCCCAAGATCCAGAGTACAACAGCCTCTTATCTTCGCTTAACGCGAGACACGAGATCGCGTCTAAATGTCGAAACCCTAACGCAGCGCTGCTACGGTTACGTCGCGTGAAGTTGAAGTAAGAAGAAGGAACAATGGAGTTTCTTATGTAATCACGTAGGTTAGGCATTGTACCAACACGACGGTGAACGTTTGATTCTTTAGACGAAGCTTTCCACACACGTATCTTCCCATCTTGATGACCGGTGAATATTTTGTCTCCGGCGAGTACAATGGCCTTAACCAATCCACTATTCGATTTGAAACTCGAGAACTCAACATTGTTTTTCCAAACCCTAATGTTCTTGGAATCAGATCCCGTGTAGAGTAAGTCACCTGATGTAGCTAATGAATATATATGACCTTCTTCGCGAACAAGAGATCCAAGGAGAATGTTTGGAGAGTAGTTTGTTTTTTCTTCTTTTGTGGTATCCCCGTACCTTTCGCCGAATGATACGGCGAGTCTACGGCGGATGGATCGACTTGTACGGACCATGGTGATTTGGATAATGGAGATGAGGAGCCTTCGGAGGGAGAGATGTCGACGTAGGTTATGTCGTAAATGTCTGGATCTGGTATGGTTTCTACTTTCGTTAGTTTTGTAAATGCTTGGCCATTTACATCCCTGCTTGAACCTTTATTATGTTTTGAAGACATAAGAAGAAGATTAATGTGTTGTTTTTGTTTTTTTCGGATTTAGACAGATTTTTTTCGATTATGGAGAAGGAAAAAAGGTTTGGGGACGATGGTGTGTATATGGAATTTATGGAAATTTTAAACGTCCTTCTATTTATGGTTTCTTCAAAATTGGAACCGTTTATTTCGGAATAGAATTCTTTTAGAGATGAATAGGAAGTATAATCCGATTTCTATTATTAGGTTTGATTGATTACATATTTCATGACCAATCAATGAATGTTATTAGTAAGAGGAAAAAATTAAATTTTTATAATCTCTTTTTCATTTACAAAAGTACATCATCTCAGCTAGTCTACTCTATTGTTATAGTAAAAGAAACATATACATAATACACATGTGAACATCTTTAGGTTTCATCATGCTTTTATTGATTCATAATAGTTTTTTTGTTTGTTAAAGAATTCATCATAGTAGTTGGTCCATAAGCTAGACATGTTTTTCTCAAGCTATTTCCAATAGAAGAAGTGTTGGATAACTTGAAATTAAAACTAGCATGCATATTAAACGTCGTGTGAAGAAAGAGAGAAGACAACATATAAAACACATAGTCATTGTCATTGACCAAAAGACACAAGTACCTCACACGTGATACGAAGTCTACTCCTCTCTTCTTCTTTTGGTGTTGGAATTTTCCATGTCCAAAATCTTGGACGGATGCTTCACTGTCTTCTCCATCAATATTGGTTTCTTTTTAACTTCTTCGACGACCGATCTTTTCCTAAATTGCTTTTCCATTTTTCCTGTGTGCATCACTCACCAGTCCCATAATAGATCTTAGAGTGGAGATCCTTGGATCATCACAAGCCAATATCATCTCCTCCTTCAGTCCTTCTCGTCAAGTCCTATCACAGATGACGAAGACGGTGTAAACAAAAAATTAGTCTAGAGATGCATCGCAACGCCCTTGAATCGAACCCATGTGTCCCCACTTGTTAGTTCTCAAGTCGTACCTATGAACCCACTCGGTTGTCATTGTAGCCTTTACAAAACTCCTTCCACAACACTAAACACTTCCCGTCGTAAGCTGCCACCTTCCAACGAATCAGCCTCTTTTTGTCCAGCACTCCGTACCTAAACTGCCTAAAAAGGACCCACTTGGATCAATGAGAGTATTCTCGAGGGCGTAAACGTTAACTACTCCCTCCGTCTCTGATATCAAGGTTAGGTTGTTATCGTCGGCAGCAAACAATGTTTTTAAACTAAGTCCCTGAGGGAACTTGGTCAAGATTAGTCTTGCTTGCTCTGTTTCGGGGTTGAAAGCAACGATGCTTCCGTCGTTTCATAGCCAGTGAAGAGATCCGTCCAAGTAAACAGGTTTTTTCATACGGTTATCGATCGAGACTGCTTTGGCTGCAAGTAATCTTCGTTTTCGAAAATCTCCATGAACCTCCGGCGTTAATCTCGAATTCATACCTCGTTTCGGTGTACTCTCTCATCTCGGCCATGCAAACAATTTTGAAACTCTGAGTAGATTTATCAATATGATCAACCGCTAACCCTATGTACATAGTGTTCCCAAGATAAATATTTAGACGACTGTGAAATTTCCTTGACCAAGGATGATCCAGGAATAAAAACTTCTTTGTGAGAGGATTTAGCACACATAGACTATCAATGGAGAGTAGAAGAAGACCAGAGCAAGAGCCTAGAATTCGAGACACCATTAATTTATCTTTGGTTCTAGGTGACCTAGAATCACCCAAATAGTGGTAGCAAAGCAAACTAGAGCCATACGTGGAGATGTGAAGTAGACCGGATCCAAGCCGAGAAAAGTATAAAATACAAGTCGTTGGATATATGCGATAAGAAAGTTCTATTTGTGCATTGCATCACTACCAAAGATTTGAGATCCAGTCTGAAGAGAACTTCGTCGAAGAGATGCCATGGTAGGCCGTCCATGATCTGATAAAAAAATTTCTTCCTTTTGTTTGTTACTTGTTGTTGCTTAATTCTTTGATTTATACGTTAGCAACAAATTCCAACATGGAAACTGATTTGGTAATACATCCCAATAAGAGAAGGACTGTTTTACCGTTTTTATTTCTAAAAAAAAAAAGAAACCTTTTATTACCATGGAGAGATCAATTTGATTGATATGGACAGTGGTAATTTTTACCTTTTACAGTTTTTGTGTTTTTTTTTTTTTCATCTTATGCTTGGAAATTTACTTGTTTTTATTTTTTTTTGAAAATTTTGTTGAAAAGAGCGCAGCCGACTTTGGTTTGATCAGTCAAATGAAGGTGTGGCGGTCGTGATTACTAGTGATAAAGGGTTCTTGTCAATGTTGCACACATTGAAGAACAGTCATGGTTTCAGCACAATTCTCATGCTTAACTCCTTCTACCCGTTCAGCATAAATTCATTTTCTATTAGTAGGTTTGATTACATATTTCATGCATGACAAATCAATCAAATCTAATTTAATAAGAGAAAAGAGAAAATTTATAATATACACTTTTTCATTAATTTACAAAGTACATCTTCTGTACTGTTTTAGCAGAAGAAACATATATTATGAAAATATGATTTAATTTGTTTTTTTTTTAATGTAGACACACATGTGAACATCTTTAGGTTTTGTCATGCTTTATTGATTCATAATAAAGTTTTTTTTTGTTTGTTCTGGTTAAAGAATTCAAAGCATGATGTGTTAGATTTCGTTATATTTGTTGAAGTTTTAGATATTTGAGAGATTTTGTGCAAAGTGTTTAATAACTTCAAATTAAAAACTAGCACACACATATTAAACGTAGTTAACAAAGAGAGAAGAAAACTTATATATAAAAGCAATGGCACATGTTCATTGACTAAAACACACATGTTGTCTACTCTTCTTCTTTTGCTGTTGGAATTCCCACGTCCGAAAACTTTGGCGGAGGCTTCACCATATTCTCAAACAGTATTGGTTTCCTTCTATCTTCTTTGACCGATCGATGTTTCCCAAAATTGTTTTCCCCTTTTTTCTGATAAAATTCCATCACTCACCAGTCTCATAATTAATCTTACAGAGGAGATACTTCGATCACAAGCCCGTATAATCTCCTCTTTCTCCTGAAGTCCTATTACATAAGATGACGACGGTGCAAACTGAAAAAAGTCTAGAAATGAATTGCACCACACCATAATCGAACCCATGAGCCCCCAGCTGTTAGTTCTCAAGTCGTACCCATGAAGCATTCGAGCGCTAGAGTTATCGTAGTCATTCTTGGTCTCCTCCATCAACACTAAACACATACCGTCGTAAGCTTCCACGTTCCAACGAATCAGCCTCTTTTCGTCAAGCACTCCGTTCCGGATCCGACTCCCGAGAACCCACTTGGGATCAGTGAGAATATTCTCGAGGGAATAAACGTAAATCACTTCCTCTGTGGCCGATATCAAAGTTAGGCTCTTGTTGTCAGCAGCGAACAAGGTTTTCGAACTCAGTTCCTTGGGGAATCTGGTCGGGATTAGTCTTGCTTGCTCTGTTCCCGGGTAGAAAGCCACGATGCTTCTGTTGTTTCGTAGCCAGTGAAGAGATCCGTTAAAGTAAACAGGTTTTCTCATACGGTTGTCGAGATCGCTTGTACTGCAAGTAATCTTCGTTTCCGAAAATTTCCATGAATCTCCTGCGTTAATCTCGAATCTATAGGTCGTTTCGTCCAAGTTTCTCAACTCAATTATGCAGACAACTTTAAAACTCTGAGTGTTTCGATCAGTTTGATCAACCGCTAACCCAATGTACGTCAGTGAGTCTCGCCGAGCAATTGGTAGGGGACAAGGCAAACACCTTGACTTGGGTTGATTCAAGAATCGAAACTTTTTTGTGATAGGATTTGCAACGCACACATCATTAACACCCTCAACGGAGAGTAGAAGAAGGCCAGAGCAAGAACCCAGAATCATACACTCCAGTGATACATTCTTTGTTCTCGGTGGCTTAGAATCGCCCAAAGAGTGATAGGAAAGCAAATTAGAGCCATAAGGGGAGATGTGAAGTAAACCGGATCCGAGCCGGGAAAAGTACTCGGATTTAAAATACGGGTCGTTTGATATGCGATTGGAGGGATCTTTTTGTGCATTGCATCATCGCCAAAGATCTGAGATTCACTCTGAAGAGAATCTCGTTGAGGAGATGCACAGGTAAGCCGTCCATGATCAGAGAATTCAAGGTGTTTTAATTTGCTTACTCTTTTTTTTTTTTCTATTTTTTTTTTCTATTTTTATGATGTATTGTTGCATGTATAGTTCTTGATTTATTAATGTTCATATATATAAATCACGTAAATTCCAACAAGTAAAAGGATTCGTCAAATTATATATCCGTGATCTAAGAGAAGGAATGGTTAATTTTACAGTTTATTTCTGAAAAAGGTATTTTTTTTAACTTTATCATGTGAAAAGGAATTACAGAATTTTTTTATTATTATTATAACTAGGATATCGGCCCGTGCATTACCGCACAGGAAAGTGAAAACTTGAAATGATTAACATTGTTAATTTGAAAGTTAAAACTTGAAATGATTAACATTGTTAATTTCGCATTTCAAGTGAATGTTTTTGGTAATTTTTTTGTAATGTATAATATAAAAATCATAAATAATGACTAAGATGAATTAACCAAATTAGTTAAATAAAATATTTGTTATATATATAAATGAAAAATTAATTCAGTGACAATAAGAAAATAATATTAAAGATACATAAATTTAGGTTTACTGAATCATATTCAGATAATCAATTTTAAAAGATATTAACATAGAATAAAATTTCAATTATTATTCTATCAAAATTTATAAAAAAATTATAAGAAAATTAGGGAGAAATAGCTCATAGCTGCAACTGCAACCAAACAAATTGACTAAAACGATAAATCTATGAAAAATTAGAAATCACCATTAATTACCTAAATTAATACTTGAAAGAGATGATCAATACAGTTAGATGGAAAACGACACCAAACAAAAGTTAGATTAATGAATCAATAAATAAAATAATCCAAATTTTTAACAAAGATGAGTTAATTAATGTTGATTAATAAATTGAAAGAAAATAATACTCAGAATTTTTAAACTTAAAGGTGTTAAACAATAGTCAAATAACAAAAACTTTTTCAAGATATATATATATATATATATATATGAATATTGAAAGTTGGGAGTACGACGAAGAAACATAATTGTTGGATCAAAATATTGCAACTTCTAAGATCATTAACAAATCTAAACAGTTAGATGAGATAATAAAAATAATCTCATATGTTATATTTAAATTGACCCATAAAAGTGAGTTTGCTATAATATATAAACATATAAATCTATGATTTTATTTATTAACTTGTAAGTTTAAAAAATACATAGAAAACAATAAATTCAAAACTTGTTTTTGTATTTCATAAAAGCTTATATATAATAAACAAAGAGGTGTAAAATATAAAAGTGTAAAACATAGAGGGTGAAAAAAAATGTGAAAAAATTAATAGGTGCGATTTTTGAAGATGGGGTTACGACCAAAAGATGCAAAAATATGAAAATAAAGACGTGTGACACAAAAAGGTGTGAAACAAAAAAATGCAAAAACTAACAAGTGCAAACATTGAAATCAAGGGGTACGACGAAGAAACACAATTGTTGGATCAAAACACTGCAACTTTATATAAACAAAGAGGTGTGAAAATTAACAGGTGCCAACATAGAAATTTGGAGGTGAAACGAAGAAACACAATTGTTGGACCGAAACTTTGCAACTTTTGAGACCATTAATCATACTTAATGAACAAAAACTCTTTTCAAAGTCCATAAAAATCTGTATATATATAAAAACAAAGAGTGTGAAAACAAAGAGGTGTAATACAAAAAGGTGTGAAACAAAAGGTGTGAAACAAAAAGGTGCGAAAACTAAGAGGTGCCAACATGGACAGCTGGGGGTGCGACGAAGAAACACAATTGTTGGACCAAAACTTTGCAACTTTGAGATCATTAACAAAGGGTGAGATCATTAATGATACTAAAAGAACAAAAACTCTATTCAAAGTCCATAAAAATCTGTATATATGTAAAAACAAAGAGTGTGAAAACAAAGAGGTGTGAAACAAAAAGGTGCGAAAACTAACAAGTACAACCATTGAAAGCTAGGTGTACAATGAAGAAACAAAATTGTTGGATCAAAACATTGCAACTTTTCAAAGTCCATAAAAATCTGTATATATGTAAAACAAAAAGTGTGAAACAAAGAGGTGTGAAACAAAAATGTGCAAAAACTAACAAGTGCAACCATTGAAAGCTAGGGGTACAACGAAGAAACACAATTGTTGGATCAAAATATTGCAACTTTATATAAACAAAGATGTGTAAAACAAAAGGGTGTGAAAACTAACAGGTGCCAACATGGAAAGCTGGGGGTGCAACGAAGAAACACAATTGTTGGACCGAAACATTGCAATTTTTGAGATCATTAACAAAGGGTTTAATAGGTGCAATTTTTAAAAGATGGGGGTACGACAAAGAAACACGATTATTGGAAGAAAAAAAACTTGTAACTATTGGGATCATTAATAATTTTAATCTGTCAGGGTCTGGGCTGGTGGTGCTGTAGTGGAGAAGATACAACGCTTCTTTTGGGAGCACGGAGTCAACGAAGAAGCCTTACTCCATTACATGCGGAATTACAAGCACTGATCTGGGCTATGACTTTCTTACTGGAGGCGGGAGTCGGTTGCCAGACTTTCGAGACGGACTGTGCAGAGTTAGTTGCGATGGTGCAGACGCCAGATGATTGGCCCGCTTTTTCGAATTTGCTGGAGGACTTCGCTTTGTACCGTACTTCTTACCCTTCCTTCACCCTAGTCAGGATACCAAGAGAGGTCAACGTAAGGGCGGACTGTCTTGCTCGATCTTCACGTTCTTTAATCTCTGAATCATCTTTTGTAAACTCTTATCCTCCTGTTTGGGCAACCAATCTTGGAGTTTTATTTTAATTTATTAATGTTTGGTTGAAAAAAAAAAATAATTTTTCGAAACTTGTTTGTGTTGTCAAGAAAAGTTTATATATAATAAACAAAGAGGTGTAAGACATAGAGGTGTGAAATGTAAAGGTGTAAAAATTAATAGATGTGAAACATGGAGGTACAACAAAGAGGTGTAACACATATAGGTGTTAAATAAAAAGGTGTAAAATTAATGGATGTGATTTTTGGAACCAGGAGGTACAACAAAGAGATGCAGAAATTAATAGGTGTGATATTTGAAAGATGGGGGTGAGACGAAAAGACACGATTAATAATTTTAAACCGTTGGATTAAATGGGAACTAATTTCATCCGTTGGATTAAAAGTTGACAAAAAAAAATGGGTTTGCTATTATTACACATTTTAAGAAAAAAATGATTACTAAGTTTAAATATTTTTTTTTTGACTAAAGGAATATTATTTAATTTTAAACCAATAACAATTCAAAATTTTAAATATTTTCAATGATTACTTCTTGAAGTCTACAAAACATCAATCTTTGTGGGATAAAAAAATATCCCAAAACATCAATTTTTGTGGGACGGAGGGAGTATCTATACTGTATCTTTTTAAACAACTTGTTAGTGT
This sequence comes from Camelina hispida, assembly GCA_023657505.1. Taxonomy (NCBI): domain Eukaryota; kingdom Viridiplantae; phylum Streptophyta; class Magnoliopsida; order Brassicales; family Brassicaceae; genus Camelina; species Camelina hispida. The sequence goes on along the minus strand of CP094632.1, from coordinate 24,954,171 downwards.
GAGTTTTTTTATACGATTATGCAGAGAAATTTTCGACAATTTAAAAGATGATTAAGAAAACCCCAACAATTTAGCATTACGTAAATGCCTAGCCAACTTCATGATAACGGTCTGGATTAATAGTCAAATCATTATATACCCTTCAAAAATAATAAAATTTACACAAAAATTATTATATATACTTATTTTCTATGACTACGTTTATTTTCATTCCGTCGAAATTAAATAAATTTAAATGAAGTCTTCGTTGTCAAAAGATTAGAATGCTTTTATACCCTGAATTATTTGTTGGTAGATTTTTCATACTTCATATGAAATCTTATATCCCAACATTTGAATGAGTTCATAAAATAAACAAGTTTCATAATCATAGATTATTATAATTATACCATGTTTGTTAAAAAAAATTTGGCTTATCCGTAGCTCTAGCATCACTGCATATCATCATGCCTCTCATATCTTGGTTTTGGTTTTTCCAGAAAGTCAAAAAATAAAATCTGCACATTGAGAATCAAAAACATGAGCCATGCAAAAAATATGGCACACGTACTTAATAACAGTAGCCATGTAAAAACATGAAAACCGGAAAGGCTAAAATTTTTGAAAAGACTAAAAGTTAACAAAACTAAGATTAATGTATGAACTTAATAGTGTCGACTAACAGTAATAATAATCTAACCGAGAAACACTACAGGTCATTCGCAGCAAAAATAATAAATTACTTTGAATTAGAGATTGATGTTTAAAAGTTAAAAAAACACTTCAATAAAACAATTCTTTAGTACTCAGAGAAAATTTTTTTGAAACTTGTTTATGTAGTCAAGAAAAGTTTATATATAATAAACAAAGAGGTGTAAGACATAGAGGTATGAAATGTAAAGGTGTAAAAATTAATAGATGTGAAACATGGAGGTACAACAAAGAGGTGTAACACATAGAGGTGTGAAATTAAAAAGTGTAAAAATTAATGGATGTGATTTTTGAAACCAGGAGGTACAACAAAGAGATGCAAAGACTAAGAGGTGTGATTTTTGAAAGATGGGGGTGCGACGAAAAGACACTATTAATGATTTTAAAAATCAGGAGGTACAACAAAGAGATGCAAAGACTAAAAGGTGTGATTTTTGAAAGATGAGGGTGCGACGAAAAGACACGATTAATAATTTTAAACCGTTGGATTAAAACTGGAACTAATCTCATCCGTTGGATTAAAAGTTGACACAAAAAAGTGGGTTTGCTATTATATATAGATTTAAAACATAGATTTAAAAGTTGACACAAAAAAGTGGTTTGCTACTCTTTAAATATTTTTTTTAAAACATACAATTTTGTTCTTCAAAACTATTTTACATTGTAAATTAAAAATTCATTGTATCATTAATTAATCTACTCTATTGCATAAATTCATGATATTTGGTCCGGTTTTATTTTGTTGATATATATGTTAGTAGAATTTTGAATGACATGAGGTGTGAACATCTTTTAAGCTATACAGATTTGAGATTTCAGTCATGATAGTTAATTACTTTTAATTGGTTGTTCTGTAAGATAGACATGTTCATCTCAAAATTATCTCCCACAGAGAAAAAGCTTTGGCTATCCTCGTTACTCTACTCTCTTCTTGTTTTGTTGGTAAATCTTTCTACGTCTGAAAAACTTAACGAAGACAAAATGCTTCATCGATCGATCATCATATCGTCTCCAACAATATTGGTTTCTTTTTCGACCTATCTTTTTCTAACTTGCTCTTCCATATTTTCTGATGAAATTCCATCAATAATCACTCCCATAATGGAGCTTAGAGAAGAGATGCGTTTATCATCACAAGCCAATACAACCTCCTCCTCCTTCTTCTTCTTCTTAAGTCCTATCACATAGGAAGAAGACGCCGGTGTAAACTGAAAAGAGTCTAAAGATGTATCGAACTCCACAGGAATCGAACCCATTAGCTCCCACTCGTTTGCTCTCAAGTCGTACCCATGAACCACTCGGACATAAGAGTCCTTCAATACGGACAGTACTAAACATTTGCCGTCGTAAGCTTCCACGTCCCAAGGAATCAGGCTCGCTTCATTCAGCACTTCGTTCGGGATCCACCTCACGAGGACCCACTTGGGATCAGTGAAGCTATCCTCTAGGGCATAAACGTTAATTACTTCCTTTATTATAGTATATGATCCTTTTGTATATAGTTTATATCATTTTTGGTTCAATTGGAGTCTGTATAGTTTAGGATTAGCTGGTTTAGAGGCTTTGGTTTAAGTCTGGTCTAATGTATATAAACCCCCAATTGTACATTTTACATTAATTAATGAGAATGAGATTCTTTACTCATATGGTATCAGAGCAAATGACTTCTCGTTCTCTGTAACAAACTTTTTCCGATCATCGATTCTAATCGGAAAAGTTAGTTACACCGCTGTATTTTTTTCCGATCTAGATCCTTCCCGTAGTTCTTTGCGTCTTCGTCTCGCTTTCGATTCCTTCTCTGATTCGCGTTGTTCTGCTTCCGCTTTGCCCCTTTTCAACTCGATTCAGCTAATCATGGGAAAACGAAAGACCACTTCGAAGTATCGCTCTTCTATACCAGATCTACCGAAAATTTCTTCTCCGACTCTCCGCAACAAGTTTCGAAGCTCGTCGCCTTTGCGAGTTGCCTCTGGATCGACGCATCAGGCACTCGATACTCGACCACGGTCGTTCTCTACTCCATTTACAGTCTCGGATTCTCCAGATAAAATCCACAGCCCATATCATCTTCACAGCTCCGATCATCCAGGTTTGGTTCTTCTTCCTGACCTCTTAGATGGAACAAACTATGGAACTTGGATTGTAGCTATGACTACTAGTACCGAAGCTAAGAATAAATTGGGATTTGTTGATGGATCTATAGTCCGACCTACGGAGACAGATCCTTATTATCCGATATGGAAATGATGCAACAACATGGTCAAATCCTGGATGCTCAATAGTGTGTCGAAGAAGATTTACTCTAGTATTCTTTACTTTGCTACTGTTGCAGAGATATGGAGAGATCTGTACACTCGATTTCACAAATCCAATCTTCCTCGTTTGTACAAGTTGCATCAGCAGATTCATTCACTTCGTCAAGGTAGTATGGATCTGTCTTCCTATCATACTAAAACTCAGTCATTATGGGAAGAACTCTCTAGTCTTCAGGTGACTGCAAGGACTATTGATGATTTGTTAGCTGAAAGAGAAACGAATCGTGTCATTGATTTCCTTATGGGACTTAATAGTAACTATGACACGGTGCGTAGCCAGATTCCCATGAAGAAAAGCTTGCCATCTCTCTCTGAAGTCTACAACATGTTGGACCAAGATGATTCTCAGCGATCGACCAGTTTTCCACCTGCTTCTGGTACTCTCGACTCTTCTGCCTTTCAAGTGACTCAACAACAGTCTCAGGGTGCATATTCTGGTGGTTATCAGATTCAAAAGGGAAACAAACCACTGTGTACCTTCTGTGGGAGAATTGGACATGTCATGGATAAGTGTTACAAGAAAAATGGTTATCCGGTTGGTCATCCTCGCTTCAAGTCAACACGAGTGGTTCCCACTGCAGCTAATATCATTTCCGAGAGTGTGAGTGAAGGAAATGTTGTTGCAGAGACTCCGAGATTGACTGATGATCTCTCCACATAACAGATGCAGCAAATAGTCTCTTTTCTCAACACCAGGATCCAGAGCTCTACACCCACACCTGAGGTTCATGCGGTTTCAGTATCTTCCCTCCCTTCTTCTTCTTTAACCAATGGCCCAACACTTGGTAATTTCTACCCCTCTATCATTTGTTCTTTTTCCAGTGTTGATAGGCCAGATCCTTTTTCGATTACCAAACGTTATGTTTGTTCTGCAAATAGCAATCTTATTGCTATCAATGCTTGGGTGATAGACACAGGAGCTACTAATCATATATGTCATGATAAAACTTCCTTTTCCACTTTCAAATTTCTCTCTAATACTAATGTCAATCTTCCTAATGGCGGTTTAGTGAGCATTGTTGGGATAGGATCTGTTCATCTGGGCAATCATTTAGTTCTTCATGATGTCTTATACATCCCTCAATTTAAATTCAACCTTTTAAGTGTGAGTTGTTTGACTAAATCTATGGGTTGCAAAATCCGGTTTGATGAGAATTCTTGTGCTCTTCAGGATCTTTCTCGGGACTTAATGATTGGAATGGTAAACAAGTGGCCAATCTTTATTTTCTGGACATTGAGTCTATAAATCTTCCAGTTCATAAAGCTTCTTTAGTCGCCGCTTCTGTTGTTTCTCATGATCTCTGGCATAAACGGTTAGGTCATCCTTCCTTTTATAAACTTCAGTTTCTTTCTTCTGTTTTACATTTTGTAAAAGAACCAAAAATACAAAAGGATTTTCATTGTAAAACTTGTCATTTGGCAAAACAAAAACATATTCCTTTTATTTCTCATAATAATATAAAGAAAATTCCTTTTGAATTTGTCCATATTGACACTTGAGGTCCTTTTTCTGTTCCTACTCATGATGGGTTTAGATATTTTCTTACTATTGTTGATGATCATTCAAGGGCTACCTGGGTTTACTTAATGAAACAGAAATCTGATGTTCTTCATATCTTTCCTTCTTTTATTGCTATAGTTGAAACTCAGTTTGAGACTAGGGTTAAGGGGGTTAGATCTGACAATGCTCATGAACTTAACTTCACTCAGTTCTTCCAATCTAAAGGCATTATTCATTTTCATTCTTGTCCTGAAACTCCACAACAAAATTCTGTTGTGGAGAGAAGGCACCAACACATTCTCAATGTTGCTATAGCCCTTTTATTTCAATCACATCTCCCACTCTCTTATTAGGGAGATTGTGTTCTTTCTGCTGTCCATCTTATTAATCGTCTTCCAGCTCCTGTGCTTGATGAGAAGAGTCCTTTTGAGATTCTCACTAAGAAAGTCCCTAACTATGATGACTTACGAGTCCTAGGGTGACTAAGAAAGTCCCTCACCCAAGAATCGACATAAATTTGATCCCCGAGCTCGTGCCTGTGTTTTTCTTGGTTATCCTTTCGGATACAAAGGTTATAAACTCCTTGATCTAGAAACAAGTGACATTTTCATTTCTAGACATGTAGTTTTTCATGAAGAGCTCTTTCCTTTTGCTAAGTCAGAGTTATCTCAGGAAGCTAAGAATTATTTTCCTAATCTGCCTAGCAATTCTCCTATGCTTCCACATTTATCCGATGCAGAGGCTTCCCCTTCTTCATCATCCCTAGAGACTATGCCTTCTGCTAGTCCTAGTATAAATGTCCCTGAACCTTCTGTTCAAACATTGCATAGGAGAATCAAAAAGCTTGCTTATCTTCAAGATTACTACAGTCATTCAGTGAGATCTTCAACCATTCATGAAATTTCTCAATTTCTTTCTTATAATAACATCTCAGAACTTTATCATTCCTTTTTAGTTGCTATAAACAAAAACAAAGAACCCTCAACCTATGCTGAAGCCAAAGAATTTGAGGTGTGGTGTGGAGCTATGGATGTTGAGGTTGATGCTCTAGAGATTACTTGCACATGGGACGTTTGTACTTTACCTCCGAATAAGAAACCCATCGGTTGCAAGTGGGTTTTCAAGATAAAATATAATGTTGATGGCACTATTGAGAGGTATAAGGCACGTCTTGTTGCCAAAGGATACACACAAACTGAAGGGGTTGATTTTCATGACACGTTTTCTCTAGTCTGCAAACTTACCTCTGTGAAGCTTCTCTTGGCTATTTCTGCTATCTATGGTTTCACTCTTCACCAATTGGACATTTCTAATCCTTTTCTCATTGGTGACCTTGATGAGGAAATCTACATGAAGCTTCCTCCAGGATATGCAGCAAGAAAGGGGGACTTTCTTCCACCTAATGCGGTTTGCAGATTGAAAAAGTCCATGTATGGTCTTAAACAAGCCTCTCGTCAGTGGTTCTTGAAGTTCAAATATACTCTGATTGATTTGGGGTTTGTGCAGTCTCATTCTGATCATACTTGTTTTTTGAAAATCACTACTGACCTTTTCTTGTGTGTTCTAGTTTATGTGGATGATATTATCATTGCTAGTAACAATGACGTTGATGTAGAGGAGTTTAAGGCTCAGCTTAAGTCCAGCTTTAAGTTGCGTGATCTTGGTCCACTTAAATACTTCCTGGGTTTGGAAATCGCAAGATCTGCTGAAGGTATTCATGTCTATCAACGGAAGTATGCTTTGGATCTTCTTGATGAAACAGGTTTTCTTGGTTGTAAGCCTTCTAACATCCCCATGGATCCCAGTGTTAAGCTCTGTAAGGATACTGGTGGTGATTTTGTTGATGGTAAAGTCGACTCATTGGAAGGCTCATGTATCTTCAAATTACTCGTCCCGACATCACCTTTGCCGTCAACAAGCTCAGTCAGTTCTCTGAAGCTCCTCGACATGATCACTTCCAAGCAGCCTACCGAGTTCTCCATTATATCAAAGGCACTATTGGGCAGGGTTTGTTCTATTCTTCCAATGCAGAACTTCAGATTCAAGCTTTTGCAGATGCGGATTATAACTCTTGTCCAGACACGAGACGTTCTACTTCAGGACATTGCATATTCTTGGGCACATCCTTGATATTTTGGCGATCCAAGAAACAGCAAAGGTAAGCTATCCATGATCGGAGAATTAGGGTTTTTGCTTAGGATTAATTGCAATTTCCAAGATATATTATATATCCCTTATAATTAAAAGAAAATAATAGTAATTAACTTAATTAATCACGGCGTGAAGCGCGTTAAGTGTATGAATCTACATTTTTGTTTTTGTTTTTAAAGACACATCTAATATAATAAAGTAGGCTTACGCGTTAAGTGTATGAATCTACATTTCTGCCACGTGGCACATATGAATCTTTTGTTTTGTTGTTTTGTTTTTCTTATATTTAAGCTAATTATTAATAGGCTGTGAATGGTTAATGGGCCACATAAATATCTCGACTTCCTGAAGCGAAACCGACGATATCGCACAGTTCCGTCATCTCCTCTTTATCGCCTCTCTCTCTTCACCACCCCTCCCCTCTTATCTGTTCAATTACTGCTAGAAACCCTAATTAATCTTACCTCCGTTTTCATGGTGTTTTGTTGACCAACAACAGAGATCTTAAATCAATATTTCATTTGTAAAAAGAATACATTAACGTCGTTAAAAATCGTAACAATGATATGTGGGTAATTGAGAAACACACTCTTCTATTTTTTATTATTATCATCTAATTTTAAAATATATAAGTTATTTTTATATTTAATTTGTTTGTGACATGTGACATATTGTCATGTAATTTTTTAAAAAAATTATTTTGTGGTCTCTTTTTAATATTTTCTTACCTAATTATTTTATATTTTATATTATATAATATTTTTAATTTCAGTTATTCTCTCTTTACTGGTCCATTTGGTGTTTATTTTCTTAAACATATAATATTTATTTTTAATTAAACCTAAAATACAACATATTTAATCATATACATTAATGCATACTTTAAATATACACTTTATACAGCCTCTAAAGAAGCTCTATTTATCTGTCACGTGGCACATATGAATCTTTTCTTTTTTGTTTTTTTCTTCTTCCCATGTTTAAGATAATTATTAATAGGCTGTAAATGGTTAATGGGCCACATAAATATCTCGACTTCCCAAAGCAAAACCGACGATATCGCACAGTTTCGCCATCTCCTCTTTCTCGCCTCTCTCTCTTCACTACTCCTCCCCTCTTATCTGTTCAATTACTGCTAGAAACTCTAATTAATCTTACCTCCGTTTTCATGGTGTTTTGTTGAACAACAACAGAGATCTTAAATCAATATTTTGTTTGTAAAAATAATACATAAACGTCGTTAAAAATCATAACAATGATATGTGGGTAATTGAGAAACACACTCTTCTATTTTTTATTATTATCATCTAATTTAAAAATATATAAGTTATTTTATATTTAATTTGTTTGTGACATGTGACATATTGTCATGTAATTTTTTAAAAAATTTATTTTGTGGTCTCTTTTTAATATTTTCTTACCAAATTATTTTATATATTTTATATTATAGAATATTTTTAATTTCAGTTATTCTCTCTTTACTGGTCCATTTGGTGTTTATTTTCTTAAAACATATAATATTTATTTTTAATTAAACCTAAAATACAACATATTTAATCATATACATTAATGAATACTTTAAATATACACTTTAGTACTAAATTGTAACAGAAATTACATAAATTGTGAAATGATTGTTTGTTTTCTCCATTCACTTTCAGTTAAGTACCCTATCAATTATAATTATAACTCCTCTAATTCAATTTTTGAAAAATGTAAACTTCCATCACTTCTTATCCTATAAATAATCATTCTCACATCATCCTCCATCATATCTCAAATCTTAAATATGTTTGTTTTGTGTTAAATGTTTTTGCATTAGTTGAAAACTCAACGAAGATTATATTTTTATATTATATAATTTTTTTAATTTATTGTTACTCTTTCCTTACTGGTCTATATGGTATTTATTTTCTTAAACATGTAATATTTATTTTTAACTAAACCAATACAACATATTTAATCATATACATTAATTCATACTTTAAATATACACTTTAGTACTAAATTGTAACCGAAATTACATAATTTGTGAATTGACTATTTTGTTTTCTCCATTCACTTTCAGTTAAATACCCTAGCAATTATAATTATAACTCCTCTAATTACATTTTTGAGAAATGTAACTTCTCTCACTTCTTATCCTATAAATAATCATTCTCACATCCTCCTACATCATATCTCAAATCCTAAGTATTTTCTTTGTTTTTTTTTTTTGTTTTTAATGTTCTTGCATAGGTTGAAAACTCAATGAAGATAATATTGTAAGAGTTTAATAATAGTTTTTAAATTGTTCTCCATTTTATTTCTTCTTGCTTTTATGTACTTCTTTCTTTACTTTAGATGTTAGATTATTTCTTACATATTCATATATATTTATTTGATTCTTAAAAATATGTAATGTTCTAACTTCTAAGGAAAGAAAATTTTGTAATATAATTATGAAATATCAAACCAATTTTTCTTAACTCTCTCTTACCTCTAACAAAATTGTAATACATTTTTAAAGAATACTCATCATTATATTTAGTTTCTGATTAAACATATAATTACATAAAGATCATTAAGCTATATTTATTTAATTCAAATATGTATTCAAAAGGATTTCTCTATATAAAAACAATATAATAATATATTTTTCTATCTAGCTTTTACTACAAAGATGAAACAATTATAACTAAATCTAGCAATATAAATTTAAATGAGGGCAATATAAAAAAGAGACTTAAAAGTAAAATTAATCTTCAGAAATTGTACTTTTAAAGTTTTGCTTGCACTTCATATGGTTTTATAGAGAATAATTCTGTTTCTCTCATTTAATACTTTAGGTTATGTGTTAGCTTATATGAACAACTTAAATTAATATTGAATATCATTGTTAATTTTCATTTTATCTTTTTTTTTTAACCTCAAATCCTCAGAAAAACTAATAAAAATTAATATTATCAAAGTTAAATAATAAAAAAACAAAGAAAATCAAGAAATATGGATATGTTATTATATTTAAATTAACTATATATTATGAATTTGTACGATTTTTTTTTTAAAAAAGGTAAATTTCTTAAAAATATTTAAATTTAGATTTTTTTGGTTTTTATGATTATTAAATAAAATAAAATTAATTAACATAATTTATTATATATATAACAATCCGCGAATGCTATAGATATAACTTAGTTACCAATATAGGCCTTGAATGGAGACGTAAAGTTTGCGTATTTCAAAGTGCATATTTCAAAAAGTTATTTTTTTCACCAATCACCAAAATATATGTAGTTTGCGTTTTTCTAAAAAAAATAAAAAATAAAACTGACTGCGGTTTTCAGGTAGATTATTATGTTACGGGCCGCACTAGTATCTCTAACCACTTTTTACCATGCGTTTTTTCAAATAACGCACCTACACAATATTTTTTTAATATTTAATTTATTTTGAATACAAAAACTAGATGACTAATGCATGTTTTAATTAAAAAAAGATCTCCGTACCTTTTCTTTATTCTTTCTCCCTCAAGTAATTTTATAATACTTTAAACCGGATATAACCCTGTCAAGATTGGATGATATAGGTGACATGGATGCAACAGAGATAGCAGATGGAGAAGCTATGACGCAAATAAGCGATATTTTTGCAAATATGTTATGGGAAAATCAAAGTAATCGATAATTTTTTTTTTAAAATTGTATCTTTATATAGTTGAACTTTTTATGAATATGTCAAAAAAAAATTTACTTTTTGATCAACTATAGTATGTAAGGTTTATAAATACAATTATTTTTATTATTAATTCATAATATACAATAATATATAAACATACTAATTATTAATAAATTTATTTATAATATATGTAATCCGCACCGCTTTTCCTTTTTTTACCATTCACACAATTAATACTGAACCGCAAATAGTTTTTTTCACCAATCAAATATCATTCTGTACCGCTTATTTTGTATAAACCGCACTTGTCCCGCAAACCGCACGTACCGCAGTTGAACCATACCGCACTTCAAAACCGCTTTTCCCGCACAACTAAAATCGCGGTCACCATTCGGACCCTATAGTATAACCATTGATAAACAGTCGTAGTCTCTTTACCAAAAAAAAATTACAGGTCGTCTTTTTAAAAAAAAAGCAAAACAACAGGTAGTCTTTTTTAAAAAAGCAAAACAACAGGTTGTCGTTTTAAAAAAAGCAAAACAACAGGTAGTCTGGTTCTCTAAGAAAGAAACGGCAAAAGAAGAAGCTTCATCGCCTGCAACTGAAGTAAAAGAGACTGACACGCGTCCATAAGGCTTCGTTCTCGTCACTTCGTCTTTGTCCTTTTGCTTTCCCGCTCTGCCCTGATAAGGAAGCCTAAGCCTCTCAATCTCATATTAACCGTTTCTTTCTTCCAGCTCGTTAATGGCGAAATCGTTCGATCACACCACACACTAAAAAAATTCGCATGACGTTCCTTCGCAATTGGGTTCGACGGAGACTTCGTACTCTGTTACTACCTTTTTCTCGGGATGAACCTGACCTTCAAGTCGAATTAGGGTTTACTGATACTCTCATCACCGTTCGGAATTTTCGATTCGATGTTTCTCAGCTTAATCATCTCCTCGATGGATCGAATTTTCCATTCGAGAAATTCACTGTCGACCACTTGGTTATTCAGTTTTCCGTTTGGTCAGCTCCGGCGGTTAAAATCGAAATTCGCGGTGTCAATGTCAAATTGTCCGCCAGGTAACTTAATCCCACAGCTCAATTGTTGTTTTTGTAAAATTGCGTTTCGGATTCTATAGTTCGTTAGGGTTTATCGGATTATGCTTTTTGTTTTTACAGAGGGACGGAGGAAGGAAGCTCGAGGAGGAAGCGAGCATCAAGTGATACAGTAGCAAACGAGATAAAGAAAGTTCTATCGTCTATTGATCCTGAGGTATCTAACTAATTTTTGCTGCTATGTGAATGTATTATCTTCATTAACTCTGGGATTGATTTGGTTGTTGATCTTATTTGTGTTTGGGTGTAATGCCAATTTCAGGGATGTGTCTTACATGACATTTTGGAGAAGATGCTGGGTCGTAGCACTTCTCAGATAAGTAAGCTCAAGACTTCTTTCTCGAATCTTCTTCTCAGGCATTTACGTATCGAGATACATGGGATTAATGTTCAAGTATGTTTACCGGGTTCAAGTGACTTGAGTTGTGTTCTGGAAATCAATGAGTTGAGGAGTGATTCTGAGAATTTTGGGAATCTTGGTTTAGTTAGGAGTTCAGCTGCTGCAGTTTTGTTTCCTTTGAGACGTAGTTCGTCGACACTGAGTTGCGACGGTTTTAAGATCGGATATAAGCGGAATAACGATAGCGTGGAACTTTGTGCATTTGACAGCCTTTTCATGCTGATGACGCTGCATAATCTTCAACTTGTTGATCTGATTGTCCGCATTCCAGAGTTAAGCTTTTCGTTTAGACCCACTGATCTTCCGGTTTTAATGGGACTGGCAAATTTATCATCCAAAGATAGCAATTCTGTCAGAGATGGACGTCGTCTTTGGAAAGTAGCTGCTCGCAGAACTGGCTTGATGATTTCACCTCACACTTTTCAGAATGTAGTTAGTGCTGTTATCTTCTGGCTGCGATACGTGAATGCTTACGAGTATTTGCTATCTTTAGCTGGGTACTCGAGGAAAATCCCAGAGAAATCATTACTTTGGAAATTTTCAGAAAACAAAAGGCATTTTGGAACTGCAAGACGTAAATGGGAGATGATATGTAATATTGAGAAACAACTCCCTGCCGAAGCTATTGCACGGGCGCGGAGAGTAGCCAGATACAGAACATGTCTGAATTCTCAGAATGTTGATGATAATTATGACGAATCTTCCCCTTACGGCCACTTCAATTGTTTGTCTAAGATCACATGGGTTTTAGCTTATATCTGGAGATTTATAAGTAGAACGTTCTTGTCTGTAGCCTGCTGTCTCTGGTTAAACAAACTGCTGACCCAAGAACTACAAACTGATAGGAACAATGAAGATAATTCCGAGCGGCTATCCCTTGATTTTCATGCAGTTGTAAATCTTGGGAAACTTTCAGTCTCAATTTATCCAGAGAAAATGATTTCAAATTTTATGACAAGAAAAGACAGGACTGAACACATGGACTCAAACGTTGTCATGCTTTGCCTTTCGGTTGATAAGTTTTTGGTAATGTCTAATGTTGGCTGTTTTACTCAGTGTTTGTCTGCTTCCTGTGGGAAACTGAAGGTTGAGTCCTCTAGTTTCAATAATGCCAGTCGTTTCATGAAATCTACGAAAGATCCCAGTAGTTCTTCTGAAGGAAATAAGAAGCACATGCGTGAAGATGTGAGAATTGTTCTAGACATGGACCCAGCACAGCGCATATCCGGAACAGTTAACAATGATGGCAATGATCAACATGAAGGTACTCTGCGTCTACAGAATCTTTTAAGAGAAATGTGGTTGAACTGGAACAGCAATTGCTTGAAGTTGGATAACAGTACTTTTACAATTTCTGATAACCCTTGTCTACTCGTTGATATTAATAGCTGCATGGCATATGAGGATGTTGGTAATCAAGATTCCGAGTTCTGGAAATGCAGCGTGGTATTGGGAAAGATGGATATTGTTTTAGAATATTCATCGTTATTTTCAATGGCTTTGCTAATTTGGCAGACTGAATGGGCTCAGAATATAGACGAATATACTGGAGGGGTGCATTCTAGTTCTTTAGTAACTGGTGGGGTTGATCCTGAAATGGCTAGTTATGACGCATATGGGATCTACAGAGGCAATATTGAACTGTCTTTGCATAGAGTTCATCCAGAGAGACAGATTCAGGTTGGCATACATGTTGGTGGCCCCCAGGTCAAACTGTTAGTTGAGAAGGCTAAAGAAGTGGATAATTTGATTGGGAAGAAAGATCTTCTATTATTTGATTTCCATGATATTGAGTTTGTTGTCTGGCCGACTTCAAAATCTGACTTAGCGCCATTAAGGATGTTTCAAGGGCCTGATAACTCAAGAACAGATAGGCCTTTGCTTCAGGAGCTGGGGCTGAGTGAAACAGTGGTTCCAAGTTATGAAAAATATGTTTCTCAAGGATGGAACTCCCTGTCCTCACACCTAGGGTTTTCTGGTGTTGATTGTTCTTTCTGCAAAGTGGCAGAAAAGAACTGGAGTCAAGTTTTTGTACTGAGACCCGTAACTATCTGCTTTTCATCCTTAAGGTGTGGGATTTCTTCTTATATCAGATTAATTTCTTTTAATTATTGGGTAACTGATTGCCTTTTTTATTTCTTTTTGTTGGCATCAATTAATTGCCTTATATTGCTACATATGTGTTATACTAAGCTAAACATTGTTTTCGTTCTAATGTCATATGCGAACTGTTCGACCCCATAATTTATTGCTGAAGATTGATTCTTAGCTGCATCTCGTTCCCAACTTATAGGACTGATCTTAGGTGATTCGTTGAACTAGTTAGTGTATTTCCATAAGATGTTTCCAAACTCCAGTGACGCTATATCATAGAAAGAAGACTTACTATTGTACCACTTACATTTTGTGAAATTCCATATAATACTGAGAGAACTGCAATCTATTGCAGAGAGCATGTTTATTCCTTTAACGAAGCTATAACGGGTTTCACAACTGGTTTGGATGTGTTGTTGCTGGGACTGACTATTGTATCAAAATCGGATGACCTAGATGCTTACTTTCAGGTAAGAGAGGCTTTCTTGGCAGTTTTCACTATTTATGTCTACAAATATGCATAGTATTTTGAAAAATAGTTTCCTATGTCTCTTCTCGCTTCTTTGCTGGTTGTATGAGTTAATATGTGTTTTGGTAAGCTAATCTAAACTTTCAGATACTCGGCAACATGATTAACATGTCTCTTTTAAAATGTTTGCCTTTTGTCCTTGCTTACATGATTTCATGGCATTAATCTTTGTCAGTGGAATACTTGACTATAGATTCTCCATAGTAAAGTACTCTTCTATCCCAAGTAATTCAATTTTAGATATAGAGTTGTTGCTAACCGATATTATCAAGACGCATAAAGGATTTCTATTTGTGATGATAGAAAAGATGCGGATTTCCTCAAGTACTTATGAGTTCCTCATTCTAAATGACCGTTTCCTTGTGCTTTTTATAGTTTAAGATCTGAGCCTAACATATGAATAGCATTAAGATCCTAATTTACCTTTTAGGTTATGCACAAACATTCAAGTAAGTTTTCTTATTTTGTACCAGATGCTTCTAAGCTTAGTTACTGGGCTTTCACATGGTTTGAGTGGCTTAGGCTCTGCGGGTCATTCAATGGGGCAAGAATTTCTCAGGTCTGATGCAGTGAATGTGGAACATGAGACCGAAAGGAATTTCTGCAGAACTCCTTTTGTAGTTAAAGCGAGCATTAAGCTGAAGGATATAGATGTGATATTTGATGTTCCTTCAGTAGATGACAGATTTGAGAAGCTTATGGAGCTAGATAATTCTAAAATCTGGTCATCTGTCCAGGAAGCATGCGTTGAATTATCTTGTGAAGAACATAAGTTTTTAGTCAATGTTGATTTGTGTGAACTTCGATCAATTCTCTTCAGATATAAGGGTAATATATGGAAGAGTTCTGGCAACTTTATCACGGAATCTTTGCTGTTCAGGTCACATGATATTTTGTTTGAAGCATGTCTTTCTAGTTGCCTATTGAGTGTGTCTATGGATAGCTTAAGTCCATCAGCACTAGGGGACGCCAGTTGTATGGCTGGTGATTCTACAGGAAATGCATCAACAGCAAATGAACCTTCTAGAAACAATGTTCAGGTTCAGAGAGAAGCGAGCACGTTGGATTCTGCTTCAATCTCTTTACTATCCAACTTGACCCGTTGGATATACATCACTTTAGCATTGACCGACTTACTTGTAGTTAGAGGCTCAACAAAAAATGTTTTGGTGGAAATCCGTCGGTCAAGTAAGTTTGTAGCATCGGTATCTATTGGCAGAAAATTTCAGTCACTCTCCTGTATTGTTGAGGTAAATAATAATTAATAAACACTACTAGCTTTATATACATATTAACTAGCTCTATATCGTGTGTGAAGTGACTCGTGATGTTGCTGGCAGGGTGCTCTTTTTGTCCTTGAACCAAAGGCCTTGATAGGGTTAATTCATGGTTACTCCACGTACCTTTATTTCATTTCGAGTAAGGTGTCAGTGATTCAGAATGCTGCACCAAGTCTTGAGAAATTCGAAGCTAATTCAGGTGTCAGTGAAATTAGTATTCCCTCTCAACAAGAAAACTGGTTCCCCGTAGAAGCATCTTCTATAGATGTCACCCAGTTTGCACTGGGATTTGTCTGTGATGATGAATATGGTAAGTCGTACTATCTTTATCCACCTGCACAACATTTTTGCTACATAAATTCATAATTGGCGTTTCGAAGAAGAAATTATAATTGCTTTATTTTGCAGGAGGTATAAGGGAAATTGTTCTGGAGATCACTCTCCACAGTTCCCTTGATTCGTCAAGCGGAGAACAGAAGTTCCTTTGTGAGGTTTCTCGGCTATCAGTTCTTTCTAAGATTCTTGAGAGCGTGGAAAGGGACATAGATATCACGCAATTTTCTTCTCCAGCATTTAGTGAATCTTCTTCTTCTCTGTCTGGTGCTCCTCTTGAAACATCATTTCAGCAAAACGATGTAATCAGTTCAGGTGGTAGCACAAGTGTTTCAGCAGATTTTGGTTCTCAAAGAGAATTTTCTGCAAACAGCAATTTACAGGAAGAATTTCACTCTCGTAATAAAAACTATATTTTGGAAGACCTACGTGCCTCTGCGTCTGTGAAGAAGCGAGAAATTACCGGTCACCAGTTTAGTCAGGCATGGGTCGGCGGTTGTTCTGTTCTGGGATTCGATATTTCCATTTCTCTGTCAGAATTGCAGGTTGGTATAGTTATCATGTTTGCAACACATATGTAAACGGTTTTTAAATTCGCCTTATGTCTACACATTTACTATAGTTGCAAATAGTTATGATTGTTGGCCTATTATGTGCTTTTATTCAGATGGTACTTTCTATGCTTTCATCATTTGCTGCGCTACCTGGAGGAGAAAGCACACATGCTTCTTTAGAAAGGCCTTCTTCGTCCAACAGCGAATCTGAAAGAAGTTTTGAGTCTGTAGTTCCCGATGGTAAGTAGGTATATTAATATTTTAGCTTAAAACTTGTGGTCCTTCTTCTAATGAAAATTTGATATATGTATAGGAGCCATTGTTGCTATTCAAGATACAAACCAACATATGTTCTTCTCAGTGGAAGAAAGGGGGGACAAGTGTGTTGTGACTGGTACCCTTCATTATTCTCTTGTCGGAGAAAGAGCTCTTTTCAGGGTATGTACATACAGTATTAGAACAACAAGAACAGAGAAAGTAAATAGTATTCTTTGGTTTTCAGAATAAAATCAGGCCAGCTATTTTTTGTCTTGACCCTGCTTTTTACTGAGATGGTATCCCCTAAAACTTGAGTTCAATGTGCAGGTCAGCTACCACCGCCATCAAGGATGGAATTCATCTACCTTATGGTTTTCCTTGACATCTTTGTATGCTAAAAACAATAAAGGAGAACCATTACGGTTAAACTATCATTCAAGCTCAGACCTTGTGAACGTCTCTGGACTTTACGACAATGCACCAGCACTCTTTCGGGCATCTTTTGACGAATCTGAAAATTATAAGGGTGACATTGACTGGGAGACCTACCGTAAATTGGTCAAAGATAGATTTTACCTTGTCAACAAGAAGAGTGATTCAGCTGTTGCATTTATTGATGGTTTTCCAGAATTTGTCCGGAAGCCAGGAAGTCCATTCAAGTTTAAAGTGTTTAGTGAAAGTTTGGCGACTCGGAATATTACACCTGCGGTTTCCTCTGAGATCCATGAGTCTGAAACGCAATCCATGGTGGACTCTTTCCCCCCTTCTATTACCATCACAATTGATGGGCTATCTCTGACCATTGTCCATGAACTCTCAGAAACAAGGGACAGATTTCCCCTTTTTCGTGGTTCAATCAATATCACTCAGCTCACTGTACAAATGCTATCTTCTAAGGCCAGGATTATGAGCACATTAAACATACTAGTGCTGTACTTTGATGCTCAAACAAACCAATGGTAAGAAAATTTCTTTCCCTTGGTTCTTAAGATGTGTATGCTATCCCTGATTATGCATTTTTCTCGCCTATATAGAATTCCATCCAGCAACTGTTTATTTTTTCTTCCTATTACTCTGGTGGAATAGGCGAGAATTAATTCATCCAGTTGAAGTTAGTGCCTTCTACCGTTCAACTTTTCAGACTAAGGATCTTAGAAATACTATGCACAAAGTACCTACCCATATTTATTGCAGAGTTGGAAGGGTACGTAAAGTTTTTTAATTAATTGTTCATGAAGTCTTAGGGCTATATAACTCGTACTCGTTACATATTTTTCCCTCGCATGTGCAGTTGGAGTTCTTTGTAACGGAGCTGTCGTTGGATATGCTCCTTTTTGTGCTTGGAAAACTGGAGTTTGCTGGTCCATTTTCTGTGAAAACCTCCTCTATTCTTTCCAATTGTTGCAAGGTATCATTTCCTTGATTTCTGTTCAATGGTTTTATAATTTTCATGCTTTTTTCTGTGATATTACACCTCTACTATTAAGAAAACATGATTTTTTTTTTTTGGCTTTTTCAGGTAGAAAACCTCTCTGGCCTTGACCTTATTTGCCGTTTCAATGAGAAGCAGACTGCCACAGTTGGTAGGAAGCAGACTGCTTCGATTTTTCTTCGGTAACTTCGTGGTCCCTTAATGCCTTGTTTTATTCTGCAACAAGAAGATGCATGTGTTCATGCTTCGAGATGAATGCTGGCAGTCTTTGGCACTCTATTGAGTAGATTGCTAAAATAGTTTTATTTCCTATGTTCCCGATAGTATATTGCATACTTCTTTTTACCCATAAGGTGCACAAGAAAAGTACTAAAGTAAGAATAATCCTTTGAATTAATTGAGAATGGAGAAAGACGTTCACTACTGTCTAGTTAATTTGCATATAAAAGTAGGTAGCAGATCCTTAATAATGTGTAATATCTTTTAAAGGCATTCAATGAGCAATCAACCAGAAGCTTCTCCAGTGGCTGCGGTCCAGCTATCTTCTGGAAAGTTCCTAACCTCTTCCATCAACGTTTCTTTGTTAGAAGCAAGAACACTAGCTTGGAGAACAAGGATAGTATCACTTCTAGGTACTTTGACTTCAAACCTTCTATATGTTCATGCATTCACCACCTGAATAAGCATATGTTGTAGCTACTGCTGAATTTTATATGTTTTATAGATTCGAGGAGTCATCCTGGACCGTTTGTTGTTGTTGATATTAAGAAGGGATTTGAGGTATGTCATAGCTGATTCTCAAGGTTTTCTATATTATCATCAAGTATCGACCAGTGGGCTTGACGATGCAACTTTTGCCTTAACTTTTTGCATTTGTTACACCTCGTAGGATGGTTTATCAATCTCAGTTTCTCCTTTGACAAGGATTCATAATGAGACCAGTCTTCCAATGGAGATACGTTTTCAACGATCTAAACAGAAGAGAGACGAGTTTGCTTCTGTACCTCTGAAGCCTGGTGGTTCAATTGATGATTCAGTTGGAGCATTTAATGCCATAAGCTTATCAGGAGATTTGAAGAAGGCGTTGACATCCTTAGCTGTTGGTATGTTTGGATAGAGGCTTTTGGTTTCTTACAATATTCATAACTTGAAACTTTCGAGAAAGGTTGAAATGGCCCCCTCATCACGATAACGTATGCAACTAGGTTTCCATCTGTTTGTCTTTTTTCGTATATAATGACTGTAAGTCCCAGTATTTCTCTACATTAGTTCTAGGGATAATATCAATAGTGTAGTTTCTCTTAACGTACAAGGATGATCAACCACAGTTAAATATTCTTACTTTCTTATTGGTGTACTGATTGATTTCGCGAACTAAATGGCAGGTAATTTCTCACTGTCGTTTAGACCTGAATCTTTGGAAACTTTGTTTGAGGGTGAGAAGTCACTGGCAAGTGAATGGTCAGAAGAGCTTGAAGGAGGCAAGGCGGTACGCCTAACAGGAATTTTCGATAAATTAAGTTACGGAGTTAAAAGGGCATTATCTATCGAATCAGTGAAGGTCTCCTTGACTACTACATATTGCTCTGTCACATCTAAAAGTCAGTGTGTTGGTAAAGTGCATTTTCTGATCCATTGCATTCGGAGGGAAGTACCGATCATACGGCCTGATGCATCCTCTGATGTGCTTGAGAAACAGAAAGCATGTATTGCATTGCGAGAGCAGAAGGAAATATTTCTTTTGCCCACCGTGCAGGTGTCCAACCTTTTGTCCTCTGAAGCAGCCATTTTCTTGACAGAGACTGGTAATTACAGAAAAGTATGCTCTTTTTGGTGACCTGTATTTCTGCCTTTACATTTTTACTCTCGCTTGCAGATCAGTTCACCTCGATGGAGAGACACAACATTGGCAAGCATGCAACTGTACAGAGTGGGAAAACTATGGATTTCTATGCTAATCCTGACATGATATACTTTAGAGTTACGCTCACTACTTCCCAAGCGAGCTGCAAACCAGTCAATAGTGGCCAGTGGGTTAAGAAGTTACAGAAGCAGAAGAATAATGCAGAATGTTTGGATGTTGATCTTGATTTTTCGGGTGGAAAATATTGTGCTTCCTTGAGATTGTCTCTAGGGAAAAGAGGCATACTGGAGGTCGTGCTTTGATCTTGAAATCTATTTCCTTCCTGTCTATTTCCTTCCTGGTTGCCTTTTCTTATAAAAACTCTTTCTGGTTCGCGCAGGCAGCTGTTTTCACATCGTACATTCTTAGAAACGACTCAGAATGCACCTTGTTCTTCTTTCCTCCTGATCAAAAGCCTCTATCCAGGTACATTACAAGTATATAAAATCCTTAAAGTTGGTAATGGCTATTTACATTTGAAGTAAACAATGCAGGGAAGATATGGAGAAACTTGATCACATTGTCCCCCCTGAGTTTGGATTGTATTTGCCCCCAAAGACACAGGGGTCGTGGTTTATAAGGTATGCTATACGTGCTCAGTAAATAGATATTTTCACCCTATATATTTTTTAAATAAATTATACACATCTTGTTTGGCCAGATCTCGTAAGGTTTGTGTCATACTGGCTGATGGTCATGGGGCAACTGAAGCAGTGTTGGATCTGGATGCTTTATCAGGACTTACAGAAATTAGTTTGGGAACAAAAGATGAGTCTGGGTTTCAGTTTATTACAAGGTTTGGGTTGTCAGTTAGATCAATCTCAAGTAAAATTCTTGTTCCATCACGGATTGTGACTTTTGTTCCGAGACATCTTGTAATCAATGAATCAGAAGAGACCATCAACATCCGCCAACGCTATTTTCAGGTACGTTTTGTGTCCCTATTTATTTATTTACTTCTATCAGGGACATGATTTATTTACTTTTCTTTCTATCACTTCTCTTTCTTTCTGGGAAGGATGACTCTGTAGGCGTAATTACCATCAAAAGTAAGCAGAGAGCAGCCTTAGTATTGCAGGAAGAAACTACCCAGAAGAAAGAACTCAATCTGTTCGAAAATTTTATCAGAAAACACGGAAGTGACAATGCAAATCCGTTGATATTCATTCAGTTTCGGTTGAACAAAGCAAACTGGAATTGGTCAGGCCCATTATGCATCACTTCAATTGGATGTTTTTTCCTTAAGTTCAGAAAGCAGTCTGGTGAAGCAGGCAGAGGTGCAATTGAATTTGCATCTGTTAATGTGACAGAAGAAGGTTCAACTCTTGCTGTGCACTTCCAAAAACCACCAAAGACTCAACCACCATATCGAATTGAGAATTTCTTGCATTCTGCATCTCTCACGTACTACCAAAAGGTTGGTCATCTTCTACTGATTGTCATCGCTACATTTGTGTTTTTGGATTTCTGTGCATCATTCACGGCTTGTTTCTTAACAATCGTAGGATTCACCAGAGATTGAAGTACTTGGACCTAAAAGTGGGGCTGATTATGCATGGGATGATATGACCCTTCCTCACAAGCTTGTAGTTATAGTAGATGGTAATAGTTGGCTTCCCACAATGTTCCTGCCTAAAAACCATCAACCTTTTAGATCTACTAGGAACATAAAAAAAAGACAGTTTATTCCATGTTATCTATCTAATGAGCACGCATAAGTATCTTATTGACCAAAAATCTGGAACTTTATTTTTTCAGGCATGATACCTCTGCGCGAAGTCAGCTTAGATAAGGTCCGTCCATGGAAACCCCTTTTCAAGGCAACTCAGCACAGAAGCATAGCCTCACACTTAATGATAAAAAAGAAGACCAAAGACCATAAAACGGTTGACGAGGAATTGAGTAGCATACCGATGGTAAAGGTCGGATATGAAGTCTATGCAGATGGTCTGACTCGAGTCATTCGCATTTGTGAAGTTTCAGAAAGCCTTAAAGGAAACTCAGTATTCCATTCTCGTTCGAAAATTCAATTCCGAGTAACCCATTTAGGAATTCACTTACTTGAAAAAGTGAAGCAAGTAAGTCTGTATTGTACTTCCTCAAATTCAATTCCGAGTAACTCATATTTGTATTATATCCTGCATTTGTTTGCATCAACCAAAATTTTTTGCCTCCGAAACTTGATTTTGCGTTAAAATATTTATGTAGAATGCAGAGGAGAAAACTGTCGTCTCTTACTCTCCGATCCTAGTGGCAAGACTTGACAATGTTGGTCTACATTCTATGTTCACTGACCAACAGAACTTTAACCAATTATGTATAGAGGTAGTCTTTTATGACGTGCAAAAGGTTGGCTTGGCTTTCTGGTTGTAGAAATAAGACAGGAATTTTGTCTCTGGATGCTGCAGGCTCTGAATGTCGATTACAAATGGGAAGGCGCACCCTTTGCAGCCATGCTTCGTCAGCATCAATCAAGGTCAAGTGACGCAAATGATTGTCTATTCAAAGTTGTTTTCGTTCTAGTATCAAGTGGTTCCAGTGTCACACAAGTCAAGCACTCCTCAATAATCTTACAGGTACCAGGCAGTTACTGTGTCACTCTTCTCAAAATTCTCCGTACCCTTTTCTCCTCACACAGTTTAAAATAATGAGCAGAGATATTTAAAAGAGAGAGTCAACTTCTGAGTCTTCATGTATTGGTTTTATTGGCAACTATGCCTGCTTATGCTGTTGGATATAATATTCATACGTCTTATGATGCAGCCAGTCAATTTGAACCTAGATGAAGAGACTTTAATGAGAATTGTGGCATTTTGGAGATCATCTCTCAGTACAAATACGCAAAGTAGTCAATATTATTTTGATCATTTTGAAATTCACCCAATTAAGGTTTGCTCTATCAGTTGCACTAATTTCCTTCTTTTTCAAATTCTACTCTATGTTGTGTTTAAACTAGTAAATTACTATTTCTCTTCTTTTCAATTAGATTACTGCCAATTTTCTACCTGGGAGTTCATATTCGAGTTATAATTCATCTCAAGAAACTCTGAGGTCATTGCTGCATAGTGTGGTTAAGGTATGGGAATCAGAATTTCGTTTCATTTCCTTAATTTTTGCTGTTTTGCGTATACATGCACATCATTTTTATGAGCTAATGCTTGTCTGGTACTTCGTTTTCTGTAGGTTCCAGAGATTAAAAATATGGTTGTAGAGCTAAATGGTGTACTGGTCACTCATGCTTTGATAACAGTGCGTGAACTACTTCTCCGATGTGTAAAACATTACTCATGGTACCATCTTTTGCTTTTATGCTAAAAGTTCGAAGTAAGCTGCCTTCTGTTTTTAGATTTTATTAACTTGCATAATTGCTCCCTAGGTATGCAATGAGAGCAATCTACATTGCTAAGGGCAGTCCGTTGCTTCCGCCAGCTTTTGCTTCCATGTTCGATGATTTTGCATCATCATCCCTTGATGCCTTTTTTGATCCTTCTCGAGGCTTGGTCAACGTCCCTGGTTTGACAGTGGGTAAGCGATGAATATTATCCTATACGGATCAAGTCTCAGTTAAAGTTGGGATTATAATTTGCGTATATCTGTTGTAGGCACCTTCAAACTCCTTAGCAAATTTATTAACAACAAAGGATTGTCAGGGACAAGACGTTACTTTGGCGATCTTGGGAAAACTGTAAGTACCGTGTAGTATATCACTCGTGAATTTCCTAGTTTTTTCATTCAACCTCTTATGCACATACCATTGCAGCTAAGAACAGCTGGATCCAATGTCATCTTTGTTGCTCTCACTGAAATCTCCGACTCTGTTCTGAGAGGTGCAGAAATGAAAGGTGTTGACGGACTGGTGAGGACTCATCTACTTTTTTTTTTTTTGTCGGCGAGGACTCATCTACTTATGATCCGTTAGGCTGAAAGTGCATTACCACAATGGTTTATATAAAAAAAAAAAAAAAATCTCTCTTCTACCAGGTTAGCGGTTTCCACCATGGGATCCTTAAACTGGCGATGGAACCTTCAGTGATAGGAACAGCTTTGATGGAAGGTGGACCTGATAGAACAATTAAGCTTGACCGTAATCCCGGTATCGATGAGGTCTGCCTTTTCTTTTACTTTCAAATTAACTATTTTCATTGGGGTAGAGTCAGAGAAGAGTAACTGAGAAAGTTCTGACGCATGGAGCTTTTTAAACTCTTGAGTTTTTCTCTATATAACAGAGGGATGTCACGGCTTCCATATCGTGTAAAACCTAGGAAAATATAAGAATTATTGTGACAGATTCTTCAAGAGTTAGTTGTGTATACTCATATTAACTCCTTGCAGTTATACATCGAAGGATACCTCCAAGCTATGTTGGATACAACGTATAGACAAGAGTATCTCAGAGTCAAAGTCATTGACGATCAGGTAAACAAATAGCCAAAACAATATTTTTCTAACTTAGATTTGCTTTTCAATTCCAAGAAAAGACGTAAACGGTATCATAATTTATATAAAAGATATTCATACCAACCAAAAATCATGAATCCCATATTTCGGTGACTGACCAAACATGTTCACTTACAGGTTTTCCTGAAAAACCTCCCACCAAGCAATTCTCTCATAGATGAGATGATAGACCGTGTTAAAGAATTTCTCGAAAGCAGGGGATTACTCAAAGGAGATCCCTCAAGCTCTCGTCCTCGTCGTCGTCTCCATGGAGACAAGGTTTATTCAAATCCCTTTTCTCTGCATAAGCATAAATTCGACTTGGGGGTGTTTGGTTGATAATAATTCCATTTCATTAGTAATATGATCTCTGAGTTTGATTTTGATGGACCCTGAGCCATGTGGATTTTGTATCTCAATATGATCAGGAATGGAAGATCGGACCAACGTTGATGACATTGTGTGAACATCTATTCGTCAGCTTTGCAATTCGCATACTGAAACAGCACGCCACCAAGGCTATTACAGGTCTTAGGCCAAAGAAAGAAGAAGCAGATGCTGAGACTAGTGACACTGGTTCCAGTAGTGCAATCGTACCGGTAATGAATGAGCAGAAGAAGAAGAAAATGAAGTTTATGTGGAAAGCAGGTATTGGGAATTTTGTGGCTTCAGGTATCGTAGCTTACATTGACGGACGTTTGTGCCGACAAATTCCTAATCCAATAGCTCGCCGGATTGTGAGTGGGTTTTTGTTAAGTTTCCTCGATAAAAGCAGTGACCAATAATCACTTCCCTTTGTAATTGTAAATATTCTTCGACAGTAGAACCATTACTATATAAATAAAAGCAATAAAAAATCTCCTTACGTTTTCCTCTTCTCTGCATCAGTCACCTCTTCGACATTGTATTTTTGCGGGTCTGATTTTAGTCTTATGTCTTAACTACTAAATTAGTCGAACCGTTGCAGACATGACAAAACTCTCAAGCTTCATTGTTCTGCTTCTGAACACACAATTACGCGACTTAACATTGGACGATGACACTGGTTTCGTTTCGTCGGAAACGCAAAGGTACAGTATATATGGGGGTTTTAAACTTGGCCCCTAAGCAAACACATAAAATTGGTCGATTAGAACATAATTTTTTTTCAAACAATCATTTATTTTGGTTTTAGTTAATATTAAAGAAAAAGGAAATATGCATGTGGCGATGTCAAAAAAACCACAACAAAAATAAAAAGTTAACCCTAGTCTTCTTATATAAGTATAGGGATCTGTTTTGTAAATACTTTAATCCTAGTCTTCTTATATTTCCTTTTTCCTAGATACATTGACATTCCATCTCAAATTTGGAAAACTTTTCTCTATATAATCAACTAGTAGTCTCATCTTCCCATATTATTTCCATTAGTCTCCTTATTTTCTCTCTCTCTCTCTCTAAGTAATCACCGACTAGTCTCTTAACTTTGCGTTTGTTTTTCTTACTCTAAAAACAATGGCTTTTTCCGATGATCTCCCACCACCATGTGTGAACAAGAACAATCATCACGTGAAGAGAAGAAGCACAAAAAAGAGAACGATAAGAAGGAAGGAACTCGAAGAATTGATCAGCGCAGCCATAAAAGCCGCTCATGTTGCAAGAGACAAAGGTTTTTACATCGTCTCTCCCGAAGCCATACGATGCGTTAAGATCCTTAGACAGATACGAAGCTTACCTCTAAACGCTCGGGTCATCACCAAGACCGACGGCTTTTCTACTCTTCTATTCCTCTCCAAGAATGGTAACCCTAAAATCCGGTCCGAGTCGCAGTCCGTCATTGATCACTGGAAGGGCATTCTCCAAAACAAAAGTCAATAATATGGAAGAGAGAGGACTACGAAGATTTCATCATCAATGAGAGAGTATACAACTAGGGTTTTTTTGTAAGAAAAGGGTTTAACAAATTTGTAAGAAACTAATGTCTTTTGTTTCTTCTAATTCCAAAATTTTACATGTTGAGTCACCATCAATGGGAGAGTATAAACTAGGGTTTTTTTGTGAAAAAGGGTTTAACAAATTTGTAAGAAACTAATGTCTTTTTGTTTCTTTGAATACCAAATTTTGTACATGTTTGCAGAAGAATCAAATCAATCGTTAATAAACCAAAGTAGCATGCCATGTATAACTCAAAAGCAGAGTAATGGGGTAATATGATCAAACTGATAATCATGGGCTAATAAAGAGATGATTAGTTAATACGAGGTCAAAAACATAAAAAAGAGTAAAGCTTTCTCCTGGTTTATCTCTCGTGCCTCAGCTTTGGTTTTTTTTTTTTTTTTGTTCGTATAATTTTTTTAATTTTTTTTTTTTTAATTTTGGTTTTTATCAAACTCCGACAAAGAGGCAGTGAGTAGGGGTAGGGCTTTCCTTTTTCTTCCGACGATTCGTTCCCTCGCGCTTCGTCGTCTGACATCAGCGCACTTTAGCCACCGTCGTCGTTATCATACGCCCACCACCGCCGAAGGTAAATATTGCGCGGCCTTCCTACACACGGGGTCCAATCCGAGCTGATTTGAAAAGGGAAAACGAAACCCTAATTCGTCGATTTCCATATCATATATCTATGCTTCAACCTAGCTCTCTGGTTTATCTCAAATGATCGAATCTGGAATTGATTGTTTTGGTTTTTGGTGTTTTTTGGATTCAGGGGGGAGAGAGAGAGATTCTTCGATTGATTTTTCCAATTTTTGATCAATTCGTCAGTGAAGTAGATCTGAGGCAATAAGACTGCGGACGAATTTGACTGGGAGAGAACCAGATCTAGGTTTTAGGGTTTGATGCGTTGGCGATGTTCAGTGATCGGCGGAAGCGGGATATGGCTAATCATGGAGACGGAAACAAGTACGCGTCTGTGAATCTGAATAAATCTTATGGCTATCAATCTCATCATCAGTATAATCAATCTGGAGGTTATGGGGCTAACCGAGGGAGAGGAGGAGGAGGAGGTGGTGGCTATGGCGGTGGTGGAGTTGGAGGAGGAGGAGGAGGAAGTATGGTTGTCCTTTCACGGCCAAGAAGCTCTCAGAATGCTGGGCCGAAGCTATCTGTACCACCCCCCTTGAATCTTCCTTCACTCCGTAAGGAGCATGAGCGTGTTGATTCATCTGGTTCGAGCTTTCATTCTGGTGGAGGAATCACTGGGACTGGAACTAGACCTGCTTCATCTGGTATCGGTTGGAGTAAGCCTGCCGCTACTGCTGCTGATGGTGATACTGCCAACCATACTGCTGAAGGTGTTACCAGGGGGAGTAATGGGTTGAATACGTCCCTTGCTTCTCGTGTTGGTGCTGCTGAACCTATGGAACGTGCTTTTCATCATGTAGAGAAAGTTGCAACTTTGAGGGGTGAAGATTTTCCGTCTCTTAAGGCTTCTCTGCCTTCGGCTTCTGTATCTGGGCAGAAACAGAAGGAGGGTGTAAATCAGAAACAGAAGCAAGGTACAGTCGAAGAGTTTTCAAAAGAGCCGAGAGGTGTCTCTGGTAGTGGCAGTTCACTTGTAGATATGAGGCCTCAAAACCAGTCTGGGCGTAGCCGCCTCGGTAATGAGCTCAGCGAGAGTCCTAGTTTCTCAGATGGATTACATTCATCTGAACAAGTGAGGAAAAAGGATTATTTTCCAGGGCCACTGCCTCTTGTTCGTTTGGCACCTCGCTCTGATTGGGCTGATGATGAGCGTGACACTAGTCATGGGTTAAGAGATCGGGACAGAGATCATGGCTACTCAAAGAATGAACCATTTTGGGATAGGGGTTTTGATCTTCCGAGGACTCATGTCCTGCCCCAAAAGCATGCTACACCTAATCCTTTTGACAAACCAGGACAGCGTGAAAATGAAACTGTGAAGTCCTCTTTGACTCAAGTAAGACCAGTTAGTGGAGGAGGAAGGGAGGCCAACGCTTGGAGAGTCTCCGCACCACTCCAAAATGAAGGTGCAAATAATAATAAAAATATATATGGAGCAAGGCCGTCTAGTAGGGGCAGAGAAGCAGCTAAGAAAAGTAACTACGTCTCGTCATCATCAAGGGAAAATGTTTGGAATAATACTGGAGCTAGAGAGGCTCCATATCAGCATGGAGGAAGACAGCCATGGAATAATAATATGGATAGCTACAGCAACAGAGGAACATTTAACCGGGACGGGTATGGAATGGAACATCAAAATAGGTACTGAACAAACTCAACTAGTATGGGTCTGCTTCTATAAGTCTGCTTACTTGTTGTAACAAGATTTTCCTAACTGATGCTTTCAATATTAACTTCTTGCAGGGATAATCGTCCCTTCTTCAAAAGTGACAAACCTCATGTGGAAGATCCTTTCATAAAAGACTTTGGTGACTCTGGATTTGATGTCCATGATCCATTCCCAGTACTTGGTGTTGCTAAGAAGAAGAAAGAGGCATTAAAGCAAACAGAGTTTCATGATCCTGTCAGGGAGTCATTTGAGGCTGAACTTGAACGAGTTCAAAAGATGCAGGAAGAGGAACGCCGGCGGATCATTGAGGAACAGGAAAGGGTGATAGAACTAGCTCGAACCGAAGAAGAAGAGAAACTGCGGCAGGCTCGCGAACAAGATGAGCAGCAAAGAAGATTAGAAGAAGAGGCTAGAGAAGCTGCTTTCAGAAACGAGCAGGAGAGAGTAGAGGCTGCAAGAAGGGCAGAAGAGTTGAGAAAGTCAAAAGAAGAGGAGAAACATAGGTTGCTCATGGAGGAAGAAAGGAGGAAGCAGGCTGCTAAGCAAAAGCTTCTAGAGTTAGAAGAAAAAATATCCAAGAGACAGGCCGAAGCTGCCAAAGGTTGCAGCAGCTCTTCAACCGTTTCAGAGGATAAATTCTTAGATATTGTTAAAGAAAAAGAGTCTGCAGATGTTGTTGACTGGGAAGACAGCGAAAGAATGGTGGATAGAATTACTACGTCATCAACTTCAGATCTACCAGTGCCCATTAGATCTTTTGAGAACAATGCCGTTTCTCAATTTTCTAGAGACGGCTCTTTTGGGTTCTCTGATAGACAAAAGCCTACTTGGAGAAAGGAAGATATTGAGAGTGGAAGCAATTCGAGATTTGTTCCACAAAATATGGAGAATGTTCCACGTAGCCCACAAGAAGAGTTCTTTGGTACAACTGGATATCTCAGTGCCCCTTCCTACTTCAAACCAGGATTCCCAGAGCATTCAATTGATCAGAGTTGGAGAATTCCTGGAGATGGAAGGACCCATGCTAGGAATTATGGGATGGAATCTGAATCTCGTGAAAGTTTTGGAGAGCAATATGGTGAACCTGGATGGGGACAAAACCATGGCCGTGCACGCCATGGTCCATACCCTACTTATCCTGAAAAGTTGTATCAGAATCCGGAGGGAGATGACTATTATCCTTTTGGAAGACCAAGGTATTCAGTAAGGCAGCCACGTGTTCTTCCTCCTCCCCAGGAGTCTAGGCAGAAGCCGTCCTTTAGAAGTGGTGAGGGTGAGCATCCTGGTCCCTCAACTTCTGTTGGAGGGATTAATTATAACCATACAGGTAGGACTAATTCGACTGTCCTAGCCAGTTATATAGGGGAACTTCAAGATCATCATGTGCTGCCTGGAAGTGGTATCGATGAACATCATCAGTTTGATAGCAAGCTGACTGGAAGATGTGACTCACAGTCTTCACTTTCCGTTACTAGCCCACCTGATTCCCCCGTTCACCTCTCTCATGATGACTTGGATGAATCAGCAGATGCATCTGTCTTAGCTACTTCCAGAAAGGGAGAAGATACTGGTTTACTAGAGAAGAGGGGAGCACCAAATATTTCTAGTGACACTGGAAAGGATAGTTTGATGATTGCTACAGGCTCTGTGTCTTGTTGGGATAATGAAGAGTGGACTCTTGATAGTAACGAACGGTTGCAGGAACAAGAAGAATACGATGAAGATGAAGATGGATACCAGGAGGATGATAAAATACACGGGGTAGATGAGAACATAGATCTCGCTGAAGAGTTAGAAGAAATGCATCTCGAGGATAAGGACTCTAATCTAGTCTTAGGCTTTAATGAAGGAGTGGAGGTTGAAATACCCAGCGATGACTTTGAAAAATGTCAACAGAACTCCGAAGCTACATTTCCACTTCCTCAGCATAGTGTCGATTCTTTAGATAATGAAAGACCTTCTATTGAGAAAAGCCGTGGTGAACAAGCCGCCCAACCTGTTGAAATTTCTGATCCGTTGAGCATGCATAATGTGTCTAGGAACTTCCAGGGTGCTGAAACCATGATGCAGAACTTGCCAATTCACCAAAATAATGGCCGGCAGTCATTTGAGGTGGCCAATAAAGTAGGCTCCACGAGTAACTCTACCGTTTCTACTCATCCTGTCATACCACCTCACACTAGTCTGCATCCATCATCTCTTCAGACAGCTATTCCTCCTGAATCTACGACATCAGCACAGATGGAGGAGCCTGTTAAGTTTCAGTTTGGTTTGTTTTCTGGTCCCTCGCTGATACCGTCTCCTTTCCCTGCCATACAGATTGGTTCCATCCAAATGCCACTCCCTCTTCATCCCCAATTTGGTTCCTCGCTTACCCATATGCAACAACCCCAGTCTCCTATCATTCAGTTTGGTCAATTACGATATACATCCCCAATATCACAAGGGGTGCTGCCACCACCACATCATTCAGTTATCCAAGGGAACGGTTTATCAACTTATGCTTTGAATCAGAATCCTGGATCCTCGGCGACTGTTCAGCCTGGTCAAGGAAATTCGGGTAACCTGATTGCTAGAAATGCAGCAACCTCTGTCTCAAACCCTCAGCTTAGTGTTCTTAGAAGACCGACGAATGTTTCTGATGGAGGCACACTGAAGAATGCTAATAAATCTCCAGTGGCAGCGAGCATTGAGGCTGCTGTGTTACCTCAAAAGCAACCGGAGTTGTCTGGTAAGTCGCAATTACCTCCTCGAAAGATGAGTCATGGAAAATCAAATTTTGTTGAAAGACAATCAGGATACCAAGTCCAATCTGACACTACTGCAGTTAGAAATTCTGGCTTGCGCTCATCAGGTAATGCTGAGGTTTCTCGGGTAGATTCTGGTGGTAATAGAAGATATCGGCGTCAGAGGGTTGAATTTAGAGTTCGGGAATCAAACTGGCCATCTTCTGAGGATAATCGAAATGGCAATGGAAGGGCTCAATATTCTACAAAAAACGGGAGTAGAAAATATGTTGTGTCCAACAAGTTCCAGAAACAAGCCTTAGATAGCTCAGTGTCCGGTTCGAATGCTATGCAGAAAACAATAAGTGGGGGTTCATATGATAATAGAATTGGGAAAGATGCTGTCGTGAAGAATCCACTCAGTCCAAATTCTGGACAAGCAAACCTAAAAAGAAATATGATTTCTGAAAAGGAAATTGATGCACCTTTGCAGAGTGGGATTGTTCGTGTCTTTGAGCAACATGGCATTGAAGGTCCTAGTGACGATGATGATTTTATTGAGGTTAGATCGAAAAGGCAAATGCTTAATGATCGCCGTGAACAGAGAGAAAAGGAAATCAAGGAAAAGTCTCAGGCATCCAAGGTTCTGATGCATTCTAAAAACTCTAGTATTCTACTTCTGCATTGTTACAATGTCTGAGGTAGTTCTCACTAAAAGTGAAGTTGTTTTCTTGCAGGCATCCCGGAAACCTCGTTCAACTTTCCAGAACAGTACTACTGCAGCCAGGTCCAACAGAAGTCCACCAGCTGGCCGAGTTACGAACAATAAGCAATATAATCCCGTCTCCAACAGACAGCTGTTAGCACCAATTGGCACACCCTCCCCTAAAACAGATTCCCATGCTGATGAAAAATCTGGGAGCAACAAGTACATTCCTCTATTTGATCAACTGAAATGCTTATTTTTGCAGAGATAGCTCCCCTCTGGTTATGTTTTTTACCTTCTAATTCATTTTGCAGGTCCGCTCAGGCAAGTAGTGCTCTTCCAGTTATACCCAAAAATGATCAGAATCCAGCGTCAGGTTTAGTATTCAGCAACAAGAAGGTGCTGGATAGTAGTCATACATCTGTGGGGACATGGGGTAACCAACTCACCTATCAGCCGGTGAGTATATATTGCTCAAGGTTTCGCTAACTTGTTTTGACTTGGGATCCTGCAAAAATCGTAAATAGACATCCAACAAAAAGAAATATTTCTATATGAATTGATAGAATGGTTTACTGAAAACGTGAAGAGTAGGAATTTACAAAGAAAGTCATAGTAGGTAAAATAAGTAGTTTTTGACTCTTTCTCTACTACCAGTCACGGATTGTACCTATGCAAGTTTCTGAAGCCTTTTGATATTACCTTGTAGGTTATGGCCCTTACCCAGAGTCAGCTTGATGAAGCCATGAAACCCGTATCTCTTCTTTCATGTGTTTCTGTTGAAAATGTTGCCAACCGAATTAGCGAGCCGAATCCGACACCGATATCTGTTGTGCCAAAGAACAGTACTTTTTCAAGCAGCACAATTCCAATAAATTCATTGCTTGCCGAGGGCAAAATTCAATTTGGTGAGTTGCTGCCCGGAATACCTCGATTGTCACTTTTGAAGTGATTCGTCTTTGCATTTAAGTGATGCATCTTTTCTTCTCTATTAGGTGCAGTTACATCTTCCACTGTTATCCCTCCCTGTGGTGGGCGTACGGAGAACGATAGCTCTTTATATTTTGAAAAAGATAATAAACATTGCAATCCATCATCCACTGGCATGGAGATTTGTGAAGCAGAAGCCGAAGCCGCTGCTTCAGCTATTGCTGTTGCAGCCATAACTAATGATGAAACCGGTGGGAATGCCTTGAGTACTGGCCCTGTATTACCTACTGAAACCAAAATTTACGGAGGAACAGAGTTAGACGATGGGTCAGCCAGTGGTAAATATTTGCTTTCTGTCGGGTTTATGCATATTCCCAAATGGTTATTTGTTGTCTAAAGTAATTTCTTTCGCTTGACAGGTACTGTTGGTGGGGAGCCTAGTCTATCAAAAGCTGAAGAGTCTCTCATTGTTTCTCTCCCTGCAGATCTTTCAGTGGACACCCCAATCTCTCTGTGGCCACCAGTTCCAAGTCCACACAATTCAAACCAAATGATCACTCACTTCCCGCCAGGCCCTCCTCATTACCCTTTCTTTGATGTGAACCCTATGTTAAGAGGACCCATCTATGCTTTTGGCCCGCACCATGACGCAGGAGCAAACCAATCACAGTCCCAGAAAGGTCCAGGAACAGTTTCTGGTCCACCTACGACCTGGCAGCAGCAGGGTCATTCAGGAGTAGATTCATTCTATGCTCCTCCTGCTGGTTTCACGGGTCCTTTCCTAACCCCACCCGGTACTATTCCTGGCGTTCAGGGCCCTCCTCACATGTTCGTTTATAACCACTTTGCACCTGTTGGACAGTTTGGCGGGTTGAGTTTCATGGGCACAACTTACATCCCATCTGGAAAACAACCAGATTGGAAACACAACCCAATCGTGTCTTCTTCTCCGGTTGGAGGAGATGGTGATGTAAACAATCCAAATGTGGCCTCCATGCAATGTAACATTGTGCCTGCGTCTCTTCAGCACCTCCCTATGCCAATGTTTGACCCATCCTCTTTCCAGGTATTTGATCCCATCATTATGGTTTCCAACAATGCTAAGTAAAATCAGAATCCAGTGACTTCATATTAATTTTCATACAGTCTTCTTCTCAGGAGATGCCTGTCCGGGCACGGTGGCCTTACATGCCATTTTCGGGTCCTCCAACAATGCAAATGCAGAAACAGCAGGAAGCAGCAGATGGCTCCAATCTTCCATCACCTCAGTTTAACAACAACATGCTTCCTCCTCCTCCTAATAGATATCCCAACATGCAAGCATCCACAGCGGCAGATGCAATGGTGGAGTCCTCAAATGCTTACAGTTCCACTTCTTGTGCTCCACCTCCAAAGGCCACCACCACCTTGTCTGATCCCAACAGTAACAACACTCAGAATCCAACTGGTCCTGGCTTCAAGCCACCAGCACAACAACAACAACAACAATCTTCTCAGGAGAAGATCACGCCGTCTCAGCATGGCGGTGGGTCTAGCCACCACCACCAACAACACCAGCACAACCGGAGGTCAGGCTTCCATGGCAGAAACCAACCCATGGCAAGAGAGAGAGGTTTTCCGAACAACCCAAAGGTCAAGCAGATCTATGTGGCTAAGCAGACTGGTAACAGCAACGCCTCTGCTTCCTCCACCACCAACACTTCCCCCTCAATTTGATGATTCTTCCCCATCCAGGTCCGTTCAGATATGTAAAACTCTTTCCAATAACCGAACCAGCTTTGGCTTCATAAGAAGATCTGGATTTTTTATAAATCAATTTTCCCATACTTCCATTAGCTTTTCTTTTTCTTTTTTGTTCTCGTTAGATAATTAGATTTTTTCTCTCTTTATATGGGGACTTTGGTATGATGTTGGTAAATTATTGCCGTGAGGTTTTCGGTGTAGAATACCCAATTCACGGCTCCCATGTATCTGTTGTCAACATTATCTTATCTTCTTCAAAATAGTTACACTTGTTGAATTAATATTCTATGGTTTACTTCAGTGAAATTCATTTTATAGTCCATCGCAAATTATATGCTCATAGAGGTTCATCAGAACTTATTTAGTAACCAATGAGCGCTCCTAAAGTTTTCACAGTAGACTCATCAGCTTATACATCATCAGTTCATCTTACAATACAAAGACAGACCAATACTTCCCATGAAGATAAGCTGCTATAGATAAAAACTGATAATAAATATTTTCAGTAAAATTACAGATAACATATAGGCCTCAGAGCTCATCAATATTGTTAAAAACAACGACCTTTCTAGTTACCACCATAAGTTGTTCTTCTCATCATCCTCATGAACTCATCCATGTTAACTTCACCATCATCTGCAGTTTTTGAGTTATGTAGTGGATCATATATCTTCTTACTCCAATAAAGCTTTGCACAAGAGAGAGAAAAAAAAAAATATAATTTGAGAAACTTACGGTCTCGATCTGCTTCTTCAACCATTTCTCTGATCTCAGCATCCGTGAAATTTTCACCCAAGTCCTTTGCCATGCGTTTAATATCATCAGCAGATATCTTCCCCTGAAATTTCGAAGGAAAGTGGTAGGTCAAATATCTAGAGAAATTAAGACTGTAATTTGTCGAACAAAGTACATAAACTAAAGAGTAAATATACATTTTTGTCAAGATCAATGATCTGGAATGCTTTGGTGAGCTCTTCTTTTGTGTCTCTTTCACCAATCTTAGCAGTCATCATATGAACAAACTCATCAAAATCAATGGCTCCACTTCCATCTTTGTCCACATCAGCTATCATTTTGTTGATTTGCTTCAAAAAAAAAAAAAAACCAACACATCGAGGTAGGTAATATAAGAATCAGAAAATAAACAATGAATCTTTCTTAGCGAAAACCGAAATAATAATAATAATAATAATAATAATACCTCTTCCGTCATTTCAAAACCAAGCGCCCTATCAAACATTGTAAATTCAAGAATCAATTCCCAAAAAACAAATCACGTAAAAAACGAAGAGAAACATACAAGCGCAAAAATTACCTCATAGCAACATTAAGCTCTTTAGCATCAATGGTACCAGACCCATCAGTGTCAAACAGCTCAAAAGCTTCCTTAATCTCTTGCCTCTTCTGCGTTGTCAACCCATGATGACGTCTTGGTTTCTCTTTCCTCGAAACACCTCTGTACAAACTCGACTGCAGTCACAAACACCAAATTCAAAATTTTATCATATTAAGTCTCGAATCTTTATCCTTATTATTACATACCAACAACACAAGGGCAGAACTCAAATCACTTCAAACAAAATCTCAGCTCTTAACACGACAAGGGTAGGGTTTCTCATGAAATCTAACCAAGTGTAATAAAAATAAAGACCTTCAACTCAATCATAGAACCCTAATTTCTTCATTCTAACATTCGATGATTCCAAAAAAAAAAAAAAAAATCCCGGTTTCAAATCAGATCTTATATAACCGATAATGCAAAATTGTGTTTAAAAGAGATCCTAATCGCTACACATAAAAGAAAGACAAAAAAGCAGCAATCAAAGGGTACGAACGAACCATCTCAGCAATGAATCCAACAGATCGATCGATGAAGCAAAAAGCTCTTTCAATTTGCGCGTCGGGAGATAAATCTAACGTTTCTGCTTTCCATTCTTTGCTTTCATACTAAAAAGTAAAAAAAACTAAAAAGCGGTAACGAAATGGGTCAGATGGGCCTAATAGTGCAGGCCCATAACTAACACTAATATATTTTGAAACCTCATATCCCCACTTTTAATCCCACACTAATAAAATCATCATAGTCATAAAAGAAAGAATAACATTCAACGGAGCTTGTGAGGGGCTGAGGGCTACTCCAAGTTTACACGAGAGATTAAAAAAAAAGAAAAAAAAAAAAAAAATTGAAAGATTTACCATCAGTGGAAGCCCCCTTGGCCCAGTGGTTGGCCTAGGGTTCATTAATGCTTCTACACTAGGAGGTATGGGGTTCGAGCCCCAGATAATGCGATTTATTAATTGTGCAGATTTAAGGAGGCAAATTTACATACGATCTCCAGTGATGCGCAATTATTGCTGTTCGCCATGTATCTACATACAACTGAAGGAAGAAGAAGGTGTCCATCAAGAGCGTGGAGCAGGAAGGAGCAAGAGTTTATGTAGTGAATCTATTAGACCATCTTTACTGGTATTAAGTAACCCTACGTGGCGTGTTCTGGTACGTTGATATGTAAATATAAAAGTTTTTTTTTTTCTTCTTTCTCTTTCCCGATCTTCTCTCTTTGCTCTCTCAATCGACTGAAAACTAGAAAAATCAATCGACTCGACTGGAGGATTGATGGTCACCGGAGGATGAGATTCTCATCAAAACCAAACCAAAGCCCTCGTCTCGTCTTCACCGCAGCAACCCACGACGGAGACGAAACAAGTCGATGGAGATGATTCCGACGGATTCGAGACTACCAGCGAACGTGAAATCAGCGATGAAGAAGGAGATGAAGATGGTACTAAAAACGACGCGTCACTAGTCAGGAGGAGAAACCACAGCACTCGGAAAAGAAGAAAGAACAGGTTGAGCTAATGAGTGGAGGAGAAGCCATAACCGACAACAGATCAAACAAGGTGATTCCACTTTGATATCTTTAGGGTTTGGCTAATTCTGGGTTTTAGAGGTTCATTAGCTACTTGCCATTACAATTTTCCTGTGAAAGTTTGAACCTTTGGATGAAATTAGTAGAGAAATGCTTTAGAGCTAGTGTTGATAGATATTGAGGACTCATTGCTTTTGAGATTAGATTGATGTTTTTCTTGTTCTGATCAGTAGCGATCCCAAATGTTTAGCTTTTTATGTTTTTGTTAATTACTCTGTTTTGTGTAAATAACTTGTACCATTCAATTCTAGGGATCCTATGTGAAGTTTTTGTTCAGAACTCAATTGAAATTGGCATTGATAGTGAAGAGAAGCGTTACTACTAACCCCATTACAGACTTGTTAAATGGTCAATGGATTACTGCAACTTTATCTTGGAGGCTTTTACTAAATCTGAATATTGTTCTGTAAACAGGCTGGTGAAGCTTCAAAGAGAGCTGGTGAGGCTGCAGAGTACCCGTGAGTTATTCATAATCAATTGTCTCATTCTGCTTTATGTTTAGACTAGTTAGTTGAAGCAGTTTAAAACACATGAATCTCACTGCCATATATTTGTCTCCAGAACGAACAACGAGCAAGAGTGAATTTTGCTCATTACATCCACGAGAAGACGATCCTTAAAGCATCCCAACTCGGGTTAGTTTTAAGAGTCTTCGAACAGGCTTTACAACTCTTTCAATCTCCTTCATTTCCAAACTTCTCTGATTGGATTATCTTGTGATTGCAGGATCATTTCCAAGCTTTCATTTCAAGTTTAGTTTCTAATTTATTTGCAGAATCCACAATGTGTATAAGAAAACTCAAATCTTGTTGCAATATGAAACAGCAAATTGGGTCCCCAATATGAAAATGTTGCTGATCATGTTAGTTTAAGTTTGGTTTTTTTGGTAAAGAACCAAAAAAACATTTTGGTTGTTATGTTAAAATATTATGAGTAACCTTCTTTGGGTTCTCTAGTAAAAGAATGATTTTGCAAAAATACTCTTAGGGTTGCTTTACTTAAATTAGTATTAATTATATGATAAATTAATCTGAGAGTAACTTAGGAGAAGTACTCCAGTAATGATGCTCTTAGGGTCAGAAGGAATTGTCCATGGTAGAATCATATGTAATAGTTCTCAATAATCTGTAATCAATAATAAATCCAGACGATAAAAAAAAAAAAAAGATTTACCATCATTAAGATTTGTAATCAAATTATCAATTAAGTTTCAATCATGTCGTGTTTCTTATCTGAGGTCTCTTGGGCACAAAATCAACTTGTTATAGTTTACTAGTGTAGATTCATTGTCCCTAAGGACATGTCCATCGGACATACTTTGCATAGGATGTGAGGAATAAAAAAAAAGAAAAAAAAAGAGAAAAGGATGGAAAGAGAAGGAAGAGTGTCTCTGCCGAAACTAACAAAGACACTGGATCTAATATGTGTCATTGTTTAATTGGTTGGGTGAAAACAAAAATTATAATTAATTAAATAAAAATAAAAATATTATTATTTATTTTTTTTACACTCAAATGGCAGTATGACCGATAAAATTGCTCTAATGTATAGCAAGATCGTACTAGTCATACGTGGATAATAACTTATTAAAGCTAAAAGACTTATCTGAGGTTGACTTTCTAGGAATTTAACTTAAGAGGAAGAGAATGTAACAAAAAAAGTTCATGAACGTGTATTTCTATTTTTAATCAAAACTAATAGACAATTATTAGTGTATTTTTCTAATCATTGATCTTTAACATGCCAGCATTGGACCATTCAACAATGTTATAGATGATGATGACAAGTGTTTGTGATTGGAAGAAGTATTTACATCAATTAGGATTCATATCAGTTATACACGTTTGTTTTGAATTAAAATCAGTTTTATCTGAAAATAACCAACATACACGAAAATCACGTAAGTTTTACTTTAGTTTAATCATTTATCAAGCTAATAGTATATTTTACACAACACATGTGTATATATACTTAACAGAAGCCACCACCACCACGCCACGCCCATGCCTGACAAAAGTCAAGACTCAAACAGAATCTAAGAATATACTTTTGCAAATGGAGCTCTGTTGTATATAAAATATCAAATCAAATCATGCAACAATATACAATAAACAATAATGTAATCTATAAACAAGTTGTGTCCCAAACATAATTATATACTACTATATAATAGTGTTGTGTAATAAATAATACTACAATGCTGACTGAACTCCACCGACTTGTTTGGCCGTTTCAATTAACGTATCCCTTTCCGGAACTAATTTTTATCCCCACCACGTTATAATCATTCTCATCTCGGAGGCGATTGGTTCACGGTGCACGCCACCACTCTCGCCCACTGCTTCAGCTTCGTCTTCACCGTTTGCGGATCATCGCCTATTCAAACCAAAAACCAAAATTGATATTTATAATCAGTGAATTGTGTCTATATATATATGTGTGTGTGTTGTGTATAGGTTTATACGTACTGTTTCGGTATACGGAGTTGTGAGGACTGGTATCGCCGTCGGAGGAGAGTGAAGAAGACGACGTGGTGGATTTGTTAGAAACGGCGTCGTTGTAGCTTTTCTGAACGGCGAAGTAGAGTTCCAGCGCGGGAAGCGTGTCAGAGAGTCTCTGATCCGCGATCTCCGGAGATCCGAACCCGAATCCGAGTTCGAAACTCGCTTTGAGCTCGTCGAGATCTTCGTCGGTCAAGCTCTTTCCCCGGCGGAGGTAACGGTGGCGACGGGAGACATCTTGGCGTTTTGACCAAGCTTCTTCCCGGATCAGATCCGGAGACCAAGAGTGCTGTTTCAAGAGAGAAGTAGAAGAAGAAGAAGGAGGCGCGTGGAGACGACGCACTACCCCCGTCGAGGGGGTGTGCGGTGGAGGAAAGGTTTTACGATCAATGGCTGGTTTTTTGGTAATTTAGTCGAAAATTTTGGGTGAAAAGGTTAGGTGGAGAGAGAGAAAG
Source organism: Camelina hispida (assembly GCA_023657505.1). Lineage (NCBI taxonomy): Eukaryota > Viridiplantae > Streptophyta > Magnoliopsida > Brassicales > Brassicaceae > Camelina > Camelina hispida. The sequence continues at coordinate 24,913,311 of CP094632.1, read as the reverse complement.
GTTTAGTTGTGAAGATTAGTTATAAAGAGGGAGTGAGAAGAGAGAGAGAGTGATTGTGACTCAGAGATATTGGGCCGGCCCAAATCATGATAATGACCTTGATTTTTTTTGTAATTGTTTATTTTAATTTTATTAAATTATGTAATGTGTACCTAGAAATAACTAAGCTAACACAAGTTGGTGTTGCATAAATGGTTTAAATACCTGAAAATTTTGGAAATTCTTCTTTTTATTATTAGAATAAAGGTATCTTTATGAGTAAAAGGCTGATACAAAATTGCTTTTATGAGTTTTATGTATATGAAAAAAACTAGTGGGTTGATATAGCTAAACGACCTTAAGTGTTGTAACATCATCATCATCTTTATATGTAGTGTCCTTTCGAGATTAAAAGATACTGTTTTTAGATTTTAGCAAACGATATGGATTTGACTTCTTTTAGGATTGTTTCTATGATGTTTTTTGGGTTCAGTTGGCTTCTTACGGCCCAATAACTATGTACTTTTAGCAATATACGGTAGCTAACACTACACCATTCATAAAGCTATTTGGAATACACTTGCTCTCATCTTGATCAAACGATAACTATTTGGAATATATGATAAGACTAGCAAACGAGATTTTGATTCAAGTAGCTAGAAAAAAATATAGGAATTGGAGCTAGGTCAAGCTTAGATTGTTGAAGATACATATATGGGAGCAAGTGTATCTTTTCATGGCCGGTTGAACTAACTGTATTTAAATAATACTTTACTGCTTGAACTAGTTGTTGAACCTAAAAAGGGTCCAGTTTAGAATATGTGAACCAACCTTAGCAGACTCATTATGTTTGGACCACAACATCATAGCCGATGATCATTAAGTCATAACTCAATATTGCGGGTAGAGTCAGGTGGAGGGTCTTTTACTCGTTAGAGTTTGATTAGCCGCATTGCTGCATTGAATATGTAGGCTTGCACTACCATTTCTAATATTTATTCATGATATACGGTACATTTTTATATCAGAAGAATGTGGTGCTCTGCTGATGATAATCATCACTATTCGAAACCTTAAATAGAAACGGTTGACGTGCAGTTGAAACTTCTTTTGGAAACATCAGAAAGAAAGAAAAAAAGATTGAAAATAGTCATACGAATTAAATTTGTTATGAGAATTTCGATCATTAAATGTTAAAACTAAAATTTGATATATATATGTTATACTTATGTATATGATCATGCACTATGCAACTTTTGCTTGATTTATTCTTACCGAGTGTTCGTCCAATGTAAATTCGTAAATTCTAGTATTCTACTTTTAACGTGAATCGTGATTCCACACTATAACTAAACTCGTTCTTATATAAATGTATCATGGCATGCCCAAAAGTTAACTATGACTATACATAGAATTTTATAAATTTTGAATATAATAATTAATCTGTATAAGAATAAAGTAAAACGAAGACCTGCAAAATCACATTGGCGAACCTCAATCCAACATTAAAAAAAGAAAGAATCAAATATGAAAAATTATGAAGAAAAACAATGAGAAACTCACTTTATCCTTCACCACCGTATGCACGCACGCTTCTACAATGGTAAGCTTTTATAGCCACCCTAGAACCTACCAAAAGAATCGAATTATAAAGAACAGGACATGAGATATCGATCGACCACACGAGTGCGTATCATCTTTTGGATACGTAAAAGTATTTATATTTTATCAAAAGGAGATTTGTGTATGAAAAGGAGGTAGCGAATTAAGCAATAAAGTTTCTCATACTTTATATTAAAAAAAAAAATGTTACTTTCACTAGAATCAATCGTCTCTTTTATTAGTATAGGTTTCGAACTTTCGAATAGTAATCTGATGAAACGAGGAATAAATTTTGATAAAGTGTTTATCTCGGTTGTTAAGAATTTTGACTTAGCAACCATAAGAACTACTGATTTGGTCATATATATCACCTCGGTTGTTAATAAAGTGTTTATTCATTCGACAAGTTAGTGGTATATTTTATGTGTTTTTAATCTTATTCTCATTAGACTTATAATTGAGTTTGGGCTACTAACAGTGCTAGATTTTAATCATAATTTTATAAGAACAGGAGTAATGTGTTTATTGTGTATCTGTTTTTAAACTTCTAATAGCAACTTGATATGGCCATATGCATGCATATATGGTCTACTTGTTCACTTAATTATTCGTGAAATAGGTTATTGTGGAAGGTAATAACTAATAATGTATTAGGCACATGGGGGGAGCTATATAACCCACTCTGAATTTATTTAACTAAGACACCAATTGCAGTAGTTAATATAATAGTGTATCATAGAATTCATGGCTAATCTATCATTGAGATCATATAGGCCATCTTTGTGTAGTTTGATATTATATTCGAGTGGCTCACCTTAAAATGCGACAAAATCAACATTTGTTTAACAGAAAGAACAAAACAAGTTTTGTATAACTAATTTAAGGTCCTCTCATTTTTATTAGCATGTAATTAAAACTTTATTATAGTTAAGAACTAAAGAAGATATATGTGACTTTGTTCAAATTATATTAAAAAAAAACAATATTAGATCTGATCATATATAATTCTTTACCTGTGCTAGTAAACTTTTGTAATGTTGATATTTAGATAGTGATATTATAGATAAATACATTACCAAACAAATAAAAGCAATTACGAAAACCAACCCCATCATGCAACAAGAGATTTGACATTTTTCTTACGAAGACATTGAACCAAACCAAAGCTGTTGGACCAAATTGAATGATCGATTGTTGTGATTGAGTCTTTAACAAAAAAAAAAAAAAAAAAAAAAAGATTGTTGGGATTGAGTGGGGACATAGCAACGGTCGATAGAGTCGATCAGCCACACAAACGGACCAAATTTGTCTACGATAATGACTTTTTGTAACGACACTTTCAATTCAAGGTGATATTGCCATAAATTTCGTCGACATATTTGTCAAATATATAAGGAACATCACGTGAAGTCTAAGGTGTTTGACCTTATCATTTGTCGTCCATGTTTAATTTAAATTGATATGGATGATAGTCAACTAGAGCTTATAACTAATAATATATCATGTAGCATTGTTTTAATCTGTTTCATAAGTAAATGAGTTGAGTATATACTTTAACAACACCAACAACAACAACAACAAAAAAAGAAGTAAATGAGTATATTTTTTTCGTTGGCCATTTACAAAAGTAATAATCATTTTAACTCTAAAAATCTTATATATTTAGCTAACAGTTATACATCTATATTGTCATATTGTGTCTTCAGCTAGCAATTGAACATTAGAATTGTCGTTGTCGACGTACATACATCGACGTGAAGAAGGAGACTATTTAACATGTTCCTGTTTTATGTTATACGTACATAAGGAAGTAAGAAGACCAAATCAGAACAATCAAATAGCTTGGTACATACTACATACACGTCTGCGAAGCAACAAGATTTGAATGAGAAATTATTTTAGCCAGACGACCACGACAACATACATATTCCTATATATTAAATGAACTAGTTGCAAAAAAATGGCACCTTCCCATAGAAATCCTACAAAAAAATCATTAAAAGGTTTTTTTGATTATGTGGTTTGGACAAAATGGACCCTACAAATGTCACACAACTTCAGCTAACAATTAAACATCTAACTTGTAAATGTTCCTAAAGCTTCACACCCAGACAACAAATACTCCTCACCTTATGAGAACATTTCATTAACTCTTACCCATACCTAAGTCTAACCTTTCACATCGTGTATGATGTAGTTCATGTATAGACGAAAAAATGGTCAATTTTAATAAATAAAATACAGTATGGTCTTGTCATCGATGATAATCCCAAAAACCTCTTATAAGTTAGTAGTATATTACTACTACCTACAGATCTGATCGATCCAGCTTCTTTTCTGCTCCATTTTCTTTTCTTTTTTATATGATCACGAGATCTAAGGTGGTGAATTGTGATCCATATTTCTGAAAGCCACAATACGTTATGCTATAACATTAACAATGTTTTTTTTGGTAAACATGTGAAGATTCATTACCAATTTTTGATTTTTTACAGAATACAAGGACAACAAAGAGAAACAGAAGAAAAAAATCTAAAGCATACAACATTACAAAAGAATACCGCAAAACTAGAGAAGACAAAAAGGATGGTGCAATCGTTGGAGGAGGAGGAATCTCAATTCAATCGTTTTGCCGCGAGTTTTCTGCACCCGAGAGACAGCCCTCAAATACTCTGACGATGCAGGCCTACAGCTTTTCCGAGTGCAAAGATCATCTTTCACTTGCATGGACAAGCCAAATTGGAAGAATTCACACCAACAAGAGCCCCTACTCAGAGAAACACACTTCCAAATTGTAAACCACTGGCAGTAAAGAAAACTCGAACTGCAAGAGTAGAACCTTGATCGATGGAGAACCAGCAGCTTCGTTACAGCCTATGCGCTGATAGCTTTGAACCTACATCAGACCCGCCACAACGATAAGACAGCCGCAGCTTCGCTGGAAAAGATCTAAGCCATCGCCATTGGTCTCGAACGAAGAACCCGTCCGAGTTACATCGGACCCGCCACAATGGTGACATCGCAGCTTCGCCGGAAAACAAGGCACCGCCAGCCGCACCACCAGCCGACGTGGTTAACCGCTGAACCACCGGAACACTCTTGCGTTGAGCGAAGGAAGAAACAACACCGGGACAAAGAAACAAAGACCACCACCAGAAAAGCACTGCATAGGAAAAAGAACCAAAATCAAAGTCGGAGAAGAGGCGAATGCAAATTCACCAACGCCAGCAAATCTCTGAACTCCACCAGCCACGATCAGAGGAGATCGATCTCTGAGCAAGAAACAGAGAGGATCTAACCGCCACGAACCAAACCGAACAACACACCCGACACAAGCTTGACCATCGGGAAGAGCCTTCACTCAGACATAATCGCAGTCTTCAAACAATCAGAGGAGTGAGGAAAGCCGCCGCCGGTTTGGCCTCAGATCTAGCCTCCAACCTGAAGAAAAATAGTTCAGATCCGCCGCAAGTACTAAGGGAAAATTGCTGGAAATGATAGGAGCCGAACAAAGCAGACAACGGGAGCCCTCTCACGGCACCGGCGAGGAGCACCGGTGACCGGAGAGGCAAACGAGAATCAGATCTAGGGTTCCTGCAAGTCTCCTTCGACTAGAGAGAAAAGAGAGGCCCAAAATAGATTTGTAATGTTTAACAATGTTTTTTTAGTGAAATTGTTTATTTAATAGTGTATAATAATGTATGTGAATGACATGGTATAACACCGCCAACGATTGAGAAGTACAGTATATGAATAGATAAAAAGGGCTATAGATAAATAGTTTAAACTTTGTAAATGAGTCGGACACAATTATAACTGGCCAGAGCAAGTGGAGTGGTATAGAAGTTTCTTAGCTAAGTTAGCTAGCTTGGTTATTTATTATCATTTTAATTCATAACACTATAACAAAATCGCAGAATAATAATAGAATGAAACAGATCTGTTAGTGTGATTAAACTACAAACAAAGAACGTCATACTTGAGAAGGGGCTGGAGAATTATGTCAAATAGATTTTGTATTAGTATATGATTTGCAAGTGTGAGCTTCAAATATAAATGTAATCTACAAGTTAATATCTTGAAAAAGCAATAATAAGTTCCTTTGAAATACTCCATTAATTACGCCCGATTCACGTACGGTATGCCGTTGACCCACTAACATATTAAATTTGCCAAATGATTCATGGAAATTTGACAAAAATTTGAAATTATGCGCAAAATCTTAACTATAACCAGGGATTGAAAAAAGTAAGCAAGCAATACCTAACATGTGATGTGATAAAAATTAGTTCGATACCATGTGGTTAAGCCTGACATAATGACCGTTTAGTTTGAAACTAACGCTTATTTTAATACGTAGTTTCGGCGACATTAACATATAAATGATATAAATACACAAACTAGTGTGTTCATATTGTAATATTTAAATTGTACTAATATTTAAACACATTGTAAAGAAACCAATTTGAATATGTAATAGAATCAAATTATCATTATAAAAATGATGCTTTTTCGATTAAACACTCGAAAACATTTTTATCTAAAGAATCCATGCCATTAGCCCTGGGCGTTCGGTTTAATCGGATTATTCGGGTCGGGTTGTTCGGTTTAGGGGAAATTCGGTTTCTTAAAAATTCCACCGAATAGACCCGAATTAAAAATCGGTTCGGGTCGGTTCGGATGTCGGTTTGTTCGGGTCGGTTATTGGCTAAAATTTATATTCCGAAATTGAACCGAATTTTTTTTTCTTCGGTTTATTCGGTTTCTATTTCGGTTCACATATTAAAAATATGAAAATTTACTCTATCACAAAATCCAAATCTGACTAAAAACCATTACAAATACAATTAAGAGGCCCAAAATACAGTAAACAAAACCCAAACATACAATTAATATAGCCCAACCCAATAAAATATTAGGGTTTTCGCAAAGATATGAGCCGCTGGTTGAGCGGCTGCGGCTGCGGCTGTGATGGAACCGTGACAGCAACGACGTTGCTAGAAACTTTGGGGTCCGTCGTTACTTTAGTACTCTGGATCTAAATACCCTGACAGCAACAACTTCGAACCGTGACAGCAACGACGTTCTCCGCGCGTCATATTCCCTGAGGGTGATGAATCCGTTTCTAACATTTTCACTAAAACAAAAAAGGAAATAACTATATCAGTCAAAATAATCACGAAATCTAAGATCTATACAACGAAACAACATGCAAGACCAATAATCAAATCTAAACACGAACCTCACGCTGTAAACTCATTGAAGGCGGATTAAGTTGAGGGAGATTCTCAGTCATAGCTGCCATGGATTAAATCTTCAGATTTAGAAGAAAAAACAATGATGGGAATGTGAAGAGAAAGACGAGAACGAAGAAGAGAAAGATGTAGTAGAGTCCAGAAAAAGAGAAAGGAGAAAGAAGAAGAAGGAAGATCGTAAAGGAGAAGAGAGTGAAGAAGGAGGCAGAGATCTTTTTTTTTTCCTAGGATCGTTGTAATGAAATATATCTAGGGTTTTAAGTTTTTATACCATGTTCCTTTAAACCGAATAAACCGATCGGTAATCGGATACCGAACCGAAAAAACCGATTTCCGAACTCAGAAAATAATCATACCGATCGGTTTACTCCTCCTCTCTCATTTATTGCCGAAAACCGAATGTTTCGGTTTAATCGGTTCGGTTTAATCGGTTTTTGCCGATTGCCCAGGGCTACATGCCATATTGGTATTAGCATGTGAGATTCCCGAGTAGTGTGGCCTAGAGTCGCGTGACCATTTTCATTGCTTACCCCTAAAGATTATATGCTTCAACGGTCGTAGATTCACCATCGCATTAAATTAAATCACAACTCCATAGATAAAAGTTGAATAAAATGTTTTTCTTTTACATAAACCACAAGCGGTGGAATTTTCAACTTTACAACTACAATTCACGCGTGAGCAAGCTGCATGTGTGTACTGTTATTTTATTTTTCTTTTCTTAGAACTTTCCAAAATAAGATTTCAGAAAGAAACAAAAAAAAACTCTTAAATCCTTTTTGTAATATAATCGACGTCTTGGTATGCTGTAGGGTTAATATTATATTACTTCTAATTCCAGTGCGAAATTTTATGATTATAAGACCATTTTTAACGCCAAAACAGTTTTGGTGTTCTTGGGCTTATTAAATTGAAATATATGGAATAGTGGGCTTAGATCACCCGAAACTGTTCTTATTTGAGAACAGTTTTTAGTTTGTTCTTGTGCTACGTGTGCAAATATTATTGGATCTATTTTTTGGTCGGTAGAGAGATTTCTCTTTCCTTTGGTATTGTCGACAAAAAAAAAATTTCTTCTCTCCCAACTGCGATTTGGCATGGGTTTATCAATCAATCCAACCACCACCGGCTAAAATCGTCGGCTCTCCCGGTGGAGCAGCGGTGACATCGCCGAGGATCAAACTGAGAGACGGAAGACATCTCGTCAGGACATGGAGATCTTGTCTAAACTCGGATTCGTCAATCCAAATCGGGTACAAGCACATCTATAGATTTGGTGCAGTTTGGTTTATTCTCGGGGATTTGATTTTAAAACTGCAGGGATTTGATTTTTAAAACTACAGGTTCTGTTTTTGTTCAAACAGGTTTTGGTTTTGAAAACTGCAGTTAATTCTTTCTGGTTTTGGTTTTTAAAACTGCAGGTTCTGTTTTTCTTCTTGCAGGTTTTGGTTTTGGAAACTGCAGTTTCTGTTTTGAATACTTTCAGGTTTTGGATTCACTGGTGTTCTCAGTAATATAACTAAGCTTACAGTAAGCTCCACTATAATCAATTCTTTTTTGGCTCTCAATGCTCTTCCCTCAATCATCATTGGAACTTGATTGTTTCGTTTGCATATGAAGATGTGCATCACTTATCTAAACTGAATTGATTTGTGTGGTGTCTATATTTGTATAAGGTGCTAAATGCTGGAAAGAATAAGCTCAAATCCATGAATGAGGTATCTTCTCTTGTCAATTTGGGAGCCTTGATTTTGAACGGTGAGTTCTACAAACGGTTTTGTATTTTGCATCCACGAGTTATACTAATACTGACTACTGATGAGATTACTCTTTTATTGTTTCAGACAATGAAATCTCCTCCATTTGTAAGCTAGATCAACTGAAAGACTTGAACAGTCTTGGTATGTTCTTACATCAGTTGAACATGTTCTTTCTTTACATGTTACCCAATCTTTCACCTAGTTAAAAATTTGTTGTTTCGTTTATGGATGCAGTTCTTTCTAGGAATCCAATCAGTGAAATCGGTGACTCGCTTTCAAAGTCGAAAAACTCACTAAAGTAAGCTCGAGTTTCATCCTGTTTCGATATCACAACTAAGCTGGATCCTTGTTCTACTAATCAATCCCCGGTGTCAGATTTCTTTGTCCAACTGCAGGATAAAAGCTATTGGCTCTTCTCTCAAGTCATGCTCTGATTTGAAAGAGCTACGACTTGCCCACAATGAGATTAAGGTCATCTTTTCTTCCATTGATACAATCTTTTGTTTATGTTGTGAATGGTACTTATTTCATATACGCTTAAAAAACTCTTCAGGCTCTTCCGGCTGAACTAGCTGTCAACAAAAGACTACTGAATTTGGATGTGGGAAACAACATGATCACGAAACTCTCTGGTTTAGAGGTAAAAGTACATAGGCTGTAGCTTTTGGGGATTGTTTGTGATGTGTGGAGGGACATGCGTTCTTGCTGTTGCAGTGTATACAGTATTGATGATACGTCAACGTCCTGAAGAAGCAGAATGAATTAACTGAATGAATCAAGACTTGAATGAATCAGCCAAAAAAAATTATTTATAATGTTTTGTTGTTTCATAAAAATTTGGTATTGTATTATGAATTTTAGTAAAATTTTTATAAGTTTTAAAATTTAAATGTTGTTTTATAATTTTAATAATTTATAAGTTTATAAGTTTAAGAATATGATTAAGAATATTATATAATTGTAATAAGTTTAATTCTAATATTACATACCAAATTTATTAGATTTTGTAATTGTTTTATTTTTAAGAATATTATATTATTAAATTTTAAGATCTTAAGTGTTCTTCCTATAATTATCTTTTTAACAAAAGATCTTAACTACTGATCTTAGATTATTTTACTAATATATTTAATCTAAGAACACCCAAGACTGTTTTAGCTAAAGATGCCCTAAGTAGATCATTCCAAATCCAAATCAAACAGTAGTTAATATTTATTTTGTCCCTAATTGAATGAGGAGCATGATTTGATGCAGCGTGGCGGAGTGGGTATGATATTGGCTTACGTCTAATCACTTGTTTTCCTTTGTTTTCTACTATCCACAATGCTTCAAAATCCGAAACAAAACTCTAATCCAACTAAGGTCGACTATAAACCATATCGGTTTTGGTTTAAACCGAGAATTTCTTCCTTTTTTTTGTAAGTTCAAAAAATACCTTAACACACCGGCTATCCAAAAAAAAACAAGTTGATGAGTTGATCTAATTCAGTAATTTGTTTCACTTTAGTCAAATTTCTAATATATAGAACAATATTATAAAATTATGTTTACATACGTTTTATTGTATATGTTTATGTAATTATTGAACTTAAACCAACTTAAGTATATAAATGTTCGTTTTTAGTTTGTAATATTTCAACTCGACAATACTGCATTTTTTCTATTCTGTTAGTGTTAATCTATACTAAAAAGTGACAAAATAAATACTACTAGCATATTTGAAATTCTCCTATCAAGCCTTATCCTCAAAATTTATTTAATTGTTAATTCTCTAGTTCTTAAGTTACTTCATGTTAAAAAGAAAAACTGAGAAATATTTTTTTAAATTTTATATGATAATTCTCAATTTCGTTCAGATCTAAATCACGTTAGTTATTCGTAAGAAAAAAACAGAGGAAAAAAATATAGAACCGACTCAAACACTATTTAACGATTAATGTGGATAAATCAGATTTGTTGAATAATAACCATGCTTGCATCCACTTAACGCAAGGGTCCTACACTTTGTTTCCAAGAAAATCAGAGCCGTGTGAATAAGAGAACTTAAAAACAAAAGTCGAAACCGATCAGAAAGGTATCTGATGCCTCTTCATTTACATAATTAACACAACACAAAAAAACAAAAACAAAAAACTTATATAAAGAAGAATCTCTCAAATGAAAGAAGAAGAAGAAATATACAAAAAACACTTTATAATCATCAAAATTAGTCTAGTCGATGAAGTCACTACAGATTCCCACAATCACACACCCTTTTTTTTTTTCTTGTCACCACCATTTCCATATCTCATAAAAACCATATTATATACAATTAAAAATATACAATAACTAGAAGTACCCCACCAATAAAACTTGCTATAAATATACCAAAGCTCCCATTTTTTTTTCATCAACACTTCTCTCTCTCTTGGCCTATCATCTCTATTTTTTGCTGGGTTCAGTTCGCTATCAGACATATCTGAAACCCCATAACTCATAAAGTTTCACACTTTCTCACATCTCTTACTCCAAAGTTTTCGTTTTTCCCCAAAAGAAAAAAAAAGTAAAATGGTCGACGTTGATCGGAGAATGACCGGTCTCAGACCATCACACGCCGCGGGTCTCCGTCGTCTCTCAGCACGAGCCGCTGCACCAACGACACCAACCATCAGAAACAGTCTCGTCTCTTTCTCATCTCTAGCCGATCAAGTCATCTCACACTTACACACCTCGAGGATCCAAGTCCAACCGGGTTTAACCGACTCCGAATTCGCCATAGCCGAAGCAGAGTTCGCATTCGCTTTCCCACCCGACCTCCGTGCAGTTCTCACCGCCGGTTTACCCGTCGGAGCTGGTTTCCCGGACTGGCGTTCTCCCGGAGCTCGTCTCCATCTACGGGCTATGATCGATCTTCCGATCGCCGCCGTGTCGTTTCAGATCGCGAGGAACACTCTCTGGAGCAAGTCTTGGGGTTTAAGACCGTCCGACCCGGAGAAAGCTTTACGGGTCGCGAGAAATGCTCTAAAGAGAGCTCCTTTGATGATACCAATCTTTGATCACTGCTATATTCCTTGTAACCCGTCTTTAGCGGGTAACCCGGTTTTTTACATTGACGAGACCCGGATTTTCTGTTGCGGGTCGGATCTTTCTGATTTCTTCGAGCGTGAGTCTTCTTTGTTCAGAGGCTCCGACACGTGTCCGGTTGTTTTAACTAAGCAACGTTCGGTTAGTGAGAAATCAGCCGGGCCATCGTCGTCGTCGAATTTTTCGAGGATGAGTTTAGATTCGGGTCGGGTTCATGGATCGGGTACACCGAGATGGGTCGAGTTTTGGAGTGACGCGGCGGTTGATCGACGGAGGAGAAACTCTGCTTCTTCGATGTCGTCGTCACACTCTTCGTCGCCGGAGAGGTTTCTAGATTTACCAAGATTAGAGACGCCGAAATGGGTCGACGATTACGTGAACCGGATCGGGTCGGTTTTAAGAGGAGGCGGGTGGAGCGAATCCGACGTCGATGATATTGTCCACGTGTCAGCATCTGGATTCTTTGAGGGTGAAATGGTGATTTTAGACAATCAAGCGGTTCTTGATGCGTTGCTTTTGAAAGCGGGTCGGTTCTCGGAGTCGCTCCGAAAAGCTGGATGGAGCTCCGAAGAAGTATCGGATGCACTTGGTTTTGATTTTAGACCGGAGAAGGAGAAGAAACCGGTTAAGAAGTTATCTCCTGAACTAGCCCAACGAATCGGGAAACTTGCCGAGTCGGTTTCTCGGTCATAATATCGAGATTCTTTTTTCACTTTTAATTACTCCCTCAAGAATACAATTACTATATTAAAAAAAAACACAGAATTAGATTTTAACGTTTTCAAAAAAGGTCTAAAATATGTGTAATCTTTGTATTTGTTAGTTAGACAAAAAATTTTAAAAAATGGGGCGAGCGTTGTTGTACTGTGAAGAAAAAAAGTACACACTTATAAGTAATAAATAAAGAGTTCCAATTTGTATATTAATATGATTTGGTGTACAGCTCTGATAATTTTCGCGATTTGTGTGGGGGGGACTAATTTGATCGATTTGTTTTTATCGGGGTGTTTTTTGAATTAATTACTTTTGGGAAAGGTTCGTTTGTGGAATATCTATAAAATCATCAAAAAGAAGCACAAACGCACGTGTGACCAACTTGGGGTCCCGCGAGCGATGCCAAAGCCGACGTCGTTTTCTTAACGCAACGCTGTCTTTTATTTAACCTTTGTGGTTTTTGTAAATTGTACCCGTATCGGTCGACGTGAAAAACAAACTATGAAATGATTACTTTTTTGTTAATATACTATGAAATGATTACTAAACCACGATATAAAACAAAGTATTAGTTTTACTCAATCAAGAGAAAAACTATTGACAAAATAGAAAAGATCAGAAATGAAAAAAGGAAATCGCAATTTTTGTTTGATAGTTGTTGCAGATGGTTTAACATGTTATCAACAAATGTTGTGTTTAAAGTTTAAACCAAAAGCAAGTAAACAAAATAATGTTTTGGAAATAATTTGAACAATTATTGGGAAATGTTATTAAGATAATTCAGCCAAATACAAAAGATGTGTACTACTAGCTGATATACCAAACACACTTAATAATCCAGGAAAAATTATGAGGTTAGATGAGATGTATCAGACAATCTACAGCTAGGTACACTCGGAAATAATATGTTTGCTTACGTTGTGATCAGTGATCATAACCAACCTTTTACCAGTAAAAGGACTGTTGTTGCAATCATTATATCCAAATAATAATAATAATATTATTCCTTACATTTCTGGTACTAATTATTGTATACCAAACTTTTTTTTGGTATAATTTTAAATATTTCCCATAAAGAGGAAAATAAAAATATTCTTCATTAGAGCATAGGTTTATTAGTCAAACAAAAGACTTTCTGATGTAACCGGATGAATTTTGAACTGGTAGGGATAATTTATTTGTGACATATGAGAAATCAATATTACTGTATTTTAAAGCAGTACTAAAAATTAATACAAACCAAACCTGACCAAGTTGATTACTTGGAAAAAAAAAAGCAAATTATGATGAACGAGTTAGCGACAAGTTTACTTTTTATCGGAGATTATATGATACTGTAGTATCGTACTTGTAAATATTTTAATGTCGGTCCACAATAATAATATCTTGAAAACGGTCACTACCACCACTAAAAGAAACCATCTGATCAGACCGTTGCTCCTGCGATCGATCACGTGCAGATCCCACCGCCCATCACGTTCCTCCTCATCCGTCTCTTAATTCCAACATGACATATCATATCGGATCTGGGCCGTTGATTAGACAGATGCGTATGAACATGTGGTGGGCGTGGAGCAGACGACCGTGAGAACTCGTGAGTCCGTGTATCATCATAAAGCGTTGGTTCGGTCCGCTGAATATGTTACGTGTGTCTGTTAAGTGTGAACTATTTATTAGTTGAGGGTTTGACTTTCCACCTTAATTATTTTTAATTTGAAAATTTGTGTGTAACTGACATAATTTCATAGATTCTCTAACAACTTGGAGAAATATAAGAGATAGTTTGGTATAGTACTATTTTCTTTCGGCAGTTAGATTTTTTCAGAAGAAAAAAAAAATGAAAAAAGAAACGTATCGTTTTAGTAAATTTGGATGTCAAACAAAAATAAAAAGATTGTGAGTACAAACTTTTGACTCTAGTGTTTGCACTGTGGGGCAACCACAAGTCTGGTCCAAGATCTAAGGTAGATATGGGAGTTTGGATCCATGATGATATTTTCTGAAGAATCTGAAAACCAGAAGTCTTACAAGTACGTTCGATAATAGTGTTATAGAGGCATAGACCGTTGATTTATACACACACCTTAAAATAGTATGCTGGATTATGATTCTTTTGGTTTTACATTAAACTTGTAACCTAACTATTATACTTTTGATTATGTGTTATTTTTAGATATGAAGAATTGAAGATTTAAAGACCCCAACAAAAAAAAAAATCCGTACTTACTATAAAAAGAAGTAAAAAATTATGCGGTTATTAAAGATAAGCAACTCAAAATCTTATAACTTTTCGGTCTTATTTTCATATTATTTAGAAATAAAAGTTAGAGGAATTCTGCAACCAATTAGTGAAATTGGCTTCATTGTAATCTTCAAAATGCAAAGGAGAAGGACAAAATTTTGGGGGATTTTGTCTGCCCCATCCGCATCATAGAAGTTTTCGTTATATCAAAATAGCATATTGCCCTTATTAGAAAAGGTATATTGACATATATATACTACCAAACGTAGAGAAGTAAAAATTTATAGTTGAAAATCGTAATTACATTCGTTAAAAACTAAAGACATTATATGAAAACATAGTAAGGATTATAACTCCAATCCCTCTTCTTGATTACTATAAGAAAATAATTGGATGATTAAAAAACTAGTTAAATTTACCACTACTGTACTATTAGCAAAAGAACCATTTGCTTATTATGATTATAAAAGCTATAGGCCTGTATTGGGCCACATAAGTTTTTAGGCCCATTTAATTCTTAACCCTTAGCTGATATTATTTGTGATGTTTGCCCTGTTCGGAACAGTGACGCTGAAACAGCTGCAGCAACCGCAAAAAATGACGCAAACACAGGCAAAATCATGATTGATCAGAAATAAATAGTCGCTGGAGTTGGGATTTATTGTCGCTAGCTCCGAAAAAAGAGTCGCTGAGATTTCCGGCGATCGTTTTAACCGACGCGGCGACTGCAAAATCATTTATTTCTCACCGTTTCTTTTACGTCACGTGTCGCTCATTTTAAAACTCATTAAAAACAACGTTATATTTGAGTCGCTGAAAGGTGTCGCCGGCGACACTGTAACGAACAGGGCCGTTGTATGTCGGTCCTTTCTCCCTAACCGGCTTTTCTTTTGTTTTATAGATTTTCATGTGTAATGCAATTGTTACTGAAACATTTTAAAAGCCATTTATTGGTTAGAAAACAAAATATTCCACGTAATATATCCTACTATATTAATTGAGAACTACAAATATGAAACTAACTTTAAAATATGTAAAAAGTTACATTCAATCGCTATTAGAAAAACTTAACTAAGATTAATTAATTAAATAAATATAATTAATTCAAAAATAAAAATGCTGACAGATCAAATATAAAAAAATCTAGAAAAGTAAAAGAAATCTATTCAAATCAAAACTAATTTGTACTTAAAAAAATATAAAAAATAAAAATTAACTGCTAAGATTTTTTAAAAATACGGATAAAATTTTTTCAAGTAGAGTTTTTCTTTTAATTTTACATTGTCATGCCAATGATTTTAAATAATTATTAGTTAAAAAATATATTTTCTCTCTGTAATAAATTATGGACGAAAATTACAAAATATTTTTTAAAAAAATATAAACAAATCAAAATTTCAAAAACTAAGATTTTATATCCAAGTAATCAATATAATTAACTTTAATAACTAGATTTCAAAGATTTTGTTAAAATTTCAAATTATGATTATCCTATCATCTTTATTTTATTTTATTTACAAATTATTTGGAATTTTCATATAATACTTATGATTCATAAATGCAGATTTTTTTCTGCATATGTTGTGATTTGAATTTCTAAAAATAAAGATATATTATCTATGAAAATAAAATGTGTGTTTTAATTTTCACATTGGCTGGTTGGTAAAACTAAATTTATATAGCTGATAAATTAATAAATTTTATTTGTACATCATTATAATAATAAAATTACTACTTCATAATTCACAAAATAATGATGCAAATACAACATAAAATTTTAATATACGTCAAAAATTAAATACTATTATATTCTAAAATAATTAATATTCTGAAAAACATTAAAAAAAATATTATCTCAACAAATTTTTTTTTTATAAAAAATATAACAATAACTTTTATTATTCTATTATATATTTTTTTTTAAATGTTGACCCGTGCTTTAAGCACGGGATATTTACTAGTTATACAAATTTGTGATACATTTAGATATCGGCTTATAATTATGTGATATATATCATTAAAAATGAATAAGTGAAAGATTGTTAAAGATTGCTAGAGAGTTTTGTTGATTAGTTTTCTAAAATCTTGTAATGTCCTCCAAACAATCTTTGTATTTTTATGATACTTTCCATGACTTTATTTTGTAAAGAAAGTGTCTAAAATCATGAACCAATAACATAATAATTAAACTCATTAACAATCCTAGATTCTTTTATTTTAATTGAATAACACAAAACTTTTAATGACTTTATAAAAATCTGAATCCAATAACTCAGATTTGTTAAGATTTTAAATGACTTTTTACAAATCACAAACTAATAACACTAAACTTTAACAGAGTTTAACAAAATCTTGATCTAATAACAACAGATTCTACATAACATTTAAAATTTTCAAATCTTAAACCAATAACCCCCGCTAAGTTGAGTACATTTAATATAGCACAAGGGACATGGATGGGTATTAGAAAACAAGAGTTAAAGAATGTACCAAATACCAAAAATCTACTAAAACTAAGACGCAAACAAATAAAAGAGAGCAGAACCAATAATAGGGATATCAGAAATGGGTCCGCGCTATAGCACGGGGGAATATTTATTCATATGTAATATAATTTATACTAAAAGTAGCAATAAACTTTAAATATTGTAAAATATGTTATTTGTTTAAAGTACAACATATAATATATGTTGCATCGGCACCGATATTATTACTAACCCACTCTTTTGTTTTTTTGGACAAACCCGCTCTATAATATGATTGTGAGTTTGCAAACCAATCTGTGTATTCTTAAAAGTATTATTTTAAATAAATAATATTTATATTATAAATTATATGATTATAAATGTATATTAAACCATAAATAATATTGATGAAATTGTATGCATGTACACACCCGCATGGCATACTAACATGTGAGTTTTACATAACTGCATATTTTTTTTACATTCCTGTAAAATAATAAAACAATTAATATACATGATATTGGATAAAATGTTATTGTAAAACACATAGATCGGTTTGCTCTATAAAACAAATAGCTATCCAAATTGATTGAAAATATGCAAATTGTATTATGTTATTAAAAATCCATATGATAATTTACAATATGATATAGATGAACAACCATCATATTAGAAATGAGGAAGAGGTAATGTGAAGATCACAAGATTTTTAGAACTTAATTTGGTATAATACCGTTAATACTATAATGTATGATAAGAGACTAAGGACATTTCCAATGGTCATCTATTTTTGTCTCTATAATAGATGTGAGTTTTACTCCAATGGTTCTCTATTCTCACCTCTAAAATAGAGATTGCTATTTTTTTCTCTATTTATAGAGGAACCCTATTTTTTTTTTTACAAAAGTTCCTCTATAAATAAAGAAAAAAATAGCAGTATCTATTTTAGATGTGAGAATAGAAGACCATTGGGGTAAAACTCACCTCTATTATAGAGTTCCTCAATTATAAAAAAAAAATAGAGAAAACCATTGGAGATGGTTTAAAAGAGAGGGAGAGAAGAAGAGAATATGTTTTCATCAATGTACACATCTTCTATATTTATAAGAAGAAGAAGTGTATCCAACAATTTAATATTAATTTTAGATATAATTATATATTTTTTAAATCTGCACATTTATTAGGAGCAATTAATATGAAAAATTACCATAAAAGTTATTAATTATGACAAATTAATACGAAAGATTTGTTTCAATAAAAATAGTAACTTCCTTGTATTTGTTATACGATTATATCATAAGACATTTAATAAAATTACTATTGTTTTCAATTTTTCGGTTTCTATTCATATCCAAATAATGATAGTAAATGAAACGACCGACTTTTTTATTATTATTTTAATAATAAATAATAAATATAATATAATAAATAACTACAACTAGTGGTCCCATACCCAATAGCCACTTAACCACAATCACAATCATCAGCGGAAATAACAACACCAATTAAATATCCAATAATATTCCAATAATAACCAATAACCATAACATCAACAATAATCAAATACCAAACAACAAGAAACAAGGAACCAGCAACCTAGCAATGTTTCTAATGACTCAACTCTAGCAACCTAGCAATGCCAGACAACATCCAATCGAGTCCCTAGAACATCCTCCTCTTCATTGCCTTGATTCCACGATCACACTTTGCCTTTACCTGCACCACAAACACAAATTGAGATGCATGAGTATTTGATAAACACTCAGTGAGGCAATCCTCCCATCTACTGGGCTATACACACAAGCAACAATGATTCCAAAGTTCCAAAACAAGCAACAAACAAACACACAAACCAGGAAATCAAACATCGTCTCGCTGGAAGGGAGGTGTCGACCGACACCAGCCTAGTGTCGACCGACACTGGCTCAATGGTGTCGACCGACACTACCCCACAGTGTCGATCGATGCCTGACTTGCTGGTGTCGACCGACACCAAGTGGTGTCGATCAACACTCCCTCTGCAACTGCGATCCGCGCGAAGTCGAGGGTCGAATCTCGCTCCCAAATCTCTTCCTAATCGTCCAATACTCAAAACCCAAGCCTTATACCTCCATATGAACCTGTATCAACCAATCCCAGCAAGAAAAACACACAAACAAGCAACAACAAGCAAGAACAAGGGAATCAAAGGCTTAGATTAGCCATGGTCATGCACTCATCTCTTTGAATGAAGATTTAGACCAAAAGAAACGAATCCAACACTCCCAGAAACCTTCCAACACGTTCCTAGCCTTGGATCTTCAATCCCACAGCAAGATCTCACCAAAAACGCCTTGAAATCTCACAAACTCTCTCAAGAACCTTGGGAACTGTTTTCTCCTCTTTTTTTCTCTCAAACGGCGCAAGACAGCCAAAAACACGACCCTAGGTCGTTGCCTTTCTTTTAAACCTCGGTCCAATGATTTTCTTAAACCAAACCAAACCAATCGATCAAAAATCCAATCTGGTCGAACCGGAAATAAGTGGTGTCGACGGGCACCACCTTGGTGTTCATCGACACCCATCCCCAAAAACTAATTTTTGGTTCGCGGATGTTACAGTAAATATTTTAAATATTACGAAATTGACAAAATTAATGGAAAATATTTTAATAATAATAATAATAATTTCTAGTATAATTTTAAAATTTATATATTAAAATAATGTTAATTTCTGCTATATATATAGATATACATATATGCCTTTTATATTTTTATATCAAATTATTTTTCTTATATAAAAATAATTGTTTCGTTTTTGAAAACTTTCATATAGGAATCTCTTATATATCAATATTTTTAGTTAGATATTTTTCTTATATAAAAATAATTGTTTCATTTTGAAAACTTTCATATAGGAATCTCTTATATATCAATATTTTAATTTTAATTATATATTTTTAGTTAGATATTTAATGAAAATTTATTGTAGAATATTATATTAAACGATCTAGAATATATCATTTATTATTTATGATATATGTTATATTTAGTTTGATTCAATTTGCAAATTTTGGTAAAGTTCTTGTCCGATTATATATTAATTGATAATGATTGATAGTTTCCTAAATTACAGGAACACAAAATATTCAAGTAATGTGGTTCACTTATAGAAAATCTATTTAAATTTTAGTTTTAAATTATAACCCGATAACCCACTATAAACGCAGCGGATATTTTATACCCGAATCCGACTTCTTAGGGAGGTGTATTCAAAATAGAATTTTAAGGGATTTGTGATTTTTTTTTAAAATCCCATGTTATTCAACTAGTGATTTTAAAATCACTTCTCAAATCCACTGTTATTATTGAATATGGAATTTATTAAAAATTATTTAAAATCACTCACAAGCCACTGTTATTTAATTAATAATTTGCAAAAATCATAACAAATCCACTGTTATTCAAAATGAAATTTTTGTTTTTTTAAGAAAAACATAATAGTGATTGTGCCTGACTTTGGATACATTTATGTAAAGAAAATCCTATTTAAAAAATCCCACCTTCAAAAGTGGTGTTTTGAAGAATTGGTTAAAAAACAATTCACAGAAAAGAAGGAAAAGTCACTTTTCCACATTGTTATCGTTAAGTCATCTCTCTCACTAACAAAAATCCCAGAAAACACTAACACCACCACCGGAAGAAAAGCTTGTCTATTTTTTTTCTTGCATGTCCCTTGGCTTAAGTCATCTCTCTCACTAACAAAAATCCCAGAAATCTTGCCTTGAACTTTTCATTGATCCAAGAGTCGTCTTTGAGTTCTGAATTTTTTGATTTCAGGTTTGAATCCGATGTTGGGGAATGGGGAAATCTTAAAATCATTCATACACAAAATTCTGAAATTTCTCAATCTCAAAATTGGATTTTCGATTGCTTAGCTTTCCTAACTTTCACTTGATTAGATTTTGATTGCTTATCTTTTGGTTCCTTTATGGGAAAAACAATCTCAAGCATGTGTATGGAGTTATATTTTTTGAGCCACTATTTTGACTTTCGTTTAAATTTGGGTTTAGTACACTTGAATTATGATTTATATAAAGTATATGAGTTTGTCAACAAGAGTGTTTAGAAGACATGAAAGCAACGAGAGGTGTTCTGTTATTCTTTCACTTATTATTGTTCATCATTACGATATGACTATTACGGAGGATGACTATGTTTTAAAAATTGATGAACAATTTGTTTTGGGTGAGAATCTTTTAAAATCAGCCAAAACTCCACTTTAAAATCTCACCAAATCTTATCAAATCACAAACTATTTTTTCTTTTTAAAAATAAAAAATAATATTAAAGCCACCAAACTAACATAAAATCTCACTGTTATCTCTTAAAATACAGAATATCATAAATTTCACAAAATCCTCTTAAATTCTATTTTGAATATATCCCCTTAATTTCGGGTAATTTTTGGAAATTGACCCAACCCATAATCGATATTTATCCGACCCATATCAAAGTATGGTGAAGGATCTATGTTAAACCTGTCTGTCAGAAATACCTTTTTGCACCCTCCTGTTGAGGTGTTACCATTAATGCCCTCAATGCTTATCCCAATGACATGTCCTACTCTCTCAAGAGTGTTTACCCGGCAACATTTATAATTGTGGCATGGTCCGTTATCTATGTTGTTCCTTGTCTGAATGCAAGATGAAGTCCATCCAACAACTCTAGGCGCAAGGTTTGTTAGTAACGCCTAGTTGTTGCAACCAATAGCCACAAGGCTATTGGACCGACCGATAGTATAAGGAGTTCCCGTGAGATCCAAGAAACTGCCAGTCTCTTTCCCATCGCCATGAACCCAAGATTTGGACCTTCCAGGGAATCCTTCGTAGCGATCGTCTGAGCATCCTATATATGTAATTTCTGCTTCGACGCGAAGAGAACCATAAGTAGTGGCTACGTCTTGCCTCGGTAGATTAATCTCAAGCAGTTTCTTGTTGACAATTGGGAGATATACCACAAGCTCGCCATACTTCGTACCTCTCTTACAATGAACTTCAAAGAACTTGTTGAGATAACAACCTTTTTCAATGCCAAACGGATACGGTACGAACATCGCACTATAAGAAAATAGTATTATTGCAACAATATTTTTGTAATGATCATATTCGCTAAGATTTTGTAACAAATACTGCTACAATTTTGCAATGATGAGTGCATCGTCACAAGTTTATTGCATAACAACAAAACTGTTCTTTGCATTTTTTTTCGTTACAAATTAGCAATGTTATTACAACATACAAAAATGACTTGCAAATTTTGCAAGAAATATGTAACGATTATGAGTTGTGGTTATTCTGTTACAAAATTATAGTAAATATATGTGGCAGGATAGTAAATATATGTGACACATTTGTCAATGTATTTACAACAATTTATAACTCTTTTGTAACAAAATTATAATTAAATTTATAAATATATTTTGTATCTATAATATTTTTAATGATTGACAAAAGAAAAAATAGATGTATATTTTTATATGTTTTGTATATTTATTAACTTCAATTTTTGATTATATCATGATTAGTATATTATGGTATAGACTTGATGAGTTACTTATGTAATTTTTTTTTTGTCATCAATGAGTTACTTATATAAATTAGTATATTACATGCTTATTTTTGTCATCAGTGAATTACTTATACCTTACACTCTATTATTAAAAAAAGCAGAGCAGAGAACAAAAGAAATATCAGTGAGAATAAGGAGAAATCTCTTTTAAGGAGTTGAAAGTTGAAAAAAACTTTTACCTCAGTTAGTAGTTAGATAGGATTCGTTATATCATAGTAATTTTATTTTTATAATATACAGTAACACTAAGCTATTTTAATTCATATGTTGACTTTTTTTTTGGGTTCAAAATTCATATGTTGACATACCGTAAAATGTCTTATAACACTAAGATCAAAAAGTACTTAATATATTATATATGTAAATGTTTTTTTTTTTTCTTTTAGCTAATATGTGTAAGCTCTTTTGTCACCCACCACCGTTTCCAGCTTTTATGTAAATCATTTGAACAATGTAACTAGTAAACTACACAAATCCAACATTAATGTATAAATGAAATTATTTTATTAGTTTAAAGTATTTTATTTACCTCAGGTGTAAAAAGAAACTAATCTTCACACTTTCTTCGCATTTGTTATCTATTTTTATTTTTTCAAAGATACTTTAAAGATTTGGCTAAATCTATTATTATTTGGTATCAAATAAAAGATTTGGCTAAATCTATTATATATAGGTCAAGAATCAATGTTTTTGTCATTATAATACATTAGCAAGCAGCATTCATTCTTCAAACACACAGTTTTCCATTAACCAATTTTGTTCTAAGATCTGATTAGCAATAAATATATTTAGATGAATCCATCAAAGAGGCCAAGTTCAAGGAGGCGCATTCTTTAAGGTGTTCTTAATCCCTCAAAGACTGAATGGAACCTTGTGGTATAAAGACATAAAAATATTTTAGAACTTTCCTTTTAATCATTTGTGTAATTATTTTGAATCCATTTGCAGGTTCAGCCATGATGCTATAGTCACCAGAAAAATCACCAATGTTTACTTAGTTGTTTTAGTTAGGTTTTTTTAAAGTTTTTATTTATTGTTGGAATATTTCAATATATGATTATTTAATAAAATTAGTTATTTTTTTTAGATTTTACTATTACGATATATATTTTACTATAAGAAAACACTAAATAAACAATTGTAAACTAGCTAATAACATAACTAATGTGCTGAACAAAAAATATAGCAAAATGCAGCGATTACAAAATTACAATTATGAATAAAATTGCAGTATTAATATTTGCACCAGTTTTTGTTTTAATCAGTGTCATAAAATATATGCAGTAAAAAATAATTACTACAAATCTACAGTAATATTGCCTCAGCTTATGACTTTATTGTTGCACTAAAACGTTGTAATTAAATTGCGATTTTGCTACATAAATATTTTTGCAATTATATTATAATACATATAGTAATAAATTAATTTATTTTAAAATTGTAATGATATTTGCTATACGTTTATGTAGCAATAAGTTGTAACAATTTAGAGTTACAAATGTACATCACAATTTTACGACAAATTAATACGACATTTATAGCAAGAAGTCAGTTCATTATAAATTTTGTAACATATGTGCAACATATGTGCAACAAATGCAAATTTTGCAACGCTCAAATAGCAAGAATACAAATATGTCATAGTTTTGTTGTAATTTCATGATTTGTAACGATATATTAAATTATTGTAACAAATTCCATTGTTGTAACATTAATATTTTCTTGTAGTGATCTTGCCACATTGTCTATTTGTCTTTGACATGATTTTTCAGCAAATGCAGAACTGGGAACTAGCACTATCAGAGACAGAAACAAGGCCACCCAGATCATTCTTCTCCACTGAAACAAGTGAAAAGAGGTAAAACAAGAAAAGATTGAAGTCCATCGAAAGACGAGAGACTTTTCCCTCAAAGTGCAACTAAACCCAATGTCCAAAAAAAAACAAACGATGAGTTAAGTCATATAAATCAAAAAGATAATAGGTTTAAGTCATAAATGAAACTAACAATCCTCTCCTTACCTCTGATTTAGATATATCAAAGTGCAATGCTATAACTAACTTAAACTATACACGGATGGAATGGGGACATGATTCTCTGTAATAATCGAACTACAACAAATTAACACAACAATCTTTAATTATACTTCTTCAATTCACAAGGAACATGAATAAATATTACGGCCTACAAAATACATAGCATCGATATCATTTTTTTTTTCTTTCTAAAAGGCATTTCTTAGAGTCCCACCCATCATTATTTTTAAAAAATAAAACAATGTGGGGTTATTTATATACATGAGTAAGTACTCTCTCTCGCTGTACTATTAGGTAGAGAGAAATAAAAATAAGCAACCCCATGATGAAGAAATTGAACACATGAAACAGTCTAGAAAGGTCGAAAACACAAGTGAACAAAATTAGAAAGATTCAAATCACACAATGCACATGAGAAATTTTTTAGAAATTAAAAAGACTTACTCCTCTCTCTCCTTATATACCTCTACTCGTTACAGATCCATAATCCTCTCTGTTTGTTTTGCTGAAGCCGACGACGCACGCAACAGACCCTCTAATTAAGTTTTTTTTTTTTCTTTCTTTGGTAAACAAAAGAAGAACAAATCCTCTAATTAAGTTAAGTGAGAAATTAATTATTTTTTTTGTCTATCCAAGCTTGAACGAGTAAGAAGAACAAGCGAGAGACCTAACAAGAACAAAAGGAACACATCAGATCTTCTTTCTTCTCTCTCTCCGCTTCTCATTTTCGTCTTAAGTGAGGTCAAAACCTTTCCCCATTAGTTTCTTTTTTTCGTGCAGAATATGTGTGCTCAAGAAGAGTTCCCTAAAGAGGAAAAACACACTTTATGTGCCCTTTGTTTGTGTCAGTTGTTCTAGTTAAGCAAGCTTTTAAGACATAATCACACACTTAGACCAAAAATAATTAGGACCAAAAATGATTAGCACAACTCTCTTCAACCCGGTATAAAATCCTGAAAGAAATAA
The DNA here is from genome assembly GCA_023657505.1 of Camelina hispida. Lineage (NCBI taxonomy): Eukaryota > Viridiplantae > Streptophyta > Magnoliopsida > Brassicales > Brassicaceae > Camelina > Camelina hispida. The sequence continues at coordinate 24,887,621 of CP094632.1, read as the reverse complement.
TCCGACCTGATAAAAATAAATATTCACCGATTGTTGTTGGTGGGTTTTGTTCGCAAGGATTAAAATTATCAATCTAAAGAGACATAGATTAAAACGAATAGTAATATGTATATACTGTATGTTGTATCGTTCATAAGTAATTTACTTAAGATACAAACGAATTCGCGGGGATTTGTATTAAATACCTTTAAAAAGAAAAAAAGAAAAAAACATTGTTATTCATACCATCTCTCCTCTAATCTTACTTACGTTGATATTAGTGGAAACATGCTAAAAGAAAAGTGTAATCGTTTTAGAAAGTAAAGAATAATATACTAAATGTGCTTTGCATTACATGTTTCTTAGACGCTTTTAATCCTATCCTTTGGATATATGTGTTTGTTTTCCTCCGGTGGTGCTCTTCAATTCAATCACTACTGGATTAGGATCCGTGCTAGAGTACGAGTTGAAATTCCTTTTATTTATATTATAATTTTAGAATAAAATATAATTTATGTGATGGCGTAATAAAACATCTATTTTGTAAGCTTTATATTGTTAATTTTGTAATTTTATGTACAAGAAATTGTTATGTTTGTTGTTTGTTCTAATTTTAATTTTTGAACATGTTTGGTGAAAGTTTTTTAATATGACTCGTGCTTAGGTAAAATTTTATTTTCAACTGCACGATAAGATTTCAGAAATCACGATTAAGTGTGATAAATTGTCAAGATTTTATTACTTTTTATGCCTAACAGTATATTTTTATGCCTAACAGTATATATTTTTTAACAATACATGAAATACTAAAGAAATTATTTTGGAAATTGTATAAATTATTAGAATATTCTCTTTAAGAGGATTAACCAATTAATTTATAATTTTTTTTTGTAACCAAACTATATTTAATCTATAACCTATTTTATAACCAACTTATAAAAATTATATAGTCTACAAAAAAAATTGTGTACTTCCGTTTTATTATATAAGGGATTCACAATATTATATGTAGAACCTCTATAAATTAATACTCTTTAAATTAATACTCGTTATAAATTAATAAATTCTTCTGATCCCGAACTGGACCGGTCTAAAAAATGACACATTTCGAAGAATAATAAAATAATAGTTTTTTTGAAAACCCAGTGTAAAAATATGGTCTCATCAATATCATAAATTAATAATCAAGTAAATTAATATATATATATATATAAGAAAATATTGTGAAATATATGACTCTATTGTTGTTTGATTATTATTGAATTTGTATTCTTGTTGGAGCTTATCTATAATATTTCTGACTACATCAATACTTTTGGTGTTGTCTTCTCAAATCGCATCCAAAAATTATAGAGAGTTTTATACGCGATAATAGATTCCTTACGGATATAACTTGTTACTAATGTACCGAAATATCTTCTCCAACTTCATCATCACCCTGAAAGATAGTAGCAGTGATTTTTTCTTAACTATGAACTTATACATGTATCAGTTTTACATGGATAATCTAGTAAACTATTGGCATCCATCCTATTACGATAGTCAAAATTATTAATCAAATCATCAAGTTCATGAATCATCAACTTCATAAATTAATATTTTATTAAATTAATAAAATTTCATGGTCCCGACCTTATTAATTTATAGAGGTTTTACTGTATGTCAAATTGTATGTGCCTGATTTGTTACAGAAAACATCAATTATATAATCTATCTACGATGCTTAGGATTTATAACAAAATAGATCCCAAAAAAACCATTAGTATTATTAGTAATAGTAATACATAATGGGAGACTATATTATCAAACCTTGACATGTGAAGGTTTTGATATAACTTGATGCTATTTAGCTTTTAAAGTTCCGCAAGGTAAAAAAGTAAAGGGATTCAAAATCACTCCACAAAATCCAAAATTTATATTTTGAAGTTATATCAGTACGTACACGCACATACATACGATCTAACAGCAAATTCCCCTAGTTCCTAGATAGTTGATTTGCCTTAGCCATAGATGCGATTACATGATAACACATAAGGTAACATTTAAGACTAAACAAGATAGAAATTAAAAAGCGATATTGGTTTTAACTTTTAACATTCATTAAAAGGTTTTGCCTTAGCCATAGATGCGATTACATGATAACACATAAGGCAACATTTAAGACTAAACAAGATAGAAATTACAAAGCCATATTAGTTTTAACATTCATTAAAAGGTTTTGAAACGATGAACATAACAACATAAGAACATTAATTTCCGCTTAGACATAAAAAGAAAGAATGCTATGCGTAGCCAAGAAACGTCGTATCTCCCAAAACGGGCATGGTATACGCTCACCAGTTCGGCTAGGCCATCTCCATTTAGTAGTCCCATTACTCATTCAACAAAATGTATCTAATTAGCATCACATTCAAATTTTAAGTAATTTTATTATGCAATTTTTCATTTTGCGTTTTTTTTTCTTTTTCTAATGTTTGATTAGAACCAATAAAATATTCACATTCACATTCACACATTTAGAACGCTCACGCTTGTTTCTCATATTTGGTTGCTTCTGTGCCGAGAGCTTTTTTTCTTTCAATTCATCTTGGGAATCAAACACGGCGTCGTTTTACATCTTTCGATCTCGACCGGATTTCTAAATAACCGGAATCCGGTTTGGAATTAAAATTAGGTTTTGTAAATTTTGATTTGTCGTCTCTAAAAAAACAATAGCCGAGGCTCCGGAGATCTTGGTTCTTTTCTCGCAGCTCAGCTAGTAATGATCAAAACATATTCAGGGCATACAAAACATAGATGACCTGAATAATGATCTGATACAAGACCCTATTCGTTTCGAGACTTGTAAGTTTTGATTATTATTTTTTTGTGTTGAGACTTGTAAGAATACATATGTTATTTTATTAATTAAAATTTAAAGTTATTATGATTATATGTTGTATATATGATTTAACAATTTTCGGGGATTTATTTAACAAATTAGTATAAAACAATTGATAATTATCTTTACAAATTAAAATATAAAGCCATAAAGGTAAATTTTCCAAACCAGGTTTTTAGCCCACCAAAGGTCCAAAACAATTTTTTGTTGAGCTAATCTTTGGATTTTTATAAAACGTATGCATTTATTAATAGATTTGTTTATGCAGAATATGGAAAGGAATCGAAAATCAAATATTTGTATATATCAAGCAGATTCACATATCTCTTGACATATATGATTTTCTTAGTCCTTTGTTGGTAGGAGGATTTTCTTAGTCTTTTTCACAAATCGTTTTTATACGCACTATTAGATTAGGATCCGCCCGATGTGCGAGTTTAGAGTTTTTAAAATAAAATTAAATTTAAAAAATAATATAAAATAAATATTTTTAGTTAGTAAAAATTATCTATAAAAGTAGATAGATACACCGAGGTGTCTAATGTGATATGTGGTGTAAAAGGTGCGACTTTGTGGTTGGGACTATTAATCACCTTTTCTTTGAATGTCCTCGCTCGTGTGAAGTTCGGATTTATCTCCGACTCTGGTCTCGTCAGAGGGGTTTTTATATGAGTCAGTGTACTCGATTTTGGATTTTGTTTTCTGGAGGGAGGTCTCTTAACAGGGTGATCATGATCAACTTCTTCAATTACCAAGGATTTTATGGGCAATCTGGAGGGTCATAAATAAAAAAGTTTTTCAAGGTTTAGAGATCGAGGCGAATGATATAATTGCTCCGGCTTTAGACGTGAGTTAGCCTGGGAAGAGGCGCTCTCTTTTACGGTGATCATGTCAGCTCCATCTCCATCTTCGGATCTCTAGGTTTCTTTACCTCGTTGTCAGATTGATGGTTCTTGGAAAGCAACCAATGTGCATTTAGGATTGGGCTGGTGGTGTTGTGTTGGTGAGGAGTGAACCTTGTTGTTGGGGGCTAAATGTCTAAGACGGAGCTCCTCCCCCTGCATTCAAAGTTAGAAGCGTTGTTGTGGGCCATGGAGCGGATACGTGCTGTAGGGATCGCTTGTCAATATTTCGAGACTGATTGTGCTGAGTTACTCACTCTGGTGCAATCCCCTGAAGATTGGTTATTCTTCTACAACCTGCTCGATGAGTTTAACTCGCTGGAGTCCTTTCCACTATTCTCTATCTCTTGGATTCCGCGTGCGTCAAATGCGAAGGCAGATTGTCTTGCCCGTGTTTCGCGTTCTCTTATCTCTGAAGTTTCTTTTGTAAACTCCTTCCCTCCGGCTTGGGCAGCTAACCGAGGAATTTCCTTTTAATTTATTGTTTGGTTGAAAAAAAAAAGTAAATAGATACACTTTAGTTAAAGAAAATAGTTGTAGATGAGTTCAAAGTTATTCAAAGAAAATTAAATTTAACAAATAATATATATTTAGTTCTTTTCGTAAGTAAAAACAATGTATAAAAGTAAAGAGATAAACTTTTGCTATAATACACTAATGTATTTCTATTTACAAATCTACTATCTACATTACCACTAAAAGTGTATTTGTACACACAAATATATTTTACTGTTAAAATATACTCTTTAGTCTCTACTACTACCAACAAATTGTTTTCTTGAACAAATTAAATAACCTATCATATGTCTTTTCACTTTAACATTTTTATAGTTACAAAAATGCATATGTTAATCTCATATACTCCTATCTTATATATTAAAATAGCAGTTTTTTTGAATCAATTATTTGATTGGTGAAAAAAAATATGAGACGATCTATTTTTATTTGGTTTTATTTTACTTCAACAATCTCTTTTTTTATGTAAAGGTGAGTATTTATATTTTTTAGAAACAGTAATTAATTGTATAATTTTCACAATCATATTTTTTATCTTATATAAAAAGTAATCATTTTTCTTGTAAAATTAGCAACTTAAAATTAAAATAAGTAAAAAAATTTATAATTTTGATTTTATGAAATATATATATATATATATATATAATTTCCTTATAATAATCTTTTTAAATAAAATTAGATTTTTTTCTCTATTTTACATTTATAGAAAACCTTTTTATGGTAGGTTTTGAATTTTTACATTTTTATTTTTTTTTCTAATTCTAATAAATTTAAAATTGACATGTGTCAACATCTGAATGATACAATTGACACATGTCACGATCTTGTTAATTAGTAATTTTGTCATCAAGTTTTATATAATAAGATATGCATAAATAAATTTAAATTAGACTAGAGTGAATTTTACAAATGTGAAGTTTCCAAACTTGTTGTTTAGCCCACCGAACCGGTCAGCTTCTATATAAACCAAGAAAGAAAAATTAATTCTGTCAGAGAAAAAAACAATGGAGAATAATATTAAGTTGTCTTTTGGTTATACCATTATTATCGTAGTAGTCGCATTACTATCCGTCCTGGCTCGTGGACGTACCGTTGCTCAACCGCCGAGGGGACATCCTGGAGTCGATGTCAAACCACAAGAAACGCTTGCAGCTCACAACGTGTTGAGAGCGGAAGTCAAGGTTGCTCCAATGGTGTGGAACGAGACTCTCGCGGCCTATGCACAGAGCTTTGCTAACAAACGGATCGATGACTGTGCTATAGTGCACTCCGGGGGACCTTATGGAGAGAATATCGTCTACGGGAAATATCCCGAGACTGGGATGAGCGGTCCCGTGGCGACTCAGTTTTGGTTGGACGAGTCGTTTGCCTATAGGGGTTCCACCAATACATGTCAAGGTGTGTGCAAGGACTTTCTTCAAATCATGTGGCGTGAGTCATTATATTCAATTTTGTAGATCCACAATTATGAGCAATGATCATCCATGAATTCAACTGAATCAAAAAAAAATGTATTAAGTTACATATAAGAGTTTATTTCAAATTACTAAACTACAAAACAAAATATAGAAAATAATACATGCTTGATCTTGACTTTCAAACAACCACTAAAAACAAAAGTAAAAAATTAGAATCTGATGAACCATATAAAGGACCAAAATATATTACTAAAAGTTGTCTTTGCTCCCTTGTTTGTAGAAAAAAATATGTTTAACCAAGAAATAAAATTAAATAACAATTACCACCAAAAAAAAAAACAAAAAAACAAAAAAAACACAATTACTAATAATATTTTACCGATTTAATTTTTTTGCTTGCTTCATCAACTCATTCGTCCAATCTTGTTTTTGATATACAAAAAAACACCCATGGTCCATGATAGGTAGACCTAAAACACAAACAAACAGTACAAAATGAGTAAAACGTTCGGTATGATTCAACATAATAATTAAAATTTATAGCAGCATGAAATTTAATTCATGCAAAGCACCAAAGCATATCGATAGTACATCAACATAAATAATAAAAAATCAAAATCATACAATAGTAAAGTTGATTTATTAGAACCAAAATAATACAAAAAAAATTATACTCTCAAAACTATATGTTTAGCTTAATGAATTCAACTTCTACTGTTTTGGCTGAGCCTCTATATATATAGCTTAGAAGGAAAACCGTAATAATTATCTTTACCATTTTAATATTTTTAAAACAGAAATTTTCTCTAAACGAATATTCGTAATATATTCTAATATTTATCTTCCATTTTTCTAAAGAGAGATATTGCATATAAATATATCAGATTTCAAATTTTGTAAAACAATTTTCGTTTTTTATTTTTAATTTTAATTTTTTATTTATTTTTAAAAAATTAAAACTTAGAAAAGGGTAAAAAGGACCAGTTTTGAATCTCATTAATGGCAAATTAGTAATCTTAAGTTTGAGGATGCATGTGGTGCGTTTTAGCAACCTAAATAGAGAAGAAAAGCTTGTCCGAAATATTTTTAAGGGTAATTTCATTAAGGGTAAACAACGTCAATTTTTGTGAGATTGGCTGTGAGCTCTTTCGACTTCTTCTTTAATATATTAGATTGAAAAAAATTATTAGACATACATATTATATTATTATTCAAAAAAATAAACAAAATTATAATTTAAATCTATTTGTAAAAATATGTAAATCCAAAATTTTAGAAATTACCATAATTTTTTCATGAAACCCACCATAGTTTTTCTGCAACTATAACTTTTAGAAAAAAAACATTAGCATCAATATTTTTTTTAAAAATTAAGGATTCAGGTTAATAAAGACTAATACCTGAATTTCATTATATTCAATTTTGTAGATCCACAATTATGAGCAATGATCATCCATGAATTCAACTGAAACAAAAAAAATATGTATTAGGTTACATATAAGAGTTTATTTCAAATTACTAAACTACAAAACAAAATATAGAAAATAATACAACATAAATGTTTTAAAAGATGGAGAAACCATAGAAAAAGTCTATGATTGCTTGATCTTGACTTTCAAACAACCACTAAAAACAAAAGTACAAAAATTAGAATCTGATGAACCATATAAAGGAGCAAGATATATTACCAAAAGTTGTCTTTGCTCCTTTGTTTGTAGAAAAAAAACAAAAAACAAATAAACGCAATTACTAATAATACTTTACCAATTTGATTTTTTTGGCTTGCTTCATCAACTCATTCATCCAATCTTGTTTTTGATATACAAAAACACCCATGGTCCATGACAGGTAGACCTAAAACACAACAAACAGTACAAAATGAGTAAAACTTTCGATATGATTCAACATAATAATTAAAATTTATAGCAGCATGAAATTTAATTCATGCAAAGCACCAAAGCATATCGATAGTACATCAACATAAATAATAAAAAATCAAAATCATACAATAGTAAAGTTGTTTTATTAGAACCAAAATAATACAAAAAAAAATTATACTCTCAAAACTATATGTTTAGCTTAATGAATTCAACTTCTACTGTTTTGGCTGGGCCTCTATATATATATATATATATATATATATAGCTTAGAAGGAAAACCGTCATAATTATCTTTACCATTTTAATATTTTTAAAACAGAAATTTTCTCAAAACGAATATTCGTAATATATTCTAATATTTATCTTCTATTTTTCTAAAGAGAGATATTGCATATAAATATATCAGATTTCCAATTTTGTAAAACAATTTTTGTTTTTTAATTTTAATTTTAATTTTTTATTTATTTTTAAAAAATTAAAACTTAGAAAAGGGTAAAAAGGACCAGTTTTGAATCTCACTAATGGCAAATTAGTAATCTTAAGTCTGAGAATGAATGTGGTGCGTTTCAGCAACCTAAATAGAGAAGAAAAGCTTGTTTGAAATTTTTTTTAGGGTAATTTTATGAAGGGTAAACGACGTCAATTTTTGTGAGATTGGCTGTGAGCTTTTTCGACTTCTCCTTTAATATATTAGATATCTTATATTCAGAAACAAATGGGATAATAATTAATAGGATACAGATACACTTGATGTAACAAAACAGATTTTTCTGATTGGTAACGGCTGTTACTTTTGGCTGTAGAGACTTTGACTTTAAAATTTTAGCTGCATAGAATTTGGTTATAGATGGTTTGACTGTAGAAACTTTAACTATTAAAATCTGATTGTTTACCAACAATTTTAGCTGTAGCTATTATTTTCTTATTATTATTAAATATTAATAATAAATATATATTATATCAGAAATTAATTCATATAACAGTTTGATGATAAAATAAATTTTATTAATGATAAATTAAAATTTTAAAAAATATAAGTCAATCAAATATGTGATTTTGTTTGAAAACAAACAAATATAAGAATATGATCTTAAAACAAACAACTATAGGAACAACTATAACAAACAAACAAATAATTAATGATTTTATTATCTTATTAATGATGAATTTCATAAACTCTTTTAAGCAATATTATTAGTGATGATGATGAAAAAACATAATTTCTTATTGAAATGAATCTTAAAAAAAAAAATAAGAATAATTAATTTATAAAAATAAAATATGTAAAATATATATTATATACTTTTGGAGAGCTTTTAAATATAAAAAGGAGAAAAAAAGAATGCTTTTAAAACTGTTTAGTTTTAAAGCATGAATTTTGACGCTTTAAAAAAAATAGAAAAATAAAGAAGAGAAAAAAAAAGTGGCTTTCAATGCTTTAAAAATTTTAAAAGAAAAAAAAATTTGATTGGTAAAAAAAGCTTTCAAGACTTTAAACATTTTTAAAGTACTTTCGATAATTATAGAGGCATAGACCGTTGATTTATACACACCTTAAAACTAATGTAGTAAAATAGTATGCATTGTGCTGGATTATGATTCTTTTGGTTTTACATTAAACTTGCAACCTAACTAATTTATACTTGTGATTATGTGTTATTTTTGGATATGAAGATTTAAAGACCCCAACAAAAAAAAGTCAGTAGTTAAGCAACTCAGAATCTTATAATAAAGATAAGCAACTCAAAATCTCATAAGCAAAAGTAAAAAATTACGCGTTTAATAAAGATAAGCAACTTAAAATCTTATAATTCTTAAGGACAAAATTTTGGGGGATTTTGTCTGCCCTCCGCATCATAGTATATTGCCCTTAATTTTGGGGGATTTCGTTATATCAAAATAGCATATTGCCCTTAAGAAAAGTTATATTGACATATATATATTACCAAACGTAGAGAAGTAAAAATTTCTAGTTGAAAATCGTAATTACATTCGTTAAAAACTAAAGACATTATATGAAAACATAGCAGGATTATAACTCCAATCCCTCTTCTTGATTACTATTTGAAAATAATTGGATGATTTAAAAACTAGTTAAATTTCCTACCACCACTACTGTACTATTAGCAAAAGAATAATTGGATGATTATTAAAGCTATAGGCCTGTATTGGGCCACATAAGTTTTCAGGCCCATTTAATTCTTAACGGAGCTGATATTATTATGATGTTCACTAGTAGAAACTAGAAACCGATCATATAGTTACAAAAGTTTGCTACAAAATTAGTTATAATAAATTTTAACTACAAAAAGCTACGTATTAGTGACAAAATATAAGTTAATTGATTTTGTTGTAAATTAGTAACTTAGCGTAGCAAATTTATTAGAAAGAGCTACAGCGAATATTTATAGCAAAATTACCTACAACTAAAGTGACAATTAATTTTGTAGCTAAAGACCATTCGGAAAATTTTGTAGATAAATAATAATAAAATATTTGAGATAATGTTTCTACAATCTCTCTATCCCAACATACGAGAAACCAATTGTTTTGGATCTGAATATCATCTCTAGATCGAGAAGAGAAACTGGTTTCTGTCGGAGAAGGTTTGTTGGTTCTGCCTCGCTTTCCCCCTTTGAATCTGGGTTTGGAATTAGAATTTATGGTTGTTCTTTGGTTAACTTCTTATTTAGAGGCTTCATGAGTTTAACTTTTTCTTTGGACTAAGGTGGGTCGTGCCTAGAATCGAACGGTGGTGATGCTACAGTTTTCGCCACGAAGCCCAGAGGAGATGGAGAGGACCCGGAGCAACCAAAGCTTTGAGCTGGGTTAAACTCTGCTATTGTTAGGGAAAAGCCTAATGTTAAGCGTGGACAGATGTTGCTGGGCTTGAAAGTGCTAAACAAGCTTTGAAGGAAGCTGTGATTTTGCCTGTCAAGTACCCACATTTCTTCACCGGTGAATGTTTCTACTTTCAATTTGGATTCGTCCATGTAAATTGATTTACTTCTATTGATCAATCTTACTTGTTATGATTAGGAAGAAGATCATATATGAACCCTCATTCCAATGTTAGCTTTAGACGGGTAAGTAAATCTTTGGGTCTAATTTCGCTCTCTCTAAGCTATAATCCAAATTCAGTCTCTTGTGTTCTTTTTTTTTTTTTTTTTGTCTCGAATTCATTAGCCATGCTGTTGTTAAGTAGCATTTGTCTTTCCTCCAGAATCCGATTGAATTTGTAGGAAGAATATCAGATTTGTGAAAGAAAGGAGTTGCAGATCCCATCTATCAGTTATCAGACTTTATCTCTTAAAGGCTCCATTGGTTTGCTAATTTTGTTGTTTTCCTTGGTTTGATTTTACAGACCAGAAGAGCTTCGTGTGCCCTTTGAGACTTGGTTCCATTTTTCCATGAAGACTTGGTACCATTTTTCATAACCCAGCAAAAGGTTCGTAGGTTATCTTCTCATACTGCTCCCATCTTATCTCTTTGGTATCATCTTCCTCAAGATTTATCTATCGTTCTAATATATATTGGTCCTTGTTGCAAATAGTCTATCTGATTATAACGAGAAGGAGGTAAATTAAACATTCATTATTGGTCCTTGTTAAACGATTCTTAAATTGACAAGGAAGAAAAATTTGCAGGTTTGCTAGTGTTGTGTAGTTTAGTTGTGGCTTGTTTGGTTTTAGCGGCTAAAGTTAAAGAGATTTAAGTTCCATGGCTCTAAGACCTCCAAGTTAGTTACTTTCCCTTGCTCTATCATAATGTAGCTAACGTGTTTGCTGAAATACCGAGTTATAATGGTGTTTTTTTTTTGTGTGTATGTGATTGAAGGTCGATTTTTGTTATTAGACAAAGTTTTGCAAAATGAGCTTCATGGACAAGGACCAATAATGTCGATAAGAAGCGTCTCCTCTCATCTCAAAACGCTGGCCGCCGATGTCGTCACTGCTTCTCCTCGTCGACCAATAGCCGCCTCCGCTAGTCTCGTTGGTTTCTATACTCTTGTTTCTCTGATGGCTGGTAACAAAACTATAAATGATTCACCATTTTATGTTGTAGCTCTTCAGCGAGTGTTGTTGTCGTCTTTGTTCTGAGACTTGGCTTCTTTTCTTTATGCAAGGAACTGAGAATGGGGATGGTAATCATGCTACAAACAAGCAAATGGCGGTGTCCAGTACCACACTGCCTCTTGTTACAGTTCCTGCTCCAACATATAGCAAAGAGAATGGAGTCATGTGGGGATCTTCTCCTGATCTCTGGGAAGTGGTCATGAAACCATACCATCACCAGTCAACCTGCTCAGATTCTCCTTGTGTATCTGAATCAGGCTCAAACATCTTCAGCAAGCGAGAAGTAATACAGAACCTGAAGCAACAGCTGAAGAGACATGACGACGTGATCGTAGAGATGCAAGAACAGATTCTAGAGTTGCAAAACTCGCTCAACTCGCAGACGGTTTGTTACATGTTACATGTTCTCCATAATTTATACAATATTTTGTGTAATGAATGTTCTCTGCAAATGGAAGCAAAACAGTACGGTTTGTTACATGTTACTAATTTTTTTTGTCTTAATCAGTAACAAGTTTGTCACAAATCTTTCTGTAGCTAAATGTCATCTTTATGCGACCTCCAATTTGTAAGTTTTTGAAGCTAGTTTTTACAGATTTATCAAGACTCTTTCTGTAACAAAGAACTAAAGCAAAATGTCACAAACCGTAACACTTTGCTACTTTTCAGTTAGTTGCAAATTTGTAGTAAATTGCGACAATTATCTACGATGGAAAATTTTGCTACGACCAAATAGTTACTAACTATTTTTGTCACAAATCTGTAACAAAAAGTTGTTTGCTACAAAAAACATGTTATAACTACAAATAATTCTGTAACTATACACAACTTTTTTACTAGTGGTTGTATGTCGGTCCTTTCTCCCTAACCGGCTTTTCGTTTGTTTTATAGATTTTCATGTGTAATGCAATGGTTACTGAAACATTTTAAAAGCCATTTATTGTTTTGTCAGAAAAAAATATCCCACGCAATATATTATACAAATTTGTGATAACACATTTAGGTATCGACTTATAATTATGTGATATATATCGTTAACAACATTGAGAAGATCGACGAGTTTATTATTTTCTGTCTAATCAACATTTTTTACCATCGCTTTCCTTATACTCCATATATGGAAGACAAGACAAACTATTTTGCATTATCCTTTCAATTCGTTCAAAACATATATTCAATAATAGAGAAAAAAAAACAAATTTATTATCTTAGAGGATACATTTTACATATGTCTTGTGAGGTGCACCGGAAAATAAATAAGTTGAGTACATTTAATATAGCACAAGGGACATGGATGGGTATTAGAAAACAAGAGTCAAAGAATGTACCAAATACCAAAAATCTAGTAAAACTAAGACGCAAACAAATAAAAGAGAGCAGAACCAATAATAGGGATATGTGTGATCTACTCTTCTTCATCCCATAATATTTCCTTTTTTGGGAAAATTTGTTTTCTTTTGTTTTTCTTTATAATCAAAATCAAACAAATCTTATCACATCACCCCATGTTTGTTTGTTTTAATTCTTCCATAAATTGGTTATAATTTGATTCTCCCGATTGAGGCTCCTACATTCTAGGGTTTTAGTCACTTTTGACTTTTGTATGCCTCTCCATGCATATATTTTTGGTTCTTGATTTACAATTTAGGTGGATTGAATTAAGTATTATGTATCCTCCCGTTGTTTGAACTTATGTATTGAATCTATTGATAAAGCTGGTGAGTATTGTTTCAGAAGTTCGTTTAAAAATTTGAAGAAAATTCCATTTCGTAAGAAATCACCAGAAATAGTGCAATATAAATATACTATTCAATAATAGCAATAATTAAAGAGGGGTGCATGAACTTTATCCTGTCACAGAGAACATGAGAATTTATCCGAATAAAAAGAGAGATTGGAGAGACATAATTGAAAAAAAAAAAAGCATTGAAGAAAGTAAATGAATTCATATTTATCTTATTTTCATATATGAACAATATAATAACTAAAAACAAAGGAAAAAAGATAAAAATGTGTCAGAATAATACAGAGCACTTGTTCAAGAAATTATAAGATATAATATGAGAGTTATCTATAAAACCTAATAGTATTAAAGATATTGTAATGGTCGAGTTACAAAAAGTGATATAATAATGATCAGAAAAATCAGAACTATCAGTGGTAATGTTGTGATAATTTTTTCTCAGCACTGTTAGTTTCATTTTCAACTATGAATATTTTAATTACGGAGTATTTTAAATATTGTCGGAAATCTTGATTAATCATTTGGGATATAAATTGTGGTGTTAATATGGAGCAAAGAGCATAGATGATGCTTGGGACATGAACACAGCTGTATCACTACCTTGCCTTGGGAGGCAACCTACCCTAAATTTTGTAGTATTAAAATAGTATGATTCCTTTGAGATTGTATGCTATTTGCTTCCAATATCCCAGTGTTTGTTATTTTAATACAGTGCCCATCCTCACCAAACAACCAAATAATACGACGACAATTTATTTTTTTAATAAATACATCTGACTAAAAAAGAGCCGGCCGTAAATGACTAAGTAAACTATAGATTTCATCTATTTTATAATTAGTTTTAGGGGTTTCATATATATATATATATATTAAGTCAGATAGGATCGTTGCATTTTCTTTATTTGGTGAGATGGTGAGATTAAACCAGATACAAACAGATTACATAAATCGGATTAAAGAAAACAAATCGTGTAGTTATTATAGAGTTGCATCGTAGCTAGATTGCAGTAAACAATCAAAGCTAATTAATATGTTTCGGTCTGATGACAAATTTAACGGTATTTTATCTATCCATAACGTAATGAATGACATGGGCACTTTTGATAAAACAGGTTCAATAATAGTAGTAATAAATAATCGAAAAGAAAGTCTTCGATTGACAGGAAAAAAAGAAGTACGAACAAGACTTCGAATCTTGGTTAAGAAATTTAGATTCGTTGGAAAGGAGAGGAGTGTTTAATTCTTACAGTGACTTTGTTGAAGTAAAAACGAAAAAGGTGAAAAAGGAAAAATAGCATCTAATCAAAACTGGTTTCTTGATTGAAAAAGTGAGTGCAGCGAAACGTCATCGTTCCGTTGGGTTTTCTTACATGTTTCAGTGTCAACATAAAAGGGTAAAACCAAGTCCAAAGCAACTTACTGTGTCTGTCCATTTTTGTCTAATTCTAGGGAAGAAGAAGAAATCAGCATATGTAGATTTAAATTAACAATCGTTTGATGTGTATTAAATGTGACGTCAAAAGAAGTTAGTATTTTTTTGTGGGTGAAAAGAAAAAACCAATGATTTTGCACAAATGAAGCCAAGCATTAATCTTGATTGAAGATTGTGAGGTTTTTGGTGTCTTTTGGACTTATGCCTTTTTAAGGAAAGAGTCATTTATTAATTTGCTTTTCGCAGTGCTTCCTTGTTAATTAACTAATGTTACTAATTTTTCTTTATTTTTTGTTCTTTGTTTGTCAACACACAAGTACTCTATGTTCACGTAAAGCTCTTGAAACAAAACCAAGAAAATAAAGGAAAGCATATAATTAATGAAGATCGCAATAAGTCCTTTCCGATCGGCTTTGATAAGCGTGCCCATATGCTAACGCTCGACGCCAAGTGAGATTCGATTTATATATTTAGTCCATTATAGACAATATTCTTCCACAATATATGAACGACTAACGTGTACGTGTGTATTATTAATACACTGGAAAACTGTCAATCTAAAGTTATCAACTATATACTGAAAATTTGATCGGAGTTATAACTTGATGGTTATATAAAAAATCAAAATTTAACCTTATATTCACGTTTTCTACAATTATATTCGAAGAAGTACTAACGCGTGACATCAATCTTAATTAGTTACTAACCAAGACAATGTGTTATGCATATCATAATTTTTTTTTTCTTTTAACAAAATCATAAAATATTCTCATGCATAAAATATTGGATCCAAATTAAAAGATTAAATAAGAAAACCTTGAATCCAAGGTAATATTTTGTTAAATATATTTCGCCGTCGCCTGAACAGTAGATCCCGGCGAAGCAGATGGGTTCCCTGGATTCTGACATATTTCATGTGAATGTGGGGGTAATTAACAAGTATAAAGAAACTAATAGTATAAAATATTGATAGAAGAAAAGGAAATATAAAAATAATACACGACTACTCTCTTTCCCATCATAATTCAAAATAATTCTTATTTTCAATATCTAGCATTCGAGGTTCGAGCAGATAACAAAAAAAAAAAATGTTACTTAGATTAAAAAAAAAAAAAGGAACAAATTAAAATGGTAGAAATAGGAAAATTCATGGTTGCTGCCTCACTCAATGGTGGTGAGAGCGGTTCATGCACCTTTGATTGATTTGTCCAGAAGCGCCTTGGTTCACGACTCGTGGGTCCAATATCCCACCGATTTGTGACACGTGGACGGTCGATCGAAACAAAGGATAATATCTTCATAATTCGACAGTCAAGATGACTCTTAAGTGAAACAAAATTTTCATTCATCAGCTAAATGACTACAACATAACACCAACTGATTAATCAGTGATTTTTGCGAGTTGTGGATGTAACACCAGCTGAACTTTATGCAAAAGTAGCATTGAAATGTTGAGGTAAATAAATTTATATATATTTATGGGAAAAAAATACATGTCAAAGGAAAGAAAAAAATTTCAACATCGTATTCAAAAAAGTTTCAACACCTAGCTAGGATACATTAATACATAACATACATATGTATGTGTAAAAAAGTTTAGGAGTGTGAAAAATAGAAGAAGGAAAAGAATCCTAATTGTTAAATATTATATATATATGTAATAAGTTAAAAGAAATAAGAATGGGCCACAAAGTGCTATATAAATCCATCACTTCTAGTTCCTGTAATATTGCTGAATCTCTGATTGGTAGTAACAGTTTACATTTCGCACATAACTCTTCCTATCTCTCTTTCATTACCATCTCTTCTGTGATTCAGACACACACAAAAACCTAAAGTTTCAAGCTTTGTCAGTCGATCTTCTTCTTCCTCCATACCTTATCTCACCAGCTTCTCCATATCTCTCAAAGAAAAAAGAAACCGTATATATTCTCCCAAAAAGATCAAATAAGATGGATAACTCCGACATTCTAATGAACATGATGATGCAGCAGATGGAGAAGCTTCCTGAACACTTCTCTCACTCAAACCCTAACCCTAATTCCCATAACGTTATGATGCTCTCCGAATCCAACACCCATCCGTTCTTCTTCAACCCCACCCATACTCATCTCCCACTTGACCCAACCATCTCTCATCACCACCAACCCGGTTTAAATTTCCGGTATGCCCCGTCCATGTCATCATCTCTCCCGGACAAAAGAGGAGGATGCAGCGACAACGCCAACATGGCGGCGATGAGAGAGATGATCTTTCGAATAGCCGTGATGCAGCCTATACATATTGATCCGGAGTCCGTGAAGCCACCGAAGAGAAAGAACGTGAGGATCTCTAAGGATCCACAGAGCGTGGCGGCTCGACATCGAAGGGAGAGGATAAGTGAGCGCATTCGGATTCTTCAACGGCTTGTCCCCGGTGGAACCAAGATGGATACGGCGTCGATGCTCGACGAGGCTATCCATTACGTTAAGTTTCTTAAGAAGCAGGTGCAATCGCTGGAGGAACATGCGGTGGTTAACGGGGGAGGAATGACGGCGGTGGCCGGAGGAGCACTGGCGGGTACTGTTGGTGGAGGATATGGAGGAAAAGGGTGTGGGACTATGCGGTCTGATCATCACCAGATGCTTGGAAATGCACAGATTCTTAGATGATGATGATGATGATGATTTTAAAATATATTTCATATTTATTAATATGAAGTGAATCAATATTTTAGGAGGAGTTGAATTAAATATTATGAAACTATCCTTTTCAATCTTTCCGGCTTTCGATGATGTTTTAGTTTTGGGATGGTTTAATTAAAAGTCAGTCTTGGGTTGTAAAGACTAAAGTATTACGGAGTACTAGTAATATTTAATTATCACCAAGTGAATTAATCCACTGTTGTGTCACTGATCAATCCGACATGTTTCTGTCTTGTTTTCTAATGTAACAAGTGTCAAAGTGTGTAATTTATGTCATTTCGTACTTGTTGTAATACTATCTTGATGCACATGTGTGTCGAGCCAAATTTCTAGATTACAAAGTTTTGGGAGATAGATTATAAGACGAATATTTGTGATATTGTAAAGAAATTTTTACATTTCTTATAAGAAAAAAAAAATCTATCAGATACTTTTTAACTTGTAAGAGTCTGCAATATATTTTAATAAATTAAAATTTGGAATTACAAATTCTGAAATTCTAATTCTCTTATTAAACAATCATTTTCTTAACAAATATAGTTATAGGAAATAAATTACCATATATAGTGATTTGGATACTAATGAATTCAAAATATTGAAAATTGTGATAAAAATGGATAAGTAACATAATGTAATATATGTAAAATTATATTTTAACTAGTTCGATCTTCTTTGCTTGATAATTTTTTTGTTTTTTTTTCAAATTAACGTAGAAAGGCATATTGTGTAATACAATACTCCGATTGAGCAATACATACTGTTATTGTTATTGTAATAATAGCATGCTGTATAAATAACTTTTTATCTTTTGAATAAGTGTAAATTAAAAAATTTAATCCCGAAATGATTTTAAAATTTTCTTACTTATTAGTTTCTTGGAACTTGAATCACCTACATTCATTACAAAAGAATGGTGAAACCCAACTAGCTGACATCCTAACTTGTACAATTTTGTTTTTATTTTATGACAAACCAAGGTTTTAGACCAGAAAGAGTTGTATGTTGTTTGTGTCCACGATCATTACAATTCACAAGGTACCTAAGCCCAAATTAATACCCATTTCACAAAGATAAGAAGTTTGAGCCCATGACCACTACAATCATAGGTCATGCAAACCATGCCATAAATGAGATATTATTTTGATGTAATCGACACCGATACAAAAGTTAGTCCAATATTATACATGTTTTGGTCGAAGAAAGACAACAACATTATAGACGAAGGGACTTTGTTCTAGAAACATAAGATGTAGTGCATTATCACTTAATAAAATTCCATGTCAACACAGAGAAAGATCTTACTTACTACACCAACAATTTCTTCAAAGCTAAAAGTATGTCCATCTCTAGGTGTATAACTACATCTCTTATATTAAGGCCCCTTACGAGATGAAAATTTTGTTCGAAAGTCCAAACCCATACAAGTTTTTGATTTTAGATATTCGTTTCATGGATAATTTTAGGAACTGGCCTAGCTAAATTTACTAATGCATGAAAAAATCTTCTTATCGTGAATAGTTTACCGATGGGCGATGGCTTTCCTTTTTGGGAACTTCCAAAGTAAAAAAACATATGTTTTAACTTTTAGAATAGCCTTTGACTCAACTTCAACAATAGAAAAAAAAAATGTTTAAGTTTATGTTCATGCACTTGGTTTCTAATTAAAATCCAATAAGACGACCTAATTCTGAATTTATCAGCTCGGTCAATGAAGTGGATACATGCAGTGTTTCTAATTAAATCCAAACCATATTTGATCCATTCGCTGAAATTGACTGTTGTTCAATCAGCATAAGGTTTGAATTAGTCTTAGTCGAATTTTGGGATACCATGCGTGCAGTGTATTAGCATTTATATAACGACGTTTAAAGGTTAAAAGTTTACTACAATCCGTATTCCAAGGAATATTCGAAAATCCTGAATTATGCTAATCTTTAGAGGATACGGACCCCATGTATTGCTTTGAGGAAAACGATTCCACTTATTAGGACGTCAAGTTGAATTACTTATATGATTATATCTATATATAGAATATAGTATAATTTTGTAATAAACGATCAAGTCGTATGGGAATTTGGGTTTCCGTTTCTTCAGAACTAACGGGTGCTTTTACTTTCAACATATCAAAAAAGTTTCAAATAATCTCTCTTTATAGGCTAAACGCAATGTCGTAGTTGCATCTCTTTATAATCTAACCAAACAAAAAAGGAGACCTACTTAGGATCCTGTGGCATAAAAAGAGAATTATATGTTTATACTCCAATCAATATAATGTTTTCAGCTAATATGGGAAGTCTACAATAACAAAACTTAATTTATACCTTTCATTATGTATTATAATCATATAAAAGTAAACGTGTTATTTACTGCATGATAGTTGTCCAAAATCATTGATAACAAACATTATATAACATATTCTACTAATAGACTTCCATTGCTTATTAAGTATGTAATTTGACATCCTATGTACAGTATGCTATTTTGTTAGATATATACTCATATCTTATTTAATAGAACAGGGCAAGTTGTGTATTAGGACTTAGGAGTAGAGATATCCCATACCAAGAGACTAAAATATTCGATCGGTAAGGCTCACGACTTTTCCATTCCATTTGCTAGACAATCTCCCTTCTTTCCAACTTATTTATTTTTATACCGTAGATCGAGTTCCAACCTTTAAGACTGTATTTATTTTCCGAAACACAATTGGGATGATACCTTTTGAATAATTTCTATTTTCTTCTGAAACTAATGGTCGATATGCATATACTATAATCAAATTCATATATATAGTGAAAGCTGACATATAACAATAATCATGCGTTATTAGCAAGCGACGGTTGAAGACTCTATAATGTGTAGGATACAGAAGAATCATAGAAATCTTCCAACAGAAATAAATTTAAGCAGATAGGGAAAAAGTATAAACTATAGGATAAAGTAGCCGAAAGAAGAAAAGAAAAGAAAAATCGGAGTATGTGATTGGTTCATGGTATCAAAACCAAAAAAAAAAAAAGAGCTCGCAAGTCGCAAGATCTTTATCCATTCATACAGAGAAAAAATATCTATATATATTATCGAGGAAGATATTTGTTAGAAGAATGGTAATAGTAATACTTATTATGCAAGAAAATCTAGGAAACAAATAAATTTAATAGAAGGAAATAAAAAATAAAAAATGGTGGGAAGAACATGCGAACATGTGAGGGTGACGGAGTGACGGCTAAGTAATTAAGGATATACTAACTTCACTTTCATCAAAACTCGTGTTACTGCAACTCTTGACCTTTGTGCGTTCGTCATCGTCAGGTTCCGTTAATGTCTGTTATCTCTTTTTTATTTTCACTAATAGCACTAAAAAATGGGTGAAACAATTCATATGATAATATTATATATTTATGTATGTTTTTAAGAGGAGCCGCAACTTGCGAAAGTCTGTTACTCTGTTTGGAATCGAAGACTTCAGGTCTGCTGATTCCGACAATAAAGAAAGAAAAGAAACTAAACTTCACTGTGAAGCACTTCTTTTCCGTTTCTTGGCCACACTATTCTTTTATTTATTTTAGTTATCACTATTCTTTTATATTCTAGAGTTGTGAGTTGCGCCGCAATTTATTTCAAGACAATCTTGCAACCTTCTGATCCAAAAGAAGAGAAGTAAACAATATCAGCGCTATTAAGTAAACTATGTGCAAACGCTCAAGTGTATAGACGAGCAATATCAAAATATCGTTTATATATATTACACTATCTGAGTATTTGTAACAAAACTGTACTTGTAATAAGATTTTTCTAAATTCTAAGTTCTAACGTTAGATATGAATTAGATACGGGAAAATAGAAACCGTGACGCAAAGGGACTTATGAAATTAAGTTTTTATCAAAACAAATGATAGAGTATTATTTTTTGATGATTCTAATGCAATCATGCCCATAACGACCTCAAAACTTGGACGGCCAAGCAAGTTGTTCTGAAAACTTCTATATCAAGCATTTTTATAGCTATAAAAAGTAAAGTTCATCGTTAAGTCGTGACTAATAAAATATTAGCAAAAAGAATGGTGATTGGAAGAGTTGTCGGATAAAGTCATATATTGAAGCATAAAAATCTGTTGAATTTTTTTTTTTTTTTGGACAAACAATAATCTGTTGAATTGTTATTGGAATTTGGTAAGAAAACAATTAAAAAACAAACTATAGTACAATTCACATGTGACAACTTCATTGTATTCAGCAATTTTCTCATCTATCAATATAAGTTTAGCTAGTTCTTTTTTTTAACAGAGAAACATTAAACTATTCGAAAATAAGCATGCAAATTGCAGCTGCTCTAAGAATATCCGTATACTATGAGAAAATGCAAAAACGTTACTAAATGGAGAAAGAATTTGATACTTTGGATTGACCAACCAAACATTACAAACCCCAACTTGCAATTTTTACAATTTTTATATCATCAACGGCCCTTGAAAGAAGTTCTAACTATATGATCTATACAATAATTAATATTGATCGTCATTAATTGGTTAGTTAATTCACGGTCAAGATTTAATTAAACATTTACAATCAAATTTCTCGATTTCAAATCCCAATTAACACCATTATTCATAAAGTAAATTTTTTTTCCAGTTTTTAACACATTATTATTCGAATTTACATATTTGATACTAGTAGTTACTGATGTAAACTACTAAGCTATATATTTCTAATTAGATTTTACTGTATAATGTTGGTTTTTAGTAACTAAATATATCAAGATTCTTTAAAATCTCAAACTCCAAAGTCCGAACTCGTGCGATACTATTTATTTCCCAATTTAATAAATATATTTTGTTATTTAATTTCCTTTTTAATTTTAGCAGCCCAACAATGAAAATCAAATATCCACTCTCTCATCACGTGCATTAAATTTTATTATCCCAAAAAATTAAACTTTGGGATATAATTATCAACATCTAAAAAATTTAATAATAATTTTGTTAGTAGTATATAATGAAGAAGTTGCGCCATAAGGCACAATAAACAGTCACGAGCTACATGCTCTGTATCTCTCTGTTTGCTAATATACTTCAATTCCCATTCCAATTCTGAATCGGTGAATCCAATCCCAAAGAAAAAAGGAAACTTTCTTAAAACCCTAAAATCTCATTGTTCCAATCTATATAAAAACGAAACCTTTTCTTCACAATTCTCTCATCCACACATAATCTAGTTCTTCATTAATCTCAGAAGCTTTTTGTCTCAATGGAGTGGTTTCGTGGAGAAACAATAGGGTTCGGAACGTTTTCTACTGTAAGTGTAGCGACGACTACTAATAAAGATTCCAGCGAGCTTCCGGCGCTTATCGCCGTAAAATCGTCGGATTCTTATGGCACCGCTTCGCTTTCTAACGAGAAATCAGTGTTGGATTCTCTCGGTGATTGCCCTGAGATCGTACGGTGTTACGGCGATGATCGAACGGTGGAGAACGGAGAGAAGTTACATAACTTGTTGTTGGAGTACGCTTCGAGAGGAAGTTTAGCGACACAATTGAAGAAACTAGGCGGTGAGGGTTTACCGGAATCCACCGTACGCCGCCACACGGGATCGGTGCTCAGAGGGTTACGTCACGTCCACGTGAAAGGGTTTGCTCACTGCGACATAAAACTCGGGAATATTCTGTTGTTTAACGACGGCGCCGTTAAAATAGCTGATTTCGGATTGGCGAGGAGAGTTGACGGAGTTTTAACGCCGTCAAAAGAAGGGGTTGAGATTAGAGGGACGCCGTTATATATGGCGCCGGAATCTGTTAACTATAACGAGTATGGATCAGCGGCTGACGTGTGGGCGTTAGGATGCGCTGTAGTTGAGATGATTAGTGGCAAAACGGCGTGGAGTGTGAAAGAAGGATCACACTTCATGTCGCTTTTGATACGTATCGGTGCCGGCGGTGAGTTACCGAAGATTCCAGAGTTCTTGTCGGAGGAAGGCAAAGATTTCTTGTCTAAGTGTTTTGTCAAAGATCCCGAGAAAAGATGGACGGCTGAGATGCTTTTGAGCCATCCGTTCGTAGCCGTTGATTGTGATGACGATGAACGAGAAGACTATGTTTTGGAGGTGAAGGAGGAAGAAGCACCGACGTCACCAAAGTGTCCATTCGAATTTCCCGATTGGGAATTTATGTCATCGGATTCTCACACGCCGTCGGATTCTCCGGTGAAGAGACTTGGGAGTTTGGTTAGTGAATCGTTCCCTGATTGGTCTGTCGAAGGGGATTGGGTTACCGTCAGGTGACTTGAGTGTTAGAAAATCAGAGTTGAAGGCTAGGTTTTTTTTTTTAACACCTAGTTAAGAATACTTATTCGTATTCTTGTGTGTAATTGATTTGTTAATACAATTCATTGTAGACTTCACTGATTATTTTTTCTTCTTTCATCAAATTTTGAGGAATCAATTGATTGTTCGGTACTATAATTAAGATCCGATCTAAATCCATCCATAAAAAAAGTGTATTTGAAAAGGGAACAACAAGAAAGAAGCATATTGGTGGCTTTGAGTGTTGGAGTAAGAACGTTAACAGAGGATCGTGTCCACCACACGACAGATACTTCGCTTCAAGTAAAACTAACTTCTCTCGTACCATAACAGATAATCTGATCTCTACTCAAGACGATAAATTTGGATCCTTCTAGCGTTTTTCTCTATTTATTGGAATGTAGGCCCATTGGGTTTTAGAGGCTTCATTATTATTCAAAAGCTTAACTTTTAGGCATCAGAAGAATTTGAGTCAAGAGAAACAAACTTGAAACTTCCACCACCGAGTATATACTTGCTGTCACAAAATGGTTTCAAGCCAATATCACAGGGATTGAGGTTATATTAAGGTTAGTGCAAAAAAAGACTCTTAAATGATACTTCTTCTGTTCCAATATACTTCATCTCTTCCAATATATAAGATCTTTTAACATTTTCTGTTTGTTCTATTTTATAAGATTTTTAAGTTTTTATGCATTTTTATATTAATTTAATAATTTTCTGACTATTTAAAATTTGTAGTATTTTTTTCTGGTTGGTTGAATTTGATTAAATAAGATAATATTTATTATTTCTTAATTTGTGTCCTTTTAGCCAAAAATTCTTATATAATGGAAGAGAGGGAGTATACTTTGTTCCATTTTATAAGATTTTTTCATGTTTCTATGCACTTTTTAATATTAATTTAATAATTTTTGACTATTTAAATTCTATAATAATTTTTTCTATTGGTTAATTTATGTTAAAATGATTAAACATTTATTGTTCCTTAAGCTTTGTGCTTTTAGCCAAAAACACACATATATAAAGGAAGAGAGGGTATACATCTTTAGCCATCCAATAATTTCACAAGCACATCATGTAAATATGTAATTGTTACATTCTTTCCATAGATGCAACATCTTCCAATAAGTTCATTAGCACATCAGACCATAAGTGTAAGGGCAATATCGCATGAACATCGATACTTCCTTCTTCGACCCCTCAGAAAACAACAAACTTGCCATCAATACCATTTGCCGGTCCGGCTCGAACAGCGATTGGTTTACCCAAACCAAAATCATTTTCATACACTTGGAACCAAGGAGAGTTGTTGACAATAAATAAATGATCACCCATTTTACTTCTAACATCAATTCTTCGGATCTTACCAATTTTAACCCAATTCTCTGCAAAAGCTCTAAAGTTTTCATTCGTTTGTGACCTCACAATTTTATTTAGCTGTAAAGCAGTCCATCCCAGTCCACGATCGACCAGATCTCCCACGGTGGCTGTAGCTATCCCGAGAGTGGCTACATTCCCGAGACACTCTTTCTCAAGCGGAGGGTTTAGCCTCTGCCTAAAATCTGCTGATACTCCGCAATAACTCTCTTCTTCTCGGTTTAGTCCACTGCATCTAACGATTTCTTGCCATAGATGTGCCAAAACCGCTTGAAGAGATGATATTTTTATGTCAGTTGAGCCTATTTCGCTGTTAGTTTTAGCTTTGAGATCTAAAATTTTCTCCTTTGTGAAGTGAAAAACTCTCTCTCGTCGATATTTCATGATTTCTCACCCTCTTTATCTCTATCTCTGTAACTGAAATATGGATAGGGAACTCGATCTTCTCGAGGAACCATCCCTTGAGGACAAGAGGCTGATGATGATTCTCCCATTCACCATTCACGCAAATCTTTGACCAGGTGTGGATAAATTTCCACATCGAAGAACCATCAGCAACCAAGTGGTTATAAACAAAACTAATAACGATTCCATCTTTTATCTCAGTGACTTGTAAAGCAAGCAAGGGCGCCGAGATACCGTCAATGCTTCTAGCACCGTTCATGGGGAAGAAAAGCTTGAAAAAGTCAGGAACAGAGCCTCGAGGTTGAAGGATATCACTTACCGAGATAGATTTCGCTATGGCATGAACAAATTTGACACCACGACCATTGTCACAATCAATATAAAGCGACACCGTATTATCTTCATGGTTGTTCACTTTCACAAGACGACCAGCGAAGGGGAAGTAGGTCTCTAGAGTAGTAGAGAGAGAGGACTTTAACCGAGAGATGAAACAGGTTTGGGGGTCGGGTTTGTGGAAGAGGAGACCTCTTTGAGGGTAATCGAGATAGAGAAGGCTAAGATCAGATGGAAAAAGTGTAGAATATGAAACTTAAGTATATTGATATAGAGATTACAACTATATATAGTGAGCTAAGAGTAGGGCAACTAGGGATTACTAATGTACATAAATACCCTTATACACATATTAAACATTCTATACATATTCTCTACACACCCCCTCAAGATGGAGGGACCTTGGTGACTCCAATCTTGGAACATGCATGAAGAAACTGTCCCCTCGGAAGTGGCTTTGTCAAAGCATCAGCGAGCTGATCCTTGGTCGAGACATGAAAAACCTTCAGTGCACCAGTCTGAACCTGTCCACGAACAAAATGATAGTCTAAGGCAATATGTTTCATCCTAGAGTGAAACACTGGATTCACACTCAAGTAAGTGGCACCAACATTGTCGCAATAGATAACCAGAGTCGTAGGGATGTGTATACGCAATAAAGTGAGAAGATTGCAAATCCAACGAATTTCAGCAGAGGCATTAGCAATGGCTCTATACTCTGCTTCCGTGGAAGACCGAGCCACCCCTGTTTGTTTCTTGGAAGACCATGAAACCGCATGGTTACCTAGGTAGATAAAATAGGCATTTGTAGAAACATAATCATCCGCATCTCCAGCCCAATCTACATCAGAGAAAGCCTTGAGAACAGGGGCATTGGTGGAAAATAAGAGAACTCCATGCGTCATAGTACCAGCAAGGTAACGAAGTACACGTTTGGCCGCTTGCCAGTGATCGGTTGTAAGACTGTGCATAAATTGGGAAAGACGGTTAACGGCGTATGATATGTCTGGTCGCGTGAACGCAAGGTACTGTAGGCTGCCAACAACCATACGAAAGTCAGACGCATCAGCTAAGGGAGTACCAGAAGTTTTAAGGAGTTTAGGGGAGACAGCCATTGGCATGGAAACACTCTTGGAGTCCACCATATTCGTCTTGTGCAACAGATCTAAGATGTACTTCCGCTGCATTAAGTGAAGACCACTCCGGGTTCTTGTTACCTCGATTCCTAGAAAATAGCTGATATCTCCCTGATCTTTTATGGAGAACCGGGCTCCAAGACAGTCAATCATTCGAGCAACAGCAGCGGAATCCTTACCTGTAACGATAATATCATCAACATATACCAACATGTAAAGGAGAGTTGGATCATGACTATACACAAACAGAGAATCATCAGCATAACTGTTCTGAAAACCGGATTGAAGAAGGAAGTTACGGAGTTCGATATACCAGGAGCGAGGGGCCTGTTTGAGGCCATAGATTGCCTTGCGAAGCTTACACACATAATCAGGTCTGTCTTTATCAACAAACCCAGGCGGATGATCCATATATACCTCATCTTCCAGAGTTCCTTGTAAGAAGGCTTGATTGACATCCAGTTGCTGTATCAGCCAACAATGACTCGCAGCATGACCAAGTACAGTTCGGATTGTGACCGCCTTAACAACAGGGCTGAAAGTTTCTTTGTAATCGAGACCATATGTTTGATGATAACCTTTGGCGACCAAGCAAGCTTTATATTTATCTAAGTCACCCGAGGAAGAACTTTGGTTTTGTAGACCCATCGGCAGCCGACAACATTTTGTGTTGGTGAACAAGGAACAAGATCCCACGTCCGCTTCTCCAACTGACCGTTATATTCCTCTGACATCGCACCGCGCCATCGATCATCAGCCAGGGCTTGATGATAGGTGCGTGGCTCTGGGGCAAATGCCCTGCGACGTTTAATGGCAAGACTATACTTGGTGTTTGGCTTGTGAATGTGACTCTTCCCTCTTGTTATCATCGGATGAAGGTTTGGTGGTGGATTTTGATTTTGAATCGCATTTTGAGGTATGGGTGGATTTGGGAGGGGAATTGGAGCAGGCGCAGGTGGTGAATTGGGTTGTGGTGCAGGAGGCGGAGAGTGTGCTGGAGAGTTGTCCGACGAGGAACTCGGCGAAGTGGTGGTCGTCAGAGACGATGATGAGTTTGATCGCGGAGAGACATTGGAACCGATAGGTGATAATGGGTTTGGACCAGTGGGCCTTTGGGAAGGTGGGTTAATAACAGAATTCAGGTGGGCTGAGCCAGTGGGCCTTTCAATGGTAGTTGGATTTGTGAGATTGGGAGGATGGAAATGGGCTTCGCCAGTGGGCCTTTGAGTGATGAAAGAAGAAGATGAAGAAGGTTGATTTGAGAGAGAAGGCAATACCTGAGCTGCGATCGACAATTGAGGCGGTGCCGGAGCCGGAGACGGAGCAGGATGGTGAAGGACGACGTCGGGGGGGCACTGTTGGCGTGACAACTACCGAAATCGGGATGACAGATGGGAGCGGCGAGTTGGTGACGGAGATCGACGAGAGAGAGCCGGCTGGTTGCAGCGAGGAGATAAGCGGAGAGGCACGAAACGGAAAGGAGGACTCATTGAACTGGACATGCCGAGAAACATAGAGTCGACGAGTGGGAACATGGAGATAGAGTTAAGCACTCTGACTCAATGAATACCCAACAAAAACACAAGAGAGAGATCGAGGATCCAACTTATGTTTCGCATAAGGGCGTAACCATGGGTAACACTCACAACCGAAGACCCTCAGCTTGTTATAATTAGGGGCAAGACCAAAGAGCTTGGTGAATGGATTTTGATGATCAAGAACTGCCATTGGGAGTCTATTAATCAGATAGACCACAGTTGCAAAAGCATAAGGCCAATACGCCTTGGGGAGAGCTGATTGAGAGAGAAGACACAAGCCTGTTTCAACAATGTGATGATGCTTCCTCTCTTATATACCATTGTGCTCTGGGGTGTGAGGCGGCGATGTTAGATGGGAAATGCCACTTTGTTGAAGATAAGAACGTAAGGGCCAGATACTCACCACCATTGTCTGAGTAGAGTGTTTGGATAGGTGTTTGGAAATGTGTCTCAACAAGAGTTTTAAAGGTAACAAAGATTTCTCTGACTTGGAATTTCTGTTTGAGAGGGTAAAACCATGTGTATCTAGTATAATGTTCAACAAAGATTAAATAGTATTTGGAATTGTCAAATGCAGTAACAGGAGATGTCCATACATCTGTAAACACATATTGAAGAGGCTTGATTGAGACAATCGATGTTTGAGCAAAAGAAAGCTTGTGACTTTTATTAATGTGACAATCCAAACAAAAGGAATTTGAAGAAGAAGTAGAAGCAAGAGGAAGAGATAAGGTTGTAACAAGCTTATATAAGATAGGTGGTGAGGGATGGCCAAGTCTAGAATGCCAAGAAGCTAGAGTCGTTTTTGAACTCGGAGAAGCAAAAAGAGCAGTAGCTTGGGAAGACGTGACTGGCCACTCATACAATTCATTCTTGGTTCTGCCTTGAAGAAGCGGTGCCCCCGAACGAAGATCCTTCACCTGAAAGTGAGCAGGAGCAAATTCAACAGTCACTTGATTAGCATTACAGAGTCAGTAAACTGATATAAGATTTTTGTGTAAATCAGGCACATAAAGGACTTTGTGAAGTTGTAAATCACGTGAAAGAGAAGGTAAGATGGAAGAACCAGTATGTGATATGGGGAGAGGAGAACCATCTCCGATGATCACATCATCACCTCCAGAATATGGTTGATGGACAGAGAGCCTTGCTAAATCATTGGTCATGTTATGGGTAGCACCAGTATCCAAGACCCAAGAATCACTACCATACGGTGAGGAGCCACCAATGGCGAGGTTGGCATGAGGCTGCCATGGGGTGAAGGGACTAGACGACGAGGAGGCAGGAGCAGTGTTGCGATGCTGAATTTGAGGACAGCAGCGTGCAGAATGACCTTAAACATGACAGTATTGACATTTTCCAAGGTAAGGACGAAAGTTACGTTGGTTGGAGTTGTTGTTGTTGGACTGCCATTGGGGTTGAGAAGCAGAATTGTAGTTGTTCCTGTTATTGCGGGACGAGTTGTTGGAATGAGAAGAGGGATTGTTACGGTGAGTAACAACATTGGCTGTCACAGGGAGCGAGGGAGACACTGCTTTGGAAGGAGCTTGGCTTCATGATTAAGGAGACGCTCATGGATGTATGCAATGGAAGGAGCAACATCTTTGCTGGCAACTTGATCAACAATAGGACGGTATTCCTCTGGAAGCCCATCGAGAATCTGCTCAATCTTGTCATCATGGACCATAGGTGCTTCCAAACTAGCCAGAGTATCAAACTTGGTGATTAGAGTGCGCATGTATTCATCAATGGTTGTGTTACCTTTGCTTAAGACCTTAAGCTGGTCCTTCAGTTGGCGAATGTGTCCACGACTCGGTTTTGCATAGATCTCGGCCAGGGTGGACCAGATCTCCGCAGCAACGGTAGTTTGAGAGAGTGTTGGCTGAACACTGAGAGAGATGGAGCCTAGAAGAGCACTGTAGAGCAGCTGATCTTGACGCTACCACAGGAGGAAGGCTGGATTCGGAGTAGTAGCACCATTGGTGGTGATCGTCAAGGGAGGTTTCTCAACAGATCCATCGAGATGGCCAATAAGACCATAGCCAGCAACAAGGGATCGCACTTGAAGTTTCCACATGAGAAAATTTGTATCCGTCAATTTGATTACGTTCGTCATGTTGACATGAAGAAGATGTTGATTGTTGACAGGGATGGCGTCAGT
Organism: Camelina hispida; assembly: GCA_023657505.1. Lineage (NCBI taxonomy): Eukaryota > Viridiplantae > Streptophyta > Magnoliopsida > Brassicales > Brassicaceae > Camelina > Camelina hispida. The sequence goes on along the minus strand of CP094632.1, from coordinate 24,856,862 downwards.
CATTGGAGGCTGAGTAGGGTTGCCGTTCTCAGTAGACATGACAATAGAGGGAAAAGGGGAAAAATTTAGAAAAATTTGTATTTAGGTATTAGAATCGTGGCTGTGATACCATGTAGAATGTGAAACTTAAGTATATTGATAGAGAGATCACAACTATATATAGTGAGCTAAGAGTAAGACAACTAGGGATTACTAATGTACATAATTAAATACCCTTATACACATATTTAACAATGCTCGAAGATATCACGGTCACATCTTCCATTTTTCTAGTAAAGAAAAGGTATACAATTGTTTTTTTAGCAATACCAAAATGATTCATTGATAGCCACACGAAAGCAAACTCAAAGCCATATATTTAAAGCTTGACTATGCTCCCAACAATAATTTAATTTTTTTCCTTCTCATAACCGACATCGTATATTGATGATGTTAGACAGCTGTCGATTAGTGAAATAGATAATGTAAAACCATATCTAATGGTTTGCTTTAGTTTTTCTCTAAACATAGAGCAAAAGTGTGTCCCAATAGTTTGGCTCTATGTCACTTAAAAAATAATAATTTGAATATATTTTATTTTACCTTTTACTATAATTCTCTAATTTACAAATTCAACCAACTAAATTTCTTTTAAATATATATTTAATAAAGTTAAAATATTTTCAAAAATAAAATTTCATTACAAAATATAAATAAAAGATACAATGATTTAAACATATTCATTTAAACCCCATCATTAGTATAAAAATTTCATTATATAATTTTATTTAGATATAAAATGATAAGATATATATTAAACTTGAAAGAATACTTTGTAAATAAAAAAAATCTATTCTGTGAAGTGACTTTAGTCTACAAAGCAAAAGTCCACTTGGAACAAACACCATTACTTCAAGGATTGGAGTCATACTCACTACGAAGATTTGGCTAATGCACCGGCTAGTTGTGATGTAATGTTGACACAAAAAAATTTACTCTGAAAATAATGAATTGAATAATGTTGTTCCAAATTTACAAGTTAAACCATCTCTTTTTTTAAAGTAAGTTATTGAACACCAATGGAGATGGTTTTACACCAAATATAAATTTTGGAACAAGATTTAGGGTACCATTGAAGTTGCAAGCGTAGCCACTGATGTTTGATATTATATGAGGCCGTTTAAACACTTATATTTATATATTTTATTTTGTATTTAGGAGGTTTACTAGTTCGTGAATGACTGAATTTATCGATTTTCAAATCTAATCATATGTTATTAGATTTATGATTCTAAAATTATTTTTAAAATCACGTGTTACAAGTTAAAACTTTATGTTATTTATTTAATAATTTATGGGTTAGACCGTTTGACGAATGAAAATAAGTTATAAATTTCTGTAAAAATGAGACGAAAACTTGACATTTTCTGGACATGCTAAAATTCAGTGACTAATTCCTTGAAAGAAGACTAGTACATTTTTGAGTTCAAGTCTAATTTTAAGTAATTAAGTTCATGTTGGAGAACAGTTTTTAATTGTTAAAATTTTTATTTTATATTTTCGTTATTTTGTCAAGTGACCCGATGTTTTTTTTTCCATAAGTTAAATTGTTATTTCTTTCTCCATTTCTATTTATAAGTTTGAAAACCAACAAACATTATTTCGCTTTAGTTAATTACGATTCTCGAAAATTAGAGTATCTTTGTGGATCGACCTATTATAAACTATATACTACCTTGTGGATAAATGTATCAGATTATTAATCGAACAATCAAGTTGAGTTTTTTTTGGTATTTGTTTTTAGTACATGAAGTGTTAGTTAATGCTAATCTTCACTATGGTTATCATCATTCTTGTTCAAACTTCACAACCATAATCTCCTCTCATTGCCTCCACCATTTTCCTTCACAAACGGTCTATGTTCATAATAGCATCTTACGGCTCACGCTTCCCCAATAATCTCAAAACACTAACTACACTCTCAATGTCTGTCCGACCCTCCACATATTGAACACATGCGTATGCAGACAAAGCAAGATTCTTCTTTGGGTCCCATCCGTTTTGCCTCACCTCCATTGCCGTCTTCTTCCTCTCCTCTTCGTCCTTATGATCTTCGAGCATGTCGTTCACCTTTGACTTGGCATTTTGTATCACTTTATTTCTGTAGTGATCAAATTCTAGAAAATCTTGTATACTGAGTTTGAAATAAGGATGCTCCCCGGTATCCCACTCTTTAAGAACCTCGTGAGCCCCGTCGATATCGTCTGTCACCGAAAAGATCAGAATCGTGCGGGTATATTTATTGATGTCATTAAGCACTTTCCTATCCTTAGCTAAGTTCCACATACGGCGAAGGTCTTTCTTTTCTCCTATACGCCTATAAATTATCATGAGACACCAAGGGACTCTTGGTCCAAGGATGTCGTAATACTCATAATTAACCAATAGTGGCTCTGACTTACGCAACATAGCTAAACCAAATCCCTTTGGTCTTTTCTCCTCCAACTTATTCAAAAACTTTTGCATTCCATTTACGTCATATACTGATATGTAAGAAGCTAACATCTTGTGAATTGGTACTCCTTCAGATTCCATCTTTTCGCCGTCCCTCTGGCGCTGATGAATGCTTCTGAGTGCCAAATATTCTTCATTCTTGAACTCCCTAAACGGCAAAGATATTGTTTTGGGGAAGCGAAAAAGGAAAACCTACAAGGAAGAATCCTCAACAAGCTACCCACTTGTGATCGTCGAACAAGATAATTCATGCTCTCAAGTCAAAAGACAATCACAAACACAAACCCAATATATTTTCTTACTGGATTTATATGCTTTCGTAACACAATCATTTTTTTCTTATGCTATATATCCCCAATATTGTAAATAGCAGTCAATATTGGCATTTTTTAAAATAAATGGAAAAGTAAATATAACGAATAAGAAGTTTTACTTTTATAACGCATAAAAAAATAAATCTATATATAATAGCAATCCGAATAAATACCACTAAAGGTTGTGTTTTTCCAATCGTATATTTTAAATTGTGTATTTTACAAAAAGTTGCGATTGTTCATTGTAACAGTTTTTTTGTAAAGTTTGTAACAGTTCATTGTAAAGTTGTGTCTATTCGAATATTCATATCTTTACAATGAACAATTACAAATATATATTTATTTGTCTGTTTGAACTGTTTTCATTTTTTTGCCATGACAAAAAATAATATAAAATTTCAATCTCAACGGTTTTTACAGCTCTCTAAATTATTCTCTACCATTCATTCTTTTTAAAGTAAAGAAATTCCTCCAATTCTTGATTTACAAAAGATTTTTGGAATGATAAATTTAATTTACAAATTTTAGTTAATTTTATACATAAAAATTTAATGAAAATATCTAGAGTTTTTTTCCAAGAGTCAGATGGATTATATAGTGAGCTTTTGGATTTGACATTTGAATGTGGTAAGAAAAATGTCTTCTATTTAAAACAGTTTATATGAGTTTGTAGGTATAATCAAGTGCAGACACAACAGTTGCGATTTTTCGTAGTACTATTTCATAAAAAAATGTTTTTATTTGTTTTTTTTTTTTAATTCAAATGGTTGTATTTGTTCATTGTAGACTTGTGTCTTTTCACTACATTTTATTTTTATTTTTTCATCACAACTTTTCGTTCTAATAGGTGTGTCTATTTAAATAGTCATGCTTTTTGAACGCTCTTTATTTTTGTCTTTTCATCACTAACTAACAAGTTCGTTGAAACAAATTTTCTATTTTATGTTGAATCTAAATAATTGAATGTTAATATCTAATATTCAACGTTATTCTATGATCTAACTAAAATTTTGGAAATGATTATAGCAATAAAGAAATTTAATACAACTTAATATAAAATTTACAGTTGCGTTTATTATTTAAAAATAATAATAACAATATGAATAAATGAGAACAACAATTGTGACTTTTGTAGTACTTTTGTAAAAAAAATCGTTTTTTTTTTTTTTTTTTTTTTTTTTTTTTTTTTTTTCTAAAACTCAAACAGTTGTATTTGTTCATGGTAGAGTTGTGTCTTTTCACTACATTTTATTCATATTTTTTCATCACAACTTATCGTTCTAATAGGTGTGTCTATTTAAACAGCCATATCTTTTGAGCTCTCTATATATTTGTCCTTCATCAATAACTAACAAATCATTGTTAGTTAATTGAAACCAAATTTTTTGTTTTATGTTGAATCTAAATAATTTGAATATTAATATCTAATATTCAATGTTATTCTATAATCTAACTACAATTTTAGAAATGATTATAGTAATATAGAAATATATTAAAACTTAATATAGAATTTACATTTGCATCTATTTATCTTAAATTTTCGTTATTTTTTTTTTAATATTTAAAATTTATTTTATTTTGTATTTACGAGTTGTGAATTTTAATTTTAATTTTTCGTTGATACAGTTTCACTGACTGTTACAACCATTAGTTCAATATTCTCAGTTAGGATCACTTTGTCATAATGATTTTTTTTTTTTAATTGTAACTCTTTACCATAATTCTTCATAAAAATATCTTATATTTATAATACTTTAAACAATATGTTTTCCAAAGTTTCGTCTATTCTACATAATATTTTTTGTTATAAGTTTTTATTTTGATGGTTGTGTTTTTAGTAACAGTTTATGTATTCAAATTATTCTATTACATTCAAATAATTTCATAATGTATAATTTTAAATTATAAATTTAATTAATTTATTTTTTAAAAATATTTTCCTGCAACATCGCGGGGGGTTTGAATCCTAAAAAAGGTTCCAGAATTCTACTTCCAATACCTAATTTTGAAATGTTTACATTTTCAACCCAATCTTTGCATAAGTATACGAAAAGCAGAGAGGGATAAGCTTATTACAGGGATAAAAGTGGCGAACAAATGCCCGCCTATTACGCATTTGTTGTTTGCCGATGATAGTCTTTTCTTCTGTAAGGCGGACAGAGGGCAATGTCGGGTTATTTTAGATATCCTACAACAATACGAGTCTGTTTCGGGCCAAAAAATAAAATTTTCAAAGTCCTCGGTACAGTTTGGTCACAAGATTGATGAGCTAACAAAAGCCGAGCTCCAGGATGTTCTCGGAATCACAACTTTGGGTGGTATGGGGTCATATCTAGGTTTATCCGAAAGTTTGGGTGGGGCTAAGACCAAGGTCTTCTCTTTTGTCCGTGAACGGATTCAGAGTCGGACGAATGGTTGGACATCAAATTTGCTTTCAAAAGGGGGAAGGAAAGTGATGATTAAATCTGTTGCTACTGCTGTTCCGACGTTCGTGATGTCTTGTTTTTGTTTACCAAAAACAATTACATCAAAGCTTAGCAGTGCAGTGGCAAACTTTTGGTGGAGTACTAATGGTCAGGCAGGGGGCATGCATTGGCTTGCCTGGGAGAAATTATGTGTTAGTAAACAGTTGGGTGGACTCGGTTTTAGGAATGTGGATGACTTTAAATCGGCCTTACTGGCCAAGCAACTATGGCGTCTGATAGACGTCCGGACTCACTGTTTGCCAGGGTTTTTAAAAGTAGATACTATAGGAATACACATCTGTTGGATCCAATTAGGTCATACTCTCCCTCATATGGATGGAGGAGTATATGTTCCGCTCGCTCTCTGGTTAATATAGGGCTTATTAAACGGGTTGGCTCCGGGGACACCATTTCTATATGGTCTGATCCTTGGGTACCAGCTCAATTCCCGAGACCAGCGTTAAGTAAGTGCCCGTTAAAGGACCCTTCTCTTCAAATGAATCAATTAATTGATCGACAAACAAATACTTGGCGTATGGATATGCTTAATGAGTATTTTGATCCACTAGATGTTGCATTGATAATTAAGGGCTATACCATTGGGTGGTAACCAAAAAGATGATCCTTTCGGTTGGCATTTCACGAAAACTGGGATGTATACAGTCAAATCAGGCTATCACACTGCACGTCATGATATAGTTCAAACTTTTGCGGCCACTGGTTCTGGCCCGGAAATTACCCCCTCCTCGCTAGTGTTTGGAGGGCTCGTTGCCCCCCTAAGATTCAGCATTTTATGTGGCAGGTTTTATCTGGTTGTATTTTGTTTTTGGCAAATTTGGGACGACGGAGTATTGCCTGTGATTTAGGTTGCGTACGGTGTGGTGCGGATACGGAGACAATAAATCATGCAATCTTTGTGTGCCCTCCGGCCCATCAGGTTTGGGCCCTAGCACATGTGCCGGTGGGTCCTATTTCCTTCCCGACGGATTCAGTGTATGCAAATGTTGATCACTTTTTAGGGCAGCAGAATCCTGGGGCTCATGTTGCGGCGTTCCCTTGGCTTATGTGGTTTATTTAGAAAGCAAGGAATGCACGCGTCTTTGATAATATTGTGGAGCGGCCGGAGGATATTGTTAGGGTAGCAGAGGGAGAAGCAGCAGCGTGGCAGCAGGCTCAGGTAGAGGTCGATCTAGAGACCTATCCCACTATTCCAGTAGTTTCGGAGATACCAGTTAGGGTGGCTACTGCTTCCCTCCGTACGGTTTTTTCGGGCTATCGATGCTTCATAGATGGATCTTGGAAAGCAGGGGATCTGTATCCAGGTGCTGGATGGTGTTGTACCTCTGTCCAGACTGCATAACCGTTTTTGGGAGCCAAGAATTTCCGGCGAAGTCTGTCTCCATTACATGCTGAAGTTGAAGCGTTCCTTTGGGCGATGCGCTGCATGATCGGCCATGACTTCAGAGAGGTGGCTTTCTATACCGACTGCTCAGATTTGGTGAAGATGGTGTCTTCCCTTTCCGACTGGCCAGCGTTCTTGGCGTACCTTGACGATATCAAGACTGATAGGGAGGAATTCTCTTCTTTCTCTTTATCTTTAATTTCTAGAAATGCTAATGTAAGGGCGGATTCTTTGGCACGCCAAGCGCGTACATCTCCGCACAAGGTTTTGTTTGTAAACAATTTCCCTCCCAATTGGCTCGTTTGAGCTGATCTTTCGTTGATAAAAAAAAAGTATTATAGTTCTCATTAGTCAATGATCTCAACATTTTACTTACTTGCAAAGCAGCCCAAAATTAGCGATGGCGCCGTTAAAATAGCCGGATTGGCCTGGAGAGTTGACGGAGTTTTAGCGCCATCTAAATTAAGGGGTTGAGATTAGAGGGACGCCGTTATAAATGGCGATGGAATCTGCTAACTATAACGAATATGCTTTTGAACCATTCGTTCGTAGCCGTTGATTGTGATGAAGATGAACGAGAAGACTTTGTTTTGGAGGTGAAGGAGGAAGAAGCACCGACGTCACCAAAGTGTCCCTTCAAATTTCCCGATTGGGAATCTATGTCATCGGATTCTCTGGTGAAGAGACTTGGTAGTTTGGTTAGTGGATCTTTTCCTGATTGGTCTATCGGTGGGGATTGGGTTAACGTCCGATGACGGGATTGTTATAAAAACAGATTTTAACACCTAGTTAAGAATACTATTTGTAATCAATTTGTTAATACAATTCATTGTAGTCTTCATTGATAATTTTTTTAAAAATTTTCTATCAAATTTTGAGGAACCAATAGATCTTTCGGTAGTATACGATCTAGGAGTTTAGAACTCATGTCAATGAAAGTTTTAATCTAAAGCGAGAAATCAAAATTTGACCCAGTACTTTGTGCTGGTCTCGGAAGTTGAGGAGGAATCCATGGATCCTTCCATACATAAACAGAATCACTTTATCTTACCATTCTAATAAGTCTTTTATTAATTAGAGAGCAAGCATAAACTATACTCCGCCATCTATAGGATGGTAAGTGAAATTTGATTGGATCTGAATGTCTATAATAGCGACTTTTAAAAACGTTAGAGAAAAGTGAATCTGGAACTGTAATCAACCGCCAGAGCTGCTTAGCCAGCAGAGCATTATTACAGTTATCCAAACTCCTTGTCGTCTTTCTTAACTACTGCTCCAACTTGGTGAAGATGTATTCACCTTCCGAGTGGCCAGTTTTCATGCATTATTTAGCGAATCAGGTTGACAAGGAGGAATTTATTTCTTTCTCATTAGTCTTAATCCCTCGCTCTCAGAATAGTAAAGCAGATAATTGGTGCGTTGTGTTCGTTTTGAATCACGTCTAATTATTTATGTAAACAAAGTTTCCTCACATTTGCTCTTTTGAACTAATTTTGTATGTTGTTGACAAAAAAAGAAGAAAAAATTGTTGTCTTTTTTTTATGTATCAACTAGCAATCGACCCGCACTACGCGCGGTAGTTAGATGAAGGTGTATTCCGAGTTTTGTTGTGTAAATTTTTTTTGGTTTTTGTAAATTCATCTTTACGTTTGTTTTTGTATTTAATTTTGGTTGCTTATGTTGTTTTGTTGGATATTTTAATAAAAATATGTTTTGGAGTAAGTATAATTTAGTTTGCTGTTTTTAAAGGAAAAATTGAGATCATCTTGTGTGTTTATAATGCTTTTTAAAAAAGTTATTATTAGAAGTTAACATTGTTTAGTTGAAGTTGTTGTTTTGTTGTAGCTGTTAGTTGTCATTAATTTATTATTATTTTTTATTTTGTGGTTGGATTGTTATTTAATATTTTCATATGTATTTTGTAAACTGTTGGAGTAATTTTTTTGTCAATGTTTTAGTGTTTGGAGTGAAAAATATTGTGGATTTTATTAAGAAAAATAAATAAGTTATTTATTGTGGATTTTATTGTCAATTTTTTTTCTAGGCTATTTTCGTTTGTTTCATTCAGACCCAATTTCTCTGTAAGGCTTATAATTTGTGGGTTAATTGGACTATTATTTGTATGAGTTGAAATTGATTTGTTCTTTTTCAAAATCCGAGGTCCTCGTGAACGGATAGGAGAAGAGCAATTTTCCGATCTGGAGGTCTGTTTGAGGATTGAACTTATGTCTTTGATGCTCGTAATCGTTTTTTTCAGTCATTCCTATCGTAATCGTTTTCCCTTGATTTTTTTTTTGGGGTTTGCGTATTTGGTTGATTCCTTGCTCGCTTCGCATCTATTGGGGATATTTGGTTATCCCTTGTTGATTTTGTTAAAGGTGAATGTCAATTGGGTTGCAAATTTGTTTATATGAAAATATGTTGGCTTCTTTAGGTTTCCTAATTAAGTTGTGAGTTGTTTTGTGTTATTTGTTGTGATTTTTTTCCTGTTTGTTCTGTGAGTGATTTTTTTATGCGATGTGAGTTGTGTTTTGGGGAAAATTAATTTTCTTGTTTATCTTGCTGTAATTTTATAAAATCCGGGTTGTTTTTTTGTTTCTTCGGTTATCTTTTTCATATAATTTTGTGTTACGGTTATCTGATTGTGACATTCATATATCTGAATCTTTTTAGTTTATTAAATGTGTGTTCATCTCTTTGCGTCTTTGTCTTTGGTGATGGATTTGTGAAGTGCTGCCAAATAATTATTTTAACTGATTTCTAGTTGTGTTTCCTTGATTGTTTGAAAGTGTTGCTTGGATTGCCTTGTTTTGATATTTGAAATTTTAAATTATGATCAGTTTAATAGAAATCTTTAACTATATTATTACCACTAATGAAAAATTATAGTATTGTTTTCTTATTTTAACATTTAATTTATTTTACATAATTATTTTTTATTTAAACTTTCGATTAATTATAATTAACAAAAATATACACTAAATGAATATTTTAAATTTATTTTTTTAAAAAAAGAAAAAATTGAATTCATAGGATTGAAAAATAGTGATGGGTCTAGAGAATTTGAATGAAATAGTGTTGGGCCTACAGATTTTAGATGAAATTTAGTTGATCAGTTTGTCATTTGTATGATTGTTTAAAGAGCTTATTAAAATCTGTAAGGCGTTTGTTTTGTGTTATTTGTTGTATTTTTTTTCCCGTTTGTCCTGTGAGTGATTTTTTTGATTCGATGTGAGTTGTGTTTTGGGGAAAATTAATTTTCTTGTTTATCTTGCTGTAATTTTATGAAGTCCGGGTTGATTTTTTGTTTCTTCGGTTGTCTTTTTCATATAATTTTGTGTTATGGTTATCTGATTGTGACATTCATATATCTGAATCTTTTTAGTTTATTAAATGTGTGTTCATCTCTTTGCGTCTTTGTCTTTGGTGATGGATTTGTGAAGTGCTGCCAAATAATTATTTTAAATGATTTCTAGTTGTGTTTCATTGATTCTTTGAAAGTGTTGTTTGGGTTGCCTTGTTTTGATATTTGAAATTTTAAATTATGATCAGTTTAATAGAAATTTTTAACTATATTATTACCACTAATGAAAAATTATAGTATTGTTTTCTTATTTAACATTTAATTTATTTTACATAATTATGTTTTATTTAAAATTTCGATTAATTATAATTAACAAAAAATATGCACTAAATGAATATTTTAAATTTATTTTATAATAAAAAAATTGAATGCATAGGATTTAAAAATAGTGATGGGTCTAGAGAATTTGAATGAAATAGTGTTGGATCTACAGATTTTAGATAAAATTTAGTTGATCAGTTTGTCATTTGTATGATTGTTTAAAGGGCTTATTAAAATCTGTAAGGCGGTTGTTTTGTGTTATTTGTTGTAATTTTTTTTCCCGTTTGTCCTGTGAGTGATTTTTTTGATTCGATGTGAGTTGTGTTTTGGGGAAAATTAATTTTCTTGTTTATCTTGCTGTAATTTTATAAAGTCCGGGTTGTTTTTTTGTTTCTTCGGTTGTCTTTTTCATATAATTTTGTGTTACGGTTATCTGATTGTGACGTTCATATATATGAATATTTTTAGTTTATTAAATGTGTGTTCTTCTCTTTGCATCTTTGTCTTTGGTGATGGATTTGTGAAGTGCTGCCAAATAATTATTTTAACTGATTTGTAGTTGTGTTTCTTTGATTCTTTGAAAGTGTTGCTTGGGTTGCCTTGTTTTGATATTTGAAGTTTTAAATTATGATCAGTTTAATAGAATTCTTTAACTATATTATTACCACTAATGAAAAATTATAGTATTGTTTTCTTATTTTAACATTTAATCATTTTACATAATTATTTTTTATTTAAACTTTTGATTAATTATAATTAACAAAAAAATATGCACTAAATGAATATTTTAAATTTATTTTAAAATAAAAAATTGAATTCATAGGATTTAAAAATAGTGATGGGTCTAGAGAATTTGAATGAAATAGTGTTGGGCCTACAGATTTTAGATAGAATTTAGTTGATTAGTTTGTCATTTGTATGATTGTTTAAAGGGTTTATTAAAATCTGTAAGGCCCATAAAATTAAAAAGATGTGGCTGATGTGGCAGCTGAGGTGGCTGCACCAGGAGTGAAAAAAGCTAACTTTATATATATAGATACTAGATACCACGGGATAACTTTTTGTTATGTTTTTAATATATTATAGTACTTTTAGTATTAATCGAAGTTGTATGATATTGTTTTTCTTTGACGTGTTGATATATTTTATAGTTCATATATATAATAAATATAATTAGTAACTTAATTAATTTCAAACTATGTTTTAGTTATATAGTACATGAAATTAGGGGTGTTAATCAGGCTGGCCTGGTCCGGCTCGGTCCGAAACCCGTAAAGTCTGCATATGTTTGAGCTCGGCCCGACCCAATCCGAAATATTTCTCTCTTTATTAATAAGAATTAATAAAGTATCACTTTCTTTATTAAAGCCTTAGAAAATCTCTCAAAACTAAGATTACAAACTCTAATCTCTCAAGCTCTCAAATCTCACAAAAAAACACATAGCTTTATGTCACAACTCAACATAGCTTTTTATATCAAAACACATATCCTAATACTATTAGAAAAACACCAATATTTAGATAACTCCTAAATATTATTTGAGCTTATCTTCTCTTGAACTTATCTTCTCTAATCATAACTCGATTAGGAAGTCTTCCTCTTCAAGCTTAACCAACATCTTCATGGTTGTTCAGTTTGACAAGACGACCAGCAAAGGGGAAGTAAGTGTCTAGAGTTGTAGACAGAGAGGACTTTAACCGAAAGATGAAACGGGTTCGCTGGTCGGGTTTGTGGAAGAGGAGACCTCTTTGAGGGTAATCGAGATAGAGAAGGCTAAGATAAGATGGAGTAAGATGGATCTTTGCCTGACCCGAATGACTGATGTTTCCGGGTTTAACAATGCTAGAAGAAATCACGGTCACATCTTCCATTGTCTCCGTTAAGAAAGGAATACAATCAAGTTGATAGCCACACGAAAAGCAAGCCTCAAAGCCATAAGTTGAAAGCTTGACTATGCACCAAACAATGATGTTAGAACAGCTGTCTATTGATAAAACAAAAACATTTCCCTATTGATAAAAACCACATCGTGAAATCAAGTTGACATTCTTTTTGGTATTTGTTTCTAGTACGTTGAGTGTTTTAGTTAATGCTAATCTGTTATCATCAATCTTGTTCAAACTTCACCAACATATCCTCCTCCTCTCAGTGCCTCCACCATTTTCCTACCCAACTGATTTTTATCCATGATAGGCTTGATAGCATCTTGCGGCTCACGCTTCCCCAATAATCTTAAAACATCAACTGCACTCTCAATGTCTGTCCGACCCTCCACATATTGAACACATGCGTATGCAGACAAAGCAAGATTATTTTTTGGGTCCCATCCGTTTTGCCTCACTTCCATCGCCGTTTTCTTCCTCTCTCCTTCTTCCTTATGATCATCAAGCATGTCGTTCACTTTTGACTTGGTGTCTTGTATCACTCTTTTTCTGTAGTGATCAAATTCCAGAATATCTTTTGTCTTGACTTCCAAAAAACGATGCTCCCCGGAATACCACTCTTCAAAAACCTCGTGAACCCCTTCGAGATCGTCTTTAAACCAAAAGATCGCAATCGTGAGAGTATATTGACCGATTGTATCAAACACTTTCCTATCCTTAGCTAAGTTCCACAAACGGCGAAGGTCTTCCTTTTCTCCTATACGCCTATAAATTAACATGAGATACCTATAGACTTTTTCTCCGAGGATGTCGTAATACTCATCATTAACCAATAATGGCTCTGACTTACGCAACATAGCTAAACCAAACCCCTTTGGTCTTTTCTCCTCCAACTTGTTCAAAAATTTTTCCATTCCATTTACGTCATATTCTGATATGTAAGAAGCTAACATCTTGTAAATCGGTATTCCTTCAGGTTCCATCTTTTCGCCGTCCCTCTCTTTTGAGTTACAAATGCTTCTGAGTTCCAAAAGCTTCGTTCGGTGCCGCAAATATGTCTGAAGTTTTTCTTTCATCTTTTTCTTTCTTTCTTGCTCCTTCGCTAAGAGCAAATCTTCTTCATTCTTGAACTCCCCAAACGGAAAAGATACTGTTTTGGGGAAGCGAAAAAAGGAAAACCTACAAGGAAGAATCCTCAACAAGCTACCCACTTGTGATCGTCGAACAAGATGATTCATGCTCAAGTCAAAAGACAATCACATAAACAAATCCTATATTATATAGCCCAATATCTTTTCTTATTGGATTTTATATGCTTTCGTAACACATCATTTTTCTCTTAAACAACCTTGCAACAACTATACATCAATAATCACATCAAGCTATATATCCCGAATATTGTACCTAGCCGTCAATATTGGAATTTCTGAAGATAAATGGAAAAGTAAATGTAATGAATAACATAAACAGTAAATAAGAGTATTTCTCGTTAACAAAAAAAGGAAAAATAAGAAATTTTCCTTGATGCATCTTGAAATGTCGATTAGGGTCACCAAAATTGGAACGAAGAAATTAAATAAAGGAAACACACAATTAAGGCCAATTTTCCAGAATCCATAGATTTATATGCAAAGCCCCAATTTTTCCAAAATTCTACTTCCAGTACCTATATTTGAAATCTTTACATTTCCAACCCAATATTCTGCATAAGTATTATAGTTTTCATTAACTTTTTTTACTTACTTGCGCAGCCCAAATTTAGCGATGTTGCCGTTAAAATAGCCGATTTCGGATTGGCGAGGAGAGTTGACGGGGTTTTAATGCCGTCTAAAGAAGTGGACGAGATTAGAGGAACGCTGTTATAAATGTCTCCCTGTTAACAGAGCGGATATTTTAAACTAAAAGACAGCATATTTTGTATAAAATACTGCATATTTTAGACAAAGATACCAGATATCCGTATATAAAATACCGGATATCCATATACAAAAATACCGGATATCCATTAACAGGGCTAACTGGAGACTACTAGTCTTACTACAGGCATTTCAGTTATCCGCATGAACAGTCTCGTCGAAATCGTTCACAAAATCAGATGCATCGAGGTATGATGTACCCTCAAAATGCTTTGTGAGGTTCGCTGCTTTCTCTTTTCCTTTTTGAGACTCTTTGAACAATTTGCAAAGATGTTCAGGGGTTTGACATACATGACCCCAATGTCCTTTTGATCCACATCTATAACATATGTTCTCACGCTTCTATGTGTTACTTCCCTGAGATTCTTTTCCCTTAGGACCTTGTTCAGATCAAACCCATTTATAAGATCTCTTGCTTTGTGGGTGAAAATATCTTCCACGTTCACGATTAAATCGACGTCCACGACCTCAAAGGTTTGACTTCCTCTCTCCGTATTTTCCACATCTGTTGCATTCACTTCTGGAAATGTCGTTGTTCCCGTAGGACGAGAGTTGTGGTTAGGAGAAGTTCATTGTTCTTCTCCGCCAATATGAGAGTTACAATTAACTCATAAAATTTTTTGTATCCGCAATTTCTATACATCTCTAGGAAAACTCGATGTTCTTTATGAAAAGTGAGGTAAGTCTTCTCAAACATTTCAACTTTGGTAATAGGCTTACCACAATATTTTAATTGCGATACAATTCTCAGCATAGCGGAATTATAATCTTCCACTTTCTCAAAGTCCCGGAATCTCAAGTTTTTTAGTCGTCTAATGCATGAGGGAAAGTTATTTCTCTCTGGTTGTTAAACCGTGGTTTTAAAGCTAGCCACAACTCTTCTCGATCTTCTATGTGCGCACAGTCATGCATCACATTTTCATCGAGATATTTTCTCAAGAATATTATTGTCTTGGCCTTATCTTTGGAAGGCGACATATTTTCTAATTTTATGGTCTCTGACAATTCTTGCAACTCTAAATAGAGTTCCACATCTGTCATCCATGCTATGTAGTTTGCTCCAATAATTTTGAGAGCCGGAAACTTAAGCTTATCAATGTTTGCAATTAATTATCTAAACACAAAAGCGAATAAATAATATTAATAAGATAATTTTATTTGTCTTAGAATGCATCGTATATATTTATAATGCAAGTGATTACAAAGAACACAAATGCATAGAAAAGTAAAACAATGCTAATGGTAAACTCTTCGTGAGTAAATCTCCAACAAAGAGACCATAAATACAAGTAATAATTGCAATTAAACAAACAATTAAAAACAAGCTAATCATTTTCCAAAAATGAAAAATTAAACAACTTTCTTTAGAAAATTATATGAGTGATGTGATTTTAGATGAATGAAAGAGTGAAAATATGAGTGTATTTATAGATTGAAAATTATTGTTCATAGCCGTTTGAAAAGTGTAAGATTTTTTTAAAAAAAATTTTGTGACCGTTGGTGAAAATTATTAAACATAAAATAAATCATAGATTTAACAATCAATCAATTAAAATTTAGCAATTTCAGATATATGTTAATATACAGTGGTTGAGCCTCCTTATATTAACCATAATATAAATATAATATAATGACAATATTATGGTAATGGAGTCTCCACATTATAACAGTAAATAAATTATAGTGACGGAGTCATCAAAATTATTAGCGGCTGAGCCGTCCATTGTTATGGTGCGTTAAGCAACCATTACAATAATTACTTACAGGGACGAAATACCTCCCACTATAGTAACAAATAAATAGTGTTGTTTTGAACAACCACTGAAAAATAAAATTTTTTAAACGAGGCGATATACCGCCCGGTAGAATAACATATATAGTATAATAACATATATATTATAAATATATAACTATAACACACCATAGAGTGATCATGCTGATAACGTGTTATAAAAATTATTTGATTTTTTGGTGAATATAATATAAATAATAGAGAGTAATTATGTACCCATAGAAAGATTGGGATACTGAATAAAAGAAAGACGAGAGAGAGAGTTTTTACTTCTTCTATAATTGAAATTTGTAAAACGTATTGGTGTATCTTACAATGAACGATTCATTGTACTATTTATAGAGGTAAAAAGATAAGTTACAGTGCTTGCATAGTGATGATGGACTCCACAAAAGTCACGTAATATTTTCCACATGTTCGCATCCTTTTGTGACTTTGTGATATTCTCCTTTTGTTGACTTTCGTAACAATTTCCTTTTTAGAGTTTTTTTAGAGTTATGTGAGTCCAACCCAATTTATTTTAAGAATTGGACCTCCCTTAATTTATGAAAATGAAAGTCCATTAGCCTTTTTTTTGTTATAATTACAAATCTGGCCCAATTTTTTTAACCTAATAATTTATTCTGTTCTTCTTATTAAATAAAGAAGCAACGTGTTGCATCCTTTTTTAAGTCGACAAAGCCAAAAAAAAGAAAAAGCAACCGATCGTCGTTTTGGTGTGTTTTCAATTTCTCTGTTTCACGCCTTCACTACAACAGATTCTTCAAAACCAAGCAAGTTAATTAGATGCAAAACTAGATTTTGTTTTATAATCAAATTATTATTTTTTAAAAGTTATATTTAGAAATAAAAATTCCAATATATGATTTTATTTTATGTTGACAATTATTTTTGTAATTCTTTTCAGATAAAATAATGAATACTTTGAAAATCTACTATGTAAGAAAAGAACCATCTACACCTCGCAATGAACCACCATCTACACGTCGCAGTGAACCACCATCTCCACTTTGTAGTGAATCAGATGATATTGATTTACTTTGGGATCATGTTGATAAAAAAATAATAGCAGATTATCATCCGAATCAAAGAGATGAGGTAGTTCAAAAATACTTGATTCGAGGTCTTTGTCAACCTCGTGGACATACTTTTAAACAAATATTTATAGGAATAACATTGAGGTGATTTAACCCATCTTGGTTTGATCAATACAGAAATTGGTAAGAGTACAATATGAAAAAAAAAAGCTTGTGTTGTTACTTATCACAGATGGATTCTGTAGGTGGAATAATTTCAAGAGTTTTTCAGAACATGTGGAAGGTGTTGATAGTTTTCACAACAGTGCAATTATGAAGTGTGAAAACTTGATGAAACAAGGTCAGTCTATTGAGCATGCATGCTAAACAAGATGATATTACAAAAAAATAAGGATTGAATGCTTCTGTTGATGCTTCAAGATACTTATTGTAACAAGGGTTAGCTTTTCGTGGTCATGATGAATTGGAAAAATCTGCTAATAGAGGAAACTTTGTGGAACTCTTGAAGTACGCTGCTGATCAAAATGAAGTTGTGAGTAAGGTTAATTTAGATAATGCTCCTGGAAATAATCAGATGAAATCTCCTAAAATCCAGAAAGATATTGAAGATATTCTTTTTGGTATATGTTTCTAGTACGTAGAGTGCTTAGTTAATGCTAATCTGTATCATCACTCTTGTTCAAACTTCACCAACATATCCTCCTCCTCTCATCGCCTCCACCATTTTCCTACTCAACTGATCTTTATCCATGATAGGCTTGATAGCATCTTGCAGCTCACGCTTCCCCAATAATCTTAAAACATCAACTGCACTCTCAATGTCTGTCTGACCCTCCACATATTGAACACATGTGTATGCAGACAATGAGACAATGCAAGATTCTTATTTGGATCCCATCCATTTTGCCTCACTTCCATCCCCGTTTTCTTCCTCTCCTCCTCTTCCTTACGATTTTCTAGCATGTCGTTCACTTTTGACTTGGTGTCTTGTATCGCGAGTTTTCTGTAGTGATCAAATTCCAGAATATCTTTTGTCTTGATTTCCAAAATACGATGCTCCCCGGAATACCACTCTTCAAGAACCTCGTGAACCCCTTCGATATCATCGTGAAACCAAAAGACATCAATCGTGCGACTATATTGACCGATTGTATCAAGCACTTTCCTATCCTTAGCTAAGTTCCACAAACGGCGAAGGTCTTCCTTTTCTCCTATACGCCTATAAATTAACATGAGATACCAATAGACTTCTGGTCCGAGGATGTCGTAATACTCATCATTAACCAATAATGGCTCTGACTTACGCAACATGGCTAAACCAAACCCCTTTGGTCTTTTCTCCTCCAACTTGTTCAAAAACTTTTCCATTCCACTTACGTTATATGCATATATGTGTTAGATTGTGGGCTTCCAACTCAAAACCAATTGGCAATGATTGGAGAGGTCCATATCTTATATATACTACTTAAATCCTACTCAACTTCCAATGTGGGATATTGTATCCCTAATACGCCCCCTCGAGATGATGGCTTCTTTAGGCATCAATCTCGGTATGTTCAGGCATGAATCGGTGGGCCAACTATTGGGCAGGGCCGATTGTGGATTGGGTTGAGTATGTGCGGACCGGGCTCTGATACCATGTTAGATTGTGGGCTTCCAACTCAAAACCAATTGGCAATGAGTGGAGAGGTCCATATCTTATATATACTACTTAAGATCCTACTCAACTTCCAATGTGTGATATTGTATCCCTAATAATATGTAAGAAGCTAACATCTTGTAAATCGGTATTCCTTCACGTTCCATCTTTTCGCCGTCCCTCTCTTTTGATTTATAAATGCTTCTGAGTTCAAAAAGCAGAGTCGTGCGAGTATGTTTACTGATGTCAAACTCTTTCCTACCCTTAGCTAAGTTCCAGAAACGGAGAACGTCTTTTGTTTCTCCTATACGCCTATAAATTATCATGAGATACCTATAGACTTTTGGTCCAAGGATGTCGTAATACTCATAATTAACAAATAATGGCTCTGACTTACGCAACATAGCTAAACCATATCCCTTTGGTCTTGTTCAAAAACTTTTGCATTCCACTTACGTCACATACTGATATGTAAGAAGCTAACATCTTGTAAATTGGTACTCTTTCAGATTCCATCTTTTCGCCGTCTCTCTGGCGCTGATGAACGCTTTTGAGTTCCAAAGCTTCTTCATTCTTGAATGAAATTGTATGAATCTCCGTGAGAGGAGAGTTGTATATTCATTATGTATATATAGTGTTACAAGTGATAAGATCATATCTTTGCGAATATGAGGAGATATACATAATTATAAGATTCTATATCCTATCTAACACCCTCCCGTAGTCGGAGCGGGAGGTAGCCAAACACTCAGACTGGACCGAAAAGCAAGAAACAGAGTAGTCGGTAGACCCTTAGTGAAGATGTCGGCATACTGGTAGGAAGAGGGAACATGGAGAACCTTGATGTAGCCTAACGCAACCCGTTCACGCACAAAGTGAATATCAATCTCAATATGCTTTGTACGCTGATGCTGGACAGGATTGGTAGACAAATAAACGGCACTGACGTTATCACAGAACATAAGAGAAGTTCGAGGCAACGAGATTCGCATTTCGACAAAAAGGTTACGTAACCAGGTAAGCTCAGCCACAGCGTTGGCAACACCCCTATATTCTGCTACCGCACTTGACCAAGATACCGTTTGCTGCCTCTTCGGGGACCAAGAAATAAGATTATTGCCAAGAAAGACACAATATCCGGACGTCAAGCGACGTGTGGTCGGACAGCCAGCCCAATCAGCATCAGAGTAGGCGATCATAGCCATAGGAGAAGACCGATAAAGCTGAAGACCGTGTGTAATGGTGCCCTTGACATAGCGCATAATACGTTTGAGAGCATTGAAGTGTATTTTGTGAGGATCATGCATGAACAAACACACCTGCTGAACGGCATACGCAATGTCCGGTCGAGTAAAGGTAAGATACTAAAGAGCTCCAGCAATACTTCGATACAGCGTCGGATCCTTGACCGGTGGACTGTCGATAGTAACTTCAGCAAGCTTCGGATTCGTGTCAACTGGTGTGAGGCACGGATTACACCTTGTCATGTTGGCCCGGTGTAGAATGTCAGCCGCATAATTCTGTTGATGAAGAAACGTACCCTGTTTGTTGCGAATGATGGAGATTCCAAGAAAGTGATGAAGCTCTCTGAGATTTGTCAAAAGCAGAGTGTAGTGCCGCAATCACGTCATTAAGGAGACTGGTCAAGGAGGCGGTGAGAGCGATGTCATCGACGTAGAGGAGCAAATACGCAATGTCTTTGCCGCGAGGTAATACGATTAGCGACGAGTCCATGGTGCTCTGTTCAAAACCAAACTGCTTGGCAAACGTAGAGAACCGAGTGTACCAGGCACGGGGAGCCTGTTTGAGCCCGTAAAGAGAACGTCGCAAGAGGCAGACATGATCCGGCTTGTTGGGGTCCTTGAAGCCCGGCGGTTGATACATATAAACGATTTCTTTGAGATCACCGTGGAGGAAAGCATTCTTAAAGTCAAGCTGTCGGAGCGGCCAACCCTTCACCTTTGCTTCATGTAGAAATGCGTGAATGGTGGCTGGTTTAACGACTGGACTGAACGTCTCATCACAATCAATACCTGGTTGTTGAGACTTCCCATTAGCAACCAGCCTAGCTTTGTATCGTGCGAGCTTGCTCGTTGGATCATACTTATGCCTGTATAACCACATAGATCGAATAATGTTAGCATTCTTGGGCCGTGGTACAAGAAACCACGTCCCCGTTTTAATAAGAGCATTGTACTATGTTCCCATGGCCGGATTCCAATTAGGATCCTTTGCCGCCTGTATGTGGTTTAAGGGTAAGGGAGAGACAGCAGTGGTGTGAAGGCAAAGGCGATTGACTGGTTTAACGATACCGGCCTTGCTGCGTGTTTGCATAGGGTGTGAGGACACAGTTTGGGAAACAGTTGGCGTAGGAGAAACAACGGATGGAGGTGCAGGATTAGCAATAGGCGGAGGCGGAGGAGCTACTGGCTGAGTAGACAGAGGAGGAAGATGAGGTATAGGTGGAACCGGGACGATAGCCTCCTCAGATGGTGACGGAGCTGGCACAGCCGTAAAGCGGAAAACATTCTCATCAAAGATCACATGTCGCAAAAAAATGATCTTGTTTGTGTGAATGTCGAGACAGCGGAATCCGCGATGATCGAAGGGATAACCCAGAAACACACATGCCGTGGACCGGGGAGCGAGTTTGTGAGCTGTCATAGGCAGTAGATTTGGATAACAACGAGAACCAAAGACCCAAAGATGATCATACCGTGGTTGTTTGTTGTAAAGACGGATGAAGGGAACCTCATTGTTGATAGAAGTTGAAGGCAACATATTGAGGATGTGTGCTGCAGTGTGTAGGGCTTCCACCCAATATGTGTGAGGCATGTGAGCCTGGATAAGAAGTGTGCGTAGGAGATTGTTGAGGGTCCGCAACATGCGTTCTGCTTTGCCATTCTGCTGAGAGGTATAAGGGAAAGAGAACCTAAAACTCGTACCACTGGCAGCAAAGTGATCTCAAAACAAGCGATTGTCATATTCCTGGCCATTGTCACACTGAAGGAAGGTGATACCACGGCGAAACTACGACCAAACAACCGCCGAGAAATGAAGATACCTACTAAAAACATCACTCTTTCGCTTGATAGGATAAACCCACACAAAATGACTGTAATCATCAAGGAAAATTAAATAGTATTTGATGCCACTAATGCTTGAAACAGGAGATGTCCATAAATCCGAGTGAACTAACTCAAAAGGTTTGGAAACAAAAGAAGTCAAAGAACTAAACGGAAGACGGACATGTTTGCCTAATTGACACGCATGACACAATTTTGTCATGTCGGTCTTAGTAAAAGAAATAACACCCGAGGAAACAAGAGACTGGAGAGCAGAGGAGCCAAGATGACCGAGACGGCGATGCCACAGGGAACCCAGTTGTGCAAGAGCCGAGAAAGCTTGTGCAGGCGAGACCGGTGGCGTGATGGTATACAGGGGACCATCATTGTTGCATCATAGGAGCTTCATCCGAGTCCGAAGGTCCTTAACACAAAATCCAAAGGGATCAAATTCGACAGTACACATATTATCGGTAACAAACCGGCGAACGGATATGTGGTTCTTGACAATGGATGGGCTCACTAAGAAATGATGTAAATGAATAGGTCGTGATGATGTGGGTATGGATGAGGAGCCGGTGTGAGTTACAGGGGCAGAGGATCCATTACCAACTATAATAGAGGGAACAATGCTTTTATTAAAAATGGAACGTAGCCCACCTGGCTGATTTGCTATGTGGTTGGTCGCGCCGGTGTCCATCACCCAAGAGGTTCCAGTCGGATCCTGCAACGTCATGGTACTGAAGGCTTGAGGCAGAGTGGTTAGCTGCGGCGTGGTTCCCATCGGTTGCACCGGATAAGGAGTCTGGACGTAGTGAGCCTCACTGTGTGGTCGAGAGGGAGGGTAAGGTCCAATGGAGCCACGAGGAGCACCATACGGTGGTGAGTAGGCCGGAGGATAGGGCAGTGGGGGGAAAGATGGCGGCGCCCCATACTGCGGAGGATACGGCCATGGATATTGAGTGTAGCTCCATGGAGGAGGAAACCCGAACTGGTTGTTGTTCCAGTTGTTACAACCTCGTCCACGGTTGTTACGTCCCCTGCCTCTGTTGCGATGGTTAGGATTGTACCCGTGGCCGGAGTTGTTGTTGTGTTGCTGCGAAGTGTGCTGTTGTTCTTGATGCTGATCGGTGAAAAGGACCGTTGGCGACGAAGGATTGGTGGTGTGCTGAGCCGTAGGTTTGACTTGTTTGTCAAGGCGCTTCTCTTCCATCAAGAGCATTGAGCGAGCCTTTCTGAACGAGGGAAAGGGTGTCTGATGCTGGATAACATTGATGATGTTGTCAAACTTGTCAGACAAGCCGTTCAACATGTGCATCACTAGAGCCCGATCAGAAACAGGGGAGTCGAGGTTAGCCAACAAGTCGGAGAGAGACTTCAATTTGTGGCTATAGTCGGTGATGCTCATATCACCGATCTCAAGAGTGCGGAGGTCGTTGATCATACTGGAGCGAACGAGCCTCCTTGTTATCACGAAATAAGTCTTCAAGCGTGAGCCAGATGTCACGCGCTTTGGATTTGGCTTTGAGGATGGTGTCAAGGAGTTGTTCCGACACCGTGCCATAAATCCACATTTTTACAAGCTCATCACGTTCTTTCCACTGTTTTTCATCATCAGTGGTAGGCACAGAGGAGCCATCAAGATGTCCCAATACACCAAAACTGCTGCAATGGGTTTCGAAGAGCTCACGCCATACGTCATAATTCAGCTTGTTGAGATCAAGCTGGATGGGGATGTAGCCTCGAATCTGTGTGATTCCAAAGGGCTTATCAGTTTTGGGAGTGATGGCGGTTTAGGAGGAGCCGGTCATCGTCACCAATCACGATTCGAACAAAAAACGAAATGAAAGAAGAAAATAAGAAAAGAGAAAAAAGATAGACGGAGAGAGTAGAGAGCGGAGGAAGATCGATTAAAGGATTGAGAATAGCTTTAGTTCTGATACCATGAAATTGTATGAATCTCCGTGAGAGGAAAATTGTATATTCATTATGTATATATAGTTTTACAAGTGATAAGATCATATCTTTGCCGAATATGAGGAGATATACACAAACATAAGATTGTCATATATCCTATCTAACATTGAACTCCCTAAACGGCAAAGATATTGTTTTTGGAAAGCGAAAAAAGGAAAACCTACAAGGAAGAATCCTCAACAAGCTACCCACTTGTGATCGTCGAACAAAATTATTCATGCTCAAGTCAAAAGACAATCACATAAACAAATGCTATAATATATAACCCTATATCTTTTCTTATTGGATTATATGCTTTCGTAACACATCATTTTTTTCTCAAGCTATAATATATCCATAATATTGTAGATAGCGTCACTATTGGAATTTTTGAAAATAAATGGAAAAGTAAATATAATGAATAAGAAGTTACTTTTATAACACATAAAAAAAATGAAAGTAATGAACAAAAATAAAAATAAAAGGAATCACACAATTAAGACAAATTTTCCAGAATCCATAGATTGATATGGAAAGCCTCAAATTTTCCGGAATTCTACTTCCAATACCTAATTATGAAATTTTTACATTTCCAACCCAATCTTCTACAATAAGTATTATAGTTTTCATTAGTCAATGATCTTAACATTTTTTACTTACTGGCAAAGCAGCCAAAATTTAACGACGGTGCCGTTAAATAGCCGATTTCGGATTGGCGAGGAGAGTTGATGGAGTTGTAACGCCGTCTAATGAAGGGGTTGAGATAAGAGGGACGCCGCTATTGGGTTACCGTCCGGTGACGGGAGTGTTTTAAAAACAGAGTTGAAGGCTAGTTTTTTTTAACACCTAGTTAAGATCTAAGTTCAATGATACTGATTCGTATCTTTATGTGTAATCGAGTTATTAATACTTAATACAATTCGAAATCCCGATCATAGCAAACCTTTGACCAAGTT
This sequence comes from Camelina hispida, assembly GCA_023657505.1. Lineage (NCBI taxonomy): Eukaryota > Viridiplantae > Streptophyta > Magnoliopsida > Brassicales > Brassicaceae > Camelina > Camelina hispida. Next base: position 24,832,318 of record CP094632.1, on the reverse strand, counting down.
CTGAAAATTTCCAGGTCGAAGCACCGTCGGTGACCATGTAATCCTATCCAAAACCAATAAAGACTCCATCTCTACTCTCAGTAACTTGTAATGCAAGCAAGGGCTCTCAGACGAAATAGTGAGGTGTGACTTGTGACTTGTGAGTTGTGAGTGATGAAATGGGTTTCCGGGTTAGGTTTGGGGAAGAGAAGACTTTTGTTAAAATCATTATTAAGAGACGTAAGTTGAAAACGTGTATATTAATGTTTTTATTTTTTTTTGACACCAATTATTGTACTCTTCGTTTTAAATTTTCTTACAGTAAAAAGCTGTCCTTTTTCTAACCTGCTCAATCAGAAATCATGTGAGCATTGGTCATGCAATAATTTAAAGCGATTGCACGTTTCCACTTATTTAAATAATACCCTTCAATAATTTATTTATGTTGTCTCATTGAACAACATGTGAACAGCGATCGTGCAATCGTCTCGCCCAATGAGATGCAGTACATATCGAGACTTATGTCCTTCCGGACCTCCGGTATGGCTTTAATTATGGAATTATAGGCAGTTTCCCTTGTCACACAAACTCTGCGTTCACAAGGTGAAGCTTCTTTTTGAGTTATCTGTGTTTCATAATTTATGTTATTTGTGTTTGGAGCTCAATAAAATGCATTTTAAGAAGCAAATAAGGGCTAGCTAATTAACACCTTTACCAGGTTCATACATTATTATACAATCAAAGAGACAAATATTGGAAGCCAAGTAAATCAATCAATCATGGAGTAGCTACATGCTCTAAAAATTCCACATCGGCTAGTAGGTTCACTAGTACATCCGACCGTAGGGTAGCCTGAACATCAATACTTCCTTCATTGATTCCTGGGAAAAGTGTAAGCTTTCCATTGAGACTACTCGACGGTCCAGATCGAGCTGCAATAGGTTTGCCCCAACCAAAATCTTTGTTGTATACTTCGAACCGGGGAGAGCTTGCGATAGCTATAGTGTCACCATCTACTTTACTGCCAATGCCTAATTTTAGGTTCTTAACATTTTTAACCCAATCCTCAGCAAATCTTCTACAGTTTTCATTCGTTTGCGAGCTCACTACTTTTTTTATTTCCAGAGCAGCCCAACCCAAACCACGATCCAGCAGCTCTTCCACGGTCGTTACGGCTGATGCAAGATAGACCATATTCCCAAAACAATCTTTTTCAAGCGGAGGATTTATCCTCTGCCTCAAGTCCACCGCTAGTTTGCATTGTGTCTCTCCTTCTTGGCTCAAACCACTGTGTCTGATGATTGATCGCCACATATGTGCCGAAACCGCTTGAAGTGATGAAATTACGAGGTCACTAGAGCCAACCTCGTTGTTGGCTTTAGCTTTGAGATCTGAAACATTCTTCTTTGTGAAGTGAAGCATCCAATGTTTCGTAGTCTGCACGGACGAATATTCACGGCTTGGTGGTGGCGTCTCCGTCATTGAAACCGGAATATGGATCGGGTAATCGATCCCTTCAAGAAACCATCTTTTAAGAACAAGAGGCTTATGATCGAAACATGAACCACTCGAGCAAATCTGGGACCAAGTATGAAAGAAATCCCACATAGAAAATCCGTCTGCCACCATGTGGTTGTAACTGTAACCGATGAATACTCCATCCTTCATCTCGGTGACTTGTACAACAAGCACGGGCTCGGGTGCGCCATCACAGTTTTTTAAACCGTTGCGGGGAAAGAAATCATCTAGGATACAAGGCACATAACCATCAGGTTGAAGAATATCACTCACCGAGACAGATTTAGCTTCGGCGTGGAGAAATCTAGCGCCAGAGTCATCACAGTCTACAAATAACGACACCGTATTGTCTTCAAGATTCTCCGTCTTCACGAGACGACCCGCGAAAGGGAAGTATATATCTAAGGCAAGAGAGAGGGAGGCCTTTAGCTGAGAGATGAGATTGTAACTGGGATCGGGTTTTGGAAAGAGAAGACCTCTTTGAGGACTACTGAACTGAAGAAGACTGAAGTCAAATGGAGTAAGATGGAGCTTAGTTCGACCGGATTGTTTGCTGTTTACGGGTCGAACAATGCTCGACGACACTAAAACTACCCCTCCTGCCATGTTTAGTCTCTAATGTGAGTCTTTGAAGCTGTGAAGAAAGAAAAAGTAAAACTTGGCTAGGCTTAAATTATACCCACTTGCCAATAGGAGAAGAGTAATATTGCGCGTGTTATACGTTGTAAGACTTTTCTCTTGTCCTTTTCTTTTTCTTTCTTTTGAATTTCAACCTACCACTTGTACAAACTAGAAAGTGTATATATCCAATAATCTAATATAATAAAGTAGGGTTACACCTCTAAGAAGTTCTATCTATCTGCCACGTCGCACTTCTGAATTCTCTGTTTTTTTAAATAATGTTTTATCTCATGTTTAAGCCAATTGATATGTAAATCATTAATGGGCCACAAAATTTTGTCGACTTCTCGAAGAAAAACCGACGAAATCTATGACTTCCAACTTCTCCTCTTCCTCGCATCTCTCTCTTCCCCACCCCTTCCCCCCTTATCTGTTCAATTCTGCGAGATTTTGAATCAGCCGAGTCGAAGGGAATCTCGACATCTCCATTCTTTCACAGCTTGACATATGGCAACTATAAAACTGACACCTGTCCAAAAAAACTTGTTCACCAAAATTTTAACTAAACTACCAATAAAAAACATTTAATCAAATACATATAACTCACACTTTAAACATAAAACTAAAAAAATATATTTTCAGTTAATCCACAAATAAGTCATTTAATCTTACACTTTAAAATTAAACTTTCTTATATAATAAAGTAGGGTACCTCCTAAAACTTTCTTCCACAACTACTGTAAAACTAACACTTGTCCAAAAAACTTATTCACCAAAAATTTAACTAAACTACCAATAAAACATATTAAATTAAATAAATATAACTCACACTATACATGTAAAACTAAAAATATATATTTTCAATTAATCCAAAAATAAAACATTTAATCATACACTTTAAAATTAAAACTTTAATAGAAACCTTAAAAGAAAATTCAATTAAACCATAAGTAAAACACATTTTATTTTATATATTTAACTCAAAATTTAATATAAAACTGAAAAAAAGATTTCCAATTAAACCATAAATAAAACACATTCAATCATTTAAGTTTAACTAACCCTTTAATATAAAGCTAAAACGGTTCAATCAAAACAATAAATAAAACACATTTAATCATATACATTTAACTCATACTTTAGTATTACAATTGAAATAAGATATAAAATATTTCCAATTAAACCATAAATAACACTCATTTTGTCATATGAAACTAAAAAACTATTTCTAATGCAACCACAAATAAAATACATTCAATCATATAAATTTAACTCACACTTTAATATAAAATTCATAAAATTATTTCCAATTAAACTATAAATTAAACACATTTAATCATATACATTTAACTCACACTTTAATATTAAAACTGAAATAAAATAAATTTGCATTAACTTTATTTCTCTACTCAATTTTATTCAACACACAATAAATTAGAATCAACTCTCATACTTTTTAGTTTCAAAACTATAACTCTCATCACTTCCCATTCCATAAATACTCATTTTTCATTCTCTCATTCTCTTTCACTTCATCTTAACTATTATACATTTTTTGCGATTTTTTGTTGGTTGGTTAGTTGGTTATTGTTGTTTGTGTTAAAAAAAAACAAATTAAATATTATTAAGTGAAGATGTTCGCATGTTTTTGGCGAAGTGAGCAAGTACAGGGACAAAGTGAAGTTTGTTACAAGTATGGCAAAAGAAGTGGAATCTGCTTATAAGGCTGCTCAGGTAGGAAACCGCGGGGGTGAACAAGTGGAATGAATGATCTGTTGGAAACCTCCGGGTGATGGATGGGTGAAGCCGAACACTGACGGGGCTTCACATGAGAATCCGGGTCTGGCCACAGCTGGAGGAGTACTGCGAGATAGGATGGGGCAATGGTGCAGAGGTTTTGCTTTGAACATAGGTATTTGTTCTGCGCCTTTAGCGGAGTTATGGGGAGTGTATTACGGTCTCCATATTGCTTGGGAATAGAGAGTAACACGGCTTGAGCTGGAGGTTGATTCGGAGTTAGTTAGTTGATAAAATTATTTCAAATTAAACCATAAATAAAACACATTTTATCATATACATTTAACTCACACTTTAATATTAAAACTGAAATAAAATAAATTTGCATTAACTTTATTTCTCTATTCAATTTTTTCAACAAATAATAAATTACAATTAACTCCCATACTTTTTGTTTCTAAATTGTAACTCCCATGACTTCCCATCCTATGAATACTCATTTTCTCATGCTCTTTCACTCTTTCTTAAATATTATACCATTTTTGTGTTTTTCTTGGTTGGTTGTTATTGTTGTATGTGTCCCAAAAAAACAAAATTTAATATTATTAGAAAAGCTTAATTGTAAATTTTAACTTTAGATACTATATGATATATATCTTACATTTTTTTTTTGAAGATACATCTCTATTGTCCCTAAAACAAACATTTTCATAATCAACCTATTACATCATACAACTATCTTAGATTTTAAAATTAAAAAGTTTTCTCTAATGGCATCTATGCTTAATTGAAATCCTACCTTATTCTTATCTCCAAACTAAATTACCAAAGATTTCCATAAAATATAGTAATGTCTAAACTCTTCTAAACTCACACTTTAATATAAAGCTCAAATATCGACAAAAAAAACAACATCAGCTACACAATCTCATATTCCAACAATCCACATTTCATAAACATAACCAATTTTTGTATTACCTTTCATGAATAATTTGACAGATTTTATACATGCATCTATCCTATCATTTGGACCAGCTAACCCACAACCACTCAAAGTCTTCTTTGAAAGCGAATACCACAATCCAATGCAACAAGAACACTTGATGTGGAAGCAGTAATTTAAGACCTAGAAATAACAATCAACTTGTCTTCAAGATCTACGAGGAACTCAAAATATCGACACTCTATTTTGCAATCACAAAATAACATGTCCTAATTATAGAATACAAATAGTATAAACTATAATACTATTTAAAATTCGATAAAAACATAAATAATATGATAATTTAAACTTTTAAAAAGTTTTTTTAAATTGTTCATAATTTAGAAAAGGATAAATTGATCATTTAACATTAACTATATAGTTAATGAATACAAATAAAACAATTCCAAACCCTAATAACTTTTAACCAAAAAAATAAAGTTTCTCGATACAAATAAACTTTATTGGTATGATCTTCAAATTGTAAAATCTCTCGAAATTTTTTTAAAAAAAATTAATTTATTCTTAATGACTTTTAACCAGAAAACAAATTAATATAATAATCTCGTGCAACGCACGAGACTCAACCTAGTATCTATATATAATAGCAAACCCACTTTTTTGTGTCAACTTTTAATCCAACGAATGAGATTAGTTCCAGTTTTAATCCAACGGTTTAAAATTATTAATCGTGTCTTTTCGTCGCACCCCCATCTTTCAAAAATCACACCTCTTAGTCTTTGCATCTCTTTGTTGTACCTCCTGGTTTCAAAAATCACATCCATTAATTTTTACACCTTTTAAATCACACCTCTTAATCTTTGCATTTATTTGTTGTACCTTCTGGTTTCAAAAATCACATCCATTAATTTTTACACCTTTTAAATCACACCTCCTTAGTCTTGCATCTCTTTGTTGTACCTCCTGGTTTCAAAAATCACATCCATTAATTTTTACACATTTTAATTTCACACCTCTATGTGTTACACCTCTTTGTTGTACCTCCTATATATAATAGCAAACCCACTTTTTTGTGTCAACTTTTAATCCAACGGATGAGATTAGTTCCAGATTTAATCAAACGATTTAAAATTATTAATCGTGTCTTTTCGTCGCACCCCCATCTTTCAAAAATCACACCACTTAGTCTTTTCATCTCTTTGTTGTACCTCCTGGTTTCAAAAATCACATTCATTAATTTTTACACCTTTTAAATCACACCTCTTAGTCTTTGCATCTCTTTGTTGTACCTCCTGGTTTCAAAAATCACATCCATTAATTTTTACATCTTTTAATTTCACACCTCTATATGTTACACCTCTTTGTTGTATCTCCATGTTTCACATCTATTAATTTTTACACATTTACATTTTTCACCTCTATGTCTTATACCTCTTTGTTTATTATATATAAACTTTTCGTGACTACATAAACAAGTTTCGAACAATTGTTTTCTGAGTACTAAAGAATTGTATTATTGAAGTGTTTTTTAACTTTCAAGCATCAATCGCTAATTCAAGGTAATTTAATATTTTTGCTGCGAATGACATGTAGTGTTTCTCGGTTAGATTATTATTACTGTTAGTCGACACTATTAAGCTCATACATTAATCTTAGTTTTGTTAACTTTTAGTCTCTTCAAAACTTTTAGCATTTCCGGTTTTCATGTTTTTGCATGGCTAATGTTATTAAGTACGTGTGCCATATTTTTTGCATGGCTAATGTTTTTGATTCTCAATGTGCAGATTTTATTTTTTGACTTTCTGGAAAAAACCAAAACCAATATACGAGAGGCATGATGATATGAAATTATGCTAGAGCTACGGATAAACCAAAATTTTTTAACAAACATGGTATAATTATAATTTTATATATGTTCTTATTTTAACCTATTTATCTATATATAATAGCAAACCCACTTTTTGTGTCAACTTTTAATCCAACGGATGAGATTAGTTCCAGTTTTAATCCAACGGTTTAAAATTATTAATCGTGTCTTTTCGTCGCACCCCCATCTTTCAAAAATCACACCTCTTAGTCTTTGCATCTCTTTGTTGTACCTCCTGGTTTCAAAAATCACATCCATTAATTTTTACACATTTTAAATCACACCTCTTAGTCTTTGCATCTCTTTGTTGTACCTCCTGGTTTCAAAAATCACATCCATTAATTTTTACACCTTTTAAATCACACCTCCTTAGTCTTTGCATCTCTTTGTTGTACTTCCTGGTTTCAAAAATCACATCCATTAATTTTTACACTTTTTAATTTCACACCTCTATGTGTTACACCTCTTTGTTGTACCTCCATGTTTCACATCTATTAATTTTTACACATTTACATTTCACACCTCTATGTCTTACACCTCTTTGTTTATTATATATAAACTTTTCTTGACTACGTAAACAAGTTTCGAACAATTGTTTTCTGAGTATTAAAGAATTGTATTATTGAAGTGTTTTTTAACTTTCAAGCATCAATCTCTAATTCAAGGTAATTTAATATTTTTGCTGCGAATGACCTATAGTGTTTCTCGGTTAGATTATTATTACTGTTAGTCGACACTATTAAGTTCATACATTAATCTTAGTTTTGTTAACTTTTAGTCTCTTCAAAATTTTTAGCCTTTCCAGTTTTCATGTTTTTGCATGGCTAATGTTATTAAGTACGTGTGCCATATTTTTGCATGGCTAATGTTTTTGATTCTCAATGTGCAGATTTTATTTTTTGACTTTTTGGAAAAACCAAAACCAAGATACGAGAGGCATGATGATATGCAGTGATGCTAGAGCTACGGATAAGCCAAAATTTTTTAACAAACATGGTATAATTATAATTTTATATATGTTCTTATTTTAACCTATTTATTTTTTCTAACAAACATGGTATAAATGTTAAAATTTTTTTTTTTTGTAAGATGTCCATTAGATGTTCATGATCCAGGTTAGTTTACATTTTTTGTAAATAAAGTTTTTTTAAAATTTTAGCTGAATTATAATTTCTTATACTTTCTGGGTATCAAACATTTTGATAATATATAGAAATATTACAAATGAGCATGGAAATAGAGAGTGCCGAAGAAAAAACCAGACATACTTGTGACAACACAAAATCAAATTCTAGAAAGCGTAAGCAAGACCAAATGACAAGTCAAGTTAGAAAGAAAAGATCTACTAAAGGTAACTTATTTAGTCTTTGATGACTTTCTAATCTGTATATACAACTTTTTAAAAACATAATGTATAACAGTCACTTTTAGAGTGATCTGGAATCTGCCAAAAAAAAAAGAAAATGCAAGAAATTTATAAAATTAGTGTTTAACCTAAAGAAGCGAACATCAAAAGGTGGGATATTATTATCACCTGTTTCACCACATCGACTTCGTTTTTGCTGTCGTTTATTAAAAAAACATGATGATACTGATTCATAGACATAAGTGGGAAATCAAATAGAGGGGGATGCAGCCTGGAAGGAGAGCAGCCGACACAGTGGAATGGGATGGATTGGGAGAGACCAACATAAAATCCTCTGTTCTATATTTTATTAATTTTCTGAACTTTTGTAGTTTAAGTGAATTGCTTTGATTGAATAGCTAATGAGTGTACAAGTTTTTATCTATATGCATTCTTAGACTGTTACGTCTTGATTTTTTTTCTTTTCCAAAGAGGAATATGTGATTTGAAGCAAATATTACAAATCCATGTATCAAATGTGTTAGTAGGAAATAAGGCAATCAAGATTAACCCATTAAAAGGGAGGAAAGAAGGGGGTCTTTTGAACGTGAGACCAACATGCATGTAACTGTGGAAAGCATTATAGCCAAATATATATCTCTAAAAGTTGTAGCTGAAGAATATGAGTTACTCTATACTAACCAATTAGATTTTATTGGTCGGTCATATAAACTTGGTTTTGTACATATCTAAAAGTGAGAGAAAAAAACATTCACAAACATAAGTGAAATTTTATATATGGTTAAAAGTAATGTTCATAGTAAATCATTTGTATACAAACTCCACTTGGTTACAACATCGGAATATTGATTGTGATTTGTGAATCAGTAATCTATGGAAAGAGAAATCACGTATCAAAGTGAAGGGGAAACGAAACTCAATCCAGCCATCTACTCCGATCCCAATCTTCGACATTCCTTCGACAAGTGGCATTTAGTATTTTCTCGATACAGTAAGTAAACCAAGAGAGAAGCAGTCTCGTATGTATTTCGATTGATAATGATCAACAACAAAGACAATTTCGAATAGCGAATTAAGAAAGGATACCAATATATAGTACCATTTGGTCGGAGACAAACATAAATGAAATTTTATATATGGTTAAAAGTAATGTTCATAGTAAATCAAGCTCTAAAAAAGGCTCATTTTTGTGTGTGACAACATAAAATATAATAACATTGAAATAAATTTTTGGCTTTTTAATCAGCAGAAAGCAATAGCAAGAAATGAAAATGATCAAATTGATTGAGAAAAAAAAGAATTTAGGATGAATTACAAATGTTAAATTTCAACCTAGGATTTCACCTCCCCGTGCGGCAACGCACGGGTCGCTTTCCTAGTTTATATAATATCAAAACTAGCATTTTAAAATCTCCTCATAACTCAAATAAGTGATATGTTTGTAGAATATACAGTATGTATGAAATCTATCTATTTAACTCTATCAAATCATTAAAAATAAATTTCATATTGTTTAAAACTTTGCCTTAAAACTATATATACAATGAAACTCGGGTGTAGACTACATGCATTTGAAAACTTGGCTTCAAACATTTTCATTATTATCTACTATACAATTAGTGATGATGTTCTCCTTTTCCTTTTCTCTTTCAACATGTGCGTACTACATTTCCAAATCATAAGTACATAATGTTAATTAATGAAGGATTTGAGGAGACGACACAGTCACATGAAAATGTTTTGTTTTTCACTGTAAATTTGGGGATTTCCAAATAATTTCGGGGTTAACGAGATAAATTATCTTGCAAGTTTTTTTTTGCTCTATACACTTTATGTGTAATTTATGTTAATTTTGTTTGGAGATCAAGTAAATGCATTTCAAGAAGCAATCAAGGGCAAGCTATTTAACCATAATACCTTCGCCAGGTTCGTACTTTAAATAATCAAAGAGATAAATACCGGAGCCAGATGGTATGCTCCTAAATAAATCAATCATGCAGTAGTTACATGCTCTAAAAATTCCACATCGGCTAGTAGATTCGTTATGACATCCGACCATAGGTTAGCTTGAACATCAATACTTCCTTCATTAATTCCCGGAAAAAGATTAAGCTTGCCACTGATACTATTGGACGGTCCAGCTCGAACTGCAATAGGTTTTCCCCAACCGAAATCTTTGTTGTACACTTCGAACCGGGGAGAGCTTGCGATAACTATAGTATCACCGTCTACTCTACTGCCAAGGCCTGATTTTACGTTCTTAACATTTCTAACCCAATCCTCTGCAAAACTTTTACAGTTTTCATTCGTCTGCGATCTCACTAGTTTATTTATTTGGAGAGCAGCCCAACGCAAGCCACGATCCAGCAGCTCTTCCACGGTGGCTGTGGCTGATGTAATATAGACCATATTCCCAAAACTATCTTTCTCAAGGGGAGGAGTTACCCTCTGCCTCAAGTCCACCACTAGTTTGCAATACGTCTCTTGTTCCCGGCACACACAACTATGTCTGATGATTGATCTCCACATATGTGCAGAAACCGCTTGAAGAGATGAAACTATTCCCAGGTCGTCACTAGAGTCAACCTCGCTGTTGGCTTTAGCTTTGAGATCTGAAATGTTTTCCTCTGTGAAGTGAAAAATCCATTCTTTCGTAATTGGCACCGAAGAAAGTACTTCACGGCTCGGTGGTGGCCTCTCCGACTCTGAAACCGGAATATGGATAGGGTAATCGATACCCTCGAGGAACCATCCTTTAAGAACAAGAGGCTTATGATTGAAACCTGAACCAGTGGAGCAAATCATGGACCATGTGTGAAAGAAACCCCATACAGAAACTCCATCTGCCACCATGTGGTTGTAACAGTAACTGATGAACACTCCGTCCTTCATCTCGGTAACTTGTATAACAAGCAAGGGCACCGTGACACCATCAACGCTCTTGAAATCGTCGGCGGGAAAAAAGCGCTTCGTGAAATCGGGAACAGAGCCATCAGGCTGAAGAAAATCACTCACCGAGACAGATTCAGCTTCGGCGTGGAGAAACCTAGCGCCAGAACCATCACAGTCTATGTAAAACGACACTGTCTCGTCTTCAAGATTCTCCGTTTTGACGAGACGACCCGCGAAAGGGAAGTATATATCTAAGGCGAGAGATAGAGAGGTCTTTAGCCTAAAGATAAGATTGAAATCTGGATCGGGCTTGGGAAAGAGAAGACCTCTTTGAGCATAATCGAATTGAAGAAGACTAAGGTCATATGGAGTAAGATGGATCTTAGTTCGACCGGATTGGTTGCTGTTTAGGGGTTGAATAATGCTCGACGAGACTAAAACTACCCCTCCTGCCATTTTTTTGTCTCCAATGTGAAGCTATGAAGGAAAAAAATAAAACATGGCCAATCTAAAATAGTACCCCCACCACATGCCAAAAGAAAGCAAATCCTATCCAATGTACGTAAGGATTAAATTATTCCACAAAGCAAATCACATATTTTTGTTTTAATTAGGCTGAACTATTTCTTTATTTTTCAAATGTTACCTATAATTAATTGTATTTGTTACTATAATTAACTAAATTCATGTTATCCATAATTACCAAAAATCATACTAACCTGTACATTACCTATAATATATATTAACATTTTTGTTGTACATTTTGGTGTATGCCCTTTAAGTTTTACTTCTTTATTTTTTTTACAACATTAATCCCTAAAATAATTTCATAAATTATATTGTAGAGAAACTCAAATACTAAACTTTCTTAAATTGACAAATATTTGTTATATTTATTGCCAAAAAATCTTAACAACATCTATACATTCCGATTTTTCCAAACACAACTCTACCCATTAAAGTTTTAACCCATTAAATCTCCAAACCTATTTTTATGGATGCTAGAATCTCTCAAATTTAAATGATATACAACAGATTTTCCATAACAAAAGTTAACAATCTCCATAATTACAATCTCCAATTATAAAATGTCACATTAAATATGTTGAAAACTCCCATATAATTTGGTGTATTTTTATTTTTTTGAAGAATTACCAAAAAAAAATAAAACTCTATTAATTATCATAAATTATACTCCCTCTGTTCCAAAATATAGAATTGTTTGGCTAAAAGCACGTTTATTAAGGAAAAATTTAACACAAAATAACTCATTAATTGAACACATTAATTGACCACAAAAAAAGAAAAAAATAGAATGGATAATTAAGAATATTAAGAGACACGTTTTATTCCACTTAAATAGGGGTTGTTAACAAATAGAATGGATAAAAAAAAGCTAAACAATTCTATATTTTGGAACAAAAAAAAAGCTAAACAATTATATATTTTGGAACAGAGGGAGTATATATATTGACATGGAAAAATTATAAACTATAAAAATATGCTAATTTGGTAAAACAATTAACTTAATTAAAATTGATAACAAAAACTTATTTTGATTTTTTTTTACGCAAAAACTTAATTTGATTTTGTTGAGACGGTTTGGCATTAATCCCATATAGGGAGTTAAGTGGAATTGTTTTTTTTAAACACTTTTAGATGTGTACCAGGAGATAAATGTATTACTAGACTATACATATTACCTTGGAAACACTGCAAAAATCCTATACTTTGAATACTTATATCAAACATCTGTAAAATTTTATATTTTTAAAATTAATAAAACAATAATAAAATAACAAATAAATACAATATAAATTTTAAATTTTTAAAATTAAAAATATTGTCCCGCGGTGTACCGCGGGTTAAATCCTAGTTAATTTTTTTGTTACGAGATTTGTCATAAAGTTTTGTTGTCGGATAAAATACTTTTTTTTGAATATAATGTTAAACTAATTCAAGAAAATAATAACGTAAGGTATTTAGAGGTTAAAATGGCTTAATTTTAGTAAATAGCTCGTGAAGCAAACCAAGCATGTAGGCCTGCTACCGTCGATTGCCTCCTTGTTGAATGAGTAAGTGCTTGTTCCAACATACTTTTTTTTTTCTTTTTTGAATGTAATGTTAAAAAAAATGAAAATAATGTTTTTACAACTTGTGCAACATTTGGTTGAAAAGTGATATGGTTTAAAAAACTAAGTGAGAATAAAGAACGAGAGGAGAACCAGGCTTGCAAGCCTTTGTCATATCTTCTATCCCCTAAGAGTAGATGAGATAACAACCGATCTCTCATTTGTCTATCCACTGTTTTGATTATGCGAGCTGCTGGATTAGGAGACTGTCTGTGCCGCCTGGAGTTTCGTTCCTGCCAGATGTTGTAGATTGATGACCGTTTGGAAGACCGTTTGGAAGAGATAGCGGACCATGAAACTCTCAAGTCGATCATGCCATTGTCCGCAAACTGATATGATGAGGGAGTGCCAATCCGTTGTATACTTAGCCTTGAGAATGTTTTTTGCTGTAGCTCCCCAAACCTCTGATCCGAAGCTGCAGATGAAGAAGAGATGGTTCCTGGATTCCAGAGCATTGTTACAGAGGTAACATGTCCTGGACAGACTCGAGTTCCAATTGAGCATCCGATCACCTGTAGACAGTCTATCTTGCACTGCAGGCCAAACACAAAACGAAAATTTGGGTGTAGAGTGCATAAACCATACGGCGTTATACCAAGATACAGTTGCAGCAGCGTGGCGAATATTATTCTATGTATCTCTCGTGGAAAATTTTGGTCTGTAGGCATCATTTTGCCCCTTCAATAGAACCACATCAGCCTCTGCAGTGCGGTGGAGGTATGAACCATGAAGAGCCTCTTCTACCGCATTGAAAACAACCTATTGGAGTATGGGCCGGCAGTCCATGTTGGGCTTTGTTAATGTCGGTTATATTAACCCTAATATTGTTGTAAACCCTAAAACCTAGTGTTATATAAACCCTTATATCATTCAGTAAGAAAGACAACACAAATAATAAAGAGTTTCCCCTAAACCCTTCTTCTAGTTTCTACATGGTATCGGAGCGGGCGATTCTTGTGGATCGAAATTAAAGCTTCCGCGTTATTGTTCTTGTGATCCCAATGATCATGGGATGTGAAGATGATGGTGGTGATGAAGACGAACCCGACGAAGCTTACGTGAAGCAACGTTGATGTGTGGTTTGACATACACATGCATGGTTTTAATTTATTATTGTTTCTTTAGTTAATCAAATTTTGGGTTTGTGCCTTATGAGTATTGCCATAGGTTTTTTTCGTGGTTTTGGGTCTTATTTTTTCTTTTTTTTTTTTTTTTTTTTTTTGCAATAATCAATTGAGATTTATTTTTATTTAAACAATTCATGATGGTTCTAGGGTTAGGGTTCATGGTTTATATGGGTTTGGTTATGATTTTTCTAAGTTTTTATTTGGTAATAGTTTTACCATTACGGGAGTTGTTTGGAACACTCACGTTTTTAGGTCAATTTCTTTTTAGTCCGATTTGTGGACTGTGTCCGATATTAGGACAATTATTTGTGGAGATTGCAGGATTTGCACCCACGGGATGTTGTTATTCCCTTTTACCAAAGACCGAAGACGAGCTGATGTTCTACCCCTATTTTCAAGATTGAAGTTTATGTCCGGAGGAGTTTGTTGACATGATTTGTCTATCCTTGACAAGTGTCCACGACATACGTGTTCCGTTTTAAGTTTGCGTTTTGCGTACCACGTTTGTCGTGCGGGGGAGTATTGGAGTATGGGCCGGCAGTCCATGTTGGGCTTTGTTAATGTCGGTTATATTAACCCTAATATTGTTGTAAACCCTAAAACCTAGTGTTATATAAACCCTTATATCATTCAGTAAGAAAGACAACACAAATAATAAAGAGTTTCCCCTAAACCCTTCTTCTAGTTTCTACACAACCGCTTGATGCCGGCGCCGTGTACATACTTTTTTTTTAATTAAAAACTTCTTTTTTTTTTTCCTTTTGGAACCCACGAATTTGGACTTCCAAACCTCTAGAAACTTAATGCGGGCACAGGGTGATCTGATCGAACATGTATAATGAAACAATGGTATGCTCTGAAAAGAAAAAAAAAGAAAAGAAAATGACATATAATATACTAATTTACAAATTTTTTTTTTTTTTAAAATATCTTCTTACAATTGTTCCGACATAGAGACAAGTGTGAACAACTAGTCCAATAACATACAGAGGAGAGGATGATGAAAATAGGCTAACAAGTTCTTTTCCCCGTACCATATTATTAAGGGTTATTTGTACTTTTAGTACGTTTTAGAAACAAAATTAAAGAACTAGTACGTTTACTATTTGATATTATAGAAATAGGTGTAGGACCCATGTGAGAGAGGGAGTAAACGTGAGAGTGTGAGAGTGAGAGATAAAGGGAAAAAAAATATAATATAATAAATTTTTTTTTAACATACCTCCTCATATTTAGTTACTTAAATACTTGATAATATAATATTTTTTTATTTTTGGTCAGATACAAAAAATCTATGTTTTTTTCTTTATAATTTGATATGCATTTTGTTTATGATTTAAATATATTTTATATCACAATTATTGCATATGATTGTTCTTCACATTTTCTTTGGATAGTTTTAATCCGTACACTGGATGGTCTTGATCTATACACGTTTATTGCTGGATGATTTTAATTATACAAATTTTTGTTTGGAATTGATATGTAATAAATACTGTAGATAACTTTTGTTTGAAATCAAGTTAATGCTGAAAACCATCCGGTCATAAACATGTATAGATCAAAACTATCCAGGTGTACGGATTAAAAATCATCCAGTGTACGGATTAAAAACCAAAAGTTTACAGAACAATCATATACATATACATCAGTTGTGATATAATATAGCTGTGCGGATTAAAACCATCCAACAATAAACGTGTATGGATTAAAAACCAAAGAATAGATGTATAGAACCATTGCATATATCACTTTTGATATGAAAATATATTTAAAATTACTAAAATAAAAAATGCATGTTAAAATATAAAGAAAAAAACATAAACATTTTGTATCTTAAAAGATAATAAGAAAATAATTTATATAAATAGATATTTGGGAAACTAAAATAAGAGAGGATGTGATTAGAAAAGAAAAAAAAAATAAAAGTAATAATTTTTTTCTTCACTCTCACACCAACAACACACACGATTTAACTCTCACCCTCTCTCAGACTCTCTCACTCTCTCACACTCTCTCACACTCACACACCACACACAACCGGACCCCACACATCACACACTCTCACCCACACACAAACACCCATTTCTGCTATTGTAAATAGTTAATGTACTAAAAAATACATTACTTTCTCAAAACGTATTAAAACTGCAACACACCCTATTATTAAACACATCTCTGGTCTAACTTTGGCATCAGACAAATACAATATTCTACAATCAAAATACAATCTGGTGTAATTTGTATATCATTGTAAAACTCTTCATTGCTTCTTAATGTTGTGTTTCAGCTAGAAACGGTTTGAACGTCAAAAGCACTCCGAGTGCCAATACCACATTTAGTATAAAGAATACCATTTGGGTGCCTGCAGCACATTCAATCCATCTTTAATATATAGTCGCACTTGGTTAAGTGTTTAAGTTCTCAACTTATATAGCTACATAGTTGACAAAATAATGTGGATTATGAACATGAAGATTGAGACATTACCAGAGAGAAAAGAAGCATCCTGACGTTTCTCGCTCCAAGAAAAACTGCGGAGTAACAAAGTTGTAAGCGAAACGAAAATAAGAGAATTGCGATTGTTTGTTTGTTTTATACATAACAAATTTTGAACCAGAATAATGTAAAAAAACTGAGGTAAAATAAGTTGCGCACATGATTCCTGCTGCTGCTGGACTTATTGCTTTACAAATAGACATCGCTGTCATGGCAATCCCATTAGCTGCTCCTCTTTGGTCTTGTCTCTATTATTGTATATATATATAAATTAATGAGGTTCTAATCTCACCTAGCTAAAGAGTAAAATTAATCAGTGTTGTGAAATAACTTACCACAGCCCTGTTTTGAAGGATGAACGTTCCAGTTATAATAGAAATCTACACACATTAACATTTAACACACACACAACTTTTGAGAATATAAACTAAATTCCACTCTTCTACTTTAATGTAATCAAAGACTTACGCTGAAAACATTCTTTGCTACGGACGCAGAATTTACTGTCACGGTAAGGGCGACACCAGATAGCTTTGCTATTAGTGGGTAAGTTGATAAGACAACCAAAGACAGAATCTGTGAGTATTGAAAACAGGCACAAGATTAGAACGTGCATCCTCAAAAGCATAAGGTTTAACAGTAAGAACAACATGAGCATAGTGATTAGTGATTACCCCACATATACGTGTAGCTATGATCGGGCCTAAATACCTCTCCACGTAAGGGTAGAGGGAAAGCTGAAAGATAAAGAGACCAAAGCCTAGAAAGAAGTAGTGTCTAGGTCAGAACATTACATTTGTTTTGAAAATGTTAGCATTGAGACGTATGGACACACCTGAGATTGCAAGAACAGAACCAACATCTGCGGCGGTGTATCCCAAACCTCCATATTTCCTCGGGCTGTTTGCCCACAATGAAAAGATCTATAGAAGAAAGAAAGCTGAAGATTTCTACATAAACAAAAGATGCATATGGAAGAAGAAGAAGAGTCTCACCTCTGAGTAAGCCATATCATGAAGCGAAAAGATGCAGTAGAGAATAATAAATGAAATAAGTGGCCAGTTGTTCAAGAGAGAACTTTTTTTATTTTTATTAGATGCATCAAAAGACTCATCATCATCAGATTCGTGATTGTGCAATGTTTCCTGGAGAGGAGAAACAACTATCTCTAACCTTAAGCACAGTAACTATAGGGACTTCATGGAGCAGGAAAAGTAAAGAGCATACCGGAATCCATAACGAAAATATGGTCACCAATAACGCAAAGATGGATATGACAAAGCATGGCAAAAAGTAGGGGAATCTGCATTATGATTTGTAGGCCAATGAGACTGTATATATATTAGCTAAATTAAAGTGGAGATAAGAAAATAACACTTACTTGCCAAAAAGAGAATCCTGTGAGAATAAACTTGGATATTGCTTTGCAGGCTACAAAGTTCAGAAGATTAGACAAGAATCAACAAGTGCAAGAAAGGTAGAGTGAAAATACAAGATATATAGAAATGATTATGTTGAATAAGAAGACCTGAGCAAGAAAACCTCCTATAGCAGGGCCAATGATGAGTCCAATTCCCCATGCTGCACTAACCTACAGGGTCAGGGATATGTTAACATTCTAAATTGCTCTATTGAATTGGAAAAAAACCAAAGAGGTAAACTTTGGAACAAGGAGCTTACTGCAGAGAGTGCTAAACCTTGATACTCATCACGGAACGTTTCTACTGCGTATGCCTGGATTTATCAGAATGAGATTCATGGAACAAGTATGAATAATGTTTAAGAGGAGGAGAGGAGAAGAGACCTTGATAGGACCGACTAAACCGTTGAAACTACCGAGACAAAACCTAGTGATAATGGCCATCCAGAAATTTAAACTTAGGCCAAACAGAGTATTGAAAACGATCCTGTAACAGAATCAAACACATTAGTCTTTTCTGACAAATATAACGAAAGGCTTATGAGAGAGAGATATTGAAGAATGAAATGCAAAAAAATTACTAACACTGAAACGGTTCCAATAAGGATTACAGGCTTTCTACCATAACGATC
Organism: Camelina hispida; assembly: GCA_023657505.1. Classification (NCBI taxonomy): domain Eukaryota; kingdom Viridiplantae; phylum Streptophyta; class Magnoliopsida; order Brassicales; family Brassicaceae; genus Camelina; species Camelina hispida. The sequence goes on along the minus strand of CP094632.1, from coordinate 24,813,585 downwards.
GGCAACGAGTCCCCAGATCACAGATGTCAACGCTCTCCCCAGCATGAAAGAGCAACCTTCAAAAAGGTAACACACACAATGTGAGTTTGAAACAGATTACAGTTGAGATGAGGGCTAGGTAACAGATTACAGTTGAAACAGATTTTAATGTGACAATTTTTTTAATAATTACTAAGAAAAAATGTATGTTGTATTTTTGTATTTGTTTAAATATCTTTTGACTAATAATTAGATTCTATAATTTTAGATGAATTGTATTTTTGTGTTTAATACTATTTAGGATTGGATTAACTCATTTGATATAAGACTATTTTTTTGTGTATTATCCCATAAAAAACTATATAATCATATATGTGTATACTTTAACCCGATTCATAACATCGCAAGAATTTACATTTTTTAGCAAGTTAAAAGTATCTTGAATATTAAAATTATAGAACTAATTCTTTTTAGAACTATTTTAAATATGTTTTCTGGATATTACAAATTTTGATATTTATTCAAATGGGAAGAGTTGAATTATGTAAATCTTAAGAAACAAAAGGGTTACTTTCTCAAATGTTCCGAATTATTAATAGAGGATATATATAGATGTAAATCTATACACAAGTTTATTGCACTCTACTTTGACTATCTCATAAGCTGAAATTGTGCAAAAGGAAGACAAACTGACCAACAAATCCTGCGTAAAAACCGATGTCTTCTTCCTTCTTTGCTATGTCAAAATCATCAATCTACACCAAATATATCACACGTTTTATCAAAATCCAAACCACAACGTAACAAAAACTAATATATTCCGGTGAGTAAAGTAGAGTACTTTAAATTAAAGCATTATGTGTGTGGCATGGTAACTCACTCACCATAAAGTAAACGAAAGGGAAAAGAGAAGAAATTGGTAGAGCTGAAACGATACAAAAAATGCAAAATCGTTATTTGAGATCTTCTCAGGAATGAAATAAAGAGAGAGAGAGAGAGAGAGAGAGAGAGAGAGAGAGAGAGAGAGAGAGAGAGAGAGAGAGAGAGAGAGAGAGAGAGAGAGAGAGAGAGAGAGAGAGAGAGAGAGAGAGAGAGAGAGAGAGAGAGATTTGTATTACAACTGCAGAGGACGATGATCCAAACGGTGAAAAGCTCCCAGAAAGGAAAGCCACGGCGAAGCCTCTTCATCTGATCAACCTTGCATCCAGGACAACCCTCATGGTACTTACTCTCCAGCAAACACTCCGTATACTCTTCTTCCGCCATTTTTCACACACCTCTCTAGCTAATTCCAATATCTATCCTAACAACTTGTAATGGAACATGTAGTTTTAAAAAATGAGAGGGAAGAAGATGGCAATGTGGTTTAAATGAGGGGAAAAATGTCACCTCTCAATTAGTCTCTTATTATTAACGTTCGCATTTTCACACACCTCTTACTCCAATATTTATCGTACCAATTTGGGACGGCTTTAACGAGGTGGTACCATACATGTCATTTGTTAGGATCTTAAAGTATCGCATTTATTGTTTTTTTTCTTAAACTTATTTTTGAAAAGAAAAAATCTGCCTTGTCGGTCGTCAGTCCTCACACTACGTACTCTTTGCACTATTACATTTTTGTTACAACATTCTATCTTTCATCTCTTTAACGCTTAACAATTCCACATCCTTTCAATAAATTTGTGAAATATAGAGAAACTTTCTCCAAAGAAACATAAGATCACATCCATGTGAATTTTGTTCTTTCTTTCTTTTACGTCCATGTTATATACCTTCTGAATAATAAAAGATTAATTGACAAATGACAATGCTTGAGTAAATGAATGGTAAATTGGTAAGTGGTAACATCTGATTTATGATTTTTGAAGAGTTTTGTTCGACGCTCACGTTCAGAGAAATTGGTTTTAAAACGAAGATGAAATTTAACTTTTTTTCGGTTGGTAGACCATTAAAATTCATTTAAGTCTAACTTGGGTATTTCTTTGCAGGCTGTAAGACAGTAAAAAACTGATCGTTAACAAGACTACAAGATTATATTTATCCAAAGAGGCAAAGAAGAGAGTGATTGCTAAGAAATTGCAGGATTCGGACTCATAACTGTTTCCTATCTTATATAATATGAGAAGGTTTTTCTCTACTTCTTCTAATAACATGACATCTGGCTTCTTATATAGCTGACACATGTCCTCATTCTCAATTTAGTTCAAAACTATGGGTTAAAGAACCTAAATAGACCCATCTCAATTCCCTAGCCAACAAGACATCAACTCATTTCAATTTTAATTCAAAACTATGGAGCAAACAAATCAAATAAACAAAAAAAAAGAGGTAGGTCTTTTTCCTAGCCAAAATGACTAATTAAAAAAGTTAAATATATTTTCTTTCTTCTCCACGCCTCTCTGCTTCTACTAACTTGGCATCATTTCAAAGCATCAACTACATAATCTGAAAAAGTATTAATGTTTTACTTATGGTTGGTTGTCCCTCATTTCTCACATCATCATCAATTCTATCACCTGCTCTATTCCTCTTTGATGATTTAATTGGTTAAAAATCACATTATTTATTATATAGAAATAGAAGTACTCAGATTTCTCTTCCTCTACCAAATCTTTAATTAATTTAGTATTATTTCATAGCAAGAATCTCTAAAATTTACTTTTGTTAAAGAAAAAATAATATATTTTACAAAAATATATATATTGTATTTTGTTTTTACGATTTATAAAATTTTCACTTATTTTTTTTATCGCAACCGGAACTTTATTACTTAACTATTTTTAGCTAAGAAGGTGACACTTGGCTTACTATATTTCTGACACCTATTTTTTTTTTGTTTGGACCTAATTAACTATAGTTCGGAACTAATTAACTACATGTCCATAAAAAAAAAAACATCAACATTTCCTTCCTCCCTTCTTTGATCAGAAACATATGCAGCCTCCAAAAATCTAGAGCCACCTTATATAAGTGTGCGGTTGGTTTCATCTTGGAACTAAACTAACATTATTAAATTTATAGGTTTGAATTCTTGGATTTAATTTCTGTGTTTGAATCTTATATAGTACTCAGATTTCTCTTCCTCTACCAAATCTTTAATTAATTTAGTATTATTTCATAGCAAGAATCTCTAAAATTTACTTTTGTTAAAGAAAAAATAATATATTTTACAAAAATATATATATTGTATTTTGTTTTTACGATTTATAAAATTTTCACTTATTTTTTTTATCGCAACCGGAACTTTATTACTTAACTATTTTTATCGGTTTCACATGTCAATATTTACCATATATTAAACTATAATAAAGTAGAGTTGTGAGAAATTGTCATTTGGCACCCCTCTATTTTTTAAACATGTGTCATTTTTTCAATTTTAATGAAATAAAAAGACACATTATTGCTAATCTAAAATTAAATTGTCTACACACATGTGTCAGTTTCTTTACATTTACATTTACTTCTCTCAATCAATTACCTTTATGACATTATGGATGGACGTTTTCTTTTGTTCAAACTGTTCATGTTGCAATAATGCATATGACCAAATCTATATATACATTTTTGGAGACAATTATAAAATAAATCTTGAAGTTCAGTACTATTTACAGAAAATGCCACTGACATTAAATATTTAATTAAATTCATTTTTTTAATAAAAACTAATTGTTATACATAGTAATTATTAGAGGAGCATATGCCATAAATTTTGGTTTAATTGTTATAAATAAATTCGAAATGTATTTATAGAAACAAATTAGTTATACCTAAATCTAATATAATAAAGTAGGGTTACACCCTCTAAGAAACTCTATCTATGTGCCACGTGGCACCTTTAAATCTTCTGTTTTTTTTAAATAATGTTTTATCTCATGTTTAAGGCAATTGATAATAGGCTGTAAATCATTAATGGACCACATACACCCTCTAAGAAGCTCTATCTATGTGCCACGTAGCACCTTTATATCTTCTTTTTTTTTTTTAAATAATGTTTTATCTCATGTTTAAGGCAATTGATAATAGGCTGTAAATCATTAATGGACCACATAATTTTGTCGACTTCTCAAAGAAAAACCGACGGAATCTCTGAGTTTCGACTTCTCCTCTTCCTCGCCTTTCTCTCTTCCTCACCCCTTCCCCCATATCTGTTCAATTATCAAGAGACAGTTTGTGATTCCTACTGTCCTCTTACGAAGGAAAATTGGGTTTTTTATATCGTTATATTAAAGTAAACAAATATGTCATTTATTTCTTTCAGGAGTGGCTTGCTTCGGTTTTGGCGCACCGAGAGATTTCGAATCAGCCGAGTTGAAGGGAGTCTCGACATCACCATTCTTCCACAGCTTGACATATGACTACTGTAAAACTGACACCTGTCCCAAAAACTTATTCACCAAAATTATAACTAAACTACCAACAAAACACATTTAACCAAATACATATAGCTCACATTTTAAATATAAAACTAAATTTTTTTTTCAATTAATCCACAAATAAGACATTTAATCATACACTTCAGAATTAAAATTTCTTATATAATAAAATAGGATACCTCCTAAAACTTTCTTCCACAACTACTGTAAAACTGACACTTGTCCAAAAAACTTATTTACCAAATAATTAACTAAACTACCAATAAAACATATTTAATCAAATAAATATAACTCACATTTTAAATGTAAAACTAAAAAAAAATATTTTCAATTAATCCAACATAAGACATTTAACCAAACAATTTAAAATTAAACTTTAATATAAACCTAAAAAAATTAATTAAACCATAAGTAAAACACATTTTATCTTATACATTTAATTCACAATTTAATATAAAACTGAAAAAACCATTTCCAATTAAACCACAAATAAAACACATTCAATCATTTAAATTTAACTCACCGTTTAATATAAAACTAAAAAGGTTCAATCAAAAAAATAAATAAAACACATTTAATCATATACATTTAACTCACACTTTAATATTACAACTGAAATAAAATTAAAAAATATTTCCTATTAAACCATAAATAAAACACATTTTTCATATGAAACTAAAAAAACTATTTCTAATGAAACCACAAATAAAATACATTCAGCCATATAAATTTAACTCACACTTTAATATAAAACTGATAAAATTATTTCCAATTAAACCATACATAAAACATTTTTAATAATATAAATTTAACTCACACTTTAATATAAATCTAAAATAAAATTAAAAAATTCAATCAAAACATAAATAAAACACATTTAATCATATACATTTAATTCACACTTTAATATTAAAACTGAAATAAAATAACTTTGCATTAACTTTATTTCTCCACTCAATTTTATTCAACACACAATAAATTAGAATTAACTCTCATACTTTTTAGTTTCTAAACTGTAACTCTCATCACTTTCCATCCTATAACTCTCATCACTTCCCATCCTATAAATACTCATTTTTCATTCTCATTCTCTTTCACTTCATCTTAGATATAATACATTTTTGTGTTTTTTTGTTGGTTGGTTAAAAAAACAAATTAAATATTATTTTAAAAGTTTGATTTTAGATTGAAATCAAACTTTAATATAAAACTAAAAAAAACATTTCCAATTAAACCATAAATAAAACACATTTTGTCATTGAACAAAAATATAGTAATGTCTAAACTCTCCTAAACTCACACTTTAATAAAAAGCTCAGATACCGACAAAAAAACAACATCAGCTACACAATCTCATATTCCAACAATCCACATTTCAGAAACATAACCAACTTGTATATTACTTTTCATAAAAAAATTTGACAGATTTTATACACGCATCTATCCTATCATTTGGACCAGCTAACCCACAACCACTCAACGTCTTCTTTGAAAGCGAATACCACAATCCAAATGCAACAAAAACACTTGATGTGGAAGCTGTAATATAAGACCTAGAAATAACACAAAGGCAAGCCACCCAATATGAAGAAGGATAATGTTCAACTTGTCTTCAAGATCTACGAGGAACTCAAAGTATCAACACGTTATTTTGTAAACACAAATTCCACAATAAATGTATTGCATTTTGGCATGCAATACATTTATGGTCAAAATCAGATGCGAAACAATTCTATGACCTCACTCATCGCATAGATAACCATAACCAGAGAAGAGATGAAAACCGTAATATTGATCGATGGAGACCACCAACAGTTGGCTATGTGAAATGCAATTTTGATGCTGAATATAACAATCATAATCATGAAGCAACTGGGGATGAGTTATTCGAAACAATTTAGGTTCAACTTTAGCTTGGGTGCAACTCGTCTTTCGCATACTTCCTCTCCACTGGAAGCGGAAGCAAAAGCTATGCTCGTAACATTACAACAGGCTTGGATCAGAGGATACACTTCGTTAATTTTAGAAGGAGATTGTGAAGTTCTAATAAACTTCATTAATGGCAAAACGAGACACAGACAGCTCATTAACATCCTTCTTGATTTAAAATTTTGGATTTCAAAATTTCAATCCTTTAGCTCTGTTTTTACAAAAAGAACTTGTAATAAGTCAGCTCATTTGTTAGCACAGTTTGGATATAGTGATTTCCCTTTTTATGTTGAATCTGTAATCAAGCCTCTATGGCTCCATGACCAATTGTGTATTGATCAGTCTTAAATCAATATAAGTATTTTTGAGAAAAAAAAAATGTATTGCATTTTGGTTACATCATAAAATAACATGTCCTAATTATGGAATACAAATACTATAAACTATAATACAATTTAAAAACATCAATAATATAATAATTTAAACTTTTAAAAAGGTTTTTTTAATTTGTTCATAATTTAGAAAAGGATAAGCTGATCATTTCAAATTAACTATATAGTTAATGAATACAAATAAAATAATTCCAAAACTCTAATGATTTTTAACCAAAAAAACCAAAGTTTCTCGGTACAAATAGGTTTTGTTGGTATGATCTTCAAATTATAAAGTTTCCTGAAATTTTTTTTTGAAAACTAATTTAATCCTAATGATTTTGATCCAAAAAATAAATTAATATAATAATCTCGTGCAACGCACGAGACTTAACCTAGTTATTAAATAAAATAAATATACCTTTTTATATTTTAACACCATTTCAAAAAAAATGATTATTTCTATGTTAAACTTAATAAAAATTAAAATATTATGAATCTTTAGATTTATAAATGTTTAAAATTTCATAAAACAGGATTTATTTCAAAACGGGTTATAGCAACATTAGCATAAATTTTAAATATTATTAATCAAATGCTAGAACATGGGTTAAATTTTAATTAATGTATAAATATAAGCGATAAAGATTTAAAATATGCAAAACATTAGTCATATACTCATATATATATATATATATAGGTAATCTACTAATCAAATTATATATTTTTTTTCTAAAATAAAATATAGCTCCGCGGTGTACCGGTAAAATCTAGTTTATATTAAACTAAGAGTTACCAAACGTTACAACAGTGACAACCATTTTTTTTTTTTTTTTTTTTTTTTTTTTTTTGTGACAACCATTTACGGAACTCGAAGATAGTTCTGACCTTGATGCTACAAAGGTGTTGAATTTTCTGGGATCTTCCTCTGTTTTCACTTCAGATGTTCACATTACTCTCATTCTCTCAGGTTGGGGCCAGCCTTGTTTCCTTCTACATTTTGCAGGTCCGTTCCTCTCTATCTCTCTACTTCACTTATTGTTTGTTTCACTCTCAGTTTTGTCTAAGTAAAAACAAGTTGAAGCTTAGAGAGATAACATAAATTAACACAAATAATTTATGTTATCAAGAATTCCTCATTTGGCCAAAATCGATTTTACTTGATGTGGTATCTCTCTAAGCTTCTACTTGATGTGGTACCTCATGCCCAAACAATAAGCTTCTACTTGCAAACACAAGACACACAGATTGATGTGGTCATCAAATATGGAAATCTTATACTTCATCAAAAGAGAACCTCAAGAATTCCTCATTTGGCCAAAATCGACATCTTCACAGTTAAGTCCAAGTGATGGATTCAAACTCATTCAAAGAAAATCTTATTGGGTTAGATCCAACCAGACTCCATATCTCGTACTTTTTGTTGCAGACTATATGAAATCTGAGCATATAGTGAACCAGTCTGGAAGCCCATTCGAATTGGAGACGGTTGAACTACAAGAAGACACCCAGTCGAGATTGATGAATCTCATCCCATTCATCCGTTAGCTAACCATTAGTTAACCATTAGCTAACCATTAGTTAACATTGGATCCTCACTCGGCAGCACCTTGGATCCTTCTCTTGTTGCAACCGATTTCCTTCTTGACACAACTTTTGATGGTCGATAGTCTTGTCTTGAACTTCCTCTTCCTTCACGCCTTCTTCTCTCTCAACTCTCTCTCTTTTCTCACTTCCTCACCCTTTCTCTTCTTTCTCTCTTCTTCTTCTTTGTTTTTGCGAAAATGAGAGAAGGGTGGCTTCCTTATATAGAGGAGTTGGGCGGCGGAATAAGCCAATGCATGGCAAGCACTTATTCGATTCTTACTCCTTCCTTCTCGAAAACTTGGTGAGCAAGCTTCTTCATTCCAAGGAATATTTCTTGTCTCCCAATCTTTTTGTGCATGCTTCCTCATTGGGCGATTCTTAGACAAGTTCCTTAAAATCCGGACTTGTCGGCTCGGTCGGCGATACCGTTGTTCGGTTGGCGGTTCGCGACGCAACACGGCCAAGGACGACTTCTGCGGTACATCTCGGATCTGCGGTACGCGGTACAGTCCGGCGGTACGCGGTACGGTACATGGTACGGTACCATCGGCCATCTGTCGATCCGTCCACATTCTCTCGGACACTTCTTCAACAATTCTTCTACCTTCCTTCCTTGCCTTCTTTCAAAGTCCTTTCCAGGTCCTTTGGTCATGGGTTTTCATTTTGAATTTTACCCCTTGATGAGAGTCATTACAGTGCGGGTTATACGTTTTAAAAATTTTCTCTTGTAAAAATTTATACGTTGTGTTTCTTCGTCGTACCTCTAGCTTTTAATGTCCACACCTTTTTGTTTTACACCTCTTTGTTTATATAATTCAGTTGCTGAAATTTGATCCAACAATTGTGTTTCTTTGTCATACCCAGCTTTCAATGTTTGCACATGTTAGTTTTTCATATTTTTTTGTTTTACACCTCTTTGTTTATATTTATTGACTTTTATGGACCTCTAAACAAATTTCGAGTTATTGTTTTTATGAGTATTATTTCAAACTTATGAATTAATACAAACAAAATCAAAGAATCGTTTTCTTGGATTGATTCATTCATCTTCGTTAAAATTTGGAATGTTTTATTTATTAACCCGCATCATTCATCTCTTTAAGATATTTTTTATTGGGTTTGTCACTTGGGCTAATAGATTTATGGTATCTATAAGAAGATTGTTAATATATAAACATATGATTTTATAACAAAGTTAAAGTGAAATTCATTTTCGTTAGAGTTTTAAATATTTTATTTATTGACCCTCATTATTCATTTCTTTAAGATATTTTTTATTGGGTTTGTCACTTGGATTATATATAGATTTATCATTTATGGTATAGAACAGAGGATGGTTAAAATATAAACATAAGTATAAACCTATGTTTTTAGAACAAAGTTGAAGTGAAACTCCAACCTTACGTATAAAACTATGATTTTAGAACGGTTAGATATCAATAAAAATTTGCTTTATTTCTCTAAACTTTAGACGTATAATATTGTTTAAACAAAAATGTAAGTTGTCTTTGCACCTTAAAAACTTATTGTGTTTTTTATTCTTTGTTGTATTGTTAAATTGCATGATATCTTTATTGGAGTAAATATTTTATCAAGTCCGGTGAATTTTTTTTATTTTTGTTACCAATCAGTCATGATGATATGTAGATATATATAATAGAGATATGAATATGTCAAAAAATTTTAACAAACATGTTATTTTTTTTTTTTTGATTGCCTACTATTATGTATAGATTTAACCTATTTAAATTTCAAGCTTGTAATAAGTTTTTATTTTAGTGTAAGAAGTCTATTGGATATAAATGATTCAGGTTAGTAATTGTAACATCCGCGAACCAATTTTTGTGGTTTTGGTGTGGGTGTCGATCAATACACCAAGGGTGTCGATCGACACCATGATTTCCCGGTTTGGTCGGATTTGTTTTAATTGCTGTTTGGTTCGGTTTGGTCCAATCAAAATCCCTAATCGTATTTATAAGTGCTAAACGACAAAAATAAGGGTTTGGGAAAGAGTCTTGTGTCGCCGTTGAGTGAGAAAAGAGAGAAAAAGGAGAGAAAACGTTTCTGTGAATTTTTGGGCTTGTTCTTGGTGTTTTGGGAGAGATCTGAGGCTGTAGAAGTGGTAGCTGTTGCTGGGAACGAAGGAGAAGCTCCTGGAGGTGTTGATTCCATCGTTTTCTCAATCCAATCTTACTGTATTGAGGTGAGTGCTTGACCATGGTTGATCTAAACATGAGATCTCTTTTGTTTGGGTGTTTTCTTTGTTGTTTGTGGTGTTTTCTTGCTTGGGTTTGTTGTTTTCGTGATTCCCGAGGTGTTTGGGTGAGTTTGAGACGGTTTCGAGGTGGATTGAAATGGAAGTTCGACGTTCGTGTTCGCGTAGATTGTGTCTGCAGAAGTGGCATCGATCGACACCTTGATGAGTAGCATCGGTCGACACCTTTTTGGTGAAGCATCGATCGACACCTTTCAGTATCGGTCGGCACCGGCTTTTGTGGCATCGATCAGCACCTCTCTTGTAGCATCGGTCGACACCAGTCTCATCCGAGACTTGTTTTCCTGGTTTGATGTATTGCTTGTGTTTTGTTTGCTTGCTTAAACATGAGAGTCTCATATGCTTGTGTGTATAACCTAGTAGATGGGAGGACGGTCTCACTAAGTATTTATGATAATACTTACGCATCTCAATTGTTGTTTGTGGTGTGCAGGTAAAGGAAAAGTGTGATCGTGGAATCAAAGGTGATGAGGAGGAGGATGTTCTAGAGGCTTGATTGATTGTGGTCTAGCTATTGTTAGGTTGCTAGCATTGAGTTGATAGAACATTGTAGGATGTTGGAACTTGTTTCATTGTTGGTTGGATTATTGCATTATTGGTTATTGGATTATTATTGTTGGATTTCTTATTGGATTAATGGAATTGTTTTCTTTGGTTATCCGCTGCTGTTGATTGTTGCTAGGATGTTAGTGGGTATGGGACCACTAGAGAATTATATTATATTATATTATATATTAAAAAAAGGGTTGTTTCAGTTACCATTAGTTTGTAAGAAAAGTTTGTTTGAAGTTTAGATTTAATTTTAATTTCTTTTACTTTCTGGGTGCCAAACATTTTGTTAATATATCGAAGCGTTCCAAATGAGTATGGAAATAGAGAGTGCCGAAGAAAAAATATAGACGTATTCGTAAATTGTAGCATATTCTTTCTTCTTGATGTTGTTTCTGGAATTGCTTGTGTTCCTATAATCTTATGTTAAATTTTGTTGATTCTGTAAAGTTGTCTCATTAGTTTTATGGGATTAATGACTCATTGGTGTTTCAAATATGTGTTATGTAGTATAGCTTTGTATCAAAAAGTTTATTAGATTTTGTAATAGGCAAATACATAAATCTTCTTTATTCATTAAAGGGCGGTAGCTAGAAGTTCATTTCATACTTCTGATGGCAGCTTTGTTTTTCAAATAAAGCAAAAGAAGGGTAATGTTAGGAGTCGAAAATAGTCGTTCAGAAATGTTGAATTCTGCTGGCTCTATAGGAACATCAATATTAATTGAAATGCAGCTATACCAACAGACAAATAATACCATTAGAGGGACAAAGATGAAAAGAGAAAAGCCAAAGAAAATAAACTCGTAAATTAAAATTTAAAAAAAAGAGGTGTAGTTAGAGAATTATAATCAAGTTTCCACTAAAAAAGTTGTTTAATAATGTTAGTCATTTCAAGTTTTCACTTTCTCGTGCGGCAAGGGAAAGGTCGACTTCCTAGGTTTTATAATACCAATCTAGCATTTTTAAATATGCCCATAAGTGATATGTTTGTAAAATATATGTATGAAATCTATATATAACTCAATCAAATTTTAAATCAAAAATTTCATATTGTTGAAACTTTGCCTTAACGAAACTCGGCTATAGACTACATGCACTTTAAAAGTTGGTTTCAAACATTTTCATTATTGTCTACTAGACAATGAGTGATGAGGTTCTCCTTTTCTTTTTCTCTTTCAACATGTACTTACTATATCTTTAACACTACAAGAAAACTTGGATTTACCGACTGCAAGTTGCGACTAAAAATACAGTCGCTAAATTTAGCGACTGAATTGCGATTGTTTTGCTACTGAATGGCTACTAAAATAAAACAGTCGCCTAGTAGACGCTAATTGGAGACTGATGCATAATGTCGCAGTGTAGTCGCCAATTTGCGACTAATTTGGAGACCAGTTTGACAGTCGCTAAAAATTGCGACTAAAGAGCTACTATTTAGCGACTGCTTTAATTAATTTGGGTCTTAACAAAATTTGGGCCGTAACAAAACACAAAAACCCATTTCTTATTCGTTTTCTTCCCCGAACAAACCCTAATCCAACATTTCTTTTCTCAATTGTTTCTTCTTCTTTGAGACGAAACGACGAAACCTAAAAACCCTAGATCTAAATTCCTCTCACTCGACGAAACCGTAAACCCTTGATGGCTGGAGTAAAGAAAAGAGGAGGAGGAAGAAGAAACCCCTCAGATCGAACCTCTGGAACCTCACAAACGGCGAATCGAAGACCCGCTTCTCTTCCCAGCCAATATGACTTCACGCAGGCGAACCAGGTAGATCAAGAACTGATTCTCAGGGAATTCCTGTCCCAATCCTCCAGCCTCCAGCGAGACCTACACCTTCTTACCAAGACTATCCACCTCCAACGAATCTGTTCCAGAACTCAAGGAGCTTGCCTGGAACATCCCCTGCCAGCGAAGCTCCAATCAGGCGTCCTTTTCCTCAACCTCTCGCCTCCGCGACGAATCCACCAGAATTCTTGAGTCAACTTCGAGAGTCTCCTCAACCGTCAGTCACAAATCATCATCGACAGTCTCCTCAACCGTCAGTCACAAATCATCATCGACAGTCTCCTCAAGTCTCGAATCTACCTCGACAGTCTCCTCACGTCTTAAATTATCGACCACCCTCTTCTCAACCTGGTCAACCTCGAGCAGCTTCTGCATCGCATCAGAGTTCTCAAGTGCAAAACTCACATGAGGAAGAAGTTGATTATGAGGATGACGGTGTAAGGCAATCAAATCTCCCAGCTGATGTACTCGCTTCTTTGCATGACATGCTTGTCCAACCAGACCGTGAGTTGTATACCACTGTCCTCTCTCCCTTATTAGAGCCTGGAACCACTTGGTAAGATTAGGATTTTTAGTTGATTAGATTAATTAGAATTTTACTTGGATTGATTAGAATTTTTAGGTTTGTTTGTGTTTGGAGGTTTATTTTAGATTGATTAGAATTTTTAAAATTTTTAGATTGATTAGAATTTGTACTTTCGATTTGTTTATGTTTGTAGGTTTCGATTAGAATTTTACTTTTGATTTGTTTGTGTGTTTGTGTTTGAAGGTTTGGTAAAGACAAGTCATCACTTACCCGGAAGATTGCAAAAGTGTTTACAAACAAGTTTGATGGTCCATATTACTGATGGGGTTGTGTTCCTACTGCAAGAAGAGAAAGCTACTTCTTGGAATTCGCGGTAAACTTCTACTCCTTTCAATTTGATTTCTGTATTTATAGTTTTTTTTTTTGGTTTTTTTTATCACTAACACTTGTCTTCTTTTGTAGAAAACACACAACTGGGATCCCTCACTAACCGGTGTGGTTCAGCAAAAGTTTTATACCATTTGTCAAAACCGTATGAAAGACATGGTTTCCAAGGCAGCAGCTCAGCAAGATGAAGCAAAACCGAGTTGGATTGAGAAAACTCTTTGGAAAGAAATGTGTGACTATTGGAACACAGAAGAAGCCATGGCAAAGAGTGCAACCACTTCAGCAGCTCGAATGTCTGACTGTAATGGTCTTGGCCCTCACAAGCATGTATCAGGGCCGAAGTCTTACTTACAAATCGAACAAGAGATGGTGAGTTATGCTTTTCATTGTTTAATAAGTTACACACAGGCACATGACAAACTTAATACTAAGCAATTACTAAATGATCACTGATCAGAAGCAATCAAGGGCTAGCTAATTAACCATAATACCTTTGTCAGGTTCATACATTATACAATCAAAGAAATAAATTAATACCGGAAGCCAAATAGTATGGAGTATGCTCCTAAATAAAATCAATCATGCAGTAGTTACATGCTCTAAAAATTCCACATAGGCTAGTAGATTCCCTATGACATCCGGCCATAGGGTGGCTTGAACATCAATACTTCCTTCATTGATTCCCGGAAAAAGAGTAAGCTTGCCACTGATACTATTGGACGGTCCAGCTCGAACTGCAATAGGTTTGCCCCAACCGAAATCTTTGTTGTACACTTCGAACCGGGGAGAGCTTGCGATAACTACAGTATTACCATCTACTCTACTCTTTAAATCTTCGGCGGGAAAAAAATGCTTCGTGAAATCGGGAACAGAAAATCACTCACCGAGACAGATTCAGCTTCGGCGTGGAGAAACCTAGCGCCAGAGCCATCACAGTCTATGTAAAACGACACTGTCTCGTCTTCAAGATTCTCCGTTTTGACGAGACGACCCGCGAAAGGGAAATAGATATCTAAGGCGAGTGATAGAGAGGTCTTTAGCCTTGAGATAAGATTGAAATCTGGATCGGGTTTGGGAAAGAGAAGACCTCTTTGAGCATAATCGAATTGAAGAAGACTAAGGTCATATGGAGTAAGATGGATCTTAGTTCGACCGGATTGGTTGCTATTTACGGGTTGAAAAAACAACCAAATTAATTTTTAAAAATATGTAAAGCAAAAAGTGATCGTGGGAAAAAAAAAAGAAAAAAAAAACGATTACAATTTTCATTTTACAAATAACTGCAAAAGGATTCTACCAAAAAGAAAAAAAAATAACTGCAAAGGAAAAAAATGTCTCTTTTACAACTGCTTCCCCACGATCTTATATCATATCCACTTCTTCTATTCAATTCTTCACCAACATGATTTCATACAAAAAAAAACTTCAAAATCTCTTCATTTTCCGTATTCCTAACAATCTAAAATCAAGAAATCTCAAATCTTTCACCATTTTTCTCTGTTTTGCAACTATTTCCATTTCATTTTTCTTTACCATGAATTGAGTTCTTATTGATTGACATGTTCTCTTTTTTTTTTCTCATGTAAGAAATGTAGTCATGTTTATTATCTTGTGCTCTTCATCTAATTTAAAATATATATTTTTTTTGTCTCTCTCTCTTTATCTCAGATCTGTGGACATAGAAGGTAGAAAAAAGGATTTGACGTGATGAAAACATGTATTTTACTTTTATACAATCTAACGAAAGGAACGAGATTGAAAACCAAAGGAACATAAACTATTGGCAAAAAGGTATGATTCTTCACTATCAAAAGCTGAAGTCCATAAGTTTTGTCTACTTACTGTTTGTCAAAATGGGTGACATAAAATTTGGTTATAATACAGCAGCACAAGTTCATATTACGGCTCTTACATACTTCTTCCTCACTAATTTTTAGAAGTTGTCTCTTTGTCTATCTCTATTGAACCTGAAGGTAACCTTTTCGACTGTTTTCAGATTAGATTCCCGATTATAATGAGTAATAGTAATTACATGCTTGGCTTGGTAGTTTCTGTGTGTGTTTTGTATCCGCAATTACATGCTTGGAAAAGAAAATGAGATGTTTTGGTGTTGCCGTGAAGATGAACAATTTGATTCTTCTGATACTTTTTGTTTTCTGTGGGGAGAATTTTGCAGAGTAAGATTAAAATTATGAAATCAAGTATAAAACTAGAGAAACTCTTACAAGTATTTTGCGTATAACAACAAAGATTGATTTCTTTGAGCTTTTTCTTTCAAGTCTTCTAATAAATTATTCTTTGCAAGTTCTCATTAAACAATAATTTTTCGTGTGTACATATTGTATCAAATTCAAGAGTAAAAAAGCATGCCTAATTTTCTAAGGTTTGTTTTATGAATAAATTTGAACATTTTTCATTTCACTTGCATGATATTGATTTATAGCTATATCCATAATCCATGTCTGTTAAGTATTCATCTTTGTTAAGACTAATTCACGCCTAACTAATGATTCTTATACTAGCTTATGATATATATGTTTATTAACTCATTTAGCAAATCGAGATATAATTAGTTTTCTAATGTCTCATAACCACTTCACCTCTGAATTTAAATTTTTTAAAAACAAGTTTTGAGAAGATAAGCCACTGTACTCTCAAGTTTATTTTAGAAAATTAAAAGTTTTTTTTGTCATCAGAAAACAGGAACTTTTAGATCATAGTTTTGTTTTAATCGAGTGAAATTTTACATAGCTCATCATTGACTCAAAACATTTTATTCATTCATATAAAATCAATCTTATTTCTTTTTCCCCTACGTAGTACGGGGTGGTATACTAGTCTATCTATAAACTCACAATCAAAATTACTATGACTTTATTTCCAAAGCTAGCTTTTCGTTAGTATAATTCTTTGCGGCCAAAGTATTTTCAAAGTGAAAAAAACGTATTTTGACATTTTCTAAAATAATTTATCTAAAATAATTCACAACAATTAGAACATAATTTGTCTACTCAGCCATCTGAAATAAAATGGAGTTAGTTGGAACGTTGCTCGTCCAGATTGGTTTATATAGTCACATCTGCCATTTTTGGTGTGTATATGTCCGAATGATATGTTTTATTCTCAACCAAATCAAATCATACAGTAGTAACATACCCTACAAATTCCACGTCGGCTAGTAGATTAACTAGTACATCAGACCATAAGGTCGCCTGAACATCTATACTTCCTTCATCGATTCCCGGAAAAAATACAAGTTTGCCACTGATGCTATTGCCCGGTCCAGCTCGAGCTGCAATCGGTTGTCCCCAACCGAAATCATTGTTATACACTTCAAACCGAGGAGAGCTTGCAAGAACTATAGTGTCACCAGCCACTCTACCACCAACGCCTAGCTTTAGGTTCTTTACGTTTTTAATCCAGTCCGTTGCAAAAGCTTTACAGTTATCATTAGTTTGTGACTTCACTACTTTATTAATTTGCAAAGCAACCCACCCTAACCCACGATCCAGCAGCTCTTCCACGGTAGCTATAGCTGATGAAAGATAGGCCATATTCCCAAAACACTCTTTCTCAAGTGGAGGATTCAGCCTCTGTCTCAAGTCCACTGCTACTTTGCAATGCGTCTCTTTTTCTGGGCTCAGACCACCGTGTTTGATGATAGACCTCCACATATGCGCAGAAACCGCTTGAACAGATGATATTTTTAGGTCACTGGAGCCAAGCTCGCTGTTGGCTTTACCTTTGAGATCTGAAATATTCTTCTTTGTGAAGTGAAAAACCCTATCTTTCGTAATGGCTGCGGAAGATAGTTCACGTCTTGGATGTGGCCTCTCCGTCTCTGAAACTGGAATATGAATCGGGTAATCGATCCCGTCAAGGAACCATCCTTTAAGAATAAGAGGCTGATGATCTGAACCCGAACCACTCGAGCAAATCTTGGACCACGTGTGGAAGAAACTCCACATCGAAGCACCGTCTGCCACCATGTGGTTATAACAGAATCCGATGAAAACTCCATCCTTCATCTCGGTGACTTGTAAAGCAAGCAAGGGCTCCGAGACACCATCACTGCTCTTGATATCGTCAGCGGGGAAGAAGTGTTTTATGAAACCGGGAACAGAACCATCAGGCTGAAGAAAATCACTCACCGAGACTGATTTAGCTTCGGCGTGGAGAAATCTAGCGCCGGAGCCATCACAGTCTATGAAAAACGACACCGAGTTATCTTCAGGGTTCTCCACTTTGACGAGACGACCTGCGAAAGGGAAGTAGGTCTCTAAGGCAACAGAGAGAGAGGTCTTTAGTCGAGAGATGAGATGGAAGTCGGGATCGGGTTTGGGGAAGAGAAGACCTCTTTGAGGATAATCATATTGAAGATGAGTGAGATCATATGGAGTAAGATGGATCTTTGTCCGACCCGATTGGCTGTTGATTACGGGTCGAACAATGCTCGAGGAGATTAGGACCAAATCTGCCATTTATTAGCTACTTCTAGTGTGATACTGTTATGTACGTGAAACTAAGCCTCAGCTTATATAATCGTAAACCTCGGCTAATCTGAGATGATACCCACATACATACCACAAGATAGAAAACAAATCTTATCCAAGTTACGTGTGTATAAAGGACATAAATCATGTGCGTCTAATTTTTGATTATTTTTGTTTTCTTTGCTAACAATTTTTAATGTTTAGATTTTCTTAAAAACCTGTCCAAACACACAAGTTTATGATATTTTAGATTTTTTGTTTTTGGGTAATATACATAAACTTGTACCGCCTAGTACGTTTCAAGCTAAGTCACCTTTGATCCACCGAACCTCCCAATCAACTCAAGTTTTCTTCACAAAATATATCATAATCAAATATTAAACACTCGTTACAATAATAATTTTGGTTTTTACCAAACAATTGATAGATATTAACAAGAATCTCAAAATTAACTAGCTACTCAGAATAATATGTACAGTCACAGTCACAGTCACAAGAGTTTTGTCTTGCGGGTTGAAATTGAATTTCAATACAACGACGAAACAGAGGAATCTTTCCGTAACCACGTTTCATATAACACAAGCCCCACGTATGATAGCAACAGACACGGCTGTAACTGTAAGATGTAATAAGAACTTTATTTTGCCACCAAATTGTCATCTAGATATTCCGGATCGGGTAGCTTGTTCAAGTCAACAAGCTTTAGTAACCCGCCGCCAAAGTCTCGCTTCTGACTAAAAACGCGGCGGCGTTTGTTGTTCTGAACCACCGTCGTCCCAATCGCATCCACCTGAGCTCCGACCTCAGTCGCCTTTTTCCTGATCGTCGCGGCCGACATGTCCTCTGCTGCGGAATTTTGGATACACGGCATAAGCTCCGGGAAGTTGAGCGTAGCGGTTGGTCCTCTGAGGTAAAAGACCGCTGTGTCGTACGCACGCGCCGCCGCTTCGGGTGTAGCGTAAGAGCCTAGCCAGAGCCTTGAACGCTTATTGGGTTCACGAATCTCCGCAACCCATTTACCCCATTTTCTCATCCTTATCCCTTTAAATGGTCTTTCTCTCTTCCTTGCGCCTCCCACGTCAACTGCGGCTGCTACTCCACCATCCATGGCGGCTCCGGATCGAGTTGAGTTTCCAAGAAGAGGACTTTAGAAACTGGTTTTAGGGAAATTATCTGATTTCTTGATCAAGATTCTCTTATATATATGCGAGTTGAAAAGAGGCTGCAGTTGTAGTTGGAGAAGAAAATTCCCAAAATCAATGACGACGTAGCGTTATAGTTGAAATTTTATTTCGATTATTAAACATATAATTGACTATAGTATAAAGTATAAACCTAAATTTAGGTGAAAAGATTTTATTTCATAAAAAAAAAGATGAGAAAGCTTTGTTTGTGATAAGCTCGAGAAAAGTCGTGGAGATGAATAGGCTCGTCTTTTAGTTAACGATATAACCAAATATTAAATCATTGAGTACCATCCAATTTTTGGAGTGCTTATTGATATATATATACTAGAAGTATCGCGCGATATGTATTTCATTTATAGTTTTATTCATTCTTATATTAAATTTAGATATATAATTTTAAAATTTTAGTGTTCAAATTATTTTAAAAAATATTATATGTGTTTTTCATGTTTTGATGCAAAATAAAATAAATAGGACATCTCGATAAAAAAATTTAGTTGAAGTAATTAAGTAGTTCTTTCTTATTCATTATCTCATATAAAATTTATTTGATGTTTCTAAATTTTAATACGTAATTAATTATATATATTTTATCATCATTTGTATTATGCAGATTTTTATCTAGAGGGTATATTTTTAAAAGTAGATAATTAATAACAATTTAATTGAGGAAAACAAAATTTATATAATATATTAGTTTTTATGCGACAACTTTAATCATCAATTAAAATTAACAAAAGGATATAGTAAGAGTAAGACTTACCGTCTTAAATCACTGCTAACAACTTGTTCAAGCTTGTAATTTACACTAATCCACTCCAAGTTTATGCACATACCATCTTCTTTCTCTTGTTCAATACAGTTGATAATTATGCAATATTTCTTACCTTTTCCTTAAATATTTGCAGGTTTTTAAAATTTTTGCGTCGTCTCTCCAAAAATCATATTTTTCTAATACTTGACACAAATTAATATTATAATAATAAAACATTAACTTAAAATTAGTATTAATTCATAGCATCAAGACTGAGGAAAATATAGTTGTTTACATATACAAAAAAATGTAACTGAACACAAATATTGTGTGCTTGTTTTAACATTAGTTTATCTAGAAATCAACTATATAGGATACGAAGAAAAACGTTTTCTTACTCTCCTTATTTCCTCCAAATAAGTAAAAAACGCAGGTCTCTTCTTTGATGTTAACACCATTTTCTCCAATTAAGAACAATCTCTAACAAAAAACACATACACTATTGTTCTTTAATCAAACACCCCATAACCCAAATAAAACCTCATTTTCTATAGTTTTTCTCTCTAATATATTATAAGTTTCCCACATAACACATCAATATTCTCTTAATATTTGTCTGTTTTCCCCCTTTTCATATTTTGACTACCTTAATTTATTCTCACACATTACAATTTGCTAATTTATTTTTTGAAATCTACTAATTAATTTTAAATTACATAATATTTTAAGATTTTCACAAATTACATCTTGAATTTTTCTAATCTATCTCTTGAAATTTCGGCAATTTAAATTTATCTCTAATTTCTATCTAATTTTAGTTTCCTCAGTTTTTTTTTTCTTCGTAATTTTGTAACTCCAGTAGTAGTGTCTCCAAATAAGTGATCCACTTCCTTATGTAGTGAAAAGAAAATCCATCAAAAATTACATATGCTTTTTAACGGAGTTTCTTCATTGTTTTATCTTTTGTATTTATTAACTACATCTTTTAACTTTTAACTGGATATACTAAAGAAAAAACATAATACAATTATTTACCAGATACTTATGAGCCACTTGATTGGTATAAGTAATAATAAAAAGAGCAAATTCACATAGATCCAAATACAATTAAATACATACAATCGATTATAAAAAAATACTATCAATCGAACCTCCGTCATTGGTCTCATAATCATGCTCATATTTAAAATAGATTAGTGAGAAATTACGAAAAGCCTAAGCAAATAAGAAACAAAAAATGATCGTAAACCATTTTCACTTGATAAAAATAGAGGATAATTGTTTGATGCATCTTTATAACAATAAAAATCTGAAATATATATTTTGCTGAAAATATATATAATTATATATTTATTTTTGTGCAAAACTGAAAATATCTATATAAGAAGGAAATGTAGAAATTTTTTGTTTTGTTTTGTTTTGTTTTGTGGGCCTATAATTACTAAAGTCCAAACTACAAATAATTTAAGTTAATTAGGTCCAAAAAAACAAATGAATACATGTGTCAGATATACAACATGTCAAGTGGCATCTCCTTTGCAAAAGTTGAGAAAACTTTCTCATATTATATAAGATATATATATTGTATATATATATATATATAACGTCTGTCTCAGTATAATGATGAAAATAATCATCGTATTATATATACACCAATCGTCTGATTTTGTTTGTTAGCTAGCTTGTTTCCACGATGGCATCACAAAACTATGTTTATATCAGAAAGTATAATCTATTTTTTAAAATCAAATTTTGCATCTTATGATGAACGAACTACGACAAAAAAGATAAAATTATATTGATTTATAATCATTTCCACAAAACTCTATATTGATTGCACATAACGTTAAATATAGCAGCATATGACTGCATGAGCCAACCAAAATCCAAAATCCTAAATTTGAGATTAAACAAAAACAAAAACATCGAATGGTCTCATTTACGTGTTTTTTTCTTTTTTGTGCAAAGGTCTCATTTACGTGTAATTATTTGTTTATTGGATAGACGAATCATATCATATGACATATACGCGTACGTATACACACGTCCCATATAAACAAAACAAATAAAGGAGACGAGGACAGACAGTGGCCCCCTATGGTATTGGTCGGTAGTCGGTGGCTGGATACCGTTAGTAATTGACTTTTTACGTGTTTACGTAAATGATGTGATACGTATTACAAAACATTGTCCGTTTTGTCCCTCTGTATCTGTAGAGGCCTTTGGAAGCTTCTCTGTAACAGCGACAGTCGTTCGTAGTACAGGGGAGAGTTTTGGTATTGCGTTATTGCGGGCTCCGCATGTCGGTCGGCACATAACGCAGGCTATACGACGTGCTGATTATTATACACGAGGGCGGCTCATTTCCATTAGGTTTATTTGTGATTTATTAACCAATCGTTATGTTTTTTTGTCGTGTTAACACAATAATAGTAGTACTATTAATTTTTTAACGATTATTTATAGGAATGTAACAGGAAAAGATTCTCATGCTCTGTTTTGTTTGTTGCAGTCTTAACGTTTATTTAAGTTTGACGGTGGATATGTATTAGATAAAAAATCAGTATCCTGAATTGACTAATTCAACGTAATAGTCTATTACTAATAGAGATTTAACGAGAGTATCTTAAGTTTTGACGTTTTATTCACTCACGTACAAAAAAAGTTTCGCATGCTCTTTTTTGTTACACTGATAAATTGTGACGGTGGATGCAGCCCCGGCACTATAGGGATGGGTGACATGGGTGGATGTTTAGTTAAAGTCAGTAACCGTCTGCTAGCCCTTGATTGCAAGTGGTAAATTTACGCATATTTGGCTTCCAATATTTGTCTCTTTGATTGTATAATGTATGAACGTGGCAAAGGTATTATGGTTAGATAGCCCATGATTGCTTCTTGAAATGCATTTTATTAATCTCCAAACACAAATAACATAGGTTACAAACATAAAGCAAAAAAAATATATCATGGTTTTTAGATGTTTTAGCCATGATATAAGGAGTTTTTAGAGTCTTTCTTTGTGTGTTTTAAGTTCTTTGTGAATTCTTTTCAGGTTTTATAGGATTTTGGCATGAACATGAGCAAAGTGGAGCACTTTGGATCATTTTTGAACATTTAACCGGAGGAAATCAACTTGGAGCCAGTCAAGAGTGTTGGTGTCGACACCACCCTTGGTGTCGGTCCACACCCAGTTTAGCCGTCACAAGACCCAAGTTTTGGAAGTTTTACAAAGTTACCCGAAGTTTTCCATAATTGCAAGACTAGTTTCTGACGTGTTTTAGAACATATATATAGTATTTTTAGGGTCTTAGAAACCCTTAAGTTTTTTATTCTAGCAGCCTTTTGAGAGAGAGATATTGAGAGCTTTTGGGAGAGATATCTGAACTCCCTTGTAGAGAGAAGAATTCCTAAACTCCCTCTTTACTCTTTTAATATCTATTGCTTATTATTTAGAAAGATGTCTTGTTCTTCATTGAATATTTCTGAGTAGTTTGCTTGTTAGGTTCAGGGTTTTTTACAGGGTTTTTATGGTTTATTAGATATGTAATTTTTAGGGTTCATTATCCTTTATGATCTTCATCTCTGGTTGTTCTTAATATTAGTTCTTGATTGATCACCTAGAATTAATAACCTAGGAAAATAAATTGATATGAGAATATAATTGATTTTTCTGATAAAACCTTTGATGAGCAAAATTATTTCTTGCAAAGAGATTTGATTTAGTAATTTTGTGAACAATCTAAACTTGATTTTAAAGCTGATTTTTAACCTCAAATTTTACAAAAGAGATTTGAATTTTCTGGTTTTAAATTTAAATATTATTTGCAGTGAGAACTGATTTATTTTATAAAAGAGTTTAGAGTTCTAGATCTGATTTTTAATTGTTTTAACCCTATTAATTTGTTGATTTAATATTCTGTAATTCTCTGAGAAATTCCCTAGACCTAGCTTTTTAATCCCTTGAATTTTCACAGCTTTTATTTAATATTTTGCATTGTTCTAATTTTATTACAAATTATTATGTTTAGCGTAATCATAAAACTCTATAATTTATTGTGTAATCTAGAGTCTTTGTGAAAATTGATCCCTAAGTACTACAGTGATCTCTTAATTTGAGAGAGTAGCTCAGAGTTAAATTTGAGCATATCGACTTGCGTGAGAAGATAAACTGCCTATTATTCTGTATCTCCATTGTCTCATAACTTTTTGAGGTAATTTAACACTACTTCTATGCTCATTGTCAAACACATTTGCTTTCAAATATTACATTTATTATTTATGTATCATGTTGTTCAAACTCCAACTGCCAAATACAGTTAATTATTATGTTGTTCAAACTTCCAACTGCCAAACACAATTAATTAATCTCTCTATATACTTATTTATGTTGTAAACTAGAGGATTCAAAGGCTGAAATCTCTTATTCTTATTTCATAGAATTGATAGAGGTTACATATATATAGTAAAGTCTAGGCCTTATCATAATAGAAAACACAATAACTTAAACCGGCATAGTATAAGGCTAATGGCCAATGGGCCTTCTTGTCTTGACCGATGGGCTTCAAGTCTTGGACAGTGTATGGACCGTGTATGGGCTATGGTTATGGAGTCCATCCTTAAGTGGTTTATAACACTCCCCCTTGGATGACATAACCAGGCCGATGCTAAGGGATCGATGCAATACGGTTGGGGGTTGCTGCCTCATTAAAACCTTACCAGGAAAACCCAGTGGGACAAAACCATGGTGAAGGAAAAAGAGTACAGCACGCATTGCTCCCCCTGTTCTAAGCATCCCTGAAGTCCTTAAGTCTCCGCATTCCAATCTGGTGCATGAGTTTCTTGAATGTTGTTGTCGGTAGTGCATTGGTGAAGAGATCGGCTGAGTTGTCGCAGGATTGAACTTGTACCACTTGAACTTCTCCGGCCTTTTGTAGTTCATGTGTGAAGAAAAACTTTGGTAGTATGTGCTTCGTCCGATCTCCCTTGATGTAACCTTCTTTGAGCTGTGCGATGCAGGCTGTATTATCTTCATGTATGACCGTTGCTTCCTTATTGTCGAGCATCCCACAATCGGCCTTGATATGTTGAGTCATAGACCTCAACCAAACACATTCACGGCTGGCTTCATGAATTGCTAGGATCTCCGCATGGTTTGGTTGCTACAATGCTTTGCTTCATAGAACGCCATGAGATCGCTGTACCACCGTGTGTGAATACATAGCCTATTTGAGACCTTGAATTGTGTGGATCCGACAAGTAACCTGCATCAGCAAAACCAACTAAACCTTCTCTGTTATAGTAAGTATAAAATAAACCAAAGTATGTCGTTCCTTGTAGGTAACGCATAACATGTTTAATACCATTCCAGTGCCTTTTAGTTAGACAAGAACTAAATCTTGCTAGGAGATTCACGGCAAAACATATGTCTGGTCTAGTGTGGCTAGCCAAGAACATTAATGCTCCTATAGCACTGAGGTATGACACTTCAGGACCAAGAACTTCTTCATTGTCCTTCTTTGGACCAAATGGATCTTTATCCAAGTCAAGGCTTCTTACAACCATTGGGCTGGTCAATGGGTGAGCATGGTCCATATTAAACCTCTTGAGTACCTTTTATGTATATGCCATTTGATGCACAAGGATTCCATTATTTATGTATTTAAGTTGCAGCCCCAAACAGAATTTAGTTTTTCCAAAGTCTTTCATTTCAAATTCTCTCTTGAGATATTCTACTGTTTGGGCAATTTCACCATGGGTTCCAAATATGTTTAAATCATCAACATATACTGCTATAATAACAAACCCTTTGTTTGCAAACTTTATTATAAATATACATGGACTGATTGGTTCATTCTTATAGCCTTCTTTAGCTAAATATTCACTTAATCGGTTATACCACATTCGACCACTCTGTTTTAGTCCATAAAGGGATTTGTTCAGCTTAATACAGTACTGTTCTCGAGAACCACTCTCATCTTTGAGCTCAATACCCTCTGGTAATCTCATATAAATTTCATTATCCAGTGGACCATATAAGTATGCGGTTACAACATCCATTAACCGCAAATCCGATTTTTCTCTTATAGCCAGACTTATTAAGTACCTAAATGTTGTTGCATCCATCACAGGGGAGTATGTTTCCTCATAGTCTATTCCTGGTCTTTGAGAGAATCCTTGTGCTACAAGCCGTGCCTTATATCTCACAATTTCATTATTCTCATTTATTTTCCTTACAAAGACCCATTTGTGTCCAACTGGCTTTATATTAGGTGTTCCTTATGATCGGACCAAACACACTTCTCTTCTTTAAAGAGTTTAACTCCACGCCAATGGCTTCTTTCCACTTTAGCCAATCTTTACTTTGAGTGCACTCTAATATAGACGTGGGTTCATGATCCCCATTTATCTCAAGTGCTACCTTGTATGCAAATATTTTATTGATGTCGACATCCTTACGGTTCCATTGAATTCTAGACATGATATAATTTATTGAGATCTCATTATTGTCAATACCTTCAGGTCCTTGAGGTTCAGCGTCCCAAACCTCATTTGGTACCGTAGGATTTACCGCGGCTATGTCTGTATTTTCTGTAATTCCCTTAACCTCGGTCTGTTTTGCACCTTTAGACTTCCGAGGGTTCTTATCTTTGGAACCTAATGGTCTACCTCGTTTCAAATGTGGCTTAGACTCTGTAGCAACTTGATTATTGTGTTCCTTTTGAACATCAATACGTACTGGTGCATTACAAGCTGGTATGTACGATTTTGTTACTCTCTTTAGGTCAGCAAAGGAATCTGGCAATTGATTAGCTAGCTTCTATAAATGAATAATCTTTTGAACCTCTGCATCACATGCTAGAGTTCGAGGATCTTGCCAATTTAAGGATGTTTGATTCCATGTTAATTCTTTAACCAGCTTGCTAGTCTCACCACCTAACATAGGGAATTCAGATTCAACAAAGTGACAATCCGCGTATCTGGCCTTAATAAATCTCCTGTGGTCGGCTCTAGATACTTTATAATAGTGGGAGACTCATATTCAACATATATTCCCATCCTCCTTTGAGGTCCCATCTTAGTTCTCTGTGGTGGAGCAATAGGTACATAAACGGCACACCCGAATATTTTGAGATGGGATAAGTCTGGCTCATGACCCGTTAATAGTTGGGATGTAGAATATTTGTGTTCACTAGATGGCCTGATGCGTATAAGTTCTGCAGCATGTAAGACTGCGTGTCCCCAAGCCGACACAGAGAGCTTCGACCTCATTAGCAATGGCCGAGCTATCAATTGTATTCGTTTAATGAAGGATTCAGCCAATCCATTTTGTGTATGGACATGTGCCAAAGGATGTTCCACACTCACCCCCATGGACATACAATAATCATTAAACGCTTGGGATGTGAATTCACCAGCATTATCTAGACGTATAGTCTTAAGCGGAAAATCTAGAAAGTGTGCTCTTAGCCTTATAATTTGAGCCAACAGCCTAGCAAAGGCTAGGTTCCTTGTGGATAACAAGCAAACGTGTGACCATCTGGTTGATGCATCGATCATGACCATAAAATATCTAAATGTCCCACAAGGTGGGTGTATTGGTCCACATATATCACCTTTTATCCTTTCCAGAAAGTTTAAAGTTTCTTTAGTGACTTTTACTGGTGATGGCCTTATGATAAGTTTCCCTTGTGCACATGCTACACAAGTGAGATGTTTAGGGATAACTTTTCTCTCCTTAAGAGTGTGCCCATTCGAATTCTTAATTAATTTACGCATCATGTTCGAACCCGGGTGGCCAAGCCGGTCATGCCATAGAGTGAACTGTTCATTGAACATTTTATTCTTTGCCAAGTTAGCTTCTATCATATTGATCTTAGCATGGTATAAACCAGTGGCTAGTGCAGGTATAGTCTCTAGGACTTTCTTATGTCCTTTCACAATTTCTGTAATGTATAGGAATTCTTTATTTCCTTCACCCTTAGTTTCAATATGATAACCATTCAACCTAATATCTTTAAAGCTCAATAAACTTCTCTTAGAGCTGGGTGAGTACAAGGCATCACTTAGTTCAATATGTGTGCCATTAGGTAATAATATGTGTGCTTGGCCGTAGCCTTCTATTAAGCTTGTTATACCCGCAATTGTACTAACATTGGCACTTTTCATTATGAGGTTTATGAAATATCTTTTGTCCTTCAATATTGTGTGGCTGGATCCACTGTCCACCACTAGTACACTCATGTCCTCGGCCATTTCTATGTATAGGACAATAATTTATGTTTTAATTTTAATAACATAGTTATATAAAATAAAATCTTTGAATTAAAACCAAAATAATTATCCAATACATAGACCGAAATTAAATCATAAAAGCATAGAAATTAAACCAAAAACAAAACCGAAATTCAGTCATCATCCTTAAGGCAATCGGAAGTCTCATATGCTAGTGAGTCATCATTCTCATAGTCGAAGTCTCCTTCACCATCGAGATGCACATAGTTGGCTTCTGGGTTCTTTTTCAAGACCTCTTGATATGCATCAATAAGATGTTTGGGTGTTCTGCAATTCTTTGCCCAATGGTTAGACATACCACATCGGTGACAAACCGATTTAGCCTTGGATTGTGGTTTAAAGGACCCACGGCCCCTACCACCACGGCCGTAACCATCAAAACGGCTAGATTGGCCTCCTCGACCACCACGTCCTCTGCCACCACGGCCACGGCCATAGTGTCTTTCTCTGTGGACATAGTTGTTATCCTTAGGCTCTTTAGGCTCTATAGAATTTTTCTTTGCCAAATCAACCTTGTGTGCTTCTGGTAATGGGGTTTTACCAGGAGGTCTCATAGCACTATTCATCAGCAACAGTTAATTGTTCTGCTCAGCTAGCAGTAAACACGAGATAAGGTCCCCATAGTTGTCAAAACCCTTTTCGTGATACTGTTGCTGAAGCACTATGTTGTGAGTGCTAAAAGT
Organism: Camelina hispida; assembly: GCA_023657505.1. Lineage (NCBI taxonomy): Eukaryota > Viridiplantae > Streptophyta > Magnoliopsida > Brassicales > Brassicaceae > Camelina > Camelina hispida. Next base: position 24,784,407 of record CP094632.1, on the reverse strand, counting down.
AGACAATGTCTTCTCTAGCAGCTCTTTCTCGGTCACTTCAGTACCACACAATCTAAGGAGTGATACAATCCTAAAAAGCTCAGAGTTATACTCATCCATGGATTTGTAGTCCTGGATCCTTAGGTTTTTCCAATCAAACTCAGCCTTTGGTAGGAGCAGCGTCTTTTGGTGTCCGTATCTGCGTTTAAGCTCTGTCCAAAGGCCAAGAGGATCTTCTATGGCGAGGTACTGATTCTTGAGACTCTCAGCAAGGTGATGGTGTATATGTTGAATAGCCTTGTACTTTTGCTTGTCAGAACAGTCATAATCTTCTTCAATGCATTCAAACAAGTCCTTTGACTTCAGATAGATCTTAGTGTCCAATGCCCATTGCAAGTAGTTGTCTCCAGAAGCATTCAAGGCAGCATAGTCTAAGTTGTTGAGCCTTGCCATCTGTATAACACAGAAATAGACAACCGATCATTAGCATGCGGTATTAGAGACCGAAACATGCAACAAATATTATACTTAGGCCATGCGGTATTTGAGACCAAAACATGCCTTAGGCCATGCAGTATTTGAGACCGAAACATGCCTTGCCTTCACTCAAAATTTCGTGGTTTACATTCATGCATGCAAGACAACAAACCTAGATAGGTACTAGCATGCAACAATTTCCTTTTTACTAGATAGATCTTCCTTTTCTTAAGTTTTCCTTTTCAAACTAGGATTTTAGTAAATATTGTTCTAGGATTTTAGATAACTACTAGAATTAATTTTAGAAGTTATCCTAATCTATGTTTTAGTCTTAGAACAATTCCGATTTTCAAGTTTTAATTTCTAGAAATTTAACAAACTTTTAAGAACAGTCGGATTCAACCTATAACAAACAATCTAATGTTTTCTTAAGTTTTAGGATAATTATTAAAATTTATATGGAAGTTATCTAAACAATTTGAACAACCTAAGAACAAGCCTATGCTCGAGTTTATGTTTCATATGGCCGAAATTTTTCAGAAAAATTCATGTTATAATCGGTTCTAGTTTATTATCTATGCAAGGTTCGAATCTATGCAACATATGAAACAATCAAGCAATAGCAATCAATCTATGCAACCCTAAGCAACAAGACATCCGATTTTAAGTTTTAAAGTCATAGGGTTTTAGCATAAAACTTGTTTGTTGATTGTATACTTTGTAGTTTTAGGGTTCAATAGTTTTAGATCCAAGTTCGATTATATGGTCCCACAAGTTTCGATTTTACCTTAACACCAAAGGGGTCTGACCGGTTTTGATCTGGGAGCTAAAGACCACAGATCTCTCTCACGAACCTCGAACTTGGATGGACCACAAACCTCGAACAGAACCGCAACAGCTTCCCACGAACGGATCTCGGACTTAGGATTAGTTGGTTTAATTCTACCGAGATATGGGCTTAGGATTAGTTGGTTTAAATTAGGAAATTGTCTAGATCTTTCTCTATATAAGATGGTGCAAGGTTGTTGCACAACTTATGAGTTTTGAGAAAGAGTTTAAGAGTTTAAATTTTGATTAATTTTCTAAAACTAATAAAAGTGAGATATTATTTTAGACCATCTCCATCCCACATTTTTGATTGACTATCAGTATATTAAAAAATTAAAAAATAGTCAAAAGTTAGAAACAATTTAGATTTTGTGTCTCTGCCAGATATTTTAAGATAGTATGGTAATGGGTGTCAAGCCATATGTCATTATGGGATTGGATCATGTATTTTTTTTATTAGTTAAAACTTAAACAAATAATTCATTTATTATAAAATTATTAAATTAATGTTTTTCAGATACCCATATACCATATGACCGATGGAGATGCCCTTATAAACTTGCTTTCTCTCTAATCTTTCAATTCTAGATTTGGTACCATAGAGTCTCATCTTACAAGTTGGAGAGCTTGATTTGGCAAAGAAAGTATTGGAAGCCATTAGAGCTCTACATGTGGGAGCAGAGAGGGTTCGAGAGGGTAGATTACAAATGGCTGAATTAGATCGATTAAAGATGAAGGACTCTGAGACAATTGATGATTTCGTGGGAAAGTTGTCTGAAATCTCTTCGAAGTCAATTGCTTTGGGTGCAAACATAGAAGAATCGAAGATAGTTGAAAAATTTGTCAAGTGTCTTCCTCGAAGAAAATATATACAAATAGTGGCGTCTCTAGAACAAGTTCTAGATAATAACACCAGATGCTTTATAGATATTGTGGGCCGACTGAAAACCTATGAAGAACCAATCTTTGAAGAAGAATAAGAAGTACATGAGGGTAAGTTAATGTATACAAATACATAAACTCAGATGGTTCAACTAAATCGAGATTTTAGTGGAGACTACAGAGGGAGAGGTCGTGGTGGAAGATCTTTATACAGAGGTAGAGGTCGTGGATGCTACAGTGGAAGAGATTTATCACAAATTACATGTTTTAGGTGTGAGAAGACGGGTCATTATGCTTCACATTGTCCAGACCGATTGCTTAAGCCTCAAGAGACGCAAGAAGGTGATAACAAAGATACACATGATGCAGACAAGCTTATGATGCATGAAGTAGTCTACTTGAATGAGAAGCGTTGCGTGCCCAATAAGTTTGAGACAAACACAATTGAAGATAATATTTGGTATCTTGACAATGGAGCTAGCAATCACATGACCAAAGATTTACGATATTTCTACAAGCTTGACCACTATGTTACTGGAAAAGTGAGATTTGGAGACGATTCAAGTATTGATATTAAAGGAAAAGGGACAATAGCTTTCATTGATATGAATAGGAAGCCAAGAGTAGTGTCAGATGTGTACTTTATCCCTGATTTAAAAACAACATCATAAGTCTTGGGCATGCTACAAAATCGGGATGTGACATATGTTTAAAGGGAGAATATCTGACGATGTGTGATCGTGATGGAAATCTATTAGTATAAGCAGAGAAATCCAAGAATCGTTTATACAAGGTTCAAATGGAATTACAAGATAATGAATGTCTTCAACTTTCTGCTACAAGTGAGTCAAGTAAGTGTTATGCAAGATTGGGGCATGTGAATTTTACGACTTTCGCCTCAATGACAGATAGAGATCTCGTTTTAGGAGTGCCAAAGATTTCTTTTGAAAAGGAAATTTGCAGTTCATGTCTGCTTGGGAAACAAAGTCGGCATATGTTTCCCAAAGCAACTACTTTCCAGGCAACAAAGAGGCTTGAACTCATCCATGGAGATCTTTGCGGTCCAATAACGCCATGTACAATTGTTTATAACATATATATATGTTTTTGTTCTCAATGATGATTTCTCTCGCTACATGTGGAAAATTCTGTTGAAAGAAAAAGGAGAAACTTTTGATTAATTCCAAAATTTCAAAACCATGGTGGAGAAAATAACAGAGAAAGGAAATCAAACTTTTAGAACGGACAGAGGAGGAGATTTTGTGTCTTTTGAATTTAATTCTTTTTGTGAAGCTTCTGGCATAAAATGGCACCATACACTCCACAACAAAACGGAGTAGTAGATAGACGCAACAAGACCTTAATGGAGATGGCCAGAAGAATACTAAAGCATAGGAATATGCCTAACTATCTTTGGGGAGAAGCTACAAGAGTTCTGAAGGAAAAGACTCTATACGAGTGTTTTCACGACAAGAAACCATCAATCGAGCATTTAAGGATTTTTGGTTTCACTGGATATCAAAAACACACAAGCCACACTTGCAAAAGCTTGATGATAGGACACAGATATTGGTTCATTTGGGAGAATAATGAGGATCAAAGGCATATCGTTTGCTTGATCCACATACAAAGAAGATCGTAGTAAGTCGCGATGTTGTGTTTGATGAAACAAAGGGTTGGAACTGAAATCACAAGAACTTAGCAACATAAGCGAAGAGAATAATGAAACAGGACAAAAAAATGATGATAAGGTGTCTTCTAATGTTTTTGGAGATAACGGGGATGATGATCAATATGAATCAGGAGATGAACAAAGAAGTAGAAGACGAGTCTGCATTTTCACCTGAAGTTGCGTCTGCAATACCTTTAAGAAGAATTGAAAGACAGAGATTTAAACCGAAATATATTTAAGATTATGTTTTACTTGCTGAAGAAGAAGGGGAGACCTTGCTACTATGTCTAAATAATGAACCAAGAACTTTTTATGAAGCAAAAGATTCTAAAGAATGGACACAATCTTTTGACGAAGAAATTGGTTTTATAGTGAAGCTTAGAACATGGGATCTTGTTGACTTACCGATCGGAGAAAAATCAATAGGTTTGAAGTGGGTGTCAAGCCGAAAAGAAACTCATATGGGAGTATCAATAAATATAAAGCTCGACTTGTTACTAAGGGATATATGCAAAAATACGGTGTTGATTTGGAAGAAGTTTTTGCTCCATTAGCTAAGGCTACTTGTTGATCTTGCGGCTTCATATGGATGGAAAATACATCATTTTGATGTCAAAACAGCTTTTCTTCATGGGGTATTAAAAGGAACAGTTTATTTCTCTCAACCAGAAGGATTTGAGAAGAAAGTGAATGAAGACAAAGTCTATAAACTCAACAAGGCTTTGTATGGTTTAAGACAGGCACCAAGAGCATGGAATAACAAACTGAACCACATTCTTCTGGAACTTCAGTTTCTTAAATGTTCTAAGGAACCTTCTGTCTATTGAAAGGAAGCTAATAAGGATATTCTGATTGTAGGAGTATATGTTGATGGTCTGTCTGTCACAGGAACAAGCTGGAATATCATTAACAATTTTTAAAAGGAGATGGCCTCTAAATTTGAAATGAGTGATCTTGGGAGATTGACATATTATCTTGGAATTCAAGTGAATCAGCATCATAACGGGATAACACTAAGTGAAGAACGCTATGCTCACAAGATCTTGGAGGAAGCTTGAATGTAATTCAGTTCATCCACCGATGGAGACTGAACTTAAAATGTCAAAAGCTGAGAATGAAAAGAAGATTGATGCAACGAGTTACAGAATGCCTCCGGTATTTGTTGCATACTAGACCAGACATGTCTTACTACATGGGAATGCTGAGCCGGTACATGTAGAGTCCAAGAGAATCACATGGAGTATTAATGATACAAGTCTTGAGATACCTGAAAGGTACCACTACTCTTGGTCTGTCTTATGGAAGATCAATTTCGGTACCTAAGTTGGTTGGTTACAGTGAAAACAGTCACAATGTTGATCCGGATAATGGGAAAAGTACTTCAGGGCACACCTTCTATCTGGGAGAAATTCCAATCACTTGGTGTTCACAAAAACAATATGTTGTAACTATGTCCTCGTGTGAAGCTGAGTTTGTTGTAGGAACTGAAGCAGCAAAACAAGCAATTTGGTTGCAGGATTTGTTATTTTGAGCTTACGTGATCTTCAAGTGAGAAAATATCTATTCAAATTGACAATTAATCAGCCATTACTCTCACCAAAAATCCAGTTTTTCATGGTAGAAGCAAACATATACACAGACTCTATCACTTCATAAGAGAGTGTGTTGAAAGTGGACAAATAGAGGTAGAGCACGTTCTGGGAAGTGAGCAAAAGGCAGAAATTCTTACAAAGTGAAAGGACCCAACTTTTTTTTTAAATAATAAATAATAATAATAATAATAATAAATAAATAAATAAACTACAACTAGCGGTCCCATACCACTAGCCACCTAACCACAATCACAATCAACAGCGGAATAACAATATCAATATCCAATAAATATAAATAGCCAATATTCAAAACATAACCAATATCCAAATAACCAATCATCAGAAAACATGGAACCAGCAACCTAGAAATGTTTCTAATAACCCAACTCTAGCAACCTAGCAATGCCAGACAACATCCAATCGAGTCCCTAGAACATCCTCCTCTTCATTGCCTTGATTCCACGATCACACTTTGCCTTTACCTGCACCAAAAACACAAATTGAGATGCATGAGTATTTTATAAACACTCAGTAAGGCAATCCTCCCATCTATTGGGCTATACACACAAGCAACAGTGATTCCAATGTTCCAAAGAATCAACAAACAAAGCATACAAACCAGGAAAATGAACACCGACTCACTGGAAGGGAGGTGTCGACCGACACCAGCCAAGTGTCGACCGACACCAGCCAAGTGTCGACCGACACCAGCCAAGTGTCGACCGACACTGGCTCAACGGTGTCGACCGACACTACCCTACAGTGTCAATCGATGTTTGCTTCACTGGTGTCGACCGACACCAGGTGGTGTCGATCGACACTCCCTCTGCAACTGCGATCCGCTCGAAGCCGAGAGTCGAATCTCGCTCCCAACTCCACCAAATCGTCAAATACTTGAAACCCAAGCCTTATACATCCGTAGGAACCTGTAGCAACCAATCCCAACAAGAAAAACACACAAACAAAGCAACACACAAGCAAGAACAAGGAATCAAAGGCTTAGATTAGCCATGGTCATGCACTCACCTCTTTGTAGGAAGATTCAGACCAATAGCAACAAATCCAACCCTCCTAGCAAGCCTCTAGATCCTTCCTAGCTCCAAATCTCACAAGAACAGCTAAGAAAACTCACAAATCTCTCTCAAAACCGATTTCTCCTTCTCTCTATTTCTTCGTCACAAACGGCGAAAAAGAAAGAGAAAGGTCGAGTTCTCCTTTTAAAACTCGATTTTAGGGTTTTTCCTAAACCAACCATGCAAACCGGACGATTAAAATCGAACCGTCTACAACCATTGTCGACCGACACCTCCTGTGGTGTCGATCGACACCCTCACCAAACTATCAAAAAAATGGTTTGCAGGTGTTACACAAAGGCTTTGGGAAGATTCAAGTTCAGAGAAATGAGGGAGTTAATAAAAGTACAATATCTGGCAAAATTGGATTTCTAGCTTAAAAGGGACATGGTTGGAGTAAGCTTGCAAAAAGTTTAATGTAGAAGTTATCCTAATCCTACTGAGATATGGACTTAGGATTAGTCGGTTTGATAATATATTAAGTTGCCTATTTGAATTAGGAAATTGTGTAGGTCTTTCTCTATATAAGAAGGTGCAAGATTGTTGCACAACTTATGAGTTTTGAGAAAGAGTTGGAAAGCTTTAGATTTGAGTAATTTACTAAAGCTAATAAATATATTCTTTTAAAACTTGCTTTCTCTCTAATCTTTCAATTCTAGAGTTAGAAGTTAAATCCTACTATCATGTGGCATTTTACAAAAAATGTCATTACATTTTAATTAATTTAATAACTATCAAAAGAAAAATCTTATATTGGTTTATAAATAAGAAAACAATATTTTTGAAATGATTTAATGAAATTATTTAATAGATACCATTTACTGTTTCACAAATCATACGAAACAATAACAAAATATTTAGAACAATTATAAAATTTAATTTTATTTATAAAAATAAGATTAAATATGTATATATATAATAAAATATATATTTTAAAACTAAGATACAACATTGCTTACATTTAAAAAATAAAATATTATATTTAATTTATTTAATATTTTTTGTACTGCTAATCAAAGCATTGACATTTATTAAAATCTAAAAATTACAAATGTTATATTTTATTCAATATAATATATACAACTAAAAAATAAATTAAAAAGTTAAATCTAGATTTCTAAACGCGGCCGCTTCAATACAAATTTTGTTTTATTTTCTAGATTTTACCATATTAATATGATTTACTGATTTAAATATTGTATCATATCTAGTTGTTCAATACGAATTTGAATTACAATAAATTTTGCACAAACTTTTATCGGTGTTGGTAACTATCTAGTTTTTAAATTAAATTTTTAAATTTATTTTTACCCATAAATTCTATAAAAGGAATATTCAATATATTTAAACTCCTATTAAAAAAAGAAACGTGTGTGAGGAATTTTTTTTGTTTTTCTTACATGTCACTAGAACTGTTTTTGGTATTTTTTTGCAAGTAAACTTGAAATTTAGGTTTTTCATATAATATACATTTAATAATAATAATACACGTCACATGTATTAAACTTACAACATTTAAAAATTAGGATATTAATCTACCTTAATTAATTAAATGATGTATTATTTTCTAATATAAAATTTTAAGGTATTATTTGATCAAAATAGAAATAAATGAGGTATTTTTAAGTTTTTCTTTCCTTAAATAGAATAACTTAAATAGAATAAGATAACTTTGTAGTATTTTTTTATAAACAACAATATAAATAAATATACGTACGGCGAAAAATAAACGAATATATACATTCGATAAGATTTCCTTTCTACTTTTTGGCATGTGGGTAGTATTTTTATATATTTTTATATAGTAGTAGTTAAACTTTTTCTTTCGTTCATAGCTTCACATTATATTACAGTCTAAAAATGGCAGGAGAGGTAGTTTTAGTGTCGTCGAGCATTGTTCGACCCGTAAACAGCAACCAATCCGGTCGAACTAAGATCCATCTTACTCCATTTGACTTCAGTCTTCTTCAAGTCAGTAGTCCTCAAAGAGGTCTTCTCTTTCCAAAACCCGATCCCAGTTTCAATCTCATCTCTCAGCTAAAGGCCTCTCTCTCTCTTGCCTTAGATATATACTTCCCTTTCGCGGGTCGTCTCGTGAAGACGGAGAATCTTGAAGACAATACGGTGTCGTTATTTGTAGACTGTGATGACTCTGGCGCTAGATTTCTCCACGCCGAAGCTAAATCTGTCTCGGTGAGTGATATTCTTCAACCTGATGGTTCTGTGCCTTGTGTCCTAGATGATTTCTTTCCCCGCAACGGTTTAAAAAACTGTGAAGGCGCACCCGAGCCCGTGCTTGTTGTACAAGTCACCGAGATGAAGGATGGAGTATTCATAGGTTACAGTTACAACCACTTGGTTGGAGATGGGGTTTCTATGTGGGATTTTTTCATACTTGGTCCAAGATTTGCTCGAGTGGTGGTTCCGAATTAAAACGTAAGCCTCTTGTTCTCAAAGGATGGTTTCTCGAGGGGATCGGTTACCCTATCCATATTCCGGTTTCATTGACGGAGAGGCCGCCACCACCAAGCCGTGAATCTTCTTTGGTGCACACTACGAAACATTGGATGCTTCACTTCACAAAGAAGAATATTTCAGATCTCAAAGCTAAAGCCAACAGCGAAGTCTCCAGTGACCTAGTAATTTCATCTCTTCAAGCGGTTTCAGCACATATGTGGCGATCAATCATCAGACACAGTGGTATGAGCGAAGAACGAGAGACACAATTTAAACTAGTGGTTGACTTAAGGCAGAGGATAAATCCTTCTGTTGAGAAAGATTGCTTTGGGAATATGATCCATCTTGCAACAGCCGTAACCACCGTGGAAGAGCTGTTGGATCGTGGCTTGGGTTGGGCTGCTCTGGAAATAAGGAAATTAGTGGGCTCGCAAACGAGTGAAAACTGTAAAAGTTTTGCAGATGATTGGGTTAGAAATGTTAAGAACCTAAAATTATTCAGTGGCAGTAAAGTAAACGGTGATACTATAGTTATCGCAAGCTCTCCCCGGTTCGAAGTGTACAACAAAGATTTTGGTTGGGGTAAACCTATTGCAGCTCGATCTGGACCGTCGAGTAGTTTCAATGGAAAGCTTACACTTTTTCCAGGTATCAATGAAGGAAGTATTGATGTTCAGGCTACCCTACGTTCGGATGTACTAGTGAAACTACTAGCTGATATGGAACTTTTAGAGATGATTTAGGGGCTTCCAATATTTGCCTCTTTTGTTGTATAATGTATGGTTCTGGCTAAGGTTATGGTCTTGATCATTGCTTCTTGAAATGCATTTTATTAATATCCAAAACGGAAAGTAAACACAGAAAGTGAAACTGCCGACAATTCCATATATATGTCCACCCCATGTTCCACCATATTCTTCTATCAAAAGCTCGAACATTTCAGTTACCTAAAGATTAAAGCCATACCATATAAGGTACATTAGGCTGGATCGGATTTTAACCAATACGCTTGAATAGTTGTTTACACGTGTCTGGACATGTTGCCGCATCTCATTGGAATTTGGGTCAACGATCGCTCTCTATCGATGTTCACATGTTAAATACGACAAAAGAAAAAAATTATTGAAAGGTAGAAGTCGGAAAATTATTTAAAATTAGTGGACAACATGCAATCGATTTGTTTAAAATATAGCACGACCGACGCTCACATGATAACTGATTGAGCAGGTTAAAAAATAACTTTTACTGTGAGTATGTGATCAAAAAGAAAACCCTAATTCTTCAAGTTTTTAATCTTGTTATCAAGAAAGATTATTAAGTGAATTTGTTTCCTGCTTAAAACAAGTTCATTGGATTCTACATAACATGAACGCATGGTGTCGCTTACGTCATGTCAGGTCACAGGCTCACAGCACTCATCTCCTTTCAATAATTGACATTTATAAACACGTTTTTTATGTACAATACGCACACATTGAAAAGGACAACAACAACGACAAAAATTATTAAAGGGCACATAAGTAAATTTTTTATAAAATAAATTGAATCTTGTAAGAGCAACTCCAACCATAAAACACCAAAACACCAAATTTTGACACCAAATTTAGTGTTTTGGTGTTCCAAAATTTTTCATCTCCAATCACAACACATTTTATACTTAAAACAAAACTTTTGATTATTATATTATTAAATTTAAGATTAAATATTTTTAATAAACATTACATTTTTTGTTTTGTTTTAATTTTGTAATATTATGTTTCCACTAGTTTATTAAACTTTATTAATCTTAATCAATTTGGTATTTATTTTTAAATTTTGTCTAAATTATTTATTTTATATTATATAAAATATTGTTAATAGTTCATATTATTGATTGTAATAAGATAGTTTTAAAAATATTGATGGTATATTTGGCTTTCAATGGATAAACAATAGGTTAGATATATATTTAAATCAAAAATACAAATAAAATATTTTTTTTAGTGTTTTGTGAATAGTATTATACCAAATATAGTGCAATACTGTTCACAAAACACTAAAAAATAAATAGTGTTTGTTATGCCGTTGGGTTGGAGTGCTTTTGCACTATATTGATGTTTTCCGTCTGCGTTGGAGTTGCTCTAAGTTGTTTGTTGCTACTGATTACGCGAGGTTAGAAAAACTTTATATAAATGACAATTATTAAACAAAATATGTACTATCCGCATGCTGAAGTCAGTGGGTGGTAATCCAGTGCCTAACGCTTTTAAAACGGTTTAGGCATTTACAAAATAAAACATTATATATAAAGTTATATAAAAATATATGTTAGAAAATATAATAAATCATAAATCATAAAAAAAAGTAGAAAAATGCATTTATTTAATTTAGATTAATAACGTATGAACGTTTATAATTATTTATATGAATTACTTTTAAATATATGTAGTCAAAAATTAAAAATATATATTAAAAAATATTACGCGATATTAGGCGATTCAGACGGTCGTCTAAACATCTGCTGAGTGCCTAGCGCCTAGACCACTTTGTTGAACACTGGCTGAAATAGACAAAAAATGTATATATATTCTATGATAAAATGATGGTGCTCACTACTCAATGATGGTGTCAAATTACATTAATATTCTACGTTTTCAATTTCCTAACCTTATATACAGTAGTAATCTTGAACTTTGGGTTCAGATTACAGACCAAAAATGGCAGACGTAACTCTTATTTCCTCGAACATTGTTTGACCTCAATGAAGGAGATTTGAATACTTTGGTAAAATGATCTTATTTTTCAATGATGTTTACAATGGTCTAAGTAGTCTTTATATAGACTATAGAACAATCAAGACTTTTCTAGGGTTTTTTCCTATTCTTATCTTTAAAGGACAGCTGGTCACAACCCTAGTCATCACATAAGGTTAGAAGCGCTTTGAATTTGTTCCTTTATGGTTGCAGTTTCATCTTTTCTGTAACGTCTTTTGCAGGTACAGATGGATTTGTCTTCTTCTGTGGTTGAGTTGTTGGGCTATCCTTGTGTTGGGCCTTACCTTGAATTGCTGTTGGGCTCGGCTTGGGACATTCACTAACATTCCCCCTCAATTGTGAGGTGGGTGAGCATCTGATGCCGAGCCTGTGCCGGAGTAACGCAAACTCTTTTTGTGGTAGAGACTTGGTGAAAATGTCAGCTAATTGGAAGGCTGGTGGGATGTGCCTACTTTCAATGCAACCAAGAGCTACTTGCTCTCTGATGTAGTGGTAATCTATGTCAAAGCTTTTAGAGCGATTGTGGAGAGCTGGGTTTGCACTAAAGTAGACTGCAGAGAGGTTGTCGCATTGGAGGACGGTGGGATGAGATTGAAAAATTCCGAGATCTCTGAGAAGAAAGGAGATACACGTGAGTTCCTGGGCTGTTGCTGTGAGAGCTCTGTATTCTACTTCAGTGGATGAGTTCGACACTCTCTGGTTGCGTTTGGCTGACCAAGAAACAAGATTAGGTCCAAGCAGAATGCAGAGTACAGAGGTTGACCATCTAGTGTTCTTGCAACCGCTCCACTCACTGTCACTGTAAGCAGAGAGTGATAAGTTGTTGTATTTCCAATTGTGGAGGCCCATGTGAAGTGTTCCTTTGAGATACTGAAGGATCCGTTTTAGGAGGCCAAAGTCAGAGACTGTGGGAGCATTCATCCGCTGACAAACAAAATTGACAGCAAACTGAATGTCAGGACGAGTGATGGTTAGGTATTGAATTTTGCCCGCGAGATTTCTGAAATATGTAGGTTCGAGAACAGTTCAGAGCTCAAATTAGTGAGTTGCTGCGGCAGTAAAGTCGGCATTGGATTGCAACTGCTAATTGCAGTTTGGTGTAGTATGTCGAGGCATAGGCCGTCTGGTGCATGAATATACCTTCGGGATGCATTTCAAATTCAACTCCGAGGAAGTACTTCGGAGGACCAAGATCTTTCATGAGGAGGCGTTGATTCAGAGCTTCTAGGAACTTGTCTAGAAGTTGTTGACTGCTTCCTGTAAGAAGAATATCATCAACATATAGGAGTAACGTTAGGGATTCTCCATTTATACGATAAGTAAACATAGAGGGATCAGATTCGCTGCAGTAGAAGTCAAATTCGATCAGGAAGTTGCTGAATGTATCGAACCAAGCTCTTGGAGCTTGTTTGAGTCCGTAAAGGGCCTTGGTGAGACGACACACGTGGTTTGGTTTCTGCTGATCGACAAAGCCATTTGGTTGGTACATGAATACTGGTTCTTACAGTTCTCCATGGAGGAAAGCGTTTGAGACATCCAACTGCTTTATGGGCCATCCTTTAGCCGTAGCAACCTCTAAGACCAACCGGATAGTTGCTGTTCGTACTACAGGACTGTATGTCTCAAGGTGATCCACACCTTCTTCTTGCTCAAATCCCTTGGCAACAAGTCTTGCTTTAAGTTTGTCTACTGTTCCATCAAGCTTTAATTTGGTTTTGAATACCCATTTTGAGTGCAGCAAGTTTATGTCTTCTGTTGGTTCAACCAAGTCCCATGTGTGTAGCATGTTGATTCTCCCTACTTCATCCATTACTGCTTGATTCCACCCTGGATGTGCCATTGCAGCTTCCAGATCTTTAGGTTCTTCAGTCGCGTATCTAGAGGTAAGAAGAGCATATCTCGGATTTGGTTTGTGAATTCCATCTTTAGCTCTAGTTACCATAGGATGAGAATTAACTAGCTGATTTGCTTGATCATCATGAAGTTCTGCTTCTCCCGGATCACCATTTTCTGAGTCTGATGGCTCCATGTCGGTTTCATTGTGCAGATTATTGTCATTGTCCTCCTCTGCTTCTGTAAAACCAGTATTTACCCATTATTCACACTCATGAGACCTTCGTCATCTTGCATATCAGCTGTTGTAGGATTGTGTAGAGCTGGTGGCAAAACAACAGGGTTCAGAGTTGCAGCTTCCTCTAGAGAACTCGCAGTAGGAATGCCAGTATGCCAACCTTTTAATAAGATAGACTGATATTTAGGAACCAGAGACTTGTATTGATGGTGATATGGGAGACATTCTTCATCAAAGATAACATTCCTGGAGATGTACACTCTACCAGTTGGAGGATATAAGCAATGATACCCTTTATATTGAGTGCTATAGCCCAAGAAGACACACTGTAGTGATCGAGGCTCACACTTGTGCTCAGCAATATGATGAAGACAAGGATAGCAGGCCGACCCAAACACATGAAGCATAGAGTAGTTGGGTTTCTTGTTAAAAAGTACCTCATAAGGACTCTTGTTGTCCAGGACTCGTGAAGGCAGGAGATTACTGATGAACACAACACTAGAGAAAGCCTCAACCCAGTGAAGAAGAGGAGTGTGACTGTGAAAGATCATAATGAGACCAAGTTCCACTATGTGCCTGTGCTTCCTCTCTGCTATACCGTTTTGCTGAGGAGTGTATGGACAGGAGATTCGGTGAGCAATGCCGTTGTCAAGATAACTTCGTAGTTGATTGCTTGTAAATTCTCCTCCACCATCACTTTGGAAGACTTTTATTTTCGAGTTAAATTGGTTCTATACTTGCTTTCGAAACACTTTGAAGGTTGAAAAGAATTCTGATTTGGCTTTTAAAGGGTAGAACCATGTAAAACGAGAGTAGTCATCAACAAATACGACATAAAACTTGAATTCTTGATTAGAAACAGTTGGTGAAGGCCCCATAAATCACAATGTATATGATCTAGAGGATGCAATACTCGAGAATCTGAACTTAAAAACTGTAATCTAGAGTTCTTTCCCATCTGGCAAGGTTCACACATAGGAGAGGTTCTGCTCTTATTTACTTGAATTGCCTTGCAGGTGTTGAGCTGTTGAAGAACTTGGTTGTTCGAATGCCCCAAATGATGATGCCAAACTGCTTCTGATGCTGCACATTGCCGATTAGAGAAGTAGGCTTCAAACTCCAGGTTCCTCAACACTTAAAGCCCTTTATTACGCGGACCTTTTACCACCACTTTCTGATTTTTTATGTCAATCACATATACATTAGTGGAATCAAAGTATACACCACAGGGGTAAACATCACAAAGTCTTGATACTGAAAGTAGTGATTTTTGCATTTCAGGACAAACAAGGACCTCATTTAAAGAAATTGTACTTGTAGACAAAGTGATGGTGGTAGAGCCGACGTGAGTGATAGGGAGAAACGCCCCATCACCCACCAAGATAGCATCATTACCTTCATAGGAGGTGACATTTGTCAGATTGCCAGGAGAGGAAGTTATATGAGCAGTTGCACCAGAGTTTGTGACCCATTCCTTGCCAGTAGCGTCAGACACATGGAGGGTGTTAAAGGCCTGAGCTAAGTCGCCACCTTGATAGTTGTTATTGAATCGGTTGTAGCACCTATCCGCTGTGTGTCCAATCTTTCCACAGATTTGGCAAGTGGGACGCTCTCCAATGTTGTTTTGGGGGGTTTGATGCTGAGAGAAGCCTCGTCCTCGAGTTGAATATCCTCCACATCCATTGTTATGACCTCTGCCACGACCTTGGTAGCCGCCTCTATTGAAGCCACCATAGTTCGACGTTTGAGTGTAAAACGCAACATGTGGAGAGATGGAGTCAGAGGTTTCGTAGGAGCGGAGTTTGGAGTCAAAACTGTCGACTTCAGAGACCACCTCAGAAAATGTTGGAGGAGAGAGCTTACTGAGAGAACTTCGAATCATTGTGGTGATAGGATCATAGTCACGACCTAACCCATTCAAAAACTGGAAGATCTTCATAGACTCGTCAATAGGCTTGCCAATGGAACTCAGAGCATCACAGATCGAGATAAACTCACGGCAGTAAGCAGCAAAGGTCTTATCTTTCTTTTCTAAAACCCATTGAGTGCAACGTAATGCAAACTATCTAGTAATGCTACTCTTGTTAAAGTTCTCAGCTTGTGCGAGCAAGACTTCTCTAGAGGTAGGGAGAGTGTGAACATACCCGAGTACCTCTTCAGACAGATTACCAAAGAGCAAGGAACGAACAAGTTGGTCTATGCAGAACCAAGCTTCAAAGCGAGAGTTGGGAGCTTCCGTGGTGGTATCACCGGTACGAGTGGAGATGAAACGTGGCGGTGCTGTAACGGCACCATTCACAAAGCCGATAAGCTTATGACAAGATAACAGAGATTCAAACTGCATTTTCCAAAGGAGGTAGTTTGTGTTGGTGAGCTTGATTGTGATAGTGTTTGAGACATGGATGTTGTCTGGAAAAGGATAGGAATTGGCCATTGAAACACCTGTTAAGGTTACGATGGCTCTGATACCATGAAGGAGATTTGAATACTTTGGTAAATGATCTTATTTCTCAATGATGTTTACAATGGTCTAAGTAGTCTTAATATAGACTATAGAACAATCTAGACTTCTTTAGGGGTTTTCCTCGCCCTGGGCGTTCGGCATACTCAGGTTATTCGGGTCGGGCCGTTCGGTTTGTGGAAAATTCGGTTTTCTCAAAATCCTGCCGAATAGACCCAAATTTAAATTCGGTTCGGGTCGGTTTGGATGTCGGTTTGTTTGGGTCGGTTTATGGGTATAAAATCAATTCCGAAGTAAATTGAATTGATTTTTTCCTCGGTTTATTCGATTAACCGACACCAAATTGCAAATCCATAAAAAAAATTACAAGCCATTTAACAACTTTAAAACAAAAGAATGAAGTTCACAAGGAAAAATTACAAACATATTATCGAAATTCTACAACAAATTACAAAATTAAGGTTATGAGGTTGCCTTTGGAACTGAGGATGAGGCCGTCGGAGAAGATATGTTTATAGTCAGCTGCAAATAACACAAACTGAGAATTATAAGTAATCTACTACATCCTTGTAGTTAACCATAATATACTCCGAATTCTTATGCTATAAAATTATACAACTCTAACTTCGATTTTGACCACAAAAACAAAGATCCAGAAAGTTTTACTTGACAAAAACACAAATATATCATCTCTCTAACCCAAACGTACATAAAAGTAAAACATAATCAGAGATTTGAAGCAAAAACAACAAAAGAATATCATAAAATTAAGAGAGTTTAAAGAAGAGAGAAAGTTTTTTACCTCAAGTTGAAAAATCTTCACAACACAACAGCGGCTGCACAATAAAAATGAGGAGCTTATGAGAAAGAATGACTTACATATCTCTAGGGTTTAGGTTAGTAAATCGTGGGCTTTTGTTACTATTGGGCCAAATAAAACAATTTTGTATAATTGAATAATGGACTCTAACGAAAGTCCACTTACTAAAACCAATTAGGTTTTCTCTTTCTAAAATACAGCTTATCAAACATGGCCGCCGCTCTTTTCTTCTTTCTCATGAAACAATCATATAACCAGACAACTATACAGAACTACAGATGAAGAAGAACATGCAGGTAAGAACTAAAAAAAAGAATTTTTTCTCTCTGCTGACGTGGCAAGGGCGATTTTAAAGGTGATTAGGGTTTTATTCGTGTCTAGCAAGTATGCCGCCGTCTGGGGCGCCTCCGGTGAACACTGGGGCTGTTCCGGCGTTGGCTGGAAGGTCTGATGAGGGGGTAGTAAGCGCCAGGAGGTTTTGGATGTGTGTGAAGGTCAAGTGCAGGTTAAGGATTTGGTTGATGTCGGGAAGGAGGGGGTCGCTCCTCCGGTAAAGAAATCTTTTCTAACTGTGGCTAAGAAACATTTGTTTGCAAAGCAGAAGTTTGTTGTGGAGATGGTTGATGGTCAGGAGAAGGTTACTGTTCCCAAGGAGGTCTTGATGGGGGCGAAATCGTTGTGGGAGGATCTCTTGATTGGGAAGTTTCTTAATGATAAGGCACCTCATGTAGGCAAAGTTCACATGATCCTTAATAAGATCTGGCGACTAGGGGAGAAATCTACTATGATTGATGTGATTGTGGTTGATGACACAACACTTAAGTTCTGGGTAAGGAATGAAGAGATGCGGCGTCGTGTTTTGAATAGGGGAATATGGAATATCATGGGCATTCCGATGATTGTTAGTAAATGGTCACCATATGCAGAGGAGAAGCAACTGGCCACGACCTCTACTGGGTTATGGGTCACATTGACTGATGTTCCCCCGACTCTCTTTACGGAGAAGGGATTAGAGTTTTTGGCCAGTGCAGTTGGTAAGCCAGTTCTCTTACATCCAAAAACTGAAGCATGTGAATGTTTTGATGAAGCAAAAATTCTAGTGGAAGCTGATCTCACCAAGGTTTTACCAAAAGAGTTTACGATTAGAGGTGAAGAGGAAGGGGAGTTGGACGCGGTGGTCCCCTACTATTACCCTTGGCTTCCTCCTCGGTGCACAAGATGTTCCAAATGGGGTCACTCACTTGAGTCCTGTCTCACCAAGAGTCATTTTAATGGTCCCGTTCTGTCGGAGCCATCTCAGTTGATCACTTTACCTGCAGCAACTAGTTCAGCGGAAACCCGAGCCACTGAAGCAGAGGTGGCTACTGCCCCTGTCGCTGCAACAGCGGCAGCTGTTGTCCCAGTTGTCGTTACATCCACAGATCCACAAGAGGTTGGTGAGGGATGGAGCACCCCTCAAAAGACGAGTCGTAGCCCGTGTAAAAGCACTCAAAATGTTTTAGTTGAGGTTTCAACTTTGTCGAACTCCTACTCTGTTCTAAGTGATAAGGAGGAGATGGAAGATGAGGCAGGGGAAAGCATAGTTGCGGCTGTTGAGGATGGTGTCGACGAGGCTGTAGTTAAGCTGCTAGATGGCGACACTACACATGGGCTTCCTTCTCATGGTAATATGGCGGTTAAGGACTCTGTTCCACCAACTTATAACCTGAAGAAAGACCCACCTTTGCGTCAATCTCTCCCCCGTGATTCGAAGACTGCTCATAAAACGGTCTCGGTTTCTATTTCTTCTACTCGAGGAGCGAGTAAGAAGAACCCACCCCGTCATTAATTATGTCTGGTTTCTTTTGGAATGTCTGTGGCTTAAACAAATCTAAGAAACATTCCATTATAAAGAAATGGGTGGCGGATAGTAAGATGAAGTTTGGTTGTATGATAGAAACGAGAGTTCGCGAGAGAAAAGTTCAGTTGGTGGCTTCAAAGATTTTCCACGACAGGTCAGTTCTAACGAATTATGAGCATAATCGGAGGGGTCGTATATGGATCGTGTGGGGACCGGATGTTTGTCTATCACTCTTTTATAAGAGTGCGCAGATGATCACTTGTTCAATCAAATTTCCTGACCAAGAGGAGGAATTCTTTTGTTCTTTTGTTTATGGTTTTAACACAGTTGCAGAGAGAAAGGAGTTGTGGCAGGGGCTTCGTGAACATGCGGATAGCCCACTTCTTGGTAGTAAGCCATGGCTGATAATCGGGGATTTTAATAAAACGTTAGATTTGTCAGAAAACTCACAATTAGATGTCCAACCTATGGTCACCGCTGGTATGAAGGACTTTCAGAATGTGGTGAACTACTGTTCCTTTTCTGACCTTGCATCTCACGGTCCATTGTTCACTTGGAGTAACAAGAGGGTAAACGGACTCATATCAAAGAAGCTTGACAGAGTATTGGTAAATGCGTGTTGGCTGCATTCTTTCCCCACGTTGTATAGTGTTTTCAAAGCTGGTGGTTGTTCCGACCATACACGCTGTCGTATAGATTTTACGCCTGGAACAGGGGATGCAGGACCTCGTTGACGTCCGTTTAAGTTTGTTAATGCTCTTACGAGCCTGCCAGATTTTAAACCACTTGTGGGAGAAACTTGGCTAAACATGGAGCCGTTGCACATGTCCACGTCTACACTTTACCGGTTTACCAAGAAGCTGAAATCTTTGAAACCAAGTCTGCGACAATTGGCGAAAAACAGGCTGGGAGATTTGGTTAAGAAGTCGAAGGAGGCTTATTTGAATCTATGTCGGAAGCAAGAGCAAACCATGCTATGTCCGACCACACACGCAATAGAGGAAGAAGCTGTGGCTTATGAACGATGGGAACGTGTGGCCAGTCTAGAGGAGAACTACCTTAAGCAACGTTCTAAGCTGCACTGGTTGCAGGTTGGGGATAAAAATAACAAAACTTTTCACCGTGCTGTACTTAAACGGGCGGCTGCTAATTCGATCAGGGAAATTCAGAGGCCGGATGGTTCCATCACAAAGGATCCGGCTGAGATAAAGCTTGAAGCAGAGAGATTCTTCAGAGAATTTCTGCAGTTAATTCCTGGTAATTACAAGGAGGTTCCTCCGGACGTTTTACGCAGTCTGCTGCTGTTTCGCTGCTCTGATATTGATAAAGCATGTTTGACTCGTCCTGTCTCGGCTGATGAGGGTCAAAAGGTCTTACTTGCCATGCCAAATGACAAATCCCCTGGTCCGGATGGTTACACCTCAGAGTTTTATAAAGCGGCATGGGATGTTGTTGGTAGTGAGTTCGTTTTGGCGGTTCAATCTTTCTTTGTGAAAGGTTTCTTGCCGAAGGGTGTAAACTCAACTATACTAGCTTTGATTCCGAAAAAAACAGAGGCAGTTCAGATGAAAGATTACAGACCAATTTCCTGCTGCAATGTCCTATATAAAGTCATTTCAAAAATCATAGCCAATCGCTTGAAATCTATGCTGCCAAAGTTCATAGCTGGGAATCAGTCAGCCTTTGTCAAGAATCGGTTACTTCTTGAGAATGTCTTGCTTGCTATAGAGCTAGTTAAGGATTATCATATGGACAACATATCAAATCGCTGTGCTCTTAAGATTGACATCTCTAAAGCATTCGATTCGGTTCAATGGTCTTTTATCTTTTATGCGAGCCACCTTTGAGGCAATGGATTTTCCTTCTGAATTTGTTCACAGGATCATGCTTTGCATTACTACTCCTTCCTTCTCAGTCCAAGTGAATGGTGAACTTGCAGGGTTTTTTAATAGTAAGCGTGGGTTGAGGCAAGGCTGTTCGCTATCGCCCTATTTGTTTGTAATTGCTATGGATGTTCTCTCAAAACTGTTAGACAAAGCAGCTTTGTCTCAACAATTTGGTTATCACCCTCGGTGTAGGATTCTTGGCTTAACACATTTATGTTTTGCCGATGATCTCCTAATTTTTTCTGATGGTACTGTTCGCTCTATCAACAGAATCATTAAGGTTTTTAAGGATTTTGCAAAGAGGTCTGGTCTGCAAATCAGTATGGAGAAAACAACGGTTTATTTAGCGGGGGTTACTCCTGAGGTTCATCAAGAGATCACAGAGCTGTTTTCTTTTGTTGTGGGCACCTTGCCCGTAAGATATTTAGGGCTTCCACTTGTAACCAAGCGCCTTTCTGCCTCGGATTATCTTCCTCTTATCGAGACTGTAAAACAAAAAATTGGTTCTTGGTCGGCACGGTTCCTCTCGTATGCTGGCCGTCTGAACTTAATAAGCTCTGTTCTCTAGAGTATATGAAATTTCTGGATGGCCGCCTATCGTCTCCCGCGGGACTGTATCCGGACTGTGGAAAGCCTCTGTTCTGCTTACCTCTGGTCGGGTCTAGATCTTAATACCAACAAAGCTAAGGTCGCATGGCAAGATGTGTGTAAACCGAAGTCAGAGGGGGGTTTGGGACTACGGTCTCTGCACGATGCTAATGATGTATGCTGCTTAAAGCTTATTTGGCGTATAGTCTCCGGTGTCGACTTGTTATGGGTTACATGGGTCAAACAAAATTTCCTCAAACACTCGTCCTTTTAGGCAGTTGAGGCTACATAGTTAGGCTCCTGGATGTGGAAAAAAATCCTCAAGTTTCGGGAAGTTGCTAAACCACTATGCAAGACAAGCGTGAATGACGGTCAGAGGACTTTATTTTGGTACGATGATTGGTCAAGTATGGGGCGTCTTATATCTGTCACTGGCTCACGGGGATTTATTGATATGGGAATCGGCCAACACGCGACAGTTGCAGAGGCCTGGAATCGACGGAGGCGACACCATCGTACAGACCAGCTCAACTTAATGGAGACTGAGCTGCATTCGCACTGGCTAAAACGAAAACCGGAAGAGGATAGAATACTGTGGAAGGGCCAGAATGATCAGTACAAACCACATTTCTCCACTCGAGACACATGGCATAATATCAGACAGGTTTCTGGATTTGTTGATTGGAAGAATGGGGTGTGGTTCTCTCACGCCACTCCTAAATTCTCTTTCTGCATGTGGTTAGCTGTTCAGAATCGCTTATCCACCGGAGAACGGATGCTACTCTGGAATAGAGGCGTGGATGAAAGTTGTATACTCTGTCACAACGCTCTTGAAACGAGAGAACACATTTTCTTCTCATGCGGGTTTGCAACAGGAATTTGGGATAATCTCGCCTCACGTATTTTCACTACTCGACATTCCACAGACTGGCAAACGGTGGTTCAGGAAGCCTCTGCTCCATGGTCTAACCGGACACTCGGGTTCCTTGTTCGTTATATTTTGCAGATCTTGGTCTATACTCTCTGGCGGGAGCGAAACGATCGTCGACACGCCGTACCTCCATCCACCCAGACTCAACTTGTTCAGCGGATAGATAGGCAGGTTCGCAACCGACTACTTGCCATCCAGCTCGAGGGCGATCACCGATACGATGATGGCCTGAGCATTTGGCTAGCATCCAGATTCTAATTAGTCCATTACAAACTTCTTCAACCTTCTCTGTTTTAAGCTTTCCCTATTGATCACACTGTTGCACTAGATGTAAAAACGCTATTTTTTTTAATCTAATTTAACATATTTTCAAAAAAAAAAAAAAAAAAAAAAAAAAAAAAAAGAAGAAGAACATGCAGTGATGAGTGTAAATAACCGATCGGTAACGATTACCAAACCAAGCCGAACTGAGTTCCGATTTCCCATATTATTTTTGCCGAACGGTTTGACTGAACCTCTTTGGTTTGCGCCGATAACCGAAAATATCGGGTTGATCGGTTCGGTTTGCTCGGTTTCTACCGAACGCCCAGGGCGAGTTTTTCCTATCCTTATCTTTAAGGGACAGACCCTAGTCATCACATAAGGTTAGAAGCGCTTTGAATCTGTTCCCTTGTGGTTGCAGCTCCATCTTTTCTCTAACGTCTTTTGCAGATACATAAGGATTTGTCTTCTTCTGTGGTTGAGTTGCTGGGCTATCCTTGTGTTGGGTCTTACCTTGAATTGTGTTGTTGGGCTCGGCTTGGGACATTCACTAACACTCAAATCATAAACCAAGAGGGTAGTGAAAAGATCCATCTAACTCCATTTGATCTTAATTGTCTCTATGTTGATTATACTCAAAGAGGTATTCTCTTCCCCAAACCCAACCCGGAAACCCATTTCATCTCTCGGTTAAAAACGTCTCTTTCTTCCACTCTAGATATTTACTTCCCGTTCGCTGGTCGTCTTAGCAAAGTGGAAAATCATGAAGACGATACGGTGTCGTTTCACATCGATTGCAACGGCTCTGGTGCTAGTTTTATTCATGCCGTAGCTGAATCTGTCTCGGTAAGCGATCTTCTCCAACCCGATGGCTCTGTTCCTGATGTTTTCAAGCTTTTATATCCCATGAACGGTGTCAAGAGCATCGACGGCGTCTCTGAGCCTTTGCTTGCTGTACAAGTTACCGAGATGATAGATGGAGTCTTCATCGGTTTTGGTTATAATCACATGGTCGCCGACGGTGCTTCGATCTGGAACTTCTTCAGCACTTGGTCGAAGATTTGCTCTAATAATGGTCAACGGGAGAATCTTGATCAGCCTCTAGCCCTCAAAGGATGGTTCTTGGACACAATGGATTACCCTATCCATATTCCGGTTTCAGAGACAGAGACGCCACCACTACCAAGCCGTGAAGTTTCTCCGACGTTCACAGAGAGAGTTTTTCACTTCACAAAGAGGAATATTTCTGATCTCAAAGCTAAAGTCAACTGCGAGATTGGCTCGAGTGACCATATAGTCTCGTCCTTGCAAGCGGTCTCGGCGCATATGTGGCGATCAATCATTAGACACAGTGGTGTAAACCGAGAAGAAATGACGCGTTGCTTTGTAGCAGTGGATCTAAGGCAGAGGCTAAACCCTCCGCTCATGAAAGAGTGTTTTGGTCATGTGATCTATAACGCGTTAGCTACTACCACAGTTGGGGAGTTGCAGGATCAAGGTCTCGGGTGGGCTTTTTTGCAAATAAATAATATGTTGAGATCTTTGACGAATGAAGACTATACAACTTATGCAGATGATTGGGTTAGAGAAATGAAGATCCAAAAATTAGGTCTTGGAAGTAAAATGACTAGGGATACTGTAATTGTCTCAAGCTCTCCCCGGTTTGAAGTGTACGATTACGATTTCGGTTGGGGGAAACCGATCGCAGTTCGTGCTGGACTGAGCAATATGTTTAGTGGCAAACTCGTGCTTTTCCGTGGGATCGAAGAAGGCAGTATTGATATTCATGCGTTTCTATTGTCCGACATACTTGTCAAACTACTAGCCGACGTGGAATTCCTGGCTAATCTATGATTTGATTGGTTGAGAAATAAAAACGAATCTTTTGTTTAGTTTTTGAATTTAATTATATATTTATTTACTTATTTATTTGGTTGTCACCTGTTTTTACTTAAACTAGATTTTAACCAACGGTACACCGTGAGACAATTTTGGTTAAAAATAATAACATTTTAATTTTTATTTGTTTTTTATATTTAGTTTGTTTTGTTTAGTTAAATTATAATTTTGTTTGGATTGTCAATTATTAGAACAATAATAGGGGAAATAAATACATAAATATGTAAGTCGGATTAAGTCACAATTTTACCAATGATTTAATTGTTTTATTAAATTTTAGTTAAATTACCCTGATTTCATATGTCTAATATTCTAATATTAGTGGTATTAACCAAATAATTAAATAAAAATTTAACCCGTGTTTCAAAACTGAAATAATAATATTTTATATTTATACTAATGTTAATTCAAACTGTTATGTTAATAACATGTCCCGCCATATAACAATAAACAGATATTAGTGGTTTAACCCATGTTTCAAAACCGTCATATTAGTGGTTTTGGTTGTGGGTGTTGTGTTTCGTTTGTGAAGTTGATATTTATATATGGAAAATGCTTGATGAGCAAGGAGTTTACGATCCATAGCAATAAAAGAGAGATTTTAGTGTTTTCCTATTTGAGTTGATAACATTATCGCAGAATAATATTCAGTTTCTTAACGCGATATATACTATATTAAATGTATTTCTTGATGCTAAAGTTAAATATACTCGATTATTGAGTTTCTAAATTTGGGTTTCCGTTTTTATGAACTTTATTAACGTTATAATAATTATTGCGATTGTAATCATTTGTTACTCAAATTCGGTTGTGTCATTTAAATTTAAGAGATCATACAGTCTCTAAAGATCTATTAAAATAGTTTTAAAGATTTTATGGGATTAAAAATTTAATGCGTAGAGTTGTTTTTGGAAAATTAAAATGTATAGATGTTGTCAAGCTATTTATGAAAATAAACATATCAAATTAGGTCGATTTAAATAGTTCCATTAATTGAGTTTTTACGAAATATTATTTTAGAAAAATCGTTAGGGGATAATGTTGTAAATAAAAAAAAAATAAATAAGTAAAACTTAAAGGACGTAAACCAAAATGTGGTTCAAAAATATTAATATAGATTAGTGCGTATATATTCAAGTTTTGTCATGTGACTGTGTATGTCTTCTCCTCAAATCCTTCAATAATTAACTTTATGTAAATACGATACGCTGATACGCACATGTTGACAGAGAAAAAGAAAAAAAATGAATACAACTCCCATCCCATGAATATGATGGTCAATCCTCATATGTGTCGAAAGAGGTTTGGACTCCCAAAGTGGGGTGAACTAAAGCTGACTGGAAATCAATTTGGTCGAGAAATCTCTTATATATTAATAGAGGAACATTTTGACAAAAAAAACTGAGGTGTCAGCATTACAGAACTCAGGACACTCTTTTCTTTCTTTGTCATCAGTTTTTAAAAATATTTATATTTATTTACCATTATATTTTTCCAAAAATACAATTAACACCCAAAATTAAATTTTTGTATTATCTTTCTAACTTAATTATATCCTTTGATTATATTTTCATAAAATCTTTAAAATGAATTTTAAGAACCTTTTGTTCATATGATATAATAATATAAAATTGATATCCCCTATATATTAATAGAGGAACATTTTGGCAAAAAAGTTGAGGTGTCAGCATTACAGAGCTCGGGACACTCTTTCCTTTATTTGTCATCAGCTTTTAAAAATATTTACATTTATTTACCATTGTATTTTTAAAATCCAATTAACACCCAAAATTAAATTTTTATATTATCTTTCTAACTTAATTATATCCTTTAATTACATTTTCATAAAATCTTTAAAATGAATTTTAAGAACCTTTGTTCATATGATATAATTATATAAAATTGATATCTCCTATATATTAATAGAGGTACATTTTGGCAAAAAAGCTAAGATGTCAGCATTACAGAGCTCAAGACACTCTTTCCTTTATTTTTCATCAACTTTTAAAAATATTTACATTTATTTACCATTATATTTTTCTAAAATTATATTTTCATAAAATCTTTAAAATAAATTTTAAGAACCCTTTGTTCATATGATATAATAATATAAAATTGATATTATAATAACTCTCACGTGTTAAATTTTAATTATTATATAAATTTTTAATAAATATATACTACACAATCGAATTATAAATACTTCAAATTACCCTTAAATATAATAGATTTTGTAAATAAAAATTACAGTAAAAACATTAAATAAATATTTTATACCGCATTATGTGAGGGTTGTTACCTAGTATATTTTATGATTGAAGACCCTTTATCAAAGATAATTAATTTGGTCGAGAAATAAAATGGATAACTCGGACATACTTATTCTTGAAATGCATCCTATGTAAATGCAGAGTGTTTGTGACAAAGAGAAGCTGCCTGTAATTCCATGTGTCCATCGTCTTGTTTGATTAAAAGGCTCCAACGTTTCATAATCTTTTGGTTTACCTGAAGATCAAAACATCATCAACATGAGATATCATAATCCTTTCCTAGCTTTTTCACCGAAGAGCCGAAGAAACCACAAAAAAAACTACATTTTCCATTACCAGGAGGACGCATCACAAATTTCAGTTTATTAATATATCACACGACCGTGGATATGTATTAGATAAAATCAGTAACCTTACCGAATAATTCAACGTAATAGGTTAACAAATAGTACCTTAAGTTTCAACGTTTTTTTATATATATATACTAGAAGTAGACTCGCGAGATAACTTTATAATAATTTTAATATATTTTAGATTTAATAAAATATTTAAAATTTTATTTTTTGTGTTTTGATAAATTATCTTATGTTTGTTATTTGTTTTGTTTTTAAATAATTATTCTCAGTCACTTAAAATAGATGACTATTGATTATTTTATTATTATTATTTTTTTTGACAACAAAAGATTAGCTCATAAGAACCAATAGGGTGGAAAGTTGTTTACATACAAAACATGGTGGGAATTTATCCGCGCCTTACTAGCTAAAGCTTATGCACATATATTCAAATTTCTAGAAATAAGAGATAAAGAAAAAGAAGTAAACTCCTCCCTATCAATCTTGAATGACTATTGATTAGTTAAGCATTAAACTGAAATTTTTTGTTAATATAAAAGGTTACTTTAAAATATTTAGTCTGTATCCTACAATATATAGAGCTATTCATGTTTTGATGCACAATCAAGACGTACTAACATTTTTTACGTTGGGAAAAAGGACATTGATTACGTATAAAATAAAATGCAGCTGAGCATGGACATTATGTGTTACTTTGTCCGCTTTTTAACATAATCTATAAAACATCAATATCTTCGAAAACCAGACATCTCCAAGAAGGAAGAGACATTATATTAAATTTCTTGAATAACCTCTTCTTAAGCCGAAACTCATGATCTTCCTTCATTCTCTGTGTAATTATTTTTATTAATTTCATTAATTAGATAACTAAAGGTAACATAAATAATTGTGATATTTATATATTACCAGCATGCTTCACACATGCTTAAAAGTTTTATTATTCTAATTTTAATGTCTTAGCAATAAAATATTTTAATCTTAATGAATTATACAAATGACTTCAAATGCATTTGTGTTCTAGAAGTAGAATTTTTTGTGTTTATTGATTAATTGCATTTGGAAAAGAAATTTATCTGTTAGATATTTCTATATTTTTATCACGTACTTTATATATATTTAACATACTAAATGCAAACTGAATTTTAGTTTAGAATTGAGTAAACAAGTGTTATTAATATATATTGATATATTATTATTAATATATATATATTGATATATTATTATATCAAATAAAATTTGTTTTTTGTGTTACTTTTCTGTTTAAAAATAATATATATGTTGTATCATACTCAAAATGACCAGCGAAAAAGAGTAAAAACATACCATCGTATTATCAAGTTACTTTTTTTTTTTATTGTTTACTACATAACCTAAGAGAACATAAAATAACTGTTCACCAGATAATCTTTTTTTTTTCTTGTAACATCCGCGAACCGGAATTCCGGTTTGGGATGTGCATCGATCGATGCAGTAGGAGCATCGATCGATGCTAGCTCAATTCTCTGCGTTTTGACTTAAGTCAAACGCTGCGTTTTGGTAAGGAAAAGAAGAGAAAACCCTTAGGGTCGTCCCTTTTGTCTCATTAGACGTGTGTGGCCGTTTTTGAGCGAAAAGAGAAGGGAGAAAAAGTTCTTGGAAGTTCTTGGGGATTTCTTGATATTTGGGGCGTTTCTTGGTGAGATCTGTAGCTGAGATTGTTGTAGGAGCTTCCTGGAAGCATGTTCTTGCTTGTTTATTGTTCAGATTCATCTTGGCACAGGTAAGTGCAGGACCATGGCTTATCTAAGCTAGAGAATTCAGTGATTTGCTTGTTGTTTGTTGTTAGACGTATTAGATTGTTGTTATGGACGTTAGGAAGCTTTCTTGTGGCTTGGGATTGAGTTTTGTGGTTGGAGGAACCAAATTCCGGCGAGAAGCTTCGGTTAAATCACGGTGCTCGACGTTGCGTCGATCGATGCATATCTTGCATCGGTCGATGCAAGTGCGAGGACGGCGCGATGAACTTTAGGTTTTTTCGTGTGCGTCGAGCATGCGTCGGTCGAGGCAGACTGGGTATCGGTCGATGCAAGTTATACTTGCGTCGATCGATGCAGCTTCTGTAACGATCGATGCTTCTCCATTTGGCATCGGTCGATGCTAGCGTGGCATCGGTCGATGCTAGATTTTGTTTTGTGATTGACGTGTGTTGATTATTGTGTGAAGATTACTGATACTCTATTGCTTGTGTGTATAGCCCAGTAGATGAGAGGATTGCCTTACTGAGTGTTTGTAAAATACTCATGCATTGCAATATGTGTTTGTGGTGCAGGTAAAGGCAAAGTGTGATCGTGGAATCCAGGCAATGAAGAGGAGGATGTTCTAGGGACTCGGATTTTATGTTGTCTGGCATTGATAGGTTGCTAGAGTTGGGTCATTAGAACATTGCTAGGTTGCTGGTTCTATGATTGATGTTGTTCTGGATATTGTTTATGTTGGAATATTGCTATATTTTACTATTTGATTATTATTGGATAATTGTTGGTTATTTCCGCTGTTGAATGTGTTTGTGGATAGGTGGCTAGTGGGTATGGGACCACTAGTTGTAGTTTATATTATTATATTATATTTATTATTTATTATTAAAAAAAGGGTCGGTCGTTTCATTTTGGTATCAGAGCCCTTACGGTTCTAGGTTTGGGTTCACTAGGCTTTGTGCTGTAGATGTTTGGGATTGCATGTCTTGATTGATTATGTGAGTTAGTCAATTGTGTGTGGCATGGAGTCCTAGAACATCCTCTTCGAGCCTATTGGTGATTCCACGGTGAGTTTCTATTTCTGTGTTAAATAGTAATTGTTTGCTTAGCCTTCATGGTAGTGCAGATGTTAGAGAGGATGCTGTTGCTGGTCGAGGTCGTGGACGCGGTTGTGGTCGCGGACGTGGTCGTGGTAGGGCAGAGCCCTAGTGGTTAGTGAGACCGAGGACCAGAGTGTGACAGCTGAGGGTGTTGGCGAGTCGCAGGGTGTTCCGGGGATTCAGTGAGTGTGGCTGGAGGGGCGGTGTTGATGCTCCAGTGGTCGGTGATGCTAGGGTCCCGGGTGTGGGAGCCCCAGCGGGTGGAGTCCCTGGTGTTGACATTGCGGCTTTGTTAGCACAGGTGTTGGAGCGGTTACCACCTGTGGTACCGGCTCAGGCTCAGGTAGTACCACCAGTGGTGGTGGAGGAGCGGCAGCCAGTGGCTGCGGATGTGGGGGTCCATACTCGTTATCTCAGTATGTTGACAGAGATGGGTCGGTTGCGTACTGAGCAGTTTTCAGGAGGTGTAGATCCTACTGTTGCGGATGCGTGGAGGACGAGAGTGGAACGTAACTTCCACACTCTGAGATGTCCTGAGGAGTTCTGGGTGGACATAGGGGTCTACTTTCTGAGTGGTGATGCTGAGTTGTGGTGGAGATCGGTTGCTGCTAGGAGGGTGCAGCGGGAGATGACTTGGGCTGACTTCGTTTTGGAGTTCAACCGCAAGTATTTTCCTAGAGAGGCTTTGGATTGTTTGGAGGTGCAGTTCCTTCAGTTGTCTCAGGGGACACGGTCAGTGCGGGAGCTGGATTTGGAGTTCAGTCGAATTCTGTGTTATGGGGGTCGGGATATGGAGTCTGAGGAGGCTCAGATCAGGAGTTTTTTGAGGGCTCTACGTGATGACTTGAGGGTTCACTATAGAGGGCGGAGTTATGCTACGCGTGCCGAGCTGGTTGAGACTGCAGCAGAGATTGAGGAGGATATCTGGGCACAGTCAGTGGCGGTAGCTCCAGCAGTTCAGCCTAGTAAGGCTCAGCAGCAGAGTGGTTCTAGCAGGGGCGGTAGGCATGCTCAGGGAACCAAGAGGAAGTGGGAGGCTACGCAGAGGCCGAGTGGTGCAGGTTGCTTCAGTTGTGGAAGCAAGGATCACAAGGTTGCTAGTTGTCCCAAGAGGAGTGTTCCGACGGCAGGGCCTCGGGTATGTTATCATTGTAGGGAGGCAGGGCACATCAGGCCTTTCGGTCCCAAGTTGCAGCCGGTAGCAGTGGCAGCGTTGCAGCAGGTGCAGCCTGGAGGTCAGCAGGTGGCACGGATTGAGCAGACGCCACGTGCTTACACGACAGCAGAGACTGGTGGAACCAGTGCTGGAGCGATCACAGGTATAATTTCTGGTACTTAAACTTTGTGAATTTTTAGTAGGTACAAATTTTGTGTTTTCCTGTGATAAAGTGTTAGGTTCTCAACACATGAGGTTTGTGTAGGGACCTTGTTGGTGGGCGGGTTTAAGTCCCACGTTATGTTTGTTTCTGGAGCTTCTCATAGCTTCATTACCCCGGAGTGTGCAGAGTGTGTGGGAATCAGAGGGGATCCCAGGGAGCATACAGGAGTTGTTAGAGTTGCTGGAGGCAAGTTCCTAAGAGTTATTGGACGAGCTAGAGGGGTTGATATTCAGATCGCAGGAGAGTCGAGGCCAGCGGATTTGCTTATCAGTCCAGTGGAGTTGTATGATGTTATTCTTGGGATGGATTGGTTGCATCGGCATATGGTGCATTTGGATTGCTATCGGGGTAGAGTGGAGTTTGAGCATCCAGGAGGGAAGTTGGTTTTTCAGGGTATTAGACCGACTTCGGGGAGTCTCGTGATCTCAGCCATTCAGGCTAGGAAGATGATTGAGAAGGGCCGTGAGGCTTATCTGGTTACTATATCTATGCTAGAGTCAGTGGGGAAGTCTACGGTTAGCGATATTCCGGTAGTAGAGGAATTTGAGGATGTGTTCCAGTCTTTGCAGGGATTACCACCATCTCGGTCGGATCCTTTCACCATTGAACTGGAACCGGGGACGACACCGTTATCCAAGGCTCCTTACAGAATGGCTCCAGCAGAGATGGCAGAGCTGAAGAAGCAGCTAGAGGATTTGTTGAGTAAGGGATTCATCCGTCCTAGTGTATCACCGTGGGGAGCGCTGGTGTTGTTTGTGAAGAAGAAGGATGGGAGTTTCAGGTTATGCATTTATTATCGGGGTTTGAACCGGGTCACTGTGAAGATCAAGTATCCTCTTCCTAGGATCGATGAGTTGTTGGATCAGTTGAGGGGTGCTACTTGGTTCTCTAAGGTGGATCTGGCGTTGGGTTATCATCAGATACCGATAGATGAGGCAGATGTGCGGAAGACTGCTTTCAGGACGAGGTATGGGCATTATGAGTTTGTGGTGATGCCTTTCGGGTTGACTAACGCACCAGCAGCGTTTATGAGATTGATGAACAGCGTGTTTCAGGAGTTTCTGGATGTGTCTGTCATCATTTTCATCGACGATATCCTGGTTTATTCTAAGAGTCCTGAGGAGCATGCAGTGCATTTAAGGGCAGTTATGGAGAAGCTGCGGGAGCAGAAGTTGTTTGCTAAGTTGAGCAAGTGCAGTTTCTGGCAGCGTGAGATGGGCTTTCTGGGTCACATTGTTTCTGCAGAGGGGGTTTCTGTGGATCCAGAGAAGATTCAGGCTATCAGGGAATGGCCTAGACCGCAGAATGCCACAGAGATCAGGAGTTTCCTTGGATTGGCAGGTTACTACAGGAGATTTGTGCAGGGGTTTGCAAGCCAAGCACGTCCTATGACTAAGTTGACAGGGAAGGATGTTCCTTTTGTCTGGTCAGAAGAGTGTGAGGAAGGCTTTGCAAGCCTGAAGGAGATGTTGACTACTGCGCCAGTGTTGGCTTTGCCTGAGCAGGGAGAACCCTATGTGGTTTATACAGATGCATCTAGAGTTGGTTTGGGGTGTGTACTGATGCAGCATGGGAAGGTGATTGCCTATGCTTCGCGGCAGTTGCGGGTGCATGAAGGAAACTATCCTACTCATGATTTGGAGATGGGTGCTGTAGTTTTTGCCCTGAAGATTTGGAGATCTTATCTTTATGGTGCAAAGGTACAGGTGTTCACAGATCATAAGAGCCTAAAGTATATATTCACTCAGCCTGAGTTGAATTTGAGACAGAGGCGGTGGATGGAGCTTGTGGCAGACTATGATTTGGAGATAGCCTATAATCCTGGAAAGGCTAACACGGTTGCAGATGCTGTGAGTCGGAAGAGGGTAGCTTCGGCTCAGGAGCAGGAGATGGAGTCTCTGGTAGGAGAGATCAGTGCTTTGAGTTTGTGTGCTGTTTCACTAGAACCGTTGGGTTTGGAAGCAGTTGACAGAGCAGATCTTTTGAGTAGGGTGCGGTTGGCACAAGAGAAGGATTTGGGGCTGGTGAATGCCTCAAAGGATGTTGATTCAGAGTATCAGGTCTCAGATAATGGCACTATCTTGGTGCACGGTCGGGTTTGTGTGCCCAAGGATGAGGAGTTGAGGCAGGAGATTCTGAGAGAGGCTCATGCGAGCAAGTTGCCCATTCATCCAGGAGCGACTAAGATGTACCGTGACCTCAAGAGGTATTATCATTGGGTCGGGATGAAGAAGGATGTAGCGGGTTGGGTTTCGAGGTGTGATGTGTGTCAGGTAGTGAAGGCTGAGCATCAGGTTCCTGGCGGGTTACTGAAGAGCTTACCCATTCATGAGTGGAAGTGGGATATGATTACCATGGATTTTGTGGTAGGATTGCCAGTGTCACGGACCTTTGATGCTATCTGGGTCATTGTGGATCAGTTGACTAAGTCAGCACATTTCCTGGCCATTAAGAAGACTGATGGAGCAGCGGTCTTGGCTAAGAAGTATGTGAGAGAGATAGTCAGATTGCATGGGGTGCCAGCGAGCATTGTGTCTGACAGAGATTCTAAGTTCACTTCGGTGTTCTGGCAGGCTTTTCAGGCAGAGATGGGCACTAAGGTGCATATGAGTACAGCTTATCATCCCCAGACAGATGGACAGTCTGAGAGGACGATCCAGACGTTGGAGGATTTACTGAGGATGTGTGTTTTGGATTGGGGTGGCCTTTGGGCAGATCACCTGAACCTGGTAGAGTTTGCTTACAACAACAGCTATCAGGCGAGTATTAGTATGGCTCCTTATGAGGCCTTGTATGGGAGGCCGTGTCGTACACCGTTATGCTAGACTCAGGTGGGGGAGAGGAGATGTACGGGGCGGATTTTGTTCAGGAGACCTCAGAGAAGATTTGGGTTCTCAAGCTGAACATGAAAGAGGCTCAGGATAGGCAGAGGAGTTATGCTGATAGGAGGAGGAGAGATCGTGAGTTTCAGGTGGGAGACAGAGTGTACCTCAAGATGGCCATGTTGCGGGGTCCGAACAGGTCATTGACTGAGACTAAGAGCTTGACTGGTTCTCCCGCTAGCTCCCGCAAACGCTGCGTTTGCGTTTGCGGGCGGTTGCTAGCGTTTGGGGCCAATCACAAAAATCGCTCCCAATCGCTCCCAGTCGCTCCCAATCGCTCCCAACCGTTGAATTCCAAAAGCTGGTTCCCGCAAGCGTTTGCGGTTGCGGGCGTTTGCGTTTCAAATTTTTTTTTTTTTTTTGAGAAAAAACTTGAAACAGATCAATGATAATGAAATATATTTTTTATATATTTTTTACCTAACTATTTTATTCATTAAGATGAGAGAAAATGAAGTACGGATACGATTAAAAATATTAAAAAAATAAACAATTGGAAGAAAATAATATTTCAATTAACAATAACCCGGAAAACTTGATTTAAATTTAATGGCACATCACACATAAGTTCAAAAAAATCTAAATAAATATGACGTTTCATCAGAATTTTAAGAAAATAAGATTATTTGTGAAAAATAAAAATAAGATTATTTGTGAAAAATAAAAACAAATCACGAGTGACTCTTCTCAACTCTCGTTTGATCATTACTACCGATGCAAATACTGCCCCACAGAACTTATTGAGTGTGTGAGATTTAAGAAAAAAGATCTACGATCTAAAACATATGTTTAGTCATTTATCAAATTACTTGATTAAAATTTTGGTAAAAAGCCAAATGCATAAAGTAATAAGTATTTCATTATGAAATTTATTTATTTTTTTAATAATTATTTTAGTATTTTTAATGAATTTTAATTATAAATCAAGTTTAATAAAGTTTTTGATATTTTAAAACATTTATATAATTATATATCACATTTATTATGTTCCAACCGCTATTGCACCCGCTGGTCAACCAGTCGTAAACCTCCCGCAAACGCACCAATTTTAAACCGCTAAACCAGTCGTTCAAAATACTTAATAACGCTTGAAACCGCAATCGCCCGCTTCCGCAATCTCCCGCAACCGCAACCGCAACCGCAGCGTTTGAACCAGTCAGGCCCTAAGTTGAGTCCGAGGTATATGGGTCCGTTCAGAGTGATTGAGCGAGTCGGACCAGTGGCATATAGACTGGAGTTACCTGAGGTTATGCGAGCTTTCCACAAGGTATTCCATGAGGATGATCAGTTGTTGGCTAAGATTCCTGAAGATCTTCAGCCTAACATGACTTTGGAGGCGAGACCAGTGAGGGTTCTCGAGAGGAGGATCAAGGAACTTCGGAAAAAGAAGATTCCTTTGATGAGAGTCCTTTGGGACTGTGATGGTGTGGAGGAGCAGACTTGGGAGCCTGAGGCGAGGATGAAGGCAAGGTTTAAGAAGTGGTATGAGAAGCAACCACAACCTGAGCTTGCCTAGTCTGGTTCTGTCTGTAATCCGTGGCTGGAGCGGGAATGGAGTATTCCAGCCCATCTCTCTTGTTACTCGGTCGCTTAGGGTGGTTGGTTGTGCGATTCAGTAACAAGATGAGGTGGTGCTCGGGGTACAAAGTTTCCGTGAGGCGGAGTTTGGGAAAAGTTTCCCGAAATAGAAGTTTCCTGAAGTGGAAAGGTTCCAGAAATGGAATGTGCTATTTATGGAAAGTTTTTCGGAAGAGAGAATTTGTCCATTGTAGCGGTGGAAGCCTTGGAGGGGGGCTTTTGTGGCGGACTTTCGAGTCAGTGTGCCCGTGTGTGGCGGTCTTTTTGGACGATGTGTGGTCTTTGTGGCGGGCTTTTAGCCAGAGTGTCTTTGTGACGGTCCTCTTTAGGACGTTTGTGTGGTCTTAGTGGCGGTCCTTTTTAGGACATTTGTTTGGCCTTGGTGGCGGTCCTCTTTAGGACATTTTGTTTGGCCTTTGTGGCAGGCTGTTTAGCCAGAGTGTCTTTGTGACGGTCCTTCGGGACAGATAGCCTTTGTGACGGGCTGTTTAGCCAGAGTTTCTTTGTGACGGTCCTTCGGGACAGATGGCCTTTGTGGCGGGCTAGCCAGAGTGTCTTTGTGACGGTCCTTCGGGACAGATGGCCTTTGTGGCGGGCTGTTTAGCCAGAGTGCCTTGGTGGCGGTCCTCTTTAGGACATTTGTTTGGCCTTGGTGGCGGTCCTCTTTAGGACATTTGTTTGGCCTTGGTGGCGGTCCTCTTTAGGACATTTGTTTGGCCTTGGTGGCGGTCCTCTTTAGGACATTTTTGTTGGCCTTTGTGGCGGCCTTTGTGGCGTGTATATGATCCTTGTGTGGTCATGAGGTATTCCAGTGAGGGAATATGTGGTTGGTAGGACATTGTGATGTTTTACGCGAGCCACGGGAGGAAACCTGGATAGGGATAGGACTCAGACGTGTCCAGAATCGTTTGCTCGCGGCTCTTGGAGGACTTTGGTTCTCCTAGTACTGCCATATTCGGAGACTTTGTGACTTTGGAGTATGGTTGGTATATCGACTTCGGACGACGGTCCGGAGGCGCGCTGTAGGGTGACGACCCGAGAGACGAGTTGGATTTTTCCTTATATATTATGGCATGCGGGCTTAGGCCCGATGAGGAGCCAACTTTAGCATGCAGACTTAGGTCTGATGAGGAGCCGATGAACTCAAGGTTTAGGCCTATGAGAAAAAGGAAAGTCCAAAAGTCGAGAGCAAATGATGCCTGGAGCGTGAGTCTATCGCCTAGAGGTGACCTTCTGTAGATCGGTCGGAGGAGTGCGGGCCGTGGAGACGGTTGCACGGGAGTCCTTGGCTGATGGTTGATTGGGATTCGAGGACGAATCCAGTTTGGTTGGGGAGAATTGTAACATCCGTGAACCGGAATTCCGGTTTGGGATGTGCATCGATCGATGCAGTAGGAGCATCGATCGATGCTAGCTCAATTCTCTGCGTTTTGACTTAAGTCAAACGCTGCGTTTTGGTAAGGAAAAGAAGAGAAAACCCTTAGGGTCGTCCCTTTTGTCTCATTAGACGTGTGTGGACGTTTTTGAGCGAAAAGAGAAGGGAGAAA
Organism: Camelina hispida; assembly: GCA_023657505.1. Lineage (NCBI taxonomy): Eukaryota > Viridiplantae > Streptophyta > Magnoliopsida > Brassicales > Brassicaceae > Camelina > Camelina hispida. Next base: position 24,747,092 of record CP094632.1, on the reverse strand, counting down.
AAGTTCTTGGAAGTTCTTGGGGATTTCTTGAGATTTGGGGAGTTTCTTGGTGAGATCTGTAGCTGGGATTGTTGTAGGAGCTTCCTGGAAGCGTGTTCTTGCTTGTTTATTGTTCAGATTCATCTTGGCACAGGTAAGTGCAGGACCATGGCTTATCTAAGCTAGAGAATTCAGTGATTTGCTTGTTGTTTGTTGTTAGACGTATTAGATTGTTGTTATGGACGTTAGGAAGCTTTCTTGTGGCTTGGGATTGAGCTTTGTGGTTGTAGGAACGAAATCCGGCGAGAAGCTTTGGAGAAATCAGAGTGCTCGACGTTGCGTCGATCGATGCATATCTTGCATCGGTCGATGCAAGTGCGAGGACGGCGCGATGAACTTTAGGGTTTTTCGTGTGCGTCGAGCATGCGTCGGTCGATGCAGACTGGGTATCGGTCGATGCAAGTTATACTTGCGTCGATCGATGCAGCTTCTGTAACGATCGATGCTTCTCCATTTGGCATCGGTCGATGCTAGCGTGGCATCGGTCGATGCTAGGTCCTTTTTTGTGATTGACGTGTGTTGATTGTTGTGTGAAGATTACTGATACTCTATTGCTTGTGTGTATAGCCCAGTAGATGGGAGGATTGCCTTACTGAGTGTTTGTAAAATACTCATGCATTGCAATATGTGTTTGTGGTGCAGGTAAAGGCAAAGTATGATCGTGGAATCCAGGCAATGAAGAGGAGGATGTTCTAGGGACTCGGATTTTATGTTGTCTGGCATTGCTAGGTTGCTAGAGTTGGGTCATTAGAACATTGCTAGGTTGCTGGTTCTATGATTGATGTTGTCTGGCATTGCTAGGTTGCTAGAGTTGGGTCATTAGAACATTGTTGGATATTGTTTATGTTGGAATATTGCTATATTTTACTATTTGATTATTATTGGATAATTGTTGGTTATTTCCGCTGTTGAATGTGTTTGTGGATAGGTGGCTAGTGGGTATGGGACCACTAGTTGTAGTTTATATTATTATATTATATTTATTATTTATTATTAAAAAAAAAGGGTCGGTCGTTTCATTTCTTCTATGTTTTTATTTATAAAATCATGTGATAGATGGAAAAAGAGATAACTAAAATTCTTACTTCTCCAAGACATTGTCTTTTTCTCTAGAATGAAATTGGGATTAGCTTAGGATGATCTTTGGATCTTTCGACTTGCAGACATGGTCAAATCCCAATGTCTTGCTCTACTTGCGGGTAAGAACTATCATGACATCATCAACAATCGATCATGGCTAGGAAAAATAATGGAACAGATGAGAAGAGAAAATAAGTGCATACATAGTATAACCCAAACAATAATGTTGTGAAAAGAAATTAGATGTTAACTATATTTTAAGAAAATAATTAAGACTAAATTGTGTAAGAAAATAAAAAACTGAATTTGGAAGAATCACATGGTTTTGGAAACCCATATCATGAGATATATGTCACTTAGACGTATAAATTTTCCTCGATCCTAAACCCTAAACCATCGCAAAATCTTTCTCATCAGAAGTCATAATCTATAAATAAAATAATAGAAATGGTTATCGGAAAGAAAGTTAATAAATACATACAAACACATTTGTAACGTTAAGGAAAAAATTTAAAGTAATAGTATTTGAAACAATTAATATTTGTTTAAACTCATTTTCATGGGTAATACATACAAACACACTTGTATTAAATATAGCATGGGTAATAAGTAGCATAAATATTGTGACTAAGATATAAAATCTATTAGGGGTTATGAATTATGATCTAAAACTAAAATTTTTATATTAAAAATTTATCAATTGGATCAAAAGAAAAACAAATTACAATATTGATATACAAAATAGGTATTTGAAACAACATTTACAAGTGAGAATGTGTTATGTGCCTAAGACCTTCTTCATCTAAATTTTTCTAATGAATAACCACATTTCACATGTTCACTTCTATATATGCTCCAAAATTTCAACTCAACTGATGTTCATATAATTTACCTTGTTTTCCCTTAGTATATTCACATCTTTTGCATCTTTTCCCATCCATTTTGGCCAATATTATGTAGCTTTAGGACTGTTCATGCATTAGAGTATAGATGCATTGCATTGGCATATTTTCTTGCATAAACAGGTGATTTTGGAGCCTAAGGAGCATGGAAGCAATGCTAAAGAGGAGTGAAGCTATCAAGAGAAGAAAGCAAGGGAGTTAGAGCTGAAGAACCAAGGTCCGGAGTTCCACTCGACCGCCCACTCGACCAGACACTCGACCGTGTGCGGAGAAGGACTCGACCAAGTGGAAGGAGCAGAAGAAAAGCCAACTCGACCAGTCACTCGACCGAGCACCAGGTCGAGCTGACCGAGCCGCCTAGCTATTTTGTCTTTTAGCATTTTTAGGGCTTCCACTCATTTTTCTATATAAGGCCTTGTACCCTGCAGCCACCAAAAAGTCTAGCTTTTTAGATATTGAACAAACCTAGTATTTACCCTTTTGGGAATTTATGCTTTTTGCCTTTTAATTTTCTTAGATCTTTCTTCTACTTTTGAAGGAAAACAAGAGATTCCTTGATATTTGTTGGTTTCATAACTTTCAAAATATTAAGATTTCGAGTTTGATTCCTTCTTCAATATTGTAGATCTCTGTTTTATCTATCTAGTCATGCAAGTTTCAACATTTTCTGGGTTTATGATTTCGTTGATCATCATGTGTGATTGTGAGTAGTTTGCTTAGCTCTTAGGGATGGTTTAGGCTGGATGATGTTTGTGGTTGTTTGATCTGGTCAAGCTTGATTCTTTTAGATCTCTTCTAGGCTAGATATTCTCTATGCTGATCCTGTAACCGAGAGGGTAGGGTTTGATCTCAAGCTTCTTAGCATCACACCAATGTCTAGGTTGCAAGATAAGGCTAAATCTAGAGATTTTCGTTAGGCATGCTAAGAGATTAGATGTCTTGTTTGATTTTTCACATAAATGATATGTTGTTTAATGCTTGCTTGTATATGTTATTTGCTATGTGAGAACTGGTCTAGAAATATATGAGCTTGATTGTTTTTGCCATGAGAGTGGATTAACATGTTCTAGGAGATCATTGTCTAGAGATTAGCTCATGTTGATTGAGATTTGTTGACCAAGTTAGATAACGACAATCTAAAGTCCAGCCCATGAATCCATCCCTAAGACCTTTCTTGTTTATTGATTTCATAGCTTAAATCTTGTTGTTTGCTTGTTGTTTGATTCGTTTTTTTCTTGCTCTGTTTTATTGGGTTTGCTATGTTTCTCGCATTTGTCCGACTCGACCCTGTACTCGATCGCACACTCGATCGAGTGCTTGCTCGAGCTCATCCCCAGAATTCTTGTTTATGCTTTGTGTTTGTCCTGTCTCATTTCCTGTTTCATTTTAGTTGCATTCCTATTGCATTTGTTTAGTTTTCTAGTCATTCTTGTTTAGGCCTGGGCATTCGGATTATGGCCCGGATCCGGGATCCGGGTTCGGGTGTTCGGGTTTTTGGGTTTTCGGGTTTGGAGTTATAAAACCCGTTCGGGTATTCTCTATTATCGGGTCGGGTTCGGTTCGGTTAGCATCGGGTTCGGTTAATTTCGGGTAATACCCGAAACCGATATAAAGATCAGATAACCAATGGTGTTTGGTTATTTTAAACTGAATTGCATAGAAAACCCATAAACCCGATAGAAATCTGAATCCAATAAAGACATAATTACAAACATAAAAAACATAGAGAAGAAAGAGTAAAAGAGATAGAAATCTGAATCCAATAAAGAGTTTCATGACATTAATCCAATAAACGTAGAAAGAGTAGTAGAATAGAAGGACATAAAATCAAAGAGAAGAAAGACATAAAACTAAAGAGTAAATTGACCAAAACCAAAGAGTATGATAGATCATTTAAATAGAAGAGAGAATGTGACTAAGAGATTGAAACTAAAAATACTTGAAGAATCTTGAAGAGAAACTTCCAACTGTCCATGTGAAATGTAATGTGAATTACATCAGTATTCAATAGCAAGAACCAAAAAAATGTGACAAGTGAAATCAGAAAACATAAACTCAAAAATCACCTTGTAGATAAGCCGGCTACTTTACCAAATCAGTTTGTGTTCTTGAATTGGCTGTCAAAGTCAAACTCTGAAAAAGATTAATAAAAAACAGATTATATACTTTGTAATCAACAAATAAGAAACTAAATCAAATGGATAATAAGATAATAAGACAGTAAGTGTACCTTTTTCAAGCTCATCTTCAAACTAAACTTCTGCAAGTATCTGTGCATTTGTGAGCACCTTTGATTCACATTTGATGTCTTGTTTCATCCACTGCTCTGTACACATCAAAACTTCAACCATATAATGAGTTAGACAACTTCTATATGGGTCTATTATTCTCCCACTAGTGCTAAATGCACTTTCAGAAGCAACAGATGACACTTGCATAGCAAACAGATCACGAGCCATCTCTGATAGAATTGGATACTTGCCACTGTTGACTTTCCACCAAGAGAGTACATCATACTCAATACCCATCATGACCTCAGGATTCTCAACCTTGTCTCTAAGATATGTATCCAACTCATTTGTGTCTCTAACTCCAATCTTTTTAAGCAATGTATTGTACCTATACTCCACTGGATTGTACCCATAAAACTCATCCTCAGTAGAGTCATCAGATCTTTCCATACACTGCTCTTGAGTAGCTTGAGATGCATTCTGATTTGGCATTTCAGATTGTTGCACAGTCTTGTATCTCTCACTATACTCCTCATACATATTCTGCATGATGCTAACAACTGATTCATACAACACCTTAGCTGTTTTACTATCTTTCCCATACAGATCCTCAAAACACATATTTACAAACTGCATCTTCTTTCTCGGATCAAAGACACTAACAATTACCAACATCTTGTTAATGTTCTTCAAGCCATCCTGATACTTTTCGAATTTCATAAACATTTCCCCAGCTTTTATCTTAAGATCAGCATCAAAACTATTACAAAGCATCTGAAGCTTTCCTGCTATATTAACTATCTCCCCATAACACTTGTGTGCATTCAGAGTAGTAGAAGCTGAAACTACCAATGTGGATTGATAGAAAATATTAAGAAACTTTACTAACCTCTCAACCTGACGCCAATGATCTACCGAAGGTGGTCCAATCCGTTTCTTACCATTCTCAACCTCTAAGAAATGGTCATTGTACAGCTTGTCCTCAAACTCCATCTTATTAAATGCTCCCTTGAACTTAATTGCCCTTGTCAACATCAAAAAGGTTGAATTCCATCTAGTTTTCACATCTAGAGGCAAACTACCTCTTGTCGTCCTACCAGTATCAACCCTAAGTTCAAATGCCTTTTGTCCATTAGTCCCTGACCTAACATAAGAGATCCCATTACGAACTGCAGTCACACTATCAGCATAATCAGACATTCCATCCTTCACTATCAAGTTAATGATGTGACCAGCACATCTAACATGCATAAAATCTCCATTCATCACCAAAGATTCATTTGATACCAAGGAGAAACTAGACTGAAAACTATCCAGTGCTTTACTATTAGCAGATGCATTATCCACAGTAACACAAAATACTCTTTCTATTCCCCAATCAGCAAGGCATTCAAGAAGCGTGTTGAATATGGTTTTACCTTTGTGGTCGGTTACATATTTGAATCCTATAAGTAGCTTCTTTAACCGCCAAAATTTATCAATATAATGTGCTGTTATCACCATATAACTTGCACCTGTCCATTTTAAATAAATATAATGATTAGAATACAAACCCAAATATCAGTTGTAAAGAACTAATTATTAGATTAAAGTAAAGAACATCACCTGTAATTTGACAAATCCAAATATCAGTTGTGAGTGAAACTCTTTGCTTGCTAGTCAAAAACCATTGTCTAATAGCAGCTTTCCTCTCAACATACATCTTCACAATGTCTCTGGTTGTTCTTCTTCTTGACTGAGGCTTGTACAAGTTTACCTGAAAAACATGTATATTAGCAAATTTGTTGAATAAAGAACTTAAAGTGTATATTAGATAATAAGAACTAACCTTGTTGCAAAAGTGTCTAAATGCCATACTCTCTACAAACGCCAATAGTAACTCCCCTATCACAAGCATTTCATTTACTGCTTCTCTGAAAACATGCTCCGGCACTTTTGCCTTTTGAAGAGTTCCATCTTTACTAATCACTTTCTGATTCTGAGTTTGATCTTGACCCTCTTCCCATGCCTTGTATTCTATACATATCTTAAGATGATTCTTTAAGGTTGTAGTCCCTGACTTTGTTGGACATGCTAAGCCCTTCTTACAATAGTTGCAAACACATTTGTCACGGTTATCCAGTAGCCTTGTGAAATGAGCCCACACACCAGACCTTGTTGGGAGTATCTTCTGCCTCTTAGCATCATGTTGTTGAGTATCAGCTTCATCAGTAGCTCGATCACCATCAGCAGCTCCACTCACATGTTTTTGTTTCCTTTTGCCTCTGCGGTTAGAATCGGGTGTCAAAAATTCTTCTTCTTCTAAGTCATCATTCTCATGTTCATCTCTGTCTCGATTATCATGGGTTGGAGATGATGAATCCATCTGCGAATAATAAGACAAATGATTATAGTCAGGTTTCAATTACTACAACTAATAAAAACTAACTACTTACATAGCTACTAGCAATGCTTAAGTACTAATGTTTCAGTTTCAGATGCAAACGAGTATGAATATCAACCCAACAATCATGATTCATCACTTACATATCTACTAGCAGCTTTCAGAAGATCAGTCAGACATAAAACTAAACTAAAACGATTACTGGTTTGACAAAAAACAAGTATACATGTACTGGTTTGAAAAAAAACAATAATTATCAATGAATCTAAAATGAATCCTATTGAGAACGTGAGATAATTAGAGAGAAAAAATATCTACTCGTCACACTACATTGACCACTATTGAGAAAAATAGTGTACTTAATGACATATTATTCTCGACCTCTATATATTATTGAGAATAAACAATGACACTAGCTAAACAATAAAAATAGAGGTCGTGTCACTAGCTAAACATAGTGTGACCTCTAGCTAAACAAACATAGTGTGAATAAAAATAGAGGTCGTGTCCTCTAGCTAAATACAGACAAACATAGTGTGACCTCTAGCTAGCTAAGCAACTCCTGCCCAAACAAACATAGTGTGACCTCTAGCTAAACACACTAGCTAGATATTATGTCATTGTTTTATACAGTCATATATAATATGTTCATTGTCACAAGAAGCCATTACGTAAAGCTATCTCATATAATTAAGCAAGTAAACAGTAAATCAGTTTACAAGCCTCCTATTGGAATAAACTAAATAATAAAACCAAATCAACATTGAAGCAATATCATCAAACTATAATCTTCTAAAAAAAATTGAAAACACATGCGATTAGATGAAACTCACCAATTAAAACCATAGTCATCTTGTTGACAAAAAAAAAAACAAAAAAAAAATCGAACATGTAGCAAACATTACAGCAAATTAACATTCAGAAAATCTTTGTGTGAAGATATAATTACAGATTATGATTGAACAAGAAGAAGAAGCATAGACTAACTACAAAAAAAAAAAAAAAAAAAAAAAAAAAAAAAAAACCAAAACATTACAGATTACAAACAAAAAAACGATTGAATAAGAGGATAAAAACAATCAAACATGCAGCAAACTTTGCTGAGCAAAATAACATTCAGAAAATCTTGTGAAGACATAATTATAGATTATGATTGAACAAGAAGAAGAAGAAAAGTACCTGTGATTGCCTCCAAGGATTTTCAGACGGCGGAGAAGATGATATTGGAGATTTAGGGTTTCCAGTTTGAAGAATTGGGTCTTATATCGATTGAATGGTTTTTGGAAAAGGGAAGTTGAATCTAGCTATGGCGGTGGGTGAATCAAAATCAAATCAGCAATGGAAAGGAAGAAAGGAGATTAGGGATTTGTAATATTCTATTGCTAATGTGTATATACGTTCGGGTGTATTCAGTTTAATATCGGGTATCGGATATTACCCGATCGGGTACAGATATCCGATTTAGTAAAAGATAGAAACCGATCGGATATTATCACTAACCCGTAGCCGTACCAAACCGGTTACTTCGGGTCGGATTTGGGTTTGGAATTCGGGTATGGGTAATATGCCCAGGCCTATTTTTGTTCATTACTTGTCTTGCATTTGTTCATTACTTGCTTTGCATTAGTTTACTACTTGTCTTGCATTAGTTTGATTTCTGTTCTTGTTTCATCATAGCTTTGTTTAGCCTGTTCTCTTTGCATTTAGTATCTTGTTCTAGTTGCTTTTACTTTCTGCATTTTACATTCATCATTAGGTTGTTAGTGACAAACATCCTACATATTTGGTTTGACTTAGACATATATGCACATCCTGATTGCTTGCATACACTATTAGGATTGACACCCTTTATACTGCAACATCATAAAGGGAATTGAAACCCCTTGCTTTCCACCCATTCATTCATATCTCATTCACCAATCATCATCATCACCACAAAAAGCGAGTTTCAATTTGGCGCCGTTGCCCATTTGAGTGTGTTTTGTGAAAATTAGGATCAAGAGAAGTCTAAGATTAAGTTCCTTTATCCCCTTGTTCGCTACTGATCTCGATTCTTCTACTGCTTGTCTGTGATTAAGTTCCAGGTACCAGCTCGACCACCAACTCGAGCACCACTCGGCCGAGTGAGTGATCGAGTACCCGATCGAGTCAGAAGCCGGATACAAATAGACATCACTTCCCAGTCGACTTGACCACCCACTCGAGTCTGTGCTCGACCGAGTGCCTGTCCGAGTCTGTACCCGCGCCTGTTGATGCAAACAAGGTCAAAGGGTCATCACAATCTTCAGAGACTCCTTGATCACATCAACCGACCACCAAGGGACCTGAGACAGCAGAGAACAAGAATCTATCAGTAACAAGAACAACAAGTGCTAATGGAGCAACAAGATTAACAAGCTCCAAGAGCAAGAAACATTGGTGCTGGAGATGCACGAAACACACATAACCAGAGAGCTGGCATTGTGCCTCCTGCAGTTTCCAACAACAATTATGAGATGAAGAGTGGATTGATCTCTATGATTCAGGCAAACAAGTTCCATGGGTTGCCAATGGAAGACCCCCTAGACCACCTTGATGAGTTTGATAGGATATGTGGTCTCACAAAGATCAATGGTGTGTGTGAAGATGGCTTCAAGCTTAGGTTGTTCCCTTTCTCACTTGGAGACAAAGCTCATATATGGGAGAAGACACTTCCAACTGGAGCAATCACCACATGGGATGCTTGTAAGAAAGCCTTCTTGGCTAAGTTCTTCTCCAATGCTAGAACTGCTAGATTGAGGAATGGAATTTCTGGGTTTGCACAAAGGAATAATGAGAGTTTTTGTGAAGCTTGGGAGAGGTTTAAAGGATTCCAAACTCAGTGTCCTTACCATGGCTTCAGCAATGAGTCCCTACTAAGTATTTTGTATAGAGGAGTTCTCCCCAAGATCAGAATGCTTCTTGATACAGCCTCAAATGGTAACTTCCTCAACAAGAATGTGGAAGAAGGCTGAGAATTAGTTGAAAACCTTGCTCAGTCAGATGGCAACTACAATGAGGACTATGACATAGCAATAAGGTTCCCATCCAATGATCAATAGGACAAGTACAAGAAAGATTTGAAGATGGTCAATGAAAAGCTAGACAAAATACTCCTTAGCCAACAAAAGACTATCAACTTTATTGGTGAGGAAGAGTGTCAAGTTCAAGAGGGAGAGAGAGAACTTGACACTCTTCTAAAACCAAACATCTCCAAGAAGGAAGAGACATTATATTAAATTTCTTGAATAACCTCTTCTTAAGCCGAAACTCATGATCTTCCTTCATTCTCTGTGTAATTATTTTTATTAATTTCATTAATTAGATAACTAAAGGTAACATAAATAATTGTGATATTTATATATTACCAGCATGCTTCACACATGCTTAAAAGTTTTATTATTCTAATTTTAATGTTTTAGCAATAAAATATTTTAATCTTAATGAATTATACAAATGACTTCAAATGCATTTGTGTTCTAGAAGTAGAATTTTTTGTGTTTATTGATTAATTGCATTTGGAAAAGAAATTTATCTGTTAGATATTTCTATATTTTTATCACGTACTTTATATATATTTAACATACTAAATGCAAACTGAATTTTAGTTTAGAATTGAGTAAACAAGTGTTATTAATATATATTGATATATTATTATTAATATATATTGATATATTATTATATCAAATAAAATTTTTTTTTGTGTTACTTTTCTGTTTAAAAATAATATATATGTTGTATCATACTCAAAATGACCAGCGAAAAAGAGTAAAAACATACCATCGTATTATCAAGTTACTTTTTTTTTATTGTTAACTACATAACCTAAGAGAACATAAAATAACTGTTCACCAGATAATCTTTTTTTTTTTTCTTCTATGTTTTTATTTATAAAATCATGTGATAGATGGAAAAAGAGATAACTAAAATTCTTACTTCTCCAAGACATTGTCTTTTTCTCTAGAATGAAATTGGGATTAGCTTAGGATGATCTTTGGATCTTTCGACTTTCAGACATGGTCAAATCCCAATGTCTTGCTCTACTTGCGGGTAAGAACTATCATGACATCATCAACAATCGATCATGGCTAGGAAAAATAATGGAACATATGAGAAGAGAAAATAAGTGCATACATAGTATAACCCAAACAATAATGTTGTGAAAAGAAATTAGATGTTAACTATATTTTAAGAAAATAATTAAGACTAAATTGTGTAAGAAAATAAAAAACTGAATTTGGAAGAATCACATGGTTTTGGAAACCCATATCATGAGATATATGTCACTTAGACGTATAAATTTTCTTCGACCCTAAACCCTAAACCATCGCAAAATCTTTCTCATCAGAAGTCATAATCTATAAATAAAATAATAGAAATGGTTATCGGAAAGAAAGTTAATAAATACATACAAACACATTTGTAACGTTAAGGAAAAAATTTAAAGTAATAGTATTTGAAACAATTAATATTTGTTTAAACTCATTTTCATGGGTAATACATACAAACACACTTGTATTAAATATAGCATGGGTAATAAGTAGCATAAATATTGTGACTAAGATATAAAATCTATTAGGGGTTATGAATTATGATCTAAAACTAAAATTTTTATATTAAAAATTTATCAATTGGATCAAAAGAAAAACAAATTACAATATTGATATACAAAATAGTCATTTGAAACAACATTTACAAGTGAGAATGTGTTATGTGCCTAAGACCTTCTTCATCTAAATTTTTCTAATGAATAACCACATTTCACATGTTCACTTCTATATATGCTCCAAAATTTCAACTCAACTGATGTTCATATAATTTACCTTGTTTTCCCTTAGTATATTCACATCTTTTGCATCTTTTCCTATCCATTTTGGCCAATATTATGTAGCTTTAGGACTGTTCATGCATTAGAGTATAGATGCATTGCATTGGCATATTTCTTGCATAAACAGGTGATTTTGGAGCCTAAGGAGCATGGAAGCAATGCTAAAGAGGAGTGAAGCTATCAAGAGAAGAAAGCAAGGGAGTTAGAGCTGAAGAACCAAGGTCCGGAGTTCCACTCGACCGCCCACTCGACCAGACACTCGACCGTGTGCGGAGAAGGACTTGACCAAGTGGAAGGAGCAGAAGAAAAGCCAACTCGACCGGTCACTCGACCGAGCACCAGGTCGAGCTGACCGAGCCGCCTAGCTATTTTGTCTTTTAGCATTTTTAGGGCTTCCACTCATTTTTCTATATAAGGTCTTGTACCCTGCAGCCACCAAAGAGTCCAGCTTTTTAGATATTGAACAAACCTAGTATTTACCCTTTCGGAAATTTATGCTTTTTGCCTTTTAATTTTCTTAGATATTTCTTCTACTTTTGAAGGAAAACAAGAGATTCCTTGATATTTGTTGGTTTCATAACTTTCAAAATATTAAGAATTCGAGTTTGATTCCTTCTTCAATATTGTAGATCTCTGTTTTATCTATTTAGTCATGCAAGTTTCAACATTTTCTGGGTTTATGATTTTGTTGATCATCATGTGTGATTGTGAGTAGGTTGCTTAGCTCTTAGGGATGGTTTAGGGTGGATGATGTTTGTGGTTGTTTGATCTGGTCAAGCTTGATTGTTTTAGATCTCTTCTAGGCTAGATATTCTCTATGCTAATCCTATAACCGAGAGGGTAGGGCTTGATCTCAAGCTTCTTAGTATCACACCAATGTTTGGGTTGCAAGATAAGGCTAGATCTAGAGATTTTTATTAGGCATGCTAAGAGATTAGATGTCTTGTTTGATTTTTGACATAAATGATCTGTTGTTTAGTGCTTGTTTGTATATGTTCTTTGCTATGTGAGAACTGGTCTAGAAATATATGAGCTTGATTGTTTTTGCCATGAGAGTGGATTAACATGTTCTAGGAGATCATTGTCTAGAGATTAGCTCATGTTGATTGAGATTTGTTGACCAAGTTAGATAACCACAATCTAAAGTTCAGCCCATGAATCCATCCCTAAGACTTTTCTTGTTTATTGATTTCCTAGCTTAAATCTTGTTGTTTTCTTGTTGTTTGATTCGTTTTTGTCTTGCTCTGTTTTATTGGGTTTGCTCTGTTTCTCGCATTTGTCCGACTCGACCCTGTACTCGATCGCACACTCGATCGAGTGCTTGCTCGAGCTCATCCACAGAATTCTTGTTTATGCTTTGTGTTTGTCCTGTCTCATTTCCTGTTCCATTTTAGTTGCATTCCTGTTGCATTTGTTTAGTTTTCTAGTCATTCCTGTTCATTACTTGTCTTGCATTTGTTCATTACTTGCTTTGCATTAGTTTACTACTTGTCTTGCATTAGTTTGATTTTTGTTCTTGTTTCATCATAGCTTTGTTTAGCCTGTTCTCTTCGCATTTAGTATCTTGTTCTAGTTGCTTTTACTTTCTGCATTTTACATTCATCAGGACATATATGCAAACAACAGGATTCAAGCTATTGTAATAAGTCAAGCCACATATGTAGGTTTTAATAAGTCAAGCCACATATGTAGGTTGTTAGTGACAAACATCCTACATATTTGGCTTGACTTAGACATATATGCACATCCTGCTTGCTTGCATACAATCATTTAGAATTGACACCCTTTATACTGCAACATCATAAAGGGAATTGAAACCCCTTGCTTTCCACCCATTCATTCATATCTCATTCACCAATTATCATCATCACCACAAAAAGCGAGTTTCATCAACTTATTTATTTCAAAACCTAAAAATGTCACATAAAGAAAAAAGTTAAATATTACAAAATTTAGAAAATTATGTGAGAGGTAGAATATGATGTTTGATGAAGACTTTGTCTAGCTATTTATAGATAAATTTGTAGTAGTATGAGAGGTTTTTCAGTTTTTTTTTGGTCAAACATCATAGGAGTTATGGTTACATTTCAAAGAATAAATATACCATAGGTTTTGTCTGTGTTTTTTTTTTTGGTTTTTTTTTTTGTTTTGTAAAACACAAATTGTATTGCAGTTAATACATTAAAGTGTATTCATATGATGAAAGATTTGTTTTTATTTTTTTTCAAACATCATGGGAGTTACATTTTAAAGAATTAAAAAGCAATAAATTGTGTTAATGATTACTATTAAAGAAAAATAAAATATCATATTGTTTTATATCTTTAAATAATTTTAGAATAAATTGATTTGATCTTTTGGCACAAAAACTGTGAAACAAATATTATGTTTTTTTGTCAACAAATAATTATTATAATATTATAATAATTTTATAGCTTGAAATTAGTAAATAATTTAATAACCATCACATTATATTTTTCCAAAATTATGATATTCATATTTAGATCTTTAATTATTGGAAATTTATTTTGTCCAAAATCATAATATTAATATTTAATTCTTTCTTATTTCAAAATTATAATGTTATGGTAATTATATAAAAATTTGATAAATGATACCTATGCGAAATTATAATGTTATGGTAATTATAGAAAATATTGATAAATGATATCTATATATAATTACTAAAAGGACATTGCATATATAAATGTCAATATATTTTGAAGTACAGAAATATCATTATAATATTAATATTTAATTCTTTCTTATTTCAAAATTATAATGTTATGGTAATTATATAAAAATTTGATAAATGATACCTATGCGAAATTATAGTGTTATGGTAATTATAGAAAATATTGATAAATGATATCTATATATAATTACTAAAAGGACATTGCATATATAAATGTCAATATATTTTGAAGTACAGAAATATCATTTAAAGTAGACAAAAAAAAGAAAGAAATATCATTTAAACTTAGTGAAGATGGAAAATAATGTTTGTAATTTTGAGACAAATGAATTAAAAGAATTTAATAATTAAGAAGTGAAGACATGTGTCGAAAATATACGCTGCCAAATGTCGTCGTGTTATTCAAAGTTAGGAGAAAACCTTCTCATATGATATAAGATATTTCTAAAGTTCTAACGTTTTATTCATATAGAAATTAAAAGATTCTCATGCTCTGTTTTGTTACACTCATACCATCTCCAATGGTTTAGACCACCCCATAATGGAGTCTAACCATATTTATTATTGAATAAAAATGTAAAATCAAAAATTTAGAAAATTGTCTTATTTTTGACATAGTCCAAATGGTAGAACAATTAGTGGGGTTCTAAAGTAAAACTCACAAAACTTGACACACACTCAAAACTTGACACACACTCAAAACTTCATACACACAAAACCTAACATACACGACACACACATTGATGTCACTATATTTTACCATATTTATGGTCTTGTTTAGTTCATGTTTTGCATCATATAGAAGTCATTTCTTAGGTTTTATAGCTATTTATGTCCAAATATGCACTTAGGATGTTTAGAAGCATGCATTGCATACATTTATACATTTGGAGTATTATTAGGTGTTATGGAGCTCTAAAAGGGTAAGGAAGGACTTGCTGTTATTTCTGGAGCTAAACAAAAGGATTAGAAGTATCATGAAGGGAAAAGAAGGCACTCGACCATACCACTCGAGCAGACACACGGTCCAGTACATGGTCGGATTAATAACGAGCTCCTCAAAGATCGATCCGAATGTAGCTAGATTGTCCGTTGCGATTCAGCTTCAGCGTCCTTCATGAGAGTTGTAGGACATTGAGTTAACTTTCCAATGCCGGTGGTTGCAAGGCAATCGGAGCTGTCTTTCAAGAGTTATTCCTGTTTTACTGAACCAATATCATTCAAGATCGAAGATTGGAGTTACTTGACGGACCAACCACTCGACCATGCACTCGACCGAGCACATGGTCGAGCACTTGCAGCCGACTTTCTATTTTGTCTTCTAGCTAAGTAGGGCTACCCCTTCCTTCTATAAAAAGACAATGCACCCTGTGGCCGCCAGAGAGACCCTGTAAACACTTCATAACCTAGTTTTTGCCATTTTTAGCTAATTTTACATTATTGCATCATCTCTTATCTTTTCTCTAGATTTTCATAGATTTGTAACCTTCATAACTTTGAATCTGTTGAGTATTTGCTTTCACTTCTTTGTATTAAATTGTTCATCTTTATCTCATCTTTCTAATCATGGTAGTTTCATTAACTTCTGGGTTTGTGTTCTTCATGATGATTTTTAGATCTGATTAGTGGCTTAGTATCTTAGGGATGGATTAGGCTGGGTAATAATTATGGTTGCTTAAACTGATGAAGCTTGATTGTTTAAATATCTCTTCTAGATTAGATATGCTCTATGATATTCTTATACTGAGAGGGTAAGAATAGATCTTAAGCTTCTTAGCATCACACCAATATTTAAGTTGCTAGATAAGGCTAATGATAGAGATTATCATGAAGCATGCTAAAAGATTAGATGTTTTAAATGATTTTTGACATTGATGATCTGGTTGTTTAATGCCTGCTTTTATATGTAATAGCTAGTGAGAGCTAGGTCTAAGAAGTATTTAAGCTTGATTGTTATTGTCATGAGAATGGATTAACATGTATTAGAAGATCATTGTCTAGAGATAGCTCTTTGTTGATTGAGGTTTGCTGATCAGTCTAGACAACCATAGCTTGAGCTCAGCCCATGAATCCATCCTTAGGACCTGTCTTTGTTTATTGATTTCCCTGTTTGAGTATTGTTAATTGCTTGATGTCTGCTCTGTTTTCTTTACTTGCTCTGTTTCTGTTCATTCGCTTGTCAACTCGACCACCCACTCGACTATGCACTCGACCGAGTGCTAGGTCGAGCTCCATTTTACTTTCTTGTTTATGCATTGTTCTGTTCTTATTTTCTTCTGCTTATTAGTTAATTTTGCTTAGTATTGTTTACTGCACTTGTTCTACAGTTTAATTCAACATTAGTATTGTCTTAAGTTGCCTTAGTTCATTGCATTTCATTATTGTCATTAGGTTGTTAGAAACAAATAACTTGATAATTGGCTTAACTTGAATGCATTGATCGCATCTTGATTGCTTACATATCACACTCTTTATGGATTGACATCATTTATGCTACAACATCATAAGGGTATTGAAACACCTTGAATCTCATCACTCATCAACTCTGCTTATGTCTCTGTTTGCATGTTCTCATACATTCATTGCATAAACACACACAAAAAAGCTTGTTTCACACATACATTCATGCATCTATTCATTTCTTCTTATTTCCTTTCCCCTCTGCCTCCCTCTTATGCTTATTGTGCTTGCGTCTTGTTTTGTACTTGCACGCTTCTTTAATTTACTAGGTTCGGACCCGCACGTACGTGCGGGGTTGATTTCAGAGACTAAGTTCGCTATCATATTTATAATATATTACATATGTATGGAGTTATGTTTGATCCATGTATGCTCCATGAAGTATAAATGATCCATGTATGCTTATAATTTATAATGATTATGGGTCCAACAGGCCATTTTTTTAAAGGAATTGAATGGAATGTGTTGTTCCTTGTTTTTGTTACCATTTAGAAGTAATTTATTTTTTGAATTTGAACATGTGGCCCCTACACTATTCTTACTGTCTTTTTTTTTTAAGAAACGTAAAAGAAATTTGTTCATTTTCAAATTTTATAAGGAATAGATTTTCCTATTCATTCATGTTTTATCATTTTTTCTTTTCTGGATCGTTCTTTTTTATTTTTATTCCTCCTCGTTATTTTTGTTCCTTGGTAGGTTATCAATCGGAGCCTATAAATTTTTATTTTCAATGGATCGTAGAGATTAATACTACTTCTTTGGCTTTTAGAATTTCTAAGGAGCATAATTTTTTTTTTCTTTTCTTTTTTTTTTTAACTTGGTGGTTAGTTTTTTTTTTTTTTTTTTTTTGAATTCTTGGTTTCCCTCTTATTCTTTCTAGTCTTCTTTTTGTTCTCTTTCTAAAGTTAAAATAAGACATAAATGACACCTTTTTTTATTTCCAGACCGATAAAACCAAATTAAATAAGTTTAAGTATATACAATTTTGAATTTAGTTGTTTTTTTATTATGGAACAACTTTAAACAACTTCCAAAATCTCGTAATTATACATTGGTATTTTACAAAGAACTAAAAATTATAGTTTATTATATTCGGGTTTAACTCTAACTTTTTATATATCAAAATTTAATAGAGTTAAAATATTAATATTACTGAAATTTTTAATAGAGTTTAAATATTACAATATTCTTAAACTTTCAATGGAGTTTAATTATTTATAATAATTTAAACATTCTATAAAATTTTAATATTTATAATATGTGTGCTTTTCAAAAGTTTCAATATTATAAATTTTGAAATTTTGAAAAGTTTTATATTATATATACTTAAATAAATAGCTGAATTAACTTTTAAATTTGGACGCTTGATAAATCAAAGCCTCCTGCTCCTTCGTAATTGAAAAGAGTATAAGTCCTATTTATAGTGATGTTGAACCATATTTCAATATATTTTGCCGATGTGAGACTCGACATACACTTTTCTATATCTTTTAATATATAATCAAATTAAATTTTTTTACATATATAAAATTTCGATTTTAATTCTTTCCATCTATACTAATCATAATTAATTACTTTCATTTCGTTAAGGAAATATTACAAAATCTAAAGTAAATGATTATTTGTTTTTATTTAATTGTATTAAATTGATTTGTTGTTTCTATATACATATCTCACAATATAAAAGTAAATCAAATATGTTTACATATATATAATTTCGATTTTAATTCTTTGATTATTATGGAAGCAAACTTTAAACAACTTCCAAAGATATTGAGTAATTATGGGTTCTACTTATATGGCATATAGAATTAATTTTTGATTTCCTTATATATCAAATGAAATTTAGTTGCTAAGATTATATGAAGTTCTCTTAGAAATTCTAAGCTAATTATGGGGGATTGATTTAGTTAGATTATTTATGGTAGGTATTAATATGAGCCGATTTTTATGTGATATTTATATGTTAGGTTTTAAATGCACTGGATTTGGGAGGTCTGCGCCGAAGATATTGCATTTCGGTTCTCTCACTTTATTTTAATCGATTTGGTTCGGCTATCAGTCTGTTTGGTCATAGATTAATCAATTTGTTTGGATACACGATTTATATATTTTTATTCTGTTTTCAGTGGCATTTCATGTAATAATCTCTAATTCTATGTCTACTTATTAAAAATGCTTCCCTTTTAATAGTATAGATTGTTGACATATACAAAATGTACGTACGTACAAGTCATTTAGTCCATATATATATATACATTTTTTTTCAATTAGTCCATATTTCTTGCTCCTTTTGATTCTAACTACTTTCCGTGATTGCATGCTTCTTGTTTTCTTGAGCATACACATCAATTCTTCCATGTCTCTTAGCTCCTTTGCTTAATTGATTGCATAAACTCGCATGCTTCTTGTTTTGTTGATTATTTGATTTTTTTACTTTCTTATCTATCTATACTATTAAAAGGGAAGCACTATTTGCTCTATACAAAAAAATTGGCAAAATATGACATTAAATATCCCTCATAAAATAAAAAAGCATATAAGAAGAAAAGGATATGCACGTAATTTTAATGGAAAAAGGAAGCGGACCTTATAGGCACCCGGTTTTTTTTTGTTCGGATTGTATTTTGTGTGTTTGGATTGAGAACACTTATCCCAATTACCAAACAACTGTACATTCAACGTAATAAACACTCGGGCCCATAAATTGGACAATCGGCCCATAACCTGAATATTTGTATTTATTGAAACATACAATATTCCATACCGTCACGCAAATAATGGAATCAGCTAATAATGGAATCATGAGTCATGAGCGATAAATTTTTAATGTTACCTTAATTAACGATGAAAATCGTTTTTAATGTTACCTTAATTAACGATAAATTTTTTTACGAAATCTCAGGAACTTACTATATTCCTATGAGCATTTATTCGCAAAATATATGCTAGGTCTATTCTAAATACATGGGTATCAAAGTATAAATAGATGGCTCTGCGATTATCAGTATAGCATACAATACAACAATATACTCCATACACATTTATAATCGACAAAAAATGACTGCAAATAATGGAATCACGAGTCTCACCAACATTAAGTCTTTCAAGATGACTAGGAAGATTCATGTGCGGATCATTCATTCGTGGAGGCACTATACTAATTTCACCGGAGAAGTCAGGGACAGTCTTTGAGCAACGTTGGTTTGTATCTACCCCGACCATGTTTTTCACATGGCCAGCTATCAAGGGCGGATCCACATTATAGAGTGTGGGGTCAATTGACTCCCCATTAATTTAAAAAAAAAAATTAGTTATACATGTATAGTGTCAACCTTTACGGTTGCATTCTTATTCACCCACAAAAAAAAAAAAAAATAGTAAATAAATAAATATTTGGTGGACTTTATCTTTAGTGGCCCATTAATATGCAAAACAATTAATTAATTCTAACTAAATAACACACAAACTCTAACCTAATAATACCTAGATTACGTGAGCAGTTTTATTTCTTGTTTTGCCTTGCTTCAACTTCTCTTCCTCATCCTCGACAACATCGTATCTTAATTCAACCAAGTAAGTCAAATTTTCAGATCAAACTATTGTTTCTTTGATATTGTTCTAAAAATATTTTTAGAAAAAATATATGTGGTTTTCGCAAAAAAACATAAACTGTAATTATTTATGTAGATTTCAATGTTTTTTTTTTTGGGTTCCAAGACAAGTAAACGAACATAGGTTCTAGTTACTTTTTTTTTTATAGCTTATTAGCTTAACTAGTTTTGATTTACAGTTTTAAATTATTAGAAATTTATTCTTTGCAAAATTGTTTTGATTTCAGAAAAATGCAGGAAACTATGAGAAAGTTTTTGAA
The DNA here is from genome assembly GCA_023657505.1 of Camelina hispida. NCBI lineage: Eukaryota > Viridiplantae > Streptophyta > Magnoliopsida > Brassicales > Brassicaceae > Camelina > Camelina hispida. Next base: position 24,726,582 of record CP094632.1, on the reverse strand, counting down.
AAGGAAAGATCCATCTCCATCTTGCAGTAATTTAGATGATCTACCATGGGATCCTGCTGACCGAAAAAGAATAGAAGATTATCATCCAAATCAAAGAGATGAGGTAATTCGTAAATATTTGGTTAGAGGTCCTTGCCAACCCCGAGGTCATAATTTCGAACAAAAAGACATAGGAGGTGTAATGAGGCGTTTTAATGTTGCTTGGTTTGATATGTTTCAAAACTGGTTAGAGTATAGTGTGAAGAAAGAAGCAGCTTTTTGTCTATGTTGTTATTTGTTCAGAGATAATGCTGGTAAGGGTGGAAAAAATGAAGCATGGAGCACTGTTGGTTTTACTTATTGGAATAAGTTTTATAGAGTTTCAGAGCATGCTGTATGTGGTTTTCATAAAAAAGCAGTAATGAAGTGTGAAAACTTGATGAACCAAGGTCAATCTATCAAACATGCTTTTCAAAAGCAAGCTGATATTACGAAGAATGAGTATCGAGTTCGGTTGAATGCTTCAATTGATGTTTCTAGATACTTGTTGCGACAAGGGCTACCTTTTCGTGGTCATGATGAGTCAGAAAAGTCTGTTAATAGAGGAAATTTTGTGGAGCTCTTGAAATTCACTGCTGAACAAAACGAAGATGTGAGTAAGGTTGTTTTAGAAAATGCTCCTGGGAATAATCAAATGATGTGTCCAACGATTCAGAAAGATATAGTGAACTGTTTTGCAGAAGAGCTAGTTAAATCTGTTATTGAAGAAATGGGTCATGATGTTTTTGGCTTATTGGTGGATGAATCAGCGGATGTTTCAGATAAAGAACAAATGGCAGTGGTGTTTCGTTTTGTTGATAAAAGAGGGATGGTCAAAGAAAGATTCATGAGTATTACGCATGTGAGTGATACTGCTTCATTATCTTTGAAAGCTGCTATTGATTCTTTGTTTGCAAAATATGGATTGAGCATAAAAAGGTGAGAGGACAAGGTTACGATGGGGCTAGCAATATGAGAGGTGAGTTTAACGGGCTAAGGGCATTAATTTCTAAGGAAACCCCATCAGCTTATTATGTTCATTGTTTCGCTCACCAACTTCAGTTGGTTGTTGTGGGAGTAGCAAAGAAACATTTTGATGTTGGAGATTTTTTTGATATGATTTCTTTGTTGGTAAATGTGGTGGGAGCTTCATGCAAAAGAAAAGATATGATCCGAGAGAGTTACAGGAAAAAGATTGAAGATGGAATCAATAATGGTGAAATTAGTACTGGAACAGGGTTGAATCAAGAGGTGTCTCTTAATAGACCAGGGAATACCCGTTGGAATTCGCATTATAATACTCTATTGCGTTTGATTGAGTTATTCTCATGTATTGTCGAAGTGCTTGAATACATTGAGATTGAAGGTGCAGAAGACTTGAAAAGACGTCAAGCATGTGGTCTCCTCAAGTACTTTCATAGCTTTGATTTTGCATTTTATTTGCAAATGATGATATATCTTTTAGGACTCACGGAGAACTTGTCCATGGCACTGCAAAGAAGAGATCAAGATATATTAAATGCTATGGATTTGGTAAACTCAACTAAAAGACAGCTTCAGAAGTTTAGAGATGATGGTTGGGATTCTCTCATGAATAGAGTTTCTTCTTTTTGTGAGGAACATGATATTGAAAAGGTTGACATGGAGAAAGATTTTGTTGACTCAAGAAGACCAAGAAAAAAAACAGGAGTTTCAAATATGCATCACTACAAGGTCAATTGCCTATTTGCTGTTTTGGATTTGCAGCTTCAGGAGTTCAACGATCGTTTTAATGAGGTGAACACTGAATTGCTTATTTGTGCTTCTTCTTTATCTCCCATTGATTCGTTCTCTCAGTTTGACCACTCAAAGTTGATGAGGTTATCTAAGTTCTATCCAGACGATTTTACTCATGGAGAGTACATATCTCTTGAACAAGAATTAGATATCTACATTGATAATGTTCGAAATGATGAAAGATTTACTCATTTGAAGTCTCTTGGAGAACTTGCTCGTATGTTGGTGGAAACTCGAAAAAACATGTCACATCCTTTGGTGTATAGGCTGTTGAAGTTGGTTTTGATTTTGCCTGTTGCTACTGCAACTGTTGAGAGATGTTTTTCAGCGATGAAGATTGTGAAGACTCATCGACGCAATCGGATTGGAGATCAATTTTTGAATGATTGTTTAGTTTGTTTCATCGAAAAAGATGTATTTTTATCTATTACAAATGAAGCTGTGATGAAGAGATTTCAGGATATGAAAACTCGTAGAGTGGTTTTGTAAGATGTTTTTTATATTTTTCTTAAAAAAAAATTTAGTTATGTTTTGACTCCAGTAAAAATAATTCCTAGATCCGCCACTGCCAGCTATATGTGGCTATATCAAAAGTTACTTCTAAGAAAGGGCTTAAGGTGCTAATAGTTGACAAAGATGGGAAACCACAAAAGAAAACACATTCAAAATCATGAATGTGGTTTTCTAAGAAGTTTTTCAAAATCTATAGGCAATTTATGGACATGGAATCACTTACGACACTTAGGTATGCATTTTTTAAACTATAACAATATAACATATTGTTATAGAAAAACACATGGTTTACTTCATATTGCTTTAGCTTATTCTCGCTTATCTATTTTACATGTACCTGCTGGTCAATTGATAATTAATGGTGGATTATGACTCTTACAAGAAACCAAATTGTCTAAGATATGTGTGGCATTTATATGATTTGCGAGAAACTCCCATGTAACATTTATACATTCTTTAAAGTTTTAGTTATTTCAGCAAATATTACATTATCTACCATAACGATATCTATTTAGATTTTCAGTTGGGAACTAAAATTTCATGAGTTTTCCTAAAACTGGCTGACCACAGATTTAATAAGGAAAGTCTCAAGAATAAGAAATTGAAATATGAAAGAGTACCATAGCCTTGACGAGTATGGGTTTCAAGATTTATATTAAGTATGATGAAAAGCATATGTTTCTTCTATATCGTGAAGTGATCATACAAAAACCAGATAATATAAAAATTCACCGAACCTCATGGCGATACAGTTTCGATTGTGAGCTATCAATCTGTCTTAGGATCCATAAAATATTAGCAAGAACCTGAAAATAGGTTTATAAAACAATAATTAACACCTGATAGAAATCTCAATACTTTGTCCAAAAAAAAACAAAAAAACAAACCCAAAAGCATATAAATGAAAAAGTCAAAATTGAAATTGCTTATCTTCGAATATAACAACAGACTTATTGTTGTATTCACTGGATTTCATAGATTATTGTGGAACTTGGATTTCGATTGTATATGAAATTGTCGTAGACGAGGGATGAAGAAAAAGCCTCCTCAAGAATCTGATTTTTCCAGTTCTGTAACTGTTTGGGTCGGAGAGTTCTAGAAGTGTTTTTTTTTTCTTTCGGTGAGTTTTTAGGAAAACAAAAAAAAAATACCGGTTGACAAAAAAAAAATTACCGATCGGTTTAGATAAATTTACTGGACATGGCAAATAGATAAGATTGTTTGGCTAAATCAGGCCCATCACATATTTGTTAGGCCCAGAGTTATAACTAATAAACCCAAACTATAAGATTGAAATGTTATTAATCTATTACATACATGGCCATTACATGTTATAGGATCATCTTAACAAATTCTTTACTTCATTCACAATACATTTTTACTCCCTTCTATGGTCCATAAACGAATTATAACAACAATCCAAGTTACTAAAAGATAGATAATTTTAGGTCCTAACAAATAATTATATTTTCAAAACTTAAATTAAAATAAAAAAAGTTTTTAAAATCAATCCCGCACGTATGTGCGGGTCTGAATCTAGTTCTCTTTAATTATATAGCTTGTTCTGCTTGCTTTTTTGATTATTTGATTTTTGATTCCTCAAATACATGTTTAACTTATTCTGTTTGGCTACATGCAAATACATTTAAATTCCTCAAAAATGAGGAAACACAAATTACACAAAGATAAACAATACAAATTACGTAGATACTTGCAGAAATTGCAAATACATTTTCTATTTTTATTTTTATTTTTTTGAAAACAAGTTAAATTAGATTCAAAAAAAAATATTATTTTTACAACTTGTGCAACAGTGGAATCAAGAGAAATAGCTAAAGCAGAGAGTGCTGATTAAAAATATAAGTGAACAATTATAGTCGTGCCAAATGCTCAGTCCGTCATCATATCGGTCGTCACCCCAAGCGGGATTACGAGCAGCATATTTCGAATCTGCCTGTCAATCCGTTGAATGAGCTGATCCTGTGTAGTTGCGGGAGCTTCGTGTCGACGTATCAGCATGACAACATTCCTATTTCGCTCGATAAACAAATGACAACTTGAGAAGTTATCGGACGAAACCCAACATTAGAAGCTATGTAGACGTCTGGTGCAAATTTTTTTAGCATCAAATTATGTAATACATAATGATTTCAAATTATATAGAATTATGGAAAAATTCGACAAATCAATACAATAAAAACAAGATGTGTTTCTCTCCGGTGATGACACATCAGTTAAAATTACTAGCCTATTAAATTAAAAAAAAAAAAAAATACAGATCAGTTTTTTTGCCTAGATGGACAAAGGAATTAAGCGAAGAAATGAAGAAATAGGGAGCAGCCATGGACGAGAGACGCGGTGGTTTTTAACTCAGAAACCCCTCTACAACAGTAAGAGAGATTGTAATCTCATTCGATAGTTTTCTCAATCTAGATTCAATTTTGTCAGCTCTGTTAATTGAAAACTGTTCGATTTTGGCAGTCACGGGATAAAACACCAATATATGTGACCGTGGATGTGATTTTTTCATCGGCCAGATCGGCGGTAAAGAGTAGCCATGGACAAAACATCAATATCCCATGACTGATGCTAATTAAAATTCCCTAATCTTTTTGTATGGATGATTGTGTTTAGATATTTTTATAATGATTTGCTTATCTGAGGCAATATGAACCATTTGGATATTAAAACACTCTCGTGGAATGAGATACTTGTGGATACTTAAGGTCTCTTCGTTATCACCTATAGCAGAAGACAAGTCATTTTCGTTCTTTTTTTTTTTTAGGTGATTAACTTGGTTTAAGTGCTTCAGGTATTACTTGGAGATGTTGGGGCTGGAAAATCAAGTCTTGTGCTGCATTTTGTTACAAATAAGTTTGTTGAATTCCAGGTTGGTGGATCTCTCTCTCTTCTCTTCCTCCCTCTCTATGTGTGTCTGTCTTGTGACAATTTGGTTTTGTTGCTTTTATATATATTTGCATATCTTATACAATATAAACCATTTGGGTACGTCACTTGGTCTCTAACCTTCTGCTTCTTTTTCTGATCGTCCTGAGATAATTTCCAATTCATAACATCAATGGAGTTTTTCTATAAAGATTCCGTGTTGAGATTTGAAGTTTATAAGAAATCTATTTTTTGTGTAGATTCTTGGACGTTCTGTAACGACTACTCGTGCTTTGGCTGGACTTCTTTCTGTTGATGGATTGAGTATATCTTCTACTGCTACGGAGCTTACCTCAATTTATGGGAATAGACCTCTTCCGAAATATATTTGTCTGAATTAAGTGCAGTTACCATCCTGTTCCGGTTGTGTTTTCTCGTGCAAATGGCTCAACTGTATGGGACTCTGAAAGAAAGAGATACATTGATTTTCTTGCAGTTTCTTCTGCAGTTATTCAGGTAAAATAATAGTTCCAAAAGCACCTTGCTTCACTTAAAGATACAAGATGTGGAAAGTTTCATACTTTTTCAATTCGTTGTTTTGTCTTTTTGTTTCAGTGTGAGACTTTATGTTTTTTTAATACCGTTGTAGGGGCATTGCCATCCTAAGATCATGAAGGCATTGCAAGAATAAGTGGAGAAACTCACTTTTTGTAACGATAAGTTCCCAGTGTTTACAGAGTCTCACAAATATATTTGGTTATGGTGCAGTCGAAATCACTAAGAATAGCAAGTGCTATGCCTCGATAGAAATCAAGTTCGCAAGCGTAAACTTGATTGATGGAAACTCTGAAAATTCACCAGATTAAAGAAAAACTCTCTGCTTTTATTAATTATAATGAAAAAGGTGTCTTGCAAATAACCTAGGCTCACTATATATATGGAGAAGAAACCCAAAACATAAAATAGAAAACTCTAAATATAAATTGAAAAGTGACATAAGTAAATATTAAAAGAAAAGGTAAATTCACTAAATCTCTTCTACATCAGGTTATGATATGGTGCTTCCTATGAACATTAGTGTTGAAGGTGTAGAAAATTGCTCTGTATTATAAAGTGACTTTGTTGAAGAAAGAAACTATTGCAAGGCTGGTAATTTACCCAGTCTATGTTGTTTACTTCAATGGTTTTCTTATGTGGCTTGTGGTAATATTATGATATGAAACTAACAAGAGATGGCGGGTGTAACATCCGTGAACCGGAATTCCGGTTTAGGATGTGCATCGATCGATGCAGTAGGAGCATCGATCGATGCTGACTCAATTCTGTGCGTTTTGACTTAAGTCAAACGCTGCGTTTTGGGGAAGGAAAAGGGGAAAAACCCTTAAGTCGTGTCTTTTGTCTCATTAACGTATTCAGCCGTTTTTGAGAAACAAAAGAGAAAGAGAAGAGTTCCTGAAAGTTCTTGGTGATTCCTTGAGATTTGGGGCGTTCTTTGGTGAGATCTGTAGCTGGGATTGCTGTAGGAGCTTCCTGGAAGCGTGTTCTTGCTGTTTTAGTGTTTAGATTCGTCTTGGCACAGGTAAGTGCAGGACCATGGCTTATCTAAGCTAGAGAATTCAGTGATTTGCTTGTTTCTTGTTGTTAGACGTATTAGGTTGATGTTATAGACGTTAGGAAGTTTTCTTGTGGCTTGGGATTGAGTTTCTGTGGTTGTAGGAACGAGATCCGGCGAAACTTCGGAGAAATCACGGTGCTCGACGTTGCGTTGATCGATGCATAGCTTGCATCGGTCGATGCAAGTGCGAGGACGGCGCGATGAACTTTAGGGTTTTCGTGTGCGTCGAGCATGCGTCGATCGATGCAGATTGGGTATCGGTCGACAAGTTATACTTGCATCGATCGATGCAGCTTCTGTATCGATCGATGCTTCTCTTGGCATCGAACGATGCATGTGTGGCATCGGTCGATGCTATGTCCTGTTTTGGTTATTGTCTGTTGATTGTTGTGTGTTGATTACTGATACTCTAATGCTTGTGTGTATAGCCCAGTAGATGGGAGGATTGCCTTACGAGTATTTATAAAATACTCATGCATTGCAATATGTGTTTGTGGTGCGGTAAAGGCAAAGTGTGACCGTGGGATCCAGGCAATGAAGAGGAGGATGTTCTAGGGACTCGGTTGGTTGCTGATCTGGCATTGTTAGGTTGCTAGAGTTGAGTCTTAGAGCATTGTTTAGGTTGCTGGTTATTTTGTTTTATGTTGTTGGATCTTTAGTTAAGATTGGAATTGATATTGGAGTATTGTTATATTTTATCATTGGATTATATTGGATATTGCTATTGAATTTCCGCTGTTGGTTGTGTTTGTGGTTAGGTGACTAGTGGGTATGGGACCACTAGTTGTAGTTTATTTTATTATATTATATTTATTATTTATTATTAAAAAAAAAAAAAAAAAGGTCGGTCGTTTCAGCGGGAAATATATTCCTTTTTACAGAGGCGTTTCAAGTTCACCACAAAGGGATCTGAAAGAGGTTGCACAGACAACCAAAGAAGAAAACGTGAGAGAGACAGTTCACGGACCAAAGAAAGAAAAGAAAAAACGATTAAGGAGAATTGAACAATTCGCTTGTTCCAGGAATCTTCCAAATCACATGATGTAGCCGGCGGACGCAACACATGCAAAAAGCACTTACACACACATACATGCATGCATGCATGATGCATCTAACCATACATACATACATGCATCTATTCATTTCTTCTTATTTCTACGCATGCATGCATACATACATACATACATATGACATACATACATGCATTTTAATTTCTTTCTTGTTTCCTTTCCCCTCTGCTTTTTACTGCTTAGTGTTTACTATGCTTTTTTCTTTTTACAGGAAAAAAAAAACTCACTGCTTATTAATACTTTTTTCACTAGTAAAAACTTGTTATATAGTTACTAATAATTCTGTAGTTATCTCATGATTTTTGTAGCAAGAAAAGATTAGTTACAAATTTGCTACCAAAAGAATTAATAACTATTTGGTCGTAGCAAATTTTTCCATCGTCACTAAGTGAGTTCACTAGGCTTTGTGCTGTAGATGTTTGGGATTGCATGTCTTGATTGATTATGTGAGTTAGTCAATTGTGTGTGGCATGGAGTCCTAGAACATCCTCTTCGAGCCCATTGGTGATTCCACGGTGAGTTTCTATTTTTGTGTTAAATAGTAATTGTTTGCTTAGCCTTCTGTTCATGGTAGTGCAGATGGTTAGAGGTGGTGCTGTTGCTGGTCGTGGTCGTGGACGCGGACGTGGTCGTGGTCGCGGACGTGGTCGTGGTAGGGGCAGAGTCCCAGTGGTTAGTGAGGCCGCGGACCAGAGTGTGACAGCTGAGAGTGTTGGCGAGTCGCAGGGTGTTCGAGGGATTCCGTGAGTGTGGCAGGAGGGGGCGGTGTTGATGCTCCAGTAGCCGGTGATGCTAGGGTCCGGGTGTGGGGGTCCCAGCGGGTGGAGTCCCTGGTGTTGACATTGCGGCTTTGCTAGCACAGGTGTTGGAGCGGTTACCACCTGTGGTACCGGCTCAGGCTCGAGTAGTGCCACCAGTGGTGGCGGAGGAGCGGCAGCCAGTGGTTGCGGATGTGGGGGAGCATGGGCGTTATTTGGCTATGCTCAAGGAGATGAAGGGTCTGTTCACTGAGAGGTTTGTGGGTGGTACAGATCCTACTGCTGCGGATGCTTGGAGGACGAGTGTGGAACGTAACTTCCATACTGCGATGTCCTGTGGAGTTTTGGGTGACATAGGGGTCTACTTTTTGGGTGGTGATGCTGAGTTGTGGTGGAGATCAGTGGTTGCTAGGAGGGCGCAGAGGGAGATGACTTGGGCTGACTTCGTCTCGGAGTTCAACCGCAAGTATTTTCCTAGAGAGGCATTGGACCGGTTGGAGGTGCAGTTCCTTCAGATATCTCAGGGGACGCGGTCAGTGCGGGAGCTGGATTTAGAGTTCAGTCGACTCTTATGTTATGGGGGTCGGGCTATGGAGTCCGAGGAGGCTCAGGTGAGGAGGTTTATGAGAGCTTTATGGGATGATTTGAGAGTTCACTGTAGAGGATGGTATTATGCTACGCGTGCAGAGCTGGTTGAGACTGCAGCAGAGATCGAGGAGGATATCCGGGCACAGTCAGTGTCGGTTACTCCGTAGCTCAGCCTAGTAAGGCTCAGCAGCAGGGTGGTTCCAGCAGGGGCGGTAGGCATGCTCAGGGAACCAAGAGGAAGTGGGAGGCTACGCAGAAGCCGAGTGGTGCAGGTTGCTTCAGTTGTGGAAGCAAGGATCACAAGGTTGCTAGTTGTCCCAAGAGGAGTGTTCCGACGGCGGGGCCTCGGGTATGTTACCATTGCAGAGAGACGGGCACATCAGGCCTTTTTGTCCCAAGTTGCAGCCGGCAGCAGTGGCAGCGTTGCAGCAGGTGCAGCCTGGTGGTCAGCAGGTGGCACGGATTGAGCAGGGGCCTCGGGTTTACTCGACAGCTGAGACTGGTGGAACCAGTGCCGGGCGATCACGGTATATTTTCTGGTACTTAACTTTGTGAATTTTTAGTAGGTTCAGATTGTATATGTTTCTGTGATAAGGTGTTAGGTTCTCAACACATGAGGTTTGTGTAGGGACCTTGTTGGTGGGCGGGTTTAAGTCCCATGTTATGTTTGATTCTGGAGCTTCGCATAGCTTCATTACTCCAGAGTGTGCAGAGTGTGCGGGGATCAGCGGGGATCCTGGAGAGCGTGCAGGAGTTGTCAGAGTTGCGGGAGGCGAGTTCCTGAGTGATTGGACGAGCTAGGGAATTGATATTCAGATCGCAGGAGAGTCGTGGCCAGCTGATTTGCTTATCAGTCCAGTGGAGCTGTATGATGTTATTCTCGGGATGGATTGGTTGCATCGGCATAGGGTGCATTTGGATTGCCATCGGGGTAGAGTGGAGTTTGAGCGTTCAGGAGGGAAGTTGGTTTTCAGGGTATTAGACCGACTTCGGGAGTCTCGTGATCTCAGCCATTCAGGCTGGGAAGATGATCGAGAAGGGCCGTGAGGCTTATCTGGTTACTATATCTATGCCAGAGTCAGTGGGGAAGTCTACGGTTAGCGGTATTCCAGTAGTGGAGGAATTTGAGGATGTGTTTCAGTCTTTGCAGGGATTACCACCATCACGGTCGGATCCTTTTACCATTGAACTGGAACCGGGGACGACACCGTTATCCAAGGCTCCTACAGAATGGCTCCAGCAGAGATGGCAGAGCTGAAGAAGCAGCTAGAAGATTTGTTGAGTAAGGGATTCATCCGTCCTAGTGTATCACCGTGGGGAGCGCCGGTGTTGTTTGTGAAGAAGAAGGATGGGAGTTTCAGGTTGTGTATTGATTATCGGGGTTTGAACCGGGTCACTGTGAAGAACAAGTATCCTCTTCCTAGGATCGATGAGTTGTTGGATCAGTTGAGGGGTGCTACTTGGTTCTCCAAGGTAGATCTGGCGTCGGGTTATCATCAGATACCGATAGATGAGGCAGATGTGAGGAAGACTGCTTTCAGGACGAGATATGGGCACTATGAGTTTGTGGTGATGCCCTTCGGATTGACTAACGCACCAGCAGTGTTTATGAGATTGATGAACAGTGTGTTTCAGGAGTTTCGGATGTATCTGTCATCATTTTCATCGACGACATCCTGGTTTATTCTAAGAGTCCTGAGGAGCATGCAGTGCATTTGAGAGCTGTCATGGAGAAGCTGCGGGAACGAAGCTATTTGCTAAGTTGAGCAAGTGCAGTTTTGGCAGCGTGAGATGGGCTTTGGGTCACATTGTTTCTGCAGAGGGGGTTTCTGTAGATCCGAGAGAAGATTCAGGCTATCAGGGATTGGCCTAGACCGCAGAATGCCACAGAGATCAGGAGTTTCCTTGGATTGGCAGGTTATTACAGGAGATTTGTGCGGGGTTTGCAAGCGAGCACGTCCTATGACTAAGTTGACAGGGAAGGATGTTCCTTTTGTCTGGTCAGAAGAGTGTGAGGAAGGCTTTGCAAGCCTGAAGGAGATGTTGACTACTGCGCCAGTATTGGCTTTGCCAGAGCAGGGAGAACCCTATGTGGTTTATACAGATGCATCGAGAGTTGGTTTGGGGTGTGTTCGATGCAGCATGGGAAGGTGATTGCCTATGCATCGCGGCAGTTGCGGGTGCATGAAGGCAACTATCCTACTCATGATTTGGAGATGGGTGCTGTAGTCTTTGCCCTGAAGATTTGGAGGTCTTATCTTTATGGTGCAAAGGTACAGTGTTTGAGATCATAAGAGCCTGAAGTATATATTCACTCAGCCTGAGTTGAATTTGAGGCAGGCGGTGGATGGAGCTTGTGGCAGACTATGATTTGGAGATAGCCTATCATCCAGGTAAGGCTAACACGGTTGCAGATGCTCTGAGTCGGAAGAGGGTAGCTTCGGCTCGGGAGCGGAGATGGAGTCTCTGGTAGGAGAGATCAGTGCGTTGAGCTTGTGTGCTGTTTCACTGGAACCGTTGGGTTTGAAGAGTGGACAGAGCGGATCTTCGAGTAGGGTGCGGTTGGCAGGAGAAGGATTTGGGGCTGGTGAATGCCTCAAAGGATGTTGATTCAGAGTATCAGGTCTCGATAATGGTACTATCTTGGTGCATGGTCGGATTTGTGTGCCCAAGGATGAGGAGTTGAGGCAGGAGATTCGAGAGAGGCTCATTCGAGCAAGCTATCTATTCATCCAGGAGCGACTAAGATGTACCGTGACCTCAAGAGGTACTATCATTGGGTCGGGATGAAGAAGGATGTGGCTAGTTGGGTTTCGAGGTGTGATGTGTGTCAGCTAGTGAAGGCTGAGCATCAGGTTCTGGCGGGTTACTGAAGAGCTTACCCATTCCGAGTGGAAGTGGGATATGATTACCATGGATTTTGTGGTAGGATTGCCAGTGTCACGGACTTTTGATGCTATATGGGTCATTGTGGACCGGTTGACTAAGTCAGCACATTTTCTGGCCATTAAGAAGACTGATGGAGCAGCGGTCTTGGCTAAGAAGTATGTGAGAGATAGTCAGATTGCATGGGGTGCCAGCGAGCATTGTGTCTGACAGAGATTCTAAGTTCACTTCGGTGTTCTGGCAGGCATTTCAGGCAGAGATGGGCACTAAGGTGCATATGAGTACAGCTTATCATCCCAGACAGATGGACAGTCGAGAGGACGATCCGGACGTTGGAGGATTTGCTGAGGATGTGTGTGTTGGATTGGGGTGGCCATTGGGCAGATCACCCGAACCTGGTAGAGTTTGCTTACAACAACAGCTATCAGGCGAGTATTGGTATGGCTCCTTATGAGGCTTTGTATGGGAGGCCGTGTCGTACACCGTTATGCTGGACTCAGGTGGGGGAGAGGAGCATGTACGGGGCAGATTTTGTTCAGGAGACCTCAGAGAAGATTCGGGTTCTCAAGCTGAACATGAAAGAGGCTCAGGATAGGCGGAGGAGTTATGCAGATAAGAGGAGAAGAGACCTGGAGTTTCAGGTAGGAGACAGAGTGTACCTCAAGATGGCCATGTTGCGGGGTCCGAACAGGTCATTGACAGAGACTAAGTTGAGTCCGAGGTATATGGGTCCGTTCAAAGTGATTGAGCGAGTTGGACCGGTGGCATATAGACTGGAGTTACCTGAGGTTATGCGTGCTTTCCATAAGGTATTCCATGTGTCTATGTTGCGGAAGTGTCTCCGTGAGGATGATCAGTTGTTGGCTAAGATTCCAGAAGATCTTCAGCCTAACATGACTTTGGAGGCGAGACCAGTGAGGGTTCTCGAGAGGAGGATCAAGGAACTTCGGAAGAAGAAGGTTCCTTTGATGAGAGTCCTTTGGGACTGTGATGGTGTGGAGGAGCAGACTTGGGAACCTGAGGCAAGGATGAAGGCAAGGTTCAAGAAGTGGTATGAGAAGCAACCACGACCTGAGCTTGCCTAGTCTGGTTCCGTCTGTAATCCGTGGCTGGAGCGGGAATGGAGTATTCCAGCCCATCTCTCTTGTTACTCGGTCGCTTGGGGTGGTTGGTTGTGCGACTCGGTAACAAGATGAGGTGGTGCTCGGGATACAAAGTTTCCGTGAGGCGGGTTGGGGAAAAGTTCCCGAAATAGAAGTTTCCTTAAGTGGAAAGTTTCAGAAATGGAAAGTGCTAAATATGGAAAGTTTCTCGGGAAGAGAATTTGTCCAGTTTTGCGGTGGGAAGCCTGGAGAGGCTTTGTGCCTTTGTGGCGGACTTTCGGGTCAGAGTGCCTGTGTGTGGCGGTCTTGTTAGACATTGTGTGGCCTGTGGCGGGCTTTTAGCCAATGTGTGGTTTTGTGGCGGGTTTTTAGCCGTTTGTTGGCCTTTGTGGCGGGCTGTTTAGCCAGAGTGTCTTTGTGACGGTCCTTCGGGACATATGGTCTTTGTGACGGTCCTTCGGGACAGATGGTCTTTGTGACGGTCCTTCGGGACAGATGGTCTGTGACGGTCCTTCGGGACAGATGGTCTTCGTGACGGTCCTTCGGGACAGATGGTCTTCGTGACGGTCCTTCGGGACGAGTGGCCTTGGTGGCGGTCCTTTTTAGGACATCTGTTTGGCCTTGGTGGCGGTCCTCGTGAGGACACTTTGTTGGCCTTTGTGGCGGCCCTTGTGGCGTGTATATGATCCTTGTGTGGTCATATGGTATTCCAGTGAGGGAATATGTGGCTGGTAGAACATAGAGATGTTTTTACGCGAGTCACGGGAAGGAAACCTGGATAGGGATAGGACTCAGACGTGTTCGAATCGTTTGCTTGCGGCTTTGGAGGACTTTGGTTCTCCTAGTACTGCCATATCCGGAGACTTTGTGACTTTGGAGTATGGTTGGTATATCGACTTCGGACGACGGTCCGGAGCGCGCTGTAGGTGACGACCCGAGAGACGAGTTTGGATTTTTCCTTATATATTATGGCATGCGGGCTTAGGCCCGATGAGGAGCCAACATTGGCATGCAGACTTAGGTCGATGAGGAGCCGATGAAACTCAAGGTTTAGGCCTATGAGAAAAAGGAAAGTCCAAGTCGAGAGCAAATGATGCCTGGAGCGTGAGTCTATCGCCTAGAGGTGACCTTCTGTAGAGCGGTCGGAGGAGTGCGGGCCGTGGAGACGGTTGCACGGGAGTCCTTGGCTGATGGTTGTTTGGGATTCGGGGACGAATCCCGTTTGGTGGGGAGAATTGTAACATCCGTGAACCGGAATTCCGGTTTAGGATGTGCATCGATCGATGCAGTAGGAGCATCGATCGATGCTGACCTCATCTGTGCGTTTTGACTTAAGTCAAACGCTGCGTTTTGGGGAAGGAAAAGGGAAAAACCCTTAAGTCGTGTCTTTTGTTTCATTAGACGTATTCAGCCGTTTTTGAGAAACAAAGAGAAAGAGAAGAGTTCCTGAAAGTTCTTGGTGATTCCTTGAGATTTGGGGCGTTCTTTGGTGAGATCTGTAGCTGGGATTGCTGTAGGAGCTTCCTGGAAGCGTGTTCTTGCTGTTTTAGTGTTTAGATTCGTCTTGGCACAGGTAAGTGCAGGACCATGGCTTATCTAAGCTAGAGAATTCAGTGATTTGCTTGTTTCTTGTTGTTAGACGTATTAGGTTGATGTTATAGGCGTTAGGAAGTTTTCTTGTGGCTTGGGATTGAGTTTCGTGTTGTAGGAACGAGATCCGGCGAGAAACTTCGGAGAAATCACGGTGCTCGACGTTGCGTCGATCGATGCATAGCTTGCATCGGTCGATGCAAGTGCGAGGAACGGCGCGATGAACTTTAGGGTTTTCGTGTGCGTCGAGCATGCGTCGATCGATGCAGATTGGGTATCGGTCGATGCAAGTTATACTTGCATCGATCGATGCAGCTTCATCGATCGATGCTTCTCCTGTTGGGCATCGAACGATGCATGTGTGGCATCGGTCGATGCTATGTCCTGTTTTGGTTATTGTACGGTTGATTGTTGTGTGTTGATTACTGATACTCTAATGCTTGTGTGTATAGCCCAGTAGATGGGAGGATTGCCTTACTGAGTATTTATAAAATACTCATGCATTGCAATATGTGTTTGTGGTGCAGGTAAAGGCAAAGTGTGACCGTGGGATCCAGGCAATGAAGAGGAGGATGTTCTAGGGACTCGGTTGGTTGCTGATCTGGCATTGTTAGGTTGCTAGAGTTGAGTCTTAGAGCATTGTTTAGGTTGCTGGTTATTTGTTTTATGTTGTTGGATCTTTAGTTAAGATTGGAATTGATATTGGAGTATTGTTATATTTTATCATTGGATTATATTGGATATTGCTATTGAATTTCGCTGTTGGTTGTGTTTGTGGTTAGGTGACTAGTGGGTATGGGACCACTAGTTGTAGTTTATTTTATTATATTATATTTATTATTTATTATTAAAAAAAAAAAAAAAAAAGGTCGGTCGTTTCAGCGGGAAATATATTCCTTTTACAGGGCGTTTCAAGTTCACCACAAAGGGATGAAAGAGGTTGCACAGACAACGAAAACGTGAGAGAGACAGTTCACAGACCAAAGAAAGAAAAGAAAAACGATTAAGGAGAATTGAACAATTCGCTTGTTCCAGGAATCTTCCAAATCACATGATGTAGCCGGCGGACGCAACACATGCAAAAAGCACTTACACACACATACATGCATGCATGCATGATGCATCTAACCATACATACATACATGCATCTATTCATTTCTTCTTATTTCTACGCATGCATGCATACATACATACATACATATGACATACATACATGCATTTTAATTTCTTTCTTGTTTCCTTTCCCCTCTTTTACTGCTTAGTGTTTACTATGCTTTTTCTTTTAGGAAAAAAAAAAACTCACTGCTTATTAATACTTTTTTCACTAGTAAAAACTTGTTATATAGTTACTAATAATTCTGTAGTTATCTCATGATTTTTGTAGCAAGAAAAGATTAGTTACAAATTTGCTACCAAAAGAATTAATAACTATTTGGTCGTAGCAAATTTTTCCATCGTCACTAAGTGTGGCAAAGTGCTACCAATTAGATACAACACAATTTGTGGGAAAATGTTAAAACAAATTTAAAAAAATTAATTAGAAAAAGAAATTAATAATTGTTTTTATTTTTTTCTTAAATTCATTATATTTATAATAAATATATATCTATACAACTATATCTATAGATGGCATTGGCCAGAACGACGGAGATGTATTATTGCGGCAGCGGCCGAGATGTATTGGTGGTGAACTGGCGGAAGCTTCAAAACGTAGTGGCGCTGGTGAAAGGTGTGAGCATCTTCGGTGGTCCTCCACTTCCACCACCATCTTCGACGTCATCGTTGACACAAGGGTCTACAGATCCACCACCTCCGACATTGCTGTTGACACTGACTCTTCAGATCTGTCGATGAAACCTAAAATACAAATCAAATAAATAATTAAAACATATAGGATTTCTCCAGATCTATTCTCAGCAACGATGTGTCGATCTCAAGCGAATAAACAGATTGAGAAGGAGAGAGAGAAGGTGACAAGCCAAAACAACAGTTCCATAGAGGAGAAAAGAAGCAGCGGTGGTGTGGAGATGTTAGAGAGATGAGAGTACGTTGGACGAAGCTAGAGGAAGAGAATAGAAGAAGTAGCGGCTGTGGGATTTAGACGAGAGAATTTAGGTTAGTGGAGGAGAGAAACACTTAGGGAAATGAAAGAGAAGAGAAAAACAAAGAAAAACACTTAGCCAAAAAATAAATTAGGTTTTTTACCTCTCTTCACAAACCCAAATTATTTAGACGGTATTTTCCACTATTCCCAAAACTTCACTCCCTCCAAATTATAATAAATTATATAATCTAATATTTTTTACAGCAAATTATTTTATGTAATTTTTAGATTTTGTAATAGTATTAGTGGAATTATTAATTATATGATATGACATATATCTTACAAAAGTGACAACCGTAGTGAAGAATAGTTCAACATTATACCACAGATTTGCCAAAATATAATCTTTGCTATTTTAGATTAGCCAATGAGAATTTTTTTTTTTTTTTTTGATAAAATTTTGGTAATTTGCTCTTGTTTAATGTTATTATTTCGATATTGAGGGTTTAGGATCTAAAAAGTATTATATTTGATTTTAATTAAGACTTATAGAAAAAATATTTTACACTTATATTTTCTTTATTTTAACTAAGACTTTGCAGTTTGTTACACTTATATTTTCATTATTTTACATTTTTTTCATTATTTTTAACTACTTTTTGTGACGATTTCAATTGTGTGAAACATGCCTACAACATGTTTTGTCACAAACTATATCGCAAATTTCCTACAACTTTAAATTGACACTTTTAGTAACTAAATACCCACCTTTAGTGACATCTTAGCTACAAATTTTTTTCCCAACTTGTTAGTCACTGTAACATCCGCGAACCAGATTTTGTGTTTTTGGAAGGAGTGTCGATCGACACCCTAGTGGCATCGATCGACACCACTAATTTCTGGGTTCGACCGGTTTGATTTAATTGCCGAATTGGTTCGGTTTGGTTCAGGGAAATCCCTAATTCGTGTCTTAAAAGGGAGAAAACGACCTAGGGTCGTGTTTTTGTGGTTCAGTCGCCGTTTTTGAGAGAAAAAGAGAGAAAGGAGAGTTCTTGAGTTCCTAAGAGAGATTTGGTGAGATTCCTTGCTGTTCTTGAGAGTTTTGGAGCTGGGAACGTGTTAGAAGCTTGCTAGGAGTGAGGATTTCGTTTCTACTGCTCAGAATCTTCTTGAGAAAAGGTGAGTGCTTGACCATGGTTGATCTAAGCATGAGATCTCCTTTGTTTTTGTGTGATTCCTTGTTGTATGTGGTGTTTGCTTGCTTGGGTACATTGTATTTGTGATTTCTAGTGATTTCCGAAATGGTTAGACGTGTTTGGAGTCGGATTTGCGTTGATTGGATCCGGAGTTCGTCGCTGAGATTCGCGCAGGTCGAGTCTGCAATTGTGGCATCGATCGATACCACTTTTGGGGAGCATCGATCGGCACCTTCTGGAGTAGCATCGATCGGCACCCATTTCTAGCATCGGTCGCCACTGTTTCTTGCCGTGTCTTATGTTTTCCTGGTTTGATGTTTTGATTGTGTTCTTGTTGTTTGATGACTTGGGAGGTCTCATCTGCTTGTGTGTATAACCCAGTAGATGGGAGGATGGCCTCACTAAGTATTTATGATAATACTTACGCATCTCAATTGTTGTTTGTGGTGTGCAGGTAAAGGAAAAGTGTGATCGTGGGATCAAAGGCGATGAGGAGGAGGATGTTCTAGGGGCTTGATTGATTGTGGTCTAGCTGATGTTAGGTTGCTAGATTAAGTCAATGGAACATTGTAGGATGTTAGTTGTTGGTTATTTCTTGATTTGGATTATGTTGCTATTGAGTATTGGTTTATTGTTGTTGGAATTCTTTGGTTTAATGGAATTGGTTTTATTTGGTTATTCCGCGGTATTTGATTGTTGTTAGGATGTTAGTGGGTATGGGACCACTAGTAAATTTAGGTATAAAAAAAAAAAAAAAACGGAAGGGTTGTTTCATTTTGGTATCGAGCCCTTACGGTTCTAGGTCTAGGGTTCATTGTGCTTTTGTTTGTTGATGTTTAGGATTCCATGCTATGATTGATTGTGTGATTTGGTCAACTGTGTGTGGCATGAAGTCCTAGAACATCCCCTTCGAGCCTGTTTTGTGATTCCACGGTGAGTTGTGTTTTTGTGTATTAGAATTATTGTTTGCTTAGCCTTCTGTTCTTGGATGGCACAGATGGTTAGAGGTGGGGTTGCTGCTGGTCGCGGCGTGGTCGTGGTCGTGGTCGGGGTCGTGGACGTGGTCGTGGTCGGGGACGAGGTCAGGTTCCTGTGGCCAGTGAGTGTGACCCAGAGCATGGCCAGTGAGGAGGTAGCGGAGTCACAGGCTGATCCTATGTGTGGAGAGACCAGGCTGGTTTGGGTGACGGTGTTGGTCACGGTGTTGCCCGGTGTGGGGGTTGCAGCGGGAGGTGCTCCGGGCAGGGAGGATGTCTTGATAGACTTGCTAGCTCAGGTAGCTCAGGCTTTGCAGCGACTTCCAGCAGTTGTGCCGCCAGTGGTTGGTGGGCAGGGTCCAGTGGTGCCGCCAGTGGTTGGTGGGCAGGATCCAGTGGTGCCGCCAGTGGTTGGTGGGCAGGATCCAGTAGTGCCGCCAGTGGGTGGTGGACAGGTTCCAGTGGTGCAGCCTGCAGCGGGTTTGCAGGCAGGTGTGCAGCCGAGGACCGAGGTAGTGGATGCACAGTATGTGCGGATGATGGAGCAGCTGCGGCATGTTGGAGCAGGGTATTTCTCAGGGAGTACCGATCCGAGTGTAGCGGATGAGTGGAGAGAGCGGATGGAGGATATTTTCCTTTCGCTTAGGTGTCCCGACCGGTACAGGGTGGATCTGGCAGTGTTTTACTTGTCGAGATGCACGTGTGTGGTGGAGGTCGGTGACAGCACGGAGGGTGCAGCAGGGTATGTCTTGGGAGATTTTGTGAGTGAGTTTAACTCCAAGTATTTTCCTCGGGAGGCTCTTGATCGTATGGAGGCACGGTTCTTGGGGTTGACTCGGGAGACCGTACAGTGCGGGAGCTGGATGCAGAGTTCAGTCGGCTTGTGGGGTATGCAGGCAGGGCATGGGAGCCGAGGCGGCTCAGGTGCGGGGTTGTGTTGGCTCTGCGTGATGATTTGAGGACTCGGTGCAGAGTGAGGAGTTATGCTTCGAGAGCAGAGTTGGTTGAGGTTGCAGCTGGGATAGAGGATGACTTGAGGTCACAGGTGGTTGTGGTCAGTTCTTCAGTGCCGCCACAGCAGTCTCAGCCGTCTTCTGTTCCTAGCAAGGCGCGAAGCCTGCGCAAGGGCAGAAGCGGAAGTTTGATGTCATGCAGAGATCGAGGCATGGGGGTGCGAGATGCTTTGGGTGTGGTAGCAGAGACCACAAGTTGACTAGCTGTCCACAGAGAGGTGAGCAGCGGGTAGTGACAGAGCAGCGGGCGGTGACGGAGCCGCGGGCAGATACTCGAGTGTGTTACTACTGCAGAGAGACGGGGCATATCAAGCCTCGTTGTCCCAAGTGCAGCGAGAGGGCAGTAGCGGTGTTGCAGGCTGGAGCTCAGCCAGGGGTGCAGCAGGTGGTGCAGCACGGTGTGCAGCCGGTGGGTTGGATTGAGCCGACGACTCAGGTGTACTCGACCCGGAGCCCGGTGGCACCAGTGCAGGAGCGATCACGGTATAACTTCGAGATTCGAACTTAGTCAATTCAATAGTTCATATTATATTTGTTTTGCTTGTGGTCAAATGTTAGGTTCTCAACACATAAGGTTTGTGTAGGGACCTTGTTGGTGGGCGGAGTTTAAGTCCCATGTTATGTTTGATTCTGGAGCTTCTCATAGCTTCATTACTCGGAGTGTGCCGAGAGTGCGGGGATCAGAGGATCCTGGAGCGTTCAGGAGTTGTCAGAGTTGCGGGAGGCAAGTTCCTGAGGGTTATTGGACGAGCTGGAGGAGTTGATATTCAGATCGCGGAGTCATGGCCAGCGGATTTGCTTATCAGTCCAGTGGAGTTATATGATGTCATTCTTGGTATGGATTGGTTGCATCGGTACAAGGTGCATTTGGATTGCTATCGGGGTAGAGTGGAGTTTGAGCGTCAAGGAGGGAAGTTGGTTTTCAGGGTATTGGGCCGACTTCGGGAGTCTCGTGATCTCAGCCGTTCAGGCAGGGAAGATGATCGAGAAGGGCCGTGAGGCTTATCTGGTTACTATATCTATGCGAGTCAGTGGGGAAGTCTACGGTTAGCGGTTTTCCGGTTGTGGAGGACTTTGAGGATGTGTTCCAGTCATTGCAGGATTACCACCATCTCGGTCGGATCCTTTTACTATTGAGCTGGAACCGGGGACGATGCCGTTATCCAAGGCTCCTTACAGGATGGCTCCAGCAGAGATGGCAGAGCTGAAGAAGCAGCTGGAGGATTTGTTGGGCAAGGGTTTTATCCGTCCTAGTTGTTCACCGTGGGGAGCTCCGGTGCTGTTTGTTAAGAAGAAGGATGGGAGTTTTCGGTTGTGTATTGACTATCGGGGTTTGAACCGAGTTACTGTGAAGAACAAGTACCCTCTCCGAGGATTGATGAGTTGTTGGATCAGTTGAGGGGTGCTACTTGGTTCTCCAAGATCGATTTGGCGTCGGATATCATCAGATTCCTATTCATGAGGCAGATGTGAGGAAGACAGCCTTCAGGACGAGGTATGGACACTACGAGTTTGTGGTGATGCCGTTTGGGTTGACAAACGCGCCAGCTGCGTTTATGAGATTGATGAACAGCGTGTTCCAGGAGTTTCTGGACGTGTCAGTCATCATTTTCATCGACGACATCCTGGTATATTCTAAGAGTCTGAGAGCATGCAGTACATCTGAGAGCAGTGTTGGAGAAGCTGAGGGAGCAGAAGTTGTTTGCTAAGCTGAGCAAGTGCAGTTTCTGGCAGCGTGAGATGGGGTTCTTGGGTCACATTGTTTCAGCTGAGGAGTTTCGGTGGATCCAGAGAAGATTCAGTCCATCGGGAGTGGCCGAGGCCGCAGAGTGCCACCGAGATTCGGAGTTTCCTGGGGTTAGCAGGTTACTACAGGAGGTTTGTTCGGGGTTTTGCGAGTATGGCTCAGCCGATGACTAAGCTTACAGGGAAGGATGTCCCATTTGTGTGGTCACCAGAGTGTGGCGAGCTTTGCAAGTCTCAAGCGGATGTTGACTACCACGCCGGTGTTAGCACTGCCTGAGCAGGGCGAGCCTTATGTTGTGTATACAGATGCTTAGAGTGGGGTTGGGTTGTGTACTTATGCAGCGGGGAAGGTTATAGCTTATGCTTCGCGGCAGTTGCGGAAGCATGAAGCTAATTATCCTACTCATGATTTGGAGATGGCAGCAGTGATCTTTGCTCTTAAGATTTGGAGATCCTATCGGTATGGTGGGAAGGTGCAGGTGTTTACAGATCACAAGAGTCTGAAGTACATTTTTACTCAGCCTGAGCTGAATTTGAGGCAGAGGCGTTGGATGGAGTTAGTAGCAGATTATGATCTGGATATAGCTTACCATCCTGGTAAAGCTAATTTGGTTGCAGATGCCTTGAGTCGGAAGAGGGTGGCTTCGGCTCAGGAGCAGGATATGGAGACATTGGTAGGTGAGATTAGTGCATTGAGTTTGTGTGCTATCTCGGAGGAACCTTTGGGTTTGGAGGCAGCTGATAGAGCGGATTTGTTGAGCAGAGTGAGGTTAGCTCAGGGGAGCGATGAGGGCTGATGAATGCCTCTAAGGCTGCGGGTGCAGAGTATCAGGTTTCTGCTAATGGTACTATCCTTGTGCATGGTCGGATTGTGTGCCCAAGGGTGAGGATTTGAGGCAGGAGATCCTGAGAGAGGCTCATTCGAGCAAGTTCTCTATTCATCCAGGGCGACCAAGATGTACCGTGACCTCAGCGGTATTATCACTGGGTCGGGATGAAGAAGGACGTAGCGGACTGGGTGGCGAAGTGTGATACTTGCCAGCTGGTGAAGGCAGAGCATCGGTTCCTGGTGGTTTATTGCAGAGTTTGCCTATTCCTGAGTGGAAGTGGGATTTGATCACGATGGACTTCGTGGTAGGTTTGCCTGTCGAGGACGTTTGATGCTATTTGGGTCATTGTGGACCGTTTGACTAAGTCTGCACATTTTCTGGCCATCAAGAAAACTGATGGAGCAGCGGTTTTGGCCAAGAAGTATGTGAGGAGATAGTCAGATTGCATGGTGTGCCTGCTAGTATTGTGTCTGATAGAGATTCCAAGTTCACTTGGTGTTCTGGAGGCGTTTCAGGCAGAGATGGGCACGAAGGTGCATATGAGTACAGCCTATCATCCTCAGACGGACGGTCAGTCAGAGAGGACGATCCAGATTTTGGAGGATTTGTTGAGGATGTGTGTGTTGGATTGGGGTGGTCATTGGGCAGATCACTTGAGCTTGGTGGAGTTTGCTTATAACAACAGCTACCAGGCTAGTATTGGGATGGCTCCTTATGAGGCTTTGTATGGGAGGCCGTGTCGTACACCATTATGTTGGACTCAGGTGGGGAGAGGAGCATATTTGGTGCAGATTTTGTTCAGGAGACCTCGGAGAAGATCCGGGTTTTGAGGCTGAACATGAAGGAAGCTCAGGATCGGCAGAAGAGTTATGCTGATAGGAGGAGAAAGGATCTTGAGTTTCAGGTTGGTGATAGAGTGTACCTCAAGATGGCCATGTTGCGGGGTCCGAACAGGTCATTGACGAGACTAAGTTGAGTCCGAGGTACATGGGTCCGTTCAGGGTAGTTGAGCGGGTGGGGCCAGTGGCATATAGGCTGGAGTTGCTGAGGTTATGCGTGCGTTCCACAAGGTATTTCATGTGTCGATGCTGAGGAAGTGTCTTCACGAGGGTGATCGGTTGTTGGCTAAGATTCTGAGGATCTTCAGCCTAACATGACTTTGGAGGCGAGACCAGTGAGGGTGCTCGAGAGGAGAGTCAAGGAACTTCGGAAGAAGAAGATTCCTTTGATGAGAGTCTGTGGGACTGTGACGGAGTAGAGGAGCAGACTTGGGAGGCGAGGATGAAGGCAAGGTTTAAGAAGTGGTTTGAGAAGCAGACCGCTTGAGCTTGTCTAGCCGGGTCCGAGTTGTAGTCCGTGGCTGGAGCGGGTACGGAGTATTCCAGCCCATCTCTCTTGATATTTGGTCGCTTAGGGGTGGTTGGTTGTGCGACTAAGTATCAAGATGAGGTGGTGCTCGGGATGCGGGTTGATGTCCAGTTGTTGTATTTTTGTTTTCCTGATGTATTTTCGTTGAGTTGTAACGATTATGACATTTGAGATTAATAAGATGAGTATTTTTCTTTTGTTTGACTGCGATTGTCATGGGAAAAGAGAAATAGCTCGGGTTTCTATTTTTGGAAGTTTCCATAAATGAAAGTTTCCACAAAAGGAAAGTTTCAGAATTAGAAAGTTTTCTAGAAAGGAAAGTTTTGTGGAAATGTTGAGGTAGATCTAGCCGGAGATACTCGTTGGCATCAGTATTTGTTTTGCTCGAGGCCGTGTGGGCCCCAACTCACGTGATACCGATAGCTCGATGGACTTTGTGGCCAGAGAGTGGGAGTGGTATGTTGCTTCGGATGACGATCCGAGCGCGCTTGAGGGTGACGACCGAGAGTGGGATATGTGAGGCTCCCTGGATACCGTAGCTGTGAGCCGAGGCTTGGCAGTGAGCCGGTATGTCTCGAGGTTGCGACCGAGAGCGAGTGTGTGTGTGAGTGACTTCCTGGATGCCGTAGCTTAAGGCGGTTGGCCTGATAGCGAGCCGGCATGATTCGTTGGTTGCGACCACGGACGGGGAAGCACTGAGTTGTGAGCAAATAGTGTTATGATGCGAGTATATTGGCTAGGGAGACCTCGAGGTCAGTCGGAGGTGTGCGGGCTGTTGCGACAGTGGTACGGGAACCTTGACTGATGGTGTTTAGTCCGGTCTGGGGGCGTGCGGGCCGTGTTGACGGTGGCACGGGGTCCTTGGCAGATGGACGGTATTGCGGGATTCGGGGACGAATCCATATTGGTGGGGAGAATTGTAACATCCGCGAACCAGATTTTGTGTTTTTGGAAGGAGTGTCGATCGACACCTAGTGGCATCGATCGACACCACTAATTTCTGGTTCGACCGGTTATTTAATTGCCGAATTGTTCGGTTTGGTTGGAAATCCTAATTCGTGTCTTAAAAGGGAGAAAACGACCTAGGGTCGTGTTTTTGTGGTTCAGTCGCCGTTTTGAGAGAAAAAGAGAGAAAGGAGAGTTCTTGAGTTCCTAAGAGAGATTTGGTGAGATTCCTTGCTGTTCTTGAGAGTTTTGGAGCTGGGAACGTGTTAGAAGCTTGCTAGGAGTGAGGATTTCGTTTCTACTGCTCGAATCTTGAGAAAAGGTGAGTGCTTGACCATGGTTGATCTAAGCATGAGATCTCCTTTGTTTTTGTGTGATTCCTTGTTGTATGTGGTGTTTGCTTGCTTGGGTACATTGTATTTGTGATTTCTAGTGATTTCCGAAATGGTTAGACGTGTTTGGAGTCGGATTTGCGTTGATTGGATCCGGAGTTCGTCGCTGAGATTGCGCAGGTCGAGTCTGCAATTGTGGCATCGATCGATACCACTTTTGGGAGCATCGATCGGCACCTTCTGAGTAGCATCGATCGGCACCCATTTCTAGCATCGGTCGACACTGTTTCTTGCCGTGTCTTATGTTTTCCTGGTTTGATGTTTTGATTGTGTTCTTGTTGTTTGATGACTTGGGAGGTCTCATCTGCTTGTGTGTATAACCCAGTAGATGGGAGGATGGCCTCACTAAGTATTTATGATAATACTTACGCATCTCAATGTTGTTTGTGGTGTGCAGGTAAAGGAAAAGTGTGATCGTGGGATCAAAGGCGATGAGGAGGAGGATGTTCTAGGGGCTTGATTGATTGTGGTCTAGCTGATGTTAGGTTGCTAGATTAAGTCAATGGAACATTGTAGGATGTTAGTTGTTGGTTATTTCTTGATTTGGATTATGTTGCTATTGAGTATTGGTTTATTGTTGTTGGAATTCTTTGGTTTAATGGAATTGGTTTTATTTGGTTATTCCGCGGTATTTGATTGTTGTTAGGATGTTAGTGGGTATGGGACCACTAGTAAATTTAGGTATAAAAAAAAAAAAAAAAAAAAACGGGAAGGGTTGTTTCAGTCACTAATTAGTAACAATCTGTAGTAATAGTTTCCTACAACTATTCCCGTAACAAAATCTCGTAGCTATATAAACGTTTTTTACTAGTGTTTGCACTTCTCATTGCAGTGACATTTTATTAAAATCTTAGAAATCACAAATGTTATATTTTATTCAATATAATTTATACAATTAAAAAATAAATCAAAAAGTTAAATCGAGATTTCTAAACACAGCCGCTTCAATACGAGTTTTGTTTTATTTTCTAGATTTTACCAAATTTATATGATTTACGAATTTGAACATTGTATCATATACCGGGTTGAAATCAGAATATGAAACTAATAAATTAAATGTAGAAAATTATAAAATGTATAGAGTAAATCAAATAAAACTTTTACTATTATTTTACAGGTAACTATCTATTTTTAAAATTAAAATTTGAAGATTTAATTTTGCCCATTAATTCTATAAGAAATATTCAATAAATTTAAACCCCTATTAAACGTGTGTGAGGATTCTTTTTTTTCTTATACATGTCACGAGAATTGTTTTTGGCATTTTTTTGCAAGTAAACTTGAAATTTTGGTCTTTTTTATATAATATACATAGCATAAATAGAATGAGAAACTTCACAAATCTTCTAATATAGGTACACTTTTCGGTGGAAGAGATCAAACTAATTAACATGGACTATATACAATTTTAGACTAGAATTATTTAAAAATTTTCATATTTTGTTTTTAATGGAATAAGATAACTCTGTAGTTTTTTTTTATAAACAACAATATAAATAAATATATGCACGGCGAAAAATAAACAAATTAAATATATACATTCGATAAGATTTGCTTTCTGCTTTTTGGCATGTGTATTTATAGATTGCCCATGTTAAACTTTTTTTCCTTCAGAGCTTCACATTAAATTAAAGGCTAAAAATGGCAGGAGAGGTAGTTTTAGTGTCGTCGAGCATTGTTCGATCCGTAAACAGCAACCAATCCGGTCGAACTAAGATCCATCTTACTCCATTTGACTTCAGTCTTCTTCAGTTCAGTAGTCCTCAAAGAGGTCTTCTCTTTCCAAAACCCGATCCCAGTTACAATCTCATCTCTCAGCTAAAGGCCTCTCTCTCTCTTGCCTTAGATATATACTTCCCTTTCGCGGGTCGTCTCGTGAAGACGGAGAATCTTGAAGACAATACGGTGTCGTTATTTGTAGACTGTGATGACTCTGGCGCTAGATTTCTCCACGCCGAAGCTAAATCTGTCTCGGTGAGTGATATTCTTCAACCTGATGGTTCTGTGCCTTGTGTCCTAGATGATTTCTTTCCCCGCAACGGTTTAAAAAACTGTGAAGGCGCACCCGAGCCCGTGCTTGTTGTACAAGTCACCGAGATGAAGGATGGAGTGTTCATCGGTTACAGTTACAACCACTTGGTTGGAGATGGGGTTTCAATGTGGGATTTTATGCATACTTGGTCCAAGATTTGCTCGAGTGGTGGTTCCGGTTTCAATCGTAAGCCTCTTGTTCTCAAAGGATGGTTTCTCGAGGGGATCGGTTACCCGATCCATATTCCGGTTTCAATGACGGAGAGGCCGCCACCACCAAGCCGTGAATCTTCTTTGGTGCACACTACGAAACATTGGATGCTTCACTTCACAAAGAAGAATATTTCAGATCTCAAAGCTAAAGCTAACAGCGAGGTCTCCAGTGACCTGGTAATTTCATCTCTTCAAGCGGTTTCAGCACATATGTGGCGATCAATCATCAGACACAGTGGTATGTGCCAAGAACGAGAGACACAATTAGAACTAGTGGTTGACTTAAGGCAGAGGATAAATCCTTCGCTTGAGAAAGATTGCTTTGGGAATATGGTCTATCTTACAACAGCCGTAACCACCGTGGAAGAGCTGTTGGATCGTGGCTTGGGTTGGGCTGCTCTGGAAATAAGAAAATTAGTGAGCTCGCAAATGAATGAAAACTGTAAAGGTTTTGCAGATGATTGGGTTAGAAATGTTAAAAACCTAAAATTAGGCACTGACAGTAAAGTAGACGGTGATACTATAGTTATCGCAAGCTCTCCCGGTTCGAAATGTACAACAAAGATTTTGGTTGGGGAAAACCTATTGCAGCTCGATCTGGACCGTCGAGTAGTTTCAATGGAAAGCTTACACTTTTTCCAGGAATCAATGAAGGAAGTATTGATGTTCAGGCTACCTTACGATCGGATGTACTAGTGAACCTACTAGCTGATATGGAATTTTTAGAGCATGTTCGATTGATTTAGGGACATGTATACTCTTTGGCTTCCAATATTTATCTCTTTTGTTGTATAACGTATGGTTCTGGCTAAGGTTATGGTCTTGATCATTGCTATTTGAAATGCATTTTATTGATATCCAAAACGGAAAGTAAACACAGAAAGTGTATAAAGCAAACGAAAACAAACAGGACAAGATGAAACTGCCGACAATTCCATAAATATGTCCACCCCATGTTCCACCATATTCTTCTATCAAAAGATCGAACATTTCGGTTACCTAAAGATCAAAGCCTAAGGATCGGATTTTACCCAATACGCTTGAATAGCTGTTTACACGTGTCTGGACATGTTGCCGCATCTCATTGGAATTTGGGTCAACGATCGCTCTCCATCGATGTTCACATGTTAAATACGACAAACGAAAAAAACAGAAAGAACTATTGAAAGGTAGAAGTCGGAAAATTATTTGAATTGGTGGACAACATGCAATCGATTTATCTAAAATATTGCACGACCGACGACGCTCACATGATTACTGAATGAGCAGGTTAAAAAAACACAACTTTTAATGTGAGTCTGTGACCAAAAAGAAAACACTTCCGTCAATGTCGTAATCCGGAACCTAAATGGACCGTTTTATCAATTCCTACACCAACACTAAAGAAAACACTACCGTATAATGTTGGTGTAGGAATTGACACCCACAACATATCGACTTTAAAATAAATTTTTTTTTTTGGTCAACTGATTTTGATTATATTATACTAGATAAAGACTCGTCCGATGTGCGAGTTTAAAGTTTTGTAAATAAAATAAAATTTAAAAAATATTAAAATTTATTATATATTATTTATAATTTTTTTTGCTATAATCCACTGATTTATATTCATATACAAATCTTTTATATATGTTACTATTAAAAGTGTATTTTACACCTAGGTATATTGTATGTTACAAATATATTATTTACCACCAATTAGAAAATGTCTATATGAATAAATTAAGCTAACTATTATATGTCTCTTTACTTTCACTTTTGCATAGTTTCTTTAATCAATAAAATTGTTGACTAAAAAAACATTTTGAATAAAAAATAAATTACATCACAATAGTGTATGACTAACTGTAGAGAGAACCTCGGTTATGTCCTCTTCACTTATGGAGAGAACCTTGCATCCAACCTCTTCCACCATGGAGAGAACCTTCGCTCCGCCTTCTTCCCTTGAGGAAATAACCTTGCGTCCAACTTCCCCTACCTTCCTCCCTTGGGAAGATAACCTTGCGTCCAACCTCCTCCACCATAGAGAAAATCTCGGCTCTGCCCTCCTCCTGTGTGGAGAGAACATGTTCACATCTTTTAGCTATCTCAAAGTGGCTTGCTCCAGCAACCAATGAAACTAACGATCATTTTCCAACGTCACAAAATCTTTTAATAGTAACTAATTTTAAACTTTCCAGTGTATTCATGAAATTTTCTTTGACACACCATGATGTAGCCTATGTCTTCAAGTTCCTATGGATTTATCAACAACAATTTATATTTTTCAATCTATCTATGTTTCTTGTAGGCTTGTGTTTGATTAGCCTATTTTATCCAACCATTAGGTTGATGACCTTCTTTTCTTTATCTCCTTTTGAGATTGAACGAATGGTAAAAATTATGTTTGCACAAAAAAATAGGTCTATGACCAACCAATCAAGGTTGAGAAATTAGAAGAAATTTAATTTGACATAATTAATGAAATAATATAAAATTATAAACACGGTAATATATGAATCTCAAATAATTCAAAGATGAAAATATAAATTAAATAAAATAATCTAAAACTATTACAATAAATTTTAAAATACAGTATTAGAGAAAGAAGATGCATATATTAATTTTCCATTTTTTTGGGTCAACATATTAATGACCTATTCCAAACTGAAAAAGTTGAAAGTAGGAGTATATTTTGGTTTAAAAAAATAAGGAAAATTTGTCTTCCCATTAAAAAAGTTTGACCAATAGAACAAAGTTGAAAGCAATATTTTTTGAACAAAATGCATTTGTGTATTCATCTTTTTTTATGCTACATGTCCTACAAATTAATAGAAATAATAATAACAACGTGAAAAATTTGTTAATTCCAAAAACCATAGTTATTATGCATAAGAAACTTTGTTGACACTTCAAAGTCAAATATTGCGTAGTATGCATTATGAAATTGAGAAACGAAACAAAATTCAAAGAAACGACGATGAAAACACGTGGTAATATCTCGGAATCTTTTTCTATAGTTGCTTCGATTAGACAACAAACAAATTGCCTTCGAGACTTGTTCAAGAACAATGATGTGTCAAACAAAAGGTTAATAAAAACAAAGAAAAAAACTTTACCAATAAAAACGTAGCTAGTCAAAATTATTTTGTTTGGTGAAAAATATGTCATCATCTCTTTACTTATATAGAGGGGTGTATTGCAATCCTTTTCCTTTTAGGATTAACAAAGTTTTTGTAATATAATAAGATTACAATTATCTTATGCATCATTTTACCAAGCTTGAAAACTATGATTTCTGATCGCTAAAATTGACATATGTCACAATCTGATGAGTTACTAACTTTGATATGTGATTTCTGATCGTTAAAATTGACACATGTCATGATCTGTTGAGTTACCAACTTGAATATTTAATCGTTAAAATTGACACATGTCACGATCTGGTGAGTTTTTAACTTTGATCTATGATCGTTAAAAATAACATGTGTCACGATCCGGTGAGTTACTAACTTTGAGAACCAAGGTTTATATAATAAGATATCGAGTGTCCATGGCAAGTTAAGAAATATACATGGATGAGCTAACACCATTTCCTGATACAGATCACTAGAAAGAAAGAGAAAACCTAACCCCACATCATTCTATACCAAACTCCACAAAAAAATTGTCCAAAAAATTAGAGACATTTTTAAGAATATACTAAATTTTAAAATAAATTTGAAAATCACACTCTATATTATAGTTATTTGAAAACTACACATTTTGAAATGAAAATGGACAGATATACCCTTTTGTATTAAAAAATATTTTAACAATTAAATAAAAATATTAAAAACAATAAACACTAAATTAAAATTTAAAAAATTAATTATTTTTCAAAATTGTTAAATTCAGAATAATTTATTAATAAATATAAATTATAACAAAAATATATTTATTATATTTTTAAATAATGATTCCATGAATCAATTTCTGATTTTAAGATTTAGTATAAAGAAAAATAATTTAAATATATATTGATATTATTTAGATTTAAATTTATTTAAAAATAAATAATTCAAGATTATACAATTTCTATATATATATATATATATATATATATATATTAATGTTTTAGAGTTATTTTAATCAATGCTGATTTATTTATAATGTTGACTTTTTGAACAATCGTTTTGTGTTTTTTACTTATGTTGACTTAATTATCTTTGTCATCGACTTATATTAAAACAGTTGACTTATGTTATGACTGGTGGATTTATAACATAGTCGATTTTTTAACTGTTGACTTATTCTTTTTGTTCAACGATTTATTTTTTTTCTGTTGATTTGTTTACTTATTGTTGACTTATTATATTTTAATTGATTTATTAATAAGGTCGATATTTTGAATGGTTGATTTAAGTATAATGTTTGCCGACTTATTTATTTTTCCATTGATTTATTTTAAAATTCTTGATTTTTTTGTTTGATTGTTTTTTTTACATAGTCGACTTTTGATGATGTTGGCTTATTTGTTTTGTTTGTTGACTTTTTTCTCATCGATTTGTTTGGTTTTAGTGGAATTATTTCATTTTACATTGACTTATTAATATATTTGACTTTTTGAACTGTCGACTTATATTTTATTTATGTTGATTAATGTTTTTTTCTTTGTCGACTTATATTAAAAATCCGACTTCTTTTTTTATTAATTTATTTGTTACATAGTCAATTTTTTGAACTATTAATCTATTCTCATAATATTTGATTATTTTATTAAACTTAATAATTTTTAGAATAAATTAAAATTATGTAACTTATATTCAAATTTTCAGGAAAATATTTAATATATCGAAATATATATTTATTTTTCAAAATATTTTATTGATTGAGAAATAAAGAATTATTAGTGAATTATATACATATATATATATAATATTATTATCTGAAATTTTACTTAACATAAATTCAAAAGAATAGTCTAATTAACTTTTTTACATAATAAATTTTTGAAAATAAATGACTAAATAATATCAGATACTTTAATTATTACTTAAGGGCATATTTTATTTATTTTATCTGAATTTTAATCTTTTTGTTATGATTAATTTTATATATAATAAATTAATTCATCATTTTCTTAAAAAATTTAGCAAAATTTAGAATATCTAGTTTACACAATGTTTTAGAAATAGTTTTGTCAAATGAATTAATTTAGTTGTATTGTATTTATTTTAAATTTTTTAATTAAATTTTAATTAAGGACAAAATAGTCATTTATGCAATATATAAGGTACAATTCAAAAACATAAAAATTTTAGTATAGATTTCAAATTTCCTCCTAAAATTAAGGTATGTATTCAAATTTTTTTCAAAAAATTATGATCCCCTAGATCAATCTTAGCCAAGAGAGGACAAGGTGTCCTCCTCAAACACTGTCAATGTCATCATCGAGAGAGGATAAGAGACTGCAACATACGATTGTACTCTTAACTAAGATAAACCGAATAATCATAAATTGGGAGATATCGGATAAGGCCTAATAATGGGTTTGTCGACAAGTCCATAAAAGCCGTCAAACCGACCTCATCTTCAAACCGATTTCCTACACAACAAAGGAAAATACACAAGATCGAACAAAAGAGGAAGATTTCTTTTTATGGCCTAAGAAAGTTTTAATTATCTTGTGACCCTAATTCATATAATTATACTAAATAAAAATAGGAGTTATAAGCTCCTAAAGCTGTCCATATAGGATTTTTAACATGCAATAGGGATTCGACATGTCATTCATTAACATTATTTTAAATTTCCAGAATTTTCTATATTATCAATTATTTTAAACAATCTATCATG
Organism: Camelina hispida; assembly: GCA_023657505.1. Lineage (NCBI taxonomy): Eukaryota > Viridiplantae > Streptophyta > Magnoliopsida > Brassicales > Brassicaceae > Camelina > Camelina hispida. The sequence continues at coordinate 24,693,207 of CP094632.1, read as the reverse complement.
ATTTGACATGTCATTCATTAACATTTTTAAAATTTTCATATATTTTTAGAAAAAGGAAAATTTTAAATTTTATGGGAATAACAAAACTATGTACAATATCCCACATTGGCTAGAAAATTTTTAGACAATGGTTCAGAACCATTATAAATAAGATTAATATGCTTCCAACAAGGAATGAGCACTAAAGCTTAATTTATCAGGCGTCCAAGTTTAAAAGTTTTATTGAGTTTGATCCAGTTTTTTATTTGATCAAACTAAAACTTTAAAAAGTTTCAAAAAGAAAATTATAATATTTAAAATTTTTAAAAGTCTAAATATTATAAAAGTTTTAATATATATAATATTTTAAACTATTAAAATTTTAAAACATTATAAATATTGAAACTTCTAAAAGTCTTAGCTTTTAGAAGGTTTCAAAATATTATAATTTTTAATTTTAAAACTTCTTAACATTTAAAAGGTTTTAAAAAAATAAATGTTTAAAATAAGATATAAATATTGAAACTTTTTAAAGGTTTAAATATTAAAAATATATAAAATTCATAGAATGTTTTAAAATATTACAATTACTTAACCTCCATAGAAATTTTAAAATATTATATTTATACTAATAAAAAGTTGAAGCTATAAACTCCTAAAAGTGTTCATATAAGATTTAAAAAGACCAGTGTTCATATAGGATTTGGCTAATGGGCCGCCAGTTGTGGCCTAATGGTTGACAAAAAAAAAAAAAAAAAAAGACCAGAAAGAATTCGATATTTCACTAATAACATTTTTAGAAATATAGTAGTAATCTACCCTATATTATTATGATTTTTAGAAAAAAAGTAAAATCTATAGAAATAAAAGAAATATGTACAACTTCCCACATCGGCTAGAAAATTTTAGACAATGGCTGAGAACCATTATAAATAAAACTAATATGTTTGTAACTATAAATTTACCAAGTTTAATTGATTTATGTTTATTTATCAGGTTTCCAAATTAAAAATATATATATTATTTAAATATTTTATTTAAATATTTATTATAGAATGTTTAGAAATATTATAAATACCTCCATAAAAATGTTAAGATATAATAAATATTTAAACTCTATAAAAAGTTAAAGTATCATTAATATTTAACTCTAAAAATAAAATGTTACAAATATTTAAACTACATCTAAAGTTTGAAATATTTTAAATATTTAATCTATATTAAAAATTTAAAAGAATAACTAAATATTTTTTAATATCTTGAAAATATCTTACTTATCTCCGTTTGTGCTTTATATCTCTTATGAGCTGTAAAACATGTTTTTGTGTATGACTTTACAGATGATTTGATATTTTTGCAGTAAATTTTTTTTTTAAGTTTAAGAAATAAGGATTAATGCGCAACACCTTGATTTGATGTTATTTGAGTTTAAATAAGAATGATCGATGAAAAGCACAAATATTGTTTTAACTATACATGTGTTCATATTACTTTCTCTGCAAGTAAGGATTTTGGTTTGAGAAGTTTCAATACGTGTGGATCTAAAACCGAATAAGTATATGGATGAAATTATCAATAATTGGGTGTATTTTTTTGACTATGCTGGTCTTCATGAATTGCATAATTTTTATGAGAAAAGAAATGATTTTGGTCTTGGAGTTTGATGTGTTAACAAGTTGTGTAGTAGTTTAAAAACAGGGTTTTCAGTGAAAAAATGTGAAGAAGTTAACGAGGAAGAACAAGAAGAAGAATATAACGAAGAACGGATGGTAAAAATAACGATGACAATTACCATAAAATTTGACAATGAAAATAACAATGAAAATGACAAGAAAAATATGAATAATAAGAAAACATTAAATAAAAAATACAAAAACATAGGTGATAGTAATTTAAAGTTTTCTTTTAGATAATATTTCATTACCGTCATCAATCATATATAACTTTTATCAAAATATATCAAATAAACCCACGCGTAGCGTGGGTTCAAAACCTAGTTATACTAAATAAAAGTAGGAGTATAAGCTTCTAAGGCTGTCCACCTAAGCTTTAAAACAACTAATAGGGATTCAACATGTCACTAATAAACATTTTTAGAAATTTGCAGAATTTTATATATTAAGAATTATTTTAAACAACCTATCAGGATTTGACATGTCATTCATTAACATAATCTAAATTTCCAGAATTTTTTAGAAAAAAGAAAATTTTAAATTTAGGGAGACAAAAAAAAACTATGTACAATATCCCACATTGGCTAGAAAATTTTTAGACAATGGTTCAAACCAGTATAAATAAGATTAATATGCTTCCAACAAGGAATGATCATGAAAGCTTGATTTATCAAGCGTCCAAGTTTAAAAATTTTATTCAGTTTGATCATGTTTTTATTTGATCAAACTAAAACTTTATAAAATTTCAAAAAAAAATATTATAATTTTTTCAAACTTTTTAAATATTTTTTAAAAATTTAATAGTTTAAAATATTATAAATATTGAAATTTTTTAATAGGTTCAAATATTATATTCAAACATTTTAAAAGTTTAAAATATTATAAATATTGAAACTTCTAAAAGTTTTAGCTTTAAAAAGGTTTCAAAATATTATAATTTTAAAATTTCTTAACATTTAAAAGCTTTTTAAAAAATTGGAATTTATAAATTTTAAAAAATTTGAAATATTATAATGATTGAAACTTTTAAAAGGTTCAAATATTAAAATATTTAAACTTTATAGAATATTTTAAAATATTACAATTACTTAACCTCCATAGAAATTTTAAGATAGTATATCTATACTAATAAAAAGTTGAAGCTATAAACTCCTAAATGTGTCCATACAGGATTTTAAAGAACCAATAAGAATTAGATATTTCGATAAGAATTTTTTTGAAATATAGTAGTAATCTATATTACTATGATTTTTTAGAAATAAAACAAATAAAATATATAGAAATAAAAGAAATATGTACAACGTCCCACAGAGAACCATTATAAATAAAAATAATATGTTTTTAACTATAAATTTATCAGGTTTGCTTGATTGATGCTTATTTATCAGGTTTCCAAATTTAAAAGTTATTTGATTTATTTTAGCAAATTAAATTTTTTAAAGGTTTAAATATTTATTATAGAGTGTTTAGAAATATTATAAATACCTCCATAAAAATGTTAAAATATTATAACTATTTAAACTCTATAAAAAGTAAAAGTGTCATTAATATTTAACTCTAAAAAAATGTTATAGATAATTAAACTACGTCTAAAGTTTGAAATATTTTAAATATTTAATCTCTTTTGAAAATTTAAAAGTTTAAGAATTACTAAATATTATATATCAAATTTTTTAGTATCTTGAAAATATCTTACTTATCTCCGTTTGTGCTTTATATCTCTTATGAGCTGTAAAACATGTTTTGTGTATGACTTCACAGATGATTTCATATTTTTGCAATAAAATTTTTATTTTTAAGTCTAAGAAAGAAGGATTGACGTCACAAGACCTTGATTTGATGTTATATGAGTTTAAAGAAGAAGGATCGACGAAAAGCACAAGTACTGTTTTTACTATACATGTGTTTATATTCTCTGCAAGTAAGGATTTTGGTTTGAGAAATATATGGATGAAATTATCAACAATTGGGTGCATGTCTTGATTATGCTGGTTTTCATGAATTCCACAATTTTTATGAGAAAAGATTATTTTGGTCTTAGAGTTTGATGGGTTAACAAGTTGTGTAGTGAAAGAATGTGAAAAAGTTGACAAGGAATAACAAGAATAAGAGTATAACAAAGAACTGGACGGTAAAATTAACGATGACAATTACCATAAAATTTGACAATGAAAATGACAAGAAAAAATATGAAAAATAAGAAAATATTAAATAAAAAACACAAAAACATAGCTGATAGCGATCAATTAAATATGAAAAATGAGATAAATTCACGATTATAAAATTGTTTCGTTTTTCTTGTGGCCAAAGAAATGGTTTAAGATATGTGAGATCACCAGTTTAATCTGCCTCGCCTGGACGTCGAGTTAGATTCATGATTTTTTTTAATCAGATTTTATTTTAAAACACAACTGATTTTTATATTTTTAAAAATTGTGTATATGAAATTTATTTTTTTTCTTAATAGTAATTTAAAGTTTTCTGTAATATAATTATTTCATTACCGTCATCAATCATATATAATTTTTATCAAAATATATCAAATAAATAGTTCAAAACCTAATGATATAAATAGAGAAACTTGTTCCTTGTAAAGAGGATCCGAACATTAATATTAAAAACTCTAGTTTTCACTTGTTTTTTAGAGAAACCTACTTTATTCTTCAAAAGATTTCAAATTATAATCTATTCAAGCTTTGAATTTTGTTATCAAGAGATTGTTAAGTGAATTTCAAGTTCATTGTGTAAATCCTTGATTCTATTTACCTCATGTTAGGTCAGGCTCACAGCACTCATCTGCCTTTCAATAATTGACATTTTTAAACACGTTTTTCATGTACAATACGCACACATTGAAAAGGACAGCAACAACGACAAAAATTATTAAAGGGCACATAAGTCGTTAAATTATATAAAATAAATCGAATCTTGTAAGTTGTTGGTTGTTTACTGATTGAGCCAGGTTAGAAAAACTTTAAATAAATGACAATTATTAAACAAAAAATTTACATAAATGTACTATCCCCATGCTGAAATAGACAAAAAATTCTATGATAAATGATGGTGATAGTGTCAAATTACATTAATATTCTACGTTTTCAATTTCCTACATTATATACAGTACTAATCTTGAGCTTTGGGTTCAGATTACAAACCAAAAATGGCAGACGTAACTCTTATTTCCTCGAAAATTGTTCGACCTCAAATCATAAACCAAGAGGGTCGTGAAAAGATCCATCTAACACCATTTGATCTTAATCTTCTCTATGGTGATTATACTCAAAGAGGTATTCTTTTCTCCAAACCCGACCCGGAAAACATTTCATCTCTCGGTTAAAAACGTCTCTTTCTTCTGCCCTAGATATTTACTTCCCGTTCGCTGGTCGTCTTAGCAAAGTGGAAAATCATGAAGACGATACGGTGTCGTTTCACATCGATTGCAACGGCTCTGGTGCTAGTTTTATTCATGCCGCAGCTGAATCTGTCTCGGTAAGCGATCTTCTCCAACCCGATGGCTCTGTTCCTGATGTTTTCAAGCTTTTATATCCCATGAACGGTGTCAAGAGCATCGACGGCGTCTCTGAGCCTTTGCTTGCTTTACAAGTTACCGAGATGATAGATGGAGTCTTCATCGGTTTTGGTTACAATCACATGGTCGCCGAAGGTGCTTCGATGTGGAACTTCTTCAGCACTTGGTCAAAGATTTGCTCTAATAATGGTCAACGGGAGAATCTTGATCCGCCTCTAGCCCTCAAAGGATGGTTCTTGGACGCAATGGATTACCCTATCCATATTCCGGTTTCAGAGACAGAGATGCCACCACTACCAAGCCGTGAAGTTTCACCGACGTTCACAGAGAGAGTTTTTCACTTCACAAAGAGGAGTATTTCTGATCTCAAAGCTAAAGTCAACTGCGAGATTGGCTCGAGTGACCATATAGTCTCGTCCTTGCAAGCGGTCTCGGCGCATATGTGGCGGTCAATCATTAGACACAGTGGTGTAAACCGAGAAGAAAAGACGCGTTGCTTTGTAGCAGTGGATCTAAGGCAGAGGCTAAACCCTCCGCTCGTGAAAGAGTGTTTTGGTCATGTGATCTATAACGCGTTAGCTACTACCACAGTTGGGGAGTTGCAGGATCATGGTCTCGGGTGGGCTTTTTGCAAATAAATAATTTGTTGAGATCTTTGACGAATGAAGACTATACAACTTATGCAGATGAATGGGTTAGAGAAATGAAACTCCAAAATTAGGTCTTGGAAGTAAAATGACTAGGGATTCTGTAATTGTCTCAAGCTCTCCCCGGTTTGAAGTGTACGATTACGATTTCGGTTGGGGCAAACCGATCGCAGTTCGTGCTGGACCGAACAATATGTTTAGTGGCAAACTCGTGCTTTTCCGTGGGAACGAAGAAGGCAGTATTGATATTCATGCGTTTCTATTGTCCGACATACTTGTCAAACTACTAGCTGACGTGGACTTCCTGGCTAATAATGTATGATTTGATTGGTTGAAAAATAAAAACTAATCTTTTGTTTAGTTATTGAATTTAATCTATACAATTAATTGGGGAGAGAAAAAAAAAAAAATCATATATCATATATCCATATTGCCAAACAGACCCAATTGTTTGCACAATTAAAAAAAAAAAATCTTTACCCCATATATTTAGTATTTTCTAAAACAACTAAGTCAAAAGAGTAAAAATAATATTTCATATAAATTAAATCTATTAACAAAGTTATTGATTTTTTCCTAAATTCTATATATCATTAACTATAAAAATAATCGTAGTTAATATATTGCCATAATAAAATAATGCTTTTATAGGTGTGGAGAAATTAATACTAATTGAAATTGAAAAATTAATATAGTGCTTAAAAATCGTGATATTAAAAAATATTGAGCCATAATTTAAGGAAAATCATAATTAATCCATCTTAAGCGTAACAAGATAGTAATGACTATAAAAGTAAAGTACTATTAGAACAACACACAATACTTCTTCCAAAGAAAAGCAGACCTCGATATAAAATTGAAAGTGCTGGAAAAAATTAATTTCAAGATTAAAATATTTTTCATACCTCCAAGTCCTATACTGCAGTATTTGGAGTGAAACTGCAAATATTTTGGGAATATGAACTGTAAGTTTTTCAAATAAACTTTTAAACAAATAGTATTTTTGTAAACTTATAAAAGCAAATGTCTAGCATAATTCTTATTCATCTTTTCTTCTTACATACAATATATATTTAGCGGCTTTCATTTTTATTTATTTAGATTCAATATTATCAATGGAGAAAGTGTTCTCAAGTTTTATCTGACCGAACAAGTTACAAGTTTAAACAAATGTAAGCTTATTCTAACTTTATTAAATAATTTTGTGGAGTATATCAAATTATATTAAGTCAGTGGTATGTCAGGTACTCAGAGATGAAGATATTATCAAGAGCAATTAATAAGTTTGTAATCAGCATTCCCAAATCCAAGATCTCCAAAGAATAAACAAGTGGTAAGGATCTATTTATATTTCATCTAGGACATTTAAAAAAAAAAAAAAAAAATACTCTAATTATGTGTATGATTTGGTTGGAAAAAAAAAAAGAGTTTCATTTTTTCCTAACATATTATGCCAATCATGTATATCCAAACCAACCGAAACCAAAGGAAACCAAATGAAACTGAACCAAAACCAAAGAGTTAACTGAATGCCCCAGCCTAATTTTGACTAGGCCAGGGCGTTCGGATACTGTTAGAGTTTGGATCGGGTATTTCAGATTTTTGGGTTTTTTGGGTCTAGAGGTATAGGATTTGTTCGGGTATTTCCAAATCTGGTATATTTGGGTACCCGTTTGGATTCCGGTTCAGCTCGGGTTTGGGTTCGAGTTTTCGTATTTAGAGATTTGGAAACCGTTCAGATATTCTAAAATTTTGGATACAGATTCGGATCAAATTTGTAGGATCGGATTTTTGGATCTATGTATTTTGCCCAGGCCTAATTTTGACTCTAAATTCGAGTATTTTGTTTTTTTAAAAGATAATCCTAACTAATCGAAAAACGGGTTACGGTCCGAACAAAAATCGATATTATAATGATGTCTTTAATTCAAGTATGTGGTTATTTTACTCCTGTAAATCTCGCATAACAAATTTTTATAGGATCAAAAGATTTTAAACCCGACCGGTATAACGCGTCGGGGTTTATCCCTTTGATGTCTCTATTTGGGTTATTTGGGTTTACGATGTTTTAATTCATTTTTGCGATTTTTTATCCCGTTGGATAGTTTATAAGTATGATAGAATGGTCAATCTGGTTCACAACTCATCTGGATTCATCATTATGTCAGTCCAAGTTCGATGTGAAATCAGTCTTATTTCAAACATTCACAAACTGGATTGAAATCAAACCAATACAAATTTGGATTTATAAATACTATACTAAGTTTAGTATATGAAGCCACTATAAGACTCATGTGTTATAAATCAAAGCACATAAGTGCATATCCAAAATCTTGAAAAAAATTATTTAGAAAAAAATCCATCACATATGTGCGGGTCTGATCCCTAGTTATAATTATTTTGTTCTCAACTTTTGCTAAGTAGATGACACTTGGCTTACTATATTTCTGACACCTGTATATTTTTTTGTTTGAACTTAATTAACTATAGTTTAGACTTAATTAAACTACAGGCCCATAAAACCCAAAAAAAAAAACCATTTACATTTCCTTCATCTCTTCTTTAATCAGAAACATATGCAGCCCCTAAGAATCTAAAACCACCTTATATCAGTATGTGGTTGGTTTCAATCTCGGAACTATACCAACATTAAATTAAATTAATAGGTTTGAATTATTGAGTTTAATTTCTGTGTTTGAATCTTATATAGTTTTCACGTACACAAACAAAATCAAATTTAAGTAAGATGGTGGTATGTATTATTTAAGTAAATTAATTTAAATTTTTTAAAAATTATTTATATAAAATTAAAATTTTGAGCTTACTTTCTAGAAAATTATGTAAGATTGTGAGATGGTTTTGATCTAATTCTATAATTAATTTGTTCGATTCACACTTTTTATTTCAAATGTCATGATATTTTTAAATTACATAAAATTTATAAGTTTTCATATTAGGAATTTTGGAATAAATTATGAACATAATCAGTTATGTTTTGATTCGAAATAATACCATTATTTTATGCATTGCCTTATACCCACTATTTACCTCAATTTTCATTTTTGTTTATATTACTTCTCATTTTTAACTTATTATTTTGAAACACTTGCAAATATATGATCATTAATATTTGATTTTAATCTCTTCTCCCACTACAAGAAAACATGCATTTAGCAACTACCAGTTGTGACTCTTAAGTCGCAAAAAATAGCGACCACTTAGTGATTCATTTACGACTGTTTCTCGACAAAATATACAAAAGATGCAAAACAGTCGCACATTTACGACGGAAACATTATAGTCGCAAAACAATCACAATTTGAGACTGTTAAGCGACAGAAATTTATAAAAAAACAAAGAGTCACAAATTAGCATCGATTTTGCAACGTATACTCCGGTCACAAGTTTATTTATCGATAACTTGCTAACTCCTATTTTTTGCGACGAAGGTGCTACGACATTTGCGACTTATTTGCAACCTCGTTTGCGACTGTTTAGCGTCTAACACCTGAATTAGATACTGGTTTGCGACCCCTTAGCAACTCTCAATTTGTTGGATTTGAAATTTCACATTAGAGAAATGTTAACATGTTTCTATACACATTTCCACTTTGAATTGATCAATATCAGTCATATAAACTTTGTCAAAGCTTTCCATTTTAGTATTTAGACACAAAAATTTCATAATATCTAAATCATTGTAAAGAGTATACATGTTATTTCATAAGAAGGTTTGTAATTTTATGAAAATTGCAAAACAAAGATATGAAAACAATATTTAAAGGTCATAAACTATTCCATATACTCTATAAGACAATCATGAGTCCATATTGTTGATTGATAACAATAGAATTGTGCAAAAATGATAGATTCCAAAAATTTGTATTGAGACTAAACTCGGAGAGTCACAATAGAGTAACAAGTTGCGACTAACTTGTTACTATCTTTCCAACTCTTGTTTTTTGCGACTATCTTGCTACTAAAGTTGCGACTACTGTGCAACTACTTTTGCGACAGTTTAGCGTCTAACACCTGAGCTAGATACTCTTTTGCGACTGTTTAGCGTCTAACACCTGAATTAGATACTGGTTTAAGACTACTTAGCAACTCTCGATTTGTTGAATTTGAAATTTCACATTAGAGAAATGTTAACATGTTTCTATACACATTTCCACTTTGAATTGATCAATATCAGTCATATAAACTTTGTCAAAGCTTTCCATTTTAGTATTTAGACACAAAAATTTCATAATATCTAAATCATTGTAAAGAGTATACATGTTATTTGATAAGAAGGTTTGTAATTTTATGAAAATTGCAAAACAAAGATATGAAAACAATATTTAAAGGTCACAAACTATTCCATATACTCTATAAGACAATCATGAGTCCATATTGTTGATTGATATCAATAGAATTGTGCAAAAATGATAGATTCCAAAAATTTGTATTGTGACTAAAGTAAGAGAGTCACAATAAGGTAACAAGTTGCGACTAACTTGTTACTAACTTTGCGACTCTTGTTATTATTTTTTGCCAAGGTTTAGGCGCGTAATATTCCCCCCCTTTTTTTTAGTCTGTGTATCCTTTGCGACTACTTTGCGACTCCTCTTCGTTAATTACTAGGCAAAGAACACAACAAGCTCTCTTCTTTCTCTCTTTCTATTTTGACTTAGTGTCGAACCTTTCAACTCTCTCTTCTTTCTCCTCTCGAATCTCTCCTCTTGTCCTCTCAATCGATCAAATCTCGACTCTTCTTCTCTTGAATCTCTCCTCTTTCTCAACTCTCTCTAATGGCTGGTAGGGGTCGCGGAAGCAAATCCGCTGGAGGTGTTAGGGGTCGCGGAGGCAGATCCGCTGGTGGTGTTAGGGTTTACAATGGTGCGAGGGAACCCAGTTCCAGCGCAGTTAATCAGGTCTCCAATGGTGCGAGGGAACCCAGTTCTGCTGCAGTTAATAAGGCCTCCAATGGTGCGACTTCACGCGGAGGTCGTAGTGGTGTCGGAACGTCGTCTTACTCCTCGAATCCATCAGGCTCTCAGTCCGTGACTAATTCTTATAGAACTATGCCGTCCCAGTTTCCGCCGAGGAGTCAACAATCGCCTCCTGCTTCTCAACCACCGCGGGTTAATCACGCACCACCGCGGGTTGCTTCTCCCCCACCGCGGGTTGGTTCTCCCCCACTGCGGGTTGGTTCTCAACCATCGCAGGTTGGTTCTCACGCACCGTTTCTTGCTCCTCAACCACCGCCTCCTGTTCCTCCACTCATACAAGAATACCAAGTCCTAAACATGGAAGAGGGTTACGAAGAAGAAAACCCTAATCCCAATCCTGCCGAAGAAGAAAACCCTATTCCTAATCCGGCCGAACAAGACTACCAAGCTTTGTTAGATGTTTTGCTAGCTCTTCCAGGCCGACAACATCTCCCAGTCCTGTCTGTCGATCCCATCCCCGGCGTTGAGACTCTATGGTAATTTCTTTTTGCTCTTAGAGTTAGGTTGAGACTCTGTTTAAGTTGAGATTTTTTGTTTTGTTGATTAAGTTGAGATTGATTGTTTTGTTTGATTAAGTTAGAGGTTGTGTTTTATTGTTTGGTAGGTTGCGATTGACTGTTTATTTTGAGATTGAGATTGTGTGTTTTGTTGATTATTAAGTTGAGATTGATTGTTTTGTTTGATTAAGTTAGAGGTTGTGTTTTATTGTTTGGTAGGTTGTGATTGATTGTTTTGTTTTGAGATTGAGATTGTTTGTTTTGTTGATTAAATTGAGATTGATTGTTTTGTTTGATTAAGTTAGAGGTTGTGTTTTATTGTTTGGTAGGTTGCGATTGATTGTTTTCTTTTGAGATTGAGATTGTTTGTTTTGTTGATTAAGTTGAGATTGAGATTGAGATTGTTTGTTTTGTTTTGAGATTGAGATTGTTCTCTTTGCTCTTAGTGGTTGGTTGAGATTGTGTTACTTTGTATTGGTTAAGACTGATTGTGTTTGTTTTGTGACAGGTTTAATAGACACAAAGGAAAAATTTCTCGGGTGATCTCTGGAATATTTAGAAGGAAATTTGATGGTCCTTACTACAGCTGGAAGGTTACTCCTAGACCCATTCAAGAGAGATATTTCAGGACATTTGCGGTAATGTCTTATAGCTTTCAAAGTTTTATTATCTCTCATAACTGACTTAGTATCATCACTAACTTAACTGAATTGTAATATGTAGCGGAAGTTCTATTGGGATACTAGGATTACTGAGCTTGTTAGAGAGGGGTTCTTAAAGATAGCCAAGAAGCGAATGAAAGGCATTGTTAGTCAAGCTAAACACAGTGGTAAACAACCTGTTTGGATCACCAGTGCAGAATTGTGGGCTGAGATGTGTGATCATTGGAACGAACCTGATGTAATGGAGAGGAGCTCAAATGCCTCGCAGTGCAGAAACTCAGATCGTGGTGGTCTTGGAGTCCACAAACACCTTGCCGGTCAGAAATCATATGTGCAAGTTCATCAAGAAATGGTAATTTAACAATGCTTCCATGATTTTAACACCCTAAACACCTTGCTTCCATGATTATAACACTGTAAACACCTTGTTTCCATGATTTTAACATTTCACAATTTCTTTGTAGGAAGAAGAATTGGGCCGTCCGGTATTATTTGTTGAAGTGTTCATGAAGACACATACTCGAGCTGACAGATCGTTTGTTGATCAAAAAGCTAAACAAGTAGCTGAGACTTATGAGCATTAGAGGAGAGACTGTGTGAAGTGGACGATGATGATCCAGAAAATTCAGGGAATTCTTCTGAACGTTCAACTCATCGTACTCTCAGCATTGATGAAAAGAATGATATCTTTCTTAAGGTAACTCCTTAGTTTCTTTATTTTGATGAGTGTGTATGATTATTCTTAATGGTAACTTTCTTTATTTGATGTTCCTAACATTGATGTTTTTCTTTGTTTTAGTGTACTCAAACAGATGAGAAGGGAAACCTTTTTGGTCTTGGATCTCTTGTTGAGACACTAAGGAAAGGAAAAAGGAAGGAAAGCTATGCAGAATCTTCTCAACCATCACTTCTCGAGCTTCATGAACAACTTCACAAGAAGATAGCTCATCTAGATGTTGAGAATGCCCGACGTGAGAAGGAGCATCAAGAGCTTCTCATCTACGTGAAAGAGAAAGATCCAGCATATGATACTATTATTGCTTCCTTGCGACCAAGAGTACCAGCAACAACACCAGCAACCACACCTGAAGACTCCATACCACCAGCCACCGTGTCAGGTACTCACCAGCCACCGAGTTAGACACAACACCAGTTACCACATCCCCTTTCTCCACTTACTAAGTTCTAAACATTGTCTAGAAAACATGAATTGCTTGTTTGAGACTTTTTACTTGTTTTTGCTTTAGGATGATCTTTTTGGTTAATACAATGATTATGCTAATCTTTATGTTTAATGAATGATTATGATATCTTTTGTGGTAATTTGGTTTTCAATTTTAATTTATTGTGATTCATTCCAAATTTGATAGATAAAACAGGTTTATTATATGCTAAAATGTCACCAAATTGTGACCAAATTTATTTCTATGAAATTATCAGACTAGTGGCAAAATGGTTACTAATAAACTAGGACTATTTTGCGACGCTAGAAAGGAGTCAGAAAATAGTCACACAAGTTAATCACTAACTTGCGACTGACTTGTAACTACCTTTACGACCGAAGCTTCTTAAAATAAAGAGTCTGTAAAGAGTCGCTTATTAGCGACTATATAAGAGCAGTCATAATTCCATCGTAAAATTGCGATCATTTTGAGACACCTAAATTTTGCAACCATTTTTTAGCGACTATCTGAAGTAGTCGCATAGTAGTCGCAAAGTAGGTTTTTGCGACGAATTAGCGACGATTGTTGGAGTTGCTAAACGCAGGTTTTCTTGTAGTGTCCTTCTTAAAGGCTCAAACATTCTATAAAGTTTAGTTTTCTAAAAACAACCTATTACCATACAAACACATCCTCTTTCAAACTATTGTGAAAACTAAAACATTTACTTTTTATTCTATCATCGATTCAATCTCCAACGAACAATAAAACACCGATAACAATAATATCATTGTTCGGATCATCCGTATTTGGGAAGTTCCAACTTCAGAAGAAATATTATCTTACTAAGTTTAGAATTTTTTTCCAAACATGTAAATTATTTTTACTATTGTTCATCTTTTGATGATTTATGCAATCATTTTAAAATATTTATAAAAAGAATAATAATTTCATGTGTATTTGATTTTAAAAGAATTTTAATATATAATGATGTTGGACGTCAGATTCTTAAGAGTTTAAAGAAACATTACTATATTATATCATCTAATTACTATTAATAAAAGGAATAATCAAATTATATCATCTAATTACTATTAATGTTAGTAGTTATGAGCTGTATTAATTAAGGAATAAAATATTTTAAAAATCAAAAACATTACTTAGATGGAAACGTGGTTTTGGGTTAATTTCTCAAGGTGAGACATAAAATATGCAATTAACAAAAGAAAAGAAATACTGGATTACTAAAAATAATTAAAATTTTATTTACCTGAAACATTTTATAGTTTAAAATATGTAAACATCATTATAAAGTTTTCTAATAATCATTAAAAAGTTTTGGATATATAAAATATGTAAAAATCATTAAAAATTTTGTTAACCTGAAAAAAACTGTATTACTAAAATAATTATAAAATTTTGGATTATAGCTTTTTGAGTATAATAAATAAATTCATGGGTTAGAGTTTTAAAGGGGTGTTTTAGGGTTAAGAAAATGACTTTATTTAAAAATTTAATTGTCAAGTTTGAAAAAGTATCTTGATTTTTCTAAAACAAATTTATAAGTAAATAGTTTAAAATTTTTATTTTGTAAATGTACAGTAAATATATATATATATATGTAAATGATTTTAAATTTATAAGTAAATGAGTTTAAAGATGTACTTATAAAATAACTTAGAAAATTAGTAGAAAACATTCCTTCATTTGGTAAGAATTTGGAAGGAAACTTATTTTGTAAGAAATTGGTAGGATATTGTTCCTACGAGTTTCCTTCGAAGTTTCTTCGGTGCAGTTTCCGTAAGAAATTGGAAGGAATTTTTCCTACCAAATTACTACTGCTTCTTTTCCTATTTAGTTCTTTCTATTTTTCTTCGAATTTTCCTACGACTTTACGTTTGAAGGAATTTTGTAGAAAATTTCCTACGACTTTTTCACGATAAATTTTTGTAGGAAATTTCCTACTAATCCTACAACAACTGTTTTACGTAGAATAATCGTAAGTTTTTGGTAAGAAATTCTTCCTTCCAAAATTTTGGTAGGGAACTTGGTAGGAATTCACATGTTTTCTTGTAGTGTCTCACAAGTTCAACTCACTTAGTATGTCCTCCTTTTGTGAGTAAAAACATTACTTTTCTTCGCATACAGCTCTGTAAAGAACAAAGCGTAGCTTAATTATTGTTTTCTTGTAGTGTCTCACAAGTTCAACTCACTTAGTATGTCCTCATTTTGTGAGTAAAAACATTACTTTTCTTCGCATATAGCTCTGTAAAGAACAAAGCGTAGCTTAATTATTGTCAAGCAGACAATGACTCCAAGCGAAGTTAAAGAGGTGTGTGGTTGAAAACGACAGTGATTTAATCTAAATCCTAAATGTCAGAGTCAAGAGACCTCTAGATATTCTACTTCGGCGTCACAATAATTGGAATGGCGATAAGCCAGCGCATGTTAGATGCACGTGAGAGCCAACTTCACCTTCGTTGTGACAGCTAGGATGTTGACGACATAGTTCATGAGCCAAAAGAGAGAAAATGAGGTAATCGTCCAAATTTACTAATTCCTTTTGTTTAATATCATAACAAGTCGTAAAAAGGAGAGATGTTGGCATTTCCTCTCACAGAGAGACGGAACTGACCTTCAGATCTTTTGAATATATCCAGTTAATTAAGGCTCTCCATCTTCGGGTGGATGTTAACTAATTTTTATGAGTTTATCAAAAATAGTTTAAAACACAACACTAAACTTTCACATCTCAATTAAAATTATATAATTACAAGTTGGGGTTGAAAGAGTGAACATATATTAACACTGAGTCATATAACTATTTGCAGGTGAGAAAGTGAAGTTAAGGTCATTTCTATAATCCGTATTTCAAGGACTATGTTATCTTCGAAATTATATATATATATATATATATATATATATTTTTATTCGAAATTATATTTACAGTGACTATGTTATCTTCGAAATTATATTTACAGTGTCTAAAACTCCAAATTAGATTTGTTACACATGGTGAACAAGTTATGCTATTTACCTCTAATTTGAAATGGTGAATAGTGAATACCTAAAGCTATTTAAACAACAAAAAAAACACGTAAAAGACCCTCCTGGTATGCAGAGCATCCATGTTGTAGTGGATTTTTTAACCATCCATACTCTAAGTCATGTATATTTTCTCTCTTTTTATGCTACAAAACACATGTGCTCTATTAATATATTAAAAAACTAACTAATGGTCCTTGAAATACGACATGTGCTCTGTTTGTTGTTTCATCTGTTTATTTGTATCATTAAGCTTCGCCGGAAGAAGTTTCCCAACTGAACCTATTATTAAAAGGTTGTTGACAATTGTGAACCTATTAGTTTTAAGTTGATTAAATTGTGTGTTGTTTCATTGTTTGGTGGGAATCGTCTTTATGTGTATGTGGGGTTTGGAAAACTCATGATCTACGTCGTATCTTCGAAACTCTACTATATTATGTTGTGCTTTACATTTGCAGTTCTCTACCAGTTACTATTTTAATGGTTAATTATTTGCTTTTATGTATATGCACCAGAACAACATAGACTTTAACATTTTTAAAATCACAAAGCATTTGATAAAAACGATTATCATGTAGTCCAAAAACTAAAAAAAAAAAATTAAGACCAATCAACTTAAAATCTCAGTAGTCAATATAACGGGCGTAGCCCGGCTTAATCTATAGTAATAAAGTAAAATTTTCTTTTGGAAAGCTCCAAAAGATTGTCATTTGATGCTATCTTTTTCACGAGTGTCATTTTGTTTCTTTTGATTTTTATTGTAACAAATTTATTCAGTTGAATTTACATAATAAATTTTTTGCTTAACAAATAATTTGATGATTAAATAATTTAAGGATATAAGATTATAATATATATATATATATATTTGGGTTGTATGGGATAATGTGGAGTAATAGTTGGCTGTTTTAATTCCACACTTAATTTAAATAATTCACAATATCTTGATATTACATTATTTTATTTCATTTTCAATCCATTTAAATTAAACTAAAGTATATTTTAATATATAATATCTAAACAACTAAATGAGAATTGAATATATTTTTTGATAAAGAGATAACTGTATATATTTCTGTTTAAAGAGAGAAGTGAATATATATATTTAAATTCATGATTTGATTAGCTAAAATGCCCGTTTATAGATCTATATTTATAATATATAACTCTTGAATATATTTAAAACAATAGAAAATTTTAGTTATTAATTCACAATAATGTATTTTTATAAACCTGACACATTTTTTATTAACTTTTCTATTATGTCTCATTAATCCCATATGTTGTACTAATTAACTCTCATTTTTGTAACTTTCATAATATTTATAGTAATGCAATGAATGATTAATAATAGTATTTAGAAATATTACATATT
The DNA here is from genome assembly GCA_023657505.1 of Camelina hispida. Lineage (NCBI taxonomy): Eukaryota > Viridiplantae > Streptophyta > Magnoliopsida > Brassicales > Brassicaceae > Camelina > Camelina hispida. The sequence continues at coordinate 24,675,646 of CP094632.1, read as the reverse complement.
TAAGAAAATATATTAATATGTAATGACTGCATATCTATAACTCTCACAAAGTTTATGTGACTCCTATAACAATGAAATACTCCCTCTGTTTTAATTTAGTTTTTTTTTTAGGTTTTCAATGAAAATGTTTGGTGAATATTTCAGTTTTCACCGGCTGTTTTAAAATTTTGACCAATGAAATATTTATAAAATATATTAATAAAAGGTAAAAACAGACAATTTAATTTTTTTTTTTAACTTGTCTGAGAAAACCTTAAAAGACAAGTAAAAATTCGGAGAAAGTATAAATTACATTTACCTAATTGATATAAATATTAGTGCATTAATTATCCAATTAAATAATAAATTTTCCATATGCTCTTTTATAAATAGAAAGATACACATTTTACTAACCCTCATATCTCAAATCTTACACAATATTTTTGTTTAATTAATATTGTCTTAACTAACAATCTCCAAAATTACAAAAAAGACGACACAACTACAGGTATTGGCTTTCTTTTGTCTGGCTTAGAGCGGCCTATCTGGGGCCTAAGAGCAATGCCCTATTTGTTAACACCTCTTCATGCAGCATTAGAGAATTTATGCTGGGCCATGGAAAGTGCTCTCTCTCTAGGATTTGATATGGTTCATTTTGAGACAAATGTCAAGAGATTTTAAGTGTCATAGATGAGTCAAAAGACTGGCCAACGTTTGCTTCGGAATTAGATTCTTTTCAGTCTTATCAAAGGAGGTTTTCTATATTTTCTCTTGGATGTATACCTAGATTGAATAATGTCCGTATCGACCGTCTTGCAAAAGCGGCTTGAGCACAAAGATCTTTCTTTTCCTATGTAAGTACGCATGTTCCGGAATGATTAGCTCACGAGACTATCCTATTTGAACCGGCTTAATAAGATATGGTGTTTTTGAGGTCTAAAAAAAATATGTTGATGGTAAAAAAAATTACAAAAAAATATCCAAAAAAATGTAAACTACTAGTATATATATATAATCAAGTTTTGTCATGTGACTGAGCATGTCTTCTCCTCATATCCTTCAATAATTAACTTTATGTAAATTCGATATGCTGATACGCACATGTTGGCAGAGAAAAAGAAAATGAATACAACTCCAATCTCATGAATTGTTGGATAAGCTTGAAGTTTGAATTCCTAATCGAGTAATGATTAGAGATAAGTCTTATTATGTTTAGAAGTTATCTAAACATAAAGTATTTCCTATTAGGTTTTGGTTTTGGGTTTTGCATATAAAAGGGGTGTTGGGTTATGACATCAACATAAGTTTTAGAGAGAGTTTGAGATTGAAAGATTGTGAGAGCTTAAAGTTTTGAGTTATTTTCTTTGAGCTAATAAAAGAGTTATTTTTAAACATTCTTGTGTTCTTAATCTTTCTTGCTAAAACAATATGAATATGATGGTCAATCCTCATATGTGACGAAAGAGGTTTGGACTCCCAAAGTGGAGTGAACTAAAGGTGACTGGAAATCAGTAGGCTTATTTTGTATTTATCAAATATATTTTATGATTGAAGACCCTTTATCAAAGATAATTAATTTGGTCGAGAAATAAAATGGATAATTTGGACATACTGATTCTTGAAATGCAAATGCAGAGTGTTTGTGGCAAAGAGAAGCTGCCTGTAATTCCATGTGTGATGTGTCCATCGTCTTGTCTGATTGAATGGCTCCAACGTTTCACAACCTTTTGGTTTACCTGAAGATCAAAACATCATCAACATGAGATATCACAATTCTTTCCTTGCTTTTTCACCGAAGAGCCGAAGAAACCACAAAAAACTACATTTTCCATTACCAGGAGGACGCATCACAAATTTCAGTTTATTAAAAGAGAAAATCGTATATCACACGACCGTGGATATGTGTTAGATAAAATCATTAACCTTACCGACTAATTCAACGTAATAGATTAACAAATAGTACCTTAAGTTTCAACGTTTATTTTTTTAAAGTTCTACGTTATATTCATAAAGAAAAGAAGATTCACATGCTCTATTTTGTTACACTCGGTCATACCATCTCCAATGGTTTAGACCACCCCATAAGGGAGTCTAACCATATTTATTATTGAAAAAAATGTTAAATCAAAAATTTAGAAGATTGTCTTATTTTTGACATAGTCCAAATGGTAGAACAATTAGTGGGGTTCTAAGAGATTTAATTTTACAAAACTTATGTATAGGTAAAACTCACAAAACTTGACACACACTCAAAACTTGATACACACAAAACTTTGAAGGATTTTGGTCAGCCACTTGCTTGGCCTCTCATTCTCCTTAATTTGTCCAGATTCATTACAAAGCATATTTATACTACTTTACTTTTAACATACTTAAGCCATAATTGTTCTCTTAGCTTTACAAAATAAACTCACTCAACTAGTTGGGCCTGAATACAACAACATGGCCCATTGGCCCTTTTTCTTCTTTCTTCTTCTTCATCTACTCTTCATTGTCTTCTAACTTCACTCTCTCACATTTGATTCTCTTGTGCAGGATTAATCAAAGATGAGATTCCAACGCTCCCTCTCTCATCTTTTGATTAATCCCCAAAATTCCCAAATTCCAATCGAGGGATTTGATCCCTTTTTAATTCTTGTACTTCTCCAAAGAACTTCTTGTTCCATGAACAAAATCGTTTCACAGCATTTGTTACCCTTGCTGGTAACATCACTAGCTCCCTCATCATTCCAAATTCTGTAGATCCTCTCAGTTCCTGCAAAACCATTTTTTTTCTCAAATTTGTTCATCATCTCAGATTTCTCTTCTTTTTCACCAACCTTAACAGAAACATGAGGCTGTTTCCTTTGCATATACCCAGCTGCATGAATCCGACCATCAGTCTCTTTTCCAAGAGAGTTCAAATCATTACATACAAGTTATTTCTTTGTCTTCTTCTCCCTCATCTTCTTGTTCTTCATGAATTTATCTCCCTTTTTGTGTTTCTCTCTAGCCTTTTCTTTAACTCGTTTCTTCTTCATATGCTCGCCAATTTCTTCCAGAATCATCACATTGGTTCTAGCCAACGGCCAAGACTTGAAGTTTCCTTTTGCTTAGGTGCTTTTGTGCGAGACTCACGTCTTCAATCTTCTTCTCTGTGATTGTCTTCTCATCCCACCAAATTAGGTTCTTCATCTCAATCTCCCTCAAGCACTTATTCTCCAAGAATCGAGTATCCTCTTTGTTTGTCTTTCTAACTTTCTCTGGAGTGATTTTCTTCTTGGATTTCCTCTGGTTTTCTACTGACGCGATTGATTTATGAAATTTTGTTTTCTGCAGGTGTTTTTGCCTGGAGCCCGTATCACCAGTCTCATTCTTGGTGAGGTGCGGATCATACCACCATGGTAACTTTCTCTCTACTTCTTCTCTTTGATTTTGATGCATCTGCTTCAGTTTTGTTGTAGATACTCCCTTGTATACTGTCTTCCAGTTCAGGATTTGATTTTTCTTGTTCTCTTCTTCTGAGATTGTACTCTCTTCCTTGCCTTCAACAACGCTCTGAATCTCTTCTCCTTGAACTGGTATATGAAATGAGCTTTTCAGGAATCAAAGGCTTGAGACTCCCTCTTGCTGTAATCTCTATTTCTCTCTAGTTTCATAGGTAACTCCACCTCTCTTTTCTCAGTCTGTTGTTGATTCTCTAAGAACCTTGTGCTCACTGGTCCTGCTGGACTCTGACAACCTTTGCTATTATCTTGGTTTGTTTCCACATCGTCGTGCGCCTTCTCCATGTCTGATTCCAGTTTTCCATGGACTATCTCCACGTCCACATCGACTGCATCTCCGACCAGCTTATGTTTATTCTCCGGTAAGTTTTTCTCTATCTGTTTGGTGTCTTCTTTAAACACCACCTTCTGCTTTTCAATTTCTTGAACCATTACCTTGGTGTCCTTCAGATTTTTTTCTTCATTTTCAATTAGAGAACTTCTCTTGTCCTCAACTTCCATCGTAACTTTGAACTTCCTAATTCTCTAACTTGTGTCTTCACTTTGTTGATTCATAGGCTCAATAATCTCCTTGACATTTGCTCCATTTTTCTGTTTATTGACTTCAGCTCCATCCTCTTTTCCTTGATTCTCAGCACGTTGATTTTGGAACACTTTAGTTGAACGCTCAACCATCCTTGACTCAGTCTCCGTCTGCTCTACCTTCTTAGGTCTATCACCCTCTCTCACATCTTCTTTATCACATTTTCCATCTCTTCTCTGGCTGCAACTTTCCTGAGCTTTATTTCCTTATTTTCTTCAACATGACAGTTCCTCGAAGCCTCTTCCCTGACATCAACATTTCTGGCTTCCATCTCCACAACGTTTTTGGACTGCTGGTTCTCCATTTTCTTCCTCTTCGCACGACTTTTTCGAGTTTGTTTCAGAGATTTGTGCCTTCCTTGATGTTCATTACATGGCTCTTCCTTTGGATTGTACTCTGGTGACAGTGGTGAGTGTTCCTTGTATTCTACATCTTTTGTCTCATCAACACTTGCAACGAGGTCTTCTGCTCCCTCATTCACATAGATTGGCGACTGTTCCTTTTTTTCTTCTTGCAGTTTTCCAGGTTCAGCATCCTCACAATCATTATCAGCACATAAAGGTTCAATTTCTATCTTCTCATGTGATGTCTCTTCTTGTTTTTCTGTACTTTCCATCCTTTTGAACTTGATAGCATAACCTTCATCTGTCATGAGTGCTTTAGCTATTTTCTTCCCTTCTTGATCCATGATTATGCATCCTGATATGTTGAACATAACCTCATAGTCATTACTCGTTAATTCAGGAACACTTAGATAGTTGAACTTCAGACTAGGAACAAACAGAACACCCCTTATTGTTCTTTTTCCTTTGGCCTGCACAACTTCACTATCACTTAACTTCAGGCTTGTTTTAATACATGTGTTTAATTGTGAGAACCAGCTTTCATTTCTAGCCATGTGGCTAGTTGCTCCACTATCAACCAACCAAATGCCCTCATCACTTGTTTCTTGTCCATGGATGGATGTGAATAGTCCTTCTCCTTCTTGTTGATTATTTTTCTTCGAAGCTTGCATCATGGAGTCATTTGTGTTTTCTTGGAAACTCAGCTTTAACACGTCCTACACATCCTTTGAAGTTTTAGTATCACACAAATAATCAGTAAGGATTTCTTTTGAGACAGCACTACACAAGAACTGTAAGGCTGCCTGATCTTTCTCTTTTAACTCCTGCCAATTTGCATTCTTTTTCTGCTCATCTTGGATTCCTTTAGTTACTACTTTCCACAATCCTCTAGACCTAAGTAGAACTCTCGTCTTTATAGCCCATAAGTTAAATTTCTTCCCGTCAAACACCGAAACTACTTGTTGATTATGCATCTTTACCCAACACCAAGTTTAGATCTCAGATTTGTACCTGATTTTTCCCTCCTCCGTTTTCTTCTATTGTACCCAGCTTGTGCCTTGACTTCTCTTTGTTTCTTGTGCAGATTCTTCAAACTTCCAGGCCACCAGAACCTAGCTCTGATACCATGAAGGATTTTGGTCAGCCACTTGCTTGACCTCTCATTCTCCTTAATTTGCCCAGATTCATTACAAAGCATTATTTATACTACTTTACTTTTAACCTACTTAAGCCATAATTGTTCTCTTAGCCTCACAAAACAAACTCACTCAACTAGTTGGGCCTGAATACAACAACTATTCTGGTTGGGCCTGAATACAACAACTATTCTGGTTGGGCCTGAATACAACAACTAGTTGGACCTCAATAAAACTTACTTTACTTTTACTTCTTGATTATACCTATTCTCTTTAATTGTTTTCTTAGAATTACTAAGAGGTTCCGGGCCTAGGCCCGTACATCCTCTCGGGCCATGGACCAGAGCATTTTATATGGTCCCTTCCCAAGGGCCGTCCCTCGAACCAGCGACCTCTAGACTTTGCCAGAGAGTCTTTACCAATTGAGCTATCGACGCTTGGTTATTCTCTTTAATTGTGTAGCTTGTTTTCTTGCTTTTTATTATTATTTGATTTTTGATTCTTTAAATACATGTTTAACTTATTCTGTTTGGCTACATGCAAAAATTGCAAATACATTTTAATTCCTCAAAAGTGAGGAAACACAAATAACCAAAAAAAAAACAATATAAATTAGGTAGATACATGCAGAAATTGCAAATACATTCTAAAAAAAACGTATCAGCATGACAACATTCCTATTTCGCTCGATAAACAAACGACAACTTGAGAAATTCTATATAATGATTTAAAATTATATAGAACTACGGAAAAACTCGACAAATCAATACAATAAAAACACAATGTGTTTCTTTGCAGGTGATGACACATCAGCATTCTGGAGTGTTTTGGGAGTGACATATCATTAAAATTGACATCCAATAAGAACATTTTCTGCAAATCTTGGAGCTGACAGAGTCAAAGAGGTAAGACTGCAGACCTTAACAGCAGAATTTGACAGACTGAGAATGAAGAAAACCGACACAATTGATGACTTCGTTGGCAAGCTTTCAGAAATAGCTACTAAATCAGCATCATTGGGAGAAGTTATTGAAGAACCAAAGATTGTGAAAAAATTTCTTAACAGCCTACCGAAGAAAAAATTCATACACATAGTTGCATCACTAGAACAAGTCCTCGACCTCAATACAACGACCTTCGAAGACATTGTTGGCAGACTAAAAACGTATGAAGAACAAATACTTATGGAGGAAGAGTCGCTAGAAGGACAAGATAAACTCATGTATGCTAGTTCTGATTTGCAACCACCTAATTATTTTTATGAAGGAGGCAGAGGTCGAGGAGCAAGTCGTGGTCGGGGTAGAGGTCGCGTAAGAGGTTCTAGACGTTTTGGTTATCAGCAAAAAGACTACGGTTACCAATAGAAGGAGTATGGCTATCAACCAAGAGACAAGAGTAAGATCACATGTTATCGATGTGACAAAGTCGGACATTATGCATCAGAGTGTCCAGACCATCTCCTTAAGCTCATTAAGCTTCAAGAGGTACAAGGAAAAGAAGATCAAGATGAAACACATGAAGCAGAATCACTTATGGTACATGAGGTCGTATACCTTAATGAGAAGAAAATTAAGCCTAGAGATTTTGAGCCAAGTTCAGATAAAACATGGTATTTGGACAACAGTGCACGCAATCACATGACAGGGAATCATAATTGGTTCTGTAAATTGGATTCAATGGTGACAGGAAAGGTGTGTTTTGGTGACGATTCAAGAGTTAACATAGAGGGAAAGGGTTCTATTTTGTTCTTAACCAAAGATGGAGAGAAAAAGATTCTAGCAGAAGGCTACTACATACCAGAGCTTAAAAGTAACATCATAAGCCTTGGACAAGCCACTGAATCAGGATGTGAAGTCAGGATGAAATAAAACTACCTTACGCTACATGACAAGGATGGAAAGTTGTTAGTAAAAGCAGATCGTTCGAGAAACAGAATGTACAAGGTAAGCTTGGAGGTTAAAAAAATGAGATGTCTGCAACTGGAAGCTTCGAACAACTCAGAAATATGGCACGCCCGCTTAGGACATGTTAACTTTGAGACTATTAAATGAATGGTTTCAAAAGAGCTAGTTATTGGCATACCAAGTGCTCCAAAAGAAAAAGAAACATGTGAATCATGTCTGTTTGGAAAGCAAGTTAGGCAAAATTTCCTAAGTTAGCATCCTACCGAGCATCACAAGCACTTGAACTTGTTCATGGGGATCTTTGCGGACCGATTTCACCTTCTACAGCTGCGCAAAAAAGATACATATTTGTGCTAATCGACGATTTTTCTCGTTACATGTGGACAAGTCTTCTAAAAGACAAAAGTGAGGCATTTGAGAAGTTCAAAGTATTCAAAGCACTTGTTGAGAAAGAAGTACGAACTTCCATCAAAAACTTTCGAATAGATAGAGGTGGAGAGTTTCTATCTCAAGAATTTTTGAGTTTTTGTGAGCAACACGGAATAAACAGGCATCTAACTGCTCCCTACACACCTTAACAAAACGGAGTGGTAGAGAGAAGGAACAGGACTTTGATGGAGATGACTCAAAGCATCCTAAAACACATGAGTATTCCTAATTATCTATGGGGTGAAGCTGTACGACACACAACATATCTATTGAACAGAGTAGGAACCAGAACTTTGAGTAATCAAACACCATATGAAGCTCTCAAGAAGAAGAAGCCGAATGTAGAACACCTACGAGTCTTTGGTTGCATTGGGTACTCCAAGATCGAAGCTCCACATGTTAAGAAACTTGATGATAGGAGCAAGAAACTTGTGTATCTTGGGACTGAACCTGGTACGGAAGCCTATCCCCTCCTTGATCCAATCAGTCGGAGAATTACAGTGAGCCGTGATGTATTTTTTGATGAAAGCAGAAGTTGGGAATGGAACAGTATGAAGAATGTCAAGCAGAGACAGGAACGTTTACTCTTACTTTCGGAGAGTTTGGGAACAATGTACTTAGAGACAGTGTTGTCACTAACGATGCAGGGGAGAACAGAGGTGTAATGACCCTCACCATGGGATAAAATTCAAAATGAAAAGCCATGACCAAAGGACCCGGAAAGGACATGGAAGAAGACCAGGAAGGAGAGCAGAAGAATTACCAAAGAAGTGTCCGAGGAAAAGTGGACGGATCGAAAGATGGCCGATGGTGCCGAGACGTACCGCAGAAGTAGTCCGAAGCGTACCGCAGAGCTGAGACGTATCGCAGAAGTCGTCCGAAGCATACCGCAGAGCCGAGACGTACCGCAGAAGTCGTCGAAGCATACCGCAGAGCCGAGACATACCGCAAGAGTCGTCTGAGGTGTACTGCAACACCGAGACTTACCGCAGAGTAGTCCAAGGCGTGTCGCAGAATCCGACCAAGACCGTGCCGCGTCGCATACCGCCAACTGCACCGTGATTTTGCTGGCCGAGCCGACAAGAATCCGAAAATTAAGGAGCATTTGTCTCCCTTAATTTACCAATGGGGATTCATGCAAGAAAGTGAAAATTATAATTTTCATTTTCTTAAAAATCAACCAATGGCAGCTCATGCAAAAAGGAATTAAGAGACATAATGATTGTGTCTTCTTAAAGAAGAGCCAATGGTGATGCATGCAAGAAAAGGGAGGAGACAAAGAAGATTCTTTGGTTTGAGAGTAGCTTGGCCACCAAGTTTTCGCAAAGGAAGAGAGAGGAGATCAAACAAGTGCTTCACATGCATTGGTTTGTCCCACCGCCCAAACTCTCTATATAAGGACACTCACTTCTTCTTAGTTTTGCAAACTCAAGCAAAGTAAAGAAGAAGGAGAGAAGAGAGAGTAAAGAGAGAAGGAGAGAGGGGAGAAAAGAGTGTGGAGGAAGGAGAAGAGCAAGACAAGACTATCGACCGCTACCAAGATTGTTGCACCGAGAAGGAAACTCGATCGCAACAGCGAAGATCCGAAGTGCTGCCGAGAGAGAGACGTTGCCGAGAGAACCCGTCCACTCAGTCAACATTTCGCCGGTTTCTGTGAGTTCAGGCACACTTCACCGAGCTAGTTGAAGTCTAATGACTGTCATCTAGTAAACGGTTTGCTTGGTGTTTTTATTTGCATTTTTACTTGATTTATCTTTGTGATTTTTCTTGTTTAAATGCATGCGGTGTGAGGTTACTCTCATTGCTAGAATTGAAATGATCTAGTAATGGAGATGGTAACTCGATGAAGAGGTTACACTGGCTGCTAGTTCGAATGTTCTAGTGGCAGAGGTGGTAACTTAGTAAGGATACTTGTAAAATTATGAGCTTAAAAACCATAAAAACTCAAGTATCAATTTGATGAAGTCTTAATGCGTGCAGTCCGCGAGAAATTTCGGCTAGCGTATTAAGACTAGGGTATGGCTGTCCTCAGACTATTTCCGTACCAGCATGCAGCCGCGACATGTAACCCATGTTCGTGAGTTGTAGGGTTGGGACGAAGAGCTCGGAGGTTATTGGGCTCGCTACCCTGGCCGACGCTGTCTACACGACGGTGTAGCTCGAGGTGATGTTCTGGTTGCATGCCTTTGTGGTTGGAACTCGGGTGTTCACAAAGTGTTGAGTAGGGGAAGCATACCGGGCCCATAATTTAAAAACTTGCTTAAAACACTTTTGCTTTTATCCAAGTTTATTGCATGTTGTTTGTAGTTGATTGATTGCTTGCTAGATTTATTGTTTAGCTCACTAACTTCCGCATGCTATCTCTTATTGATTGTTTGATTGATTGCTTGCTTGATTGATTGTTTCATTGCTTGCTTTCTTGTTGTTTTGGGGTTTTGGGGTTGGGGATTTATTATGATTTATCAGGAACTGTGTTTGTCTTGCAAGAAACCCTAGAGAAACTTAGAGGTCGTGGTGGACGATAGGAACCCAGAGTAGTTTTTGTATCTATTTGTAAAACAAAGTATGTTATTTTGTAATCTACCTTTGGCTCTAAGCCTTATTTCGAACTTTTAAACCTTTTGGTTATCGTTTTGTAATAAGCCTTTTACTTATTTAATATATTCGGATTTCTTATTAGTACGAGTCATAACTGATATAGACTTTGTCCGAATCAGCTCAACGCCTGGGATGTCTCAAGGGTTGCAAAGCCTAAAAGATGTCCCATGCGGTCGGAAGCGCAACTGACGGACTGGCTAAGGGTCCTATGTGTTCTTGAACCTCGGCCGAATTGTTGGTGAACGTTTCCAAAGTAGCGTCCCGCGGCGGTCCGTGGTCATCCGGCCATGGTACGGTTTGGGGGCGTTACAAGAGGTGACAATGATAATGCTATTGACGAAGAGGAATCAGGTGAAACAGAGGATTTTAAAGAAATAGAACACTCTACACCGGTGCAAGCTTTAAGAAAATCCACGAGGATAACCACTAAGCCAGTCTAATTGAAGGATTATGTTTTGCTAGCAGAATTTGAAGGAGAGCATTTTCTGTTGATGATTAACGAATAACCTTGGGACTTCGAAGAAGTAAACAAATCCAAAAATGGAGGGATGCGTGTGAAGAAGAGATTAACTCAATTACCAAGAACAAAGCGTGGAGTCTGGTTGATCCTCCTATTGGTAGTAAACCTATTGGTCTAAAGTGGGTCTTCAAAGTGAAACGCAATTCGGATAACAGCATCAACAAATACAAAGCTAGACTAGTAGCAAAGGGCTATTTACAAAAGCATGGTGTAGACTTTGATGAGGTGTTCTCACCTGTTTCTCGTATTGAAACAATAAGGTTTATTATTGCTTTAGCTGCGTCAAATGGATGTGAAGTACATCACTTGGATGTTAAAACAGCGTTTCTCCATGGAGAGCTGAAAGAGGATGTATATGTTGTTCAACCTGAGGGATTTATGGTCAATGGTTGTGAGGGAAGGTGTACAAGCTACACAAGGCTCTCTATAGATTAAAGCAGGCGCCTAGACCTTGGTACACTAAATTGAATAGATTTTTATGGATTTAAAATTTGACAAGTGTTCTAAAGAGCCTTCGCTATACAGGAAAAAGGTACATAATCATCTTCTGATTGTTGTAGTCTACGTAGATGACTTGCTTGTCACAAGTTCTAGTTTAGAAATAATACTTGAATTCAAGAAGAATATGGCAAGCAAATTTGAGATGAGTGATTTGGGGCTACTTACATATTATCTTGGTATCGAAGTTGTCCAAATGAAAGAAAGAATCATGTTGTCACAAGAGAGATATGCTAACAAGATCTTGGAAGAAATGGGTATGAGTGATTGTAACTCTGTTCTTATACCTATGGATTTCGGTTTGGAGTTGTCTAAGGCACCACACAAAAGGTGTATTGATGCGGAGGTCTATAGGAGGAATATTGGATGCTTTCTATACTTGCTTCATACACAGCCTGATCTCTCTTTCTCAGTTGGAGTGTTAAGCAGGTATTTGCAGGAACCACGAGAATCACATGGAGCTGCATTAAAACAAATTCTTCGCTATCTACGCGGGACATCTTCTCATGGACTTTATTTCAAGCGTGGATCGAAAGCTGGTTTGATAGGCTACTGTTATAGTAGTCATGGTGTGGATGCAGATGATGGAAGGAGCACAACAGGTCAAGTTTTTTATTTCAATGAGTGTCCAATTACATGGTGTACTCAGAAGCAACAAGTTGTGGCTTTGTCTTCATGCAAAGCAGAATTTATGGCAGCTACAGAGGCAGCTAAACAAGCTATATGGCTTCAGGATCTGTTTGCTGAAATCGTTGGAATAGAGAGTGAGAAGGTTACCATCCGAGTCGACAACAAATCTGCAATTTCTCTTACCAAGAATTCGGTCTTTCACGGACGAATCAAGCATATTCATCGCAAGTACCATTTCGTACGAGAGTGCATTAAGAATGGTCAGGTTGAGATAGAACATGTTCCCGAAACATCACAGAGAGCAGACATTCTAACTAAAGCACTTGACAAGAACAAGTTTAGAGAAATGAGAAATCATATTGGAGTCCAATATGTATCTAAAGAAGAGTTCAAGCTTAAGTTTGAATTCCTAGTCGAGTAATGTTTAGAGATAAGTCTTATTATGTTTAGGAGTTATCTAGACATAAAGTATTTCCTAGTAGGTTTTGGTTTTGGGTTTTTCATATAAAAGGGGGTGTTGGGTTATGACATCAACATAAGTTTTAGAGAGAGTTTAATTGATTAAGAGATTGTGAGAGTTTAAAGTTTTGAGTTATTTTTTTTGAGCTAATAAGAGAGTTATTTTTAAACATTCTTGTGTTCTTAATCTTTCTTACTAAAACAATATGAATATGATGGTCAATCCTCGTATGTGACGAAAGAGGTTTGGACTCCCAGAGTGGAGTGAAATAAAGGTGACTGGAAATCAGTAGGCTTATTTTGTATTTATCAAATATATTTTATGATTGAAGACCCTTTATCAAAGATAATTAATTTGGTCGAGAAATAAAATGGATAATTTGGACCATCTGATTCTTGAAATGCAAATGTAGAGTGTTTGTGACAAAGAGAAGCTGCCTGTAATTCCATGTGTGATGTGTCCATCGTCTTGTCTGATTGAATGGCTCCAACGTTTCACAATCTTTTGGTTTACCTGAAGATCAAAACATCATCAACATGAGATATCACAATTCTTTCCTTGCTTTTTCAACGAAGAGCCGAAGAAACCACAAAAAAACTACATTTTCCATTACCAGGAGGACGCATCACAAATTTCAGTTTATTAAAAGAGAAAATCATATATCACACGACCGTGGATATGTGTTAGATAAAATCAGTAACCTTACCGACTAATTCAACGTAATAGATTAACAAATAGTACCTTAAGTTTCAACGTTTATATTTTTAGTTCTACGTTTTATTCATAAAGAAAAAAAGATTCTCATGCTCTATTTTGTTACACTCGGTCGTACCATCTCCAATGGTTTAGACCCCCCATAAGGGAGTCTAACCATATTTATTATTGAAAAAATGTAAAATCAAAAATTTAGAAAATTGTCTTATTTTTGACATAGTCCAAATGGTAGAACAATTAGTGGGGTTCTAAAAGATTAAATTTTACAAAACTTATGTATAAGTAAAACTCACAAAACTTGACACACACTCAAAACTTGATACACACAAAACTTGACATACACGACACACATACATTATACATACATTCATCTATTCATTTCTTTCTTATTTCCTTTCCCCTCTGCGTCTTATGATTTTTGTGCTTGAGTCTTGTTTTGTACTTGCATGCTTCTTTTATTGTTGACATATACAAAACGTACGTACATACAAGTCATTTAGTATATATATATAATCTTTTACTTCTTGACTATACCTATTCTCTTTAATTGTATAGCTTGTTCTTCTTGCTTTCTTTTTTTATTATTTGATTTTTGATTCTTTGAATACATGTTTAACTTATTCTGTTTGGCTACATGCAAAAATTGCAAATACGTTTTAATTCCTCAAAAGTGAGGAAACACAAATAACACAAAAAAATAATATAAATTAGGTAGATACATGTAAAAATTGCAAATACATTCTAAAAAAACGTATCAGCATGACAACATTCCTATTTCACTCGATAAACAAACTGACAACTTGAGAAGTTCTATATAATGATTTAAAATTATATAGAACTCGACAAATCAATACAATAAAAACACAATGTGTTTCTTTGCAGGTGATGACACATCAACATTCTAGAGTGTTTTGGGAGTGACATATCATTAAAATTGACATACAACAAGAAAATTTTGATTAATCCAGCTCATATCTTTCAATCAAGCCCGGCTTAACACATGTGTTGAGGGTGCAAGAGCATAAAATCCAAGGGTCCAAAACAAATTTACATGTTAATTTTCTTATAATTAGTATATATTTTGTTTTTTTAATAAAATAGTACTGGGTCTACAAAAATTTTGAGCCATGTCTGCTCTCATCCAATAATAAATATTTCATGTTCAACATCAATAGTTCTGGATTTTAAGAAACTAGCACATAATTTAAATTGTGTAACCAATCAAATTATAAGAAATAATACATATCATATCAATATTTAAAAAAAAAAATTGAATTTAAATTTAAACTAATTAAATTAGTAAATCATACACAATATGTTTCTATACAGGTGATGACACATCAGCTTTTTGGAGTGTTTGGGAATAACACATCATTAATCAATACAGCTAAATTACTCAACCAATAATAATTATTTCATGTTCAACATCAACTTTTATGGATTTTAAGAAACTAACACATTATTTAAATTGTGTAACCAATCAAATTATAAGAAATAATATACATCACATTGATATTTTTCAAAAAACAAATGTTTAAATTTATAGCTCAAATTTAAACTAAATTAAAAAATCATTTACAATTTTTAAAAATATAATAATATCAACCAAGTATATTAATCATTTTATGTCGTATCAATATATTCCAAAAACATAGGTTGAAATTATAGCTTAAATATAAAATAAATTGATAAATCATTTTAAAACTTTTAAAACATAGGTATAATAATACAATCAATACAACATACGTATCATATTAGTAAAATATATATAAGAAAAATAAAAGATAAATCAAGATCAGCCAAAAACAACACAAATCCAACCTAAATATGTATGTGTATATTGACTTAAATGTAATTATTATCAAATAAAACAAAACAATTAGACTTTACAAAAAGAACAAAAGAGAAATAAATAACTTCTTTGACAACCAAAAAAAAACTATAGAAAATTAGGTGATTAAATTTGTATAAATCACAAAAACAATACACCTTCATATCAAGCTACACTAATATATCTAGCTCTCACAACAAGTAAATAAAATAAAATTTGAGATTAATGTTGATAGTGATTTTATATATTAGAACACCAACTAATGACAAATTGAACAATATTTAAATTCCAAAATTGAAGGTTTTATATTGTAGTTTAAAACAATGAAAACTAATTAATCATCTATAACTTAAAAATTACTTTGAAAATTAACTTAATCCCTATGCTAATGTTTGATGCTTGCAAATATCATTCCATAGTTTGAAATTTCGACGCAAGAGGATTCTCATTGTATCCATCAACTCATGCACCATACATCCAGAAATGACCACATTCAATAAATTCGCAATTGGTATGTAATATGACATAAACTTTTAAAGATAAATTTTGTATTAGTAATGTAATTAGATATAATGCAGATTTTATTTTTTTATCCTTGAACATTGGGTGAGGAAATAGTTTAGTGGTGTTAAGAAATGACCAAAAAAAGTATTTATGCGATCAACCCACCAAAGCCCATTTGGGATGCTAGTATTTATAATTTTCTTAAAGGTCATTGATTAAATTAATGGTATAGAGATATTTAAACTGAAATATATATTTTTTAATTAAATTAGAACCAAACATTCCAATTAAATTAGAAGACGAACTCCAAGATTGGTTGCCCAAATGAAGAAAACAAAAGAAAGATGATTCAGAACGAGAAAGCGTGGAGAAATAACTCCTCCTCCTGATCAGGGAGAAGGAAGCGTGGTCTGAGCAAAAATAACTCCTCCAATTATGCGCACAAAGCATCTCGCAGACAACTCTCAAAGGCCAATAGTGAAGCCGCTATGGAGCAACTGAAATATTTTATTATTTGAAGATAATAAGATATTCGAATAATGAATTTCTATTACTTATTTTGAAAATATATATTACTGTAAGAGATTTCTCCATAAAATTTTAGGACATGTTTAGAAAATCAAAATTAGGAAATAGTATTGTTTTCGATGTATATAACATCAATTTTGCAATCTTTCGGACATATAATATTTAGCAATTGATAATAATAATTGAACTCGACTGTACAAATTTTCTTATGTGAATTACTGATTTAAATTCAGTTTTAAAAATGACGTCCATGAATATGAGGTAATGACTGGTGATCTTATGGTAAGAAAACTAATAGTCTATTTTTACTATCCAAGCTAAAAAGGTAAAACCTCTATAAATTAATAAAATCGGGACCATGAAATATTATTAATTTATAAAGGTTTTAATTTATCGATAAATTAACAATTATTAATTTATAGAGAGACTTTCCAAATTTGGTAAAATATATTAAAAATAAGATTTAATCTTTATAACTAATATTTTTATAAAACCAATTACAATGAAAATAACAATTATCATGTTTTGAAGATATCACTCAAAGATTTTTATATAGTAAAAATATTAAAAATGAACTATGATAAAAATTAATGTGTACAAATATACATATATTTAGATAATTTTATATAATTATTAATTTATATTATTGATGGGACCATATATTTATAAAGGAGTTTAAAAAAATTATTATTTTATTATATTATCGAATAGTATCCAAAATTACACTAGTCCCAACTTGGGATTGGAGAAATTTATTAATTTATAGAGATTATTAATTTATCGAGTATTAATTTATAGAGGTTCTACTGTATATGTTCATAGATTACAAACATATAGTTTATTGGGTAAGAATATAGTCATAATTTTTGTATAATTAGTTTTCTTTCCTTAACAAATTTATGTAATTTGGACTAAAATGCCTTTTCGCATGTAAAATTGTTAACAATATATATAGGGATATAGCAATAAATAGAAATCTATCATGTTAAATCATATATTATTATAAATTTCTAATATATATGATAAATATTAACTTATCATGTTAATTATGTATATGATATTCCTTTGCTAACAACCTTGATAAAAAAATTAGTAGCGAGTATATATGTAGTTGTGCGCGAAAACAAATAACAATACAAAAGTACAATATTATATACGACGACACTGTTCATTCTGATTCTAAAAACACTGTTTAAGAACACAATTTATCACCAAAACACAATTAAAAGATAGTAATCTTTGTGAATATTTATTTGATTAACAATATAAAAGATATTATATCATATGATAAGTTACAAGTTATGTGATAAATTTAGATTTATTGTGTTAAGTCATGTATATATATCATATTTCAGAGTTTTGAGGGTAACCGTTATTCATTAAGACGCTTGCTTCTTCTGAAGATCCATTTAGGAAACATCCTATATTACAGGTTTATTTTATTTTATCCATTTAGAGAAACATCTTAACTATATTCACAGGTTTATCATTTATAGAGAGAGCTGATGAAAATAGAAAAATATGTTAAAGGTTATTCACATGCATAGTTTTCTTTATTCAATTATGCTTCTTTGCTCAAATAAGCATTGTTATGTTCTTTTCTTTCATTTCTAATGGTCGAAAGAACAATTTGGAGGATCTGTCTTCATTTGTCAAAATCTCCAATTTCTATCTCTAATAAACCATCCGACGGCGGTTCAAATCTTTCTCCTACAAACGAAAATCATCTATCTCTCTCCATAACATCAAGTCTCAAAAATCTACTTCAAATCCTATCTTGAGTCAATATAATGAAAGATAGTCAGTCCTTCATTCTATGTTAATCGTTCTCCTGATCTGAGTCATCTTTGTTTGAGTCAAACTTGTCTGAGAGAGAGCTTGTTTTAATCCATATCTCTAAAATTAGAGATTAGGTTCTGTTGTTTGAGTCGAATCTTTGAGTCAATTTGAGTGATGGGAACAAATCGATCCTTTTTGGAACCGTATAGGAGAAATTAAACAGTCATCAAAAAGATTATAAGGTAATCATAACAAAGTATCTCAAAAATCAGTGTCGTTGAAGTTTATATAGTAAGGTTGTGAATTGCTTGATATAAAAGTAGTTGTTGAAAAATGCTCATGTTAAAAGTCAGTTCAATTGCGTAAGTAGAAATTGTGTTGGTGACTGAGTCTGCTAAGATTTCAAGTTGTCTCGGTTTTAGTAAGAGTAACACAGTGATTGAGTGTTTCTTAGTCCTAAAACGTGATTGTCATGGAAACCTAATTGATGTGAGCAAAGTTAGTAACAGTTTTAAAATTAAGGCTCATTTGACTTTGGGACAGAGTCTTAAGTCTAAAGTACAAACTTTTGTGATCCTCTTGGATCTATATTAATGCAGCTTTCTTATGCTTCTCGAATCTAATAAAAATAAAAGTTCTAAGCTTTTTCATCCTTAAGTTTTTAAAATAAAACAAAAACTCAAGTAAGCATCCAACTAATACGAGTTTCATATACGAACTTCCTATGTTCTAATGTAACCAGCGTTCTCTTTTTGGTCTTAACAAATTTCTCTAATAAGAGTTTTCAAACTTCCAATTCAAAATTTTAACAAAGCTAAAGGACCACAAGTAGTCAAAACCTCTAGTTACCTATGGTAGCCAAATCAGAAATATGCGTGACTCAAGGAAGAGAACCTAAAGATAAAAACATCAAAGCAAAATCTAACGTGACCAATTTTTTTGGATTTTGTTTAGTTTCTTGACCTGTTTTTTGGAGATTTTGTTTTGGAGCCTTGGAGCTATCAACTCTAAGGAGCGATGGCTTTAAATCCAGTTTTTTGGTGTTTGAACATGGTCTTCCACTTTAATCCTAATTCGCATCAAATAACAAACTATGCGGTTGAAACGAGATTTTCAAAATACCAACTAAACTATGAAACGACTAGTTGGAAAAACAAATCCCCTGCTCCCTGGAATAACCGTTCCTCAACCCTTCAACTGAGCCACAATGAACCAAGGACCAAGTCAGCTCAACGACCAAATGATACTCAAGTTAAATGTCCAGCTAGGATCAAGTGATTCAATTAACCAAGTGAAAGAGGACATGAGCCGAAAAGAATCAAAACCATAATTTTTCCACTGAGAAGTAGCTCTCGTGGTTGGAACTTTCATTGATAACAATTACACTTCTCGCCAACTCACAGATCTTTAACAGGAAACAACTCTAACTAAGAACATGGATACAACTCATAAAGCAACCAAAACCTAGAAACTAAAAATGGTCCGGTTCACGATGTAAACGAATCCATTAAAGAGAAACAAAATGAACCGGAGAAGAAGACCTCCTGTTGAAGAAAACCACCTTGAGCAACAGTTTCGATATGGAAAAGGACCGACAAACTCCGGCACACACTAGCGAAGAAACTCAATGGGAAAACCCTAACGAAATGGACGCCTTCTGGATGGCTCCGTTGTTCCGCTTTTTGTAACAATGGGTCACGATACCACCGTATTACCGGGTTTGCAGGACGCACATCTCTGGACCCGGCACGCTTTCTCTCATCGAATTGCCGCCGAAATCGCTTTTCCACTCAATGATATTTTAACTCGAGCCCGGAAGCTCCTACACAAAATTGTTGGCAAGGAAGTACCAAGAACCAAAATGTTTTGAAGTTGCAATGGAACACTTGGAGAAAACTATTCGGAGAACTGGGGAAGAAGAGTTGCAATGAGGAAGATGGCTTACTATTCGGATGGATTTAAGTGGGATTTATCCATCAAAAGTTTTTTTGCAGCGTCTATAGAAAAGATGTTTTGCATTTGGACTGCAACTATTCGCCATGATTAAAATTAAATTGCATAATTATGAGAGCATGTTTTACTTAATATGATTGGGAAGAAAGAATGATTTTGGATTTCCAACGATTACACTATTCTTAGGTATATGTCTTTTTATTAAAAACAATGATCCGTATACAAGCACATCTCAATTTAAAAGGATTTTTATAACCTTTATGTAAAATAAATTAAATGTTTTGTGTTTTATTAATTAAGTAATATGTTTGTTTGGTTTTAAAATAAATTTACAATGTTTTGTTGTTTCATAAAATTTAGTATTAATTTTGTTAAGTTTTATAAGTTTGAATTAAAAATATTTACTATTTTAATAATTTATAAGTTTATAAGTTTAAGAATATGATTAAGAATATTAAATAATTGTAATAATTTAATTCTAATAATACATACCTAATTTATTAGATTTTATAATTGTTTATGTTAAAGAATATTATATTAATAAAATCTTAAGATCTTAAGTGTTCTCCCTATAACTAAGTTTTTAACAAAAGTTCTTAACTACTGTTCTTAGATTATTTTCCTAATATATTAAACCTAAGAACACCTAAAACTGTTTTCCCTATAAAGATGCTCTTAGGACATTGTCTTATATATGTGTAAATCTATGTTAAATAGTGCCCATGAGAGAGATGTTTTTAAGTTTTCGATGGGTAGTTCTTCATAATATTCTAGCCAATACAATAAAAACAAGATGTTTTTTTTTTTCAGTGTTGACACCTCAACTTTAACATTCAAGTTGGTGTTAACACATGATTAAAGTTACTAGATTAAATAAAAAATTAATACAGATCAGTTTTTTTTTTTTGCATAGATGGACAAAGGATTAAGCGAAAAGACAAAGAAACAGAGAGCAGCCATGGACGAGAGACGCGAGAGTTTTTAATTCACAAAACCCTCTACAACAGTAAGAGAGATTCCAATCTCATTTGATAGTTTTCTCAATCTCTTTGTTCATCTAGATTTAATTTTTTCAGCTTTGTTGATTGAAAATTGTTCGACTTTGGCAGTCATGGGATAAAACATTAATATCTTTGACCGCGAGACGTGATTTTTTCATCAGCTAGATCGGCGGTAAAGAGGTAAAGAGAAGCCATGGACAAAACATCAATATCCCATTACTGATGCTAATTTAAATCCCCTAATCTTTTTGTATGGATGATTGCATTTAGATACTTTTATAATGATTTGCTTATCTGAGACAATATGAACCATTTGGATACTAAAACACTTTCGTGGAATGAGATGCTTGTGGATACTTAAGGTCTCTTTGTTATCACCTATAGCGGAAGACAAGTTTGTTTTGTTCTCTTTTATATTAGGTCATTAACTTGGTTTAAGTGCTTCACGTATTAGTTAGAGATGTGGGGGCTGGAAAATCAAGTCTTGTGCTGCGTTTTGTTAAAGATCAGTTTGTTGAATTCTAGGTTGGTGGATCTCTCTCTCTCCTCTCTCCCTCCCTCTCTATGTGTGTCTGTCTTGTGACATTTTGGTTTTGTTACTTTTATAATGATTTGATTATCTTATACAATATGAATCATTTGGGTACATCGCTTGGTCTCTTACCTTTTGCTTCTTTTTCTGATCGTCCTGAGGTAATTTTCAATTCATAACATCAATGGAGTTTTCCAATTCTTTTTCTGATCGTCTAGATTTGAAGTTTATAATCAGAAATCTATTTTTGTGTAGATTCCTGGACGTGCTGCAGCAACTGCTCACGCTTTGGCTGGACTTCCTTGCGATGAGGGATTGAATATATCTTCTACTGCTACTGAGCTTAGCTCAATTTATGAGAATAATAGACCTCTTCCGAAAATTATTTGTCTGAAATGCAGTTACCATCATGTTCGGTTGTGTTTTCTTGTGCAAATGGCTCAACTATATGGGACTCCGGAGAAAAGAGATACATTGATTTCTTGCAGCTTCTTCCGCAGTTATTCAAGTAAAATAATACTTTCAAAAGCACCTTGCTTCACTTAAAGATATACGATGTGAAAAGTTTCATACTTTTTCTATTCGTTGTTTTTGTTTTAGTGTTAGACTTTATGTTTTTTCTTTAATACTGTTGTAGGGACATTGCCATCCTAAGATCTATAAGATATGGATCAGATCGCTTTGCTAAAAACTGAGAAAAACTCTCTAAATTGCATTGAAACAAAGTTTGGTTCTTTATAAGAACCTTACAAACGTGAACTCTGAAATAGACGCAACTGAAACAAACTAAGCTCGTGTCCTACAAACCAGGACTACGACTTATTCAAATTGAACCATTCAAACTTAACAAAACAACCTTAAAGACATGTTTTATTCTTCAATTCTTCCCCTAAACTGGAACCTCTCCCTCCAGTTTACTCTTTCTCACAGCACACTCCCATTCTTCTTCTCAGCTTCTCGAACACATCTAGTTTCACAGCCTTAGTCATGATATCAGAAACTTGTTCCTGAGTAGTACAGTAATCCATCTTGATGACTCCCTCATTCACCAATCCACGCAAGAAGTGAAACCTTACATGAATGTGCTTGCTCCTACCATGTAGCACCGGATTCTTGGACAGTTTGATGGTGGAACTATTGTCGCAGAACAGAACCGTACCTTCTCCTTGAGCAGACCCAATTTCCTCAAGTATGTTCCTTAGCCATACTGCCTGACACGCTCCATAAGCTGCTGCAACAAACTCTGCTTCAGTGGTGGAATGAGTCACTATAGGCTGCTTCTTTGATGCCCATGAAACAGCTCCTCCTCCAAGCATAAAGACATACCCTGAAGTGCTTTTCTGATCATCAACATCTCCTGCATAATCAAAATCCACGAAGCCAACAAGTTCTTGCCCTTCTCCTAGCTTGTACCGAATACCATATTGTGTGGTTCCTTGCACATATCTCAATATCCTCTTTGCAGCTAGCATATGTTGCTCATTGGGTGTCTCCACGTAGCGACTAACCAAATTTACAGAAAATATTAAATCTGGTCTAGTAGCTGTTAAGTACCTCAGACTCCCCACAAGCTGTTTAATTTTGTGGGATCAACAGCTTCTCCACCTCCCTCTCTTGACAATTTGCTTCCAAGTACTATCGGATTCTTCAGAGCATTGCAGCTCTTCATCCCATACTTCACCAAAAGTTCATCAGCATATTTCTGTTGACTGATAAAGATGCCTCTTTCATCTTGAACAACTTCGATACCCAGAAAATATTTCATCTTTCCCAGATCAGTCATGGAGAACTCTCTCATCATCGAATTCTTGAACTCTTCTAGCATTGTAGGTGAATTTCCTGTGTAAATAAGATCATCCACATACAAGCTTATTATTAAGATTTTACCTTCTTCCCTCTTCACAAAGAGAGTGTGTTCACAATAGGCTTTATCAAACTTCTCCTTTCTCGATCCGACTGTACAAGGCTCTTGGTGCTTGTTTGAGCCCGTACAATGCTTTCCTTAGCTTGTATACTTTACTGGATTCATCTTCCACTACAAAACCCTTTGGCTGTTCTACATAGACCTCTTCATCCAACTCTCCATGTAGAAAATCACTTTTCACATCAAGTTGAAACACTCTCCAATTCTTCTCTGCAGCCAGAGCAAGAATCGATCTGATTGTATCCCATCGAGCAACTGGTACAAAGACCTCATGAAAATCAACACCAAACTTCTGATGATACCCTTTAGCCACCAATCTTGCCTTGAACTTATCTACCTCTCCTTTCTCATTGAACTTTGTTTTATACACCCATTTGACACCGATTACTTTTGCTCCATGAGGTAGATCCATCAGCTCCCAAGTGTTGTTTTCTTCAATGGCTTTGATTTCAGCTTCCATGGCTTTTCTCCAAACGTCTTGCTGCACTGCATCCTCAAAATGATCAGGATCATCAGACGCAATGAACATGGCTAAGATATTGTCATCTTCTTCTGTAATCACAAACCCTGCATTTCCTGTGACATAGTCTTTCATCCACACAGGTGCTTGGCGACTTTGTTTTGTGGCAAGAGCTATTGGTGTTTGATCAAGACTAGTTTGTTGAGTCTCCACTTCTCCACCCTCTTCTTCTTCGTTGTTTTCTGGTGAACGTGGTGGCTCAGTTGCTTCATTATCATTTTCTGCACCCGCTGTTTCTTCTCTTTCTGTTTCGATTACTAGCTCATTCCATGTTAGCTCATTACTCTGTATCTCATCATCCCAACTCCAACCTCTAGTTTCATCGAAGTGAACATCTCTACTAATCACTATCTCCTTCGTTGCAGGATTGTAGAGACGATACGCCTTTGATTCCTTGCTCAAATCAAACATCACACATTTGACACTCTTCTCGTCAAGTTTGATCCTTCGTTCATACTGCACCAAAGCATAAGCAACACACCCAAAAATCTTTAGATGCCCCACTGATGGTTTGTGTTGGCTCCACATCTCCTCAAGTGTGATGTCACCTAATGCTGCTGATGGACTTCTATTCAAGATGTGAACCGCATACTTGACCGCTTCTGCTCAAAATCTCCTTGGCACCGACATTTCCATCACATACACCTTGTCATATTCATGACACTCCTGTTTTTTCTTTTTGCAACCCCATTTTGCTGTGGTGTGTAAGCAGCAGTGAGTTGAAGTTTGATCTCACTCTCTTTACAGTAATCCTCAAACATCTTTGAGTTAAATTCTCCACCTCTGTCTGTTCTCAGACACACCAAAGGCTGTCCCAAATCCCTCTCTACACCTGCTTTAAACTCCTTGAAGCACTGCAGAGCTTCTGATTTTGCTGACAAGAGAAATGTCCAACATTTTCTCCTATAATCATCAATAAAATTGATAATATACCTCTTTCCACTCTCTGAAACTTATGAGATAGAACCACATATGTTGCTGTGAACCAACTGCAGTGCTCGTGTTGCTCTCCAATCACTCTTTTTTGAAATGTTGTCACGGTTCTGCTTCCCCTTTAGACACACATCACTGGTGGATTCAGCTTCTTCGAGATTTGCAACTGATAGTCCATTCACCATCTCCTTCTCTGCTAGAGTCTTTCAACCTCTGTAGTTGAGATGACCAAATCTTTTGTGCCACAGTTGTTATGTTTTCTCCATCACCTGAAAACACTTTCGTGTTTTGACCTCTCTTTCCATTCTTACTGTAGCGTGAACAACAAACATCCTGTTTTTGGTCATGGTTGAGTACATCACCATGGTTCTCTGCTCATTGTGCCAGATCTCACATACATCATCTTCAAAGATCACTCTAAGCCCCTTCTGCTGCAACTGTCCCAAGCTAAGCAAATTGTTTCTTAAGCCTGGTACATAGTAGACTGATGTGATCACTGATGGTTCCATTGATCTCCAGTCGCAAGCTTCCCTTTCCTTCCACTATCATTCTTCTATCATCACCAAGTTAGACATTCTGCCTAAAGGTGCCATCAAACTCACTGAACCACTCCTTTGTCCTACACATATGATTACTGCATCCAGAATCTAGGAACCATATATGTTCCTGATCCTCCATGTCGACATAAGACATCAGCACCATGTCTTCCTCTAACTCTGCATAGTTAGCTTCTTTGTCCCACTCTAGACATTCTGACTTGTAAAGTCCCTTCTTGTGACATTTGTAACATTCTACCATCTCCCTTGAGGTGACTCCACGCCCTCTACCTTGGTAAAAGCCACGACCTCGACCGCGGCTTGGTGATCCGCTTCTACCTTTGCTATAGCCTGGCCTCCATTGAGCTTCCACCTTAAGTGCATGCTCTTCTCCTCTAAGCCTGCTTAACTTCTGCTCGTGTACCATCAAGGAACTTTGCAGTCCATCTACTGTCATCATCTTGATATCATTTGACTCTTCTATGGCACACACAACATAGGAGAACTTCTCTACCAGAGTTCTTAGGATCTTCTCCACCACCTTCGGATCTGGCATGTCTTCTCCCAAATTTCTCATGTTGTTGGCAACCTCCATCACTATTGAGAAATAGCCGTTGATGGTCTCACCATTCTTCATCTCAAGGACCTCAAACTCTCTGCGCAGCCTCTACAGTTGTGCGCTTTGAACCCTGTCATTGCCTTGAAACTTCCTCTTCATCGACTCCCACAGATCCTTGGATGTCTCCTTCTTTAGAATTGTCTTGAGGATCGTCTTGTCGATGGGCGCAAACAGGTAATTTTTCACCTTGTGGTCTGTAACGGTCTTCTCTGCCATCTCCGTTCTCTGTGGTCCAGTAAGGATCACATTCCTCTCATGTCGTGGAATCTTAGCCTCAATGAGATCCCACCACTCCTTTGATTTGAGCAGATTCTCCATGAGCATGGCCCAATGCTCATAATCTCCATCAAACTTAGGCACGATCAAAGCTTCCTTCTCACTCATTCTCTCTATGTTTTTTTCTCTCACGTTTGTAACAAAGAAGGCTCTGATACCACTTGTAAGATATGGATCAGATCGCTTTGCTAAATACTGAGAAAAACTCTCTAAATTGCATTGAAACAAAGTTTGGTTCTTTATAAGAACCTTACAAACGTGAACTCCGAAATAGATGCAACTGAAACAAACTAAGCTCGTGTCCTACAAACCAAGACTACAACTTATTCAAATTGAACCATTCAAACTTAACAAAACAACCTTAAAGACACATTTTATTCTTCAAGATCACAAAGACATTGCAAAAACAAGTGGAGAAACTCACTTTTTATAATGATAAGTTTCCAGTGTATACAGAATGTCTCACAAATAGATTTGTTTATGATATGGTGCTTCCTATGAATGCTGATGATAAAGGTATAGAAAATTGCTCTGTATTATCACCTAATAGAAAGTGATTTTGTTGAAAAAGAAAACTATTGCAAGGTTGGTAGTTTACCTCGCCTCTGTTCTATACATTTATGGTTTTTTTATGTGGATTGTGGTGATATTATAATATGAAACTAACAAGAGATGGAAAATATATTCCTTCTTACGCATGCGTTTCAAGTTCACCATAGAGGGACCAGAAAGAGGTTGCATATAGAACCAAAGAAGAAAACGTGAGAGAGTCAGTTTATGGACCAAAGAAAGAAAGAAAAAAACGAGTAAGGAGAATCGAACGATTCTCTTGTTCCAGGAATCTTCCAAATCGCATGACGTAGCCAGACGCAACACATGCAAAAAGCAGTTACGCACACATACATACATGCATGCATGCATGATGCATCTAACCATACATACATACATGCATCTATTCATTTCTTCTTATTTAATTTCTATACATACATACATGCATCTATTAATTTCTTTCCTGTTTCCTTTCCCTTCTGCTGCTTACTGCTTATTATCCTTTTTTTTAACACGAAAAAAATAACTTACTGCTTATTGTGCTAGCGTCTTGTTTTGTACTTGCATGCTTTTGTATTGTTGATATATACAAAACGTACGTACATAGAAGTCATTTAGTCCATATTTCTTTTTGCTCCTTTGATTCTTATTGCATGCTTTCTTATGTGCTTGTGCTTGCATGTTTCTTGTTTTCTTGAGCATACACTTCAATTCTTCCATGTCTCTTTTGTTGCCTTGCTTAATTGATTGCATAATCTTGCATACTTCTTGTTTTGTTAGACGATTTGATTTTTTATTTATCGACTACAGACCTACTCTACGTATGTAATTGTATAGCTTGTTCTTCTTGCTTTCTGGATTATTTGATTTTAGATTCCTCAAAGACATGTTTAACTTACTCTGTTAGGTTGTAAAGCTTCGCTCATTCATTAACCGTCTATTTTTTGGTAGAGGACCGGGGAAAACCTCCCAATGTATTATTAAATTAAAAATTATACAAGAACTTGTCGTGGAGAACATAAACCCAGTTCATCCTCCCTAAAGATCGACTGTAACTCAGGTGGAACAGACTCCAAAGAAATAAATCCCAAAGGTAACGAAAAAAAATTGTTAGCCAACCCATCTACTAGACGATTAGCTTCCCAGTAAATATGAGTAACACGGACTGACCAGTCTTTCTAATAAAGCCATGACACAAGCGTACCAGGAATGACAAGGGATGTGCATCACTTACTCCTGTATTAAGAAACTCCACAACCAACTTCGAATCTACCTCCACCTCTATACATGAAACTTGTTTCTCCCAGGCAATGTACAAACCGTAATAAACGCCCCACAACTCAGCCATGGGTGCCGAACACCTGCCTATGTTCAAGACAAAACCCCCACACCATTGTCCATCACAATCCCGCAATACCCCCTGAAACGGCATATTTAAATAAAGATTCCTACAGTACCCTACCTATTAAATAAAATTTGTTGCAAGACCAGGATTTCCTTTTGATGCACCATTTGTATTAAGCTTCATCCAACCAACACTCGGGTTCCTCCAGCCAATCATGTATTTAACCCGAGGTCATGTAGTGTTTATGTCCTCCCTATTAAAATCTACCACCATCATCTCCTTAGATAAATCCTTGAGAAACCTCACTCGATCCCTGCATTTACCATTCACCCCAAACACATTACCACATCTCCATTTCCAACCCCACCAAAATGCAACCGAAAACAGTGTAGAACATGAGACTCCATCAAGAATTGATCCATCTGAGAGGTTAGCATAGACCCATTCGAGAAGAGAACCATGAAAGAATGTTTGAAGCATTCGTACCCGGACTAATCTCACCCACACACCAGACATAGCAAGACAATCTTGAAGGATATGTATAATAGTCTCCAATCCTCCCTTACAAATTGTACATACAGCCGATTCACACACGTGTCTCCTATGCCTCTCCACATTCGTCATAATGGCTTGGTTCCCAATCAGCCAGAAAAACAGTTTTATCTGTTATGTCACTTTCACTCTCCAAACCCTCCTGAAGAACTCTATCATATTTGGTTTCGTTGGAGACCCATTCCAGGTTAACAAAACATACGCTGATTTCACAGAGAACCTCCCATCCATAGTCTAACCCCACGAAATCCGATCCTCACTACCTGTAACAGAAGTCAGAACAAAATCTGCCAGCTCCAACCTCTTATCATATGAAACATAAGGTGAAATATTATCAAGGTCCCACCAACCCATCTCTCCACAAGTCAAAAGCTTTCACATGAACCGCATTTTCTGGTAAATCCCTTATCACTGATTCCACAAGTGGTAAGTTTGACAACCATTTATCAGTCCAGAACTTTAGTTTTTTGCCATCGCCCAACACCCAACTCTGACCCTTACAGACCACTTTGCGTAGCCCTGTCCCAATGCTCCTCCATGTTGAGGACCAGTTCGACTTCACATTAAGCCAGTCACGATCATTGACATCCCTTACCTTGTATTTACTTCTTAACACCCGCGCGCAGATACTCTTTTTATCATGAAGACGTCTCCAACCCACTTTGGCAATAAGTGCTTTGTTCTGTCGTCCTTCGACGCCATGATACCTAAGCCCTCTTCTCCTTTGGGAAAACACACTTTGTCCCAAGAAACCAGATGTTGTTTCCTTCTTTCTCCAGTACCACCTCATAAGCAAGTTCAAGACACCTTATCAAGATAAGCCAGTATGGCCTGAGGGAGCATAATCGTGCTCATTGAATGAACCAGAATGGATGATAACACCGCTTTAGTAAGCGTCAGACGCCCAAATGCTTAAACGGCTCCGTCTCAAACCTCTCAAAGGCTTAAATGGCTCCGTCTTCTCACCATTATAAAGTAAATTTATCAATGGACCCAAAACACATTTCATAATCCAATGAATCCAAACCTCAGACAAGCCTGCGGCAGCAAGAGTATCCTCTAAGAAATCCCATATGATCCTATCATAAGCTTTTTCAAGGTCTAATTTCAGGAGCATCCACCTTTTTCTACCCTTCTTCCCCTTCATAGAGTACACCGCTTCTTGTACCACAACAATATTATCTGTGCTTAGTCTCCCGGTTATGAATCTTGCTTGCTCAAGACCCACCAACTTTGTAATAACCCGCGCTCCAGCATTGTCTTAGAAATAGTCTTGAATAATACATTGCACAAGCTAATGGGTCGGAATTGCGTGATCTTTCCAGGTTTAGAAACCTTTGCTATAATGACCAGCAAAGCATCATTAGTATCCGGAGGAAAAGTCCCTGTAGCAAGAAACTCCATCACAAACTTTACAACTGATTCCCCCACCGCATCCCAATTTTTCTTATAGAAGATTGGTTGATATCCATCTAGTCCCAGAGCTTTAAAACTCCACATACCACGAATAGCCCCTTCAATTTCTGCATGTAAGAATGGTTTGTTCAGCAGAACATGATCAGCCTCGAAAGCGGCAAGAAACCACCACTAGGTAGCTTATCGACCACCACATCGACATCTTGGAAAGAGTACAAACGTTTATAATATTCCCAGCCAGTGTCTCGAACTCTTGAGTATCTGTAATCCATCCTCCTTCCTCGTTTTTAAGCATCTCAATACAGTTCCTTCTCCTGCGTATAATCGTTGATGTGTGAAAGTACGAAGTATTCCTATCACCAAAAGTAATCCACTTCTCCCTTGATTTTGCCATAACCATTCATGGCCATCAACAGTTCCTCCTCAATTATTATTACAGGTTCTCCATCCTCCCCATTAGGGAACAACAAACTCACCCCGTTTATAACAAACTCATCATGTAACACTTCTTCCGGTGTAAGGATCCCACCGCCTCCACTGCCCCTTCACTTTCTACACCCACGACATAGACTTGTCTAGAGGATCACCCGAAGACTTCTTTCTCCCACCAGCATTGACCATAGTGACATCCTGTTCTCCCGTGTTTGAAAACCCTAAAACGTCCCTACAGTCATCATAGCTATTCTTTAAAAATGTTCTTTTTTCATTAACGGTCTGTTATTAATATACTAGTTAGGGAAAAAGATTATTAATTTCCTTAAAAAGTTGATGACCAAAAATTATTAAAACAAAATATTATGACATGATTGTATCTATTAGTTTAAAGACATGCACATATGAGATATCATCGACTTTTATATGCAATTATGTATATTGCTGATGTAGTCTAGTTAGTCCAGTAGTGTATTATTACGAAGAGATGATTGATGGAATGATGTGTAATTTGCATCTACTCTTCTATGAAAAACTATGTAAGTTAATATTGTATCAATCTATATATACATTTTTGGAGACAATTATAAAAAAATTCCTGAAGTTCCCACTTATTTACAACTATGCCATTAAATTAATTTTTTTTAAAAACATAGATTGGGTTAGAATTTTAAAGGTTAACATAACAAGCCCAAATATTAACATAACAAGCCGAACCCAACTAACATAATCATTCCTTCGGTTTCGGTTGAGACAAAAAAAACAATAATAATTTTTAAATAAAATTACAAAAAGACAAGAAACATAATATTTACCCAAAGGCCCCCAACTAACACAAATTATTAAGTTTTCCTACCTTCTTTAAAGAATTGTTTTTAATACCTAATATATTATTACAAAGACATTTGATCCATACTAATAAGTAACAAATGCTATAAATCAAATAACCAATTATGCTAAGACCACACTCCACCATTTTAATCGAATTGCACAACTATAAATACAAAAGTGTTAAAATGATATATAAATGAAACAACCTAAATTATGTTTGACAAATTATAGTATACTAGATTAGGACCCGTGCTAGATCACGGGTTGAAATCCTTTTTATTGATATTATAATTTAAAAATAAAAATAATTTATATAATTGTTTTTAAAAGTTTTTTGGATAAAACATCATGCAATAAAATCATATGCTAAATATGATGACTTGAAAAAAACACCTATTTTGTAAGTTTATATTTTGAATTTTGTAATTTTATGTATGAGAAATGGTTATGTTTGTTCTTTGTTTTATTTTAATTTTTTAAATTGTTTGGTGAAAGTTTTTAATATGACTCGTGCTTAGGTAAGATTTTATTTTCAACTGCACAATAAGATCTCGGAAATCACGATTAAATGTAATATATTGCCAAGATTTTATTTCTTTTTATGCCTAACAGTATATTATATTTTTATGCCTAACCGTATATATTTTGTAACAATATATGGAATATTAAAGATTTTATTTTAGAAATTGTATAAATCATTGAAATATTCTTTTTAAGAAGGTTTTTTGGGATATTCTGAAGTGTATTTATATAGCCCACTGATTGACCACTTAATCTATAACTTTTTTTTTTGTAACCAACCTATATTTATTATATAATCTATTTTGTAACCAACTTATTAAAATTATATAGTCTACAAAAAAAGATTATGTACTTCCGTTTTATTATATAGGGGATTCATCTAATTAACAAAATCACAAAAACATACTCAATGTTTACTAAAGTAAAGTAAATTATTAGAAAAATAAGGATATTTTACATTTTTAACCCGCGGTCAAGCAATAAGTATACACATAAATATTATACAATACATAATATATTAGACGCTAAAAACAATAGTACATTTATAAAAATATAAAACATTTAGTTCACAAAAAAAAGCAAAAAAAAACACCATTTAGTTACATATAGATAAAATAATAAATAAATTATTTTATACATCCTTAAACAAAATTATAGCCCGCGGTGTACCGCGGGTGTATATCTAGTATTATGTTAATTTCAAACAAATTGCAAGTTTTGTTGTATATTGTGAAAACTTTGATTATAAATTTTTGATTAGTTCTATTAGGAATTGCATTTTCTCGCTAGATTTTTTATTTTCATTCTTTCCTTTTCTTTTAAGCTACTGAGTTTTTTTTTTTTTTTTTTTGAAAAAGTTAGTTAACTTAAATAGAAATTTATGATAATCATAGAGTCATAATCTTTTTTTTTGTCGTCCAAAGAAAAGAAAATTTTATAATTAATTTGTGGGCTAGCGTTAGAAACACAAATAAGAAGATCACAGGGGTTGAAGAGACAAAAACAGGTGAAACTGCTAATATATATGTTTTAAACGTATCAGTATGAAAACATTTTATTTCGCTCGATAAATAAATGACAACTTGAGAAGTTATCAGACGAAAATCAACATTAGAAGCTATATAGACGTCTGGTGGCTGGTGCAAATTTTTTTAGCATCAAATGATGTAATACGTAACGATTAAAATTAGAGTTAATTAAAATTTAGGTACCAAAACCACATAGCCCCTCTGAATTAGGCATTCATGAAACAATCTTCATTTTTGGGTACTTCTTTCTGGTAAAAATACACTTTCACCCTTCTGTTGATGACGTCATCTAGATGAGAAACGAAAGAGGAGAACACAATCTTCTTTCACCCTTCTTTCTTCTGAGCGATCCTATGCAAACCTTGGTTTGATTTCTCTATTGTCCGACTAAAAGTTACAATAGCTTTCCGTTGGTGAAGACGAGGTCTGTCAAAGCATCGAGATTTCCGGTGATGTCGTAGAGAGGTTTGTCAGAGATCTCGAATAGACTGTTCGTAATTAGGGTTCTGTCACGCCGTTAGAGACTTCCATGTCTTTTAATGGGACTGATAAGAACCAGAGTGAGACTCGCTGTGAACGGTATGGACAAAGCACTGATTGCAGCGAAGGACTCATACGAAAAGATGTACTTAATTGAGATTGCATTTGGTTTCTCTTTCTCTTCTTAGCAATATATTTTTGTCTTCTATCTTAAATTTGTTTGATTATTTTTTACAATTTCATATAGCTTTTGATGGATAATGGATTGATGACCCTTCCCGTAAGGATAATTTCTAGGTTTGTGAAAGTGAAGATGAGTATTGGAAAGAGCGTTTCTGGGGTCAATGGCTCTGTCACTCTGTCTTAACCCACTTCTAGTTTGCTTGAAATCACCAAAATCCAATTTCGGCGATTGAAGAAGAATCGTTTATGGCTTCACCTATGTTTTGTGAAGTCATCAACGATTAGAAATTCCAGTTGAAGGTAAGTAAAACAATGTTGTGTTCTGATTTTGGTTGGAAATGGAGCAATACATATATGAGGTTACCCACTTCTAGTTTGCTTGAAATCACCAAACTCCAATTTTGTTACTTGTTTTGTGCAATTTTTTGAACCTCTATGATGTATGTGACTCTCTAACCTTGTTTTTTTTTTTTAACTTGTTTCGGTTTCAACAATCGCCGAGAAACTCCTTTTCTCTGAAGGTAAGGGCATAATATTTGGTGATATATCATGGTTTTTGTGGTTTTTAACCATGATATAAGGAGTCTTTTAGTGTCTTTTGATGTGTTTCTAGGATGTTCTTGAGTCTTAACAGGTTTTCTATGATTTAGCATGGATGGGAGCATAATGGAGCTAAATAGGAAGATTTGGAGCTTAATCAAGCATTGAGGCTGAGCTGCAAAGTTGGGAGACGAATTTAGATGTTGCATCGACCGATGCATTAATAGTGTCGATCGATGCAGAGCCAAAAGAAGGAATTGGAAGTTTTCCCAAGAGTTTTGAAGATTTACAAAGCTGCCCCAAAGTTTTCCATATTTGCATCATTAGTCCCTGGACGTGTTTAGGAATATAAATAAGATTTTTATGGTCATTGTTTAGACCTAAGCTTTATTTTTCCCTGCAACTTTTGAGAGCAAAACCCTGTGAGAGATTTTAGAGAGTTTTTGGAGAGAAGAATCAAGACTCCTTCAGAGGAGATTCAGAACTCCTTTATTTCTTCCTTTACTCTTTTAATGCAATTTATTCAGAAGATGTTTTGTGTTTCATTGATTATGTCTGAGTAGATCTGCTTGTTAGGTTTAGGGTTTCTCATTAGGGATTTCATGGATTATTAGATTTGTTAATTTAGGATTTATTATCTTTCTTGTTCTTCACCATAGGTTGTTCTTAATGCTAGATCTTTGATTAGTCATCTGGATTTAGATCTTTTGATTATTGATTGATATGAGAATATAATTGATTTTCCTGACAAAAACCTTTGGTGAGCAAAATTACTTTTTTGTAAAGAGATTTAAATTAGTGATTTTGTGAACATAACTAAACCTGATTTTATTGCTGGTTTTTTACTTGAATTTTGCAAAGAGATTTGGATTTTCTGGTTTTAAAACTTAGATAATATTTGCAGTGAGAACTTATTTATTTTATAATTGTGTTTAGAGTTCAAGAACGGTGCTTAATTGTTGAATCATGCATGTTTAATTAATTGATCTGATTTTCCATGATTTCCTGAGAATTTCCCTAGGCCTACCGTTTATTCCTATTGATTTTACAACTCTTTTATTTTATGTTTTTGCATTGCAATTTACATTAATATTTATGTTTAGCATAGTTAAAAGATTATTAAGTACTACATTGAGCTCTTAATTTGAGAGAGTAGCTCTAGGGTATATTTGAGCATATCAAATTTTGTCGCCGTTGCCGGAGACTCTTTTGATTCACCATTAGATTAAAATCTTTGATTTTGTCTAAATTTTTATTTTTTTGTTTTACTCACACGCTTTTGTTTCTTTTCTCTTGTGTGTTTCACGTACATGCCTAAGCCTAGCACCAGGAAAAATCCTACTGGTCCAGTTGTTAAGCTTACAAACCAAGAGTTAGGACAACTAGAGCGTGAAAATACAAAAGCAGCCAAATCAACAAAGATGGTCAACACAATCATACTACAACCAGATGCGGCTGGAGTTTTGAGAGATCAAGAGGGCCATGTGCGCAACGAACTAGGCCAAAAACTAGATGCTGATGGGCAAGTTATTCAGGAAGAACCGGCTGTTGTTGATGAGAATGCAGATGGCGTCGATCGACGCAACGTCGGCATCGGTCGACACAATCAAGAAGGCATCGATCGACGCATTGTTGGCGTCGATCGACGCAATGTCGGGGCTGGTGCGAATGGAGCCGATATGGATGGTAACAACCAGCAGAACCTTCAGCCTAGACGGGACAACAATGGAGAGCTTGTCAAGACTCTTGCGGACTTCAACAGGCCAGACTTATTCTATGAGAACCGTTCCGCAATTGTCCCTCCTCCATTCCCAAGGAATGATTTTGAGCTGAAGACTGCTTACTTCGCCCTTGTTGGACAACGGCCATTCCAGAACTTGCCAAATGAGAAGCCGCTAGACCACATTGAACATTTTGAGGATATAGTCACAAGCATCAACGGCCAATGGAGTCACTGAAGACTACCTCTACTGCAAGCTTTTCCCCTACTCTCTTGCTGGGGAAGCTTCTCATTGGCTAAGGCAGCTGAAACCAGGATCTCTGACAACCTGGCATGACATCAAGGTGGCGTTTTTGAACCACTTCTATGATGATGCGATGTCTGATGAGCTGAGGATCAAGCTTTCCACCTTTAGACAGGGACCTACTGAATCTTACAAAGCTGCTTGGGTAAGATTCAAGGCATACCAGAGGGATTCTCTGCATCATGGGTTCTCAGAGGTGCAGCTGATTAGTATCTTCTTCAGCGGGATTGACTGGTGATATCAGATGGCTTTGGATGTTGCTAGTGATGGAAACTTCAAGACAAGGTACCCAGACGATGCTGAGAAGTTGATCGAAAGGCTAGCATCCAACAACAGCTCTAAGAATGCGGACCTAGAGCGGAAAAGAGCACATGAGGGTTATGACTCAAATCAGCTAGCTTCAGTTAATGCCAAACTGGATTCAGTGCACAATCTTCTTATGGGAAAGAAGTCTGTCCATTTTGCTGAAGATGTTGAGATTTTTGAGCCCAAGCCAGAGACTACAGAAGAAGATGTCAATTTTGTGTATGGAGCTGGATATCAGACACAAAAATTTGGCAACCAGCAGGGCAGCAGACCTTACAATGGGAACTCTTCAAGCTACACTCCTAAGCCGGATTACCAGAAGCAACAACAGAACACCGGCTTTACAAGGACTTATGGTAATTCTTCTTATCAGTCTCCACCTCCACAGACTTCTGAGAGTCGAATGGAGGCCATGCTTGATCAGATTCTTCAAGGACAAGAGCAGTTAACAGTGGACTTCAATGGGAAGATTGATTCTGTATACACTGAGCTGACTGGGAAGTTTGATGCATTAAATACTCATGTCAAGAAGCTAGAGAATCAAGTAATTCAGACTGCTGGGTCTGTTAAAAGACAAGAGGAACTTCTTTCTAGAAGAACTTAAAACCCCAAGCATGCTTGTAATGCGATTTTGGTGAAGGAAGAAGACAACCATCTCGTAGCAGATGTTGCATCGACCGATACACAGGAGCATCGATCGATGCAAACTCAACCAAGCGTCGATCGACGCAATGTCAGCATTGATCGACACCCCCCACAGACAGCTACGGCTTCTGTTCCAGTTCCACCATCCGATTCACAACAAGCTTATAAGCCTAAGGTTCCTTTTCCTAAGCCTAGGAGATCCAAACAAGAGATTGAAGAAGCTAGATGCAAAGCTATGATGGATAAGGTGATGATAGAAATGCCTTTGATTGATGCAGTCAAGTTTTCTCCTGGTATTAAGAGATATGTGAAGAGGATGGTCACTAATGGTTTGAGCCCTAAGGAAGGAGCACTGCTTACAAAGGATGTCAGCTCAATTATGTTGAAGCATAAGAAGCAGGAGGTGGTTGTCTCTGAGAAAGTGACTACAATGATTCAGAGTAGGATTGCAGAGAAGTTACCAGATCCTGGAAGTTTTGTGTTAGATTGCTCTATCTCCACAGGAAGGTTTTCTCACTCTCTTTGTGATCTTGGTTTCAGTATCAACTTGATGCCACATTCTGTTGCTGTGAGACTTGGGATGACAAATTTCAAGCCAACTAAGATCTCTCTTATCTTAGTTGATCGATCAAGAAGAATTCCTGAAGGTATCTTAGAAGATGTTCTGATTAAAATTGGAGAATGCATGATTCCCACTGACTTTGTGGTGCTGGAATATGACAAAGAGCCTTGTGATCCTCTCATCTTAGGACGCTCTTTCTTGGCTACAGTTGGTGCTATCATAGATGTAAAGAAGGGACACATATCTCTGAATGTGGATGATTTGGTCATGAACTTTGAGATGGACAAGCTGAGAAGAGCTTTCACTATTGATGGTCAAACATTTTCTGTGGAGATAGCTTCTGATGATGATCCGCTAATAGAGCTTCATGAAGACATTACTGCTGGGTATGTCAAAGAGTTGGAGCCTGTTGAGAAAGTGAGCAAGCAAGCTGTTATGCTTGAAGATTAGAGTGGAGATCATCTAATCAGTACTAGAGATCATGATGAGGTTTTGATGCATGACAAGTCGCTGGTAGATGACGTTTTTGTGATGGAAACACGGATTTCAGAGGAAAGCTGCAAAATCGTTGAAGAAACAAGAGTTGCAGGTCAGGCATCGATCGATGCAGCTGTTGCATCGATCGACACACTCCTTCCAGAGACGGCTCAGACTTGTCCAAAACCACAGATTCTCGCGTTGGATCCTTAACTGCAAGTCCTAGACCAGCTGTAAAGCTGAAATCTCACCATTCCACAGTCCATAACCCATAGGTAAAGCCAAGGTATGAATCTCCTTCTCCCAAACCTTCTCCATTCATCAATAAGAATTTGAAAGGTACAAAAACTGTTGTGCAGTTAACCAAGCCACGAGATTATCGTAGAGCGCTTGTTTCTTCTATTGATGATTTTGCAGGACATAAAAGAAAGCCACCCATACCTAAGTCCCGCCCTGGTCATGTTCCTCATGTCCCTTGTAGACCTCATTCATCTGCTGCGTACACACCACCTTGGAGGAAGAGGACATCCTCTCAGAAGCATTCACTACCATGTTCTGATCCACCGGATGCCTAATATCCGACACAGTCAAGCTAATGACTGAAAACAAGCGCTTAGTGGGAGGCAACCCACTGGTAGGATTTTCTTTTTCTTTTGCTTATCATTTTTATTTATTTTATTTTTGCCAATCTTAGGCTTGATAACACTGGGGACAGTGTTGTTTAAGTCTGGGGGAGGTTAGTTACTAACTATGTTTTTGTTTTTGAGTTTCAGTTGTGTCAGTCAAAACCATAAAGTTTGAGTCAAATTTTTCAAAATTTTTCTTTTTGTCTTTTGGGAATTATGATCTTGACTAATGATTTCTCTTATTCGGCTAACACTCTAATGATTATTTGTTTATGCTTGATCTCAGAACTGAAGCTTAGAAAGATTATGAGCCTTATCAACAATCCTGAAAGCCCTTATTCAATGGATATCTGATTGATCTAACATTGTCTCAACTTTTATCAGGATTTTAACCGGACTTAATCTCTTACTTTGGGGTTGGATATCAGTGGACTAGACTTCTTCTTCAGGCCATACAAGACAGTGCAATTTTTCAAAGTATGTCTTCCCTCTCTCTTCCCTTCAGTGCTTTAGAAAAAAAAAGATAAAAGATGAGATGATTTTGATCAGTTTAGAGAGGTAGGTAAATTACCTATGACCTTATTATTCTACTCTTGAGTCAAATGATCACACAAAGCTTGGAAGCGAGGGATAGGTAAATTACCAATGACCCCGGTATTCGCTTACACCTTTGATTTAAAAAAAAAAAAAAAAGAGAGAAAAATTGGGAGAAATCAGCTCCATAGAAGTGAGAAAAGGGAGAGAAAAGGAGATGTATGAAGAATGTCTTGGCCTGAAGAGAGTTCATATGCCACTGATCGATACACCAAAGTAAGAACTCACCTGTACTTGATTTAATATTGACTAATGAGATGACAATGGAGATTTCAGAGATTCCAAAGGATTGTGGGATTTGAGTAAGGAATGTTGATGCTTATCATGGTTGAGTATAAGAAGTAAGTTCTTGAGTCAGGTAAATGAAGAGTGCGAATAAGAATCATCATGCAGTTGAGTGAGTTCCCTGTTTTCAAACCTCTTTCACATGTCTAAGCTTATGTTTTGCTTGAGGGCAAGCAAAGGCTAAGTCTGGGGGAGTTGATATATCATGGTTTTTGTGGTTTTTAACCATGATATAAGGAGTCTTTTAGTGTCTTTTGATGTGTTTCTAGGATGTTCTTGAGTCTTAACAGGTTTTCTAGGATTTAGCATGGATGGGAGCATAATGGAGCTAAATAGAAATATTTGGAGCTTAATCAAGCATTGAGGCTGAGCTGCAAAGTTGGGAGACAAATTTAGATATTGCATCGACTGATGCATTGATAGTGTCGATCGATGCAGAGCCAAAAGAAGGAATTGGAAGTTTTCCCAAGAGTTTTGAAGATTTACAAAGCTGCCCCAAAGTTTTCCGTATTTGCATCGTTAGTCCCTGGACGTGTTTAGGAATATAAATAGGATTTTTATGGTCATTGTTTAGACCTAAGCTTTATTTTTCCCTGCAACTTTTGAGAGCAAAACCCTGTGAGAGATTTTAGAGAGTTTTTGGAGAGAAGAATCAAGACTCCTTCAGAGAAGATTCGAACTCCTTTATTTCTTCCTTTAATCTTTTAATGCAATTTATTCGAAGATGTTTTGTGTTTCATTGATTATGTCTGAGTAGATCTGCTTGTTAGGTTTAGAGTTTCTCATTAGGGATTTCATGAATTATTAGATCTGTTAATTTAGGATTCATTATCTTTCTTGTTCTTCACCATAGGTTGTTCTTAATGCTAGATCTTTGATTAGTAATCTGAATTTAGATCTTAGGATTATTGATTGATATGAGAATATAATTGATTTTCCTGACAAAAACCTTTGGTGAAAAAAATTATTTTTTTGCAAAGAGATTTGAATTAGTGATTTTGTGAACTTATCTAAAGCTGATTTTATTGCTGGTTTTTTACTTGAATTTTGCAAAGAGATTTGGATTTTCTGGTTTTAAAACTTAGATAATATTTGCAGTGAGAACTGATTTATTTTATAATTGTGTTTAGAGTTCAAGAACGGTGCTTAATTGTTGAATCCTGCATGTTTAATTAATTGATCTGATTTTCCATGATTTCCGAGAATTTCCCTAGGCCTACCATTTATTCCTATTGATTTTACAACTCTTTTATTTTCTGTTTTTGCATTGCAATTTACATTAATATTTCTGTTTAGCATAGTTAAAAGATTATTAAATTTATTGTGTGAATCTAGAGTTCTTGTGGATTCGATCCCTAAGTACTACATTGACCTCTTAATTTGAGAGAGTAGCTCTAGGGTATATTTGAGCATATCATTTGGTAATGTGCATTTTCTCACTGCGAATTAAACTGGTTTTCCTTTGGGTTCATTCATCTGTCTTGGATTTGGGGATAGTTTAAATACCATAAAAAAGTTATATTGGTTTTCTTTGGGTTTAGTCATCTGTCTTGGCTTTAGGGTTTAGTTTTGAACACAAACACGTCGTTAAATTCGTTTCCCTTGGGTTCTCATTCATAGATCTTGGCTTTAGGGTATATAGTTTTGAACACCACCACATTGAATTCATGTGCGTTCATTCAACCATCTCTGCTTTAGGGTTCATAGTTTTAAAGAACAACCTCCAAAAAAGTGAACACGCATCATCTCGCCTAGATGGACAAAATTTGAGATATCTCTAACATGTTCTGGTTTTCAAAGTTCTATACTCATAGTTAATTAGGTAAACTATGCTGATATGAATTTGTGTGCATTGCTCCCCAACACGGTCTCTTGAGTAAATGCTTGTTAACTTTCCTTCGCCTGTGTACTACTAGTAGAATTGGTTCACACAACAGGAATCGGAAAATTGTCCATGTTTTTAGATTGTTTTTGGGCAGCTTTGAAGGCCACCACTCTTGCAGCATTGGCAGCTGCAACCGCTCTGTTAACTCTCTCATCAACCTTGTCTACATCATCAATTAAACGTAACTAGTAAATAAGAATGAAGACAGAGTCGAACATCCATCAAGCTCGCTGGATTTTTTTTTGTGAAGCTTCTTTAGAAAAGGTTCCCTCTCTTCTTTTACGTCATATCCAAAAAATTCACTAACATACAAAGGACAAAAGAGTCATCAATAGTGATCTTTGTGTTTAATGTTATACCTATTACTATTGTAATGCCTAAATCTGAATCTCTCTCCTAAAAAGTACCTATTTTTATAAATTTCTCCTAAAATTATATAGATTACGGAAAAACTCTACAAATTTAAGAACAACAACAACCCATGAAAAATAAAATAAAAAGTACCTTCAAACTCAAGGAACTAACATTTATTTAAACAAAAATAGAACTTCTACTTTATAAAAAAATGGAACTTCTTAGTTAATTCACCTTTAACAAGGAAGTTTTATGTCAACTGGAGTTGTATTATATTATAAAACATACCATGTGTTTTAAAACAAAACAAACCATACCAGAACTTGTGGTTAGCTTAGTAAATTAGCCTTAAACATTCTTTTCCCATTCTAGCCTAAACCCTTTTAACAGCCTATACAAAAAATTAAAGCCCATTCTAGGCCCGTACAAAAACTCACAATCAAACAGCTGCTCCCTGTCTTTCTTCCCTGAATAAACCATCAAGCCACATAGGATGTCCCGAAGCCACATATGACTGCAGTCTTCCATCGTTTGTGACACTTTGTGCTATCAGTAGCTCCCTGTTTGAGACCGAGTTTTCCAAAGAATATTCCAGTCCTTACACCACCTTAGGGCTCTCCTTCCCTCCATAGATTGGTATCTAAATGAAGGCCACATCGTTGGCTTGGTAATCGCTTTTACCAAAACCTCACCCTGCATCGCAAAAATTACTTTCTCCATCCCATGGCTCCTCATGGCCTCTGCCCAGATTAAACCTTTCAACTGCGCTTCCTCTTTATCCTTCATCTCAGTGAAAGCTCTTACTATGAAGCAGAACCATTCCATCATGATTCCTTAGAACCCAAGCTACCCCCGCTAGCTTATTCCTCCTTGACCAAGACACCCCGACATTGCATTTGACCCAGTTCACCGCCGGTGCTTTCCATCCCTTGGCTTAACTCCTCCAGTTCTTTTGTCTGCGGCCCTTCCCTTCTCTCCCTCTTTCCCTTCCTCATCTTCCATAGGTTCCAGTATTTGGGCATCCCTCCATTCCATCCAGTCCTCCCTACTTTTTGAGAAGTTTCCGAGGCGTAAAACCCTTTCCTTCAAGAAATAAGGTTCTGTTTTCCAAATTCTCCAAATTGTCCAAGGGAATGAACACCTTAGTTCCTCGGCCAAACCTTATTCTTAATATTCAGCAGAAGGTACTGAATATTCGAGAAAACTGACCACAGTGGAACCCATACTCTGGAGAAGGAATTCCCGTAAGAGCCCAAATTTGTCTCGCAGAGGCATGTGAACAAAACATGGTTCACCGATTCGTCCACTTCTCCACATGTTTGACATCTCTCATGAATTCTCATACTCTTCCTTTTAGCGCAATGGCAATGCCCCACACAGGCCTTCCATAAGAAGACTTTTAACTTGGGGTCTGTATGTATGTCCCACACTCTCTTTTAGCTCATTAGTGGATGGTAACTGAGTTGCTTCCAGTCTAACTTGTTCATTAAGCGTTTGGGATGCAAGCCAGTAAGTCGATTTAACAGAAAAATCACCACTCTTGTTGTGTTTCCACGAGTAATAATCTTCCTGCTCAGTGACTGGTTTGATCTTTAAGATTCTTTGGATGTCTGCAGGGAAAAATTTCTCCCGAAGCTTCTGCTATCCCAATCTCTTCGGTTTATATCCAGCAACTCGAGACTCGCAAATTCGGGTTAAAGAAATCATTTCTTCTCCATGGAGCTCTCCAACCCTCTTCATCCTCAATCTACTCATCTATCCACACCCTAAATGAGGATCCATTTCCCACATTCTTCCTCAACCCTTTCACCAATAACTCTCTCCCAAATAGAATACTTTTCCAAGCATACGACGGTCTAGTTCCCACCGGTGCATCCAAAAGTTTGTGTGTGGGAAGTACCCTTTTGATAAGCTGTGCATATAAACTTTCTGGAAACTGTAAGATTCTCCATGCCTGTTTCGCCAGAAGAGCTTGATTGAAGGTCTGAATATCACGAAAACCCAT
This sequence comes from Camelina hispida, assembly GCA_023657505.1. NCBI lineage: Eukaryota > Viridiplantae > Streptophyta > Magnoliopsida > Brassicales > Brassicaceae > Camelina > Camelina hispida. Next base: position 24,631,789 of record CP094632.1, on the reverse strand, counting down.
TCCTCCTTGAGCCTTTGGCAAGCACATTCGATCCCAACTTACCCAATGAATTTTCCTTGCGTGCTCTTCCTACTCCACCAAAATCAGCCATTATACTAGCTAGGTTACTGCACGTCGTCTTTGGGAGTTTAAAACAAGACATCCCAAACACCGGCATTGCGAGGGCCACTGATTTAAGAAGTATCTCCTTTCCTCCTTGAGACAAGAACTTTGTGAACCAATCCGACAGTTTGCTCTTTAGTCGTCTTTTAGGTATCCCAACAGTTCCACCTTTGATCCACTGAAGCATTCTGGTAGACCTAGGTACACTCCCGTTCCTCTTCTTTGAGGATCCCTGTCTGCCTCGAATACTCAGCTTTACTGCAGGATCTACATTTGCACCAAACGTTATTGCCGATTTGCTTAGGTTGATCACTTGTCTGTTGCATTTCCGTACTTTGCCAGCGTATCTTAAAGGAAAGCTACTTGATCCAAGGTTGCTTTGCACATGAACAAACTATCATCTGCGAATAGCAAGTGATGCACCTCTGGTCCCCCTTTTGAGAACTTTACTCCTTGTAATTTCCCTTTGCCCTTTATTTAACAAATGAGATAGCCCTTACGTACATAACACAACAGGAACGGAGATAAAGGGTCTCCTGCCTTAGACCCCTCTGGTTTGATCATTCCAAACGGCTGGTCATTTATCAGAACTGAGTAAGTGACCGTAGTAACACATTTCATTAACATTGTTACCCATCCTCTGTTAAACCCCATCGCCAATAACAAGGCTCTCAAGTAACTCCACTCCACCCTATCATATGCTTTTGACATATCTGTTTTCATAGCTAGACCTTGAGCAGAAATTTCTTTATGAGCTGATAGGCTGTGGACAATTTCGTGTGCCACTATAATGTTATCCGAAATCAATCTTTCTGCTACAAAAGCTGATTGATTAACAGATACCAGTATAGGGAGGATAGGCTGCATTCTCGCTACTACAATCTTTGAGATTGTCTTATAGAGGACCGAACACAGACTTATCGGTCTTAAATCCTTCATCTCCGTGGGGTGCGGCGTCTTTGGCGAAGGCACAGATGTGTATAATTCCATTCTACGGGAAAAATCCTGACTCAAAGAACGCCATGATTTCCTTTGTAACCTGCTTCCCCACTACATCCCGTATTGTTGAAAGAACATAGCCGACATTCCATCAGGTCCGGAGCCTTTAATGCTTACGTAGAGAAAATAGCAGATTTAATCTCTTCTTGTCACCTTCTCCATTAGTCTAGAATTCATATCCTCTAAACCTTGGCTGGAAAATCTGAGAACCATGCCTGAAAGCTCTGTGGGTTTGATGACTTGAATAACTTGTTAAAGTACTCCGTAGCCACCTCCCCTTTGCAGCTTCGACTTCTTCGCTACTCCATTGGTATCATTAAGGATCTCTATCCTTTTTCTTGCTCTATTCCCTTTAACTGCTCCATGGAAGTATTTCGAATTCCTTCCCCGACCTCAACCAACTTTTCGACTTCTTTGACTCAGTAAACTTCTTCCTCCTTATAAGCTTTACTCAGTTCTCTTTTTAGGATATGAACTTTATTCAAATGTGGCCATCTCTCCGATTGCACCTTTTCGAGCTGCTTCGCATTGATGTATTTTGATTTTTGAATTCAGCGTATTCCTTTTCCATGAGCTCGTGCCTTTCTGCAGTCTCTTAGTCTATGAGAGACCACAAATCCATCATTTACATTTTCCGGCTTCCACGCTTTTGAGATAGCCTTTTTAACTTCCGCTTTATGTAAGAATCTCTTATCAAAACGAAATTGGCCTTTGTACGCATCCTGAGAATTCATCAGACTAAGCAGAACAGGGCGATGGTCAGACCCTCTCATCTCCAGAAAACCTTGGTTAGACGCTGGGAACGTCTCTGTCCACTCCTTGTTCCCAAAAGCTCTATCTAGCCTACTCTGTATCCAGTGATCTCCTCTTCTTCCTGCCCAGGTGAACCTGTTGCCCGAGCTCGGAAGTTCCACCATCCCCGACTGCTCTAGCATTTCTGCAAAGGGTTTGAACGAGTTATCACTTCTCCTTGGGCCACCTATTTTTTCTCCATTGTGCAATATGGCGTTGAAATCACCTATCATGCACCATCGATCCCTTCTACCAACCCCCAGCCGGGCTAATCTCTCCCACACCTTACTTCTCTTACTATCCTCTGGATCCCCATAAACACACGAGAGGTAAAAATTTGAAGACCCAAACTGCACTTGAACATCTATCAGGTTCTTATCCTCCGTTAAGAAATTTAACTGTACACTACTCTTCCACATTATCGCCAGACCCCCACACTTACCAACCGGTTCTACTGTAGATAATCTATCATACCCTAGAGACATTGTATATCACACAAGTTATCTCTACACTGCATAGTCTCCATTAGAAACAAGACTTCAGGGAAATGCTTTTTTCGCAATTCCTTGAGCCTAGGAATCACCAAGTCATGAGACCGTCCCACTCCTTGGCAATTCCAGCTAATGATGCTCATTACGAATTGGGCGATCCCTCATTTGGGATCACCTTCGTAGTTTCAAGCTTTTTTATTTTTGCAGTGCTTGGACCTTCGTCTTCTGCTTTTCTTTTGTCATTTCTTCCTTTACTTTGTGTCCCCTGCTTCCCCTTTTCTCCTCCATTTCCTTCCTTTTCCTTTTGTTTGAATTTTCTGACTCTTTGAGGGAGCCGCTTTCTAGCCTTTGTCTTTTGTGGGATAGAGCCGGAAGTTCCAGCCTCAAAGAAACCAGAACTAAACCCCGTTCCTCTATCCTGAAAAGGTTGAGCCATAGCTAGAAAGGACCCCAACTCTAACCTTTGATTAGTTTCTGAATCTCCTAACCAAGTTCTCCCCATACTCTGCACCAACCCCGAGATTCTGACTTGTGTCTCCTCCATCTGACCTTCCTCTGATAACTGAACTCCCTCTTGAGTTTCAAAACCAAAGACTCTTCCCTTGTCCTTATTAACATCCAAATGCACAACTGGCAAAGATTCCAACCTCAGAATTGTCTTCTTTGCTAACGGATCCTGCTCCACCTCCCTTATTGATTTCTTAATTCTGTCCACTTTCACTTGCCTCACCTCATTTGTATCAGTTAACATATATTGTCCCATTCCTTCTAGCACCTCTGATACTATCCTTTGACGACCTGTTAACGGGTCCAACCCTACCTGATCTTCCCTGAGCACTCCGTACAGGGGATCTGTCTCCTTCGAGAAAAGCTGGTTTTGGTGCTCTCGGGATAGGGTTTCCCGCCCTTCAGCTGCTGCCAAAACTTCATTCCTCTTTTTCACGATTGGGCAAGACTCTCTTTCGTGAGTCAACCTCGACATTCATAGCATCGCTTCGCACTTTCTCATCTGAAACTTTACCATTGTGGAACTTCCATCGTAAAGTTACTTCTTTTGACCTACGCAACGGTCTAGCTACATCGAATAGAACTTTTACCCTTACTCTTGCGTCTGAGGCTTACTCGGATCAAAAGCCACTTCCTTCACTTCTCTATTAATTCTCCCAAAGCCGTGATCGCCTCTGCTGTGTAGTAATTCACGGGGATATTCCGATCTGAACCCACAAAGGTATGACACTGTAAGTAATTTGCTGGGGGTTTTCAAACCATCTATCCACTGATGACCAATCATTATACGTATGAGCTCCTTTAGCTAAAACTTCTTCCAAATCGTGCTCCGAATTGAAAATGAACTGGAATCTTTCATTTGATAGAGCCACTCCTCTCATCCTTCCCGGTTTCGCCATTTCCTCGGCATCACGAAATCAGATTCTTCATAGGTTGACACTCGGATTTAGCGTCCTACCAATTAAGCTGATAGCATTTCTCTCCATAGACATAAATTCTGGTCTATCCGGCATCACAAACGGCCGCTCCTCTTCTTCCTCTAAGGACATCGCCATAAGCGTCTTATCCATAGCCGAAGACATAGTTACTTCCCAAACTCTTAAAACTCTTCTTTCTTCGGATACACCCACTCGAAACTTTACTCTCTCTACCAAGGAACACACCCTAGCTAGAAAACCGCTCCACGAAGTTGTTCCCCCTTCCAAGACAGTCAGATCGACTCTTTTTGCAAACTTCGCGAAGAACAAACCCTAAAGCTCTTTAAGATTTGATGAAAAAGGTACTGAAACGAGATAAACAGGATATTGCGGCTGAAAGGAAAGTGTTTTTCCAGTCTAAAAGTTCTCTTCTTACCTTAATGGAATACTTGGTTAGAGAGAGGTCTTAAGATCCAAATAAGGGTGGTCTTGTGGAATTTTTTTAAAATGACTGACAACTCTGCCAACCGTGTGATTGTGTCTCTTTAACAAGGAAGTTAAAAGGCCACTTTAGTGGACGGGGACAAATAAAAAAGTGAAAAGATAGCCATGTGTTTTAAAGCGATCATGATTAATATAGAGAAATTATGGTTTCTAGCAGAAATTGGTAGAGTTAGCTTTATTACTCAACAACTAAAAGCCACTAAAAATACGTATTATTTCTTCTAAAAGACCAAAAAAATGGAGTACAAACCAAGTAATGAGCCTTGCAGAAAGACATGTGAGGTAGGGCGTGATAAAGGCCCAAATGGAGTGTACTGCGGTCCCTACACTTTTTGTACTTAATATATTTGTGTATTTCACTGTTGGGATTTTCCCGCGCAGAAGAAGGACCAGAAAACGAATGTCTCTTGACTCTTCCTTTTTTTTTTTCTTTTTTTTGGTCAAAAGTCTCTTGACTCTTTCTAATTTATTAGTTTTTGTCTTTTAACCAAAGAGACGATGCAACAAAAACTAACCAAAATATTTAAAAAAAAAAAAAAATACTCAGCTTTGGAACCATCGACTTTGACATACACCCAGTTGTCTCATTTACACGCACCAACACCATAATTAAAATTTTATTTAATTTAACTCGTCTAAAATTAGTTATTTTTCCAACAACATTATTATATGAATAAAAGTGTGGTAGACAGATCTGAATAAATAAAATCTGATTTTTTTTGGTTTTCAATACACACGGACCAGTGGATTAAAAATAGAACAAGTCAAATAATAGAAGAAGAAGAAGCTGACGTGGAGGGTAAAGAAGGTAATATTAGATTTCTGTAAAGGGCAGAAAAGGAAATATAAAGATACCTCGTATACCCACAAACCAGAGAGAGAGTAAAGCTTCTTCTTCACTTTTTCTTCTCCGTTTCTTCTTCCCGAGGAAACGACGACTGACTTCGTCTCGTTGTTTCAATTGAAGAAGACGAAATCGAGACTCAATTTCAACGAAGAAGAGTGGAGCTTTCTCGATGGAATCACATTCGTCCTCGTTATCGTCGTCTTCTTCTCCTTCTTCTTCTCCTCCGTCGTCGTCATCGTCGGAGAGTTGCTGTGTAAAAGTGGCGGTTAACGTTCGTCCTTTGATCGGAGACGAGATAACTCAAGGTTGTAGGGAATGTGTTTCCGTTTCTCCGATTACGCCTCAGGTGAGTTTTTTTTTTTTTTGGTTTTGGAGTCAGTTTCGTCTCTGCTCCTACGTCGTTTTAAGTTTCTTTTTATTTTTTGCCGATGGTGTTTAAATGCGACCGTCGTTGTTCACCACTATTCATGGATCCGGATCAAATCTCTGTTCTCTAACTCTGACACATTCATTTAATTTTGTGTTTTTCTTATAAAACAGTGTCAATTTTTATTTTATTTTTACTATATAAATAGATAAGGGTATATAATGCTACTACTCTGTATTGTTGTGATTGATAAGTCAATGAGCATTGTTTAATAATGTATTAAAATACCATATTTTTCATGGGATTTTGATTGAACGAACCCAAACAAAGATTATAACTAATACTTAACTTAACTTGGTTATTGGAATGGGTTTAACATAAGCTTTTGTGCTTTTTTTTTTGGATGGTGCAGGTGCAAATGGGAACACATTCTTTCACATTTGATCATGTATATGGAAGTAATGGTTCTCCATCTTCCTTAATGTTTGATGAATGTGTTGCTCCTCTTGTTGATGGTTTGTTTCATGGTTACAATGCTACTGTGCTCGCTTATGGTCAGGTACATACTGAAATTGTTTCTCATATTTTGGATTAAGAATTGGTTTTTTTCTTTCTTTAACATTTGAGTTACTCAACTTTTGCAGACAGGATCTGGAAAAACATACACTATGGGGACTGCTTTTAGAAATGGTACAAGCAATGGTTTGATTCCTCAAGTTATGAGTACTTTGTTCAACAAAATTGATTCAGTAAAGCACCAAATGGGGTTCCATTTACATGTCTCTTTCATTGAGGTATCAAACTCTTATTCTCATCACATTCTAACTCATAAGACATGAACATATGTAGAACTGATCAGTCTGCCTTTGCTTGGATATTAACTGAATGATCTTCATATGTAGATTTTAAAAGAAGAAGTTCTGGATTTGCTGGACAGTGTGCCATTTAACAGACTGGCCAATGGAACCCCTGGAAAGGTTGTTCATAGTAAGTCACCAGTACAAATTCGTGAATCACCTAATGGGGTCATAACACTATCCGGTGCAACCGAAGTTCCCATAACTACTAGAGAAGAAATGGCTTCCTGTCTAGAGCAAGGATCTCTAACCAGGGCAACTGGGAGCACAAATATGAATAATGAGTCGAGGTGAGAACCTCTATATTCAGGCTCCACCATAAGAAGCAATACGTTGCTTAACTTACAGTTACAGTTAATTATGCTTAGCCAGTGGTAAAATGTAGTTATACTGAACATTACAATAAATGATGTTATATAACTTATATCCATAAGAAGAATGCTTAGCCAGTAAAATGTATATATATATGGGAAAGTTAGAAATGGTAAAATAGGCATCATAAACAGTTCGTCCATTAAATGTTCGTTTCTATATCCATGATAGAGTAAAACTTCTTCTTATACAGTCGGTCACATGCCATCTTCACGATCACCTTAGAACAGATGCGCAAAATCCCTTCAACCGCGGTGGTTAAAGACACCATAGATGAAGATATGGGGGAGGAATATTGTTGTGCCAAGCTTCACCTGGTAGATCTTGCTGGATCTGAAAGAGCTAAACGAACAGGTTCAGGCGGTGTTCGGTTAAAAGAAGGTTGGAAAAACTGATATTACATCTTACATCCTTTTGAGAACGTTGACTTACATTTTATATAACCCAATTCTTCTCTGTTCTCTGAAACAGGAATTCACATCAATAGGGGGCTTCTTGCACTTGGTAATGTCATCAGTGCGCTTGGGGATGAGAAAAAACGAAAAGAAGGTGCTCATGTTCCTTACCGTGATAGTAAACTTACTCGGTTATTGCAGGTTAATTTCTATTTTTGCACTTCTAGATTCCAATATGTGTAGCTACTTATTATCCCTATAGGTAGAATTTGTAAGTGTATTATTGGCTTTTAGTGTAAAAATTCCATTAACGGTGCCCTTTACATTACTGCAGGATTCTCTTGGTGGAAATAGTAAAACGGTCATGATAGGTAAACTTCTACGTTGTATGAGCTAATTTCCTGAAAGCCTCATATCAGCTCACAAATTCAACTTTCTCTGTGTTTGTGTTATTCTTGTAGCTTGCATCAGTCCTGCTGACATCAATGCTGAGGAAACTCTTAACACTCTCAAATATGCAAATCGTGCTCGGAATATCCAGAACAAACCTGTTGTAAGTACCGAGGAACAATCTTAGATGAGCTTTTAATTTTTCTGCCAACAAAGCTCCACTATCAGCTAACAAAATTTGAAGTACATGAGGCCAAAAAAATAGTTTACTAACAGGAGAGGCTTCTTTATTTTGGTGCACAGGCGAATAAAGACTTAATATGTTCTGAGATGCAAAAGATGCGTCAACAGCTACAATATCTACAAGCTGCAGTTTGTGCTCGTGTGGAAACCCCATCAGAAGAAGTGCAGGTATAACTTCTGCTGATATTCTTCAGAAGGTTTATAAACTTCTCATCAATAATAATAGTATATAGTTCGATTTTCAAGGTTATGCGAGAGAAAATCATGAAGCTAGAGTCTGCCAATGAAGAGCTTTCTCGAGAACTTCACATCTATCGCAGCAAGAGAGCTACCCTCGATTATTGCAGTCTTGATGCACAGGTAATTTCTGTATACATTAGGCAATCACAATAGATTTATTTGGCACATTTCTTCACTGCTGAAAACATGAGTTGTTATTTTACCTTAGGAAAATGGTGTAATTTTTCCAAAAGATGATGGCCTTAAAAGGGGTTTTGAAAGCATGGATTCAGATAATGAAATGAGTGAAGCAACATCAGGTTTTTGGACACGGGCTTCTCTAGAAACTTATTTCCATCTGCAATCTCCTATCCTTACTTTAGCTTGAATTTGTTTCTGATTAAAGGTGGAATTTCTGAAGAAATTGGTGCAGCAGAAGAGTGGGAACATGCCCTTAGGCAGAATAACATGGGAAAGGAATTAAATGAACTAAGTAAACGTCTGGAGGAGAAAGAGGTTTCTTCATTACTCATCTGAAACTTTCTGTACCTGTTAATTAGGATAGGATTATTTTGAGAATCTTATGATTTTTTTCATATTTGCAGTCTGAGATGAAAATATGTGGGGTTGGAACTGAAACTATCAGACAACACTTTGAGAAGAAAATGATGGAACTTGAAAAAGAGAAAAGAACTGTACAGGTGAGACAAAACATTCTAAATTCTCTTGTTGCTATTTTATGTATATAAGATAGCCGAGTCATGAGTAACGTCTACAGGTGGAGAGAGATCTATTGTTGGCTGAAGTTGAGGAACTAGCTGCTAGTTCGGATAGACAAGCACAAGTTGCAAGAGATAACCATGCACAAAAACTAAAAGCACTCGAGACACAGATTTCAAATCTTAAGAAGAAACAAGAAAATCAAGTTGAGGTCTTGAAACAAAAGCAAAAAAGTGAAGACGCAGCGAAGCGTTTGAAAGCTGAAATACAATACATCAAGGCTCAGAAGGTTGCGTCTTGTTCAGCTGTGTTATCGGATTCCTTTTCTATATTACTAGTTCACATAATCTAGCTGTACATTTTGACTTTTATTCTGTTTTTTTGTTATCCAGGTTCAACTACAACAAAAGATGAAACAAGAAGCTGAACAATTCCGGCAATGGAAAGCTTCTCAAGAGAAAGAGTTGTTGCAGGTACTTTATCTATATCCACTTCATCACCTCTTTATTGTCCGTCGAATCTTTAAAGTTGAACTGATCTCATGTTGCACGTTTTAATTGTTTTTGCATAGCTTAAGAAAGAAGGAAGAAAAACTGAGCATGAAAGACTTAAACTTGAAGCTCTCAATCGACGTCAGAAAATGGTAAGAATCTTATGAAATATTTTTCTCTTTCCTGCTTGAGAGAATCACTTACTAGAATTATCTAATCCTAGTGCAAATATAAGAATCTCAAGAGAAAATGTATCTGGATGTCTTGCAGGTTCTTCAGAGAAAAACAGAGGAAGCAGCAATGGTTACCAAAAGACTTAAAGAGCTGCTAGAAGCCCGCAAGTCTTCAGCACGTGATATATGTAACTTTTATGCCGAAACACACCTTGTTTTGTACTTGTTTCGATTATAATCTTTTTGCTTCTTCTTTTCCAGTGACTACTAATGGTCAACAACCAACTAGACAGGTATCAAGAACTCCTAATTTAGATATGGATTTGTCATCTTGCACAAGTATCAACTGTTTCTTTTCTTACCCTTTGCAGATGAACGAAAAAAATCTTCGGAAATGGATTGATAACGAGCTAGAGGTTGTGACAAAAGTACATCAAGTTCGTTTTCAATATGAAAAGCAAATTCAAGTGTGCGTCTTCAAAAACTCTGTTTCAGTCATGTTGTTAACTGCAAACTTTCTCCCAGAGTGTTTCTAATCAATAATCTACTCTTGTTGCATATAGCCGAGCTGCATTGGCTGAAGAATTAACCTCGTTGAAACAAGAGATGGAGTTTCCTTCAAGTCCCCATCAAGAGATAAATGGACAGTTCAGGTACAACTATGAACATGCCTCAGTAGCGTAAACTATGAAGTTGCTTGGCAGTGAATTGATTCACTCTATGACCTGTTTATCTTTTTCTTGATGCGTCAGATTTTTATCACCAAACACAAGATTGGAGAGAATAGCTTCTCTTGAGAATATGTTGGATGTTTCTTCAAATGCTCTCACAGCCATGGCCTCTCAGCTCTCAGAAGCAGAGGAAAGAGAGCATAGCCTACATGCTAAGACTCGGTGGAACCACGTTCAGTCCATGACTGATGCCAAGTATTTGCTTCAATATGTGTTTGATTCTGCTGCTGAGGCAAGGTAAATAACTCTTAAACCCGAACAGGACCTAAACTATGCTTCTTTCCCACACATGGGAGGTTGATTATGTCTTGCTACTTAAAACAGGTGCAAAATTTGGGAGACAGATAGAGACATCAAAGAGAAGAAAGAACAACTCAATGACCTCCTCTGCTTATTACAGCTATCCGAAGTCCAGAACAGAGAAATCATTAAAGAGAAAAAGACAAGGGAGCAAACAGAGTCCATAGCGCTGGCTTCATCATCATACTCGGTTTGTAAACTTAATCCTTATCTCCAAACTAAACTCTTTTTGGGGGATTTCTCCTTAAAAGTAAGCAAAAATTACTTCTTGCAGGGAAGTTCAAGAGGTTCATCAAAGCACTATGGAGATAATAATGCAAGTGACCCATCATCTCCATCTTCTTATCATCGAGCAACAAAGCATCTCAAATACTCTGGGCCAGGTATAGTCAATGTGTCAGTGAGAGAATCAGAAGCTTTATTAGAAGAGACGAGGAAGATGAAAGCAATGAAGAAAATGGGACAGAGTGGGAAGCTATGGAAGTGGAAGAGAAGTCACCATCAATGGCTGCTTCAGTTTAAATGGAAATGGCAGAAACCATGGAAACTCTCAGAGTGGATAAAGCATAACGATGAGACCTCTATGCTCTTCATGTCTAAGACTCATGATGACGATGATGATCACTCGTGGAACCGACACTCAATGTTTAAAGGTGCTTAAACATGACCCTTTAGTTTTTTTCTGTCAACAGATTTAGATTTGGTCCATGTGGGTTGTTATACCGAAGCTTAAGAACATTGTTATACTTTCAATACAAAAATTCGTTGATATTATGATTGACTAGTACAGAGATGACGATTTGCAATCAATGGCTGGAGTAGAGTGCAAGGATATGAATGTAACTGTGTTTGATAGTTTTCTGAAAATGTTAATAGAAACTCTAAAGTGTTAATTGCTCGATCCCAACCATATCTTCATTATTTCTATATCTTGATTAGTTGTCTCCACCGTTCAATCTTGATCTCATCGATATTCCAGTACCACCAAGTTAATCCTAACGGTTTCTGCTCTTTCTAAGGCCAAAATTTTTGAAGAACCACTCCGGCTTGTATGAAGCAATGACTTGTGCTATTGCCAATCCAAACAACACCCCAAGAGCATATCCTATAGCCACTGCTTTCCAGCTCAACACCTCTCCTTCTTCTTCTTCTTCTTCTTCTTGCGCGTATCCGTTTGCGTTCACGAGATCACACCGTGGCAGTGGATAACCGCAAAGACCAGAATTGTTCAAGAACTTCTCCCGCGGAAAAGTCTCGAATTGACCAACCTCAGGAATCTGACCAGAAAGATTATTGTTGGACAAATCGATTTCCGTAAGCATAGTAAGCGCTGACATCGCCAGAGGGATGTTCCCGTCGAGCTTATTGCTTGAAAGATCAAGAATGTTTAAACCTCTCAGATCACCTACTTCGTCTGGAATCGAACCAGATATAATGTTATGACCCAAATTGAGGACAAACAGGTAACGCATCGAACCAATCTCCTTCGGTATGTAACCAGACAACGTGTTATAAGACATGTCCAAAAACATCATTGAACCGTCGTTATCAAACATGGGCGAAGTATGACCTCCATAGACTCTGGTGAAGTTACAAGGGCTCCTCGTAGAAACCCGGTTAAGTTGCTCCGTTCTGATTCCTTGAAACTCAAGCAACATACCAGCTCCGTGACACTGTTTCTTCATCCCATCGTTTTTGATGTAAACGTACCTCTTACCCGCCATAAAATTCGTAGCGACGTTCCCGGATTGTTTGAACATTTCAGCCGGGATCGTTCCGTCGAAGGAATTGGTGTTGAGATCGAGCCAGACTAAGCTTTTGCAGTCACCGAGCTCAGCTGGAATGTTCCCGTGTAACGTATTGTTGCTTAGATCGAGGATGGCGAGATTCTCTAACCGGCCAATCCAGTTTGGAATATGACCGGTTAACCGGTTATTCGACAGAGAAACCCACATCAGTTTGGTACAGTAACTTAAACCGGAAGTGATTTCACCGGTTAAGTAGTTGAAATCGAGAATCAGAGTCTCTAAAGTCTTGACATACATGAGCTCCTGAGGGATCTCACCTTCTAACATATTCATCCATAGCTTCAGATCTCGAAGCTTTAACAAAGAGCCTAAGCTCGAAGGAATGGTCCCGGAGAGGTAGTTGAAGCTTAGGTGAAGCGAAACGAGCTCAGTACAGTTGCTTAAACTAGGTGGAATCTTCCCCGTGAAGAGATTGTTCTGTAGGTAAAGCTCTTGGAGAGTGTTTTTAGGGTTCCGGCAGAGATTTGGGAGAATCGAACCGGAGAAATTGTTAGAGCTTAGATCTAACGTTAGCAATGAAGCGGAAAAATTCGTCAGAGATTCCGGTAATTCGCCGGAAAACTCGTTGAAAGACAGATCGAGTACCTTGAGACTTCTCATCTTCAGTAACGTATCAATCGGTAACGTGCCGGAGAAGTTGTTACTCGACAGCACTAGTGATTTCAGGAGAGAACAAGAACCGAAGAATGGAGGAACCGTGCCGTGGAAATCGTTTCCAGAGAGATCGAGTCCGGTGAGTGTATCACACGCGCCGGAGAGAAACTCAGGGATATCGCCGGTGAATTTGTTCTCAGCCAGAGAGAGGTGTTGGAGGCTTTTAAACGGTAATGGAGGGCTTGGTCCGACGAATTGGTTACCGGAGATGTCAAGATGTTGCAGAGCGGAGCAAGAACCAAAGCTAGTTACAGGACCCGATAGATAGTTTCTTGATAAATCCAAGTTGGTTAAAGAAGCAGAGCAATTGAAGGCAGCAATGGAGCCATTGATGTGTGAGTTTGAGAGAAACAGAGACTCTAATCCGGTGAGAGACATTAGAAATGCAGCCACAGCATTGAATTCTACGTTGAGAGGCCTAGAACTGAGATCAATGGAAGTAACCTTGTCGTCTCTGCAAGTAACGCCATCGAAGGTACACGGGTTTTTGTTGGAAGACCAGTGTGGGAGAAGACTCTTGTCAGGAAGAACGTTTTTGAAGTTTATAAGCTGATGGACTTCTCTGTACAGAGACTGTGATGGTGAAGCTTGAAATGAAAGAGAGAAGGAGACGAAGCAGAAAAGAGTTGTTATAGAGAGAAAGAAGCTTGAAATAATCTTCATTCTCAAGACTTTTTTTGGAGAGAAAGTTGTGGAAGTAGAGAAGATGAAAGGGAATCTAGGGTTTTTTCGGTTCCACCATTAGAGGGGAAGTGGAAGCTCTAGAGAGAGAAAGAGATTTAGAAAAGCTTAAAGAGAGTAGAGTAGTAGAGAAGACAGTCAAAAGCAGAAAAGGGAAGATAAAAGGAGGTATCCTTTATCAAATGGTGAAGTGGAGATTGGTCAAAGCTTCCCGGTGCACTCACACCTGCCATGTTACCTCTTCTTCTGATTATTAGTATAAAAATATTGATTACTACATGTGTTCAAACAGAAAAAAAAAAAAAAAAAAAAAAAAAAAAAAAAAAGAATGCAAGATGATTGATACAGGTAATAAATTTATCGCATAAGCTGAGTTTGAAAAGTGAGGTCTTTGCCATGAGAGGTGTTTTTTACATTTAATTAACGTGAGATTAGGCCGGATGGGAATCAAGTCTTCCTATTTACCCTTTTAAAACTCATTAGACTTTTATTGAATTATTTGTAGGGAATTTTATTGAAAATGCCATTTTCAAAACTAAACTTGTGACAAATGCCACTTTCTAATTTTTCTTTTTGAAACTGCCATTTTTTGTTTTATGGCATTAATAAAAATACGATTTTACCCTTGAATGAAATCTGATTCAAAACATAAATAATATATATAAATTGATGTGAATCAATTTTGTCCATCGATGAGTTCATCATTATTGTCTATCGACTGTTGTCATATGAGAATTCATCTGGGAATTTATCAATGTTGTCCACCGGAGAATTCATCAGTGTTGTCCTTCGATTGTTGTCCTCGGGGAGTTCATCATGTTGTCCATCAGGAGGTTCATTAGTGTTGTCTACTGATTATTGCCTCGGGGAATTCATCACTCTTGTCCATCAGGTGAGTTCATCAAAATCAGTTATTGTCTTCCGGGAGTTCATCAATGTTGTCCACCAGGAAGTTAATCAATATTGTCCATCAGTGTTGTCTATCGGGTAATTCATCAGTCTTGTCCATCTGGGAGGATAAAGCAGTGTTGTCCACCGATTGGTTTGAAGAACTGCATGAAAGACTTGTGAAAATTGAGTGAACAACAAGTTTTTAAAAAAGAAATGGACATATTTAGTCTCTAGATCTGGTCCATCAAATCTGGTATATCGGATCTGGTCCACCGAAAAAAATAGATCAGATATCAGATCTTGTTCATTAAAGTTACAGAAAGAAGGAAATAAACAAAAAAACTCAAAAAAATATATGAAGGTTTCCAGAGAGAGAGAGATGTAAGAAGATGAGTATTGAAGATGAGAGAGATGAGAAATCAAGCCTCGATTCTTCACTGGTTTGGTCTCCACTATTACAATCAAGTTTTTAGATTTTTCTGATCCGGTGATTTATTTGTTGTTGAAGAAAGAAAGAGGACAGAAGAAAAGAGAGAAAGAAAAAGATGAAAGATCGAGAGAAAGATGAGAGATCTGAGAGAGGAAAGAAAGGAGGAAAAATAAAGGATTTTTTTGTCCTTTTTCAATAGATTAAAGTGGGTCCTATGGCATTTGAGAGAAGTAAATAATGAAAGTGGCATTGACGATAAAGATTACCACTGTTCATGGCAGTTTTAATAATTTTCCCTTATTTGTATATATTTTACCCAACCACCTATATATCTCTTCTCATATCACAATATACAAGTGTAATTTGCTATATGGTTGTTGGTGTAGTTTTTATTTTTTTTCCTATACGCATATATTTTTTTAGCTAATCTTACAGTTTTGGTGTCACATGTTATTACATCGTATATAAACTTCAACTACAGAAAGAAGAAAAAGAAAAAGAAAAAGTAAAGTAGAGTGGATTCCGGATGATCACTAGCTTGACTTGTTGGTGGGACTAGTGAAAATTATTGGATCAAAAGTTAAGTTCAAATGATTATCATAAATCCGAGGCTTTTGAGATTCTGTCCTCATATACTTACTTATTTTAAGACTGAGTTTGATATACACTTCCACTATGATTGGTAGGCAAAATAAACTATGATTGATCTTTGAAATGATTTGCAACCAAGTGTATTAAATTTTCTATTGATTCCCTTTAGTACCTTAAAGCGTAGCAGCATTTAATCTATTTTAAAATGGCTGAATAAATCTAGATTCCCTAACCAAATGATATCTGACCTGTAGAGAAGTCCATTAGCTTTGGCGCCGAGTATAAAACAAATCTCAACTTGGTTTACCATGTTCGTGGTTTACGTTAGCTCCACCGCCCAAAATTGAGTTCTTTCCAAGTTTCTTAAACAAACATAACCTTTCTAAATTTCAGAATATCCCCTCCCCATCTTAAGAAAATTTACACTTTTACTATTCTCCCAAGTTTGGAACCCTTCAAAAACACACATACATGTATCAGAGGAATTTATCGTTGTCTTCACTCATCACAACGCTCTCCTTAATCTCTTGAATCATTTTGATCACTTTTTTCATCGTAGGCCTTTGCTCTGGCGATGTCACTCGACAAAGACAAGCCGTTTGAGTCATCATCTCAAGCCCATTCTCTTCTTTTGACCTTTCCTCTTCTTGCCTCATTGCTCTAACCCAATCCAACATATCTTCTGGCTCCATAAACGGTTGCCTCGAAGCGGTTTTACCAGTCAAGAGCTCTAAGAGGAAGACACCGAACGAGTATACATCGCATTTGGACGTGGGACGACGACTATCTGTTGATTTCCTTATCTCTGGTGCTTTGTAGGAAGAGAGATCCGGGTCATTAGGAAGGACTGATGAGTCTGTTAAGACACTTAGACAATAATCTGTGAGACAAGCTTCGAAGTCATGACCGAGGAGGATGTTTGTAGACTTGAGATTTCCATGGAATTGTGCAGATGATTGGTGGATGTAATGTAATGCTTGAGCTACATCTTCTGCTATCTTCAAACATGATGTCCAATGTAATGGCTTTGCCTTTGATGTTCTTGAACCTAAATTTTTAGGGATAAAACAGTAATTTAGTTATATACACTTCCAATTGTATATGAGACCAAGAAGCTATTTCGAACTCAAGTCCTAAGACAAACACGCAAAATTCCTGGCAAGTGACATTGACAAATGACTGGAGTTTCACGTGAAAATAGCACAGATATCTAACAGATTCCTCTGTCTTATATATCTACAGTTGTTCAATTGGGAAAAAGACAAAAACATATTTTAATTATAAACTCCCCCAATGTCTCTCTGTGATTTAAGTCTAGCTAGAGTTCCTTCAGATAATAAAGCTGCACCAAAACCCATCAACGAGACATATCTACACACACGAAAAGTCTCTAGCTGATTTATACTAACAGAAATTAAGTGTTTCTACACCTCAATTTGACTAAGACCAACAGAGTAATTGTTCTATTAGACCTAAAAGAGCAACAACTCAGAGGTGACTTAGTGAGTTCATTTAAAACCCTACAAAAGAAAAGAAAAATAGGTAGAGGTATTACCGTGAATAAGATTGAAGAGACTACCATTAGGTTGGTAATCGTAGATGACAAGTCTCTCTCCATTAGACTGGAAATAAGCTTTAACCGGCACAAGATTCGGATGCCTTAGTCCACCAACTATCTCCATCTGATTCTCAAATGCTATATCACTAGTAATAGCTGTTTTAGACGGAGCAAATCTCTTAACCGTAACGATCAGTTGATTAACCATCACAGCCTTATACGTAGTCCCTACTGATCCTCTTCCCAAAAGCTCGGCCGAAGCTCTCATCAACTGGTCAAGTGTGTACATAGCTTCTCCTTCTCCTTCAACGTCCCCGCAGAAAATCAAATCTCCGCTTCTAAGGATTCGCTTTTGCGGCGAGGGCTCTTGGAATTGAATATTGATTTCTTTGTTTACTTCTTCACGTTTCTGAGATTTGAGAGGTTCTGTAACAGTTGACGGTTGCGTTATCATCACGTCATCGTCTTCGTCTCTCCGGTTCTTGATAACTAACGAGAACATGACGAGGCAGAGACCTAGAACTATCAAAGAAGCGAGAGCGATGGTGAAACCGAGCACTAACCAACCATTTTTAACCTTTTTAACCACCGGTGGAGGATTAGTCATCGTTGCTTCACCGTTCTGTTCAGGTTGACTAATCGGTGCTTGAGACGAAGAAGAAGAAGATGATGATGACGTGGCGTTTTGTTTAGTTGAACCAAAGAACGGAGAAGAAGAACGTGAACCGCAGGATTTGTTAATGATCTCACCGCAGAGGCCAGGGTTTGACGAGAAAGAAGACTCGTTGAATCGTAACAGAGTCGTTGTGAGCGGTACTAAACCGGTGAGATTGTTACCGGAAACGTTAAACGACGTCAGAGAAGAATGATTTAACGGAGGGAGAGTACCGTTGAATCGATTATACTCGAGATGTAAAGAACTGAGTCGACTCAGAGCGTTGATCTCAGAGGGAATCTCACCGGAGAAGTTGTTATACGATAGATCGAGTTCGGCTAACCGACGAAGAGAGAGTATCGAACCGGAGAGCGTACCGGAGAACTCGTTCTTGCTTAGGGTTAAGGATTTGAGATTGGTTAAAGGAGATAGATCAGGGATCGAACCAGAGATTGAGTTATTCTCAAGGTTAAGAACGCGAAGCTGGTCAAGACGAGTAAGAGTCTCCGGAGAGAAACGTCCTCTGAGACCAACACCGTCGAGAAGAATACGAACGACCCGATCTTGAGAGCATTCGACGCCGCGCCATTGGCAGTAATCGTAAGGCTCGGTGAGAGAGTAAAGAAGCTTGTTGTCGAGATCTGCGGTGGATTTGAAGGAGAGTAATGCGACGGCGTCGGTTGGTAAGAAGGAGTCGAAGTAGTTCGTCGCCTGGGAAGGATATGCGGCGGAGATACGGAGGAGGAGGAGGAGGAAGAGAAGAGAGTAGAAGAAGAGTGTCATCTTGTGTGTGTTTTGTTTTACGGAGCAGAGCATCTCTGTGTCAGTTATAATTCTAAAAAGAATATGTATTCTTGTGGCACGCGTGTGTATGTAATGTATGTGTTAATGTATATATGTACGCGTTGGACTATTTTTTATTTCTTTTTTTTCAATAATTTTACTGTGTTTTTATCAAAAAAATAAGTGAAAACGATTTGTTCTCTTGTAAGGTACTAGGTTTTCAAGAGACTAAATTATAAATATTGTGTTTGCCAAAATAAAAAATAAAAAAATTATTAAATAATAAATTTTAATTTATTTAGTTTTCAAATTTTCAATTAATTAATTTTTATTTAATTAATTTATAATTTTGTTTAGAATATTTTCTTCATCTTACGTTTATTAGATAGAATATAAAATTTTAAAACACTTAGTTTGATTTCTATAATTAAACAGAAGTATATGCATATATGGTGTGTTAGTGTATATTTTTATATGTATACAATTTTTTTTTTGGAATATTAAGAATGTGTTGTAGAATATGTAATATTTTGTAGTTCATATATTAAATAATTTATAAGTTAATTTTCCAAACTATGACTACAAATCTACAGTATATGAAATAAACTAATAGTTTTAGTGTTGGTTCTATAGCCCAAACCCACCCTGCTAGGCAGATCATGCAACATGTTCAAAGATTTTTAATTTGCAAAAACTCATCATATGAAATCCGTGAAAGTAAAATATAGTGTGTGAGGCTAAAAGTCACTTTTTATCAAATTATGTTTTCAAATCTTAAAAAACAATGAGCGTTCGTTTCATCGACGCAGGCGGCAAACAGAACTTTTTTAATCGCCGCAACTAATCGACGTTCAAAATTAGAATCAGCGTTCGCACGCTTGCCGCAAGCACCGCGGCAACCAAACAAACAACGATACATGCGGCTGCCGCAGCCGCAAATACTGCGGCGACGAAACGAACAGGCTCAATAGCTCTTCATTCACCTCCTTATAAAATAAGGAAATAGAATCTGTATATATTTACAATTATGTTTGTTACTTTTTAAAACACTTAGTTTGTATAAAAAATATTGCATATAGGTAGAGTAATTTGTTTAATAAATTAATTATTTAATGCTAATAGCATGCCAGTAAATAAGTGCTAATTTTAAGATTTATTTTATAAATGTTTCCAAAAATATATATATATATATAGATATATAGCATTTTCAAAATTGCAATTTTGGAGTAGCCTTGTTTTACGAACAACTATACATTATGATATTCAAGAAATGAACTCCATAACTAAATAATACGTAAAAGAACCCCAATAGATTGATAAACAAACGGCCAGAACCGTCCATGTGTAACGTGTTAATGCGATATGATTTGTTGTTGTACGTAGACCATAGACATATTTAGATAGACGATGAGAGAAGAAAAAAAAAAATTACACGAAAACGAGATAGAAGCATAGCTTGTTTTGCAAATTATACCTAACAAAATTGGATTGTTGTTGTATAAATTTTGTATTGGTACAACGAAAAGGACATCGTAAGTTCACATACGTTCTTTCTCAACGCATTGATATATTTTTTTCCCATTTTTGTTTCTTTTCGCATTGCTATATTTTTTCCTAACCGTCAGTTCTTTTTTTTGCTAAATGAGTAAATATCATTTAGAATGAAAATGTTAGGATTTACATGATGGTTACCTAAGGTTTAGTTCTTTGGCAAAAAGAAAAAACAAGGAAGTAAACAAAATGATGCCTATTAATGCGATTAAGGCCTCTAGCTGGTAAGTTCCGAACCATCATCAGTTCATCGTACATAATAATCACAACTGTATAAACTATTAATGCGATTACAATTATATGATGGGTCGCACTTGGGCTTGTTACTATACACGACTGTGAGGTGCTTGGGTTTTTTTAGACCTCAAAATTCTGAATAGGCCAAATCTTGTTTTTTTGGACAACAGAATAAGTCCATTCTGATAATGGGATTCTTGTTTAATGCATTTCAATAGAGCAAGCCTTTAGTCTAAGAACAACTTTAGTAGATAACCATTGTAAAATAAAAAGCGAATTTTATAAAAAAATGCCATTTTTCAAACAAAAGTTATGAAAAATGCCAATTTCATATTTTTTTTTCTAAACTGTCATTTTTTAGTATATGCCACATATTAAAAAGACAAAAATACCCTTAAATTAAAAGAAAATAAGAGATGAGATATGTGAACAATTGTTTTGTGCGGTTCCTAAAAAGACATTAATAACATATTTCTCTTTTAATAGGTTGTATATGTGTAGACAATTTTTAAGATACTATAACAATAAATAATTATTGTCCATCCATAACCTGGTAGACAATATTACTGTAAATCGTATTGTGGACAACTATGTTGTGTCTATCCAATTATTGTAATGCAGGAGAGCTTTGGACAATGGTTTTTATTCAAACTTGGACAATAATGGTAATTGTTGACATTGACAATAATGGTAATTGTTGACATTGTTGTCTATTAAAATGTGGTAGGCAGTCTATCCAATTAGTGTAAGACAAACAAGTCTCATATTATAGTGATTGACTAAAAGAGATTACATTTATGAGAACAAAAGAGTAGGTTTTACATAATAAAATTTTGAAGGTAGATAGACAAAAAACGCAAGGAGGGACAATAGACAAACATGTCCACCGTAGGTCATGAACAAAAGCCCTCTAATGCTCTGGTCCATCGGAGGCACAACATGATCAGTGAATGCATTGTCAGCAGACATGCAATGTGTACAAAAAAGGGTCAAACCGCACATATATGGTCCACCTAAGAGAACGAAAGACATAATAGTGGTGGACAAAAACCTTGCATGTTAAATCTGGTCCACCGGAACTACAAACTTGCAGTGTAGAAATTTTTTTTGGTTAGCAATATATACAAAGGGTCAGACCAAACAAATATGGTCCACTTAAAAGAACTAGGGATATATTAGTGGTGGACAAAAACCTTGGCTGTTGGATCTGGTCCACCGGAACTGCAGACCTACAGTGTGGACAATTTTTTGGTTAGCAATGGACACAAAGGGTCAGACCAAACAGATTTGGTCCACTTAAGAGAACGAATGACATAATAGTAGTGGACAAAAACCTTATTTGCTGAATCTGGTCCACCAGAATTGCAGATCTGCAGTGAGTACATTTTTTTGTTAGGAATGAATACAAAGAGTCAGACCAAACATATATGGTTCATAAATAGAACGAATGACTAACTATTGGTGGAGAAAAACCTTGGTTGTTGAATCTGGTCCACCATATCTTCATATAAAGAATTTCTCCACTATATACAGCCGGCGGAATGAAAGAGATGAAGTTTGGTAAAGAGAGATTCAGTTTGTGTTGCAGTGCTAACGATGGATGGAGAGAGTCTGAGATGGAAGAAGATGAAAAGTTGAAAGTTTTTGAGATGGAAGAAACGAAAAGTCGAGAGTAAGAACAAGGAGAGAGAATTTGTCTGTTTGCAGAAATAATTAATGGTCGATGGAAAATTTTACATTTAATTGTCTCATCCTTTTATGTCAATTCTAAAAAAATAATGAAAATAATTAGTTTTATGGTTTAGAAAAAGGAGGATATAATAGTCTTTGACTATAGAGTTGTGGCAGGCGGGAAAAGGTGTGGGGAAAAATGGCATTGGCCAAAACATTTGCTACTGTTCATGGCAGTATTGGTAAAATTCCCAAAGAAAAAATAGAGAGAATAACGTTTTGGCAGAAATAGTTAGTAAATAACGTTTTTACAGGTGGGGTAGAGAGAGGATAAAGACTAAACTAACCTCTTGAATAATAGCTATAATAAAATAATATATTTATTTGAAAAATTTACGACAAGAAAAAAACATGCAGCAGCTTAAAATTACATGCATTTTTCTTATAAATAGCATGTGATATTAATAAATTAGTATAATCACTTGAAGTAAATATAAATAGCATGTCATATATTTGCAAGAATGAAAAAACATGCATCGGCTTAAAATTACATGAATTATTCTTGTAAATAACATGTGATATTAATAAAATAGTATATCACTTGAAGTAAATATAAATAGCATGATTTTTTCTTAATCTCATATGTCATGCCGCGTTGCAGAGATATCAGACCAGAGGGGAGGGGGTGATGGGGGCAAGCACCGATAAAACCAAACCAAAAGGAAGAAATTTAGATATAGAAGGGGAGATGAGCAGCGGAAGAGTGGAAAATTGGAAAATGAAATCTAATGGTAAATCGATCTATTGAAGGGGGTAGTGTAAGAAATAAAAAGGAGATCTAGTAACATACAATAAAAGTATAGGGTTTGGTGATGGTGGTGATGGTGATTGTCGCCAATAGAGACATGAAGATGGAGAAGATGGTGAACACAGAGGAGAGAAGAAAGAGAAAATAAAAATAAAAGATACCGGAGGAGAGCAACGTAATTTTAGATGGCATAGGAAACAAAAGAACATGGCTCATAGTCATTTTATGAATTATTCTAAAAAGTATAGTCATCTACTATATATACTCCTTAGTCTAAACTCCAAAGGCAAACAAAGTAATGCGAATTCTGCAGTCTATCGTGACTCGCGGTACGTAGTGTTGAATAGAATTAGTTTTGCTAATAGGTCTGGACAAATTAACCGGATCCGAAACCCAAACCCAAACCCGATCCGAAGTAGGCAGTTCGGTTCGGGTACGGATGGTGGCTAATATCCGATCGGGTTTAGTTCTCACAAGGTTCGGATACCCGAACCAATCTAACCTATCTATACAATATACATCTATCTATACAATATACAATCCCTAATTTTATTGCTAACCTGCGATAGCCTGTTCGGCTTCTTGTTTTCAAAATCGAGACAAAAGCGAGATAAAATCGAGATAAAGGTGTAAAATCCCCAATTATTCAAACTGGAAAATCTAGAAACTTCGATCCGAAACCCTCCCTCTGCGACTTCACGGAGGCCATCACAGGTACATCTTATCCTCTTTTTAGTTGTCCTCTTGAAACTTCGACCTGAACGGATACACATTTAAGAGTATTAGACAGAGCAGGATTGAGACGGAATCAATTGCAGATGTTTGAGTGTTTGTATGTTGGTTTTATTTTTGATATCTCTGTTTTTGCTGAGTTTTGATGATGTTCTTATCTGATATCTCTGTTCATTGGTTTCGATATCGCTGTTTTTACTGAGTTTTGATGATGATTGTTGATGATGTTCTTGCTTGTCTGATATCTCTGTTCGTTGATGATTATTGATGATGATCATTGATGATTGTTGATGTTGATCGTTGATCGTTGATGATGTTCGTTGGTTTTGATATCTCTGTTCCTTATTAACATTTCGACTTATCATTGATTCATTTTATAGGATTCATCATCTCCAACTTATAGTATTTTTCTATTTACAGATGGATTCATCATCTCCAACTCATGGTAACAGAGACAGAGAGAGATATGAACATGAAGAGGAAGAAGAATATCAGACACCAGAATCTAATTTAAGGGGTAAAAGAAAACAAACTCATGGTCAATCAGGTGGTGGAGGAACTGCTATTGAGCAAAATAAGACTCCAAGGATACTTACGCCAAGATCCGGTGTATGGTGCCACTTCACAAGAGTACCTGGAAGCCGAGACAGATGTACCTGCAACTATTGTGGGAAGGATTTCGGGTAAATTCGAAAATACCCGAATTCAAAGACATCCGACCCGAACTCGACTCGATTCTATAAAATACCCGATTGGGTTTTATATGTGTACATCCAAACATCCGAAGATCCGAAGATCGAACCCGAACCCGAATGGATACCCGAATGCCCAGGCCTATTTGCTAAACTCGAATTAAAAAGTCATCATTTTGAATTGATAGAATGAATAATCTCATATAGTATAAGATACTGATTTAGTGATGACATAATAATATGTTATAACAAAAAAAAGTATTTATTTTTGTATGTGTAAGGGAATTCAACGACTTGTAACTAAAATATGGTACTTATCAGTATTGTTCAAATAATTAAGATTATGAGTCACTTGAAATTATTTTCTTTTATGAATTAACACATATTATATTTTGTCTTATTACGTAATACAAAATAGTGAACACCATTGGAGTCTGGAACTAGTAAAGATATCTTTTCCGAACATTTTTTTATGTTGAAATTTACTAACAAAATCATTTGCTGTTTATTGAAATGAACTCAATGTCCCAATCCAATGGTTAGTCAAAGAAAACGAAATGATTTATTATTATTTAGATTCAATATTAAATTATTTCTATCTTATGTGCGTGTGCGTATCTCGTTGTTTTGGGATGTTTCCTTAAGAACTAAACCAAAGCAATAACGGACAGAGACTTTTGGTCTGTAATCAGATCTTGGGTCTCTCGCAACGACCAAAACTTTTACACTTATTAGAGAGATACAACAACCACCTCACACATCCTTTTATATATATACTAGATTAAAATCCGTGCTAGAGCACGGATATAAATTTATTTTATTTATATTGTAATTTTTATATAAAATAAATTTTATGTAATTGTTTTAAAATATTTTTTTTGGATAAAACATTATACAATAAAATCATATGCTAAATATGATGGCTTGGAAAAACACCTATTTTGTAAGTTTTATATTGTTAATGATTCTAGATAAGTACCGTGCTATAACACTGGATAATTTTATTTTATACAAAATTTTGTATATTTTATATTTTAAAATAAAATTTTAATATGTTCTATTAGGTTATATATGTGAAGTTATTTCAACAATGTATATTCTACATCATGACTTGAATGTCATTATAAGACATAAATTTATAAATGTGTTTTTAAAAAGCGAGTTATTATATTATGAGTAATTTAATATATTGTTATACTTTTGTTTTAATATACTTGGTTTCTTGAAATTCTTTCATATTATAGTGACGTATTATTGACATTGCTATAACAAATCAATTTAGAGTGCTTATAGTTTCTAACTTTTATATCAAATTTCAATATATGAAAAATATTTCAAAATAAATTATTAAAGTTTATTATATTATATAAAATTATAAAATTCAACAAAAATATAAAATTGAATTTAAATAGTCAAATTTTGACCCGTTACTCAGTAAATTTTTTAATTCAATAGATATTATTTTTAAAGAATAATATTACTAAAGCTTGAATATTTTATAGATTAAACAATTTATATTTGTTTTTAAAAATTCAGCTTATGTTATAACCGGAAATAAAACTATTTTTTAATTATTATAAATAATATGATAATTTATTTGTTTCACAAAATAGAATCATATATAAAAATAAGGGGTGAAGTATAATGATAATTAACAAATTAATATGTTAAGTTAGATATCAAAATATTTTATTTGATGAATAATTTAATAAAGGAAATTAATATGGTAAGTTAGATGATATGATTCTTTAGAATATTCTCTTTAAGATTTTCTGTATAACCTATTTGTAACCAATTAATCTATCTATTAATTTATAACATATTTGTAACCAACTTATTAAAATTATATAGTCTACAAAACAATGTTGTGTACTTCCGTTTTATTATAAAGGGGATATATATATATATATATATATATATATATTTTAATACCCTTATATCACACAAAATATATATTGCAGTTTATTATCCGGTTTTCACAGAACAAAATATATTTTTGGTTTGGTTAAAAATCCTGGAAGTACACAACATTGTTTTGGTAGACTTTATAATTTAAATAAATGGTTACAAATAGGTTATACATAGATTATAAATTAATCCATATATTAATTGTAACAAATAAAATCTTAATTCTAACCGAAAATCTTAAACGGGTTATTCCAAATTGATAGTTCATGGATATTCCAAACTTTATTTTCGTAAGATTACGTATATGATTCCAAATATCTAGAATCACAATATTACCAATTTATTTTTCACATATTTTATTGATAAACCACATCAATAAAAAGTTACTAAAAGGATAAAAATATACTCTCAATCATAAAAAAAAGAATCAAATCTCGCTAATTTAACAAGATTAATCGTGATCTTCGGGATCGTATTCAGAAATTAAAAATTAAAACCTTAATGCTAGATTATGATTCGTGCTCTTTATAATAAAACCGAAGTACACAACATTGTTTTGGTAGACTTTATAATTTTAATAAATGGTCACAAACATGTTATACATAGATTATTAATTAATACATATATTAATTGTAACAAATAAAATCTTAATTGTAACCAAAAATCTTAAACGAGTTATTTCAAATTGATAGTTCATGGATATTCTAAACTTTATTTTTGGAAGATCACGTATATGATTCCAAATATCTGGAATCAAAATATTACCAATTTATTTTCCACAGATTTTATTGATAAACTACATCAATAAAAAATTATTAAAGGGATAAAAATATATACTCTCAATCATAAAAAAGAATCAAATCTCGCTAATTTAACAAGATTAATCATGATATTCGGGATTGTGTTCAGAAATTAAAAATTAACCTTAATGCTAGATTATGATCCGTGCTAGAGCACAAGTTAAAATTCGTTTTATTTATATTATAGTTTTAGAATAAAATATAATTTATATGATTGATTTTAAAAGTTTTTAGGCTACTAATCTAGCATTAATCGTGATCTTCGATATCGCATTTTATTATAAAATTATAATATAAATAAAAGAAATTCAACCCGTGCTCTAGCACGGGTCCTAATCTAATCTAGTATGAAGTTATAAACTCAAGAAGTAATATTTATACACACTATTTAGATATATATTGAATTACAACTAAATCCATAAATATCATTAATGGACGTAAACAAAGTTCTTTCTTTTTTTTGGTAAGAAAACGGGGTAAAAACCCCATATTATTAACCGAGTTCTTTCAAAATCATAACCGAGTAGCTTAAAAACTAAAGATTGAGATTAAAATTTTCCACCGTTCGATTGTGATACGTTGGGTTTATATAAATAAATTCAAGGATTTAAACTCCTAGAACGTTAATAACAAATAAAAAATACATCATAATTCATTGCTCTGTTAGGTTAATACAAAATTTTGCTTATAATTTACATTTCATGAGACAGCTTTGCATTCACTTCCTTTTAAATCAATCCCATCTTTTCCTCCTCTTAAGAAGAAAACAGAGAAAAAAAGTAAGAAGAAGAAGAGTACACAATGAAGAACGGGTCAGGTAACACGAACACAAAGCTCATCCTTCTTCATCCTTACATCCAAAAACAAACGAGCACAACTCGTTTATGGCTTCTTGCTTTCATCTCTTTCTTCACCATCGTGTTCCTCCTCACTCTTCTCTACACAAGAGACACAATCCCTTCTAAAAACACCTCCGTTGCAGCCGTCGTAGCCGCCGTCGTCACTGGAGGATCATCATCATCAACTCCGATCTCCAACACCAACTTACCAACGAGTGCAATCAACGCATTGCTTCACTACGCGTCAAGATCCAACGACAGTTTCCACATGTCTTACGGAGAGATGAAATCTATCTCCGACGTCCTCCGCCGTTGCGCTCAGCCGTGTAACCTCCTCGTCTTCGGCCTTACGCACGAGACTCTCCTCTGGAAATCGTTAAACCACAACGGTAGAACAATCTTCGTCGAGGAGAATCGTTACTACGCAGCTTACTTCGAAGAGATCCACCCGGAGATAGACGTTTTCGACGTTCAATACACGACGAAAGCTCACGAGGCCGGAGAACTCGTCTCCGCGGCTAAAGAAGCTGCCGGAAACGAGTGCCGTCCCGTGCAGAATCTTCTCTTCTCAGATTGCAAACTCGGACTCAATGATTTGCCTAACCACGTCTACGATGTTGACTGGGACGTCATCTTTGTGGACGGGCCACGTGGCGACGCTCACGAAGGACCGGGGAGGATGTCGTCGATTTTCACGGCGGCGGTTCTTGCTCGGAGCAAAAAAGGCGGGAACCCGAAGACGCATGTGTTTGTGCATGACTATTACAGAGACGTTGAGAGGCTTTGTGGCGATGAGTTCTTGTGCCGTGAGAACCTTGTCGAGTCTAATGACTTGCTTGCGCACTACGTGTTGGATAAGATGGATAAAAACAGCACGCAGTTTTGCAGTGGTCGTAAGAAACGTTCGGTTTCTTCCTTGTCTTAGAAGTGACGTGAGAAGACGTCATATAACCGTCATACATACTGTCAAAAATAAAAACTTTTTTTTTTCCCTTTGAAGGTTTGATTTTTGTGCTGGTGTAAAATTTCCAATCTTGGATATATTGATGACTTTAGTTTAATCAAAATCGTATATTTTCACTTTGAAGGTTTGAGTTTTTAACATCTTGATTAGTATTGAAAAACCAAAGTATCCGACTAGTGGTCTAATAATAGTGAGTTCATCCAAATAAAGAAAGCCTAAAAAAAT
Organism: Camelina hispida; assembly: GCA_023657505.1. Taxonomy (NCBI): domain Eukaryota; kingdom Viridiplantae; phylum Streptophyta; class Magnoliopsida; order Brassicales; family Brassicaceae; genus Camelina; species Camelina hispida. The sequence goes on along the minus strand of CP094632.1, from coordinate 24,602,894 downwards.
TCGGGAAAATATCGTTTTAACCATGAACTTTCACAAAAATGCCATTTAAACCATCAACTTTGCCTGCGGCCATTTAAAACATACAGTTACAGTTGACTCTATGTTTAAAACATGAAACATCATTGACCAGACCAAAAACCCCAAGTCGTAATTTTGGGTGACGGAGAAATTAACACCCGTTAACCCCCGTTAGCTCCTCTGTTACGCTGTCATCAACAAATTTTTTTTTTCCTTTCCGTCATCATTTAGCTCGACCTTTACCTCCGGCAACAGACTTTGATACACCTTCAGAAGGTCCATCTTGAACTTTGTCTCTAACCTCAGATTCTGAGATGCTTTGCGGTGGAGCTCCATCTCCGAAAACACTATTTGTTTCGATTCGCGGTGGAGCTGCATCTACATCGTTGCTGTCATACACAACTAGACTTTGTGATTCGTCTCATGATGGAGCTTCGATTCCATCTCCGACAAACGAAACCACCCCCTGTTTCTCACTTTTGGTATCGAATAATTAAGGTTTCAAAGATTTGGGGATTTTGGGAAATTAGGGATTACAATGCGATTTCGGGATTTTTTTAGCCTTCTGAATCGTGGATAAAACGACGTCGTTTTAAGCTTAATGGATTTGTTAACGGCAGCGTAACAGAGAAACTAACGGGGGTTAACGAGTGTTAATTGCTCCGTCACCCCAAATTATGAACTGGGGTTTTGGTCTGGTCAATGATGTTTCATATTTTAAACAAAGAAACAAATACAACTATGGCTTTGATTGGAAGCACCCAAACGCATCGTTTGCAAACGAGCCGCTGTAATAACCACCAATCAACAAGTCTTTTGGAGAAGGCGGTTGGATATCAAGGTTGGAGAAAGCGATTGAAGATGGTGGTTAGAGCCTATTTTTTGTGGTTGCAAACACTAATTCTAATCACTAACAAAAACCAGCGTTTGACATTTATAAAGAGGTTGCACAGTTCATTTTATTTTTTTTGGCAAAATATTGCATAGTTTTTATTCCTTTATTCACTATTCAAATCATAATCTTGATTTAATATGTGTTGCTATTCTTTTTAATGTTTTAGGAAAAGGTTAGTAAGCCAAAAAAAAATTAGTAATTTAAGATTATGATTTGAATAGTAAGATTTTAAAATATACATTTGATAATTTCGTTAATATCACATTTGATCATTTAGTTAATATCATTTAAATATATTGATATTTTAATGAATTAGATAATAATTTATCATTTCATTTATTTTTTATTTTTAATTAAATTAATTTAATTTTTTTAAAATTTATTATAACTTATACTATTCAACCGCTGTAATGTTACCAATCAAGCTAAATACTCAACCGCTTTCTTTTACTCTATCATCTTTTTCATCTGCTAACTTAAACCGCTTTCTTTTTAACAATCTCTTTTACAACCGCTATAAAAGTTTTAACCGCCTCTTTTAAATGTGGTTACCAATCAGAGCCTATATGTTTTAAATGGCCGCAAGCAAAGTTAGTGGTTTAAATGGCGTTTTTGCTAAAGTTTATGGTTAAAACGATATTTTTCCCAAAAAAATTCACGGAGTTTTTTTTTATATTTTTTGTTGTTGTTGTTGACTTGTTTGCTGTTAAACAGATAAGATTCCCTAATTTCAAAAAAAAAAAAAAAATCTGAAGAAGATTCCCAAGTACAGAGAAAAATGGCGACGGACTTCAAATCTCTACCAGTCATCGGTACTAACGAAACCCTAAATTTCATTATTTTTTAGTCTAATCAAGCTTCATTCAAATTTGATGATGATTATGATATTGCAGACATATCTCCTCTACTTCTCAAGTGTGATGATCCCGACATGGCAGAGGATGCTGGCGTGGCAGAGGTTGTCCGGCAACTTGATAGAGCTTGTCGGGACGCCGGATTCTTCTACGTGGTACGGAACTGAGTTTAGTTTGTTAGCTTTTATTGATGTTCCAAATTGAGTTCCTTTTGGAGGGTTTGATAAAAGATTTGGTTTTTAAAAGCAGATAGGTCATGGGATCTCAGAGGATCTTATCAGTAGAGTGAGAGAGATCACGCGTGAGTTCTTTAAGCTTCCTTATGAAGAGAAACTTAAGATCAAGATGACTCCAGCTGCTGGCTACAGGTTTGACTTTTTACAAGGAAAACAACACTCTTTTTTCCAAATTTGAATCAGTTAAGAGATGTGGTTCATAGATCAATGTTGTGTGAACAGAGGATATCAGAGAATTGGAGAAAATGTAACTAAGGGAGTACCAGATATACACGAAGCCATTGATGTAAGTGTTTGTGTTTGTGTCTTCATCAAGTATTAGCCATGTGATTCTTCTGATGTGCTTTATTCTCTTATGGACAGTGTTACAAAGAGTTAAAGCAGGGAGAGTATGGTGATACAGGAAAGGTTATGGAAGGTCCAAACCAGTGGTAATCTATCATTCGATTTCATTTCTTATCCGGTTTGTGTTGCTTCTCACCTTCTGACCATTTCTTTCATGTTTTTTTTTGTGGCGTTTTCTTGAAGGCCAGAGATTCCTCAAGAGTTTAAAGAGTTGATGGAAGAGTATACTAAGCTTTGTATAGGTGTGTTTTACCATTTCTCTCTGTTTCTTACTATATGTGTGTTATGTTTCCAAGAGTGTCGTTTCTCGAAAAGAATCTTAGTTTGTCATTTCATTGCATTGTTTCAGATCTTTCTAGAAAGATTTTGAGAGGAATCTCCGTAGCTCTTTGCGGAACACCTTATGAGTTTGAAGGAAAGATGGCTGGTGATCCTTTTTGGGTGATGCGTCTTATTGGTTATCCAGGTGCTCCGTTCGCAAATGGCCTGCCCGAAAATGATATCGGATGGTAACGTTCTGCTACTTCTCCTTCTGTTTACTACCATTCCTTTTTTCGCTTATCAGCTCGAGTAGCTCACCTTTTCTGACTATTTGCTGCTCACCATGATCTGGTTTTAGTGGAGCTCACACTGACTATGGTAATTAATTTAAACCCTGAAGTGAAACTATGTTATATTTCTGTTTCTGTCTTCATAGTTCTGTCTCAATGGGGAACATTTTTCTCTGCAGGCTTGTTAACTCTTGTGAATCAAGATGATGACAAAACTGCTCTTCAGGTTAATATTTTTATGATGATCCTCCTTTGATTTTATGTTTATGTGAATAAGTGGTCTTGGCTCTAAAAATCTTTTGAAAAGGTGAAAAACTTGAGCGGCGATTGGATATCAGCAATTCCAATCCCTGGATCATTTGTTTGCAACATCGGTGACATGTTAAAGGTTTGATCTTCCCACTCTCGCCTCTGTTTCTTGAATAGCCGTTGAGAACCTGTGTTGGAATCATATGCAGATACTTTCAAACGGAATATACGAATCTACACTTCATAGAGTGATCAATAACTCTCCTCAATACCGTGTCTGTGTCGCATTCTTCTACGAGGTTGTTATAATTTATAAACTTTTAACATTCTTGTGTGTTTTCCACATTTGGATTTGAAATCATGTTTTTAAAAGTATAAAAATCTTGAATGAACAGACTAACTTCGACGCGGTGGTAGAGCCATTAGAGGTATGTAAACAGAAGTACCCTGCTGGGAGAAGAGGATCCCAAGTTTTCAAAAGAGCTGTCTATGGAGAGCATCTGGTAAGCAAAGTCCAGACCAACTTCGCTATGTAATGGAAAAAGATAGATCTTCTCACCTTCTTTGTACACTTCTGTGTAATAATAAAAAGTTTGATTTGTAATAATAGTAAGGTGCTTCTTCACTTCTGTGTTATCAATCGATACACATGTTGATCTGTTCAAAAAAACAAAAAGGTTGTTTATAATATCAGTTTCATAGTTGATCCTTTGAATATCTCGAAAAAATAATACATAAACTTGTAATTTCTAAAAAAGAACAATCATATAAGTAAAAGGTAAAAAGATGATTTGCATTCATTTGTTTGGTTGAGAGAGTATGGGTGCTTGAACAACAACAACAGTTACTTGAGTCTTTTGTAAAAGAGCATAAACAACAACATTTATTTGAGTCTTTTTCTAATAGAGTTTTGTAACTTCAAAATACAGGCAACACACAATGGCCAAATCAGAGCTTTTTATTTGCTTTGACATTTCAAAAGCTTTAACCAGCAAAAAACAGTTGTTCATGTGTGTTCATATTGATGGTCAACCAATTTTCATCAGCAACGACATATTATAATTGCAATTTAGTTTTCGACAATGCTATAAGATTAGTATACTCTTGCCATATTTTTATATCTTGGTATACAGTTTTATGGTGGGATATTTCGATCTAGTATATAACAAGAACTTGTTAATTGAAGTTTACGCTTCGTCAGTCTCAGTTGTCAAATATAAGTTTTATACAATCATTAATGATGAGAGTCATTTTATAAGAACGTAGTCTTTTATAAGTGTTTTGTAGTAAATTTTTCCTTCCAAAAAAATATAATAACAGAATATGGCCAGCTTGTAGCTTTAAATCGTTGACAAAACAAGATTTGTCACTATATAAATCAGTTACGTCGTTGGTTGAGGTTCAGCCAAGTATCTATTAGTACTCGCTTCCTCTCGGAGAAGCTTTTAACCAACAAAATGGAAAACCTTCCGCCACCACCGCCGCCGCCGCCACCACCACCATCAATACCACGGAGACGAAGACTACGAGTACGACCACGAACACAACCATTACCACCAACGCGGCCACCACCACCGCCCCCACCACCACCACCACAACAACTAGGACCATTTCGCCTAGTAGGACGAAAACGACTTCGACCGTCACTACCGCTACCTGAAACACTGCCACGACCATCACGAGCGATTCCTTGGCTTACTTGGCATGATGTCAAAAAAGGAAAATCGTACGACAAGTTGAGAATATACCTTGAAAAAGTCCTTAAACAAAACCAAGAATCCGAATTGGCTACTCAAGATCAAGAAGTCCTTGTATTACCTAAAAGTATTAGTCCCTCTCAAGACGAAAACCAACAAAACCACCAACACACTCGTTCCGATCCTGGAGTAAAGGAGATGGCCGAAGGGAGCGGGACCACACGACATGATTGGGTGATCTCGATAAAAGACAAGCTCGAGCAAGCAAATAGAGAAGATGACACAACTAGCTGGGGCAAGCTCTCTATATACAAAGTTCCACGTCACGGCCTGCATGGAAACGACACGAAGTCGTATTTCCCTCAGACAGTCTCGCTTGGTCCGTACCACCATGGGATACAGCAAACGCGGTCTATGGAGTGCCACAAATGGCGTGCCGTCAATATGGTCTTGAAACGTACGAACCAAGGCATTGAAACGTTTATCGATGCCATGGCAGAGCTCGAGGAGAAGGCTCGTGATTGCTACGAAGGTCCCATTGTTTTGGACAGTAACGAGTTCACAGAAATGCTTGTTCTTGATGGCTGTTTTGTTCTCGAACTCCTCCAAGGAGTCGCTGAAGGATTCTTGAAACTCGGGTTAGCGTGATTCAATTTCTTGTTTTTCTTATGTTACTTTGCTAATCCGGTCTGATTTCATCGGCTTATCTATATAAACTACTAATTTGTATTATTTTGGTGTTATGTAGATACGATAGTCACGATCCAGTTTTTGCGGTTCGAGGATTGATGCATTCGATTCAACGTGACATGATAATGCTGGAAAATCAACTTCCTTGGTTCATACTCCAACGGTTATTGGAGCTACAGCCTGGTACACATAACCAAACTGGTTTAGTGGAATTAGTGGTTCGGTTCTTCATTCCACTAATGCCAACGGCCGAGACATTGGCCGAGAACTCGCCACCAAGAGGCGTATCCAGTGGCGAACTACACTGTCTTGATGTTTTTCATCGAAGTCTACTCTTTCCAAGGTCACCAGGCAAAGCAAACTCATCACGCGTGGCTGACAAACACCTACAACGAGTGATACCTACCGTGACCGAACTAAGGGATGCCGGTTTTAAGTTCAAGCTAAATAAAACCGATCGGTTTTGGGATATTAAATTCAACAACGGTTATCTAGAGATTCCTAGTCTACTTATCCATGACGGTAAATTTTTTGATTTTTTTTTTTACCATTTCTCGTTACCTTTGAAAACTTATACAACTATCTTTATGGCCTTTCTTCTTTGATTGCACTCCATCATGATTTTTTAAGGTATAAAGACTAGTATTTTGTTTGTCAAGAACTATACGTTACATAAACTTCTCTCATGTCTATGGTCAAACAAAAATTTATGTCATTAAAGCAACGCCAAAAGTAAATTTAAAAAATGAAACAATGAGGGGGATGTATTGAACTGAGGATTTTAAGAGATTTTGGAGTATTCTTAAATCCCCTGTTATTTAAATGGTGATTTTTAAAAATCATTTGAAATCCAATGTTATTGAATGTAAAATTTGTAAAAATCATTTACAATCTCTTGTTATTCAATTAATAATTTCTAAATCTCACTTCAAATTTACTGTTATTCAAAAAATTACAAATTTCTTTTAAAAATCTATAGAATGTGATTCTAGAAGATTTGTCTAGCATTTTTAGTTCAAAAATATATGTTACAAAATCACACCTTCAAAGGTGATATTTTGAAATATTTGTTTAAAAACTTCTTCGATGTAAAAAAAAAAAAAAACTCTCTCTGCGAACTGCGGCATTTTTTGTGTGCGAACTGCAAACTCTCTCTCTCTTTCTCTCTTTGACTCTTTCTCTCTTCTCTCTTTACTCTGGAACAATCCTAAAAAAAATGTTGATGTGTAATCGAGTTCATCTTCTAGTATATTAATTACCGATTCGCTTGGAAAGATAACTTCCTGTTCTCAATTTCACTCGCCTATCAGATCAATTTCACTTGACGGGTGGATGAGAAGTATCTGAGCTACACTTCCTTGTACTCAGAGCTGCATTCACCGGGCTTCCAGCATTTTACCTCCTCTTTCTCCTCCACGGTTTGGTTTCCAATTTTGCTTAAATTCCTTTATTCGTTTCGATCTCAGTTGAGTGGTTTTCTAAGTTTTTGTTTTTGGTTATTTTCTCTTCTCTGTGATGTTGTGTTCAGTAGATATGGAGCTGGTTAAAATCGAAGACTGCGTGTTCGAGTATATTATCAATCGAAATTGTGTATTAGTAGTGGTCATATGTTTTTGGTTTTGGTATTACAAATTTGATTCATCCATGCGCAGCTTCCAAAGCTTCTTTGAAAATCGAAGGTGTGAAGAGCTTCACTTATGCTGAGCTGGCTCTGGCTACGGACAATTTTAATAGTTCCACTCAAATTGGGCAAGGAGGTTATGGAAAGGTCTACAAAGGCAACCTTGGTAGCAGAACGGTTGTAGCAATTAAAAGAGCACAAGAGGGATCATTGCAGGGTGAGAGGGAGTTCCTAACTGAAATTGAATTGTTATCGAGATTGCATCACGAAACCTTGTTTCGTTGCTTGGAAAATGGTACTTTGCGAGACAATATATCTGGTATGTTCTACTTCTTACTGAGTCATCTATAGTGATGCTTGTTCTATATGTGGATCAAGAAAGACTACCCACCGCTGTTTACTGTTCTTAATGAGGATGTCTTTTCATATGACATATTAAGCAGCATAGATGATTTTGTGTGCTGTAAACTTCCAAGTCTCAAGGGCTATATACAAATGTGTGTTTTTGCAGTTAAATTAAAAGAGCCTCTAGACTTTGCGATGAGACTAAAGATTGTTTTAGGTTCAGCTAAGGGAATCTCGTATTTACACATGGAAGCTGATCCCCGATATTCCATCGCAATAAGGGAATTTTGTCACTCGTTTCCTCTGCTTTCGTTATAGCTTCGATATTTTCACTTTTGGGTTTCTAAAATTGAATTTACATTGTTATTTACTTCAAGTTGATTTAATCTTGGTGGAGGATGCTATGATAATTGATTGGTGATATGGCTTTGATGTATCGTTGTCAAACTTTGTCAAACTATAGTGATATGGCTTTTAACTACAATGTCTATTTTTGTACTTCTTAAATTAACCAAAGTATGATCGAGTGAAGTCATAGGCTAAAATGTGATTCTTCACATGACGTTGAATCAAGCTGTTTTTTTTTTCTTTCCTTTCTATATTCTAAAATCACCTAAAATTTATAATCAAATCTCACCAAATTCCAAAAACCAAATCTCAAAAAATCTGTCAAAATATCAAAATCTCCCAAAATTACACTCAAATCTCCCAAAATTCTAAAATTTTAAAATCCCAGCAAATCTCCTAAAATATCAAATTCAATACACCCCCCTGAATGTATTTTATAAAAAATAAAATAATTTTCGTCCGGTTACTTCTCAAACTTACAGTTTCACCCCCTGTAAATTATTCTGTAGGTACCAAATCCCTCTTCTTGAATCTCATAGCTTTCGAGCAGTGCCACATCGAATCGAGCAATGATATAACATCCTACATAATTTTTATGGACAATCTAATAGACTCTCCCGAAGATATTAGTTATTTGCATCGCCGTGGTATTATCGAGCACTCACTAGGAAGTGATTCTGAAGTCGCGGATATGTTCAACCAGTTATGTCAAGAAGTTGTTTTCGACACCAAAGATATTTACCTATCTCAATTGTTGATTGAGGTTCATCGTTGTTATAAGCAGAACTACTCCAGGAAGTTGAATTCGTTGATAAGGACCTTGAAACACAAGTACTTGGATAACCCTTGGGCGTATTTGTCTTTCTTTGCTGCGATTATTCTACTAATTCTTACATTTTCTCAAAGTTATTTTGCTGCTTATGATTATTTTAACCCATCATCCTCTTAGTCTTCGTTACTATTCTGTTGTTTTTTTTTTCCAGTTTGTACTTTGTAATGCTTGGTTTTTGTGACAATATATTTGTATATTCATCTTATCAAAATAAAAGTGATATTTTTGTAATTATTTGATTCGGACTCTGATTTAACACCTATGTCCTCATTTTACAGACTATTGTATATAGAAATTAGAAGTCACATACTAAAATGACAAGTTCACTTGGTACAAAGAATGCTGTTTTAGAGATTTATATTTGTTTCGCGAAAATTGTTATTCTAAAACTCTACACATATACTATGACGAGATAACATATCTCAAAATAAAGGTTGGCAACCGTTAAATCGAGAACACTCACATTGGTTTCCATCTTCGCCGAAACAAAACTACCATCGTCGTAGGTGAACTAATTTGCTTTCTCCGACTAGTTTTGGTTCTGATTTCATTTTCATATTTTTATCTTGTCATCACTAAAATTGTGGTCTGGTCAGAAAAGAAAAATAAGAGAAGTAAAGCGGAGGAAATAAAAAAAAACTACTAATTGATAAGCAAATATGGTATTATTGTCTTTACTTTTATGCTGTAGATCTATGTTGCATGAAAACTCTTTTTAAGATTCGTTTCCCGTTTCCGAAATGTTTCAGAAACCGAGAAATACGGAAGCAAGCTACGGAAACACGATTCCTAAAAATTTCTGTTTTGAAACTCGATGGAAACTCCATTTTTGTTTTGGAAACTCGACCGAAACTTTTTTTTAGCTTATAGAAACTTAATAAATAAAATAATTTGAATATATATATTCATAATAATAAAAATATATAATACTTTTAGTGTTTTGATTCAACTATTTAATATTTATGTTTTGATTTTGTGTTATTTCAAATATTCTTTTTGATATAGGTTTTATGATTGGTGTTTTATTATATATATATATATTAAGATATATATACATACATTTTCAAAACGTTTCCAATTCTTAATTTTAGAAAAAGTTATTTCCCGTTTCCGAAACGTTTCGCTTCCGGGTATCCGTTTCCGTTTCCATGCAACCTATAGATGTCATATACTCATCGAAAAATCTATATACTGAATGCTCTTGTCATGTTTTATAGATATAAATAAACCTCGAAAAAGTACTGTATACTTTGTTTTTAACGAGTTATTTTGTTTTCGGTTTTTTTTTCCTTTTCTTCTGTTTAATAATTTGTAATTTTCACTCGTTGACTACATGCATACTACAAGCATTCATGAGTCTTTTAATAAGAGCGTTTCGGTGGTGGAATCTCACTCGTTACTGTTAGATATACTATAAAACTACTACGAACATTTATTAGAGTCTTTAAATAAGAGTTTTGCAGAATCCAGATCCAAAATAATCGAACACATGGCCAAATCACAGTTTTAAATTAGTTACACCTAGCATTTGACATTTCACCCTTACGTTCTCGCTCTCAATCTCTGGAAAAAGCTTCAACCAGTAAAACCATGGGATTTGTAATAGTTAATTTGCATACTTAATTTGACCTTTCAGGCGGCTCCAACCTGTGCTCCGCATAGGTCCAGTCAGTTTAGTCGAGATAAAATTTTAAATATTAGCTAATACTTGGAAAAAAAGTTTTTAACATTAGCTAATTTCTTATAACTTTAGGAAGAACTATCGGTAATGGATTTTAATATATTGGGAAATCCAAACACAAATAATGTGTTATTGGATTTGTCAAAGTTTTAAATTTAATAATTGAATAACACAAAAAAAAAAATTGTTTACTTTCTAACAAAACATGGCCCGCCGAGGCATTTTAAAGATTGTTTAACACATCATACTGTAGAAGTATGATTAAATATTTTAACTACGGTAGTAGTCACAGATCAAACAGATCCATAATAAATAATTAAATATGATGTAACTAATCCATAGCTTCAACTCAGCTGTTACATATTTGCTTTTGACTTTCTCTTTCTCTCTCTCTCACTCTCAAATCTCCTACAAAAGCTTCAACGTACAAAAATGGAGAATCTTTTTCCATCACCACCGCTGCTACCGCCACCACTCCCATTCAGGTCCAGTCTTCCTTTAGGGAATATTATATTAGAGAGAATAAATCGTAGAAAAAGAAGGTTGATCTACAAAGAGAGGCTGGTGTGGTACTTGATCACTCTCGTGCTGCGCCAAGAACTCCTAACCCGAAACCAGAAACCTAGAGAAGAATGGGTAATCACGATCAAAGAAAAGATGGATCAAGTACTTAGAGAAGACGCCATAACAAGCTGGGATAAACACTGTATCTACAGAGTTCCACACTATCTTCAAGAGAACGACAAGAAGTCGTATTTCCCTCAAACTGTCTCGCTTGGTCCGTACCACCATGGCAGTAAACATCTCCTCCCCATGGACCATCACAAATGGCGGGCGGCCAATATGGTCATGAAACGTACCAAACAAGGAATCGAAATGTATATTAACGCCATGAAAGAGCTCGAAACTAGAGCTCGTGCTTGCTACGAAGGTCTCATAAGTTTAAGCAGTAACGAAATTATCAAAATGCTAGTTCTTGATGGTTGTTTTGTTCTGGAGCTCTTCAGAGGAGCCTACAAAGATAAAGGATTCTTGGAACTCGGGTAAGCATGGTTCAGTTCTATGCTTAACTTCTGATTTCAGATCTATCTCCTGTTGTCTAAACCGTTGACTTTGGTTTTGTTTTATATAGATATGATCGAAACGATCCCGTTTTCGCGATGCGGGCATCAATGCATTCGATACAGCGTGACATGGTAATGCTGGAAAATCAACTGCCTTTGTTCGTTCTAAACCGGTTATTAGAGCTACAGCTCGGATCACGGAACCAAACCGGTTTAGTGGCACAATTAGCAGTTCGGTTCTTTGAACCACTAATGCCAACAGAGGAACCGGTGACCAAAACCGACCAGTTAAATCTCGAGTACTCGTTGGCTACAGATAAAGCTTTTGACCCATTCGTCATGAACTCACTTGGCGACAAGAGCGGGTTGCACTGTCTAGATGCATTCCGTCGAAGCCTGCTTCAGTCTACGAGAACAAAACGGAGCTTACCACAAAAGAGAGTGTACGGGGGTTTGCGCGTGGTGGACAAGCGCAGAAAACAAATGATACACTGCGTCACTGAACTAAGGGATGGTGGTTTAAAGTTCAGGAAGAGGCAAAGCGACCGGTTTTGGGATATTCAATTCTCGAATGGTTATCTTGAGATACCCAAACTATTTATCCACGATGGTAAGTTAAAATGTTAGATGTTCTCTCTTTTTTTCTTATCCAAATCTTACATTTTACACATATTTCTTGAATTCTTGTTTATACGGATTGTTAAAGAATAGTATTAGTCGACTCATAAAATGTGATATATATTTAGCTCTAGAGAGTTGGCATTTTCAGTTATCTCGCTCCTTGTACTCTTACATGATATTTTTCTGCATTCATATAGGATTTAAATCACTACGCTACCACTTACATGTTACATGTTTTTATTGTTTTGGAACTTGGTCAATTTATAAAATACATATACAGATTAGTATCAAATATCATGTGTTAAGTGGTACATAAAGGTCATCAATGTACTATTGCCCATTGCTATTGACTAGTTAATAAATCGAAAAGGAATGTTGAATAGGCCGCTGATGGAATATAAATTAATACAATTATGAAATAAATGCACTTTTTCTTTTCAATTTCATTATTTCAGAAACTTGAAGTTGGCAACACCACCCCTTCTCGTGTGTTTTGTAGGTACAAAGTCTCTCTTCCTGAATCTTATAGCTTTCGAACAAAACCACATCGACTCGAGCAACGACATAACATCCTACATAGTTTTCATGGATAATCTAATAGATTCTCCAGAAGATGTTAGTCACTTACGTTCCTGTGGTATTATCGAACACTGGTTAGAGAGTGACTCTGAAGTTGCCGATTTGTTCAACCGGATAGGTCAAGATACCATTTTTGACATCAGTGATAGTCATTTATTCGAACTGTCGGTTGCAGCTAAGCGTTATTATCTTCACCATAATAAGTACTACAGGAAGTGGAATACTTGGAAGAAGACCTTGAAAGAGAAGTATTTCGATAGCCCTTGGGGATATATCTCTTTCTTTGCCGCATTTTTTCTGTTAATTCTTACGTCATCTCAAAGTTATTTTGCTGCTTATTCTTACTATAAACCACCTTCTTAATCTTCATGAATACTATTATGTTAGCTTCTTCTTTTTTTTTCATTCAATTTCCAATGCTTAATCTTTTTTCCTCTGTTAATTCTTACGTCATCTCAAAGTTATTTTGCTGCTTATCTATATATATAAAGTTAGCTTTTACTCACTCCTGGTGCTGCCACGTCAGCATATCCATCTGTGTAATAAGTCCATATTTTCCAGTCCATTTTGTAATTATTTGTTTCTTATGTCTTGGAAAGCCTATTTAAAATTTTCTCTCAGGATCCAATATATTATGATTCGTTTACTATGTTCTCAAAATAAAACCCTTTGTGCAGGAATGTCTACTCCACCGTCCGCCGATGTGCAACTTCAATCGCCACACCTCTTCAGCCTTCCTGACTTCCATCGCTATCGTTTTGTTTTCCTCTGAAACTGTTAATTCATTCCTTCAATGCTTTTTCTTTCAATTGAAGTCCCATTACCTTCCCTTCAATTGGTGTTACTTGAATTCCTATATAATGCCATCTTCTCCAATTTCATTCATCTTACAATTCCTTCACTCTCTGAAATTTTTTTTTATTATTATGGATTCCAGTGTTGTTTCATTTGCAAATCTGAAAGCCGGTCGCACATTAGATGTCATGGGCCAAGTATGTTCAAGCAAGGCATATATAAAACTTTTTTATGTATTTTGTAGATTGCAAAGAGTAAGCTTTGGTCTTTGTGTTAACTTGTATTTGTAATTATGTTTTCTTTATCTTACGTTTTTTTTTTTGGTGTGTTTGATTGATAATAATTCAGGCTAAGAGACATAGATCCGAGTTTCTTTGTCAGAGAAGAAGACAGCATGATTCCATTAGTCTCTTTTGCGATATGATGCAGGAAGATGCTGATCTTCTCTCTAGAAAGCTCTCAAGGTAACAGAGCCTTACATAATACTTTCATATGTTTATTTTTTGTATATGCTTTCTTTAATAGCTTCTTGAATCATATTCAAATTTATCTTGTTTGTAGATACCATAACCACTCATACCACAAGCTGGAGCCCGTGTAATGTCTCTTACTGATGGTCTTTCCAAGGTAGAATGTTTTCATTCACAGCTACTATAAGGTTTCATGTCATCTATTTTTCTTTCTGCATTCAGCAGTTGCATCGCGATTGGTAAAATAAATGAAAATTTGGAGAAGGTGAACAGAGTTCATAAATCCTATTGAAAATAGATTGAGGTTAACTCTTCATATTCTTTAACATCTGAGAGACTTTTACCACTAGCTAGCCTGTTTCTAGATAAGTTAAAAGGTTTACAGTTTTACACACTTCTGAGTTCTGATATTTGCATCCTAAGTGGTCTGAATAGATTTTGTCGACTTCAGAGGATCATATGAACCAATACAACTTTTGGGCTTTGCTTATTGTTGTAGTCAAATAATTTAGAGAAATTTCCTACTTGTTGCTGAGGTCTTACTGTCATGTAATTTTGTAGATGTCCAAGTCTGCACCTTTTGATCAGTCCCGGATCAATCTCCTTGACTCAAAAGATGTAAGTAAAATGAAGTCACTGATGTCTATAATTCTTTTGAAACAACAGTTTCTCATTGAGCATGAATATGGTACACCGTTCACCATTTCCATGAACGTTCTGGCATCCAATTTTCTTAATTTTTCTTCGTGACAGCCGGTGCAACAATTTACAATGCAGTACAACTCACAACATATTATTCATGTGCCATATGTTCTTAGAGCTCATAAAATTATACTTGCCTGGTGATATTTAATGAACACATCGCTTTCTTTGTTGAATTCTGTATCATGTTGGTTGTATGTGTTCTTCTGCTACTAAATCTATTTCTCATCCCTCCTTTTGAAAACTGTGTAGTTGATTGCAGACAAAATAAAACGATGCAAGACAGACTCATTTGCAGGGTGAGTGATGGTTATGTCGTTTAAAATTTTCTTGCAATGCAAAGTTTGTTTCTTTTTTATTGTTAAAGTTGAGAAATCTATATTAAAACTTTGTGTTTCTTGCTGTTCTAACAGCCTTGAGTTTGACAATGCTGAGAGACCTGAATGCAACATTCTCCTCTCAGTATATCAGATTTTTTCGGGCAAGACGAAAGAGGTATGGAAAAGGAGATAATGTCATTTACTCTTAAAGAACTCGGTTACAGAGATGTTTTCACATGTCATTTATTCCCTTGGCCACAATAGCTACTCACGGAGATAATCGGTGAACACATTTTTAATTGGTTGCAGGAAGTGGAGGAATGCAAAGATTTGAGCTGGGGTACATTTAAGCCTCTCCTTGCAGATGCTTTGATCGAACATCTTAGTCCAATCCAGGTTTGTGAAGCCAAAACCTTGAACCAATCCAATGTTTTCCTTTGAGTTTGTACCATTTTGTCTCATCAAACCGTAGAAAGAAAATTTGAGGTGTTTTTGCAGCTTCCATTAGTAAATGGTTAGAAGGGCATGTCATATGCATACGTTATGAAATATTTGGTTTTGTATATGTTTCCGTGTCAGACCCGCTATCAGGAGATAACAGCTGAACCAGAGTATTTGGACAAAGTATTGTCAGAAGGTGCGGACAGAGCCACAGAGTTAGGGGATGTTACAATGCGCAATGCGTACCAAGCTATGGGTTTCTACCCGAGGAGGAGATAGTGCCAATTGATATTTGTGGTCGACTGTTTTTGAAGTAATAAGAAAAGAGTGTTGTTACATTTGCGAAATATTTGTTGATTCTTGAGTTTTGATCATTGTTATTTTATTGCAATTATCATGATCTCTCAAAGTTTATCGCACTCCCTATTGATCAACATTTGCTCAAAAGTCAAAAAAGATTGGTGCACTCACTATATTTTTCCTCCCTCCTTTAGTTACTATGTAACTTTGCTTTTAGGCTTACAAAAAGCCTCCACCAATTAAAATTAATTATGTTACATAATTTGTTACAGAATAAAACACCAAAGAATTCGTTCATCAGTCGAGTGACCAGTTCAATTATCTAAAGTAAAGTCACAGTTACTTGCATAAACCAGAGAAAGGACATATATTCAGATACAATTTGGTGAAAAGGGTTGGGTCATACACGTCCTTCATAAAAGGTCATTATAGATCCATAGATAAACATTCTTCTATATCTAACCTCACGCAGACTGAATTACTAACGAGCAGCAATTAGAAAGCAGGCGATAATTTTATGCATAGATAAAAAATAAACAGCAAACTAATTAAACTATATTTACTGCAAAACCTATTTTTATAAAAAAAATATCCAACAAAACAACATAAGCATCCAAATCAAATACAAAAACAAAAATGAATCTATGTTACCAAAAAAATAATATACACAACAAAATCTGGAATACACCTTAATCTAACTACCGCGCGTAGCGCGGGTCAATTGCTAGTACTTACTATAAAGTATAAACCCCTTCTTTTGTTTGGCATTTTATATTTCCATCTATTTGAATTAAAATATCTCAGGGTCTGAATAGTAACAGCGTATTTAGTTGTGCAGAAAATGCGGTTTTATTGTGCGGTATGGTTTAACTGCGGTTCGTACGGGAGAAATAAATTTGCGGGACAAATACGGTTTATAGAAAATAAGTGATATAAAATAATGTTTGATTGGTGAAAAAAAGTATTATCGGTATTGTTAATTAGAAAAAATCTTTGGGTTGTTAATAATAAAATTGTAAACAGTTGTTTTACTTTTAAAACAATATATTCAGTTATACACACATAAATATATATTTCATCTGTTTTATATTACTTGTCATTCTAGCTAATTTCACACATATTAAGAAAACAATTAAATTTTATGTTTTATCCTTCATTAATACACTATTTCATTTAATAAATAACTAGTAAGCTAAAAGTTAGGGTTAAAATTGAAAATTTGATTCATTAAGTTGCATCGTAAATACAAAACTAGAAGTAATATAAAACAAAAATTTAAATCTAGAATGACGAGTAAAAAAACAGAGGGAGTATATATTAAATTTAATATCTACGGGATTTTATGAAAGACAAGTAATTGTATACTTGTTTCTAAATTTTTAAAAATTTCAGAAAATAAAAGAATTGAAAACCGCACTTAAACACTAATAACCGCACCTAATTAGAAGTATAAAACTGCATTACCTATGGGATTGAATGTAAGGCAAACAAAGAATCTATACTAAATAAAAGTAGGAGCTATAAGCTCTTAAAGCTGTCCATATAAGATTTTAAACAATCTATCGGGATTTGACATGTCATTCATTAACATTTTAAAAATAACATTTTAAAAAATGTATAACGTCACATATCGGTTATAAAAGTTTTAGACAATAGTTCAAAACCAGTATAAATAAAGATTAATATGTTTCCAACAGCGAATGAGCAGGAAAACTTGATTTATCATGCATCCAAGTTTAAAAGTTTCATTCGGTTTGATTCTGTTTTTTATTTGATCAAATTAAAACTTTAAAAAGTTTTTAAAAATATATTATAATATTGAAAATTTTTAAAAATTTAAATATTAGAAATATTGAAACTTTTAAAAGTTCTTAGCTTTTAAAAAGTTTTTAAATATTATAATTTTTAAATTTTAATAGTTTAAAACATTATAAATATTGAATTTTTAAAAGGTTCAAATATTATATTTCGAAACATTTTAAAAGTTAAAAATATTATAAAATTTGAAACTTCTAACAGTTTTAGCTTTTAAAAGGTTTCAAAATATTATAATTGTTAAGTTTTAAAAATTTCTTAGCTTTTAAAAGGTTTTAATTTTTTTTTTGTCAACCATTGGGCCACAACAGGCCGGCCCATTAGCCTAATCCCTACATTCGTAGGGAGCGGGACTCAATCCTGTGTGTGATGGTGTCTTGTGCATTAAGGACTTACCTTTGGTCACTGCACTAAGGTCTTCATAGAATGTTTTAAAATATTACATTTACTTAACCTCCATAGAAATTTTAAAATATTGTATCTATACTAATAAAAAGTTGAAGCTATAAACTCATAAAGGTGTCTATATAGGATTTAAAACAACCAATAAGAATTAGATATTTCACTAATTAACATTTTTGGAAATATAGTAGTAATCTATATTATTAAGAATTTTTAGAAGAAAAAAAAAAGTAAAAATAAAATTTAGAGAAACAAAAGAAATATGATTTGATATTCTTGCAATAAATTTTTTATTTTTAAGTCTAAAAAAAAGGATTGGCGTCGCAAGACCTTGAATTGATGTTATTTGAGTTTAAAGAAGAAGGATCGTCGAAAAGCACAAATATTGTTTTAACTATACATGTGTTCATATTAATTTCTCAGCGAGTTAGAATTTTGGTTTGAAAAGTTTCAATATGTGTGGATCTAAAACCAATTAAGTATATGGATAATTTATTAACAATTGGGTGCATGTGTTGACTATGTTGGTCTTTATGAATTGCACAAATTTTATGAAAAAAGAAATGATTTTGGTCTTCATATTGATGGGTTAATAAGTTGTGTGGTAGTCCAAAAAAAATATTTTTTAGTGGAAGAATGTGAAAAAGTTGACGAGAAAGAAGAAGAAGAGAATAGTGAAGAACTGGATGGTAACAGTAACGATGACAATTACCATAAAATTTGACAATGAAAATTACAAGAAGGAATATGAAGAATAATAAAACATTGAATAAAAAAACACAAAAACATAGGTGGTAGCGATCAATTAAATATGAAAACAAGATAAATTCATGATTATAAAGTTATTTCGTTTTTCTGGTGGTCAAAGAAATGGTTTAGATATGTGAGGTCACCATTTTGATCCGCCTCGCCTAGACGTCGAGTTAAATTCATGATTTTTTTGATCTGATTTAATTTTAGAACACAACTTATTTTTATATTTTTAAAAATTGTATATCTGAAATTTAACTTTTTCTTTAATACTAATTTAAATTTTTTTATAAAATATTCTTTTATGACTGTCATCAATCATATGGTATAAGATGTTTTATAATATAAGATGTTTTATAATATAAGATGTTTTGGATGTTTTATAAGGTATATTTTTTTACAAATAAACACATTTTTTATTTTTATTTTCTATTTATAACATCTATTTTTTTTTTACAGAATTCAAAAGACAATCAAATCTTCTACTCTATCACTTCTTGTTTCCACATTTTTTTTGTTGAAAGGTATGTATTTTTATTTTATAAATAAATGTATTTAGGTTATATAATATGTTAGTAGTTCTATTTATGCTATAAAATATTTGTTGTAACATCAATTTTTTTTTGTACAGAATTTAAAAGACAATCAAAGCTTCTACCTATCACCTCTTGTTTCCTTATTCTTTTGTTGAAAGGTATGTATTTTTATTTAATAAATAAATGTATTTATTCTATATAATATGTTAGTAGTTCCATTTATGTTATATAATATTTATTGTAAACTGTCTTATTTTTCAACCAATTATGTAATAAGGATGCTCACTTTATATTTGTATATATATATATATGGTGGTGCTTAGTATTTGTCATATTTTTTTTGATAAAAAATTGTTCTTAGTTATTAGTTATTTTCCATGGAATTATGATTACTTTATCATATTTATTCATAATTGTTGGGTATATTTTCTCCTAATATTAATATAATATGAATAAATATTGTATAGGATTACATGTTTACAGTTTAATATTTGATTTACACTGTTTGATCTGCTTTTACCATTCAAGCATATAATTTGGACTGCTCAATCAGCACAATCTGCACTTTTCCAGCATGATCTGCATGATCTACACTTGTTCTGCATGATCTGCATGATCTGCACGATCTGCAACGCTTGAACTGCTTTTACCATTCGAAGCCTAAAAGTTAATGCAGATGAATTGTGTGTAGTTCAGATTTTTTTTTGTCTTTTTGTGATAAATGCTGGAGAAACACATGCATATCTGGTCTACAGCTTTTTTGATGCTGTTCACCTTTAATCTGCACTTAAACAACCAACTATTTGATCTACTTTTATTATGCTTGATCTGCTTGAACCACTTAATTTGCTCTGCCTGATATGCTTTTTCCATTCAAGGTTACCATTCACGGCCTCGATCTAGTGATGGTGGTGACACGTTTTCGTTTCTCTAAAATATATAAATCTATTGATGTTGAACCGTTTGCTTTATCTGAAATATCTAAATCTAGTGAGTTGACTAGAAGACTGAAGACGTAAAGTAAAAATGTTCATCCCTCCCTCTCGCCGCTAGGATTTCCACTTGGAACAACTTTGTTGTTGTTGGGCCACCTCTAGACTAGTCGGACCAAAAATAACTTTTGCATTGTAACATATAGGTTTCGAAATACTTACGACACTGTAAAACGTTTCCAGAAAACTAATTTATGAAGAGAGAAGAGAAAAAAACATAAGAGAGACAGAAACGAGATGGCCATAATTTGATGTGGTATTAGAGAAAACCCTTGAACAAAAGAGGTAAAAATATTGTTAGTTTACCTAGGGACTATATTTTCTTTTGAGATGGGCATGTGCACCAAACCTACTATGACTATGTGTCCAATCCATTAACCTAAAGACTCAATAACCCGCTATCCAAATTAACTTAAAAGAGCAAGTTTGATGTCAAAAGGGAAAAAAAAAGTTCAACAAATTTATTTAACCAAAAAAGGATAATTGTATATGATCAAATTAGTAACATTTTTCTCATGACTTTTTTTATTGTATACAAAATTACAAACATTATTATACTTATCAATTTCGTTGAAAAGCCACAAGAATATATATATATATATATACTACATGAGGATCCGTCCGATGTGCGGGTTTAAAGTTTTATAAATTAAATTAAATTTAACAAAATATGTTAAAATTTGTTGTATGTTATTTATAAATTTTATTTTTGTTATAATACCCTGATTTATATAAATTTATAAATATTTTATGTATGTTACTATTAAAAGTGTCTTTTTTCCACGTAAATATGTCTACTCTATGTTACAAATATATTCTTTATCACCACCTAAAAATATCTATACGAACACATTAAGCCAACTATTTTACTTTCATTTTTGCACAGTTTTTTTATTACTAAAATTGTTAGCTTAAAAAATATTTTGAATTAAAAATATAGTATATAATATACTAATCAATGATGTATCATCACAATAATGTATGACCACCATGGAGAAAACCTTGGCTCCACCTTCCTCCCTTGGGGAGATAATCTTGCATCCAACCTCCTCCACATTCCTCTCTTTGGGAGATAACCTTGTGTCCAACCTTCTCCACCATAGAGAGAATCTCGGCTCTGCCCTCCTCCTGTGTGGAGAGAAAATGTTCACGTCTTTTTGCTATCTCAAAATGGCTTGCTCTGACAACCAATGAAAGTAAAAACCTTTTTCTAACGTCACAAAATCTTTTGATAGTAACTAATGTTAAATTTACCAATGTATTAGTGGAATTGACTTTGACACACCATTATGTAGCCTCTGTCTCTGTAACGCCTCAACCGCCACCTTGCTAAGTGAGCCAATGTCCACTCTCAGTCCATGGGTCCACCTTCCTAAGTGGGCGCTACATATATTCCCGCATGTGGACCCACCCATAGAAAATTATAAGCACTGTAATATATGAATTTCAAATAATTCAAAGATAAAAATATAAACTAAATAAAACAATCTAAAGATACTATAATAAATTTTAAAATACAGTATTAGGAAAAGAAGACGCATATATTAATCTTTTTCTGAGTCAACATATTAATCTTACCTATTCCCAACTGAAAAGGAGAAAGTATGAGAAAATTTTGGTTTTAAAAAAAATAATAAAAATTTACTTTCCCGTTAAAAAAAAATTCCCAATTTAGCAAAGTTGAAAGCAGTCTATATGAATAAATTATTTAAATATGAGACGATTTATGATTATGTAGAACTGAGTATTTACAAAATTTAGAATTAATAATTAACTGTATATTTTCCTTACTCCCTTTTTCTATATTTTTTAGAATTAATAACTTAAAATTAAAAATAAGTAAATAATATTATAATTTTGAATTTATTATATATATATATATATATATAATCTTCTTATAATTATTTTAAAAACTTTATATTTTTTTATAAACTCTGTAATATTTGATAATTATCTTTTTATTTTATTTTTGTTGTAATCAAATTCCTCATTAACTTTTACATATGTCTAAATCTGAGATTGATAACTTGACACATGTCAAAATCTTGTTAATGACTAACTTTCAAAAACCAACTTTATATAATAAGATATGAGGATCTTTTTATATAATAGTCCAAAGTCTCCTTCATTGATTATATATATTTTTTTTGTCGAAATTGAATTATATTGATGAAGAACTTTGGTAGTCCAAATACAATTGTTTGTAAAGCCAAATTGGCGGGTTAAAACAATCATAATAAAAATTACATGTTTGACAACCAAACTTTGGTAACAGATGAGCCACTTTATTCCCCTCTCTCTTTGTAAAGCTAAAAACAATATTTGAAAAATATGATGCCCATAACCGAATATCTTGGATTATACCATCTAAACATATGTCTATGTGTTCATAGTTGATGATCGTATATAAAATCTGACAATCTCCTTCAAAACAGACAGAAGTTAAACCTCTAATCCAAGTTTGTTGCAGAGCCATTAGCAATGCCTTTGCTTCAGCTTCAAGTGAAGTTCTTGTCGCACCAAGTCTTGTAGAGCCCCATCCTTGTGATATACCATATGTATTACGTATGATCCATCCTCCTGTGGCTTGATTAGTAAGGTGATCAAATCCTGCATCATAGTTACACTTAACAAGTGAATCATCGGGTCTTCTCCATGTGGCTGGTTCCTGTTGTCGACTTGTATTACTTTGGCAAGGTTGAGGGTTATAAGTAAACCAATCTGGGATATCATTTTGAGCTCTCTGTATTGTAACCCTCGGTTGTATTGTAATACCCTCAAAAATGAACTTATTTCTTGCTTTCTGATATGCTCAAATTTACCCTGAGCTACTCTCTCAAATTAAGAGATCACTGTAATACTTAGGGGTCGAATTCCACAAGGACTGAAGACTACACAATGGATTATAGAGTTTTAGAATTATGCTAAACATATTAAATTGAATTAAAATAAAAATGCAAAATATTAAATAAAACTGTTGTAAATTCAGAAGATCAAAAAGCTAGGCCTAGGGAATTTCTCATGAAATTATGAAATACTAAATCAGGAAATAAATAGGATTCAAGCAGTTAAGAACAGATCTAGAACTCTAAACACTTTTGTAAAATAAATCAGTTCTCACTGCAAATATTATCTAAATTTAAAACCAGAAAATCCAAATCTCTTTGCAAAATACTAGGTTAAAAATCAGCAATAAATCAGGTTTAGATTGTTCACAAAATTATTAAATCAAATCTCTTTGCAAGAAATAATTTTGCTCATCAAAAGGTTTTATCAGGAAAATCAATTATATTCTCATATCAATTTATTTTCCTAGGGTATTAATTCTAGATGGCCAATCAAGGATTAATATGAAGAACAACCTAAGATGAAGATCTAGATAGATAAAGAATCCTAAATAATCAGATCTAACAATTCATAAAATCCCTGTGAAAAACCCTAAACCTAACAAGCAAACTACTCAGACATAATCAATGAAGAACAAAACATAATTCTGAATAATAAGTAATAGAGATTAAAAAGAGTAAGAAGGAGTTCAAGAATTATTCTCTCAAAGCAAATCTCTCTCTCCCAAAGCTCTCAAAATCTCACAGGGTTGCAGAAAAATAAAACTCTCTAGAAAAAGACTTGAGGGTTTGGAAAACCTAAAAACTATATATATATGTCCTAAAACACGTCAGGGACTTGTGTTGCAAATATGGAAAACTTTGGGGCAGAATTGTAAAACTTCCAAAACTTGGTTTTTCTCGTTGGCAACAAGGGTGTCGATCGATTCCATATAGGTGTCGATCGATGCCTTCTCTCATATTCGACTCCAAGCTGATTTCTTCCGGATTATTGCTCCAAACTGATCCAAATTGCTCCACTTTGCTCCTTTCATGCCAAAATCCTAGAAAACCTGTAAAGACTCAAAAACATCCTAGAAAACAAATCAAAAGACACTAAAAGACTCTTTATATCATGGTTAAAAACCACAAAAACCATGATATATCAACTCCCCCAGACTTAGCCTTTGCTTCCCCTCAAGCAAAACAGAAACTTAGACCTGTGAAAGAGGTTTGAAAACAGGGAACTCACTCAATTGCAGATTATTCTTATTCACACTCTTCATTTACCTGACTCAATAACTTACTTCTTATACTCAACCATGATAAGCATCAACATTCCTTACTCAAATCCCACAATTCCTTGGAATCTCTGAAATCCCCATTGTCATCTCATTAGTCAATATTAAAGCATAAATAAGGTGAATTCTTACCTTGGGTGTATTGATCAGTGGCATATGAACTCTCTTCAGGCCAAGACATTCTTCTTACATCTCCTTTCCTCTCCCTTTTCTCACTTCCTATTTTTTTTTCCACTTTTTTTTTCTCAAAGGTGTAAGCGAATATCGGGGTCATCGGTAATTTACCTACCCCTCGCTTCCAAGCTTTGTGTGATCATTTGACTCAAGAGTAGAATAATGAGGTCACAGGTAATTTACCTACCTCTCTAAACTGATCAAAATCATCTCATCTTTTATTCTTTTTTTTTAGAGCACTGAAGGGAAGAGAGAGGGGAGACATACTTTGAAAAATTGCACTGTCTTGTATGACCTGAAGAAGAAGTCTAGTCCACTGATTTCCAACCCCAAAGTAAGAGATTAAGTCCGGTTAAAATCCTGATAAAAGTTGAGACAACGTTAGATCAATCAGATATCCATTGAATAAGGGCTTTCAGGATTGTTGATAAGGCTCATAGTCTTTCTAAGTTTCAGTTCTGAGATCAAGCATAAACAAATAATCATTAGAGTGTTAGCCAAATAAGAGAAATCATTAATCAAGATCATAATTCCCAAAGACAAAAAGAAAAATTTTGAAAAATTTGACTCAAACTTTATGGTTTTGACTGACACAACTGAAACTCAAAAACAGAAAACATAGTTAGTAACTAACCTCCCCCAGACTTAAACAACACTGTCCCCAGTGTTATCAAGCAAGAGGAAAGCAAAAATAAAAAGAAAATAAATAAAAATCAAAATCAAAAGAAAAAGAAAAAGAAAAACCTACCAGTGGGTTGCCTCCCACTAAGCGCTTGTTTTCAGTCATTAGCTTGACTGTGTTGGAGCTCAGGCATCCGGTGGATCAGAACGTGGCAATGAAGTCCTCTTCATCCAAGGTGGTGTATAAGCTTTTGGTGCATGAGGTCTGCCAAGGATGTTAGGAATTGGACCAGGGCGGGATTTAGGTATGGGAGGGTATCTATTCTGTCCTGCAAAATCATCAACAGAAGAAACAAGCGCTCTACGATAATCTCGTGGCTTGGTTAACTGCAAAACAGTTTTTATCTTTTTGAAATTCTTGTTGATGATAGGAGGAAGTTTAGGAGAAAGAGATGCATACCTTGGCCTTACATGAGGGCTCTGGAGTGTGGATTGATGACTCTTCTGTTTAGGAACAGCTTTCTGACTTGGAGCATCAGTTGAGGACAAGTTCAGTCTCGGTCGTGGAGGAGTGTCGATCGATGCTGATGGAGTGTCGATCGACACTAAGCCTGTTGCTCGTGTAGCATAAACTTTTTCAAGAGAAAAAGTCTGTCCATCAATAGTAGGAGCTCTCCTCAGCTTATCCATCTCAAAATTCATACTCAATCCATCCACATTCAGTGTTATTTGTCCCTTCTGCACATCTATGATAGCACCAGCTTTAGCCAAGAAAGATCTTCCTAAGATGAGAGGGTCTTTAGGCTCTTGATCATACTTCAGCACCACAAAGTCAGTTGAAATCATGAAGTTGCCAACCTTAATTGGAATATCCTCTAGAACACCTTCAGGAATTCTTCGGGATCGATCAGCCAAGATTAGAGAAATCTGAGTTGGCTTGAATTCTGTCATCCCAAGTCTCACAGCAACAGAATATGGCATCAAGTTGATGCTGGAACCAAGATCACAAAGTGAGTGAAAAAACCTTCCTGCTGAGATTGAGCAATTAAGTACAAAGCTTCCAGGATCTGGTAACTTCTCAGCAGTCCTACACTGAATTACTGCACTCACTTCCTTAGAGACAACCACTTCCTACTTTTTCTCCTTCTTCCTCTGAACAGGCTGGTTCAACAGAATTGCACTAACATCCTTAGTTAGCAAGGCTCCGTCTTCAGGGCTCAAACCATTGGATACCATTCTCTTGACATAGCGCCTAAGTGGTGGTGAAAGCTTCACTGCATCAATTAATGGCATCTCAATCATCACCTTGTCCATCATAGCCTTGCATCTAGCTTCCTCCATCTCCTGCTTGGACTTTCGTGGCTTAGGAAAAGGAATCTTCGGTTGGTACACCCTCTCAACTGCTGGAAACTGAGATTTTGCAGTTTCTGGGTTCGTCTGAGAGGGGTGTCGACCGACACCCAGGTGGTGTCGATCGATGCCATCATCTGAAACCGAGAGATTTGTTGATTTCTCTTCTTTTTCTGCAGAAGCAATTTCACCATCATCTTCATCTCGCACTGATATGGCATTGCAAGCATGTCTCGGGTTTGACTCAGTTCTTGCTGGAAGATAATTCTCTTGCCTTTTTACAGACCCAGCAGTCTGTGCAACTTGAACCTCCAGCTTCTTAACATGAACATTCAATGCTTCTATCTTCCCATTCAGCTCAGTGTAAACATTATCAATCTTCCCTTGAATGTCACTGTCAAATTCTCTTGTCCTTGTAAAAGCTGCTCAAGCATGGCCTCCATTCTACTCTCAGAAGAAGTCTTAGGAGGTGGAGACTGATAAGATGAGTTCCCATAGGTCCTTGTATAGCCATTGTTCTGTTGATGCTTCTGGTCACCATTGTAAGGTCTGTTGCCTGGCTGATTACTGAATCTCTGTCCCTGATACCCAGCTCCATACACATAGTTGACATTCTCCTCTGTATTCTCTGGCTCAAATGTCTCAACTTCAGCAGCAAATTGGACTGAATTCTTACCCACAAGGAGATTGTGCACTGAATCCAGCTTAGCTTTAATAGAAGCTAGCTGGTTTGAATCAAACTCTCCATGCAGTCTCTTTCTTTCAGCATCAGCTCTTTTAGTGCTATTGCTTGAAGCCAAATTCTCAATCAAAACTTCTGCATCTTCTGGAAATCTTGTTTTGAAGTTCCCATGACTTGTAGCATCCAAAGCTACTTGATACTTCCAGTCACACCCTCTAAAGAAGATACTTAACAGTTGTACCTTTGAAAAAACCATGGTGTGGACAGTCCCTCTGATAAGCTTTGAACCTCACCCAAGCTGCCTTGAAAGCTTCATCAGGTCTTTGCTTGAAAGTGGATAGCTTGACTCTTAACTCATCTGACATTGCATCATCATAGAAATGGTTGAGGAAAGCCACTTTGACTTGTTGCCAAGATGTCAAAGATCCAGCTGGCAACTGCTTCAACCACTGAGATGCCTCTCCTGCAAGTGAGTATGGGAAGAGCTTGCAGAATATGAAGTCCTCAGTCACTCCATTAGCCTTGATAATGGTCACAAGATCCTCAAAATGCTCAATATGGTCCAGAGGCTTCTCATTGGGCAAAGCAGAGAAAGGTCTCTGCCCAACTAGTTGAAAGTACGTAGGTTTCAACTCAAAATCATTCCTCTGAAAAGGAGGAGGAACAATAGCGGACCGATTCTCATACACAAGATCAGCCCGGTTGTAGTCAGCAATGGTCCGGATCAGGTCTCGGTTCTGCTCCTGTCTTCGAACTGGGTTCTGTACGTGGTTGGCAGCTCCACGCACGTCTGCAGGTGGGTGGCGATCGATGCCACCTGGTTGGTGTCGATCGACACCAAGGTCCGGATCATCAACGACACCAGCTTGCTGGTTCACGACAGCCTGCTCGTTGACAACAGGTTCAGCAATCACGTTTCCTTCTGCATCAAGCTTTTGGCCTTGCTCATTGCGCAAGTGGCCCTCTTGATCCCTCAAAACACCAGCCTCATCACGCATCAGAATGATCGTATTAACCATCTTCAGAGACTTGGCTGCTTTTCTGTTCTCACGTTCAAGTTTTCCCAACTCTTGGTTTGAAAGCTTCAGAATTGGACCAGTCTTGTTGCTCCTTGTGTTAGGCTTATTAGGCATACACCTGAAACACACAAGAGAAAAGAAAACAAAAACGTGTTAGTTTGAAAATAAAAAGAAAAATTTAGACAAAATCTAAAACTCAAATCTAATGGTAGATCAAAGAGTCCCCGGCAACGGCGCCAAAATTTGATATGCTCAAATTTACCCTGAGCTACTCTCTCAAATTAAGAGATCACTGTAATACTTAGGGGTCGAATTCCACAAGGACTGAAGACTACACAATGGATTATAGAGTTTTATAATTATGCTAAAAAAATTAAATGAATTAAAATAAAAATGCAAAATATTAAATAAAACTGTTGTAAATTCAGAAGATCAAATAGCTAGACCTAGGGAATTTCTCAGAAAATTATGAAATATTAAATCAGGAAATAAATAGGATTCAAGCAATTAAGAACAGATCTAGAACTCTAAACACTTTTGTAAAATAAATCAGTTCTCACTGCAAATATTATCTAAATTTAAAACCAGAAAATCCAAATCTCTTTGCAAAATTCTAGGTTAAAAATCAGCAATAAAATCAGGTTTAGATTGTTCACAAAATTATTAAATCAAATCTCTTTGCAAGAAATAATTTTGCTCATCAAAAGGTTTTAACAGGAAAATCAATTATATTTTCATATCAATTTATTTTCATAGGGTATTAATTCTAGATGGTCAATCAATGATTAATATGAAGAACAACCTAAGATGAAGATCTAGATAGATAAAGAATCCTAAATAATTAGATCTAACAATTCATAAAATCCCTGTAAAAAACCCTAAACCTAACAAGCAAACTACTCAGACATAATCAATGAAGAACAAAATATAATTCTGAATAATAAGCAATAGAGATTAAAAAGAGTAAGAAGGAGTTCAAGAATTCTTCTCTCAAAGCAGATCTCTCTCTCCCAAAGCTCTCAAAATCTCACAGGGTTGCAGATAAATAAAACTTTCTAGAAAAAGACTTGAGGGTTTGGAAAACCTAAAAACTATATATATATGTCCTAAAACACGCCAGGGACTTGTGTTGCAAATATAGAAAACTTTGGGGCAGAATTGTAAAACTTCCAAAACTTGGTTTTTCTCGTTGGCAACAAGGGTGTCGATCGATGCCATATAGGTGTCGATCGATGACTTCTCTCATATTCGACTCCAAGCTGATTTCTTCTGGATTATTGCTCCAAACTGATCCAAATTGCTCCACTTTGCTCCTTTCATGCCAAAATCCTAGAAAACCTGTAAAGACTCAAAAACATCCTAGAAAATAAATCAAAAGACACTAAAAGACTCTTTATATCATGTTTAAAAACCACAAAAACCATGATATATCACTTTCCATATATGCCATAGCAGCCACAAAGGTAATAACTGAGTTGCAGTAGAGACTTCTTCCATGTAATCTATATCTAAGAAAGCTTGTAGGATAGACTCATTATCTAAATTCATATCCAAAAGGATCTCAATTGGCACATTAGCTTGTTCCTATACTAATTTCGCATAGGGGCATTCAAAAAGGATATGCTTTATTGTTTCATCAGCCTGAAAACATTTTGGACAACCAGGGTCAATAAATATTCCCCGAGTATTTAGCTGTGTTATCGATGGTAGTGCTTTGGACAAAACTCTCCATAGAAAGTGTTTGAGTTTTGGTATAATATTAAGTTTCCATAGCCTGTTCTTTAAAGATACTGGTCCATGTGGTATAGGAGGTTGATTCAGAGGATGATGGTTCTGCATACTTAGCCAATAACCGGACCGTACAGTGTATTCTCCTGTTGATGTATAATGCCAAATGATTCTGTCTGGTCTTATATTTCGTGATAAATAGATTGATTTTACTTGTTCATTTCCTCCTGTGGAATGTGACTCATTAGTTTTTCCTCATTCCAAAACGGTGAGAACCTGTGGCTGCAATCAAGTATTTAATCACTAGCTCATCTGTGCACGATATTGTATGAATAGGTTATGGTGGTGTTGTCGGTAGCACATTATCAATATTCGCCCGTATAGAGCTTCCATCTCCAACTAAATATCTACTTCCTTCCTTGATTATTTTGATACCCTCTAGAATAGACGTCCATCCATAAGATTGATAAGGTCTTTTCTTTGCTTCAAGGATGTGAACATCAGGGTAATACCTTGCCTTCATTATTTTTGCAAATTTTGAATCTGGATATTGTATTAGTCGCCAGACCTGCTTTGCAAGGAGAACATCATTAAACTTAGATAAGTTCTTGAATCCTAAACCACCATCTGACTTAGCATATTGTAATCGTTGCCAAGCAATCCATGAAATGCCTATCTCATTGTTGTTTTTCTCCCACCAGAAATTTTGGAGAACTTAGTCTATCTCTGTTATTACATTCGTCGGCAATTTAAAACATGACATAGAGTATACATGCATTGATAGGGCTACAGACTTGAGCATTATTTCTTTTCCAGCTTGAGAGAGTCTTTTGGTGCTCCAAGAGGAAGTTCTTTTTCTTACATTGTCAACAATGTAACTAAACATTTCAGCTTTCTTCTTACCAAACTGCTCCGGTAAACCTAGATATTTTCCCCCACCGCCTTGGTTTGGTATATCTAGAATCTTTTTCAAGCGTTCTTGAGTATGACCATGAACTCGAGATCCGAATGTGATCATTGATTTGCTCTTATTTATCATCTGACCAGAATAGTATTCATATACCTCAAAAGCTTCTTTTATTGCTCTGCAGTTTCTTGTATTTGCCTGACAGAATAACAAAGAATCATCGGCAAACTGTAAATGACTTATTGCCGGGACTCCATTCCCCACTTTTATACCTTTGATGTCACCACTAAGAACCCTAGCACGTATTAGATGGCTCATAATATCCGCACAGAGAATGAAAAGATACGGGGATAGAGGATCTCCCTGTCTTATTCCTCTTTCAGGGATGATCAAACCGTGAGGTGAACCATTTATTAACACAGAATAGCTTACTGATCTTACAGAAGCCATGATCCACGATATCCACTGATCACTAAATCCAAATAATCGCAGGGTGACTTCAAGAAAATTCCATTCGACACGGTGATAAGCTTTTGTTACATCAGTTTTGATTGCCATATAGTTTTGTGAAACCCTCTTTCTTGATTTTAAAGAATGCATAACCTCATGTGCAATCAAGATATTATCTGTTATTAACCGACCTGGGATGAAGGCAGCTTGTGAATCAGAGACAATGTATTCAAGATGTTGTTTTAGTCTATTCACCAAGCACTTGGAAATGATTTTATAGATCACATTACACAAGGCAATAGGCCTATAATCAGCGAGAGTGATCGGATCAGTTATTTTTGAGATCATACAGATATTTGTATCATTTAGTCCTGATTTCATAAACGATGTATGAAAGAATTCTTTGACCTCTGTTACTATATCCGATCCAATAATGTCCCAGGAATGTTTGTAAAATCGAGCTGTGAGTCCATCTGGTCCCGATGCTTTGTCGTCTCCAATGAAGGATAAAGCTGAATATATTTCCTCTCTGGTGAATTCTTTAGTTAGCTCCGCATTAATCTCATTTGTAACCGTAGGAGCAAAATCTCCAAAGTCTATTGGAGAAACAGGATTCTTAGTAGATGCATAGACCTTGGTGAAATATTCTTGAGCATGAGAACCAATATCATGGTCACCTTGATGAACATTCTGCGTTTCATCCATAACAGATTTTATGTAGTTCTTTGCATATCTGATCTTAGTACTGGCATGGAAGTAAGAGGTATTACGATCACCTAGAGTAAGCCATTGATTTTGGCTTTTATTCTTCCAGTAATACTCCTCTTCTCAATAGGCTGCATTCAGTTTCCTCTGTATTCTCGGTATATGACTCCGTGATGAGGGATTTAAACTCGACATAGCTTTGTCTAGAGCTGCTTGGAAATGATCTATTC
Organism: Camelina hispida; assembly: GCA_023657505.1. Taxonomy (NCBI): domain Eukaryota; kingdom Viridiplantae; phylum Streptophyta; class Magnoliopsida; order Brassicales; family Brassicaceae; genus Camelina; species Camelina hispida. The sequence goes on along the minus strand of CP094632.1, from coordinate 24,570,753 downwards.
GTTTCGAAGCATTGATATTTGCGGCATGTTTCCCTTTGGCCATGGCTTGACGGCATCGTGTTATTTGATCACAAATATTGTAGTAGTCTCGATCTTTACAAGAGTTCCAACCTTTTTCTTTTACTTTATCAAAGTCCTTAATGTTAGTGAGTCGTTTATCAAATCGAAATGGTTTATGGACCCCAACGTTTGTAGGATTTAGGTTGGTAAACAAAGGTAAATGATCAGATCCATTAAACTCTAAGAACTCTGTTTCTGCAGTAGGAAAAGTTGCAGACATTTGAGAGTTTACCAATACTCTATCAAGACAACATTTTATGGTTTGATTTCTTCGCTCCCCTACCCATGAAAACCTGTCTCCTCTTGATTTCAGGTCTGATAGATCACAAGTTGCTAACATTGTTCTAAAATTACGAAAGGTCCATTCCTCCCTTTGTGGTCCACCAATTTTCTCCTCATTGTTAAGGATTTCATTAAAGTCTCAAGCTAACATCCAACCACCATGCCTAGATTCACTAATACTTTGTAAAAGATCCCAAAGTATATGTCTTTGACTCGGTGTAGGGTGGCCATACACTCCCGAAAAATAAAAGCTATTATTATTATGTTCAATGTGTACATCAATAATCCTATCATCTTGATAAATAGATGATAAGGAGACATCGTTTGCCCACATTATTGCTAAACCTCCACTCCTACCATGAGGGGGTTGTGTTATTACATTAGAAAATCCTAAAACATAAGCAAAGTAATGAACTACATATTTAGAGTTTCACACAAAAACAACAACTTAGGTTTTAAAATACGACATAGATACTTTAAGCGGGATTGAGTTGATGGTGAGTAAACACCCTGAAGTTCCAGGAGACGACTCTCATGGGGGAAACAATGAGGGTACCGGGGCCCCCGCGCCTCCGTCCAAAGCAGTACTACTGCAGGAGCCTGCAGATTCCACTCGAGTCTTCTTGATGATCTGATTAACAGCTCTCAGATCTTCCTTTGCTTCCTGACATTGGTAGTACTGTTCCATGTCTTCTCGAGAACGTTTCTTGGTGTAGCCCTGTGGTGGGAATGAAAGAGTTGCAACCTCTTACCCTTCGCATACTTTGTGAAGATGTATCGTAGCCTCTCTGCTGTCAGTTCCTTGTCCTCAAACACACTTGGAGAGGAATCATCGTCAGACTCCGAGATGATGAATTCTCTGTTTGCCTTTGAAGGACCAACACCCGGTATCTCACCGTCTGGTGCAATAGTTTGAAGCGTGTTAGTGTCCGAGTCTGGTTCATCTTGATTCTGGTAACCACGATCATCTCGGTGGTCATAGTCATCCGGATCATACCCATCATCACCATCATTGTCATCATCATTTGCATCATTGTCAAAAGACAGGGGACATTCCTTGCTATCGTGAGTGAGAGCACCACATTTAGAGCAGAAGTTGTGGAGTTTCTCATACTTAAACTTCAAGATGGTGTTATCATCAATACCACCAAATTGAAAGTTTCGTTGAAACCTTAAGGGTGTTTCAACATTCCAATTCACACAGATTCTCACAAACTCAACTAGATTAGCATTTTCATCAAAATCCACGCTAGCAACATGACCTATTTGATTCCCTATGTAGTTAACCATGGCGGTGTTAAGAAATTGGATTGGAATTCCCCGTACCTGGATCCAGAATGGAATCACTCTTGTCTCCGCTTCAGAAATGTTGGGATACCAACGATGAGCCGTATGCATCCAGTCATTGAAGGCCCAGGGCCCACGACGAAGAACCAAATTCAGTGCTTCCTCTGTTTTGAAGACAAATAGTGCCTTACCCTCACCCATTATCCGACCACGACAAGCATTGGCGAACCCCATATCTTAGGAATTTGCCCCACAATCGCCCTTAGGTTTTGTTTCCTTCATTGAATATATATATATATATATATATATACAGTAAAACTTCTATAAATTAATACTCGGTAAATTAATAATCTCTATAAATTAATAAATTTCTCCGGTCCCAAGTTGGGACTAGTGTAATTTTGGACACTATTCGATAATATAATAATATCATAATTTTTTGAAACTCCTTTGTAAATATATGGTCTCATCAATAATATAAATTAATAATTATATAAAATTATCTAAATATATGTATACATCTACACATTATTTTTTTATTAGAGTTCATTTTTAATATTTTTACTATATAAAAATCTTTGAGTGCTATCTTCAAAACATGATAATTGTTATTTCCATTGTAATTGATTTTATAAAAAATATTAGTTATAAAGATTATATCTTATTTTTATTATTTTTTTACCAAATTAGGAAAGTCTCTCTGTAAATTAATAATTATTAATTTATCTATAAATTAAAACTTCTATAAATTAATAAAATTTCATGGTCCCGACTTTATTAATTTATACAGGTTTTACTGTATAAAGTTATAAACGACTACTATACTACAAGCAAGCAACTATATAGGTCTTTTAGCAAGATTATAGAGTCTTTATTATGAGTAGTCGGGTATATGAATTTCATTTAAGATTTATGGAAAATACTACAAGCATTTATGAGAGTCTTTTAATAAGCGTACGAAGTCCTTTTATAAGATTTTTGTAGATTGCGAAATAAGCAAACCCTATGGGCCAATTAACAACTTTTAAATTAGTTACAGCGTTGTACATTTAGCATTTGCTATTACAGCAGCTCTCGCTTTCAATCTCCTGAAAAAGCTTCAACCAGCAAAATCAATGGTTTTAGTTAATGTTCATTCCGATGGACAACCACTTTTCATCAACAAAGACATGTTGACCTGGTACTTGCTCAGTCTCAAGCTCCGCCAAAAATTTCAAACCAAAAACAAACACTCGGAACCGGTTCAAGATCAGAATCTCCATGTTTCAAGACCCGATATTACCAGACCGGATCAAGAACAAAACTTGCAGAACCACAAACAGAGTCATTCTGAGCCCGGTAAGGAGGTGATAGAAGAGAAGCCAGGAGACAACACAGGAGGAGACAGTTGGGTGATCTCAATAAGAGACAAGCTCGAGCAAGCAAATAAAGACGACGACACAACAATTTGGGGAAAGCTATGCATCTACAGAGTTCCACATTACCTGCAAGAGAACGACAAGAAGTCGTATTTTCCTCAGACCGTTTCACTTGGTCCGTACCACCATGGTAAAAAGCGTCTCCGACCTATGGAGCGCCATAAGTGGCGCGCCGTCAATAAGGTCTTGAAGCGTTTAAAGCACCGCATCGAAATATATACTAATGCCATGAGAGAGCTTGAAGAGAAGGCTCGTGCTTGCTACGAAGGTCCCATTAGTTTGAGCAGTAATGAGTTCACAGAAATGCTTGTTCTTGATGGCTGTTTTGTTCTTGAGCTCTTGAACCGTTGAAGGCTTTCCTGAAATCGGGTAAGCGTGAATCAATTTTCTGGTTTTCTTCCGGTTTATATAATCTACTTGCTAAACCGGTCTTAGGTTAGATTCTACTATTTAAATTGTTGATTTTTTGTTTTTGTGCTGCGTAGATATGCACGCAATGACCCGATTTTTGCGATGCGAGGATTGATGCATTCGATTCAACGTGACATGATAATGCTGGAAAACCAACTTCCTCTGTTCGTCCTCGACCGGTTATTAGAGTTACAGCTCGGTACACAAAACCAAACCGGTATAGTGGCACATGTAGCCGTTAAGTTCTTTGACCCGCTAATGCCAACGGGTGAGGCCTTCACCAAACCGGACCAGGCGAAACTCATGAACTGGCTGGAAAAATCCTTGGACACACTTGGTGACAAGGGCGAGTTGCACTGTCTAGATGTATTCCGTCGGAGTCTACTCCAGTCTAGTCCTACACCTAATACAAGATCTCTACTAAAGAGATTAACTAGGAATACGCGAGTGGTGGACAAGCGACAACAACAGCTAGTACATTGTGTGACGGAACTAAGGGAAGCTGGTGTTAAGTTTAGGAAAAGGAAAACAGACCGGTTCTGGGATATTGAATTCAAAGGTGGTTATCTAGAAATTCCCAAACTACTAATCCATGATGGTAAGCTAAAACATCTTCTTCATTTTTTTATTTTTTTTCCTTTACCCATTGTATAAAAAGCCAAATCCTCTCTCATGTTTATATTGTAGGTACCAAGTCTCTCTTCTCAAATCTTATAGCTTTTGAGCAGTGCCATATGGAATCGAGTAACCACATAACATCCTACATAATATTCATGGATAATCTAATAAACTCTGACGAAGATGTTAGCTACTTGCACTATTGTGGTATCATCGAGCATTGGCTTGGGAGTGATTCGGAAGTTGCTGATTTGTTCAACCGGCTGTGTCAAGAAGTGGTTTTTGATCCCAAAGATAGTCATCTATCTCGACTGTCTGGTGATGTAAACCGTTATTACAATCGTAAGTGGAATGTTTTGAAGGCTACCTTGACACACAAGTACTTTAATAATCCTTGGGCATATTTTTCTTTCTCTGCTGCAGTTATACTGCTACTTCTCACATTATGTCAGAGTTTCTATGCTGTTTATGCTTATTATAAGCCAAATTCTAAACTTTAGTCGTTCTTTGTTTTCATTCAGTTTGGAATGTTTGTATTTTCTTGTTTTTCAACGTTTTCTATTTTTTTCTATCCCAAATTTGGCATTGTAATAATTGGGTTTTGGAATAATTATGCTTTGCAACAACATAATATATCCGGATATATTTTTACTATACGGATGTCAAAACTCAAAACTGTAAACTAATTAATCTAACCCAACCATTTACAGTAAAACTTCTATAAATTAATAATGTTGGGACCATGACATTTTATTAATTTATAGTGATATTAATTTATCTATAAATTAATATCTATTATTTTATAGTATAAATTAATAATTATTAATTTATATATATATATATATATATTTTAATTGTTTAAATTCTTAAAAATTATTAGTTGAGAAAATTTTAACAAAAGAATATTAGACTTTCGGATTTTATAAATTTTATGGTTTTAGAATTGAATTTGTAAATTATAGAAAGCATTATTGACTATAAATTACAAATATTATAAACAATATCAATTATACACATAACATACATAAATTTAAATTTATGGATAATATTAATTGTCATATTTTAATAGCATATAAAACTATCAAAATAAAAATAATGCATATCTAGAAATTTGAAATTTAAAAAAAAAAATTAGCTATTTTATGACATGTTAGATAGTATTTTATATCAATATAGTTTGAAAATACAACATAACAATTGTTTATATATGAGGTCTTGGAAAAAATCAAAATTATAAAGCATACATTGTTATCAGTATATATATATGAAAATTATATGATTATTAATTTATGATATTATTGGGACCATATTTTACAAGGGAATTTCAAAAAAATTATTATTTTATTATTTTATCGAATTTTGCTATTTTTTACACTGGCCCAACTTGGGACCAACAAAATTTATTAATTTATAGTGTTTATTAATTTATAGAGTATTAATTTATAGAGGTTTTACTGTATGTAAATGGATTGAGAGCTAAATAGATTAGGGTGAAAAGAATTTGAGTAATAATTAGTCATTTAAATTTTTATCATAATTGAGACCACACATGTGGATTACAAGTTTTTGTCTTCGTTAATGTTTTTTTTTTTTTGGGTGTATATTTAGAAGAATTCATGATATGTTTACTACATCGAAAAATGCAGTTATACTAAAAGAGTGTCCAATTTGTGAATCTCGTCTCAGTCATTGAATATATCATTAAAATTTGCTAGTCTTTTGACATCATTGTATTGTATTAAATGATGTTTGGGAACAAATTTGTACTAGTATAATTTTATCTAATGCGTTCAATTTACAATGCAAAATTAACTTTAATTTTTAAATATCTATGTGATGACTAACATATTGTACACCTTTTTTTTAACTAGATTTGAAATTTTTAGGTAAACAAAGAATGATTTTTAATCTACATATATAAACAAATAATTTAAAAGCTATGTGCAGAAAAAACATAAACATCTTTTTAAACGAGAACTAGATTAGGACCCGTGCTAAAGCACGGATTGAATCTTTTTATTTATATTATAATTTTAGAATAAAATACGATTTCGAAGATCATGATTAATGCTAGATTAGGACCTTAAAAACTTTTAAAATCAATCATATAAATTATATTTTATTCTAAAGTTATAATATAAATAAAAGGAATTTCAACATGTGCTCTAGCACGGTCCTAATATAGCATTAAGGTTTAATTTTAAATTTCTGAATACGGTCTCGAAGATCACAATTAACCTTGTTAAATTAGCGAGATTTGATTCTTTTTTATGATTAAGAGTATATATTTATCCATTTAATAAATTTTTTATTGATGCGGTTTATCAATAAAATCTATGGAAAATAAATTGGTAATATATGTATAACATATTTGTAACCATTTATTAAAATTGTAAAATCTACCAAAATAATATTGTGTACTTCCGTTTTATTATAAAGGGGATAAGAAAGTATTATAAATTAGGTCTTTTTAAAAATGTTATTTGTAGTTTCGATATTTCCGTCTCACTTGTTGCATGCATATATATTACAATCATTAATGATCTTTCATGCATTCTATTTTTTATTTAGAATCTATATACTTATTTAAGCAACCCTATAAACAAATAACCCTACTTTATGTAAGATATTACAAAAAATGCCACTGTATTTTTAATACAAAATATAATAACAGAATCTTAATATTAATTTGTTATAGCCAGAAAATAATTATCCAAAAAATAGCAATTATTAATTTATTAGATTAGAAATCATTAATAAAATAATTTCGAAATTATTTAATAAAATAATTTCGAAATTATGTAATAAAATAATTAAACAGATTCTATTTATTGTTTCAGAAATCTTAGGAAACAATAACAAACTATTTAGAAAAATTATAAATTTTAAATTTATTTATAAGACTAAGTTTAAACATTTACATATCGAAATAATTTAATAATAACAAATATATATTAAAATTAGGATACAACATTGTTTATATTATTAAAATATATCTATATACTTATTTAAGCTATGTTGTTAAAAATTTAATCATTGACATATTATGAAAATGCTATAATATTTTAATTATTCTAATAACTAACAAAATAAAAGTTTAGATTTGTTTACAAAATAATAAAACTCTATTTAATATTTCATAAATCTTTGGAAATAATAACAAACTATTTAATTGACTAAAACTTAATTGTTTATACACAATATTCACTATATAAACAATACTAAGTGTATATTATTGATAATATACATAACCTAATTGTAATTTTCACCTATAAAATTAATTTATAACATGTTATACCAATCACATCAATTTGTAATACCAAATCACGGCTCAATACATATTTTGTTGGGTTTTTTAGCTTTACCGAATGTATAATTAACGAATTTGATATTGCACCAAACCAAAATAGTAGTACCAACTACGGGTCAAAATCAGAGTATGACCTTAAGTAATTAAATATATGATTTTATAAAATGTATAGAATTAATAAATTTTCTACTATTATTTTGTAACAAACAAATCCAAATTTACATAGATATTTCGTCACACTGGTAACATTATTCTACAAAATATTAACGTGTATTTATGAGTCGGATAATAAAACATGTAATGAGACAGACGGGTAACGGGACGCTCAAAAATTAAATTAATATCCGATTTTCGATCATTATTCACAGATAATATAATTATTATACCTTTCACTCGACTCTAAAGTTGCGGGTACCTTTTTTTGGGACGGATACAAACCGAAAAACGGCTCCAATACGGGTATTGGTAGTAGTTCCAGGCCTACCTATTAGTAGGTTAATATGAATCAAAACTCACCATATAGTACTATATTATATAACATGTAAATAAATGATATAACATAAATATAATATTAACAAATAACAAAATAATATAAAAAATTTCCCGCGCTACCAGCGCGGGCCATTATCTAGTTTTGTATATATATGAGAAACAAAGCGTTGCCAGTTACTCTTTGCATTGACATCTTTTACCAAAAAAAAGTCTTTGCATTGACATTTGACATTGCTGTCTTCTCTTCTCTCTCTCAATCTCTCGAGCTTCAACCAACAGAAAACATGGTTTTGTTTTCGGATGGTCGCTCTACTTCCACCCATAGAAGGTACAGACGGTTGTCTTGGTTCGTGCCCATCCATAGTTTCCGTGAAATTACCAGACGTGATCAAGGCCAAAGTTCACGCAACCACAATGAGACTTACGCGGAACCCAATAAGATCGAAGTAAAAGAAGAAAAGCCAAGAGAGACACGAGAAGAATGGGTGATCTCGATCAAGGACAAGATGGATCAAGCACTTAGATACGACGCAACAAATAGCTGGGACAAGCTATGTATCTACAGAATTCCATTTTATCTTCAAGAGAACGACAAAAAGTCTTATTTGCCTCAAACTGTCTCTATAGGTCCATACCACCATGGCAAAGAACATCTAATGCCCATGGAGCGTCACAAGTGGCGGGCAGTCAATATGATCATGGCACGTACCAAGCACAACATTGAAATGTATATTGACGCCATGAAAGAGCTAGAGGAGGAGGCTCGTGCTTGCTACCAAGGTCCCATTGATATGAAGAATAGTAATGAGTTCACAGAAATGCTTGTTCTTGATGGATGCTTTGTTCTCGAGCTCTTTAAGGGATCAGTTCAAGGATTCAAGGAAATCGGGTTAGTGTTAATAACTTTTCCGGTTTATCGGGTTATCTCATATATATATATTGCTAAATCGGTCTGATTTTTAAATTGTGTGTTGAATAGATATGCATTCAATGATCCAGTTTTCGCGAAGCGAGGATTGATGCATTCGATTCAACGTGACATGGTAATGTTGGAAAATCAACTTCCTTTGTTTGTTCTCAACCGGTTATTAGAGCTACAGCCGGGTACACCGAACCAAACTGGTATAGTGGCAGATGTAGCTGTTCGGTTCTTCAAAACATTATTGCCAACAAGCAAGGCGCTGACCAAATCAGAAAGTTCGTTGGGCTCTCAGTCTAATGGAAAATCCGATGAACTGACTGACAACGGCGGGTTGCACTGTTTGGATGTTTTCCATCGAAGTCTCATCGAATCTAGTGAGACAACAAATCGTGGGATTCCATATGAAGATATGAGAATGGTAGTGGTAGACAAGCAACAACAACAACTGATACATTGTGTGACAGAACTAAGAGACGCGGGTGTTAAGTTCATGAGAAAAGAAACAGGCCAGCTTTGGGACATCGAATTCAAAAACGGTTATCTAAAGATACCCAAACTACTAATCCATGACGGTGAGTTAACCGGTTTTTCTTCTCATACTTCTCTATAGGCCATAACTCCATTATAAACTTATAAAAACTTAAACCACCAAGGTCTCATGTGTTTCTTTGTAGGTACCAAGTCGCTATTCTCAAACCTTATAGCTTTCGAGCAGTGCCATACCCAGTCAAGCAACAACATAACATCCTACATAATCTTCATGGATAATCTAATTAACTCTTCTGAAGATGTTAGCTACTTGCACCACGCTGGTATCATTGAGCATTGGCTAGGGAGTGATGCTGAAGTTGCGGATTTGTTCAACCGGTTATGTAAAGAAGTGATCTTTGACCCCAAAGATGGTTATCTATCTCAACTGTCTGGCGAAGTGAACCGTTATTACAGTCGTAAGTGGAACTCTTTGAAGGCAACCTTAAGACAAAAGTACTTCAATAACCCTTGGGCATACTTTTCTTTTTCAGCTGCAGTTATTCTGCTAGTTCTCACATTTTTCCAAAGCTTGTTTGCTGTATATGCTTATTATAAGCCACCTTCTTAAATTTCATCTTATTTACAATATTTGTACTTGCCACATTTGGTATTTTCTGCTATTAAAAATAAAACAATGACGTTGCAAAATTTGGATTCTCGATCGAATAGTGAGAGCATTGAAAAACATTTTTAAAAGGTTAACTTTGGACGACTATATATCCTAGACGTAGTGAATATTATAGAAGTGGTAAGTAGTGTTCAATCATTAAAACGAAAATGATATATATATATATATATATATATATTTAAAAAAAAAAAAAAAAAAAAAAAAAAAAAAAAAAAAACAGTTACTTGGATTATAGTAATGAACGTGGTCGTGAGTGTAGAAATTAAAAATGGACTTAACATAGACAGTGACAATGTGTTGGTAAGGTCGAGGTTGATTGGGCTCTCTATGCATGGAAATGGGTTTGCATGTCTGAACACTATTGTTGGTTGGTTAAATTTAAAAGGGATAAGATTTTAAATATTTTAATCATAAAAAATGACTTTCTTGGAGTCTTTTGGGTTTGCATGTCTGAACATTATTTTTAGTTGGTCATTTTTATAAAGGCATAATATCGAATACTCAAATCTTAATATCTTAGGTGACTTTGTCTTTCTATAAGAGCACCTCATCATTCATACGAGAATGGTGAAGTCGTGCCATGTGCCGAGTTTCCCAGGTCTATGGTTGATAACATTTTAATTGGATTCTTCCTCGACCCTGTCTTGAGAGCCACATGTGAATATAACCAAAGAATGTGACTGAAACAGTCAAAGGAATAGCGTTTATATAAGATGCTCTCAAGAGTTAAAGTGAGTCTGGATAATATTGATATTGATAAACTTGCTGCTTCTATTGATATTTCGAGAGAAAAATATATTTCTTTTTACTTTTTAACAATAGTTTGGATAATTCAAATCTTAATCATAGGCAATAATTTATTATAGTCTTTTAGTAATTGTACTGTGCATTTTCTTTCCTTTACAAGTGTGTGAATGTTTCAATATCTCAGTAATCTCACTCGATAAATTGTCACACGACTTTTAGACTCTTTCTCTAAGAGTTGTAGAAGAAATGTCAAACAAAAAAAACATAACTCGCGGAGGCAATATCCAATACGTTTTAAAATTGTTTAACAGATTTTAATGTATAATTAATTAAGTATGATTAGTTGTCAAACTTAGTAAGGTGTGTATGCATAGCACATATGTATTATGTATAATTATGGTTGTTGTCACTACATGATCAAACATCCATAAATAAACGCAACCAAAAAATAGTTTTAATCCAGTTGTTACATCTTTGCTTTTCAACTTTCTCGCTGTCACTCTCAATCTCCGGAAAAGAGCTTCCGCCAACAAAAATGGCAACTCCTAATAACGAACCACCATCACCACAGCCGCAGCCGCCCCTTCCATTGGCGTTGCCACCACTACCGCCGCCGCCACCACCTCTGCCGCCACAGCTACCATTTGGACCGAATCTTCCTCTACGACATATTATTATAAGAAGAAAAAGAAGAAGAAATTATCAACCACGACCGATGTTGATCTGGTACTTCCTCACCTCTATTATGCGCAAAAAACTCCAAACCCAAAACCAACGACCCGAAGAGACACGGGAAGAATGGGTGATTTGGATCAAAGACAAGATAAAGCAAGTACAAAGAGACGACACCACAACTAGCTGGGACAAGCTCTGTATCTACAGAGTTCCACAGTCCCTTCAGAAAAACGACAAGAATTCCTACTTCCCTCAAACCGTCTCGCTTGGTCCGTACCACCACGGGGATGAACATCTCCAGCCCATGGACTATCATAAATGGCGTGCGGTCAATATGGTCTTGAAACGTACCAAACAAGGCATCGAAACGTATATTGACGCCATGAAAGAGCTCGAAGAGAGGGCTCGTGCTTGCTACGAAGGTCGTATTGATATGAGCAGTAACAAGTTCACCGAAATGCTAGTTCTTGATGGTTGTTTTGTTCTCGAGCTCTTCAGAGGAGCCGATGAAGGATTCTCGAAACTTGAGTAAGCATATACTGATACCGGTTGTCCAAACTTATTGACTTTGATTTTGTTTATTTTCTGTTTTTTATTCTTTTAATGTTGTGTATAGATACAATCGAAACGATCCCGTTTTTGCGATGCGAGGATCCATGCATTCTATTCGACGTGACATGCTAATGTTGGAAAATCAACTTCCTTTGTTCGTCTTAAACCGGTTATTAGACCTACAGCTCGGTACACAGAGTCAAACCGGTTTAGTGGCGATATTAGCAGTTCGGTTCTTCAATCCGTTAATGCCAACCTATATGCCATCAACTAAAATCGAGGACTCACAAGTAAACAGTAAGTTCTTTAACCCAATTGCTGACAAGGACAAGGAAGAATTGCACTGTCTGGATGTTTTCCGTCGAAGTGTACTCCAGCCTAGTCTAAAACCGGAACCGAGGTTGTCCCGAAGTAGATGGTCTTGGAAACCGCTCGTGGCGGACAAGCGCCAACAACAACTGTTACATTGCGTGACAGAACTAAGAGAGGCCGGTATAAGATTCAAAAGAAGAAAATCCGACCGGTTTTGGGATATTCAATTCAAAAACGGTTGTCTAGAGATACCGAAACTACTTATCCATGACGGTAAGTTTACCTTTTTTTTTCCCTTCTTATTAGTTTTGTCAAAATCTTTTTTAACCATTACATTTTCAATTCTTGTTTTTACATTGTCGCTTAGGAATCATAATGTGATATTCATATGATGTGAACAGTATGGTTTATGATATTACGTACTAACCATATTTTACATTCGAACGTGATATAGAAAATATATCAGAACCAAATTTTTTGCGACACCTAAAAACAGTCTATGGTCTCTCGTGTTTTTTGTAGGTACCAAGTCTCTTTTCTCAAATCTTATAGCTTACGAGCAGTGCCATATCGATTCAACCAACGATATAACATCCTACATAATCTTCATGGACAATCTAATAGATTCTGCTGAAGATGTTAGGCATTTGCACTACTATGATATCATCGAGCACTGGTTAGGAAATGATTCAGAAGTAGCTGATGTGTTCAACCGGCTATGTCAAGAAGTGGCTTTCGACCTCGAAAACACTTATTTGTCTAAATTGTCGCATAAGGTGGACAGTTACTATAACCGGAAGTGGAATGTCGTGAAGGCAACCTTGAAACACAAGTACTTCAATAATCCTTGGGCGTACTTCTCTTTCTTTGCTGCAGTTATTTTGCTACTTCTCACATTATTTCAGAGCTTTTTCACTTCTTATCCCTATTTTAACCCACCTTCTCGATAATTCATTATTATTTTTCTAGTATCTTTAATTCGATCGACTTGGAAAGTTTGCATGTTTTCACGCTATTTTTCCTATTGTATCACAACAATAAAATTAGTTTTAATTTTGATTTCAGTGTGTTTTCTTAATTATGTTTAGAACTACGGAAGATTGTTCAATTCAGATATTCGATAATTTACTTTTTTTTTTTTTTTTTTTTTTTGTAATTGTCACCGTATGTTATCCCAAAAACGTTTGTTGTACCTTATTGTCGTAGAAGAACAAAAAAACGTTACAGAAACTAATTGGTAAGTTGCAAAATTGTGGTAAACTTTAATTTGGATGTTCCAAGCTCAATCCTTGAAATATATTACCAGATCATAAGAGTCTCGATTACGTCATAATCTCATCGCAACTTGTCAAGATTAAATTAGTCGTGTGTGTCTTCTTCACCATCCAAGACTCAGAAATTCAGAATTGTGATATTGAGCACTTTTACTTTAAGGCGCTCATAATACACCAACTGAACTAGTGAGGGGATGAGTGTTTTTTAAGAAATTTTTATAAGAATAAAACCAAACGTGGCCCGTCAAGGTGTTAATTTACAGCTCAATAGTTTGACAAACTTATTAAATGTTTTTTTCAACAAAAAAAAAAAAAAAAAACTTTATTAATGTGTGTTGCTGCACAGATCTATCATGTTGTTAAATTTTTGTTTTTCAACATTTTTCTCTCTTAGAGCTTCAATCAACAAAAATGGTGCGTATTCTTTCTTTTCCACCACCGCCTCCACCACCACCATCATTTAGATCAATCCCACCTCGTCGCTATTTTTTCAAAAGAAAGAACAGAACTCCACCACCACCACCGCCGCCACCGCAGCGACCATTTGGACCGATTCTTCCATGGCGGTATTCTGTCAAAAGAAGAAGACATAATCCACCATCATCTTTGATCCAAAAAGACATGCTGACATGGTACTTGATCACCCTCGTCATGCGCCAAAAACTCCAAACCCGAAACCAGCAACCTGAAGAGACAAGAGAAGAATGGGTGATCTCAATCAAAGACAAGATGGAACAAGCACTTAGAGAAGACGCCACTACTAGTTGGGACAAGCTATGTATCTACAGAGTACCTCAATATCTTCAAGAGAACAACACGAAGTCCTATTTCCCTCAGACTGTCTCGCTTGGCCCGTACCACCATGGCAACAAACATCTCCTTCCCATGGACCGTCACAAGTGGCGTGCGGTCAATATGGTCATGAAACGTACCGAGCAAGGCATCGAAATGTATGTTGACGCTATGAAAGATCTTGAAGAGAGGGCTCGTGCTTGCTATGAAGGTCCCATTGGTTTGGGTAGTAACAAGTTTAGCGAAATGCTGGTTCTTGATGGTTGTTTTGTCCTTGAGCTCTTCAGAGGAGCCGATGAAGGATTTTCAGAACTTGGGTTAGAGTTTCTCGTTTATTCGATTATTTACTATACTTACGTCTTGGTATACCGGTATTGTATCAGATCCGGTTTTCAAAATTGTTGACTTTTAAATTTTAATTTTTATTGGTGCATGTAGATACGATCGTAACGATCCAGTTTTTGCAATGAGAGGATCAATGCATTCGATACAACGTGACATGGTAATGCTGGAAAATCAACTTCCTTTGTTCGTTCTCGACCGGTTGTTAGAGCTACAGCTTGGTCCACGAAACCAAACCGGTTTAGTTGCACAATTAGCAATTCGGTTCTTTAATCCGTTGATGCCAACCGACGAGCCGTTGACCAAAACCGACCAGTCAAAACTCGAATGCTCACTGGAAAAAGATAAATTCTTTAACCCAATTGCCGACAAAGACATGGGCGAGTTGCACTGTCTGGATGTATTCCGTCGAAACCTGCTTCGGCCTAGTTCTAATCCAGAGCCGAGGTTATCACGAAGGAGATGGTCCTGGAAGACTCGTGTGGCGGACAAGCGCCAACAACAACTGATACATTGCGTGACAGAGCTAAGAGAAGCCGGTATTAAATTTAGGAGAAGGAAGACCGACCGGTTTTGGGATATTAGATTCAAAAATGGTTATCTTGAGATACCCAAACTACTCATCCATGACGGTAATTAAGTTGACAGTTCAAATCTTATTTTTACACTATTTCTCGTTTACATATGGTATGGGTTGATAAATAACATATTGTAGTGACCATGGACCGTCACTAATTTTCTCGTTTATATATGATATATATGGTATTACGAGATTTACATCAATTATTCGATATTGACGAATTTAGAATAATTTAAGCAAAGAAAAGTAAATAAATACACTGCTTTCTATAGGACCTTATAACTCCTTAAAACTTACGTAAATACTAATACCATCGTCTTGTGTTTCTTGTAGGTACAAAATCTCTCTTTTCGAATCTTATAGCTTTTGAGCAATGTCATATCGAGTCTAGCAACGACATAACGTCTTACATAATCTTCATGGACAATCTAATAGATTCTTCCGAAGATGTTAGCTATTTGCACTATTGTGGTATCATCGAACACTGGCTAGGAAGTGATTCTGAAGTTGCGGATTTATTCAATAGGTTATGTCAAGAAGTGGCATTCGATCCCCAACATAGTTATTTATCTCAGTTGTCAAATAAAGTCGACCGGTATTATAGCAGAAAGTGGAATGTTTTGAAGGCTATCTTGAAACACAAGTACTTCAATAATCCATGGGCATATTTCTCTTTTTTTGCTGCACTTGTTCTGCTAGTTCTCACTCTATTTCAAAGTTTTTTTACTGCTTATCCTTATTTTAGGCCACCTTCTTAATTTTCATTATTATTCCATAGTTTCCCTCATTCAACTTGGAATGTTTGTAATTTTTTTTTTTCCGAACATTTTTGTACTTTCTTCATTTTCTGTTGTATTGCACAAAAATAAAATCAGAAACTAAACCAAACAGCATATTTTTCCATCACAACCAAACTAGTTCACACTCGATGCTTAAACTCCCAATTGGCTCTCCACACCAGTTTGGTACTCGATGCTTGCCAAAGAGTAGTTTATGTCGTACACTATCCATCAGCCCGGATACTATAGAACTTGACATCCTTATAAGTTCTATCGATTCACGACTTCTCCAACTAGAAATGATGATGTTTAGATTTGAATTTGTTCCTAAACATTAATTAATGACCGTTGTCTATCAACAGTTATTCCAAAGTTTGACTCACTTTCCGAAATTAATAAATCGTTTTTTTTTTACCAAAATTTAATGTGACACCTTTTTATCATTTTCTTTTATATTATAGTCTCCATCGGTCACACCCTATATAAGTTTGGCTAGAAAAAAATAAGCAAATACAATGTGTCCGGTACTAATAAATCATCATCCATACGAGAAATGGTGAGGTCGTGCCATGTGCCTCACTAGCTGTGTAGTGTACATGTTCCGTTATGCTCTCACCATTTCTTTTTTTTTTTTACTTTATATTTTCTCTTAGTTAATTTGTGCTTGTGATGTAAGGAAAAATACCATAATGGACCCAAAACCGCCTACAATATATCACTAACCATGCAGAAAATATGAATATCAAGTTGACACAAAGAGCAAAAGGAAAAAATTGAGAAGAAATAAAAAACTAAAGAAGAGCATTTTTGTTTTGTGCTTTTTTTTCTTTTTTTTTTTTTTTGAATTACCCAAATTTGACAAGACAAATAATCTTATCTTGTCCAACGACTCTCAGATTCTCCATACGAGCGCGTTTCTAGTATGGTTGGCCTTAGGCAATTATACCTCTTACCCATCTTGGATGCGTTATGGATTCGTACTCAAACCAAAAGGAAAGGGTATATGTAAAATTGAATGGTAAATAGCAAAATTCTATTATCTACGGACAATGCAGCCCTTTCGTAGATATCCATGTACTCTTCATATATATTTCTATTATTATAAGTTGACAAAAAACATTTACATTACAAGAAAAAAAAAAAAAAACATTTACAATATTTATAGTTAGACATAACTTTATATTGATCCAAGTAATTTTCCCTATAGTACATGACCTCCCCAATTTTTAACCCAACACGGTTCCAAATAATTGTTGTATTTCGTAGCTAAATGGAGTATTTAATTTTTTTAGTTGTAACTTTATTTTCAAATTTGTAAATGTGTGTGTGTGTGTGTGTGTGTTATAGAAATATCTAATTACGGTTGTTGTCATTACAGATCAGTTGGGTCCATAAGTACAATGAGTAACCAATTATAGCTTCAAATCATTCACATATACTTGCTTCTCTCTTCATCTCTCGTTTTCCTGAAAAAGCTTTCAACAAAAGAAAAATGGTGGCCGTCTTCTACAAAGACATGTTGAGCTGGTACTTACTCACCCTGAAGATCCGTGAAAAACTCGAAACCCAAAACCAAGAATCTGAACCGATAAATCAAGATCAGTACCTCCCGGGTCTACCCGAAATTACCAGATCCGATCGAGGCCAAAACAATCATAACCACGAGCAGACTCAATCCGAGACCGGTAAGATCGATGTGATCAAAGAGAGCCCAAAAGATTCACGAGAGGATTGGGTGATCTCGATATCGGACAAGCTCGAACAAGCTCACAGAGACGATGACACGACAATCTGGGGAAAGCTCTGTATCTACAGAGTTCCATATTACCTTCAAGAAAACGACAACAAATCCTACTTCCCTCAAACCGTCTCGCTTGGTCCATATCATCACGGTAAGAAACGTCTCCGGTCTATGGACCGTCACAAATGGCGTGCGGTTAACAGAGTCTTGAAACGTACGAACCAAGGCATTGAAATGTATCTCGACGCCATGAGAGAGCTAGAGGAAAAGGCTCGAGCTTGTTACGAAGGTCCCTTAAGTTTGAACAGTAACGAGTTTATCGAAATGCTTGTTCTTGATGGTTGTTTTGTTCTTGAGCTGTTCAGAGGAGCCGTTGAAGGATTCACCGAACTCGGGTAAGCCTCATTTTTGTATAGATGAATGCTGGTTATTTCCGGTTATTTCAAATAACTTCTAAACCGGTTGTCTAAATCAATGTTTGTGTAGATATGCACGTAATGATCCAGTTTTTGCGATGAGAGGATCGATGCATTCGATTCAACGTGACATGGTAATGCTAGAAAATCAACTTCCTTTGTTCGTTCTAAACCGGTTATTAGAGTTACAGCTTGGTACGCGGAACCAAACCGGTTTAGTGGCACAATTAGCAATTCGGTTCTTTGATCCACTAATGCCAACGGACGAGCCGTTGACTAAAACGGACCAGTCAAAACTCGAGAACTCGTTGGCAGGAGATAAAGCCTTTGACCCATTCGCCGACATGGGCGAGTTGCACTGTTTAGATGTTTTCCGTCGCAGTCTGCTTCGGACTAGTCCTAAACCGGAGCCAAGGCTAACAAGAAAGAGATGGTCTCGGGACACTCGCGTGGCGGACAAGCGCCGTCAACAACTGATACATTGTGTGACGGAGCTAAGGGAGGCCGGTATAAAATTCAGGAGAAGAAAAACCAACCGGTTTTGGGATATTCAATTCAAAAACGGTTATCTAGAAATACCGAGGCTACTTATCCATGACGGTATGTTCACGTTTTACGCATTTTCTTCTTTTTAATTCCTGCCCCCATATGCTTTTATACAGTTTTTATTTTCTTATCTGTCACCTTTTTGATTGATCAATCCACATCAAATTGATATTTCTCGTTTGTATCGATTGATAAAGATACATTAGTTAGGGATCATGATGTCATATATACAGCATACAATTACCATGTCACGTTCTTTTTGTCATATGCATGCAGATGGATAAATCCCCTATTTAATAAAACGGAAGTACACGACTTCAAATTTGTAGACTATATAATTTTAATAGTAGGTTATAAATGGATTATAAAATAAATTGTATTAATTTGTTACAAGATATGTGTTAGGTGTGCACGGAAGATTTTAGGAGATAATCTTAATTCTCTTTTACACCAAAATATATCCTCCAAAGATTTAATTGCTACATCACGTTGATTACAAAAACAATAAACATAATATTTCGAATTAATTGTCCACAGAAAAATTACTGATAAGCATAAAAAAAAAATCTAATCAAATAATAACAATTAATCCTTTGTAGATAATACCGAGAAATAGTTATTATTGGGCCAATGATTAACATGCTATTCCGTGATTATGTTTATTGTTAACAAGCAAATAATAACAATTAAAATAAGAACAACGATTCCGTGATCCATTGTTTGTAGATAATATATTGTTAATCATGATAGTATGATATATAGCAACGATGTTATTATTGGGCCAATGATTAACATGCTATTACAAATATTATTATAATAGCATCGTTAACCAAATATTTGTTCCGAATATTTTTTTAACATGATTAATATGTTAATGTCATCTCCTATTTAATAAAACGTAAGTACACAACCTCAAATTGGTAGACTATCTAATATTAATATATGTTATAACTAAGATTAATTATTTGATAGGTTATATGGATTAATTATTTGGTAGGTTATATAGAATTAGGATTAGGATCCTCTTAAAAATATATTCTAAGGAATAAAATAAAATCTCTAAATAATATTTAACTAACCATATATAGGCAAAAAAATCTCAGAAATTAATCACTCTTCCGCATATCTTCCGCATATTACAAGTGATTTCTGATTATATTAATCACTATTCCGCATATTACGGATCAAAATTTGAATATTTAAATTCATTTCTTATATTTCTTTTGTTGAATTGTATAGTTTTATATACTATAATAAACTTTTTAAATAATTTAATTTGAATCTTTAAAAATAGTTTAGTTTGATACTTTTAAGAATATCATAAATATATGATAGATAAGAAAGTTAAAAATTATAAACACTCT
Source organism: Camelina hispida (assembly GCA_023657505.1). Taxonomy (NCBI): domain Eukaryota; kingdom Viridiplantae; phylum Streptophyta; class Magnoliopsida; order Brassicales; family Brassicaceae; genus Camelina; species Camelina hispida. Next base: position 24,550,674 of record CP094632.1, on the reverse strand, counting down.
AATTTAATTTGTTATAGCACGAGTCAGTAATATGTCACTATGATATGAAAAATTTCAAGAAATGTGATTTCTTGCTAGAGCATAGGTTAAAATTTTAAAAATATAATTTGTCGGATTAAATTTAAGTTTGGAATAATGTTGTTTGGTAGACTTTCTCGGTCACAATGATTTTGACAAACATACGTTGCATATTTGGTCCTAAAATTAATATGCGTTATACTATAAGTTAAATCATAGAATTAACAATCAAAATATAATATATAATTTTAAATACTAAACAAATCAAAGAAAATTAACAAACAAAAATTAATTTTTTTACCACACAACTTAATCCGCATTATACCGCGGGTCAAAATCTAGATATACTAGAATATATTTTACAAAATAGATGTTATTTCATAAGTCATATTCATTATATGATTTCATGGCATAGTGTTTCATCCAAAAAAAATATAAACAAATAAAATAATCACATGTACGATGTTTTAAATAAAAATTATCAAATAAATAAAATGAAAGAATTTCAACCCACGGGTCATATTCTTGTAATTATACTATTTAGAGATCATGATTTGGTATGCATCATAAAATGTTGCTTTTGAATTATGTTATAATTTAAAATTCCAAAGTTAGATTTTCTTCTTCTTCTTTTATACTTTCATCTATCAAAAAACAATTTGTGTGTGACATATAGACTGATTTATTCGACTTTTCTAGCTGGAATGACTTAAGTAAGCAAATGTCATCAGTTACCCCCTACTGACTAATTCAATATGATCTAAGCAATGGAATAGAGTGTCTTCTAGCTGGAATGAAATTTATATAGAACAAATACACTTCAACAAAATTTAGTAATTCCTCCTTTATTGTATCTTTTGTAGGTACCAAATCTCTTTTTCTGAATCTCATAGCTTTCGAGCAGTGCCATATTGACTCCACCAATGACATAACATCCTACATAATCTTCATGGACAATCTAATAGATTCGCACGAAGATGTTAGCTACTTACACTACTGCGGTATCATCGAACATTGGCTAGGAAGCGATTCCGAAGTCGCCGATTTGTTCAACCGTTTATGTCAAGAAGTTGTATTCGACACCGGAGACAGCTATTTATCTCGGTTATCGATTGAGGTTAACCGTTATTACGATCATAAATGGAATGCTTGGAGGGCGACTTTGAAACATAAGTACTTCAATAATCCATGGGCAATTGTTTCTTTCTGTGCTGCAGTTATATTACTAGTCCTCACGTTGTCTCAAAGTTTTTACGCTGCATATGCTTATTATAAGCCACCTTCTTAACCTTATACATTGTTTTGATAATTTCGAAGGATTTTTGTGTGTTTATGTTATATTTCAAGCTTAAGAAATAACATTGATATTATAACACTTGGGTTTAGCCATATCAAGATAGTAATTTTTTAAAAAGAGTTTGTGATTACATATTATTATTACTAGGTATTGAGCCCCCACGATATCGGGGAGGAACTCATTTAAATAAAATTGTTATTACAAAATTTCTTTAATTATTTATATAAGTAATTTAATAATAAATTCAAAAAGTACAAATTTTTGAAACTTTTTCATATATTAATTGATAAATGAAATATTCTTAAAAATAACTTTACTTTCATATGTAATTAAATAAATAATAATTAATACTATAGACATATGATTAAAAAATTACAATTAAATAAATAATGATTAATACTATAAACATATGATAGGTAGTTACATTTTCTAAATAAAATTAGATGTACTCAAATCCAGATATCTAAATAAAAAAGAACATAAAGAAGAGTTGTAATGAAATATGATATTTTATAAAAGAAAATGTTAGACGGTTATAAATATAAACAAGCAAAGCAGAAATATACGCTAAAAAAAACAAACCAAAAGTTGCAGTTGTTCAACAAATAAATTTACTTTAATTAAATAACAACAAAAAAATATTTAATTATAATTTAGTATCATAGACACAACCATAAATATCAAATTTTCCAAAATTTGCAAGGGTTCACATAGAATCGAAAGTTTTAATGGTTTATCAAATAAAATAAATTTGTTGTGGTTTAATTAAAAGGTTGTAATAATTCATTTAAATATATTTTTTTAAATAAAATCTAATAAATAATAATTTATGAAGATTTTATCCGAGTGATGTGATCTTAAATATTAAATATAGCAATTGTTGGAATGATTCAATTAAATAGGTTAGAATAATTTAGTTTAATATATTTTAATAAATAAAAATTCATAATTTATGAAGAATTATACTCAGATACTATAATTAAAAATGATTTCCTCTGTCTCTAACAGATTGATGTTGTAATAATTTTTCTTCTTCCTAAAAGATTGATGTTGTAAATTAATTTTTTACTTTATATTTTTCTCCACATGGCATGTTATCTAAGGTTTATATTTTCTCTTTCTACCAAAAATTAATTGTAAATTAATGTATAGATAAAACTTTAACTTTTTTTCTTAATATATGTGAGATGATTAAAACATCAATCTATTAGAGACAGAGAGAGTACAATGTTTCATAAAATAAATCAAAATTGCATTAGATTTCTCACAGTGATGACATGTTTACAAATTGCAATAGATTTTTAAAGATTTCTAAAAATTGCAATAAACACAACTGTTTGTAAGAGATACAGCTTTACATTCAACATGCACAATTTTTTAAAGAGACGCAACCGTAGAATTTTCTGTCTAAAAATAAATAAAATAATTTATGAACATGTATAACGAAAAGATGCAACTGTTTTTTGCATTTATTCAGATTTATAAAAAATCTTTGTTGAATAGGAAGTTTGGAAATTCTGTAAAACAAAAACAATTATATAAATTTCTAAAGATGTGTACCTTTGAATTGAAAAGAAAGTATGAAATTTTCACAAAAGAAGAACATATATATAGATTTCTAAAGATGTGAACATTTGAATAGACACAATTGTTTGTAAGAGACACAACATTATATTAAACAAATACAAATTTTTAAAGAGACGCAACCATAGAATTTTTTGTCGAAAAATAAATAAATACAATATTTTATGAAAAAGTATAACGAAAAGATACAACTGTTCTTCGCATTTTTGAGAATACTATTATTATATTGTAACGCCCGTGTCCCGAAATAAATGGAAAAATTTGTGTGTATGTCGGGAATTGGAGTGAAGCCGGTTTAATTTTAGTTGGTTTATTAAGTTGGTTTAGTGATTAGTCTGGTTGGTTTTGAAAGTATTTTATTAAACCAAGTTCAATTATTTATTTGCTCATATGGTTTAATTGAGTTTTGTTTATGGAACCAAATTAAACCAGCTTAAACTAAGAAGCTAACCAAGAGCCCTAATTTGCTCTTTAAAAATATAAAAAGACGAGCTGAGGTGGGCCGTCACGGAGGAGGAGGAGAGCGGAGCTGTTGGTAATGACGTGAGAGCCGAGGGTTAGTGTTGTTGGTGTAGCGTGAGAGGAGAAGAGAAGGAGAGCCGTCGTAAGCGGTAGTGTTGTCGTGGGTTTTAGCTATCGTTGCCGTTGTTGTCGTTCATCACCACGTTAGATCTATACAATGTTTGGGTAAAGAGATAAAAGGCAGAGAACTTGGTTTGGTGACGGTGTAAGGAGGTGAGGAGTGAGCCTTGTATATATATACGTGTAAGCATCTCCTTCTCCATGGAGTTGTTGTTGTGTTCGTGTCGTCTTCCGACTTAGGAGGAGGATAAGCAACACAAGGGTTGTTGTGCTGTGGGTAGATGTTGTTATCAGAAATGGGAGGGAGACGTGATGAGGAGAATGACGATGGAATCGTGACGAGAGGAGAGAGTTGGAGTCGTGACGGAGATGAGAGAGAGACGTGGCGGAGGTGGGGAGGCCTCTTGTGGGTCTAGTTAGTCACCTCATGGATGTGGGAAGCTTCATTAGTGCTGGGAGAACAAAGCCGTGGTGAACAGAGGTGAAGAGGAGAAAGAAAATGAGAGAAGGTTGGAGATAAAACAGTGTGGAGGAGCCGACTTTGGAGGCTCTCCGGTGCCGGATTTGACATTAGCTCGGAAAGGTAATGACACTAACGTGATCTCTAACAAGCCAAGATTGCATAGATATTGGAAGATTGTTATTCGGAGTTAAATTGAAGGAGTTAGGTGCGTTTCTTCCTGGCCAAGTAATTGCTGGAAACTGTGAAATCTGGGTTAAGTTTTAACCCTAGAAACTATTCCGAGATGGTTATTTCTAGGCGACGTTTGGAGGTCCAAAACTAGCCTGATAGGGACGAAATTTGGTGGAGAAACTCTTGACAGTACTGGCTCCATATCCAACGGTGGGACTGCGAATTGAACGGTTAGTTTGTGTTTTATTCGAACGACAATATGTAGGTTTTGTATGGTTTATATTGTTGTAAATTGTATTGTTGGGTGAGCCAACAAGCTCGGTATGAGCTGGAGCCTTGCAGGACCTTTTATGGCTTATGGAGCAAGGTCATGGTGGTTGTAGAACCAAGTTAGAGCTCAAGAGTGCCGGGTTAAAGCTAAGACGGTGAATCGATGGATTCGTCGGAGAAGTGTTTCCGTGGCTGGACGGAATAAAGTATTCCAGCCCACCTCTCTTGTTACTCGGTCGCTAGGGGTGGTTGGATGTGCGACTCAGTAACTAGATGAGGTGGTGTTTGGGATACATGCTTAAGTGGCTTGTTTGGGTGGATCACGAAGTGGCCAGTTGGAGGAGTAAACAGAGTCTATAAATGTAAAATGCTTGTGGAGCTGAAGTACGTTTGTATGATTACTATTAGTAGCTGGAGAGTATGAAATAGTTTGCTTTAGCTAGTATTTGTGGAACTTTTTGTAAGAAGCGGTTAACGCCGGTTGTCTTGTCGGAATTATGGGGTTCCGGTGAGAATGTTTCCGTGTGTCCGGTGTAAGGATTGGGAATCCGGGTGCGGTTGTTTCATTTTGGTATCAGAGCGTATACGGTTCTAGGACAGGTTCTTGAATGGAAATAGAATTGTCTAGATCGTTTAAGACGCGGTAAGTGCTAAAGAAAACATGAAGTGTTGGTGAAATACTTGATCCGTGAGTGGTCGAAAAAGAAGTTGATTCTAAATGTTGTGGCAAGAGAATGCTTGGATAAGAATTATTTTGTGGAGAATGTTGTTAATATCTAGATAGAGGTCTAACATTCAGACGAGTGTGTTTTGAAGTTCGAGGAACTTGCGTTATCAGAAAAGATCTTGTAAGAAAGGTTAGTCGAAATACTAACATTTTATAGTCAAAATGGACAGGTGAGTCCAGGTATGGAAACCGTAAACTCAAAGGAGGATTTGATAGAAGATCTAGACGGTGGTCTAGTGATTCTAGAATTTACTACGGACAAGTTTTTCTGGAATCTGAGACTGAGAGTTTTACAAAAGGAAGTAAAATTTCTTAAATGAATTGGTAAAAGACAAATGAGATGTCAGAACGCAAAGTGGGGGAGACCTCACGGGAGATTTGTGGACCCAGATGTAAAGTTGTGGATCTTACATCGTCGGATTGCCTAAGCCCGTGTAGCTAGGCTGAGAAATTCATATTTGGCTAATGGATTAGTTGGGGAATGTGAACAGGTTAACTAGATTAATTAGTGTAAGTACAGTTTCTGGGTTGAGATCTAAGAGGGCAAGAGATTGGATGTGAGGTTTTCTCGCCAAAGACTTGTGGTGGATCAAGAGAATTTCTCGATGTACTTGCAACTATGAGAACTAGTTGACACTTTTTGAGTATGCTTGGGGAAAGAAATGGACTATGAGTAAGTCAAGCGTTGAAGGTTCGATTAACGTCCTTATGAACGGTGTGTGTTTGCTAAGGTGGGCTTTGTGAGTACTCTTGGTGACTAGTGGAGCTTACCAAGACACTAGTGTTAAGTTGTTGTGGGACTTCAGAGTCTCCGGGGCAGAACCGCTGGCCCAATAATAACTTGCTTGGGTTACAAACATAGTGCGCCAAAAGCTTGATATGGATGTTATTGTTATCTTTTGGAACTAGGTTGTTTGTCAAAGTATATATATTAAAAAAAAAAAAAAAAAGTATGCGTCTTTGGATGCTAAGTGTGAGGTTTAACAAGACGCGGGTAATGCTAAGACCTTGTAAGTTGTCAAGGCACGAGTGTGGTGGATTTTTTCTCGATGATTGATCCATTTTAATTTGAGAGTTCAGATAAGGCAACAAGATTGGGGGTTGGGTACCCGCCAAAGTTGTTTGATAGTTGGGAAAACTACTTGGAAGCTTTGGATAATCATGCTTGACGGGATCATGTTGGTGGGAACTAAGTGAGTTCGTCGAGATGTTTCAGTTGTGTTAGTTGCGGGAACTAGGGGTTCTCTGTGGATTTTTAGTTGTTTCATCTATGGGAACTTGGAGAGTTCTCCTAGATGTTGTTTTTGTCTACGGTAGCTTGGAGAGTTCACCGAGATGTGGTTGTTGTCTGCGGGGACTTGAGAAGTTTGCCGAGGCGGCTCTATTGTAGACGATTGTTACGCTATGAGCGAGAGTATGACATGGTGATGTTATGCATGAGGGTGACTGTGTTAATCTTAGTTTGGTTATGCGGTACCAAAAATGGAAAGTTTTATGAGTAGTTAGAACTTGTCTATTTTTGGAAAGTATATATGTGAACAATTTTAGAGAGGGATGATTACAGTATGGCCTGGTGTTGGTCATGTTGATATTCCGAGAAAGGAATATGGTGGTTGGTATGACATTGCAATGTTGTACGCGAACCATGAGAGGTAGATCTGGTCAGGAGATATGCTTGAGGCGTTCAGACTTATTTGCTCTAGGGACGTGTGGTCCTGAACAACTCATGTGATACCGATAGCTTGATGGACTTTGTGTCCGGAGAGTGGGAGTGGTATGGTGGCTTCGGATGATGATCCGAGAGCGCTTTAGGGTGACGACCCGAGAGCGAGTTTTGAGACTCCCTGGATACCGTAGCTGTAGGTTGTGGCCTGGCAGTGAGCCGGTATGACTCGAAGGTTGCGACCTGAGAGCGGGGGGAGCATGTGAGACTCCCTGGATACCGTAGCTGTAGGATGTGGCCTGGCAGTGAGCCGGTATGACTCGAAGGTTGCGACCTGAGAGCGGGGGTAGTGTGTGTGACTTCCTGGATGCCGTAGCTGAAGGTAGTGGGCCTGACAGCGAGCCGGCATGTCTCGTGGGTAGCGACCCGTGGGCGGGGGAAGTGATGAGTTGAGAGCAAATAATGTCTTGGACGTGAGTATATTGACTAGAGGGAGACCTCAGAGGATCAGTTGGAGGATGTGCGGACCGTGGTGACGGTTGCACAGGTGTCCTATGCTGACGGTGGCCAGTTTGGTCGGAGGATGTGTGGGTCGTAGTGACGGTTGCACGGAGGTCCTTGGCCAAAGGATGGTGGTGCGAGATTTGAGGAGTTGGTAAATTTGCCCAGGGGAGATGAGTCAAGTAGTTTGAGATGACGGCTGGCAAAGCATTCGACACAGTGAATCAGAATATGCAGATGTATGGTACTTGTTTGTTTAATTACACTTGTATGGATGATTCATTGTGAAGAATTGTTGAGCGGAAGGCTACCTTAGGTTAAGCTATCTTGATGAAATCTTCATTAAAAAGCAAGTTTCCAATTGCTTAGTTATTTGGGTTGTGTCGTGGATCATTAGGGAAGAGTGTGTAGTCAGAGAACCACAGTCGAGTTGGTCAGAAATTTGTATACGAATCAGGAGGGGTCTGAGGGCGAGGCCGATGTGGTATCGGTGTGGCCGGAGGCCTAGTAAACATTGTATGTGTGGCAGCAAGTTTAAGCCCAGACCTGAGATGATCGCACTGCAAATCTGGTTACCAGACTATTAGAGTAGTTGTAAGAGAGGACACTAGTTGTGAAAGTGCAGCTGAGGGTTGTGACTGCAGAGGATTGGTATGAGATGGTTCTCAGGAGGCAGTAGGCCTTTTAGAAGAGAGGTTTTGGAGTTATCTCAGTGCAACTAGACATTCGTGCAGAGGTTTATGAGGAAATGTCGTGTTGAATCGATCGTTATATCGATGGTGGTTGAAATTCACTGGGAATGAGCTGTGCTGTTGGATTCGAGGACGAATCCTTGTTAGTGGGGAGAATTGTAACGCCCGTGTCCCGAAATAAATGGAAAAATTTGTGTGTATGTCGGGAATTGGAGTGAAGCCGGTTTAATTTTAGTTGGTTTATTAAGTTGGTTTAGTGATTAGTCTGGTTGGTTTTGAAAGTATTTTATTAAACCAAGTTCAATTATTTATTTGCTCATATGGTTTAATTGAGTTTTGTTTATGGAACCAAATTAAACCAGCTTAAACTAAGAAGCTAACCAAGAGCCCTAATTTGCTCTTTAAAAATATAAAAAGACGAGCTGAGGTGGGCCGTCACGGAGGAGGAGGAGAGCGGAGCTGTTGGTAATGACGTGAGAGCCGAGGGTTAGTGTTGTTGGTGTAGCGTGAGAGGAGAAGAGAAGGAGAGCCGTCGTAAGCGGTAGTGTTGTCGTGGGTTTTAGCTATCGTTGCCGTTGTTGTCGTTCATCACCACGTTAGATCTATACAATGTTTGGGTAAAGAGATAAAAGGCAGAGAACTTGGTTTGGTGACGGTGTAAGGAGGTGAGGAGTGAGCCTTGTATATATATACGTGTAAGCATCTCCTTCTCCATGGAGTTGTTGTTGTGTTCGTGTCGTCTTCCGACTTAGGAGGAGGATAAGCAACACAAGGGTTGTTGTGCTGTGGGTAGATGTTGTTATCAGAAATGGGAGGGAGACGTGATGAGGAGAATGACGATGGAATCGTGACGAGAGGAGAGAGTTGGAGTCGTGACGGAGATGAGAGAGAGACGTGGCGGAGGTGGGGAGGCCTCTTGTGGGTCTAGTTAGTCACCTCATGGATGTGGGAAGCTTCATTAGTGCTGGGAGAACAAAGCCGTGGTGAACAGAGGTGAAGAGGAGAAAGAAAATGAGAGAAGGTTGGAGATAAAACAGTGTGGAGGAGCCGACTTTGGAGGCTCTCCGGTGCCGGATTTGACATTAGCTCGGAAAGGTAATGACACTAACGTGATCTCTAACAAGCCAAGATTGCATAGATATTGGAAGATTGTTATTCGGAGTTAAATTGAAGGAGTTAGGTGCGTTTCTTCCTGGCCAAGTAATTGCTGGAAACTGTGAAATCTGGGTTAAGTTTTAACCCTAGAAACTATTCCGAGATGGTTATTTCTAGGCGACGTTTGGAGGTCCAAAACTAGCCTGATAGGGACGAAATTTGGTGGAGAAACTCTTGACAGTACTGGCTCCATATCCAACGGTGGGACTGCGAATTGAACGGTTAGTTTGTGTTTTATTCGAACGACAATATGTAGGTTTTGTATGGTTTATATTGTTGTAAATTGTATTGTTGGGTGAGCCAACAAGCTCGGTATGAGCTGGAGCCTTGCAGGACCTTTTATGGCTTATGGAGCAAGGTCATGGTGGTTGTAGAACCAAGTTAGAGCTCAAGAGTGCCGGGTTAAAGCTAAGACGGTGAATCGATGGATTCGTCGGAGAAGTGTTTCCGTGGCTGGACGGAATAAAGTATTCCAGCCCACCTCTCTTGTTACTCGGTCGCTAGGGGTGGTTGGATGTGCGACTCAGTAACTAGATGAGGTGGTGTTTGGGATACATGCTTAAGTGGCTTGTTTGGGTGGATCACGAAGTGGCCAGTTGGAGGAGTAAACAGAGTCTATAAATGTAAAATGCTTGTGGAGCTGAAGTACGTTTGTATGATTACTATTAGTAGCTGGAGAGTATGAAATAGTTTGCTTTAGCTAGTATTTGTGGAACTTTTTGTAAGAAGCGGTTAACGCCGGTTGTCTTGTCGGAATTATGGGGTTCCGGTGAGAATGTTTCCCGTGTGTCCGGTGTAAGGATTGGGAATCCGGGTGCGGTTGTTTCACAGATCAATTGGTGGCAACTTGTCCTGTGGGAAGGTTGTTAAAGGGTGGGGACCAGGGTTCGAGGAACGCCTGGTACACCAATAACCTACTGGTGGATGTGGATTTCCACAGTGATGGGTTAGGATCGATGCCCTGCAGGGCCAGCTTGGGGTCCGTTTGGGCGGCTAGTAGTGAGGCTAGCGGGCTAGCAGTGAGGCTAGTGGGGTCCACGGGACGGGTTGTCACATATATAGATTGAACTTTACTATCACATTTGCCAAATAGATCGATCTTAGCTTATCCTTATTCCTTTTAAACCAACTAGGATGTCGGCCCGTGTGTTGCCGCACGGGAAAGTAAAAGCTTGAAATGATTAACATTGTTAATATTACATTTCGAGTAAAAAACGGAACAAAACATTTGTCGGATCAAAACACTGCAACTTTATATAAACAAAGAGTAACAAAAACAAAAAGATGTGAAATAAAAAGGTGTAAAAATGAATAGATGTGATCTTTGAAACATTGAGGTACAACAAAGAGGTGTAAATATAGAAGTATGAAATAAAAAAGGTGTAAAAATAAATAGATGTGATTTTTGAAACATGGAGGTACAACAAAGAGATGAAAAACTTAAGTGGTGTGATTTTTGAAAGATGGGGACACAACAAAAAGACACGATTAGTAATATGCAACTGTTGGGATCATTAATAATTTTAAACCGTTAGATGAAAAAGTGGAACTAATCTCATCCATTGGATTAAAGTTGATACAAAAAGTGGGGTTGCTATTATATATTTAAAAAATTAAAAAAAACACTTCAATAAAACAATTCTTTAGTTTTACTTATTAACTTGTAAGTTTTGAAAATACTCAGTAAACAATTTTTAGAAACTTGTTTATGTTGTCCAGAAAAGTGTCTATATAATAAACAAAGAGGTGTAAGACATAGAGGTGTGAAATAAAAAAGTGTAAAAATTAATAGATGTGATCTTTGAAACATGAAGGTACAACAAAAATGTAAACATAGAGGTGTGAAATAAAAAAAGGTGTAAAAATAAATAGATGTGATTTTTGAAACATTGAGGTACAACAAAGAGATGCAAAAATTAAGAGGTATGATTTTTAAAATATGGAGGTACGACGAAAAGACAAGATTAATAATTTACAAATTGCAACTGTTGGGATCATTAATAATTTTAAACCATTAGAGGGAAAAGTGAAACTAATCTCATCTGTTGGATTAAAGTTTACACAAAAAAGTAGGTTTGCTATTATATATTTAAAAAACACTTCAATAAAACAATTTTTTAGTTTTATTTATTAACTTGTAAGTTTTGAAAATACTCAAAAAGCAATTTTTCAAAACTTGTTTATGTTGTCCAGAAAAGTTTGTACATAATAAACACAGAGGTGTAAGACATAGAGGTGTAAAATAAAAATGTGTAAATATTAATAGATGTGATATTGAAACATGGAGGTACAACAAAGAGGTGTAAACATAGAGGTGTGAAATAAAAAAGGTGAAAGATAAATAGATGTGATTTTTGAAACATGGAGGTACAACAAAGAGATGCAAAAATTAAGAGGTGTGATTTTTGAAAAATGGGGGTGCGACGAAAAGACACGATTAATAATTTGCAACTGTTGGGATCATTAATAATTTTAAACCGTTAGATGGAAAATTGAAATTAATCTCATCCGTTGGATTAAAGTTGACACAAAAAAATAGGTTTGCTATTATATATATATTTTTAAATATTTCAATAAAACAATTCTTTAGTTTTATTTATTAACTTGTAAGTTTTGAAAATACTCAGAAAACAATTTTTCGAAACATGTTTATGTTGTCCAGAAAAGTTTATATATAATAAACAAAGAGGTATAAGATATAGATGTGTGCAATAAAAAGGTGTAAAAATTAATGGATGTGATCTTTGAAACATGGAGGTACAACCAAGAGATGTAAACATAGAGGTATGAAATAAAAAAGTGTAAAAATAAATAGATGTGATTTTTGAAAGATGGAGGCACGACGAAAAGACACGATTAATAATTTGTAACTGTTGGGATCATTAATAATTTTATACCGCTAAATGGAAAAGTGTGTGCGGTTTTTGCTAGATTGAAGTTTATATCCGTATATCCACCATATATTAGGAATTGATTTCCCACTTATGTCTATGAATCGATACCATCATGTTCTTCAATCAACGACAGCGAAAATGAAGTCGATGTGGTGAAACATGTGATAATAATATCTCACCTTTTGATGTTTTCTTCCTTGGGTTAAATACTAATTTTAGAAATTACTTGCATTTTTTTTGTTTTGGCACATTCTAGATCACTCTTAAAGTGACTGTTATACATTATGTTTTAATAAAATTGTATATACAGATTAATTAGAAATTCATCAAAGACTAAATACGTTACCTTTAGTAGATCTTTTCTTTCTAACTTGATTTGTCATTTGGTCGTGTTTACGCTTTCTACAATTTGATTATGTGTTGTCACAAGTATGTCTGACTTTTTCTTCGACACTCTCTATTTCCATGCTCATTTGTAATATTTCTATATATTATCAAAATGTTTGATACCCAGAAATATAAGAAATTAAAATTCAACTAAAATTTTAAAAGTTTTATTTACAAAAGAATGGAAACTACCTGGATCATTTATATCTAATGGACATCCTACATAATTTTTTTTTTTTTTTTTACATTTATACCATGTTTGTTAAAAAAAATAAATAGGTTAAATAATAGAACATATAGAAATTTATAATTATACCATGTTTGTTAAAAAATTTTGGCTTAGCATCACTGCATATCATCGTGCCTCTCGTATCTTGGTTTTAGTTTTTCCAGAAAGTCGAAAAATAAAATCTGCACATTGAGAATTAGAAACATTAACCATGCAAAAAAATATAGCACGCATATTTATTCAACGGATAAAAAACATGAAAACCGGAAATGCTAAAAATATTGAAGAGATTAAAACTTTACAAAACTAAGATTAATGTATGAACTTAGTAGTGTTGACTAACAATAATAATAATCTAACCGAAGAAACACTACAGGTCAGCGAAAATATTAAATTACCTTGAATTAGAGATTGATGCTTGTTAGTTAAAAAGCATTTCAATTAAACAATCTTTTAGTACTCAGAAAACAATTTTTGAAACTTATGTTGTCCAAAAAAGTTAATATATAATAAATAAAGAGGTATAAGACATAGATGTGTGGAAAAAAAAAGGTGTCAAAATTAATAGATGAGAAACATGGAGATACAACAAAGAGGTGTGAGACATAGAGGTATGAAATAAAAATGTGTTAAAATTAAGAGGTGTGATTTTTGAAAGATTTCAGTCACCATTTTTCTCTAATTTTATTTCTTTCTTTTTTTCTATATTTGTTTTCATCATCTATTTGCTTGTTTCTCTTTACTTCAGTCTCTATTTTTCTTTTTTCTCTAATTTTCTTTTTTTTTTTTTCTTTATTTGTTTTCATCATCTGTTTGCTTGTTCCTCTTTACTTCAGTCTCCATTTTTCTTTTTTCTCTAATTTTATTTCTTTCTTCTTTCTTTATTTATTTCCATCTTCTGTTTGATTGTTTCTCTTTACTTTAGTCTCCATTTTTCTTTTTTCTTTAATTTTATTTATTTCATCTTTCTTTATTTGTTTTCATCATCTCTTTGCTTGTTTCTCTTTACTTCAGTCCACATTTTTATTTTTTTTTCTCTAATTTTATTATTTTCTTATTTCATTATTTGTTTTCATCATCTGTTCGCTTGTTTTTTTTTTACTTCAGTCTCCATTTTTCTGTTTTATCTAGTTTTATTTCTTTTTTCTTTCTTTATTTGTTTTCATCATCTGTTTGCTTGTTTTTTTTACTTCAATCTCCATTTTTTATTTTTTCTCCAATTTTATTTCTTTCTTCTTTCTTTATTTGTTTTCATCATCTGTTTGTTTGTTTCTCTTTACTTCAGTCTCTATTTTTTCTGTTTTCTCTAATTTTAATTCTTTCTTCTTTCTTTATTTGTTTTCATCATCTGTTTACTTATTTCTCTTTACTTCAGTCTCCATTTTTTTTTCTCTAATTTTATTTCTTTCTTCTTTCTTTATTTGTTTTCATCATCTGTTGGCTTATTTCTCTTTACTCCAGTCACCATTTTTCTTTTTTCTCAAATTTTATTTTTTTCTTCTTTCTTTATTTGTTTTCATCATCTGTTTGCTTGTTCCTCTTTACTTCAGTCTCCATTTTTCTGCTTTCTCTAATTTTATTTCTTTATTTGTTTTCATCATGTGTTTGCTTCTTTCTCTTTACTTCAGTCTCCATTTTTCTATTTAATCTAATTTTATTTCTTTCATCTTTCTTTATTTGTTTTCATCATCTGTTTGTTTGTTTCTCTTTACTTCAGTCTCCCTTTTTTTTCTCTAATTTTGTTTTTCTTTCTTTATTTGCTTTCATCATCTGTTTACTTGTTTCTCTTTACTTCAGTCTCCATTTTTCTGCTTTACATAATTTTATTTCTTTCTTCTTTTTTAATTTATTTTCATCATCTGTTTGCTTGTTTCTCTTTAATTAATTTTCCATTTTTCTGCTTTCTGTAATTTTATTTCTTTCTTCTTTCTTTATTTGTTTTCATCATCTGTTTGGTTGTTTCTCTTTAATTCAGTCTCCATTTTTTTTCCTCTAGTTTTATTTTTTTCTTCTTTCTTTATTTGTTTTCATCATCTGTTTGCTTGTTTTTCTTTACTTCAGTCTCCATTTTTCTGTTTTCTCTAATTTTATTTCTTTCTTCTTTCTTTATTTGTTTTTCATCATCTCTTTGCTTGTTTCTCTTTACTCAAGTCCCCATTTTTCTTTTTTTTTTCTCTAATTTTATTTATTTCTTCTTTCATTATTTGTTTTCATCATCTGTTTGCTTGTTTTTCTATACTTCAGTCTCCATTTTTCTGTTTTCTCTAATTTTATTTCTTTTTTATTTCTTTATTTGTTTTCATCATCTGTTTGCTTGTTTTTCTTTACTTCAGTCTCCATTTTTCTGTTTTCTCTAATTTTATTTCTTTCTTCTTTCTTTATTTGTTTTTCATCATCTCTTTGCTTGTTTCTCTTTACTCAAGTCCCCATTTTTCTTTTTTTTTCTCTAATTTTATTTATTTCTTCTTTCATTATTTGTTTTCATCATCTGTTTGCTTGTTTTTCTTTACTTCAGTCTCCATTTTTCTGTTTTCTCTAATTTTATTTCTTTTTTATTTCTTTATTTGTTTTCATCATCTGTTTGCTTGTTTCTCTTTACTTCAATTTCCATCTTTTCTTTTTTCTCCAATTTTATTTCTTTCTTCTTTCTTTATTTGTTTTCATCATCTGTTTGTTTGTTTCTCTTTATTTCAGTCTCTATTTTTTCTGTTTTCTCTAATTTTAATTCTTTCTTCTTTCTTTATTTGTTTTCATCATCTGTTTACTTATTTCTCTTTACTTCAGTCTCCATTTTTTTTTCTCTAATTTTATTTCTTTCTTCTTTCTTTATTTGTTTTCATCATATGTTTGCTTGTTTCTCTTTACTTCAGTCACCATTTTTCTTTTTTCTCTAATTTTATTTATTTCTTCTTTCATTATTTGTTTTCATCATCTGTTTGCTTGTTCCTCTTTACTTCAGTCTCCATTTTTCTGCTTTCTCTAATTTTATTTCTTTATTTGTTTTCATCATGTGTTTGCTTGTTTCTCTTTACTTCAGTCTCCATTTTTCTATTTAATCTAATTTTATTTCTTTCTTCTTTCTTTATTTGTTTTCATCATCTGTTTGTTTGTTTCTCTTTACTTCAGTCTCCTTTTTTCTCTAATTTTTTTTTTCTTTCTTTATTTGCTTTCATCATCTGTTTACTTGTTTCTCTTTACTTGTCTCCATTTTTTCTTCTCTAATTTTATTTCTTTCTTCTTTTTAATTTATTTTCATCATCTGTTTGCTTGTTTCTCTTTACTTAATTCTCCATTTTTCTGCTTTCTGTAATTTTATTTCTTTCTTCTTTCTTTATTTGTTTTCATCATCTGTTTGCTTGTTTCTCTTTAATTCAGTCTCCATTTTTTTTTCTCTAATTTTATTTTTTCTTCTTTTTTATTTGTTTTCATCATCTGTTTGCTTGTTTTTCTTTACTTCAGTCTCCATTTTTCTGTTTTCTCTAATTTAATTTCTTTCTTCTTTCTTTATTTGTTTTTCATCATCTCTTTGCTTGTTTCTCTTTACTCAAGTCCCCATTTTTCTTTTTTTTTTCTCTAATTTTATTTATTTCTTCTTTCATTATTTGTTATCATCATCTGTTTGCTTGTTTTTCTTTACTTCAGTCTCCATTTTTCTGTTTTCTCTAATTTTATTTCTTTTTTTTTCTTTATTTGTTTTCATCATCTGTTTGCTTGTTTCTCTTTACTTCAATCTCCATCTTTTATTTTTTCTCCAATTTTATTTCTTTCTTCTTTCTTTATTTGTTTTCATCATCTGTTTGTTTGTTTCTCTTTATTTCAGTCTCTATTTTTTTCTGTTTTCTCTAATTTTAATTCTTTCTTCTTTCTTTAATTGTTTTCATCATCTGTTTACTTATTTCTCTTTACTTCAGTCTCCATTTATTTTTTCTCTAATTTTATTTCTTTCTTCTTTCTTTATTTGTTTTCATCATATGTTTGCTTGTTTCTCTTTACTTCAGTCACCATTTTTTTTTTCTCTAATTTTATTTATTTCTTCTTTCATTATTTGTTTTCATCATTTGTTTGCTTGTTTTTCTTTACTCCAGTCTCCATTTTTCTGTTTTCTCTAATTTTATTTCTTTTTCTTTCTTTATTTGTTTTCATCATCTGTTTGCTTGTTTTTCTTTACTTCAGTCTCCATTTTTCTGTTTTTCTAATTTTATTTATTTTTTATTTCTTTATTTGTTTTCATCATCTGTTTGCTTGTTTCTCTTTACTTCAATCTCCATTTTTTCTTTTTTCTCCAATTTTATTTCTTTCTTCTTTCTTTATTTGTTTTCATCATCTGTTTGTTTCTTTCTCTTTACTTCAGTCTCTATTTTTTCTGTTTTCTCTAATTTTAATTCTTTTTTCTTTCTTTATTTGTTTTCATCATCTGTTTACTTATTTCTCTTTACTTCAGTCTCCATTTTTTTTTCTCTAATTTTAATTCTTTCTTCTTTCTTTATTTGTTTTCATCATCTGTTGGCTTGTTTCTCTTTACTCCAGTCACCATTTTTCTTTTTTCTCTAATTTTATTTCTTTCTTCTTTCTTTATTTGTTTTCATCATCTGTTTGCTTGTTCCTCTTTACTTCAGTCTCCATTTTTCTGCTTTCCCTAATTTTATTTCTTTATTTGTTTTCATCATCTGTTTGCTTGTTTCTCTTTACTTCAGTCTCCATTTTTCTATTTAATCTAATTTTATTTCTTTCATCTTTCTTTATTTGTTTTCATCATCTTTTTGTTTGTTTCTCTTTACTTTAGTCTCCCTTTTTTTTTCTCTAATTTTGTTTTTCTTTCTTTATTTGTTTTTATCATCTGTTTACTTGTTTCTCTTTACTTCAGTCTCCATTTTTCTGCTTTACATAATTTTATTTCTTTCTTCTTTTTTTATTTGTTTTCATCTTTTGTTTGCTTGTTTCTCTTTACTTAATTCTCCATTTTTCTGCTTTCTGTAATTTTATTTCTTTCTTCCTTCTTTATTTGTTTTCATCATCTGTTTGCTTGTTTCTCTTTACTTCAGTCTCCATTTTTTCTGTTTTGTCTAATTTTATTTCTTTCTTCTTTCTTTATTTGTTTTCATCATCTGTTTGGTTGTTTCTCTTTAATTCAGTCTCCATTTTTTTTCCTCTAGTTTTATTTTTTTCTTCTTTCTTTATTTGTTTTCATCATCTGTTTGCTTGTTTTTTCTTTACTTCAGTCTCCATTTTTCTGTTTTCTCTAATTTTATTTCTTTCTTCTTTCTTTATTTGTTTTTCATCATCTCTTTGCTTGTTTCTCTTTACTCAAGTCCCCATTTTTTTTTTCTCTAATTTTATTTCTCTTCTTTCTTTATTTGTTTTCATCATCTGTTTGCTTGTTTCTCTTTACTTCAATCTCCATTTTTTTCTCCTAATTTTATTTCTTTCTTCTTCTTTCTTTATTTGTTTTCATCATCTGTTTGTTTGTTTCTCTTTACTTCAGTCTCTATTTTTCTGTTTTCTCTAATTTTAATTCTTTCTTCTTTCTTTATTTGTTTTCATCATCTGTTTACTTGTTTCTCTTTACTTCAGTCTCCATTTTTTCTCTAATTTTATTTCTTTCTTCTTTCTTTATTTGTTTTCATCATCTGTTTGCTTGTTTCTCTTTACTCCAGTCTCCATTTTCTTTTTCTCTAATTTTATTTCTTTCTTCTTTCTTTATTTGTTTTCATCATCTGTTTGCTTGTTTCTCTTTACTTCAGTCTCCATTTTCTGCTTTCTCTAATTTTATTTCTTTTTTGTTTTCATCATCTGTTTTCTGCTTGTTTCTCTTTACTTCAGTCTCCATTTTTCTATTTAATCTAATTTTATTTCTTTCTTCTTTTTTTATTTGTTTTCATATCTGTTTGTTTGTTCTCTTTTCTTTAGTCTCCTTTTTTTTTCTAATTTTTTTCTTTCTTTATTTTGCTTTCATCATCATTTACTTGTTTCTCTTTACTTCAGTCTCCATTTTTCTTTTTAAAATTTTTTTATTTATTTTTCATCATTTTTTTCTCTTGCTTCTTTTTCCTTTTACTTTTATTTTTTTATTTCTTTTCTTCTTTCTTTATTTGTTTTCTCATCATATTTGTTTTTTTTTCTTACTTCGATCTTTTTTCTCTAATTTTATTTTTTCTCTTTCTTTATTTGTTTTCAATCTATTGTTGTTTTCTTTACTTGATCTTTTTTTTTTCTCAATTTAATTTCTTTCTTCTTTCTTTATTTGTTTTCATCATCTCTTTGCTTGTTCTTCTCTTAAGTCCATTTTTCTTTTTTTTTTCTAATTTTTTTTTCTTCTTTCATTATTTGTTTTCATCATCTCTTTGCTTTTTTTTTTTTCTTTACTTGTTTCTCTATTTTTCTGTTTTTTTTCTCTAATTTTATTTTCTTTCTTTATTTGTTTTCATCACTCCGTTTGTTTGTTTCTCTTCTTCAATCTCCATCTTTTATTTTTTTTTAATTTTATTTCTTTCTTCTTTCTTTATTTGTTTTCATCATCTGTTTGCTTGTTTCTCTTTATTTCAGTCTCCATTTTTTCTTTTCTCTAATTTTATTTCTTTCTTTTTCTTTATTTGTTTTCATCATCTGTTTGCATTTGTTTCTCTTTACTTCAGTCTCCATTTTTTTTTCTCTAATTTTATTTCTTTCTTCTTTCTTTATTTGTTTTCATCATCTGTTTGCTTGTTTCTTTTTACTTCTCTCCATTTTTTTTTCTCTAATTTTATTTATTTCTTCTTTCTTTATTTGTTTTCATCATTTGTTTGCTTGTTTTTCTTTACTCAGTCTCCATTTCTCGTTTTTTAATTTTATTCTTTTTCTTTCTTTTTTTTTTCATCTCACATCTTGTTTTTCTTTTCTTCAGTCTATTTTTCTGTTTTTCTAATTTTATTTATTTTTCTTTCTTTATTTGTTTTCATATCTGTTTGCTTTTTTCTTAATCTCCATTTTTCTTTTTTCTTTTATTTCTTTCTTCTTTCTTTATTTGTTTTTCATCATCTGTTTGTTTCTTTCTCACTTGATCTCTTTCTGTTTTTCTAATTTTAATTCTTTTTCTTTCTTTATTTGTTTTCATCATCTGTTTGCTTATTTCTCTTTACTTCCATTTTTTTTTTTTCTAATTTTAATTCTCTTCTTTCTTTATTTGTTTTATCAATGGCTTGTTTTTCTTTACTAGACTAATTATTTCTTTCTTCTTTCTTTATTTGTTTTCATCATCTTTATTTGTTTTCATCTCTTTATCTTTACTTGTTCCTTTTTCTGCTTTCCTAATTTTATTTCTTTATTTTGTTTTCATCATCTGTTTGCTTGTTTTCTTTACTTCAGTCCATTTTTCTTTTCTCTAATTATTTTCTTCTTTCTTTATTTGTTTTCATCATCTTTTGTTTGTTTCTCTTTACTTCAGTCTCCATTTTTTTTTCTCTAATTTTGTTTTTCTTTCTTTATTTGTTTTATCATCTTTCTTGTTTCTCTTTAAAGCTCCATTTCTGTTTAATTTATAATTTTATTTCTTCTTTTTTTATTTATTTTTTTCTTTTTGTTTGCTTGTTCTCTCTTTACTTCTCTCCATTTTTCTGCTTTCTCTAATTTTATTTCTTTCTTCTTCTTTATTTGTTTTCATCATCTGTTTGCTTGTTTCTCTTTATGTCTCCATTTTTTCTGTTTTTCTAATTTTATTTTCTTTCTTTCTTTATTTGTTTTCATCATCTGTTTGGTTGTTTCTCTTTAATTCAGTCTCCATTTTTTTCTCTAATTTTATTTTTTTCTTTCTTTATTTGTTTTCATCATCTGTTTGTTTTTTCTTACTTCAGTCTCCATTTTCTGTTTTCTCTAATTTTATTTCTTTCTTCTTTCTTTATTTGTTTTCATCATCTCTTTGCTTGTTTCTCTTTCCTCCATTTTCTTTTTTTTTCTAATTTTATTTATTTCTTCTTTCATTTATTTGTTTTCATCATCTCTTTGCTTGTTTTTTTACTTCAGTTTCCATTTTTCTGTTTTCTATATTTTATTTCTTTCTTCTTTCTTTATTTGTTTTCATCATCTGTTTGCTTGTTTCTCTTTACTTTAGTCTCCATTTTCTGCTTTCCTAATTTTATTTCTTTCTTCTTTCTTTATTTGTTTTCATCTATTTTTGTTTCTTTTTACTTCATCTCCATTTTTCTTTTTCTCTAATTTTATTTCTTCTTCTTTCTTTGTTTTGTTTTATCATATTTTTGCTTGTTTCTTACTTCAGTCTCCATTTTTCTTTTTTTCTAATTTTATTTCTTTCTTCTTTCTTTATTTGTTTTCATCATCTGTTTGCTTGTTTTTCTTTACTTCGATCTCCATTTTTTTCTCTAATTTTATTTTTTCTTCTTTCTTTATTTGTTTTCATCATCTGTTTGCTTGTTTTCTTTACTTCAGTCTCCATTTTTCTGTTTTCTCTAATTTTATTTCTTTCTTCTTTCTTTATTTGTTTTTCATCATCTCTTTGCTTTTTCTCTTTACTCAAGTCCCCATTTTTCTTTTTCTCTAATTTTATTTATTTCTTCTTTCATTATTTGTCATCTCTTTGTTTTTTCTTTACTTCAGTCTCCATTTTCTGTTTTTCTAATTTTATTTCTTTTTATTTCTTTATTTGTTCATCATCACTTGTTTGCTTTTCTCTTTTCTTTTTCTCTAATTTTATTCTCTTTCTTCTTTCTTTATTTGTTTTCATCATCTGTTTGTTTTTCTCTTTTTTCAGTCCTATTTTTTTGTTCTAATTTTATTCTTTCTTCTTTCTTTATTTGTTTCATCATGTTTACTTGTTTCTCTTTACTTCAGTCTCCATTTTTTTCTAATTTTATTTCTTTCTTCTTTTTTATTTGTTTTCATCATTGTTTGCTTGTTTCTCTTACTTCAGTCACCATTTTTTTTTCTCTAATTTTATTTATTTCTTCTTTCTTTATTTGTTTTCATCATCTGTTTGCTTGTTTTTCTTTACTTCAGTCTCAATTTTTCTGTTTTCTCTAATTTTCTTTATTTCTTCTTTCATTATTTGTTTTCATCATCTGTTTGCTTGTTTCTCTTTACTTCAGTCATCATTTTTCTGTTTTCTCTAATTTTATTTCTTTCTTTTTTTCTTTATTTATTTTCATCATCTGTTTGATTGTTTCTCTTTACTTCAATCTCCGTTTTTCTTTTTTCTCTAATTTTATTTCTTTCTTCTTTCTTTATTTTTTTTCATCATCTGTTTGATTGTTTCTCTTTACTTCAGTCTCCATTTTTTCTGTTTTCTCTAATTTTATTTATTTCTTCTTTCATTATTTGTTTTCATCATCTGTTTGCTTGTTTTTCTTTACTTCAGTCTCAATTTTTCTGTTTTCTCTATTTCTATTTATTTCTTCTTTCTTTATTTGTTTTCATCATCTGTTTGCTTGTTTCTCTTTACTTCAATCTCCGTTTTTCTTTTTTCTCTAATTTTATTTCTTTCTTCTTTCTATATTTATTTCCATCTTCTGTTTGATTGTTTCTCTTTACTTCAGTCTCCATTTTTCTTTTTTCTTTAATTTTATTTCTTTCTTCTTTTTTTATTTGTTTTTCATCATCTCTTTGCTTGTTTCTCTTTACTCCAGTCCCCATTTTTCTTTTTTCTCTAATTTTATTTATTTCTTCTTTCATTATTTGTTTTTCTCATCTTTTTGCTTGTTTTTCTTTACTTCAGTCTCCATTTTTCTGTTTTCTCTAATTTTATTTCTTTCTTCTTTCTTTATTTGTTTTCATCATCTGTTTGCTTTTTTCTCTTTACTTCAGTCTCCATTTTTCTTTTTCCTCTAATTTTATTTTTTTCTTAATTTGTTTTCATCATCTGTTTGCTTGTGCCTCTTTACTTCAGTCTCCATTTTTCTGTTTTCTCTAATTTTATTTCTTTCTTCTTTCTTTATGTAACATCCGTGAACCAAAATCCCGGTTTGGGAGTTGCATCGGTCGATGCAAGGTCGAGTTTCTGCGTTTTGACTTAAGTCAAGCGCTTGGTTTAAGGTTAGGAAAACCCTTAAGTCGACTTTTGTCCCATTCGGCGAGTTTTGGCGCTTTGAGATAAAGAAAGAGAGAAAGAGTTTTGTGAGTGTTCTTGAGGATTTCTTGAGATTTGGGGCGTTTCTTGGTGAGATATGTAGCTGAGATCGTGGTAGAAGCTTCCTAGGAGCTTGTTCTTGATTGTTTGACGTTCGTTTTCTTCTGTGGCAAAGGTAAAGGAAAAGTGTGATCGTGGTATCCAGGCAATGAAGAGGAGGATGTTCTAGGGACTCGGTTTTATGTTGTCTGGCATTGCTAGGTTGCTAGAGTTGGGTCATTAGAACATTGCTAGGTTGCTGGTTCTATGATTTCTGTTATTTGGTTATTAGATATTGTTGATGCTTTGGATATTAGTTATTTATATTTATTGGATTATTATTTATTGGATGTTGGTATTGTTATTCCGCTGTTGGTTGTGATTGTGGTTAGGTGGCTAGTGGGTATGGGACCACTAGTGGTAGTTATTTATTATATTATAATTATTATTTATTATAAAAAAGGGGTCGGTCGTTTCATTTTGGTATCAGAGCCCTTACGGTTCTAGGTTTGGGTTCACTAGGTTTCTGTTGTAGATGTTTGGGATTTGTTTGCTTTGATTGATTATGTGAGTTAGTCAATTGTGTGTGGCATGGAGTCCTAGAACATCCTCTTCGACCCGACTGTGTGATTCCACGGTGAGTTTGTGTTTTTGTGTTTTTGTGTTATGTTAAGATTGCTTGTTAGCCTCTGTTCTTAGAAGTGCAGTGGTTAAAGGTGTTTGAGTTGTTGGTCGTGGACGGGGACGTGGTCATGGTCGGGCGGGTCCCGAGGCCAGCGAGTGTGTGGTCCAGAGTTCCACGAGGAGGTACGTCAAGGGTCGCAAGCGTATCGGAGGGACCGAGAGAGGTTAGCCAGTGTGAATGTCGGGGGTGCTGGGAACCCAGTGTGGGTTGCAGCAGGTGGAGCCCAGGGTCGAGATGATCGCTTGGCGGATCTGTTGGCGTGCTGTTGGAGCGGTTACCGAGAGGGGTACCAGTGTACGCTCCAGTTGTGCCGCATGTGGCGGGGTGCAACCGAGGGCTGCGGATGTTGAGGACTTTCCACCTTATGTTAAAAGGATGGAGCGGTTGTAGATGACAGGTATGAGATTATTCTCAAGAGGTATCAGACCTAGAGAGGCGGATAGGTGGACATATGCAGTTGGAGCAGATATTTCTCTGTTTGGGGGTTAATCCAGTTGGATAATGTAAGTTGAGTGGGCAGGTGTAACATTGCAATGTTATACTCGGACCACAGGAGGTACTTGTGTTGAGAGATGTTTATAGTTGTTAAGGATTGTTGCTCCTGAGGGGATGGTGATTCCCCTGAATACCGATAGCTCGAGGGGCTGAGGGCTCCGAGAGTGGCAGAGGGGATGTTGTTCTCCTGAGGGGATGAGTAGTTCCCCTGACACCGAGATCTTGAGGAATGTGGTCCAAGAGTGAGATCGGTATGACTCAAAGGTTGCGACCTAAGAGTGGAAGAGTTGGGAGCAAGCAATTCCTAGGACGTGAGTATGCACATAACGACGGAACGTAGACCTCGAGAGTGATGATGGTTTAATCTTGGATTTTATGATTATGTTGGCCGGTGGGCCAGGATTTTATGACCAGAGCGGTTATGAATTTTTGGCTTTGCGCCAGGATTGTGAGGCCGATGGTGCTGGATTCCCGAGAAGGGGAGTTACAGCAGGTTTGAGCCGGGAGAGGCATGTTTGCCAGATACATAAGTTCACGAGAAGCCTTCATGGCAGGATAAACTAATCGTTGCGACGATGTTGGATTACGTTCATTGGAGATGGACAGGGTTGCAAGATTCAAGGTTTTGGTAAGCTTGTTGGAGGGAATAAGTCAAGTGGTTTGAGTTAGCTGCCTGCAAAGCATTTGATACGGTGAATCAGAATATGCGAACGTATGGTACTTGTTTGTTTTATTACGCTCGTATTGATGATTTTCTGTGGAGAATTGCTAAGCGGGAAGCTAATTTTGGATTAAGCTATCTTGTGGAAGTTTCTCTAAGAGGCAAGTTACTAGAGGTTCTTGGACGAACAAGAGGATTGATATTCAGGTGGCAGCGAGTTGATGTCGGCATACTTAAGTATTTGTTTAGTTGAGCTGAGGAAGTAACTAGAGAATTTATTGAGTAAGGGATTCATCCGTCCTAGTGTATCACCGTGGGGAGCGCCGGTGTTGTTTGTGAAGAAGAAGGATGGGAGTTTCAGGTTGTGTATCAATTATCGGGGTTTGAACCGGGTCACTGTGAAGAACAAGTATCCTCTTCCTAGGATCGATGAGTTGTTGGATCAGTTGAGGGGTGCTACTTGGTTCTCTAAGGTAGATCTGGCGTCGGGTTATCATCAGATACCGATAGATGAGGCAGATGTGAGGAAGACTGCTTTCAGGACGAGGTATGGGCATTATGAGTTTGTGGTGATGCCTTTCGGGTTGACTAACGCACCAGCAGCGTTTATGAGATTGATGAACAGTGTGTTTCAGGATGTATCTGTCATCATTTTCATCGACGATATCCTGGTTTATTCTAAGAGTCCAGAGGAGCATGCAGTGCATTTGAGGGCAGTTATGGAGAAGCTGCGGGAGCAGAAGTTGTTTGCCAAGCTGAGCAAGTGTAGTTTTAAGCAGCGTGAGATGGGCTTTCTGGGTCACATTGTTTCTGCGGAGGGGGTATTTGTGGATCCAGAGAAGATTCAAGCTATCAGAGATTGGCCTAGACCGCAGAATGCCACAGAGATCAGGAGTTTCCTTGGATTGGCAGGTTACTACAGGAGATTTGTGCAGGGGTTTGCAAGCAGAGCACGTCCTATGACTAAGTTGACAGGGAAAGATGTTCCTTTTGTCTGGTCAGAAGAGTGTGAGGAAGGCTTTGCAAGCCTGAAGGAGATGTTGACTACTGCGCCAGTTTAGCTTTGCCTGAGTAGGGAGAACCCTATGTGGTTTATACGGATGCATCTAGAGTTGGTTTGGGGTGTGTTCTGATACAGCATGGGAAGGTGATTGCCTATGCTTCGCAGTAGTTGCGGGTGCATGAAGGCAACTATCCTACTCATGATTTGGAGATGGGTGATGTAGTTTTTGCCCTGAAGATTTGGAGATCTTATCTTTATGGTGCAAAGGTACAGGTGTTCACAGATCATAAGAGCCTAAATTATATATTCACTCAGCCTGAGCTGAATCTGAGACAGAGGCGGTGGATGGAGCTTGTGGCGGATTACGATTTGGAGATAGCCTATCATCCTGGAAAGGCTAACACGGTTGCAGATGCTCTGAGCCGGAAAAGGGTAGCTTTGGCTCAGGAGCAGGAGATGGAGTTGCTGGTAGGGGAGATCAGTGCTCTGAGTTTGTGTGCTGTTTCACTGGAACCGTTGGGTTTGGAAGCAGTTGATAGAGCAGATTTTCTAAGTAGGGTGCGGTTAGCACAGGAGAAGGATTTGGGGCTAGTGAATGCCTCAAAGGATGTTGATTCAGAATATCAGGTCTCAGATAATGGTACTATCTTGGTGCACGGTCGGGTTTGTGTGCCTAAGGATGAGGAGTTGAGGCAGGAGATTCTGAGAGAGGCTCATGCGAGCAAGTTATCCATTCATCCAGGAGCGACTAAGATGTATCGTGACCTCAAGAGGTACTATCATTGGGTCGGGATAAAGAAGGATGTGGCTAGTTGGGTTTCGAGGTGCGATGTGTGTCAGCTAGTTAAGGCTGAGCATCAGGTTCATGGCGGGTTACTGAGGAGTCTACCCATTCCTGAGTGGAAGTGGGATATGATCACCATGGATTTTGTGGTAGTATTGCCAGTGTCACGGACCTTTGATGCTATTTGGGTCATTGTGGACCGGTTGAGTAAGTCAGCACATTTTCTGGCCATTAAGAAGACTGATGGAGCAGCGGTCTTGGCTAAGAAGTATGTGAGAGAGATAGTCAGATTGCATGGGGTGCCAGCGAGCATTGTGTCTGATAGAGATTCTAAGTTCACTTCGGTGTTCTGGAAAGCATTTCAGGCAGAGATGGGCACTAAGGTGCATATGAGTACAACTAATCATCCCCAGACAGATGGACAGTCTGAGAGGACAATCTAGACGCTGGAGGATTTGCTGAGGATGTGTGTGTTGGACTTGGGTGGCCATTGGGCAGATCACCTGAACCTGGTAGAGTTTGCTTACAACAACAGCTATCAGGCGAGTATTGGTATGGCTCCTTATGAGGCTTTGTATGGGAGGCCGTGTCGTACACCGTTATGCTGGACTCAGTGTTGATGTCCCTTTTGGTCACAATTAAAATGTTTAGTTCGGTCAAAGGAGGGTCGAAGTTCTCTTTATTATATTGATGCCGAGGCACAAAAGGACGGGCTACAACTCAATATAAACGAGCTATAAACAAGGTAGTCGACGGGCTGATAGCTCGCCAATTCTCCTAGCTACGGGCTTGTGAACGTCGACTTCTTCTGAGACGAGCTGAGCTTTAGTTCTTGCCGTACGAATTCTGTTGCTTTTTCTCGATCCCCCCTTTCTGCGGACCGTACACCTCCCTTTATAGGGAATTGTGTCGGTTCGTCTATACAAAAAGACCGTAATGCCCTCCCTTCCTAAGGAGGTTTATCATGGGCTTTTTCTGGGCCAGGCCTATTATTTGGGGTATGGATCAACCCCCAACAATAGTCCCCCCCTTCACCCTTAGTTCGTAATCTTTTAGGTGAAGAACAGACAAGAGGAGATGAAAGGTCGCGCGTGAGAACGCGAACTTCGATGCTTGGGGTCGAATCGTAGTGTGCGGTGCTTCGGTGCGCGTGACGTCCGGAAGTTGTACCGTCATAAAGCGCGTGTTGCAATGATGACGCTTCCAGATCCTTCCTTCCCCCTCTATAAATATCACTTCTCCCCTTATCACATTATCCTCTTCTCGCGTTTTGGTGCTGCCATCGCTCAGGTATTCTCTCCTCTTCCTATCTCGTCGTTATTTTGCTTTTAGTGTCGCTTTCGTTATGGATTCTCCTCGATCCTCGTCGTCTAATTCTTCCGCCGCGAGTCACCTTCGACGAGCTACAACTTCTGAATCCGGCGACTCCGCGAGATCTGCCCGTCGTCGTACTCGTTCTCCAAGCTCTTCTGGCTCGTCCTCGACGGATTCGGACGCAGCTCAATTCGAGGAGCTGAAGCGTCGTCTTATTCCTGGGTCGGCGGCTCCTAGTTCATCGGGGCTCCCTTGTATGGTTCCGTCCTTGATCGACGAACCCCTAGATGACGACTCATCGTTTCTTAACTTGGACGACGTTCCTTTATCGACCGTCAATCGTTTTAACCACATGCCGCCGACATCGATAAAGATTGACGCGGCAGTTGATGCAGTTCGCATCGGGAAATTAAGAATTGATGTGACGACTGACGCAGTTGGTGCCAAGATACTAAGCACTAGACCGAAGATTTTGATTCCGGAATCTTTTCAACGTCACTGGGATGCACCTCCCGGTTTTATTTGTCTCTCGGAGAAATATTTCACTGAGTGCGGGCTCACCTTCCCTCTCCCATCTTTTTTGATGACGTATTTCGCTCGTCGAAAGGCGGCCATTTCCCAATTTGCCCCGGCGACTTTTCGAAATGCTGTCGGTCTTTCGATTATGGCCGAGGCTGCAAGGGTCACGCTTACTTGTGATCACTTTGAAGAGCTGACATGTCTGAATCCGTCGAGTCGGGAGAAGACGCCCGGTCTTTATTACGTAGCTTCAGGAAAGAAGACAACTCTCGTCGAAGGTGCCAAGGGCAAAACGTATAATTGGAAAGGCTCGTACTTCTTTTTGGAAGTTGCTGCGGGGGTTATGGAGGATCCGTCGATCCCTTGGTTTTCTGGGTGGAACCCTTCACCCGGTAGCCGATCCTTCTTGCTTAGTTATCCTCACTTGTATCTTTTGGCTTCGTTTAACCCCCTTCTCCTTTTTTGTAGTTGTTACTCCGAGGTGTCTGCTTCCGTACCCTTCTTCTTTGCAAGCCGAGATAGACGCTATTAAGCTCTATTGCCCTTACGTCTGGCCAGGTACCGAAAAAGATCGTCCAAGGAAACCACCGAATCTTCGAAGAAAAACAGGTAATACTTATGCGACCGATCCAAGTTTTTTTTTTTTTTTTTTTTTTTTTTTTTTTGAATTGCAGATTAACCCCTTTTTTTTTTGTTTTTAGCCGAGACGATGGGTAAGATGAATATGAGTGTTCCCAACGCGTCTGCTCGTTATCGCCGAGCGTCGGACTCATCGTCCGTTCCTCGTCCGACTTCCCAGTTGGATGGTCGACGTGATCACTCGTCTTCTGGTGCTGGCTCAGCCGGGAAGGTTTCCTCTCGATCTCGTCAGTCGTCTGACGCACCACCGAGACATCAGTCTCAGTCCCTCCCCTTAGTTCGTCGCTTGGAGGGGTCTGGTCGTGATACGGAGGGTGCAAAGGGTCCTTCGAAAAGGAAAGGCGATGCTGGCCTGGAACGACCTGATTCGTCAAAGAAGCAAAGGTCGTTGGATTTTGGCTGGGATTTCTCGCATTCGTCCGAAGCTCGTCCTTTCCCGAACGACGCTCCAGCTTGCTCCGAACTTTTTCGGAGGATCCATTTCGGGCCTGGTCGTTTGCCTTCGGTTGATCAGATGAAGGAAACGCATGCAGTTGCTGATGTGGCGCAAGCCTCCTTCGAGGTTTGGTTTTGTTTGTTGATTCATTTTTGAACCTGTTTTTGTCTTTTCCTCTGTTCTTATCCTTCTTTCCTTCTCAGCTTATTGCCCGAATCAATCGCTTAACTCGCGCTACGCCGCGTTCGCGATCAGGAAGATGATCGGTCGGGAACGTCGATGCAGAGAAGATTGAACGCCTCGAGGCCCAACTAGGGGAGGCTGTTCGGTCCAGTCAAAGGCTTAGTGACGAGGTGTCGAAGTTTGAGAGTCAACGACGCAAGTGGATTTCGGAGCGAGACGACCTGAAGGCAAAGCTTGAGGCGTCGGATGCAGCCTACAACAGGGTGCAACTTACTCTTAACTCGGAGACAAAGAGGCTCAGAGATCGGCGGGAGGATTTCGGCTATCACGAGAGAATTAAAGCCTTCAATGAAATGGCCGTGCGCGTTCAGAAATTGCTGGGCAAACATAAGAGGTACGCCGAGGCGTTCGAGGCGTCGAGGGAGAAATTCCTTGAGTACAACCAAGCTGTCGGGAACGTCCAGATGCTCGAAGCGCTTATCGACGAGGGTCAAATCGCTGTGCTTGAGGAAGGTTTGAAGGACAAGGTCGTCGCCGCGATGGCTCAACTGAAGAGTGAGGTCGATGATCTTGACCTCCCTGATATCGCCGAGGCCGATTTCGATGTGTCCAGTATTTATGCCGAGCCACTTCCTCCGGTTCCAGAATGGGTCGCATCCCCCCTTAGCGGCGATGCTGAAGGTGGTGACGACGAAAGGGAAGAAGGCGAGTTTGGCGGAGGGGATCCTGAAGGGAACGTGGGCGAACAGGCAGAGGGTGACGACCGCCCTGCGGGTGGGATCGAAGAGCAGGCCGTCGATCGTTCTACGGAAGAACTCCCGCGTCCTCTGACCCCTAGTTACGAATCACCGCCCGCGGATTTGGCACCATAACTGCCCCGTGTTTCTCACTCGCCGTGTTGAGGGGTCGGCTCCCTAAGACTTATCTTTTTTTTTTTTGCCGTGTATGGGGGTCGGCTCCCTTAAAACTTTACGCATGCTTTTGAGGGGGCATTAATTGAGGATCGCATTTAATGCCTTTATTGTTATATTATTTTTTTGAAACGTTTGCTTATTGGACTCATTGAATGCTTCTGTCGTTTGGGAACTTGCGCTTGTTGAGACTTGTGCCCCCTGTTCTATAAATAGTCTTGTGTTTTCCTTTAATCTTGTCGTTGTGAGTTTGTTATCAGTTTCTTGTAGGAAGAAGAAAATTGCTCTGATGCCGGTGACAACCAGGTCGGCGTGGTTACGCAGGGCGCGAGCACAGCTCGGTGTTAGGTATGACGAGGTGATTCAATCGGAACTCGCCTATTATAACGCTCGTATTCAACGGCTAAGGGCTTACATCATTGCAACCCGTCTGTCGTTTGAGCGTTACTACGACTTCTGCCGTATTGACGGGGTTGTGGAATGTCTTGAGCCACTGATCGACGAGGGACTCTTCTTCCCGAAGTGGCGATGGGATCGGTTGCTGGAGGAGCGTGCCCGGCGCGAAGATCAATGTGCGGAAGTGGTAGTTCCTACACTTGAACAGGGCGACCTTGACACTCTTGGTCGGAGGCCATTTGAGGAGCGGGAGGAGATCGAGGCTTGTCGCGACCGTATCGACGTGCTTCGCCGTTACGTGAGGCAGTTGGAGAGCACAAGCCACTACTTCAGCGAAAGTAGTCGCGTCGATGGGGTCTGCACGTACCTCGAGGGAATGGTTGGACGAGGCATGGCTGTTCCGATGGACCTGCTGAAGGATATTAAAGAATCGTGCCGCTATTGGCAAACGACAATTGGCGGGTTGAATTTTGACGTGCCTTCCAACGCCGACCTAGGAATTGAATGATTCGTCTTTGTTTTGCTGTTGCTCCCCCCCCCTTTTTTCTTTGTGCCGTAATGGGGTCGGCACCCGTTATCAGATTGTGTCACCGCCCCCCTTTTTTTTTTTTTAAATGGCAATTTTATGTTACTTTTGAGAGTTCTGTTCATATATTGTTTTAAAGAGTGCGACTCGTGATGGTCGGCTTATCTCTGCTACACGAGTTAGACTCGGCTTAAAATAAACGGGGGCGACTGTTTTAGCAGTCGGCTTACCCTTTTAGTGCGAGTTAAGACTCGGCTTAAAATAACCAGGGGCGACCGTTAGTAGTCGGCTTATCCTTTTGTGCGAGTGCGACTCGGCTTAAAATAATACGTCGGAACGTCGGGTTGTTACCGGCCAGGGTAATAACTAAAATGATTCGCAAATGACAATAGATTTTTTTGAAAAAGAAATTTTTTTTTTTTTTTAATTATTGGCGGCTGGGTCCCATAGAATGGGACTGCCTACGTACCCCCCGATCAGGAGGGATCAAGCCGATCGTAGTTCACATTTACATGTTTATTCATACTTTATAGAAAAGACGAGCTGCACATGGCCGAGCTTGCTTGGTGTTTTTTTTTAGTAGAAGTAACGCTTGAGGTGCATTGAATTCCAAGACCTCGGCACTGGTTTACCGCCCATTGTTAAGAGTTCGTACACGCCGGGATGGACGACCTTAGACACTATATATGGACCTTCCCAATTAGCCCCCATTTTCCCGGCGTTAGGTTCGGCGGTATTCTCAAAAACTTTGCGAAGGACGAGATCACCCTCGTCAAAATGCCGGTTATGGATCTTTTTATTGTAGTACTTGGCTGCGGCGAGCTGATAGTTCTGGATTCGTAGGAGTGCTTTATCTCGTTCTTCTTCCAACTCGTCGAGCCTATCCAAGAGCATCTGACTGTTGAGCGCGGTGTTCTGAACGAGCATTGTCCTCCGGAGACTCGAACTGCCGACCTCTGCCGGTGCCATTGCTTCCATCCCGTAAGCCAGGGAGAATGGGGTTTGGTTAGTGGACGTCCTTGGAGTCGTTCGATAGGACCAAAGCACTCCATCAAGCTCGTCGGCCCAGGCGCCCTTCTTGGCGTCTAGTCTTTTCTTAAGACCATCGAGTATGGTTTTGTTGGTAGCTTCAGCCTGACCGTTCCCTTGTGGATACCTCGGCGTTGATTTGCTTAGCTTGATTCGCCATCGCGCGCAGAAATTTTCGAACTGCAGGGAAATGAACTGCGACCCGTTGTCAGTGACTATCTCGTACGGGAGGCCGTGGCGACAGATTATATATTTCCAGACGAAGAGTTGGACGTCCCTCGCTTTGATATTTGCGTAAGACTCGGCCTCGACCCATTTAGTGAAATAATCGGTTAGGACAAGTATATATCGCTTTTGCCTGGAAGTTGGTAGTGGGCCGATGATGTCCATCGCCCATCGCATGAACGGATAAGGGGCTAC
Organism: Camelina hispida; assembly: GCA_023657505.1. Classification (NCBI taxonomy): domain Eukaryota; kingdom Viridiplantae; phylum Streptophyta; class Magnoliopsida; order Brassicales; family Brassicaceae; genus Camelina; species Camelina hispida. Next base: position 24,517,950 of record CP094632.1, on the reverse strand, counting down.
TCCAACTCGTAGAAGTTCGGTGGGCTGATGAATTACAGGGGCGTGTCTCTGGCATTTTTCGCACTTGGCGACGAACTTTTCGCAGTCGGAAATCATCGTAGGCCAGTAAAGTCCATGCTTCCTGATTCGTAGTGCTAGGGCTCGGCCACCTGAGTGATTTCCTCCGGCTCCCTCGTGCATTTCCAGCATGACGCGCTCGGTGTCGTCGCCGTTTATGCAAAGCAACAAGGCTCCTGCCGCCGTCCACCGAAGCAAATGGTCTTTCATCAAAGTGTAGTGAGCAGCCTTAGCTTTTAGTCTTCGTCTGGCCCATTTATCTGTCGGCACGTCGCCGTCGGCTAGGTATGCTCGGATTTCGACCCGCCAATCCGTCGCGTCGTTTCCAGATGCGGGTTCGCACCCTCGGCCTGACCTCATCGTTCGATAAGTCGTCCGTATTTCGTTGGGCTGGTGGAGCGCGAGGCAAGTCTCGGCGTAATTTTCACTTATGCTTGGCGTATCTATGCTTTCTACCGGGATGATTCGCCGAAGATCGGGATCCGATGTTAAAGCAAGTGCTGCCAAGGCGTCGGCCGGAGCATTGTCTCCTCTAGGAATCTTGACGAGTTCGAATTCGTCAAAGCGCTTCGACAAAATCTGAACGACCTTAAGATAGGCGGCCATAGGTTCGCTCTTGGTGTCGTACTCGCCGCTGAACTGGTTGGCGACAAGCTGAGAATCGCAAAAGGCTCGTATTCGCTTAATCTGCATGCCGTTAGCGAGCTTAAGACCGGCGATGAGTGCTTCATACTCGGCGACGTTGTTAGTTGCTTGAAACCGAAGGCGGAAGGATTGCTCCAAAATTTCCCCGGTCGGCGAAGTTAATCGAATCCCTATACCTGACCCAAGATGAGAGGATGCTCCATCTACATGCAAGGTCCATCGGTCATCTGACGGGTCTACAGGTGTTGGTTCGGCCTCCCCAAACGGTAGCTCGATCAGGAAATCGGCGAGTACTTGGGACTTTGCAGCCGGCCGAGTTCGATACTCGATGTCGTACTCGCTAAGTTCAATTGCCCATTTCGTAAGTCGGCCCGACTGGTTTGGGCTGTGCAGTATAGATCGTAAAGGTTGATTAGACAAGACAGCGACAGTGTGTGACTGAAAATATGGCCGGAGCTTTCTTGCGGATGTGACGACCGCCAGGGCAACCTTCTCGACTGTTGGGTAGCGAGTTTCTGCATCGTCGAGTGACTTGCTTATATAAAAGATGGGTCGTTGCTCTCCCCGCTCGTCTTTTACAAGTACCCCGCTGACAGCCGATTCTGAGACCGCAATATAAAGGAACAAAATTTCGCCGAATTCCGGCTTTGCTAAGATTGGTGGGGTCGATAAGTAGTTTTTTAGCTCGTTGAACGCGTTACGACATGCCTCGGTCCATTCGAACTTGCCCTTCGTTTTGAGAAGCTGATAAAATGGTAGACATTTGTCGGTTGACCGAGATATAAAACGGTTTAGAGCAGCAATCCGTCCAGTTAATCGTTGTACTTCTCTGGCGTTCTTCGGTTGCGGTAGATCAATGATCGCCTTAATTTGCTTCGGGTTTGCCTCAATGCCCCGTCTGGTTACTAAGTACCCAAGGAATTCGCCGGACTTGACCGCAAAAGTGCATTTGGCCGGGTTGAGCTTCATCCCATATTTGTTGAGGGTGTCAAAGCATTGTCGTAAATGGGTAATATGATCTTTTGCGCGCTGTGATTTGACGAGCATATCGTCAATATAGACCTCCATAGTCCGGCCGAGTTGTGCAGCAAACATCTTATTGACTAGTCGTTGATATGTCGCTCCCGCGTTCTTTAGGCCGAAAGGCATGACCTTGTAACAGTACGTTCCTCTATCTGTGATAAAAGACGTTTCTCCTGGTCTTCTTTGTGCATGAGAATCTGGTTGTAACCAGAGAATGCGTCCATAAAGGTTAACAACTCGTTGCCCGCAGTCGCTTCGACAAGCTGATCGATCCTTGGTAATGGAAAACTATCCTTTGGGCAGGCCTTATTGAGATCGGTAAAGTCGACACAAATCCGCCACTTTCCATTCTTTTTTTTGACGACCACTGGATTGGCTAGCCACTCTGGATACTTTACTTCTACGATCGATCCGGCGCCGAGGAGTTTGTCAACTTCATCGTTCACTGCTTGGGATCGTTCAGGGCCTAGTTTACGCCGTTTCTGTTTGACCGGCTTATGCGTGGGGTCAGCGTTAAGCTCGTGGGTCGTGACGCTTGGGTCGATTCCTTTCATATCATTAACGCTCCATGCGAACGTTGAGATGTTGGTTTTGAGGAACTTTATCAACTCGTCGCGCATGGCGGGTGTTATCTCTGTCCCGATATTGACGCATCGTTTCTTGTCGTTTTCATCTAGGTTCACCTCTTCGACCGCGGCGACGCCCTGTTGAACAGCAGTCGGCTTTCCATCTGTCGGTGACGTGCTACTGTCGCCGACTTGTTGCTTTGATTGCTATAACTTCTTTCCGGTACGAAGTTTGTGCTCAATCAAGAAGCAGGCTCGTGCAGTTTGTTGGTTGCCGCGCAAAGTGTACACCCCTTTTGGAGTTGGGAATTTGACGCACTGATGATACGTTGATGGAACGGCTTTCATCTTGTGGATCCATGGGGTGCCGAGGATGACGTTGTAGATTGTCGGCTTGTCGATAACTGCGAACCGAAAGTACCTGGCTATCCCTCCGACGAAGATTGGCAAAGTGATTGTGCCGACGGACATAAGGTGATCCCCGTCGAAGCCCGTCAAAGAGTGACACTCCGGCATAATGTCCCGTTCGCCGACCTCCATTTGCGACAAGACGTCTCTGAAAATGACGTTGACCGAGCTTCCGGTGTCGATCAGTATTCTCGTCACCTCCCTTTCGCCGATTAAGAGCTCGACGACCAATGGATCGTTATGCGGTAAATCCAAACCTTCCAGATCTTTTCCGTCGAAGGTGATTGGCATACTCTCGGCCTCGAACCGGGATGGCCAAGACTTCGTCATCTCGGCTTTCTTAGTATAATCTCTGATTGCTCGGACAGAATCGTTACATCCAGCCAATCCACCCATAATCATGTTGATTCGTCTTATAGTCGGGGGTCGTTGATCAGGCTTGCGATCTGTATGTGCTCGTTTCTCGTGACCGCTGTCTTCACGTCGTTCAGCAAGCAGGTTTGGGATTTCCATCTCGTCCTCGCTTTGGTCGGCTAATATTTTTGAATCTTTGACGAACTTTCGGGCGATATTGTCAGTGCGCTTGGGATCGGTCCGTCCAGATCGGGTTGCCTTGCTCCTGTCGGGCTCGACGACTATCTTCCCTTTCTTATACCGCTCCATCAAAACCTTCTGGAGGTAATGACACTCGTCGGTCGAGTGGGTGGTACTCTGATGATAATCGCAATACGAGGTTACACTATTTTCCCCCCCTTCCTTCCGGATATACTTGTTTTCGCCGATCACAAAGGTTCGGCGAGTTCGATCTTGGTTCTTGGTAAAGTGCTGTCGTGGCTCGACGTAGTCGACCTTTGGAGCGGCGGCTACGGGCTGCTTACTTACCGCATTTGCTTCGGAGGAATGTTTCTTGGCGTGGATAGCTTTGTCCTCTTCGAGACCAATATGTTTTGCGGCTCGGAGTAGCGCCTCGGCAACGGTCTCGACGTGTGTCAAAGACAGTTCCTCTTTGAACCGAGATTCATACCAGAGCGCATTTCGAAGCGCGACGATTGCAGCAGCGTCCGGGATTGAAATATTCACATAGATTTCCTTGAATCGCCCTATAAAGGATCGAAGCGACTCGCCTTTGTGCTGGGTTAAGGCATACAGATCGGCATGGGAATTCTTGTCTTCGATCAGCACAGAGAACTGTTTCAAAAACTCAGTTATTAGCTCCCTGATACTGTCGATTGATCCTGGTGGGAGTCGCGAGAACCAGCTTAAAGCGGTTCCCGTTAGATGTTCGGCGAAAACTTGACAAGCGCCAGCGTCGTACTCCGCCGGACTGAACTGCAAAGGCCCAAGAGCTACACCGAAGGTGAGTAAGAAATCTCGTGGATCGACCGTTCCATCGTAATGACCCAATCTTGGTTTGACTGCTCGTTTGACTGTCATTGTGGCAAGTCTTCGAGAGAACGGAGTTCGCTGAGTTGCCTCAAGCATGAGCCCGACTCCAGGCGTCTTGTCCGTCGCTTTCTGGAGCATTGCGGCCATCTCGTTCATTTGTTCTTTAATCGCTACTAGCTCGGGATCCCTCGAGCGATCTATCACTTCGTTACTTTGCTCAGTAACGCGTTGGATGGGGCTACGCTCCACTCTGTCAGTTCGCGCGTATGATCCTGGAGTTACCCTTGCGGGGACAAGGTTCATTGGATTGAACCGAGCATTGTGGAGATGATTGATTTCATCTTGTGAGTTAATCTGCGCTGCAGTGAGTGCATCCAACCGGCTGTTAGTTCGCGCTTCCTGCTGGTCAAGGCGTGTTAGGATTCCGCGGAACAGCTCGTCTATGATGGAGACGGGTTGGTTGCTGAGCAAGGAGAGTTGTGTTGGGGCCTGTGGTGGCTCCGTGGTCGCAGGGGTCGTCAAGTTTGTGGCTATGACGAAAGTCTCCGGGCTTTCCACTGTCACGACCTTTCTTGGAGCGTCCGGCGTAGGAAGGACTGTCTGCTCCGTTTGCTCCATTGCCGGGGTAGTCGTTCCCCCTGCCGAACTTGCTTCTGCTTGCTTGCTTGTCACCCGTGGTCATCTCGTCCAGTTGGTGTAAACCCGTTCTTCAATTCTTTTAGAAAAGTTCGACTTGGCTCCCCCTACCTGGCGCGCCAAATTGTTGATGTCCCTTTTGGTCACAATTAAAATGTTTAGTTCGGTCAAAGGAGGGTCGAAGTTCTCTTTATTATATTGATGCCGAGGCACAAAAGGACGGGCTACAACTCAATATAAACGAGCTATAAACAAGGTAGTCGACGGGCTGATAGCTCGCCAATTCTCCTAGCTACGGGCTTGTGAACGTCGACTTCTTCTGAGACGAGCTGAGCTTTAGTTCTTGCCGTACGAATTCTGTTGCTTTTTCTCGATCCCCCCTTTCTGCGGACCGTACACCTCCCTTTATAGGGAATTGTGTCGGTTCGTCTATACAAAAAGACCGTAATGCCCTCCCTTCCTAAGGAGGTTTATCATGGGCTTTTTCTGGGCCAGGCCTATTATTTGGGGTATGGATCAACCCCCAACACTCAGGTGGGGGAGAGGAGCATGTACGGGGCAGATTTTGGTTCAGGAGACCTCAGAGAAGATTCGGGTTCTCAAGCTGAACATGAAAGAGGCTCAGGATAGGCAGAGGAGTTATGCTGATAGGAGGAGGAGAGATCTTGAGTTTCAGGTAGAAGACAGAGTGTACCTCAAGATGGCCATGTTGCGGGGTCCAAACAGGTCATTGTCAGAGACTAAGTTGAGTCCGAGGTATATGGGTCCATTCAGAGTGATTGAGCGGGTTGGACCAGTGGCATATAGATTGGAGTTACCTGAGGTTATGCGTGCATTCCATAAGGTTTTCCATGTATCTATGTTGCGGAAGTGTCTCCGTGAGGGTGAGTAGGTGTTGGCTAAGATTCCTGAAGATCTTCAGCCTAACATGACTGTGGAGGCGAGACCAGTGAGGGTTCTCGAGAGGAGGATCAAGGAACTCCGGAAGAAGAAGATTCCTTTGATGAGAGTCATGTGGTGTAACACCCGCAAACCAAATTTTGGTATTTTGGTAAGGGTGTCGATCGACACCTTCTAGTGAGGCATCGATCGACACCAATTGTGGCCGGTTTGGTCGGTTCAATTTTTAATTGTCCGGTTTGCGTGGTTGGTTTAGTGAATCCCTAAATCGAGTTTTTAGGGTAGAAAAGGACCCAGGGTCGTGTTATTTGGGAGTTAGTCGCCGTTTTTGAAAGAGAAACAAAGAGATAGTGTTCTTGAGCTTTTGGGGAGAGATTGAGAGATTTCTTGCTGTGGGATTGAAGATCCAAGGCTAGGAACGTGTTGGAAGGGTGCTAGGAGTGTTGGATTCGTTCTTGTTGGTCAGAATCTCCTTGAAAGAGGTGAGTGCTTGACCATGGTTGATCTAAGCTTGAGATCTCTTGTATTTAGGTGATTTGTGTGTTATTCTTGTTGTTTGTTTGCTTGGGTGTGTTGTTCTTGAGTTTCTTACAGGTTTGCGGATCATATGGGCGAGTTTGGGAATGATATTGGAGTTTTGGATTCGGATTTTTGGTGTTTCGCGTCGGCAGTTCGTGGTTGCAGAGGGAGCATCGATCGGCACCTTTGGCATCGATCGGCACCTTCTTGTGAGGCATCGATCGGCACCATGGGGTGGCATCGATCGGCACCATATCAAGGAGCATCGATCGGCACCGTTGTAGCATCGGTCGATACCAGTTATATCCGTGACTTGTTTTTCCTGTTTGATGTATTGTTGTGTATTTGCTTGTTGCTTGAGTATGAGGGTCTCAATGGCTTGTGTGTATAACCCAGTAGATGGGAGGACGGCCTCACTAAGTATTTGTGATAATACTTACGCATCTCAATTTGTGTTTGTGGTGCAGGTAAAGGCAAAGTGTGATCGTGGAATCCAGGCAATGAAGAGGAGGATGTTCTAGGGACTCAATTGGATGTTGTCTGGCATTGCTAGGTTGCTAGAGTTGAGTCTTTAGAAACGTTGCTAGGTTGCCGGTTTTCATGTTTTCTTGTTGTTTGGTATTTGGTATTGCTATGCTATGATATTGGAATGCTATTGAGTATTATTGGATAATGATAATGGTATTGCTATTTCCGCTGTTGATTGTGTTTGTGGTTAGGTGGCTAGTGGGTATGGGACCACTAGTTGTAGTTTATTTATTATAATTATTTTTATTTTAAAAAAAAAAAAAAAAGGTCGGTCGTTTCATTTTGGTATCAGAGCCCTTACGGTTCTAGGTTTGGGTTCACTAGGCTTTGTGCTGTAGATGTTTGGGATTGCATGTCTTGATTGATTATGTGAGTTAGTTAATTTTGTGTGGCATGAAGTCCTAGAACATCCTCTTCGAGCCTATTGGTGATTCCACGGTGAGTTTCTATTTCTGTGTTAAATAGTAATTGTTTGCTTAGCCTTCTGTTCATGGTAGTGCAGATGGTTAGAGGTGGTGCTGTTGCTGGTCGAGGTCGTGGACGCGGTCGTGGTCGCGGTCGTGGTCGTGGTCGTGGTAGGGGAGAGCCCCAGTGGTTAGTGAGTCCGAGGACCAGAGTGTGACAGCTGAGGGTGTTGGCGAGTCGGGTGTACCGGGGATTCAGTGAGTGTGGCCGGAGGGGCGGTGTAGATGCTCCAGTGGTCGGTGATGCTAGGGTCCCGGTGTGGGAGCCCCAGCGGGTGGAGTCCCTGGTGTTGACATTGCGGCTTTGCTAGCACAGGTGTTGGAGCGGTTACCACCTGTGGTACCGGCTCAGGCTCGGGTAGCGCCACCAGTGGTGGCGGAGGAGCGGCAGCCAGTGGCTGCAGATGTGGGGATCATGCTCGTTATCTCAACATGTTGTCAGAGATGGGCAAGTTGCGTACTGAGCAGTTCTCAGGAGGTGTAGATCCTAGCTGCGGATGCGTGGAGGACGAGAGTGGAACGTAACTTCCACACTCTGAGATGTCCTGAGGAGTTCTGGGTGGACATAGGGGTCTACTTTTTGAGTGGAGATGCTGAGTTGTGGTGGAGGTCTGTGGCTGCTAGGAGGGTGCAGCGGGATATGACTTGGGCTGACTTCGTTTTGGAGTTCAACCGCAAGTATTTTCCTAGAGAGGCATTGGATCGTTTGGAGGTGCAGTTCCTTCAGTTGTCTCAGGGGACACGGTCAGTGCGGGAGCTGGACTTGGAGTTCAGTCGACTTCTATGTTATGGGGTCGGAGTATGGAGTCTGAGGAGGCTCAGATCAGGAGGTTTATGAGGGCTCTACGTGATGATTTGAGAGTCCATTGCAGAGGGCGGAGTTATGCTACGCGTGCTGAGCTGGTTGAGACAGCAGCAGAGATCGAGGAGGATATCCGGGCACAGTCAGTGTCGGTTACTCCAGCAGTTCAGCCTAGTAAGGCTCAGCAGCAGGGTGGTTCTAGCAGGGCGGTAGGCATGCCCAGGGAACCAAGAGGAAGTGGGAGGCTACGCAGAAGCCGAGTGGTGCTGGTTGCTTCAGCTGTGGGAGCAGGGATCACAAGATTGCTACTTGTCCCAAGAAGAGTGTTCCGGCGGCAGGGCCTCGGGTTTGTTATCACTGCAGGGAGACAGGGCACATCAGGCCTTTTTGTCCCAAGTTGCAGCCGGCAGCAGTGGCAGCGTTGCAGCAGGTGCAGCCTGGAGGGCAGCAGGTGGCACGGATTGAGCAGGCGCCGCGGGTTTACACGACAGCAGAGACTGGTGGAACCAGTGCCGGGCGATCACAGGTATAATTTCTGATACTTTAACTTTGTGAATTTATAGTAGGTTCAGATTTTCTGTTTCCTGTGGAAAAGTGTTAGGTTCTCAACACATGAGGTTTGTGTAGGGACCTTGTTGGTGGGCGGGTTTAAGTCCCACGTTATGTTTGATTCTGGAGCTTCTCATAGCTTCATTACCCCGGAGTGTGCAGAGTGTGCGGGAATCAGAGGGGATTCCGGGGAGCGTACAGGAGTTGTTAGAGTTGCTGGAGGCAAGTTCCTGAGAGTTATTGGACGAGCTAGAGGGGTTGATATTCGGATCGCAGGAGAGTCATGGCCAGCGGATTTGCTTATCAGTCCAGTGGAGTTGTATGATGTCATTCTCGGGATGGATTGGTTGCATCGGCATATGGTGCATTTGGATTGCCATAGGGGTAGAGTGGAGTTTGAGCGTCCAGGAGAGAAGTTGGTTTTTCAGGGAATTAGACCGACTTCGGGAGTCTCGTGATCTCAGCTATTCAGGCTGGGAAGATGATCGAGAAGGGCCGTGAGGCTTATCTGGTTACTATATCTATGCCAGAGTCAGTGGGGAAGTCTACGGTTAGCGGTATTCCAGTAGTAGAGGAGTTTGAGGATGTGTTTCAGTCATTGCAGGGATTACCACCATCTCGGTCGGATCCTTTCACCATTGAACTGGAACCGGGACGACACCGTTATCCAAGGCTCCTTACAGAATGGCTCCAGCAGAGATGGCAGAGCTGAAGAAGCAGCTAGAAGATTTGTTGAGTAAGGGATTCATCCGTCCTAGTGTATCACCGTGGGGAGCGCCGGTGTTGTTTGTGAAGAAGAAGGATGGGAGTTTCAGATTATGCATTGATTATCGGGGTTTGAACCGGGTCACTGTGAAGAACAAGTATCCTCTTCCTAGGATCGATGAGTTGTTGGATCAGTTGAGGGAGCTACTTGGTTCTCTAAGGTGGATCTGGCGTCGGGTTATCATCAGATACCGATAGATGAGGCAGATGTGAGGAAGACTGCTTTCAGGACGAGGTATGGGCATTATGAGTTTGTGGTGATGCCTTTCGGGTTGACAAACGCACCAGCGGCGTTTATGAGATTGATGAACAGTGTGTTCCAGGAGTTTCTGGATGTATCTGTCATCATTTTCATCGACGATATCCTGGTCTATTCTAAGAGTCCTGAGGAGCATGCAGTGCATTTGAGGGCGGTTATGGAGAAGCTGCGGGAGCAGAAGTTGTTTGCTAAGTTGAGCAAGTGCAGTTTCTGGCAGCGTGAGATGGGCTTTCTGGGTCATATCGTTTCTGCAGAGGGGGTTTCTGTGGATCCAGAGAAGATTCAGGCTATCAGAGATTGGCCTAGACCGCAGAATGCTACAGAGATCGAAGTTTTCTCGGATTGGCAGGATATTACAGGAGATTTGTGCAGGGGTTTGCAAGCAGAGCACGTCCTATGACTAAGTTGACAGGAAGGATGTTCCTTTTGTCTGGTCAGAAGAGTGTGAGGAGGGCTTTGCAAGCCTGAAGGAGATGTTGACTACTGCGCCAGTATTGGCTTTGCCTGAGCAGGAGAACCCTATGTGGTTTATACAGATGCATCCAGAGTTGGTTTGGGGTGTGTTCTGATGCAGCGTGGGAAGGTGATTGCCTATGCATCGCGGCAGTTGCGGGTGCATGAGAGCAACTATCCTACTCATGATTTGGAGATGGGTGCTGTAGTTTTTGCCTGAAGATTTGGAGATCTTATCTTTATGGTGCAAAGGTACAGGTGTTTACAGATCATAAGAGTCTAAAGTATATATTCACTCAGCCTGAGTTGAATTTGAGGCAGAGGCGGTGGATGGAGCTTGTGGCAGATTATGATTTGGAGATAGCCTATCATCCTGGTAAGGCTAACACGGTTGCAGATGCTCTGAGTCGGAAGAGGGTAGCTTCGGCTCAGGAGCAGGAGATGGAGTCTCTAGTAGGAGAGATCAGTGCGTTGAGCTTGTGTGCTGTTTCACTGGAACCGTTGGGTTTGGAAGCAGTTGACCGAGCAGATCTTTTGAGTAGGGTGCGGTTGGCACAGGAGAAGGATTTGGGGCTGGTGAATGCCTCAAAGGATGTTGAGTCAGAGTATCAGGTCTCAGATAATGGTACTATCCTGGTGCATGGTCGGATTTGTGTGCCCAAGGATGAGGAGTTGAGGCAGGAGATACTGAGAGAGGCTCATTCGAGCAAGTTATCTATTCATCCAGGAGCGACTAAGATGTACCGTGATCTCAAGAGGTACTATCATTGGGTCGGGATGAAGAAGGATGTAGCGAGTTGGGTTTCGAGGTGTGATGTGTGTCAGCTAGTGAAGGCTGAGCATCAGGTTCCTGGCGGGTTACTGAAGAGCTTACCCATTCCTGAGTGGAAGTGGGATATGATTACCATGGATTTTGTGGTAGGATTGCCAGTGTCACGGACCTTTGATGCTATTTGGGTCATTGTGGACCGGTTGACTAAGTCAGCACATTTTCTGGCCATTAAGAAGACTGATGGAGCAGCGGTCTTGGCTAAGAAGTATGTGAGGGAGATAGTCAGATTGCATGGGGTGCCAGCGAGCATTGTGTCTGACAGAGATTCTAAGTTCACTTCGGTGTTCTGGCAGGCATTTCAGGCAGAGATGGGCACTAAGGTGCATATGAGTACAGCTTATCATCCCCAGACAGATGGACAGTCTGAGAGGACGATCCAGACGTTGGAGGATTTGCTGAGGATGTGTGTTTTGGATTGGGGTGGCCATTGGGCAGATCACCTGAACCTGGTAGAGTTTGCTTACAACAACAGCTATCAGGCGAGTATTGGTATGGCTCCTTATGAGGCTTTGTATGGGAGGCCGTGTCGTACACCGTTATGCTGGACTCAGGTGGGGAGAGGAGCATGTACGGGCGGATTTTGTTCAGGAGACCTCAGAGAAGATTCGGGTTCTCAAGCTGAACATGAAGGAGGCTCAGGATAGGCAGAGGAGTTATGCTGATAAGAGGAGAAGAGACCTGGAGTTTCAGGTAGGAGACAGAGTGTACCTCAAGATGGCCATGTTGCGGGGTCCGAACAGGTCATTGACAGAGACTAAGTTGAGTCCGAGGTATATGGGTCCGTTCAGAGTGATTGAGCGAGTTGGACCAGTGGCATATAGACTGGAGTTACCTGAGGTTATGCGTGCTTTCCATAAGGTATTCCATGTGTCTATGTTGCGGAAGTGTCTCCGTGAGGATGATCAGTTGTTGGCTAAGATTCCAGAAGATCTTCAGCCTAACATGACTTTGGAGGCGAGACCAGTGAGGGTTCTCGAGAGGAGGATCAAGGAACTTCGGAAGAAGAAGGTTCCTTTGATGAGAGTCCTTTGGGACTGTGATGGTGTGGAGGAGCAGACTTGGGAACCTGAGGCAAGAATGAAGGCAAGGTTCAAGAAGTGGTATGAGAAGCAACCACGACCTGAGCTTGCCTAGTCTGGTTCCGTCTGTAATCCGTGGCTGGAGCGGGAATGGAGTATTCCAGCCCATCTCTCTTGTTACTCGGTCGCTTGGGGTGGTTGGTTGTGCGACTCAGTAACAAGATGAGGTGGTATTTGGGGTACAAAGTTTCCGTGAGGCAGGGTTGGGGGAAAAGTTTCCCGAAATAGAAGTTTCCTTAAGTGGAAAGTTTCCAGAAATGGAAAGTGCTAAATATGGAAAGTTTCTCGGGAGGGAGAAATTTGTCCGTTTGGCGTGGAAGCCTTGGAGGGGCTTGTGTGTGGCCTTTGTGGCGGGGCTGTGTAGCCGTTTTGTTTGGCCTTTGTGGCGGGGCTGTTTAGCCAGAGTGTCTTTGTGACGGTCCTTCGGGACAGATGCCTTTGTGGCGGGGCTGTTTAGCCAGAGTGTCTTTGTGACGGTCCTTCGGGACAGATGCCTTTGTGGCGGGGCTGTTTAGCCAGAGTGTCTTTGTGACGGTCCTTCGGGACAGATGGCCTTTGTGGCGGGGCTGTTTAGCCAGAGTGTCTTTGTGACGGTCCTTCGGGACAGATGCCTTTGTGGCGGGGCTGTTTAGCCAGAATGCCTTGGTGGCGCGGTCCTCTTTAGGACATTTGTTTGGCCTTGGTGGCGGTCCTCTTTGGGACATTTTGTTTGGCCTTTGTGGCGGCCCTTGTGGCGTGTATATGATCCTTGTGTGGTCATATGGTATTCCAGTGAGGGAATATGTGGCTGGTAGAACATCGGGATGTTTTTACGCGAGTCACGGGAAGGAAACCTGGATAGGGATAGGACTCAGACGTGTTCAGAATCGTTTGCTCGCGACTCTTGGAGGACTTAGGTTCTCCTAGTACTGCCATATTCAGAGACTTTGTGGCTCGGGAGTATGGTTGGTATATCGACTTCGGATGACGATCCGGGGCGCGCTGTAGGGTGGCAACCGAGAGACGAGTTTGGACTTTTCCTTATATGTTATGGCATGCGGGCTTCGGCCTGATGAGGAGCCAACATTTGGCATGCAGACTTAGGTCTGATGAGGAGCCAATAAAAACTCAAGGTTTAGGCCTATGAGTAAAGGAAAGTCCAAAAGTCAAGAGCAAATGACGCCTGGAGCGTGAGTCTATCGCCTAGAGGTGACCTTCGTGGATCAGTCGGAGGAGTGCGGGCCGTGGAGACGGTTGCACGGGAGTCCTTGATTGATGGTTGTTGAGATTCGAGGACGAATCTAGTTTGGTGGGGAGAATTGTAACACCCGCAAACCAAATTTTGGTATTTTGGTGGTGTCGATCGACACCTTCTAGTGAGGCATCGATCGACACCAATTGTGGCCGGTTTGGTCGGTTCAATTTTAATTGTCCGGTTTGCGTGGTTGGTTTAGTGAATCCCTAAATCGAGTTTTTAGGGTAGAAAAGGACCCAGGGTCGTGTTATTTGGGAGTTAGTCGCCGTTTTTGAAAGAGAAACAAAGAGATAGTGTTCTTGAGCTTTTGGGGAGAGATTGAGAGATTTCTTGCTGTGGGATTGAAGATCCAAGGCTAGGAACGTGTTGGAAGGGTGCTAGGAGTGTTGGATTCGTTCTTGTTGGTCAGAATCTCCTTGAAAGAGGTGAGTGCTTGACCATGGTTGATCTAAGCTTGAGATCTCTTGTATTTAGGTGATTTGTGTGTTATTCTTGTTGTTTGTTTGCTTGGGTGTGTTGTTCTTGAGTTTCTTACAGGTTTGCGGATCATATGGGCGAGTTTGGGAATGATATTGGAGTTTTGGATTCGGATTTTTGGTGTTTCGCGTCGGCAGTTCGTGGTTGCAGAGGGAGCATCGATCGGCACCTTTGGCATCGATCGGCACCTTCTTGTGAGGCATCGATCGGCACCATGGGGTGGCATCGATCGGCACCATATCAAGGAGCATCGATCGGCACCGTTGTAGCATCGGTCGATACCAGTTATATCCGTGACTTGTTTTTCCTGTTTGATGCATTGTTGTGTATTTGCTTGTTGCTTGAGTATGAGGGTCTCAATGGCTTGTGTGTATAACCCAGTAGATGGGAGGACGGCCTCACTAAGTATTTGTGATAATACTTACGCATCTCAATTTGTGTTTGTGGTGCAGGTAAAGGCAAAGTGTGATCGTGGAATCCAGGCAATGAAGAGGAGGATGTTCTAGGGACTCAATTGGATGTTGTCTGGCATTGCTAGGTTGCTAGAGTTGAGTCTTTAGAAACGTTGCTAGGTTGCCGGTTTTCATGTTTTCTTGTTGTTTGGTATTTGGTATTGCTATGCTATGATATTGGAATGCTATTGAGTATTATTGGATAATGATAATGGTATTGCTATTTCCGCTGTTGATTGTGTTTGTGGTTAGGTGGCTAGTGGGTATGGGACCACTAGTTGTAGTTTATTTATTATAATTATTTTTATTTTAAAAAAAAAAAAAAAAAGGTCGGTCGTTTCATGTGGGACTGTGATGGTGTGTAGGAGCAGACTTGGGAGCCTGAGGCAAGGATGAAGGCAAGGTTTAAGAAGTGGTATGAGAAGCAAGCCGCAACTTGAACTTGCCTAGCCTGGTTCCGTCTGTAATCCTTGGCTGGAGCGGAATGGAGTATTCCAGCCCATCTCTTGTTACTCGATCGCTTGGGGTGGTTGGTTGTGCGACTCAGCAACAAGATGAGGTGGTGCTCGGGATACAAAGTTTTCCGTGAGGGATTTGGGAAAAGTTTCCGAATTAGAAGTTTCCTAAAGTGGAAAGTTTCCAGAAATGGAAAGTGCTAAATATGGAAAGTTTTACGGGAGTTAGAATTTGTCCATTTTAGCGGTGGGAAGCCTTGGAGGGGGCTTTTGTGGCCTTTGTGGCGGACTTTCGAGTCAGTGTGCCTGTGTGTGGCGGCCTTTTAGACATTGAGTGGCCTTTGTGGCGGGCTGTTAGCCAATTGTGTGGCCTTTGTGGTGGGCTTTTAGCCAATTGTGTGGCCTTTGTGGCGGGCTTTTAGCCAATTGTTGGCCTTTGTGGCGGGCTGTTTAGCCAGAGTGTCTTTGTGACGGTCCTTCGGGACAGATGGTCTTTGTGACGGTCCTTCGGGACGAATGGTCTTTGTGACGGTCCTTCGGGACAGATGGTCTTTGTGACGGTCCTTCAGGACAGATGGTCTTTGTGATGGTCCTTCGGGACAGATGGTCTTTGTGACGGTCCTTCGGGACGAGTGGCCTTGGTGGCGGTCCTCTTTAGGACATTTGTTTGGCCTTGGTGGCGGTCCTCTTTAGGACATTTGTTTGGCCTTGGTGGCGGTCCTCTTTAGGAAATTTGTTTGGCCTTGGTGGCGGTCCTCGTTAGGACATTTTTGTTGGCCTTTGTGGCCCTTGTGGCGTATATATGATCCTTGTGTGGTCACGGGGTATCCGGTGAGGGGATATTTGGTTGGTAGGACATTGAGATGTTTTTACGCGAGCCACGGGAAGGAAACCTGGATAGGGATAGGACTCAGACGTGTTCAGAATTGTTTGCTCGCGGCTCTTTGAGGACTTTGGGTTCTCCTAGTACTGCCATATTCGGAGACTTTGTGACTTTGGAGTATGGTTGGTATATCGACTTCGGACGACGGTCCGGAGACGCGCTGTAGGGTGACGACCCGAGAGACGAGTTTGGATTTTTCCTTATATATTATGGCATGCGGGTTTAGGCCCGATGAGGAGCCAACCTTGGCATGCAGACTTAGGTCTGATGAGGAGCCAATGAAAACTCAAGGTTTAGGCCTATGAGAAAAGGGAAAGTCCAAAAGTCGAGAGCAAATGACGCCTGGAGCGTGAGTCTATCGCCTAGAGGTGACCTTCCGTAGATCGGTCGAGGGAGTGCGGGCCGTGGTTGCATGGGAGTCCTTGGCTGATGGTTGTTCGGGAGTGCGGGCTGTGGTTGCATGGGAGTCCTTGGCTGATGGTTGTTCGGGATTCGAGGACGAATCCAGTTTGGTGGGAGAGAATTATAACATCCGTGAACCAAAATCCCGGTTTGGGAGTTGCATCGGTCGATGCAAGGTCGAGTTTCTGCGTTTTGACTTAAGTCAAACGCTGCGTTTTGGGTTAGGGAAAACCCTTAAGTCGACTTTTGTCCCATTCGGCGAGTTTTGGCCGTTTTCGAGATAAAGAAAGAGAGAAAGAGTTTTGTGAGTGTTCTTGAGGATTCTTGGAGATTTGGGGCGTTTCTTGGTGAGATCTGTAGCTGGGATCGTGGTAGAAGCTTCCTAGGAGCTTGTTCTTGATTGTTTGACGTTCGTTTTCTTCTGTGGCAAAGTTAAAGGCAAAGTGTGATCGTGGAATCCAGGCAATGAAGAGGAGGATGTTCTAGGGACTCAGTTTTATGTTGTCTGGCATTACTAGGTTGCTAGAGTTGGGTCATTAGAACATTGCTAGGTTGCTGGTTCTATGATTTCTGTTATTTGGTTATTGGATATTGTTGATGCTATGGATATTGGTTATTTATATTTATTGGATTATTATTTATTGGATGTTGGTATTGTTATTCCGCTGTTGGTTGTGATTGTGGTTAGGTGGCTAGTGGATATGGGACCACTAGTGGTAGTTATTTATTATATTATATTTATTATTTATTATAAAAAAATGTGTCGGTCGTATCATTTGTAACAACCCGTCCCGTGGACCCCACTAGCCTCACTGCTAGCCGCCCAAACGGACCCCAAGCTGGTCCTGCAGGGCATCGATCCTAACCCATCACTGTGGAAATCCACATCAAAATCCACATCCACATCGAGGAACGCCTGGCGCACCAATAACCTACTGGTGGATTGGAATATCCACAGTGATGGATTAGGATCGATGCCCTGCAGGGCCAGCTCGGGGTCTGTTGGGCCGGCTAGCAGTGGGCTAGCAGGGTCCACAGACGGTCCATTGGGGCAGCTAGCGGTGGGCTAGTGAGGTCCGTGGGACGGGTTGTCACACTTTATTTGTTTTCATCATCTGTTTGCTTGTTTCTCTTTACTTCAATCTCCGTTTTTCATTTTTCTCTAATTTTATTTTTTTCTTCTTTCTCTATTTATTTCCATCTTCTGTTTGATTGTTTCTCTTTACTTCAGTCTCCATTTTTCTTTTTTCTTTAATTTTATTTCTTTCTTCTTTCTTTATTTGTTTTCATCATCTCTTTGCTTGTTTCTCTTTACTCTAGTCCCCATTTTTCTTTTTTTCTCTAATTTTATTTATTTCTTCTTTCATTATTTGTTTTCATCATCTGTTTGCTTGTTTTTCTTTACTTCAGTCTCCATTTTTCTGTTTTCTCTAATTTTATTCCTTTTTTCTTTCTTTATTTGTTTTTATCATCTGTTTGCTTGTTTCTCTTTACTTCAAAATCCATTTTTCTTTTTTCTCTAATTTTATTTCTTTCTTCTTTCTTTATTTGTTTTCATCATCTGTTTGCTTGTTTCTCTTTACTTCAGTCTCCATTTTTTCTGTTTTGTTTAATTTTATTTCTTTCTTCTTTCTTTATTTGTTTTCATCATCTGTTTACTTGTTTCTCTTTACTTCAGTCTCCATTTTTTTTTCTCTAATTTTATTTCTTTCTTCTTTCTTTATTGGTTTTCATCATCTGTTTGCTTTCTTCTCTTTACTTCAGTCACCATTTTTCTTTTTTCTCTAATTTTATTTCTTTCTTCTTTCTTTATTTGTTTTCATCATCTATTTGCTTGTTTCTCTTTACTTTAGTCTCCTTTTTTCTGCTTTCCATAATTTTATTTCTTTCTTCTTTCTTTATTTGTTTTCATCATCTGTTTGGTTGTTTCTCTTTACTTTAGTCTCCATTTTCGGCTTTCCATAATTTTATTTCTTTCTTCTTTCTTTATTTGTTTTCATTATCTATTTACTTGTTTCTCTTTACTTCAGTCTCCATTTTTCCGTTTTCTCTAATTTTATTTCTTTCTTCTTTCTTTATTTGTTTTCATCATCTGTTTGCTTGTTTCTCTTTACTTCAGTCACCATTTTTCTTTTTTCTCTAATTTTATTTTTTTCTTCTTTCTTTATTTGTTTTCATTATCTGTTTGCTTGTGCCTCTTTACTTCAGTCTCATTTTCTGTTTTCTCTAATTTTATATCTTTCTTCTTTCTTTATTGGTTTTCATCATCTGTTTGCTTGTTTCTTTACTCCAGTCTCCATTTTTCTGCTTTCTCTAATTTTATTTCTTTCTTCATTCTTTATTTGTTTTCATCCTCTTTGCTTGTTTCTCTTTACTTCAGTCTCCATTTTTCTTTTTCTTCTAATTTTATTTTTTTCTTTATTTGTTTTCATCATCTGTTTGTTTGTTCCTCTTTACTTCAGTCTCCATTTTTCTTTTTCTCTAATTTTATTTCTTTCTTCTTTCTTTATTTATTTCCATCTTCTGTTTGATTGTTTCTCTTTACTTCAGTCTCCTTTTCTGTTTTCTTTAATTTTATTTCTTTCTTTTTCTTTATTTGTTTTCATCATCTGTTTGCTTGTTTCTCTTTACTTCAGTCCATTTTTCTTTTTTCTCTAATTTTATTTATTTCTTCTTTCATTATTTGTTTTCATCATCTGTTTGCTTGTTTTTCTTTACTTCAGTTTCCATTTTTCTGTTTTCCATAATTTTATTTCTTTCTTCTTTCTTTATTTGTTTTCATCATCTGTTTGGTTGTTTCTCTTTACTTTAGTCTCCATTTTCGGCTTTCCATAATTTTATTTCTTTCTTCTTTCTTTATTTGTTTTCATTATCTATTTACTTGTTTCTCTTTACTTCAGTCTCCATTTTTCCGTTTTCTCTAATTTTATTTCTTTCTTCTTTCTTTATTTGTTTTAATCATATTTTTGCTTGTTTCTCTTTACTTCAGTCACCATTTTTCTTTTTTTCTCTAATTTTATTTCTTTCTTCTTTCTTTATTTGTTTTCATCATCTGTTTGCTTGTTTCTCTTTACTTCAGTCTCCATTTTTCTGTTTTCTCTAATTTTATATCTTTCTTCTTTCTTTATTGGTTTTCATCATCTGTTTGCTTGTTTCATTACTCCAGTCTCCATTTTTCTGCTTTCTCTAATTTTATTTCTTTCTTCATTCTTTATTTGTTTTCATCCTCTCTTTGCTTGTTTCTCTTTACTTTAGTCTCCATTTTTCTTTTTCCTCTAATTTTATTTTTTCTTTATTTGTTTTCATCATCTGTTTGCTTGTTTCTCTTTACTTCAATCTCCGTTTTTTTTTTCTCTAATTTTATTTCTTTCTTCTTTCTTTATTTATTTCCATCTTCTGTTTGATTGTTTCTCTTTACTTCAGTCTCCATTTTTCTTTTTTCTTTAATTTTATTTCTTTCTTCTTTCTTTATTTGTTTTCATCATCTCTTTGCTTGTTTCTCTTTACTCCAGTCCCCATTTTTCTTTTTTTCTCTAATTTTATTTATTTCTTCTTTCATTATTTGTTTTCATCATCTGTTTGCTTGTTTTTCTTTACTTCAGTCATCATTTTTCTGTTTTCTCTAATTTTATTTCTTTCTTCTTTCTTTATTTGTTTTCATCATCTGTTTGCTTGTTTCTCTTTACTTCAATCTCCGTTTTTCTTTTTTTCTCTAATTTTATTTCTTTCTTCTTTTTTATTTGTTTTCATCATCTGTTTGTTTGTTTCTCTTTACTTCAGTCTCCATTTTTCTGTTTTCTCTATTTTTATTTCTTTCTTCTTTCTTTATTGGTTTTCATCATCTGTTTGCTTGTTTCTCTTTACTCCAGTCTCCATTTTTCTGCTTTCTCTAATTTTATTTCTTTCTTCTTTCTTTATTGGTTTTCATCATCTGTTTGTTTGTTTCTCTTTACTTCAGTCACCATTTTTTTGTTTTCTCTAATTTTATTTCTTTCTTTTTTCTTTATTTGTTTTCATCATCTGTTTGCTTGTTCCTCTTTACTTTAGTCTCCATTTTTCTGTTTTCTCTAATTTTATTTCTTTCTTCTTTCTTTATTGGTTTTAATCATCTGTTTGCTTGTTTCTCTTTACTCCAGTCTCCATTTTTCTGCTTTCTCTAATTTTATTTCTTTTCTTCTTTTTGATTTTCATCATCTGTTTGCTTGTTTCTCTTTACTTCAGTCACCATTTTTCTTTTTTCTCTAATTTTATTTCTTTCTTCTTTCTTTATTTGTTTTCATCATCTGTTTGCTTGTTCCTCTTTACTTCAGTCTCCATTTTTCTGCTTTCTCTAATTTTATTTCTTTCTTATTTCTTTATTTGTTTTCATCATCTGTTTGCTTATTTCTCTTTACTTCAGTCTCCATTTTTCTATTTAATCTAATTTTATTTCTTTCATCTTTCTTTATTAGTTTTCATCATCTGTTTGTTTGTTTCTCTTTACTTCAGTCTCCATTTTTTTTTCTCTAATTTTATTTTTTTCTTCTTTTTTTATTTGTTTTCATCATCTGTTTACTTGTTTCTCTTTTACTTCAGTCTCCATTTTTCTGCTTTCCATAATTTTATTTATTTCTTCTTTCTTTATTTGTTTTCATCATCTGTTTGTTTGTTTCTCTTTACTTCATTCTCCATTTTTCTGCTTTCTATAATTTTATTTCTTTCTTCTTTCTTTATTTGTTTTCATCATCTGTTTGCTTATTTCTCTTTACTTCCATCTCCATTTTTCTATTTAATCTAATTTTATTTCTTTCATCTTTCTTTATTAGTTTTCATCATCTGTTTGTTTGTTTCTCTTTACTTCAGTCTCCATTTTTTTTTCTCTAATTTTATTTTTTTCTTATTTCTTTATTTGTTTTCATCATCTGTTTGTTTGTTTCTCTTTACTTCCTCGTGCCTCTCGCATCTTGGTTTTAGTTTTTCCAGAAAGTCAAAAAATAAAATCTGCACATTGAGAATTAGAAACATTAGCCATGCAAAAAAATATAGCACGCATATTTATTCAACGTATCAAAAACATGAAAACCGGAAATGCTAAAAATATTGAAGAGATTAAAAGTTTACAAAACTAAGATTAATGTATGAACTTAGTAGTGTCGACTAACAATAATAATAATCTAACCGAAGAAACACTACAGGTCAGCGAAAATATTAAATTACCTTGAATTAGAGATTGATGCTTGTTAGTTAAAAAGCATTTCAATTAAACAATCTTTTAGTACTCAGAAAACAGTTTTTGAAACTTATGTTGTCCAAAAAAGTTAATATATAATAAATAAAGAGGTGTAAGACATAGATGTGTGGAAAAAAAAGGTGTCAAAATCAATAGATGAGAAACATGGAGATACAACAAAGAGGTGTAAGACATAAGACATAGAGGTATGAAATAAAAAGGTGTTAAAATTAAGAGGTGTGATTTTTGAAAGATGGGGGTGTAATGAAAAGACATGATTAATAGGTACAACAAAGAGGTGTAAGACATAGAGGTACAACAAAGAGCTGTAACACATAGAGGTGTGAAATTAAAAGGTGTAAAAGTTAATGGATGTGATTTTTGAAATCAGGAGGTACAACAAAGAGATGCAAAGACTAAGAGGTGTGATTTAAAAGGTATATAAATGAATGGATGTGATTTTTGAAACCAGGAGGTACAACAAAGAGATGTAAAGACTAAGAGGTGTGATTTTTGAAAGATGGGGGTACGACGAAAAGACACGATTAATAATTTTAAACCGTTGGATTAAAACTGAAACCAATCTCATCCATTGAATCAAAAGTTGACACAAAAAGTGGGTTTGCTATTATATATAGATTGTCAAACAGATTTAAATATCATTTAATTATATATACTAGAAAACGCATCACTTATGTATGGGATTTGGCTTTGAACATCAATTAACCAACCTCAAAAAAAAAAAAAAAAAGGATCTTTAGCTACTTAGTGAGATGTCCAACGTTTTAATACGTTTTCTTACGATTATTTAAAATTTTCTTGGCTAGCAAGAAACCTCAAAAGTCCCTAAGATGTGTACTTTGCAAGTTACCAACCATTCGCAATGATTTTATTTACCAGGTCATCGTGATCATACAGCACATTTTCAAAAAAATTATACTTCCATATCATGAGTCTCACTGAGTAACTCTAGCTGTGAGTACTAATCAAGCCTTGTAACCGAACACATATAATTTAAACATGGAATCTTTGCGTGCATTACTCATTAGCCACACACACTGCTAAACAATTTGTTTAGCAGTGTGTGTGGCATCATTATACACAGTTTGTAAGATATTTTCTTAAACTAAATTCAACATTCGTTTGTAGTTTATACAATGAACCCTTAGTCTGGGGTCAGAACCCTTATAAAAAAATTGTCGAGCTATATATGAAAATAATCACAAAGTAAAAGTGTAGAAATGTCAATTACTTAAAAGGTCCCGTCTCAATGGCCAGTGACGTAGCACGTTTGTTTTGATTTTGCAAAAAAACCCCAAATATTTCACATTTGGTCCTCTTACAGTTTTGTCGTCTTCTCCAGTGCGAGCGAGAGATCGTACGGATCGTTTCTGCAGGGAAGGGCCATGGAACTGTACATATTGTTTAACCCATCGAGAAAACATGAGCACGAATCGAGGCTTAGCAAGTTCGTTTCCTCACAAAAAACCTAACTCCCCCTCGGCTCTGTTCTTCACCGCCGTGTAGAAATTTCGATCAGGTACGTCTCTCTGTTTCATCTTAAAGCTTGATTGATCATGATAGTGCTCTTTTACGATTGTATTTGTGCTCATTGGCTCTGAATTTCTCGTTTTTTGTGCTCATTGCCTCTAAAGTTCTCGTTTTTAGTCTATCTCTTTCCCTTTGTGTTCTGCGTTATTTTGTGCTCATTGGCTCTAAATGCTCTCGTTTTTAGTCTCTCCCTTTTTGGGTTCTTCGTTTTTGTGCTCATTGCCTCTAATCCCTTCTTGTGCTATGCGTTTGTGTGCTCGTTGGCTCTAAAGTTTTCGTTTTTAGTCTCTTCCTTTTTGTGTTCTGCGTTATTTTGTGCTCATTGGCTCTAAAGTTCTCGGTTTTAGTCTATCCCTCTTTGGGTCCTTTGTTTTTGTGCTCCTTGTCTCTAACTTATCTAACTGTTTACAGGGTTTTGAGTAGATTCTGTTATGGCCTTGATACGCACTTTGTCACCCAGATCTTTGTTCAGTGCTCGTTGCTACCAACCATCTTGCACTGGTATCATTCTTCGTGACAATGATCATGGAAAGAAGCCAAATTACGTCTCTTTTCTTCATCAGAGATCCTTTACCAGCTCTATTCTCTCTCAGCCTCTCAGAAGCTCTTCTTCACATTTCTCTCTACGCCCTCCTTTTGGTGTCTCTATCTATCCTCGCTCTATGTCGACTTCTCATGTTACAGGCTCAGATGTGAATGGTCTTGATGGAACTACTATAGATTCGGTGGTGGAACATGTGGCTTCGCTGACAACTACAGTCATCAAAGTTTTGCTATTAATCCTGTGGTCCATTTTGATGTTGTCCAGCAGATCATTAACAGTATGCATACATTGACAGGCTTAAACTGGTAATAAATCCACACAGCTTCTTGCGTTTTGTGTTGGTCAACTTGCAAGTTATGGCCACACACACTTAAGAATCATGTAGACCTAATTGGATGTTGTGTTGGGGTCACCTTTTTGTTACTATGTAACATACGGTCTTGAATTTTGTGTTACATGTGTGTTATTTAAATCGTCTCTGTACGTTGTGTTTCATATAATTGTTGTGTGATTGCAGGTGGGCTTCCATTGTTCTTATCACTCTTTTGATTCGAGTAGTGACAATCCCGCTCATGATTTATATCCAAAAATGGAGGTCAAGAGATATGGTATTGAAACATTAGGCAACATGCTTGTTTAAAGGCTACTCAGATTTAAAATTAACAATATATCTCCCAAGATTTGTCCTTTCCTTCACAACCATCGACTTGAGCCCAGTATCGAAGTTGCTGAGTGTTTGGATGATTCTAATTTTTAGCTATCACGCATTGCATGAACTTATAGCTTTGGATGCAAGTGTTTTTATGATGGGCAATCATACTTTACATCTTTCTTGTGTGCGACATGCAGAATCAGTTTGCTCTTATTATCTTTTTTTTTTTTTTTTAACTACTGTTTGATACCCCAGATGCTAAGAGAACACGTTGCAGCTGCTCTTGCTAGACATCTCAGAGAGATCGACAATTTGTTGGAGGAGTAAGCACCTTTTACTTCGTTGAAGTGTGTGACACACTATAATGACAAGCTGTTTCATGATTTCTTTGGGCTTTTCTTCTACCTAGTGCAACATTCCAATTCCAACAAAACTGCGGATATATTGAAAATTATGTCACTGACCTGACTTCATATCCTTATAATATTGTTTACAATAACATTGGTTCTATAGCTATTATAGATGTCGTCAGTGGTTGAATCTAGGCTCAGAGTTGAGTGTTTGAGATGTAAATGACTTTGTACGGAATGTTTCTTGCGGACAATCATATGATATCTGTAGAATTTGCATGTAAAATGCAGCATAAATCACCTGTGACAGAACCTCTTGCATGATACTCTGCAGCTAAGCTCTTTCATGTAAATTTCATATTAGTTGCATCTTGCATGCTTCCTCATATCAACCTAACTGTTGTCTTGTTTTTGATGATGTAGGTGTGGTGGTCTCTATAGTGGTACTTATATTCTTTGTTTTTCGCGGGATGCGAAGATTACAGAGTTAGACGTTTTGCTGCATGGGCCTAACAGTAAGAAACTCTATGATGCTTCATAATCTCTTCAGGCATGTGATTTCTACGTATTTCATTAGGGCTTCATCCCAGTAACTCTTTGCTCCCCAGATCGATAAAATGGCAGAGAAAGTAGCATCCTTTAAAACAGGCGGTGCACTATGGTTCACTGATCTTACAACGGTTGATACATCATTCATCTTCCCACTTCTAACAGGATTAACTTTCTGGATTGCAGTAGAGGTATCATTAACAGTGTTTTCGATATATATATATAACAAGTATATGTTCTTGTGGTTGGTTGTGACTGAGTTCTTAATGTTGAGCATCACAGTGTGATGCAGTCGTAGGTTTTGAAGGCTTAATGCTCTCCAAACATTGGACACGGATGTGGATCATTCCCATGTTTGTTATGGGATTATTTTTTTCAAAGGTGAAGTTATGATTTTTACCACGTAAGGAATTTGATTAAACTCAGAACAGATGATGATGTTAATTGTGTGTAAGTTGCAGGGTGTACATTGCTATTTGATGAGTTGCTTGC
Organism: Camelina hispida; assembly: GCA_023657505.1. NCBI lineage: Eukaryota > Viridiplantae > Streptophyta > Magnoliopsida > Brassicales > Brassicaceae > Camelina > Camelina hispida. The sequence continues at coordinate 24,492,829 of CP094632.1, read as the reverse complement.
TGTTCTCCATTGCGTTTATGCACGGTGAGTTTTTCAATTACCTGGAACATCTTGTGTGTTGCTGAGGTTGCTATATCTCTTTTGTGTGTCCTGGAGTGAAGAAGCATTAAGGCATTCCAGAGATCCCTGAATATTTGGCTATAATGTTGAACAAGAAGAAGTTTTGAATGTAGGAAAGAAAGACGCATGAGTTTTGTGTAATCGACTGACCAAAAAAGTTTTTGTTTAGCAGTGTTTGTGGCATTTATTCACAGTTTGTAAGATATTTTCTTAAACTAAATTCAGCATTCGTTTTGTAGTTTATACAATGAACTCTTAGTCTTTGGGTCAGAACCATAATACTGTAATAAATTTGTTGAGCTATATATGAAAATAATCTCAAAGTAAAAGTATAAAAATGTCAATTACTTAAAAAGGTTTGGTCTCAACGTCCTGTGACGTGGGTTTACAGGGTTTTGAGTAGATTCTGTAATGGCCTTGAGACGCACTCTATCCCTCAGATCCTTGTTCCATGCTCGCTGCTACCAACCATCTTGTAGCGGCATCATTCTTCGTGGTAATTGTCGTGAAGAGAAGGTAAATTACGGCTCTTTTCTTCACCAGAGATCTTTTACCAGCTCGATGATTCTCTCTCAGCATCTCAGAAGCTCTTCTTCACATTTGTCTCTGTGTGATCCTTTTGGTGTCTCTATCTATCATCAAAAGCCGTTTCAGCAACATCATTCACATCTGAGCCTGGAACATGCAAGCAATGGCAGAGATGAAGGATCAGGTACCACACAACTCTGTTTCTTTAGAAGCCGTTTCACTGCAACATTACAATTCCATAAATTTGAGACCAATTGAAATATATGTCACTGACCTCCTGACTTCATGCATATCCGTAAGATATTGTTTACAGTAACAGAAAAAAATGTCTCTGCTCTCAGTACATAGTTCTAAAGAGGCTATAAAAGTCTAAAAGATTCGTATGGATATTGAAGTGTTCAGATTCTGGTTGTTATGTTAAAGTGAAAGACGATAAGTTGAGAATTTTTTGGAAAGAAGTTGAGTTTGTATGGAGTGTTTCATTGCTGACACTCTCGAGCATCCTTTGTATACGTGCGTTTTATTCAGAATCATATCCTAAATACATTTTAGATTAACCCTAAAACAAATATCATAAACAACAGACAGAGATTACAGAGAAATACAGAGAATACAATAGAGATTACAGTGCAGTGCAGAAAAATACAGAGAATACAAATTAGTAGTAGTCATGAGAAGTGTGAGAGACTTATGCATATAGAGCATCAATATCAAAATCATTGAAGAAATCAGAAGAGAAGAACTCGTCGTTGTCCAAATAAATCATGGGCATAGCTTGAGATTGAGTCTCAGAAACATATATTTGATCAAAGTCGAGGCCTTGGTTGCTGCATCCTTCACCCACGTAATCGATCATGGGCATAGCGTGAGATTGAGTGTCATGAACCTCAGATTCCATGATCCCTTGGTTGCTGCATCCACCACCCACACCTCCTAAAGAAGAAGAAGAAGCATTGTTGTTGTTCTCCTTCTCTAACACGTCGTCGTCCACTAGTACGTGTTGTTGATGATCTCTCTGCATATTATTATTTCTCAACTCCTTGAGATCGTGTAGCATCCTCTTCATTGAATCAATGGCGTTGCCCAATTCCTCCGGATTCTCCGATTTGGCGAGACTCCCGTCTTCCCACCAAAACCCTAATTTTTCATCATCGTCGTCGACGTCATCCCGAGTCGTCGGAGCCTGACCAGCGAGGAAAGCAGCGACAACGCTATCCACAGACGAGTGTCCAAAAGTGTAGAAAGAGTTGTGTGAATTAGCAGAAACCGGAGTCGCTATGATTGCAATCTGAGCGTCGGAGAGAAGACAAAGCTCCGACGCTTTGCTGAAAAGCCCCTTCCGACGTTTCGAGAATGTAACAGCCCGTGGTTCTTTCCCCTCTATCTTCTTCCCCGTATCTATTTTCCTCTTCAAGCCCCCCATTGTTATTATTGATCGATGTTTTCGAGAGACGATCGATTGAGTTACAAACCAAAGAGAGAGAGACGATCAAATTACAAAACTGAGAGTTTAGGGTTTTCTCGATCGTGTTTGCTTGTTGCGACTGTTGCTGTGTTGACAAACAATGTATACTATTATAGTATAGTGTATATATAGAGAGACTTTAGCCTCAACTCTCCTTTTTCCTTTTTTTCAACCCTAAAAAATCACCTGAACTCCTTAATTTTTCCCTTCTTTTTTTTTTTTTTTTGGAAACATTAAGCTTTTGATTAATTAATTGTTTACTTTATTAAAAAATGATAAGTAAATTAGGTTTTAGTAAAAACGTCCGTCACACTATATGTTAACCAATCGTAGTATTTGACTCAACGTTGGAGTTTTGTTGTCACATAAAAAACTTGGTAGTTGGTACCATCTTGTGTAACCATATCAAACATTTTTCTTTCTTGCATATAAAGAAAAATCTTTTAAAAGTTAAGCATTTTTTATATTGAATCCATGTAAGCAGCTTATAAACCTTAAAGTATAAAGAATATAAAACAATCAACTATGCTACTGACTTGGGCCAATGATGATCAGATCATATTAGAGAGTTAAAATCTGATGTAAGGAACATAGCAAAAGATGCATAGATATGTCATACGTACTACTAATTAGTAGAGACATTGCAATGCAGGACAGCATACCAAGCACATGGCGAACCGGTCCAAATCCTTGTTCGAAACTGTAACATCACCAGAAGACCTGCTAATGCTATTGAACCAGGATTTATCCGGACGCATCCAGTTCATGAACTTGCCAAGAAAACTACAACTTGTCTTTGTAATGACTAGTGAGAAGCAGAGCAATGGGGGTTTTCAGAGTCAGGTTTCTTATACATAAGCTTCGTGTGAAGAATAGTATCCAACATAGATACAGCTTCAACGACATTCTTGCCTTTGTTCAACATCACGCAGCTCGCCCTGCAAAAAGTTTCAAAATCCAAAATTAGACATAAAGAAGAAACTGTAAGTCTTAACCAGAGGATCATGTTTGGTGCAAAATATTTTACCTTTTGGCATTTGCAGCATCTGTGATCTGTGATCTCAGCTCGAGTTGGAACACCGGATTTTACAAGTGATTCCAGAACCTGAGTTGCCATAATTACCGGTACACGAGCAGCTTTACAGATACCTATAATCTCCTCCCGTATATTATCCAATCTCTCCCATCCACATTCCACTGCAAGATCACCTCGAGCTATCATAACTCCCAAAGGATTTGAACACTTCATTGCCTCTAACAGAATTAAGGACAAATTCTTGAATCCACTTTCGTTTCAATCTTTAGCACAATACCAAGATCATCTAGTTTCCTTTTCTTGAGTTCTTGCCTTAGAACGGTTATATCATGAACATCGCGTATGAAAGAATGCCAACCATGTCAGCATGTGAAGCTACATAATCAACATCTTTGATATCTTTTGACGTAAGGCCTTTGAAACGGATATCGCTTTGTGGAATGTTAATGGACTTCTCTGATCCTAATTTTGTACCTTTTGGACCAGCATGAGTGATGGAGACCATTACCTCTGAAGGGCTTGTTCCTTTGATAACTCCCCATATTTTGCCATCATCAAAATTCAAAACCAATGGTTTCACCAGGCTTGACTGAATCAAACAAATAACCGGAAGGACAAGTTAAACTATAAGCTCCTGGAACAGTTACTGAAGGTTCATCGAGCGATCCTTCTCGGGTTATGACTAGTAAATCTCCCACTCTGAGCCTTACAAAAGATTCCTTGGGAGGAACATCTACTACTCGTCCAACTTTCTTTCCCTTGATGTATAACTCAGTTCCCGACTCAATGTAAGCTGTATCAAAACATTCAGCCACAAACCCGGTACTTGAGAAAACATGAAACTCTTTTGAGATTCTAAGTCCTCTTTCTCCCTCTAGCGTCACGTAGTCTTACAGAATCACCAATTTGGAGACCAGCAAGAAGATCCTGGTCTTGGACCGAGATAGTAGCATCAGGGGAAACATGAGCAGGAGGTTCTGTTCCTGTGAGAGAGAGCCATACCACAGCAGGAGAAACAACATTTCCAATAAGCATCTTTCTTTGGTGAAACTTTCATCACACAAGGACCAGGTTTTAAGGTACCAGTTCTCAGTTTTGGTGCAGCTAAATCCATATGAACGCGACATGGCATCTCTAGCATCTGAGAAGCTCTTCTAACTCTTTTGATGATCTCACCCCAAATGCTCGGATCTCCATGTGCACAGTTCAAAGTTGCTTCTTCACCAACAGTTACCATGATATGAGTAGTTGTTCCCTCACGAACTTTACCCAGTAATGACTCTTTGTATGATGATACCTTCCCTTTATCATTCTTCTTAGTACTTTTGGTCTTGGGAAATGCATTATTCCAAGACTCTGCCACAGCCTTGTGGTCGTTTTATGAAGAGTTCATCAACAAACTAATAGAGGCGTTAAGGCTAGAAAGAACATCCAGGTTGTTGTTGTTGTCTAAACTTGACAACCCAAGAGATTCTAGATGGCTGTTGAGCTGCTCAATGTCCAGCGACCTCAAAGCCATATAGTGAACTAAGTTTGTTGCACATTCCAGATATTTCCTGCAACAGATGGTATTAGGAAGTTTGGCAAAGGCAAAGCCAAAGCAATGCAGATGGATATGCAAGACTATATAAAATATGGTTAAAAAGTTTACAAATGTAGACCTGTCACATAAATGAAGTTGAGAAGCATTCCACTTCTCTGCTGCTAGTAGATGTGACCGGAGAGCATTCAGTTTATCGATAACACTAGCCACATTATTGTCCCCATTGCTTCCTGAGAGGTGTGCTTCTGACTCGAGATGAGGAAGCTCAACAGTAGACTCTGGAAAGTCAAAACTCAAGGTACATTCTGTGGAGGCATTATCACCAAAGGTAGCTTCCAATATGCTGCAACTTCGAGCTTCCCCTTTCCCGCCGGATGAGTCGAAAGCTAAGGTTCTCGGAACACGAAATTTCATCTGGTCAACAGATAATGAACTAGTAGTAGTCCTATGCTGGTTGTTCATGAGAGACCTGGTGGAGAAGCAAAGGATATTGCCTCTCAACAAGTGGCATAAATCGACTCCCACCATATCAACTAATTGGATCAACTGAAAAACAAAACCCAAAAAAACCCTCTATGAGAAGAAACAATAACGTAACAAGACTTGCATCTTCATCTCTATATAAAACATAGAAGCAAACAGACCAAAAGGAAAACAGAGAAATAGAAACCCTAACAGTTTTTTCTATATCAATTAAATAGGAAATTTTAACAAAAAGGAAACGTTCCTAATACGTATCAGAAAACAATTAACACAACCCATAAGGTCCCAACAATAATGAAAAACTAGAGGAGACAAAGACATATACATTGATATATATATATATATATATGTTGTTAGGTAATGTGTAGGGATTTGTGAGTGAAGTAGCAGAACTCGTATACAGCAAAGCCATCTGTTCTCATGAGTGAACATCCAAAAGCGTATAAAAAGAGATTGATCAATTTCGAATATTATTTTGTAAAACAAAATCAAAAGCTACAATATGTTTAATAGGTTGACACAGAATCAGACATATATACAGTAGATATTAAAATTAACCTAGGCATAACCACTGAGACAAGAAACGAAAAAAAAAACACACACACACACACACAAATCAAGTTCGTGAACAACAAAGCATACAACAAATCAAAATGCAGGAAAAACAAATCATGGGTATGTGTTTATTCAGAATCATATCTAAGCAAAATAAGTTGGAATTGAGACAATTTCTCAACGAAAATATAAAACAAAATCCGCCGAAACTCTTATATCGAGAGGACAAGAAAGAACACGAGTGCAAGAGAATAATACCTTTAACATTTAGTTTCTCAGTCACCAATAGTCACCACAAGAGCAAACACCAAACCGGAACACATGAAATCTATTGGTGTCTCTGATGATGATCTCCCGAGAAGTTATCTGTGAGATGAGCTTTGCTGCAACATGACAATCTCCACAAATCCTAAGATTCTTCGTTATTCTTATGGCGTTATTATTGTCTTCTTCCACTGTGTTCATAAGAGCAAACACAATGGCTAATTTCTCACTGTGAACAGCTAAATGCGTTTCTTTATCTTCTTCTTCTACATCGTGAAGTGCTGATTCTGAATCAGGAACATAACCTAACTCTTTCATTTTCTTTACAAAAACATTCAGCTCTCTGTATATCTCATCGGACTGCGGGTGTGTCCTGTCGCCTACTAAGAATGTGTGAATTTCTCCATTGACCTCAACATTGCTTGATCCGGGATTCTTCTTTAACCCTTTGCTCTTCATTATATGTCTGATGTTTGTCACTTCTTCCCATCTTCCAGCCTTTGCGTATATGTTAGAAAGCAATACGTAGTAACCCGATTGCTCTGGTGCTAACTGGAAAAGTTTATCAGCTGCTAGAAGACCAATGTCTGTATCCGAATGCACCCTGCAAGCTCCTAATAGGGCTCCCCAAACTCTCTCGTTTGGTTCCACTGACATTTCTTGTATGAATTTGTAAGCTTCTTTCACTTTCCCAGCTCGGCCAAGAAGATCCACCATACAAGCCAAATGCTCTAACCTAGGAGTGATCTTGTAATGATCTGTCATGAGTTTGAAATAACTCCGACCTTCTTCTAGTAATCCTGCGTGGCTACAAGCAGCGAGCGTTGTGACAAACGCAATTGAATCAGGGACGAGACCCGAATCTTGCATTTTCGAAAACAATGCCACTGCGTCACAGCCTCTTCCGCTGAATCCATAAGCTGAAATCATAGCTGTCCAAGACACAACATCACGTGACTTCATGTTCTCAAACACATCTCTCGCTCTGTCCAAACAACCGCATTTCGCATACATATCGATCAGTGCGTTCTCTAACAACAGATTCGGTACTAGCTTCTTCCTCTCAATGTATCCATGGATTTTCTTACCAAGAGACAGAGCAGATGTATCTCCACAAGCAGGTAATACACTTGTGATTGAAACTGCATCAGGTTCGAACCCGTCAGCCTCCATTTGGGAATACAACTCCACGGCTTCAACAGGCATCGCGTTTTTCATATACACACCGATCATCACATTCCACGAAACCAAACTCTTTTTCCCCATTTTGAAAAACATATCTTTAACATATTTAACGTTTTCAGGAGTTGTATTGCTCACTGCTGCTAACAGACTAGCCATCGTGCCAGCATCATGGCTTATCTGCACAGACTCCATTTCCTTACAAACTTCCAAAGCATCATCAAATCTCTGATTTTGCGCATACCCAGCAACTAACGAGTTCCAAGAGACCACATCTCTTCTTGACATCTCATCAAGTACAAGCCGTGCTTCACATAAAAATCCACACTTTCCATACATTGAAACTAAACCATTCCCAACAAACAAAGTCGAAGAGAGCCCAACTCTTGTAGCGGACCCATGAATCTTTTTCCCAATGACAATATTCCCAGAGCAAGAACACGCCTTTAGAACACACGGGAAAGTGTAATGATCAGGTCTAACATAACATCCACACATCGTCCCAAACACTTGAATACCTTCACGATAAAACCCATTATTCACATAGCTTCTGATCATAACATTAGTGATAATCACGTTTCTCTCAGGAATTTCGTCGAACACCTTACGTGCTGATGCCACATCTTTTAGAGAAGCATAGGCTCTCATAAGTTTAACACCCAAAGACGAATTGTAACGTAAATCTTTCATAATGACCCTGGAGTGGACTGTTCTAAGTGTTCTGAGATCTGGGTAAGTGTCAAGTACCTGACCAAGCAGGAGAGCTGTCTCCTGTGGTGATTCATCATCGAATTCCAATTTGGGTAGGGAAGAAGATACTTTTCGTGATTGAAATTCTCTGAATTTCGGAAAATGGAGAAGACGGAGGTCGACATTGATGCGTTTCATGAGCTTTGAAATCGAACCTCATCACTATTATCAACGCCACTAGCAATAGCAAATAGCAACGGTAAGTTCGGTGTGTAAGCCGGTTATAGAGGTTCAACCATAGTTAAACCGGATCAGACCGGTCTCTCATGGCCAATTGGGTTTTTTTTTACTTTTAAAATTTGATGTTTTATAACAACGTAAATCTACAGTACATCTGAGTCATTAAAACTTGATTGAGTATAAAGTCATCTTTGAGCTTTGTAATCAGTCACAAGGTTCATAGCTTGTTAATTGTTAATTTGTTATATGTCTCATTTTATATTGTTTTACTTTAAAATATTATGTTTTTAATTTAAATCTAAGACTTTTGTTGTGTAGATAGAATTATTGTCTCTCTTCTTTGTACTTATTGAAATCAAAGATTCAATTTTTAACAACTATTTCAACAATTTTATTAAACTAGTTTTACTTTTCCTAGAGATGTCATATGTTCTATGCAAAAAAAAAAAAAAAAAAAGATCTTCTGAATTAAACCCCAAAACTCGTTTTTATAATAAAGATTTAAAGAAGAGTCTTGTGATTTAACTTTATATGCAATATTTAAAAAAAAAATTATTTTTTACGGACTGTTGTAAAAAGAAATTATTTTTTACAAAGTTTTGTTGGAAGCCATCTTACTTGTTTTGATCACCAACCAATCGGTGTTGTTATTTATAGCTAAGTTTGTGAACATTTTTTCTTTTTAACTACGGATGTGAGATACAACTTTTTGGGTTTTTTCTCACCGTTATTTCTAGTGTCTTTCATTACGATAAATCGTGGGGCTTAATTGGATTTAGGTGTATGATAAAAAAAAAAAAGTATAATTATTTGTAAACTAGTAAAGCTATTTAATAACAATTGTATTAACAAAATCAACTTTCTGTTGTATATATCTATTCTTTTCATGAAACTGAGTAATTATTATTTTTAAACCAAAATTTTTGTTCTACATGTATTTGGTCATAGCCAAAACTTACTATGTTTTTTTTTTTTTTTTTTTTTTTTTTTTTTTGCCAGCCACATAACAGAATTAGCTCAAACGAGCCAATTAGAAGGAAAGTTATTCACATAGGTAACTGGAAGCGATTCCACTCTAGCTCTACGCGCCAGCTTGTCCGCTCTACCATTTTGTGATCTGGGTATCTGAACTACAGAAAATGAGAGGAATTCCTCCTTATCTTCTTCAATCGCATCCAGATATGTCTTGAAAGCAGGCCACTCGGAGGGTGAAGACACCATCTTCACCAAATCAGAACAGTCTGTGAGAAAAACAACTTTCTCCTTATCCACACCAATCATACATCTCATTGCCCAGATAAGGGCTTCCACTTCTGCATGGAGAGGTGACAAGCTACGGCGGGAATTTGATGCACCCATAGTGGGAGATTCTCCAGCAGGAAAAATGCAATACCATCCTCTGCCCATAAACTGGTCAGTTACCTTCCATGAGCCATCCACAAAACATCGATGGCTAGATCCATAATCGCGAACCATGTTACTAATAGGTAGCCTAGCTCTGGATGGAGGATCACTCTGAGGGGAAGTTCCTGAGGGTTCTTCCTGAGCTGAATACCAGAGCTTTGATTCCTCTTCTGCTATCTGTAAAAGTGCGATCGGATTCGAATCCAAATTGCTGAATAATTTATCATTGCGGGCCTTCCAAATATACCATAGAATCCACGGGAAAACTTCTACCAAAGGAATATCCTGAAATCTCCAAAATAATGAATCCATGTTCTCATAGACAGAATTCGAGGGGAAGCAACCCGAAGATGTTGGGAAATGTGACAAACCCCAAACCTGCCTAGCCAGAGGGCATAAGAAGAGAGCATGGTTAATTGTCTCCTCTTCTCCTCCACAGATGGCGCATTCGATGTCACAACTAAGTCCACGGCGTCGCAGATTAGCTGTTGTTGCCATACAGCCCGTAATCGCTTGCCACAAAAAGTGTCTGAGTTTCGGTGGACACCGAATCTGCCAGACGTATGCCTGTAAGGGAATAATATTTGGGCCGGAAACAGGGGAAACATTCTCTGGTTTCTGACGCACAGCCTGATATCCTGATTTAACCGTATAAATACCAGTTTTTGTCAAATGCCAACCCAAGCTATCTGGGGTAGAAAGATTACCAAGGGGTATGGCAGAAATAAGGGCTACATCCTCCGGCTCGAAAGAAGCCGAAAGCAACGCCAAATCCCAGGATTGTGAAGTCCTGTCAATGAAAGTTTCAACTCTAAGCGATGGATCGATTGGCGATCCTGAACGCAATGCTGGTCTCGGGGATTGGGCCGGAATCCAGGGGTCAGTCCATACCAGGATGGAAGCCCCAGATCCGACCCGTTTAATGAGTCCTTTGTTCACCAGAGAGCGAGCAGAAATCATACTTCGCCATCCATAAGATGGAGAGTAGGATTTAATTGGATCCAACGGATCCGAATGCCTATAATATCTTCCTTTGAAAACCCTTGCGAATAAAGAATCTGGGGCTGAAATCAACCTCCATAGTTGCTTCGCCAGCAGAGCGGTATTGAAATCATCTAGACACCTAAAACCCAAACCTCCGTCCCTTTTATCGGTACACAACCTGTCCCACGCTATCCAATGTAGACCCCGTGTTTCCCCGGTAGAGCTCCACCAGAAGTTGGAGATTGCACTAGTAAGTTTCCGTGTGACTGTTTTCGGGATCCTAAAACAAGACATAACAAAGGTGGGAACAGCGGTCGCGACTGATTTGATCATGACCTCTTTCCCTCCCCGAGACAGCAACCGGGCTGGCCATCCACCAGCACGTTTCTGTAACCGATCCTGGACAAAGGAAAATATCTTGGTTTTTGATCCACCAAGACTTTCCGGGATTCCCAAGTATGAGCTCATCCCTCCCAAAGTGGTAATACCCAGAGTGCCTTTTAAATCCTCACGCACATCCGCAGCTACCGTATGCCCAAATTGTATCGAAGATTTCTGAAAGTTTATCCGCTGTCCAGAAACCCGTTCATATTGGCGGAGAATTCCCAGGATAACCTCACACTGTTCCTTCGTAGCCCGACAGAAGAAAAGACTGTCGTCCGCAAATAATAAGTGAGAGATCGCTGGGCATGCAGTGGAAACCTTAATACCCGTAATAAGTTTAGCCCTTTCCCCTTTTTGTAGATTTGCAATCAGAACCTCAGTACAAAGGATAAAAAGATAAGGCGACAATGGATCTCCCTGTCGGAGCCCTCTAGATGGAACTATGGACCCCTTTGATTGACCATTTAATAGAACACTATATTCAACTGATGTCACGCACCACATGATCCATGAAATCCATTTGTCACAAAAACCAAATTTCCGCATTAGAAGTTTGAGAAAGGGCCATTCAACTCGATCGTAGGCCTTACTCATATCCGTTTTGATGGCCATGAACTTACCCTTGCATGAAGGGTTGGTACGGAGTCCATGAAACATCTCCTGAGAGATCAAAATATTATCTGAAATTAGACGTCCTTCTACAAACGCCGATTGTGTCTCAGAAACCAATGCTGGCAGAAATTTACGTAGTCGCTGGCACAAGATCTTCGAGATAATCTTGTACCCAACATTACATAAACTAATTGGGCGCCACTCCGACATCCGAGTTGGCTTATCCACTTTTGGAATAAGACAGATATTTGTCATATTTAATCTTTTGTCAAAACTTCCATCCTGAAAGAAGGAATCCACTGAAAGTTTTAGATCAGCCTTAACCGTGTCCCAAGCCCGCTGATAAAAAAGGACCGTCATACCGTCGGGACCCGGGGCTTTATCAGGATGCATCATAAACAGAGCCTCTTTAATTTCCTGTTCTGTGACTGATTGAGTCAGTGATTCGTTAATCTCACCCGTAATAGACATACTTATTTCTCCCAAAGATTCCTCGATATCTGAGGGATCTGTAGATGTGAAAATCTCCTGAAAATAAGAAATTGCAATATCCTGCACCTGAGTTTCCTCCGTGGTCCAAAGCCCGGACTCATCATGCATCCCAACAATCCGATTTTTAGCTCTCCTTATCTTCGTCTGAGCATGAAAATAACTTGTATTTTGATCCCCAAAACGCATCCATCTGCTCCGGCTTTTCTGATACCAGTAATTCTCTTCATCTCTATAGGCTTCCCGCAGCTTCCAAGTTAATTCCGAAATAACCTCCACCGAAACAGAGTCATCCGACTGAGCCGCTGCTAAGTGGGATTTGAGGTCCTCAATCGTTTCCCGACCAAACGGGGCTTGCGCTTTCCGCCATCGGGAAATTGCTTGGCGACACTTTATTATTTTGTCCATCAAATTCCCTTCTATCCCTGTCTCCCTAGAGGCCCAACCCTCAGAGATGGCACCAAAGAAACCCTCTTTCTCAAGCCATCGTCGATAAAACCGGAATACACTTCTCCCTCGTCGGACCTTATCCTCTAGAGAAGCTAAAACTGGTTTGTGGTCCGATGCTATCATCGGTAAATATTCCATAACCGCATCCCGAAACAAATCATGGAGCTTCTCATTGGCTAAGGCTCTGTCAAGCCGACAGCGAATTGGCTTCTTATCTCGCCAACCCCGCCAAGACAAACTATCCCCAATCGCGGGAAACTCTAATAATCCACAGTGCCGAATCATCGTGTTAAAACTCACAAATGAAGATGCATGACGAAGTTTACCACCTCGCTTTTCGTGGTTTCCTTTTAACTCATTAAAATCACCTATAAGAAACCAAGGAGAATCCCGAGATAAACCAATCCGTGTTAACCGTTCCCACACAAAATCCCGGTTCGTTGGAACCAGATCACCATAAATAAAGGTAAAATAAATGACATGGCCTTTGTAAGTGAGTTCCAGATCAATCAAACGATTTGATTCAAATAAAATAGAAACATCATAGGTATTATTATAAAATAAGGCTAAACCGCCACTACAACCGATAGGATCAATCGTTTTTAAATTTGAATAACCAAAATGACCAACAAAAGGTTCTAAAACAGATAAAGGCTGTCTTGTTTCAGATAAAAATAAAAAATCAGGTCTATGCTTTCCCCACAAATCCCTGAGATACCCAATAGTCGCTTTATTCTCGAGCCCCTGACAATTCCAACTCAAAATCTTCATTTATCCATGGTTGGTATGGGTGGTTTTGCACCACCTGCTGGGCCCTTCTCCTGATCCTGGTTCCTCGGGTTTGCTCCTTCCCCAGCTTCTTTAGGGACAGGGTGTTTCCTTGGTGTTGTACGCAAGTACACATTCAACTTCCTGGAGGCAGTGCCTTTATTAGCCAAGAGAGGCTTCACCTTGTTAACCTTCTCTACCTGAGGAGCCACAACAGGGACTATACCTGTATTAAGTGTCATAACCGTAGGATCAGATTCCGAAACCATTACCTCACCACCGGAAGTCGCAATAACTATGGTGGGTTCCGAAGTAGGCTCGTCGACCAGCTCATCCGTGTGTCCATCAGCCTGTTGCTCAGGGTCACTGACCGTTGTGTCTTCAACCTCTGTCTCAGCTTCTTCCATCATCTGATCAATATTCTCGTCCAAAGTTTTCTCTGCTGCTGCCGAGACCTGCGGTACCAGTATAGAACCTGCGTCGCTCGCCGGAACCGAAATTTTTCCATGGGTTGCTTCAGTTGAAGCGGATTGCATAACATCCGAACCAGTGACCTGTGTAGCCAAACCCGCACCCTCACTTGATAGCCCTGAGTCTACCACAGTCGCTGCGTGTGTAATGGTGTGAGCAGCTAACTCTGGTTCCTGAAAAAGTGGTCTCCGTACCCGCTTCGACGGTGGAACCCCAAAAATTGCAGTTTGGACCGCCACTTGCTCAACCGGTTCCGGAATTTGTCCCTGTTCCAGCTCCTCCACCGGAACTGCACCCAAAGGCGGTTCACCCGTGTTGGTTGCTTTAGCCCTGTATCGGTGATCATTGATCTGCCCAGACTTGTTGGACCTGCGGGATTTGGATGAAATCTCACCCTCTTCCCTTGAAGACCGATTCCTGACTCCTCCATCCTGTTTTCCTCTAGGTGGCCGCTGATTAGTCTGAAATGAACCTCGATTTTCCACCTCCTTACCTTTTCCTTTGTTTCTGTCATTCATGACAGCACCTTTGTAACTCTGTAACGGGCGGACTGAGTCGTCCTCCACTGGCTCATGCAAAGCCGGAGAGATCTTGTTTGTAACCCAAAGCGGGCAGTGATCCACATCGTGACAAAGGCTAGAGCATTTCTTGCAGCAGCCATGAAGACGTTCATACCGAAGGTTAACAATGGTCTCCTCTCCGTTGTAGAACTCGATCACTGTGTCAAAACACAAAGGCTTCAACCCATTAATCGTTACTTTCACTCGCCCGCCATCAATATCCACCGCCTCCACGCGACCAAGCTCTGACCCAATGCTTCTGAAGGTTGGTTCAGCCCAGAACTGAAATGGGACATTCAAGACCCTGACCCAGAAAGTTAAATCTGAGGGATATGCAGGATCCACTGTGGGACTCCAACGTACCAGAGACACCATCCAGCCATCAAAGTGGAACGGACCCATCTGTAACACCTCCACGATATCAGCTTCATTATCAAAATCAAACTGAAACTTCCCAAGGCCTAGGTCAGCACCCACAACTCTGCCCTCCACATGCCAGAACTTGGGAAGCATGATCAGCAAGGATTTCATATCTTGAAACTTGGGGTTCATGCAGCGACCCACCATTGTTTTCGAGTAGCCCGCAATCAAGGCAGAGTTGTCAAAATATGGTATTTTGATTCTGCGCTTGGGAGCCAAACCCTCATCATTTTTGTTCTCCACAGTTTTCCCCAATAAAGCACTCTGAGACATGGTGAAACTCTCGGACCAACCAAATAAGAATAGAGAACTCTCGGACCAAAAGGAGAAGAAACCAAGAACTGAAACAGAGAAGAAGAGAAAGTTGTGATGAGTGCTAATGCCTACAACACAAGTCTTTATATAGTCCCATGAAATCCACACAAAATAAACTATTAAACATACCGATTTGAACCATAAATGACTTTCGATAGTGACTTGATATGCCAGCACAAGAATATTATCCAAAATCTCCCTGAAACCATTCAAAACCAGAAATAGAATCAGTGATGATCTCCAGAAAGGATCCACTAATAATTTGAGTCGACGAGGAAAGAGACCTCTACCCCATACGTAAAAGCTTGGATATCGGGTATCACAAGCAAGCCAGAAGATATTGATACTGATTGTCTCTTGATCCTCATATTCAATGATATCCGAAAATATCAACGAAGTAATCAAACAAACGGATCGGATCAATAATGAATACCAGTGACTATGTTTCTGACCCCAGCTAACTGAATGAAGAGACCAAAATCTCAGAGAAGCGAGCCATAAATGAGAGAGGATATCCTCTTGTTCCGCCTGTCTTAAGCAAATCGAGCCATAAAAGCAACCAAATCGTGTCCAAATCCATTTCCATTGTACACCCTGTTGTTCCCAATGAAGGCGAGGAAAAACCTCAATCCCAGTCCAAGATTTCAATCCGTAAACACCGTTGATTTGGAAACGAAAATTTCGGTCAAACCACGGTAATAGTAAAGGAGAAGATATTCGGATAACAAAAGTAAAGCCCCTTGTTAACATACCTCTCCCCGATTTCTTCTTATGAAACCATTGGATACCAAATCCGAAAGATGCCAAAATTGTGAGGCAAAACGAATCCTCCTGATCCGGATAAGAAAGAGATGGAGCCAAATACGTTAATTGATTTCTCAGAGTGGGAGACCGAATCCTTAGCAAACCCAACCATGAATCAGTTTGCCTTGATTCGAATCGAAACTCAGATCTTCTATCACCAACGATAGATCCTTGCTTTAACACCTTGTATTGCAGTTGAAGCAAAAACCACGATATCCCAACCATAACTCCCACAGAAACCGAGTGAATCGCATAGATCCTAGCCCACTTATGGCGAGACATTCGCCAAATCCCAAAGAAACCACATCCCCACTCTAAGATTGATACGATCTTGGGGAAACCATTAAGACCAAATCTTCCTTGCCATTCGAAACAGGAAGCCAAAGAGAAACCACCATACCATGAAACCCAATAACACCTTAAAGCGAAATCACAATCGCTCATTCAAAAATCGAGATCCGCCGTCGCCATTTTTGATAATAATGAATTACTTATTTTACTTTTAGAATTAAAAAAAAAAAAAACTTACTATGTTATACTCCTTCTATTTTAGAAAGAGTTTTTTTTTTAAAACATAAACTAGAAAAAATAAACTAATTTCATTTCTACTCTATATTAATACACTAAATAGTACATTATTTCTAATTAAAATCATATATATAAAAGTAGAGTTCCAGTCTCTCCTTATTGGTCCACTTGACAATGCAGTTTTAACAAAAAAAATTATATCAAAACACAAATTTAAAAACAATTAATTTTCACATTTAACTCACATAATATAAAACTGAAATCTTTATAGCTTCTCCCTATAAATTATGCATTAACTTTATTTCTCCACTAAGTTGTATTAATCAATTGTATTAAAACAAAACAATAAATTAGAATTGTAACTCTCATTTTTCTAAATGTAATTTTTCATCATTTCTCTTCCTATAAATACTCATTATCTTATTCTCTTAATCTATCACTTTTTCATTCTCTCATCTTCTTCCACTACTCCCAAATCTCTTTTTTGTTTTGTTTTGTTTTGTTTTGTATTTTTTTGTTATTGTTCTTGTATGGTTATAAAAAATCAAATCAAATATCATTGTAAAAGCTTAGTTTTAGAGTTTGTATGATATATATATATATCTTATATATTTATTTTAATCTTTTAAAATGTTTATCTCCATTTTCTATTTTATATTAACATCTTAAAAGTCATTATTTTCATACTTCCTTACAATATTCACTACACAAAAAGATCATAAAGTTGAAATGATTCATATGTAATTATCTATTATGTCTCTGGTTATCTCACATATTCATGTATCATTTTTAATAATTTATAAAGATCAATATAATATTTAAAGATAAATATAATTATCCAATTATCCATTTATAAAGACTATTTTGTTTTGTGATCTAATTGATAAATCTGCAGAGATCAATATAATATATATATATTTTTTATGATTTGAGGTTTTTGAAAACAAAAAGAACATAATCAAACAATTGGTTTTTTGTGTCTTTAATCAAAATAAAAAATGATCCAAAAAACAAAACATATTCAACTGGAACTTAAATATAAAAATAAAATATAATTTTTAAAATATCATTTCACTAAATTCTCTAAAGATGAAACCATTAGTATGAAATCTAGTACTATAAATTAAATTGATGAGTGAAAACCAAAAAATATAAGTTATCATTGGGATTTTAAAAATTATTGAGATTGAAGAATTCATATAATTTTATAAGAAAACTAATTTAGTTTGTCACTTAAAAAGTAATATTTTTTATTTTGAAATATTATGTGTAAGTGTTGAGTTTATATCAACAAACAACCAAACCATGTGAATTTTGATTCAGCCACTTGGTATTCCTTTTATTTTAGGTTATAAAAAATTAAAATATTTATTTATAATTAAAGACATGTAACTCCATTTAACTCAAATATAACTCAAATATAACTCCTATCCAATAATTGTACATTAATTCATTCCTCCTACTAACTTATTATCTTGAAAAGAGAATTTATTTTTGGTTAAATTTTAATATTTTTTATTTATTTTGGTTGGCTAAACTTATATTCATATTTTGGTTGGCTAAATACTTGGATTTGAAACAGAGACATATGTTAGACTTTGTACGCTGCATTGATCTCAATATGCGAGAGAATGTGCAATCGAGATTGATCATTGAGTATTAGATATATTAATTTCGGTTATCCAGAATTCAGATTTAGTTAACTCCTCCACCAAAACCTCCGAACGTGACTTCTTTGTTTCTGATTAATATGAATAATATATCTAATATTGAGATCACAGTAACTGAGCATAGCTTTAGAAAGTATTATATATATATATAGATATTACATTGTTCTATTTTTTAAAGATTTATCTCCATTATCTAATTTGGATTACTATCTTATAGTAAACATTCTCTCCTCCTCTCCTACGAATATCAAATGTTGTTATATCTCATATGTGTTGTAACTTGTAAGAGTTTGATTCTATATTTTAATGTAGAAAGTATTATATATATTTAACATTGTTTTCAATTTTTATTTTATTTATATAAAAAATATTTCTTTTATATTTCTTGCCTTTCTAATCTATTCATATTTATTTTTTGAATTTACATAGTTAAATTTAAATTTACATATGTTGGTTTTAACAAAACAATCAACTTTATTTGAGAATTAGATGTTCTTATTCATTTTTAAACGATCAATGTGTAACATATAAGCATTTTGTCTTGCAATCACAAGTTCCATTTCCATTGCTTAACTCCATGGTTAAACTATAATATATGTTGTCCTATTTGTAGGAATAACAACATACTTATTTAATTTATTTAAAAGAGCAGATGATTAAACGAAACAAACATTTCTCCAAATTTTATAATTCAATCAGTGAGTGTACTTATTCTTTTGAAAAACTTTTACATTGAAGTTCATAAAATCATATAAGAAAACTAAAATACTATATCACTTCAAATTTGGAAGGAAACACTTGGTATTCCTTTTTAAAAAAGTCAAGACACATATAAAAATTTATTAATATTTAACTCACTTTAAAGACATTAATGGTCATTTAACTCAAAAAAAACTTCTATCCAATAATTTCATACATTCCTCCCACAAATAAAAAAATATATACATATATGTTCAAGATTGTATTTAAATATTACATAATTTTTTAGTTAGCTAAATTTATAGTCACATATATACAATATATATACATAAGAATTTATATTACTTATTAACACCATAATTCGACCAATTATTTGCTTAACTCAATATTGGTTTCAAAGCCAACTAAAGAAAAACAGAAACGATCTTATTGATATTAGACCAAAACATGGGCATACAAACATAATCACTTACACGGAAGATATTTTAAAAAAATAACTTATTATTGCAACATCAACGTATGAAGGGTTTACATAAGCAGTTAATTAGAAAATCTATAATATAATAAATGTATTGGAAACAATATCAGTCAATATAAGATTAGATCCTCAAAAGCAAGAAACAACATCTTCATAATTCATAAAAAATAAATGTCACAATTATACACATCTGAACGAAATGGTATAAACATATAGTATATAAATAAAAGTGACGGCAAAACCTGTATATGCATAATTAAAACGAAATAATACAAAAGAGAAAAAGAAAACGATGAAAAAAAACAAGAAAGTGTCAACTACATCACAACCCACGCGTTGCGTGGGGAAGCACCTAGTATGAACAAAACGACACTCTTTGTAAAACAAAACTAAAACATTAAAAATAATTATTTTTATTAAAGGGGAAGTATACATATAGTATTTTACATCTCCCTACACTATGTAAATTATATGTATTTGCATCTTTCTCCTGCTACATATATACATTTTCAGTTTGCTTTTATCATATACAACCACCATTCTTTTTTTTGGTTATTATTTTCTGCAATGGTAGGAAAATATTCTCAAGGGGAGATCGTGAGAGGAGCTAGTAGGGAGGATTAAATAGCAGAAGTGATGATGATACAAGGAGGGGTTTAGGCAAGGGTACATGAGACGACAGACGAAACATTGGTTTGGCATCTGATTCATAAATACAGAGGAAGGCACTTGACCTGCGATGCAAGTCTTCAACTCCAAATTAGGGTCAGACACTACAGTTTTATGGATATTTACTTCAAGGTTGAGACTATAATGCCGCTAGGTGGAAAACTTAGTCCGAATAAGATTATAGATCTGTGTATCTAAAAGTATATGATGATTACGTTGCTTGCGTATGATTATGAACGAACCTAATAAAACGGTGTGTTGCTTGAATATGATTACGTTTTGTAGATCTAACAGATTTTGTTTCTTTCTTGTGCTACTACCCACACATTCATGAATTTATGAACTTGCTTGTTCTCTTTTTATCCAACCATCTATTTATAACAATTATATGAACTTACAGATGATATTGATACTCGGGGAAAACGTATATTTGGATACTAAGTCTAAGGTACCATATAACTAGGGCTGGGCAAAATATCCGAACCCGAAAATTTAACCCGAACCCGATTAAAAATACCCGATCCGAACCCGAATCCGAACTTTAAAAATATCCAATTGGATGCTTTTTATAAATGAAATGGGTACCGAACCCGATTGGATATATCCGAACACCCGAACAAATACCCGAAACTATCCAAAGTTATATATATTTAACAATAGGTTGAGTTAATTTACAAGTTTTGCAAATAATTTTATAATCACTATTACAACTTACTAGATAAATTAGTTTTCATTTTTAAATATATCAATTTCATATGTTAATTTAGATAGATTATATAGTTTTAATTTTGAATTTGATGTTGTAAGAAGTCAAAAATTATCGGCTTGTGAATTTGATATTTTGTTATTTAGAATTGTCCTTTTCTTTTAATGAATTCAATTTGGTTTGATAACTTTGATTTTTTTATTTATTTATGATTTTAATCATTTTTAATGAATTTGGATTGATTTAGGGATCTTTTACTTTGGTTTGGATTAAAAATTACAAATCTGATCCGAACTCGAAATATAATTTGAGACTTTGGGTGAAACCGAAGATACTTAAACCCGATGGGTGTTTACCCGAATCCGACCCGAAATCTAAAAATATCCGAATGGGTCTTATGTTTCTAAACCCGAAAACCCGAAAATCCGAAATACCCGACCCGAAACCCGAAAGGGTACCCGATTGCCCACCCCAACATATAACTTTGCTGCTCTGAAATGCCCTATTTTGCTAATTGCTACCATGTCTTAATCCAAACACTTACCATATTTAATTATTTATCCTCATTTCTCCCTTTTATTTTCTTTGTTTTTTTTGGCCAGGGAGGAGATGCATTCGAACAACTGGTAACCTTAATCATGTACTCTATCTGCGCGGCTATTTTTTTTTTTTTTTTTGCCCGCACATGCATGACTTTGACATTCTCTTACTATGGTACAGTTTGTTTCATGTACTACTATACTTATATCCCAATTATATAACTCCCCTGTCAATTATTACAATGCATGTAACCTGTGTCGATTCATTGGTTTCTGATATGTTGATCTCTATCAGTCTCTCTAGAGCAGTCGTTAAACGACCAGGAATGAAGAAGCATTTGGGCATTATTGATCCAAAGATTCATGAATCTTTGGCTTTAAATTTTGATCTCTGCAAACTCCATCTCTTTTTCACCACAACTTCAGTACTTTGAGTTCGATGACGCGGTAATATATCTTAGTCCGGACGGAAAAAGGGATGAGACAATGTTTATGGATTTCGTGGACAGAGTATTGGCTTTGGAGGGTGATTATCCTACCAACAAGTTGTCTCTAACATGCCGACGTTTTCTTGATTCACTTTGCGTCTCTCGTTGGATATCAAAAGCCATGGAACGCGGTGTCTCAGTTTGTTTTAGTGGCTTCTGTTACATCATTTAGATTAACGAGTATTGGACTTTTATTGGATTCTGGTAAATATTCTTTTTCTAGGGCAAAATACTAGTTTTCCATTCAAAATGATCAAGGGGTTACATAGTTTAAGGATTCGTCCCAACCAAGACTTAGTACAACACGATTTAAAACATTAAACCTAGCATGAGATAGATACTTTGACGGAAGATCCATAACTCGGAGACAAAAGTGATAAGGCACATTGCTACAAACGAAAAGATGGTGAGTCGAAACCTCATCCACGAGCAAGTCGAGGAGATGGTGAATAGTCTTAGTCGATTGACATTTGACTTTTGAAATGTATCTAAGACCTCAAATATTACCGACATTAGATATATTACTTTTTCTTAAGATAGTAAAAAAGTTAGGATTAGTGAGCGGTTTCGCGGCTGGAAAACTGGAGACCAAGGTATGGTTTTCTCCATGAAGAAGGATAGTAACTATAATGTTCTCTCCATAGTGGAGGAATGCTGCAGCAATAGTTTCTTCAGTATCCTCTATATATTCAAATAGAGTTTTTAGTGTTTATGTGGCAAGCCCACAATTTTTTTCAGTTTATTTTTATTTTAAAATGGTTCTACTGTTTTGCTGACAAAGGTGAGATATGTCCCCAGGGTGAGAGCATTACTAATCGGGGAAATTTACCCAATATTCTTTCGTGTGATGAAGATGGGAATTAGACAATAGGAATGCAAGCGTTCATATATTCTATTGTGTCTGAAACTTATGGTTTACATTGGTGCAAATCCAACCAACTCCATTTTATTGAGTCCCCGCGATATCGAGGGAAACTCATTTAAATAAAATTGTTATTACAAAATTTCTTTAATTATTTATATAAGTTATTTAATAATAAATTCAAAAAGTACAAATTTTTGAAAATTTTTCATATATTAATTGATAAATATTCTTAAAAATAACTTTACCTTCATATGTAATTAAATAAATAATAATTAATGCTATAGACATATGATTAAAAAAATTACGATTAAATAAATAATGATTAATACTATAATCAAATGATAGGTAGTTGCATTTTTTAAATAAAATTTGATGTACTCAAATCCAGATATCTTAAAAAAAAAAAAAAAAAAAAAAAAAAAACATAAAGAAGAGTTGTAATGAAATATAATATTTTATAAAATAATTGTTAGACGGTTATAAATATAAACAATCAAAGCAGAAATATACGATAAAAAAACAAACCAAAGGTTGCAGTTGTTCGACAAATAACTTTACTTTAATTAAATAACAACGAAAAAATATTCAATTATAATTTAGTATCATAGACACAACCATAAATATCAAATTTTCCAAAAGTTGCAACGGTTCACAATAGAATCAAAAGTTTTAATGGTTCATCAAATAAGCTAAATTTGTTGTGATTTAATTAAAAGGTTGTAATAATTCATTTAAATATATTTTGTAAATAAAATCTAATAAATAATAATTTATGAAGATTTTATCAGAGTGATGTGATCTTAAATATTAAATATAGAAATTGTTGCAATGATTCAATTAAATAGGTAAGAATAATTTAGTTTAATATATTTTACTAAATAAAAATTCATAATTTATGAAGAATTATACTCAGATACTGAATATAATTCAAAATGATTTCTTCTGTCTCTAACAAATTGATGTTTTAATATTTTTTCTTCTTCCTAAAAGATTGATGTTGTAAATTAATGTTTTAATTTATATTTTTCTCCACATGGCATGTTATCTAAGGTTTATATTCTCTTTCTACCAAAAATTAATTGTAAATTAATTTATAAATAAAACTTTAACTTTTTTCTTAGTATATGTGAGATGGTCAATACATCAATCTATTAGAGACAGAGAGAGTACAACTATTCTTTTTTTTGTCAGAGAGAGTACAACTATTCATAAAATAAATAAAAATTGCAATAGATTTCTCACAGTGATGAGAAGTATTTTTACATCATTGTTAAAATTATGTATGTTGATAAAATAATTTATACAGTAAAGAATGACGTTGAAAATTGAATTTCAAATTATTTTGATTCATCATATGATGATGAGATGCAACCTTTTAAAGAGACGCAACCGTACAAGTTTCTATCAAAAACAAAATAAATAAAATATTTGATGAAAATTTATAACAAAAAGATGCAACTGCCCTTCGCATTTATTCAGATTTATGAAAAAATCTGTATTGGATAGAAAGTTTGAAATTTGTTTTTGAAAAAAAAAAATATATAAATTTCTAAAGATGTGTGCCTTTGAATTGACAAGAAAGCTTGAAAATTTCACAAAAGAATAACATATATATAGTTTTTTTAAGGTTTCTCAAAAAAGAACAAATATATAGATTTCTAATGTGAACATTTGAACAGACACAACTGTATGTAAGAGACACAATTTTACATTCAACAGACGCAATTTTTTTAAAGAAAAGCAACTGTAGAAGTTTCTGTCTAAAAATAAATAAATAAAATATCTTATGAAAATATATAACAAAAAGATACAACTGTTCTTCGCATTTATTCAGATTTATGAAAAATCTTTGTTGAATAGGAAGTTTGAAAATTTTGTAAAACAAAAAAAAATATATAAATTTCTAAAGATGTGTACCTTTAAATTGAAAAGAAAGATGAAAATTAAAAAAAAAAAAAACATGTTTATAGATTTTTAAAGAATTCTAAAAAAAGAACAAATATATAGATTTCTAAAGATGTGAACAGTTGAATAGACACAACTGTTTGTAAGAGACACAGCTTTACATTCAACATGCACAATATTTTAAAGAGACGCAATCGTAGAAGTTTCTGTCTAAAAATAAATAAAATAATATATGAAAATGTATAACGAAAAGATGCAACTGTTTTTTTGCATTTGTTCAGATTTATGAAAAATCTTTGTTGAATAGGAAGTTTGGAAATTTTGTAAAATCAAATATATAAATTTCTAAAGATGTGTACCTTTGAATTGAAAAGAAAATATGAAAGTTTCACAAAAGAAGAACATATATATAGATTTTTAAAGATGTGAACATTTGAATAGACACAACTGTTTGTAAGAGACACAACTTTACATTAAACAGATACAACTTTTAAAGAGACGCAACCATAGAATTTTTGGTCAAAAAATAAATAAATAAAATATTTTATGAAAAAGTATAACGAAAATATACAACTGTTCTTCGCATTTATTCAGATTACTATTATTATATAGATTACTAGATTTTAATTCGCGTTACACCGCGTGCATATAATTTTTATTATTATTTATATTTTATGTTGTATTTGTTTGTTAAATATTGGATGTTTTGTAAATAGAATAATAACTAAAATTTTGGCCGTTTGTGCGGCTAAATTTTATATTAATCTTTTAATCCGCAATACACTTTATCAGGCCCGACTCAATAAAATTGAGATCCCTAAGTTGGAAAACAGAAAAAGGCCATTTCTCCCCATGTTTTTCTGAACTAAATTTTTTTGGACCCTTCTTTTGAACAAAAAAGACAAAAAATTGTATAGACCATGTGCTATAGCACCCTTGGTACATGCCTAGAGCTAGGACTTCATTTCATGACCATTTGTTTGTTATATTTAGTTTGTTTTGTTTAGTGTTTGAGTTTCTATTTTAATTTTTAATTATTACAACAAAATAATAAGGGATTTAAATACATAATAAGTCATTTATACGTTGTGATTCAGTCACATTTTTCCTAATGATTTAATTATTTTACACAATCTTAGTTAAATAAACTTGATTTTATGTCAAATATTCTAATATTTGTAGTGTTGTCAAATAATAAAATAAAGATTTAACCCGTGTTAGCACAAATTTAATGATATTTTATTAATTTCAACACGTCCTCCTTATAACTCATCTACTATATAGTCATATTATATAGTATTTTTTAACTTTTTTAATTTTACATATTCGTAATATTTGAAAATTTTATTAAGTTTATATATATATATATATATTAATTAATAAATGCAAATCGAAGTTCTTTCTACAGTAAGAATCAAAGCTCAGAGGCTTTGGAAAACAAAATGTGAATCAAATTGTTGTTTTTTTTTTTTGTTTGCTAAAGATTCAGAGATAAAATATTTTCAAAATACAATACAATGTGGTGTTAAAGATATTATAGTTTCTGTTTCAATATAGATTGCTGTAATTTTTTTTAGTTGGAATAGAATGTAAAATATTTAGGAAATAAAATCTGATGTAATGTTATTTTTGGAAATTTTTTAGGGATTAACTTTTGTAAATAAAAATTTTAATAAGTACAAATAAAATGGTAGAACCCAAAATATACTTTAAAATGTATATATAGATTCATTCCATATGCTCTGAAGTCTGAACAAAGAAAATAATGTATTTTCATTTTTAAAATAATTTATGTAATTCAATACTCCAGCTTTGTTTAATCTCTTAAAATTACACAATTCCGTAGAATCTATTTCGGCCCATAAAGGCCCAGCCCAATAAACGAAGGACAAAAAATTCTGACCGGCAAGAGCGGGGGAGATGATCGTTGATCTCCGCACGTTCATCGGAAATATTCGTACGGTGCTGCTCCTCTGAAGCAACCCCCAAAATCTGCTTCCTCCATTGACTCTCTTCTTCGCTACGCAAGAACTCGAAGCTAATCTTTCCCGCATTCTCATTCTCCGGTAAACAATCTTGAGTTTTTTCGTAGTTTCGCCTCTTGATCTGCTTTGATAATTTTGACTCGCTGTTTATGATTTGAGATCTGTTTCTTCGAATCCCTCATTGATTTGGCTTTGAGAGATGAGTGAAAATTGGATAATCGAATTGTAAAGCAATGTGGCACTAGTGTACGGTCTTAGGTTCTTCATCCTGCGAAGCAATTGTTTTCGTAGTGAGTGCTCTTTTCAGATGATTCTAGAAGCGAATTTAGCCAATAGCTTTAGCGAATTCAGACGTGTGTAGTGTGTACATACACAAACATGGATAATGTGGTGATTTGCAGCTCGTTTCTGTGTTCTTGCTAGTAGAAGCTGGGATATAAAATCAAACGTGAACTTTTCTTTTCTTTTTAGGTTGTTCAAGTCGTTGGACTGCTAATATGGAAACTGATCCTGCTGACTCGTCATCTCAGTCTCCAGCTATAGTATCTAAGAAAGATGTAACTATTCCTGGTAATTCTGAACCTTCTGAAAATGCTATGGGTGTTGAAGGTCCTGTGAGCTCTGTAGGAGAGGCTCCTAAAGATTCTATTAGTACAGAAGCTTCAACTTTAAAGGTTGATACTCAAATCCCTTTTACTGGCTCTGAACCTTCGAGTAAAACTGTGGATATAGTTCCATGCCCGCCAGGTTCTTCCCCACGCGAATCGCCGTCATCTATATTTTCTTCTTCTGGTCTTTCTTCTTGGGCCAAAAGTTTGAAATTCACGCAGCAAGATTCAAACGCTGCGGATTCTGGGATATCAGCTTTCACGAGATTCACCTCTGACCTTGGTCTGCATTTGCCAACGAAAGGGTCAGATGAAGTCAGTGATCCTAGATCAACAAACACACAAGTTGGTGGTGCTCTTGAGTCGCTCACGAAAGCCGTGGTAGATTCGTCTCGTGGTGCTGTAAAAGCAATGCAGGTGAAAGCACGCCACATTGTCTCTCAGAACAAAAGAAGATACCAGGTATTGTAATTTTTTCTTTCTTGCTATTGTTATATTCTTGAAAACTGTAGTGACGCACATTATAGTCACAACAGTTTGTTTCAGTAACACTACCCTTTCACAGGGCTAGTACTAACGAATTCCCAAAATTAGTTGTTATCATATTTTTATGCATGCTATTCACTGTAATGTATGACTAGTTTGTAGTATATATGAGTGCCCAGATTAGTATCACTTACATCACTTGTTTACATGGCATCTGCGATCTGGTGCATTCTCCAGGAGGGGGAATTCGATTTGGATATGACGTATATAACGGAGAATGTAATCGCAATGGGGTTCCCAGCTGGTGACATAAGCTCTGGTCTTTTTGGATTTTTCGAGGTAAATAGCTTGCCCGTGGTCTGAAATATAATTTCTCCAGCCAATTTTTTTCTCCTCTCGGACTTGAGTTTCTCATTGACAAATGTCATATTCAGGGACTATACCGTAATCACATGGAAGAGGTGATCAAGTTTTTTGAAACTCATCACAAGGTAACCATTGACATAGACTGTAAGCCTCTTAAACTGTATGAGTTTCTGACAATTCAACCAAATCTTATATGATTCATACCAGTTGGATTTTATTAGACACTGCAGCCCAGACTTGTAGTGTTACTTGGCTATGTTTGATCATCTCGTTACTGATCTCTAAACCTTTGTTTTCAATATGCAGGACAAATATAAGGTTTACAACCTCTGTTCAGAGAGATTGTACGATGCTTCAAGATTTGAGGGGAAGGTATATATATACAAACTCTTTGCACTTGATATCTCAGACCATATATCTTGCAGGCAGTGTCTGTCGTTGTCCTTGTTTTAAAAGCTAGTATTTATAGACGTCTTACATCGTTTGTTTAATCATTTGACTGTTTTCCTTTTCTTTAGGTTGCATCTTTCCCATTTGATGACCATAACTGTCCTCCTATCCAATTAATACCATCATTTTGTCAAAGTGCATACACATGGTTGAAGGAAGATATCCAAAATGTAGTGGTAGTTCATTGTAAAGCTGGAATGGCAAGAACCGGATTAATGATTTGCTGTCTTCTTCTATATCTCAAGGTGAGACTTAAATGAAGCAAAGTCTTGGCCGATACACTCGTTCCTTTTTTGTAAGTCTCCTATGACTGATCTGATTGGTAACTCCATTGCAGTTCTTTCCTACAGCTGAGGAGGCTATTGATTACTATAACCAAAAGAGATGTCTTGATGGTAAAGCTCTCGTTCTCCCAAGTCAGATTGTAAGTTCTGAGCTCACACCACTCTTTTTATGTGCTTATTCGATTCTCCCTCATCCTATTGAACGAGCTTTCGTGTTTCCTTCAGCGATATGTCAAGTACTACGAACGTGTTCAAAATCAATTTGACGGGAAAGTTCCACCCGAACAAAGGTAGGCTTCAGACATATCTGACTAATCAGGTAGTTTAATTTTGTGGTGATAATCATATATCCCTAACCAGAGAACAAACATTTATGTAGATGCATGCTCAGAGGGTTTCGCCTAATCAACTGCCCTTACTGGATTAGACCTGCCATTACGATCTCCAACCACACTGGTAAAGACCTAATTTCTTCTCGTCTTTTGTAAATTCGCATACGTCTGAAAAGTGTTGTTCCATTTTCTTTTATTGTACAGATATACTTTTCTCTACGAAGAAACATCAGAAAACCAAGGATTTGGGGGTAGGCATTGTTCTCCTTGGTTCTTCTCTCTCTCTCTCTCTCTGTCGTCTGATGTTATTTTTTACATAACAACAACTCGTCTTGACATATAAACTGTGTTTGTGGGCTGTTAGCCTGAAGATTTTTGGATAAAGGCACCCAAAAAAGGAGTTGTTGTCTTTGCAATACCTGGTGAAGCTGGTCTAACAGAATTAGCCGGCGACTTCAAAATCCACTTTCACGATAGTGATGGAGATTTCTACTGGTATACTCTCTCTTCCTTCACAGACATCTTCCAAATCGCAAAAAAAAAATCACTAACTTTTAATGTCTCTGAACTCAGTTGGCTAAATACTACACTGACTGATAACAGAACAATGCTGAAAGGTAGTGACTTTGATGGCTTTGAAAAGGTAAACGAGATGCTCATAGCCTTGATGATCTAAGATGCAAACCTGGTTGCTTTCCTTTAGACCTGATCCCTTGACGGTTTTTGCAGAGAAAACTGCCTGCACCGGGCTTCCATGTTGAGATCGTAATGATAGAATCCGACAATTCTCAACCAACGAAGCCCAAATCTGACTCCTCCCAACAACAATCTCAAAGCAGCTCTACCGCTGATTCCAGCAAACTCCAGTCTAATCAGAACAAAGACGATGATGTATTCTCCGACAGTGATGGGGAAGACGACGGAAACTCTAAACCCATTGAGACTAATTCAACTACCGAGAATACAGCAGGCTCGATGCACACAACTAGTAAACCTCATCAGATCAATGAGCCACCAAAGATAGATGACCCTTCTGCAAACAGAAGTATCACAAGTTCATCATCCTCGGATCTTCATAATCCATTACCGAACCACTCATTAGCAGTTAGTGATATCAAAGCTATTGCTGCAGACGCATCGGTCTTCTCATTTGGAGATGAAGAAGAAGACTATGAAAGCGATTGAGCTTGAAAAGTCAAGTTTTATCACACTTGTCATACACACACACACAAGTATAACAAATTTTGTATCGACTCTGTTTCTATATAGCTTCTCTCATCACAAAAGAAACAATTGTAACATCTGCAAATTGTAAAACAAAATAACAGATTCTTTTCATTGGTTCCCAATTGCATTTGTGGTTGGCTATAATCTCATTCCTGCATCTAACTTAGAACTCCTCTTAATTTATGCTTCTTCAGTTTCCTTACCTTATCAGAATCCTAAATTATAATAAGTTTATAACAGTAGAACAATACAAAATACTGAAACAGTTTAATGTAATCCTAGGTTGCATCATCATCTTGAACCATTTTACGGACATATAAACTAGCTCTTGATCCCGAACTCCGCTTCAAGACGACCAGTTTTTGTGGCAAACCCAATGAATCCTGAAACAAAAAAAAAACACCAATGCAAAAACTTATTACATCTTTCAATCAGATAGTTTTTGATCCAAAAGCAGAGATTCTTCAAATACCGTCATTTGGATTCCATCAATGTTTTCAAATGCTTGATCTGCTTCTTCTGAATTATCAAAAACAGCAAATGCACAACGGTAACCTCTCTCCGTTTTTGCTGGCTGCCAAACGAGAAATAACAGGAGGTCAAAGATAGGTTTTAACGTTATGAATCCTTAGAGAAAAAAAGTACATGGTTTGGCTTCTTAACCTTAACATCAAGTGTAAACTTTCCAGAAAGAAGTTGTTCCAGCTCTTCAGATGTCACATTGTGAGGGATTTTATGTAGAAAGAGTTTTGCTTTCTCAACCTCCAGCATCTATGGGAAAAAATTTGCAGACATGTTGTTTTTGTAATTGTAACTAGTTAATGATAAAATCATAAAACTATAAGTTTAGTAAATCCATCTTTTTGCTAACCTCTTTAGATGGTTTGATTGTTGTGTCAGCTCTTTTCTCTATAACAGCAAGTACAAGCTTCATCGCAGCTGTTGCATCGTGTATACAATCATGAGGAACGTCCACCTTTCGGACTTCGTAGCCCAAAATAGACTGGAAAAGTAATTTCAACAGAAAAGTATTATCTTTTTATGTGATATTTACCTAAAGAGTAGAGAAACACATTATAGACTTACCTTGCTAAGGTTGTTAAGTGAAGGTCTTCTGAGCTTTCTTGCATTGGAATACTTGAATACAAGTGCGGTATCAATTATTTTGGGATGATCTATCTTCAACACTGGGATCAAAAATACCCATAAGTTTGTAGCTAAAACCCCAGTAAATATAAATCTACTGTGAACTTTTTTTTACTTACCTTGCAAATCTCTGTTCAAACTGTGACCTACCAAAATAGTACCCTCAGAAAGAAGAGGCTGCAAAGTTTCCTGTACATTCTTCACACAGTTAACATAACAAACTATACGCTATTGATGGGAAGAAGATAAACCAATAGAAGGACTCTACAATGATACCTGTATATCTGCCACAGTGAGTGTAGCATTTTCGATATCTTCAGCAGTCACACCTGTTATGTGTGCCCTATAGTCAACAACAGGTTTGTCCGGTTTCACAAATTTGTCAAGAACCACCTAAAGCCATGAACATATTTGATCACTCAAGGGTCAAGAAAACAGGTCCATTCCGAAAAAGGCGGGTCATAAAGATACTTTAAGCTCTTTATACCTTTAAATCACGGTCAACAGCGCCAACTCTAACTAAACCTTCACTTCCATCTTCACAAAGAACCATCTCACAATCAAGAGCTACAATTTGAGTTGACTTCATCACCTTTGACATCTTCAATCCAACATCAGATACAAACCAGTCCTGCTTAACAATTCAAGAAGTTTTTAAAGAACCGCAAGTAAAACATAAAGATCCCATTTGTTAAGGAGAGAGGGGAAACAAACCTCGGAGTATGGCTGGAATGAATAGTCTAGAGAGTAGTTCAGATGCTCAACGGTCAATCTAACTAGCATCTGTGCTGCCAAAACAACAATATTTTTATTAAAGCTCACTTCGAAAATATCCCTTTTCAAACTCAAACAGACACAACATATCCAAACAAAAATCATTCCCCAACCTGCTCAAGAGTGTCTCTCTCTTCGGATTCTTGCTTCATATTTTCAATCAGAAGATGATTGGCGTGACATTTCAGAACCTTAGCAGCAAACAAACAAACAAAAAAAGGAAAACCAAAACTTTATTAGTAACAGTAAGCATTTGGTGGCTAAAAATCACAATCACAATTGTGTGTTTCTTGGGTTCACACACTTACTTGCAAGTCTTGTTTCTTCTTAAAAGTTGACAGAAACTGGACCAAATCGTCACGGGAACGCCTACAAGGGTCAATAGGTGATTGAACATTTTTGTCGTAAACATTCAAAAACTCCTTCCAATTCCCTTTTTCTCCTCGCAAATCTCGACTCTGCAGTAACTTCACCAACTCTTCAAGCACCTAAATCGGAAAAAACGGAATTTTAAGAGATACAGAGTAAGGTAATTCAAGCTAAGGTAAAAAACAAAAGACACCAACTTCTTTCTCAGCGGTGGCTAGTTGAAGCTCCATAGTAGTACGAGAAACAATGCCGGGGCGGCTCAGCCCGACACTGTTTGTGGAAGAAGAAAACAGAGAGAGTTTAGGGTTTCTGTTTTTTGATTTTGAGAAAAAAAAAAAAAAAAAAATCGTGAATTAATTGTAAGTCTCAAAGTGGGTCTGAGACCAAAAACTCGACATTTGAAGGGACTTTAATCATGGAGAAGCCTCAAAATTTTCAAGTATGTATGTATGCGTCCACTGTGACATCTTTGACTTTCCCATATAGTGACAATTTTTGCCATTATCATATTATGATTTTATGATTATCCACTGTTATAATAATTTTATGATTGTAATTCTCCTTTTTTTAGCTTCTTCAGTTTTTTGACCAAAACTTATTTTATTTGTGTGTGTAACCTTTTGTAGGAGAGCACAATTAATTTGCGACTTTTCCATAATTTTCGTTATTATATGAACACGATAAATCTCACGTACATGAGTTTAACTGGAGTTTGAAGACACCCACTATACGATGAACAAGGGGAGAAGATAGAGAGGACAATTTTTCATCACTTAACGATAGGTTATATCAATTCTTGTTTTATGAAATTTCATATTGTATCTATATATGACTATATACCAAATCCCCTACCCCCTATAGGTTACATCATTCATCTTAATCCATTTTACGAACAAATAAACTAGCTCTAGGACAACAACTCAGCCTCAAGATAATAAGTTTCTGTGGCAGCCCCGACGAATCCTGATAAGCAAAATATATGTAACAACGCATATAAACTTATTTCATCACTCTCCATCACATAGTTTTCAGATCCCTTAACAAAAAAAAGAGATTCTATTTATAAATACCTCGAGTTTGATTCCAACAACGTTTTCAAATGCTTTATTTGCTTTTCTTGAGCTATCAAAATTAACAACCGCACAATAGTAACCTCCAGGTGTTTTTGCTGGCTGCATGCCAATAGAAAAAAAAAAAAAAAAAAAAAAAAAAAAAAATCCAAGGTCAAAGAAAAGTTCGGTGTTAGATAAAAGTATATATATTGTATAGTTTTGATTCCTCGCGGTACCTTAACATCGATTGTAAACTCTTTGGAAGAAAACTCTACAGAAAGAACTCGTTCCAGCAGTTCAGATGGTACATTCTGAGGGATTTTATGCACAAAGAGTCTTGATTTCTTAGCCTCCAAATCCTATAGTTAAATTTTTTCAGACATTTGCTGATTGTAGATTCCAAAAAAAAAAAATGATTTATTTAGCTAAAGAAATGTGGGAAAATTTCATGATTTATTAATCTAAAGAAATATGGGAAATTTTATATTATTTCCCAATTGTATTTTGTGGTTGGAGAAAATCTTATACTTGCATCTGAACTTGGAGTTTACTCTCTTAGTTTCTGCTTCAACTCATCGAATTCATTTAGATGACTTACACAATTGTACATTGATTACAGTTCTGTTTCAATATTGTGACAGATTATTAATTTTGCCACTGATAAACTCGAAAATCTGAAAAAATTATTACTAAAACTTGGAATTTATTATTATTAAGCAGTGATAAAACTGCTTCCAAAGTCAAAAACATAAAAAATAAGAAAGCATAATTTATAAGAACATTATAAGCTTCAACCGAATCCTAGGTTGCATGATTGCATTATTAATCTCGAGTCATTTTACGGACATAAAAGCTAGCTGCTGGACCAGAAATGAGCTTCTGTGGCAACCCCAACGAATCCTGAAAAGCGAAACAAAACGCAGTAACTTACTTTATAATCGCTTTTGAACAGTGAGTTTAGGATCCTTTCAAACAAAAAGAAAACAACAGAAATTTTAACATACCCTCTCTTCGCTTCCACTGATGTTTTCAAATGCTCGATTTGCTTCTTTTGAGCTACGGAAAATAACAATTGCACAGTAGTAACCTCCTTGTGTTTTTGCTGGCTGACGAAAAGGAAAAAGAAAGAAGGTTAAAATAGAGTTACGTGTTATATATTTATGTAAATTATACTATGGTTTTGAAATCCCAACCTTAACATCAGTTTGAAACTCTCTGGAATGAAACTCTCGAGCAAGAACTTGTTCCAGCTCTTTACTTGGCAAATAGCTCGGGATTCTATGTAGAAAGAATCTTGATTTCTCATCCTCCAGCATCTATGAAAAAAAAATTGAATACAATTAAATTGCAATTTAAGGTAAACAACAGATGTGGTAAATCAGACTTTTTTGTAACCTCTTTAGTTAGTTTGATTGTTGTGTCAACTCTATTCTCCATAAGAGCAAGTACAAGTTTCATTGCAGCTGCTGCATCATGTACGCAATCATGAGAAACACCAGCCTTTTGGACTTCGTAACCCAACATAGCCTGAAATGTTTATTTTTTTTATATAGAAAGCATTAAGAATGTTATTTAATATTCTTATGTGAAGACATCAATGAGTATATAAGGGCTAACCATGCAAAGGGTATTAAGAGATGGTCTTCTGAACTTTTGAGCATTGGGAAACTTGAAGACAAGTGAAGTATCAATTACTATGGGATGATCTATCTTCATCACTGAAGATGAAAAGAAAAACTCAAAGATTTTAGCAAAAATCCAATAAAAATTAACAAGGATCGGATATCAGTACTAGGAAATTATTTACTTACCTTCCAAGTCATGGTTCAAACTGTGACCTACCAAAATTGCACCCATAGAAAGAAACGGCCTCAATTTTGCCTGCACAAACATGCATGTAAAATTGTAAACGTGTTGTCTCTACGAAAAATAAAAATAAATAGAAAGACTAACATTACCTGTATATCAACCAGAGAGAGAGTAGCATTTTTGACATCTTCAGCAGTAACTCCAGTAATAGTTGTCCTATAGTCAACAATAGCTTTATCCGGTTTCACAAATTCGTTGAGAATCACCTAAAGTCATCATGAACATTCGATCACCGAGTTAAGAATACATTATTGCAAAACCTCAATACAAAATAAAGATTCTAAAAAAAAAACGCAAAGGTATACCTTCAAATTGCGGTCAACAGCGCCAACTCTAACCACACCCTCCCTCCCATCTTCACACAGAACCATCTCACAATCAACAGCTACCATTTGGTTTGGTTTCATCGCATTCGACATTTTCATTCCCACATCGGATACAAACCAGCCCTGCTTAGCAATTTAAGTAAGTATTAAAGAACCCCATAAAATACACAAATAACTTGGATATGTTAAACAGCAAAAGACAAACCTGGGAGTATGAAGAAAATGAATAGTCTTGTTGGTATTGTGGATGCTCAAGCGTCAGTCGAATTAGCTTCTGTACAACCAATAATATTTCAAAGATATTACTATCAAACTAGTATAGACATACTATCAAACTCTTATATATATAGACATGTTTATTGATTTATTTCCAACAAACCTGCTCAGGAGTATCATTAACTGGAGATTCCTGCTTGAACTTTTCAATCATAAGACGATTCGCCTGACGATGAGCCTTAGAGAACAAGAAAAATAAAACCAGAGATTAGAAAACTAAAACTCTTTAAATTATCAATCACATTGTGGTATCTTGACTTACATCTTTGTTCTCCATATGGTACCAGTCGATTTTTCTAGAGCCGGGGGGGGGGGGCTGTTTCATAAAAAATTAAACAGAGTAAAGTTGAGACAATAGTATTTTTGTTACAGATCCTCATAATATAATTGCAGGATATGAAGATCAAAGAAATGTAAATTGTTAATTACAAAACAAAAAAAAAATGTTTGAAGAAACAATTACGTAGATACCTATAAGGCTATAAGTGAGTTTGCTCTCTCTTGAGTAAGTGTATCAAATTGCTTGTGTAGTTTCTACTCTATGCAGGAACTTCAAGTGACGATGTTGGTATTTATAGCTCGCGTTAGTGCATGGTTTCGAAACTATTTAATGGTTCCGAAACTAAATTGATCATTTGTTGACTTGATGAGGTGTATGTAATTAAGAGTGTAAATGTGTTTGATTATCAGTGAAAATTTGAAAACAGCACGCTCGCACCCCTTTGACGGGGAAAAGAATCATTATTAATGTTAAGAGATAAATATAGATAATAATGTTACATTTTATATTAAAATAACCAATTATCAGTGAATCTTGTTAAGAACATTTTATATATCTAGAATTGTCATTTATGCTGCAATTTCCAAAAAAAAAACAGTGAAATATAAACTTGTATTTTTATCGGCCAACCATTTGGTTTTGTTTTACATAAATAAGAGAAATTAATGTTATATATTGCTTTTTAGTTTCACGATAGCAAACATACATAACTAGCAGTGTGGGAAAAGAAATATAACATTTTTCAAAAAAAGTTGTAATGCATGCTTTCCTTGACATTAAATTGAATTGTGAAGTTCAAATAATGAATGAATAAATAAAACAAATAAATACAGAAGTAGGCATTTGTTCTGGATCAAAATAAAATTAAAAAAAAAAAAAAAAAAAAAAAGGTTAGGTTAGATTAGGTTAGGTGTTTGTTTTTGAAGAGATGCAATGAAATTACATGGAACTAGTTGCTTCACTTTGAGACCATCGCTTGCACGGTGCAAGGCACCAAGTTCTTTCAAAATGTTCGTTAAAGCATTACTATAAGAGATGTTTATATACACATTGTTTTCCGAGTCTCAAGACTCCGGCATCTTTATATGAAAACATAGCGCACATTGTAATTGTTGGAACTTACGATAAAAGCAAAGTGGAAAATAACAAATTCGTAATAGTAATAACCTTAAGCCATGGAATCTTGAAAATGAATTGTGAAAATTAAACACGGAAACAAAGACATAATATTACAGAAGTTTTTGTTTTGAATGCACAAATCTTGTAATAAAAAGAGGTGCAATCAAATGGAACTAGTAGCTTCACCTTGAGACCATCTCCTAAACGTGCTAGCCACCAAGTTCCTTCCTGCAAGTAACCCTAACTTTGTCTTCAACATAGCTAACCCTAACCTACTACCACCTGCAACCTCCACACCGCCATTACCATCAGCCACCAGCGGCGGGTCCTCAACAACAGTCTCAAGAACTCCCTGATCACCACCATCCACCATGCCCGTGTCATTGGTTTCATCACCATCCATACTCACCACCAATATACTCCGTTCACGCAGCCATTCCCTGACTTCACTCGTAACCAATTTACATTTCTTCACCTTCAGTTTCACCAGCTTAGGACAGCCTAAAGCTAGCGCCTTGATCCCGACATCTGAAATAAGACATCCCTTAATACAGAACTTCCTCAACGCCACACATTTCTCCGCAATGCAACCAATCTCCGTGTCTCCAATCGTACCACTCCCACAAAGAGCTAACCGTTCAAGCTTCTTACAGTTTGAAGCAATGGCGAACAAGCTCGTATGAGTCGCATTCACACCGATAAGCACAAGTTCTTGCAAATTCAAGCAGTGTTTAGCTACAGCCATCAGACCATCATCACCGATTCTGTTAGTCCTCCAACCATCAATGTGAAGCTTTCTCAGTAACTTACATCTCTCGACAACACTAGCTAATCCTAAATCCGAGCATTCAGGAGTTTTCACTATATGCAAAGTCTCTAGATTCGAACATTTAGATATAGCAGAGAGTCCAACATCAGTTACCTGAAGCCTCTCCAGATGAATCTCAGTTAAAGAACTATTCCCATCTCCGTTCATTTCAAGAACACTATCCCAATTACCTAAACAACGAAAGATTCTAAGTTTTTTCAACGTTCTTGTAGCAACTAAAGATTCAAAGACCTGACCATTAACAAGTTCCTTCAAACAAATCGATCTAAGCGAAGAAGACAAACTCAGCTTAATAGGTTCAGCTAATTCGTGAATTCCCCTAATCCTCTTCACAGATAACTCCTCAAGAACCTTACAATGCTCAAGCATCGCGTTTAATCCTTTAGCACCGAAATTACAAGAGCCACACGATAGCTTCCTCAAGTTTTTACAGTTTCTAGCGAACGAATCCATACCTAGATCCGTAATCTCGCGACAGCCACGAAGCTTGACTCGAGTCAGATTCGAGCAACGAACCGAGATCATAACCAAAGCTTCATCGCTCAAGCTAAAAGACCTCCGTTCACAACGAAGAGCGAGCTTCGTCACGGAATCGAACCGATCGAACATACAAGGCAAGAAAGGGAGGATCTCAGCTTTGGCGTCGAGTGATAACCGGTGACGATTCTGACCGTCGACGAATAACCACCGTTTACATACGAGAGAGCTTCGTTTCCGATCTCCGGCGCTGAGAAATTGAAAGATATGAGCGAGGCAATCGTCCGGCAGATCTGCCGTGAAATCGTAATCTCCATCCTCGAAACCAATCGATTCGCAGTCGAGAAACTCCGGTGGTGACCTGAGAAACAGAGAAGTATGATCGCGTACGCTTGGTTCCGCCGGAGACGACGGAGCTTGTCCCATTATTTTTTATTTTTTTAACTTTGTGTGGTTGAGTAGAGCTGTAGAGGGTAAGGTTTGCGTTTGAGTCGCGAGTCATACGAGTCACGACGACTCGTGAGATTTTATTTAATTTTCCTCTTTTCAAGTTTTTGTACGTGTGTCTCTGTCAACAACTCTCCTTTTGAGGCCCTCGCACGTTTGGCCCGTTGGGCCTTTGTGATCAACGACACAATTAGCTTATTGTTTATTCTAAGCCTGAATTTCAATTGAAGTTAGCTATTCCATTGTTTTGGTTGATTACTGTTGCGACTTGTTGCTTGATAGTCGTTACTACTCGGAAATGTACAACGACGTTTAACCGCGGTTGCTGATCGCAATTTTCAGAAACTCTATATATCTCTTTTGGTTATGTATTTATTGCGAAAACAGTAAAACACTTAAACACTGATTCTGATTTTGTAAGACGCAAAAGTTTTGTTATAGTTTCATCTGTAATAATATTCTTGTGGAAGTAGTTTAATATTACAAAAGATATAGCTTTAAGACTCTTTCATTATATGTACTAATGGGCCTTTTTGGCCCAATTATGATACAATTTGACAATTTGATACAAAACCATCTTTTATTTGCCTTTTTTTTTCCTACTAACTTTCTCTCTATCCTCTAGTTCCAAATTCCAATAGACAATAGTTTCGGTTTCGGTTTTTTGATGCAATACTACATTATTAAAAACTAGAAGAGCAAACGTGAATAATTTATTATGGGACTAAATTTCTTAAAATGGAGAAGAAAAGAGAAAATATGGTATTTATGGTAAGACCATTTGTGAAAAGTTTTTGGAAGTTGGGTGGGTTTTGCTGGAATACACTTTAGACTAGGTTGAGAACTTGAATCTCTCTCTCCACATCTCGCTTAGATTCTTGGGCCATCGAAAGTAAAATAAGGAAGGGATCAGGTTGATATAATACAGTAATATGCCTTTGAAAGATTTTTTTTAAATGACTACATCTCACGACTCACATTATATATACAAAACTCAACCCCCCAAAATAGATCAGGGCTTGAAGTTCCGTTTATTTTATTATAATTTTAGAATAAAATATCATTTATATGATTGTTTTTGAAAAAAAAATTTGGATAAAACCAATAAAATCATATGTTAAATATGATAGCTTGAAAAAAAACACATATTTTGTAAGTTTTATATTGTTAATTTTGTAATTTTATGTATGAGAAATGGTTATGTTTGTTGTTTGTTTTTATTTTAATTTTTGAACGTGTTTGGTGAAAGCTATTTAATATGACTTATGCTTACGTAAGATTTTATTTTCAACTGCACAATAAGATCTCAGAAATCACGATTAAGTGTGAAATTGCCAATATTTTATTCCTTTTTATGTCTAACAGTATATTTTTACAACTAACAGTAGGCCTGGGACTAAATATCCGGATCCGGCGGATATCCGGATCCGGATCCGGTATTCAATCCGAAAATCCGGATATCCGGTCGAACGGATTCGGATTCGGATATTGATTTTGGGTATCCGGCCGGATCCGGATACGGATTCGGATAGTGATAATTTTTGGGCCGGATATCCGGTATCCGTTATTAACCACATTTGCTATTGGGCTGGACTTTATTTTTGTATAAATCCAGATCTAACTGTTAGTTCTATTATTGGGCTTATGAATAAAAGCCTTATTCGATTGGGAAATAGGGTTTTTCACCTTTGGGGGAGATGAATATCATACCGCCGTTTCTTTTCTTCCTCTTTTTTTCTTCTTCTTCTTCTCTTATTGGCTTTGTTTTTTCTAGATCATGGATTCGAAGAATGAATTAAACAAATCACACAAATTCGCTCAACCCGACGACATCTCTAGTTTTCTTTAGCCGCCTCTCGTTGATGGTGTTTTTTCTATGATCCAATATGGTTTATATCGCTTCTGACGATGATTTCTAGATCAGAATCCACCGGAGATGTTAGAAGATAGAGTGTGAGAGGCGACGGAATTGAAGCGCGGAAGGCGGGGGGAAATGGTTCCGGCGGTTCTCGTTCTCATGGCTCGTTGTCACAGTGATGCTTCAAGAGAGGAGAAACAAGATCCATAAGATTTGGCGTTTAGGGTTTGTTCTGTGGAAAAAAATAACCGGATCCGGATAACCGGCGGATATCCGATTTTTTGACGGATATTCGAAATCCGGATATCCGAGGAAACGGAGACGGATCCGGATATCAAAACTGTGTATCCGGCGGATCCGGATCCGGATACGGATACCATCAAAAACCCCGGATATCCGGATCCGTCTCAGGGCTAACTAACAGTATATATTTTGTAACAATGAATACTAAAGATTTTATTTTGGAAATTGTATAAATCATTGGAATATTTTCTTAAAGAGAATTATTTGGGATATTCTTAAGTGTATTCATATACCCACGGATTGACCAATTAATCTATAAACTTTTTGTAATCAACCTATATTTAATCTATAACCTATTTTGTAACCATCTTATAAAAATTATATAGTCTACAAAAAAAAGTTGTGTACTTCGGTTTTATTATATAGGGCATCTATAAGACATGATTTTTTGAGATCTACAATTCTAGAGGAGATCAAATCAAGATTCTAAATAAAAGGTAAGATATATAATAGTTGTGTTTTCTTTACAAGTCTTTTTCTCTACTAGGAAATCAAGTTTTTTCTCTATCATAATGTAGTATTGGTATATGTATCTCATACATCCCCTTTATAATAAAACGGAAGTACACAATATTATTTTGGTAGACTTTATAATTTAAATAAATGGTTACAAATAGGTTATACATATATTGTAAATTAATCCATATAGTAATTATAACAAATAAAACCTTAATTGTAACATAAAAACTTAAATAGTTTATTTCAAATTGATAGTTCATGGATATTCCAAACTTTATTTTCGGAAGACCACATATATAGTTCCAAATATCTAGAATCACAATATTACCAATGTATTTTCTACATATTTTATTAATAAACCACATCAATAAAAAATTATTGAAGGGATAAAAATATACTCTTAATCATAAAAAAAGAATCAAATCTCGCTATTTAACAAGATTAATCGTGATCTTCGGAATCATATTCAGAAATTAAAATTTAAACCTTAATACTAGATTAGGACCGTATTAGAGCACGGGTTGAAATTCTTTTTATTTATATTATAATTTTAGAATAAAATATAATTTATATGATTGATTTTAAAAGTTTGTAAGATCCTAATCTAGCATTAATCGTGATCTTCAGAATTGTATTTTATTATAAAATTATAATATAAATAAAAGGATTCAACCCGTGCTCTAGCACGGTCCTAATCTAGTGTTTATGTTAAATTGTATATCTCTCTATATAAACAAATGTAACTTGTATAATTATACTTATGAGAGTTTAATAAAAAAATTTAATATCACATTTGTGTTATTTACTCTTAATAATAATAATGATATGTTCATTATTTTCATAATCTTGATTAATTTTCGTGATCGTTCGATTTTAATTTCAGTTGATTTCATCGATCTCTTAATAACTAAATCAGCATAATAAATTTTTTGTTCAATCTCTTAATGATTACTTCAACATAATACATTTTTTGTTTTTTTTTTCTCCATTTCGTTTGTGGACAATAGTTTGTATTACATTGATATGGTTATTTAGATTTTAATAATACTCATACGTTAAAAAAGAATATATGTTTTGAAACCAGTTTCTTATATTACAAGTATGTTTTTAATAACTATCGAGAGATACTTGGAAAAAAAAAACATAAAACATACAATGGAGAACAAATATTTTGAAATAGAGCATATGGTCGTTAGCTACTTAAAAGATAAACTAAAATTCTAATAATACATCATCAAACGAATATAAACTAGAATTTTAACTAATGTTTATTTATGAATGATTCAAACAACACAACTCAACATTTTGTTTAGATTTCTACATTAACTAAAATCCACTAACCAATAAAACCACTTCTAACATTATCAATTTAGCCAAGAAGTAATACTCAAAGAGAAAATTTCACATTTTTACCATACTCTAACAAATAATTTTAAAAGGAACTAAGAACTTAATGTTACATTCGTATCCATTAAAACTTGAAAATCAACCGAAATTGAAAAATGTATATAAAAAATTTCTCTTTTCTTTTTCAATGGCTTTTCTGTTTTCTTTTTATTATAAAATTTTTGTACTGTTTAGAGAAAACGAATGGCAGGCAGCTGTATGTAACTACTATTTCAAATTGAATTCTATTTTTCGTCGCTTTAGAAAATTGAAAACTCACCCATGCTTCAGGGTTCAGCTGTGCCTCTGTCGTGGAGTTACAATTTGATTATTATTATTTTTAATTGTTTATATAAATTTTTAAAATAAAGTCATGGCCCCATCAGACCATCACCAGCCTGTTTTTTTTTTTTTTTTTTTTTTTTTTTTTTTTTTTTTTTTTTTTTTACTTTTACCATTTAATTCTATTTTTTGAAAAGGTAAATAAATGTTTAATTTCTAGTTAAGTAGCAAAACACATGTTTCAGTTTTCTAAGATGTGTTTTGATGATATTCTTCTTTTTATCAAAACACTATATCGAATTGCAATACGTATGTATTTCGTTAACAGTATGAATATCATTACAAAAAAAAATACTGATATCTATTTGTATGTTATTTTTGTTGTCTCTTATCCTCCAACCGGAAAAATAATTATTTATAACACAAGAACAGTGATGAGTGCAATAAACGGAACTTTTCAGGGTTGACTCAAATAATTGTGTTGAGATTCAAATGAAATCTGACACACATAGTCATGTATTTATCTTAATACTATATGCATTATTATGAACTGGTGCCAGTAATTAGGTTGGTGGTAATGATGTTAGATTGTGTAATAATGAGAACGTACCAAAATGATGGAAATTTATGAATGTATCTAACGGATTTATTTGGATTGGAGCTAAGGTATATAATGTTACCTAACATTTTTATCATCATGCATTTCATGCTTACTATATCCAAATTGCAAAACATCAAAGTGTGGAAGCCTGGAAGGGTAAAATTATTATATTTAGTACTGTACTAGTATATATTTTTTATTTTATCAACTGTAAGAATTAAATTAAATAGACTGGAGACTGATCCACACAAAAATAAAAATAAAACATAGCATATATCCAAAATATTTTGGCTGATGTTAGGAATATTATATAGTGAACCATTTGCAAACTAAATTATTTTATATTTGAAACTTACGATAATTTTATTGCAAACCAAGTTTTTTTCTATATAAAAACGGTTTATAATTGGTATTCTTATGATTTAAAAAAAGAACTTTTTGTCATGTACACACTAAGTATTACTTACCGGTAAATAAAAAAAAATTGATTCAAATACATTTTTTATCTCATTCACCGTAATCATTCAAATGTTTGAGTAATATTACCAAATCAATAGTCTACCCAGATATTTTGACGTCATAAAGATTAAAAAAAAAAAACACCATTAAACCA
This sequence comes from Camelina hispida, assembly GCA_023657505.1. NCBI lineage: Eukaryota > Viridiplantae > Streptophyta > Magnoliopsida > Brassicales > Brassicaceae > Camelina > Camelina hispida. The sequence goes on along the minus strand of CP094632.1, from coordinate 24,448,371 downwards.
TTTTTAAAGAAATATGAACTTATTATTGTCAAATAGAAAAGAAAAAACAAGTATGAACTTATTATAGAGACTGTAAAATTGTTAGCCACTATAAATTTGATCAAACATCTTTATTTATTTTATGTCAACGATTAAACATCTTTATTTTTAATAACAAAATTGAAGAAATGTAAATATTTTTATTGTTATTTTCTTTACATATAAAATGCAAAATTGATTACATCATCTGAAAATTATTATTTCTCCATTTCTTTTAGTATAAACTTTGATGTATCTTTTACTTTATGTAAAGAAATTGCAAATTTCACGTGAGTGTTAATCAGTTTGCTAACACAATTGCAAATTGACATGATTGGTAAAGAAATTTATATACATAATTGGGTTACACAATCTTATATGCAAATTTCAATTTATTACGTTTTGTAAATACTTTATATATTAATAGAGAAGCACTCTCACGAAAAAGCTGAGATGTCGCACTCACAAAGCTCTTGTACCTTTTTTAATATATGTTATTATTCTCATTGTTATTTACATAAATACCACTAAAATATTATGAGCCAATGTTTTTTTCTATTAGTTTTTAAAAATGGTCCATTTAATCAACTGTTAAATCCGGAAAATGTATTTATTTATCCTTTTAATAACCCATTTACTTGTTAAAAGAAACTACATTTCACAAACAAGAAAAAATTATTCATTTATTTATCACTTTATCATTTTTCTCATTGCATTTTTAAACTTAAGATTAGTTTAAATTAATTCAATTAGTATAAAAATATTGGTTTATCTATTTAGTGGTATAGTGATATAGATAATAATGTGAAATATAAAATATGTGAATTTTAGAAAAACAAAAAGACATTAAAACTTTTACACCACCTTAAAATTCTTTTCTAAGTTCAAATATTTTACGGGTGAAACGTATTTTACAGAAAATAAACACAAATTTGAATAAACGAAAAAACTTTACTTACATATTTTGTTTTATACAAACAAATCTTAAATCTCAAATAATAATTATACTCATAATATTTGATTTAAATCAATTTATCCCGTACATGTAACGCTTGGTACCTAATATTCTAATATTTTATTTCCTTAACGCATATATCATAACATTCATTCAGCCGGCCCTAGCCACAAGCTAATGAAGCATGTGAAATACCTCTTGTCACCTCTAGATTACAACCCAACCCCCATACTTGGCTACTTGCAAAGATGCTTAGACATTTGTTTTTTGAGTATGAAATTAGGCTTTCTTTTGTCTTTGGCTTGTGGCCCTAAAAATGTCAGAGACGTTTCAGTATACATTGGATTAATAACTATAAAGTTTTGAAGTAAGACTACTGTATGAACAAGACTAAGCGTTACATGTTATGTTCTTTGAGCAGGTATGAACTAATGGTAGGTGTCACTCCATTCTCTAGTCTTTACATGTTATGAACAAGAAGACCAAAACGCATGGACCTTCTTAAGTATTAAAAAAACAAAGATGCACAAAACACTATAAGGTAATAGGAGCAAAGCTAGGCAATACATTTAACAGTAAATGGGTAACACCTAACATCAAAATAAGTTTTACTACTATTATAGTGTGTAGTGTACATACATTCATGTATTAATAAATAGTAAAAACAAAGGGGTTAGAGTAGGAAGAGGGATATCGAAAGTTAGCGTACGGCATTGGTCTCTGGCAGACAAGACGCCATTATTAATTATGACCCAGAAAAAACTTCTTCGATCAAAGCAAACAAACAACACAACACAACACTTACACACACATCCTCTTGTTAATCTAACCAAACTTCACTTTGGTTCTATTTTATTTTATTGTGTTATTTGTCATTAAACAAAAATACCCTCTCACACTTCTTTATCTTCCTAGCTTCTTGACCATTAAATAAAAAGGTTATCGTCCGGATTCTTGGACCATTATTATAAATAACTCTTGTCTCCTCTAGATTACACAACCCAACCCCATTTTTTCCCTTATCTCTAATTTTATATCCCTTTTATCCTCTTTATTTCAATATAAGATAACTAGTACCCAAAATTTTAGAGTAAAAGTTTACCATATATTTACAAATTTTTAATACAGTATAAGATGAACATAAACATAATTACAAAAAAATGAACAAAATAAATTTGTGATTACCTATTAGTAAAAACCTGAAAAATGGTATTACTCAAATGTTTAACTAGCAAATTTATCAGTAAATTTTTTTATAAAATTGTGTGATTGGTAAGAAGAATTTACATATTTTAGAAATATCGACAATTACACAAGCTATCAACCAATAAAGATTATAAAACAAATGGAATATTTCTTGTAAAGACGACGAAACAAACAACAATTTAAAAGCAATGATAAGGAATTTTTTTCTTTTTATTTTAAATTTATGAAATGTGGAAATGAGAAGTCGCTATTAAACTTTTGTACAAATCTCAGACTCTCCCGCTTGTTACCAATGGCCTTAGCTTCTTCCTCTCGTGATTTACTTTTCCCCATTCCCTTATTTATATTTGTCTTTTGCTTTTTTTCATTTCTCTATTTTTTTACCACACATTGCTTTCTTTCACAATCGATAAAGATCATAAAAAATTCAAAATATATATGTTGCTTTGTTAACCGCGTCTAGAGGGAGTAGGAAGTAGGAACTGAGTAAAAAACGTGACAACAGATTCATTCACTGTGCACTTTATAAATACTTTTACTATTATAAGAAAATTATAAATACATGTATAAAAAATTTACCGACTCAAACTATTATACATTATATCTTTCAGTTTACTATTCTGTTCAACATTTCTTTTCTTATACATTTTGTTTTGTAATACTAACTATAATGTTTGTTCGACAACTAGTAGTAACATAAATGGAGTCAATATATATACTATATGATATAAGTTGCATTTATGTATCCAGAACGCTAAAGTTTGGTACTACAACTTTTTTTTTAACTAGTACAACAAATACAACACATTTACGTTTTTAATCTGCTTTCTGGGTCCTCGTCAGTCTTAAGTTTTTAACTTTTTGGCATATAAAGCAGCGAGAATTAAAATTGATTTGCTCATCAAGATCAAGCTATTACTATTAAAATAAAAAAAAAAACTTTATAGGATACATAATTTAACTAGTTTAATACTAAAGCTCGAGCGTTTTTAACAGAACGAGGTCTTTTTAATTAACTTAAAATAATTAAAATATTGTTTTGATGTTTTGCTTTTTTTTCTTATGTTTATGTCAGCTCGTTGACCATATAAAGCTTCCCATTCGTCCACGTGGATTTTTCTCTGACATATGTGACCCCACGAGTGATTTTGTATGATTAATATATCAATTTGAATCCCCCTTTCCGTATATTTTAAAAAATCACGACAAAGGGTGAAATGGAAATAAATGTGTAAATTGAAATGAACTGGTTAACACATTATGATTCTCCAAAGGTTCTATAAATAGTATTAATTAGTTCAAACAATGTTATACTAGTATTATACGAAATCAAAGTACTAATGACAAAGAAGAAAATAAAAATAAAAAAAGCTTTGCTTGTAATCATCGATGCTCAAAACCGAAAGGTGACAAATTGCAATTAATGGTCAACGCATTTATCCAAAACTGAAAACTCCAACACCATTTCATGAGCGCGTGATCCTACGCTCTAACCGTGAGCATCTTTACTAGCATCGAACGAACAGGGAACAAAAGCGTGTTACCACACACACGATAAGCGCGTGGTTCAATACGTTTTCGTAATAATACGTAATTAACAAAAACATAAAAACAAAACATTGTAATTAACTCAATTTTTATATTGTAAGTTCATTAAATTAGAATTAATTTTTTTTTATATATTTTTCCATTTCTGTGAATAAAACAAAGAAGAAGTACGGTTTCATCAATTTTCTCGCGCGCCAAACATCCGAATAATAAAAGACAAAAACAAAAAGGAGAGAAAATAAAAAATAAATAAATTAAAAAATCTTTAATTAAAAAAAGAAAAGAAAAGAGGACAAGCGTGAAATAAAACCCTTCACTTTCTTTGGCATTTGTCTTCACTTCTTTTATCTCTCTCTCTCTTTCTCTCTCTCTCACAGTAAGAAGAGAGTCTCTCTAATGGCTGTAGAATGAACAAACGATTACAAAACAATCTCCTTCGTCTTGATGGCTTTAGAAGAAGAAGAAGAGAGTCAAAACGCACCGTATTGCGTTGTTCTCGATGGTCTCTTCTGTGAGGAAGAAGAGACTGAGTTTGGGGAAGAAGAACAACAAGTAGATTTGTGCTGCGACGAGGGTGTCAAAAAGTTTCCGTTTTTACAACTGGGTTTGTCTGATCACGATATGTTTTGGGATGACGATGAGTTGTCAAATCTTATTTCGAAAGAAGAAGAAGAGTTGTCCAAAAAAAAACCGAGTCTTTATTATTATGACGAAATCTTAGATGATGAGTTTCTTGTTCTGTGTCGTGAAAAGGCTCTTGATTGGATTTTCAAAGTGAAGTCTCATTATGGTTTCAATTCGTTGACGGCTCTTCTAGCTGTTAACTACTTCGATAGGTTTATTACTAGCAGGATGTTTCAGTCTGATAAGCCTTGGATGTCTCAGCTTACTGCTGTCGCTTGTTTGTCTTTAGCTGCTAAGGTTGAAGAGATCCGTGTTCCTTTACTCTTAGATTTTCAAGTAACTCTTCTTTCTTTCTTTCTTACTTTTTTCCCTCAGATTCACTTTTGTAAATTGCCGATTTTGAGACTTTGTGTTGCTCTTTTTTTTTTGTCTTAAGGTGGAAGAAGCAAGATATGTCTTTGAGGCTAAGACTATACAGAGAATGGAGCTTCTTGTTCTGTCTACTCTTGAGTGGAGGATGCATCCTGTTACTGCAATCTCGTACTTTGATCACATTATTCGACGATACAGCTTTCAATCTCATCAGCAATTCGATTTCTTGACTAGATGTGAATCTTTGTTGCTCTCCATTGTTCCTGGTAATGTTTTTAGACCTCTTTACTTGATTTCAGTTTGGATCTCTCTCTCTCTCTCTCTCTTGGGTACTAAATAAATTCTTGTTCTTGTTCTGTTTTTTTGGTCAGATTCGAGGTTTCTGAGTTATAGTCCTTCTGTGTTAGCCACTGCAATAATGGTCTCTGTCATTAGAGATTCCAAGATGTGTGACGAAGCTGTATACCAATCTCAGCTCATGACTCTACTCAAAGTTAATAAGGTTTGTGTGTTTTGTTACTCTTAAAGTAATTATCTTTGGAACTTTAAATGCTCAATGTGTGTAATTAGTGTAAGGATCAAGAACTGATTCAATCATCATTTTTTACTTTTAAAACAGGAGAAAGTAAATAAATGCTATGAGTTAGTGTTAGACCACAGTCCAAGCAAGAAAAGGATGATGAATTGGATACAACAACCGGCTAGTCCTATCGATGTATTCGATGCATCATTCAGCTCTGATAGCTCGAATGAGTCATGGGTTGTGTCTGCTTCTGCTTCAGTCTCGTCTTCCCCATCTCAAGAGCCTTTGCTCAAGAGGAGAAGAGTTCAGGAGCAGCAGATGAAGCTGTCTTCAATAAACAGAATGTTTCTCAATGTCCTTAGTAGTACTAGTCCTCGCTAATAATAATGTCTACAACTTTATCTTAAATCTGTCGATTTAGAAAAAACGTTGAAATCTGTTTCCATGTTTTACATATTATCCGGCTATGGTTAAATTCAGAAACATTATGTGTTTTTACTTGGCTCATGTTTCAAATGGTGTGTCTGTTTCGTTTATTTGATTATCGAAAAGTAGAGTCTCTACCTTGTTTCATCAAAAGATACAAGTCAAAGATTAGATCTTCAGATGCATCAGCAATACCATTACACTACTGGTACTGATCTAAAATTATGACATACATTATTGGTTTGTTACTTAGTACAGATATGAGGGATTTTGTCCTTTGAATTGAAGAAGACAACTATTGAGTTAGTTGGACGACCAATAGTGTTGGACAACTATGGAGTTTGTTAGCTCCTCCATCATTTTTATTTTCTATTCAACTTTTTTTAAGTATTTTTGTTTTTGTTCCTTTTTCTGGGAGGGTTTGATTTGAGAGGAAATGCGGAGAGACCAACACTTGGGTTGGTCCAAGTACTTGTGTTGTGTTCATTTTGTGTGGTGAAAAGGAAAGATATACACATAACAAACGTACACATATCACTTTATCTACTTCTTGCCATTGCTATGTCATGTCAAAACATTAAATAAATACCTTCCATGAAGAGTCTTGTTATCACACAGGACCAAATAGCATTGAAGAGATTCAAACTAAAATAAAATAAAATAGAAGCTTTTGGTTGCAGTAGAGTGAATGTACCAAACCAAACCACTCATAAAAACTTTTGTTCTGTGATCTCTCAGAGATCTTTTGTGTTTCTTGAAACTCTAAGACAATTTGTATATTAATACTTTAATTCAAGAAAGAAAGAAAAAAAAACACTAAAATTCTAAACTCCAATGACATAATAATAAAATTAATCTTTCCCCTAAGGCAAACATGAATTTAATATTCTATTGTTCCAAATCTAAAGGATTAATCACTGTCTTATGTTGAGCACCGGCCGTGGCACCTTCCACACACCAATATGAACCGACCTTGGAGGATGGTAAACATCTTAAACTTCAATGGTCTATCAATTGGTGGGACCTCGATTTATATCACATTCATTACAAAACCAAAGTTTTCGTCATCATTTCTGATTATGAGTTCATTGAAAATCCAACATTAATGTTTTCAATTCATTACTAGACAGCTAAGACCACTTATAAAATCAGAATCCTCTCATCTACAGTAGTAAAAGCTCAAAGTCTAAAAAAAAATTCGAAAATTCAAAATCACTGTTGACTTTTTATTATCCTAAACCTCTCAAATCAAGCATGTAATTGTAACTAGGCGTAATTAGAGATTCTTATAATGTTTGAAATAATAATAATAGCATCCAACATCTCAAAAGGATGAAAACCTTAGTTGACAAAAAAACACACACACACACACACACAAATTCATATTCACAAAGCACTTTCACAGCAAGATAAAATCAGTAATTGACTTGGGTTGTCAAAACGTTTTGGGCCGGGTGGTAACCAAATTAGCCCATTTAGTCTAAATCATATTCTATGCTGCTACTACTTTACTTAGGAGTTAGGATTATGACCGGTTTGATAATTGACCGGTTGAGAAGCACACGTGCATGTGTAGTATACACGTGTGGGTGTCTCAAATGAAAAAGCCCAATACGTGTAGTTGTACGGAATGTCTTTACTTGGCGAATAAGCGGCTAAATTAAAAATTTCAAAGCAGTCGTGTCAGAAAGTGAACAGCTTATGGGTACTTTTGTCTTTTCCATTAAGTAGCCTTTTTTCTTTTATTTTTTTAGTATACACCATGAATTTTATAATTTCTTTTGCTCCGAAAAATTTATCAAATTCGAACTATCTAGTAAGTAGTAACTATGGGAATATTATTATGAGAAAGTAACATAGATGAGACATTTTAGTCATGTTTCACTTGTACAATAGTAAAAACGTATGTAAAACAGGACTGATACGAAGTCTTGAATCTTGTGTATTTTTAAAAATGTTGAATGGTATAAAACTTGATAGTTTGTTTTTTCTTCTCTTTAATAGGCAAACTAATAATTTGTTGTTAGAATTACCATCAAGATTCAATAATCTCTTTCATTATTTGGTATGAATGTCGACTCGTGATAAAATTGGTAGGGAGAAGATAATTTGTTCACAAAATAGCCGAGGAAAATTAAAAACCAAGTATGAGATTTATTTAACAATGCAGTAGAGTGAAGCCAATCGCAATGTCCTTATTCCATTGGGATTTTGCTTTCTAACTTTTCAAATTCTTTCTACCGTGCGATATGTCAAACTATATAAGTATGTCACATCTAACTAAGTTTAAATATCGACAAAAGAAAAAAATGAATCGATTGTGAAACAATAACATCCTTTGGTTTTTATTGTTGTCAAGGCCTAGAGACTAGACACCCCATATTTAGCCTCACAATTTTGAGGTTAGTATCGCAGCTATGCTGCCAAACGCCAAAGGAGCTTACAAGTGAAAGAACCGCCGAACTAATATGACTATGACTCGCGGCAACTTTATTTATAGTACTGATATCTTAATGTAAAATTTATTTGTATATATCCGACAACGATACATCCATGTTATCTATGGGGCGAATGTTACTTACAATTTCGTTCGAATAATTTTAATCACAAGATGCCAAATATGTTTTTTTTTTCCGGCTGCATATGTGTGGACAACATATCTATTTACGCGTATATGATTGATATATTTATTTCTTGCGACAAGTTGATACGATAGGGGAATTTGGGTTTGTCTATCAACTCGAATGACACAATGAACTCGGTCTTTCACACCGACTAATCTACTACCATCCATATGTTAGTTAGTATTATCTTTTTGTTATTTTAAAGCCTATCGACGCCTTAAGTACATCAAACATTGATACTGTGTTAGGCAAACCCTACCAAAACAGATTAACAATTAAAAAAATTAGCAGAACAAACCCGACAATCGAAGTATGGATCGTAACAACAAACATTAGATTATACTGTATAGTTTATTGTATTAGGTCTCGCAATATAATTTATATAAATAGTCGCATCGTGCACCGTCTTGTTCCTTTTGACAACGACCTATTTACAATTTTTTTTTAAGACACACATTATTGGAATTATTATCATCCCACATCTCAGATATGTGTTCACCAAATGTTCACGTGCATCTCTCAAAATCTAGCTCAGTGTACATCAATTATTCCTAATTTAACCAATTTTTTAAATCTTTAAAATTACCAAAAAAATTTACAAAATCTTCGATGATTATAAAGCTAAATCAATAAAGTTATAAAGTTTGTAACTAATTTGACATAAAATACGGAAAAGGAAATGATAATTAAAAAATAAAATAGTTATGAAACGGTTCGAGGAAGGTTGGGAAGAAGGTGCAAATGACGTTTGAGTGCGTTACTACGTTAGAGAGAAGAGAAAGACAGTTTACACACAAAACAGTCCCCCAAAACTGACACGTGGCAGTTGGCTCAATGGATGACAGTTAGTTGTTTGTTGAAAGATTACAGCCTGGATTTTTGTCATACACATATTTATATATATTACTATAAAAAATGATTCTCTCAATTGGCCAAACACTCTTTTGTCGTTTTGTCCATGTCATCCAAACTCTTCAATTTTTTATTTTAAAAATTTTCCGACCACTTACTTTTAATCCTTTGTGGCCGTTTCTTTGTAACAAGTTTATGAAACAGAGAATATTATTTATGAAAATCGTATCTCTAATCATATAATGTAAGTTTCCTTTATTGTGTGACTTTGAATTTGGACTCATTTTAAAACGTACCACATCTAATTTTCAAATGGTCATTCAACAGAAACTGAACCTTTCTATAACTTTTTTTTTTTTTTTTTTTTTGGTTGTTGTTGTTAACCATGAAATCAACAAATGTTTTTTCGTGTTTTGTTATATCCCAAATTTGTAGCATTAGGCAGTTTGATACCCTTTTCAGTTAAGGATTAGAAAACACTAAACCAATTGAAAAGTTCTAGAAAAATTAATTTCATTTCTCAAAACAGTTACAAATCTTGTTTGGGTCAGTCAAAAAAAAAAAAAAAAACTGTACTCCAAAATTTAACATGACTAGTCCCTCCCCATTCCTCTCTTGGTGCAACATGTAACTACTTTAAAGTCCATAAAGCTTCATATTATAATAAAATAAAATTAAAATTCAAAATTAGACGTTTCATATTAGTTAAAATAATTAAAATTCAAAATTCGATGTTTTGCATTCTTGAAATAAATAAAGAAAAGAATTCAAAACTAGACGTTTCATATTCTTGGAAAAGAGAAATTCAAAACTAAACTATCACAATCTGAAAAAAAACTAAACAAATTTGAAAATAAGCGTTTCGTTTTCTCAAACGTAACAAGCGTGTTCTTTAGTTTGAACTTTGAACCCTTTTTAGTTTTATAAAATAACCAATATACAAAAAAACATTTTTCAAAACAGTTACAAATACTAGTTACAAATACTAGTTTTCAAAACATTTACAAACAGTTACAAATATATGTTAAAATTTTACTTAAACTGTGATCAAAATTTTTACCCTTCCAATAATTATTTCCAATTCAAAAAAGTTCAAATTAGATATGTTTGCATTCTCAAAAATATAAATAAATAAAAGGAAAGAAATTAGTACTAGTACATATCAGAAAAAGGTACAAATATTGGTATACAGGCTGGCTTTTGTCCAGTCAAAAAAGTCAGAAGTTTGCATAAAAAACTGTCTTTACCCAAACGGCCAAACCTAACCGTTATCTCTCCTCTTTATTCATCCCCTCAGATATTTTTTTTTTTTAAATTATTTTCAAAAAAATTCAAAACTCCTTTTTTTTTTTTTGTTCGCCTCAGATTGTGCGAATAATATCAGAGCTTTCCTTGTAGGTTTCCGTGATTTTGTCGCCTTTAACTTCCCATCCTACCCCACTCGCTTCTCACGCGCGTTTACCACACTTCCTCTTTCAAACTAACTACTGTATATCATACGCTCCATCATAAAAAAAAAAACAGACGCAGCCCACAGATGATGACACGTGTTAACCTACAGCTGTATCCCAAAAACTTTCAAAACCGCTTGCGTGGAAGAAGCGGTGCCCTTAAGGCCATGACTTTCTCCACCGTCTCAACCGGTTTCCGGTTCAATTATCCTCTCTCTCTGTTATAAATATCTTTTTCCTCCTCTCTTCAGTTTCCTCTCATCTTCTTCTTCTTCAGCCAAAAACAAAACCGAAACAAAACAAAAAATAATTATAAAAAATATCTGTTTTTTTTTTTCTTCTCAAAAATGGCGGATCGAGTAAAAGGTCCGTGGAGTCAAGAAGAAGATGAGCAGCTACGAAGGATGGTGGAGAAATACGGACCGAGGAACTGGTCTGCGATTAGCAAATCGATTCCAGGTCGATCTGGTAAATCCTGTAGGTTACGGTGGTGTAATCAGTTATCTCCGGAGGTTGAGCACCGTCCTTTCTCTCCTGAGGAAGACGAGACTATCGTAACCGCTCGTGCTAAGTTTGGTAACAAATGGGCGACCATTGCTCGTCTTCTCAACGGTCGTACGGATAACGCCGTTAAAAACCATTGGAACTCGACGCTTAAGAGGAAATGCGGCGGTGGCGGCGGCGGTGTGGGGGCGGCGATGACGACGGTTACGGTGGAGGATGACGATGAGGAGGATTTAGATCGGCCGACGAAGAGGAGATCTGTGAGCTTTGATTCTGCTTTTGCTCCGGTTGATACTGGGTTGTACATGAGCCCTGAGAGTCCTGTCGGAATTGATGTGAGTGATTCGAGCACGATTCCGTCTCCGTCGTCTCCGGCGGCTCAGCTTTTTAAACCAATGCCGATTTGCGGCGGGTTCTCGGTTGTTCCGCAGGCGTTGTTACCGGTTGAGATGTCTTCGACATCGGATGATCCGCCGACTTCGTTGAGTTTGTCACTGCCTGGAGCTGACAACACGAGTTCGAGCCACAACAACAACAATAGCAACAACAGTGCGTTGATGTTTCCGAGATTTGAGAGTCAGATGAAGATCAATGTAGAGGACAGAGGAAGAGAGGGACGTAGAGGTGAGTTTATGACGGTGGTGCAGGATATGATTAAAGCTGAAGTGAGGAGTTACATGGCGGAGATGCAGAGAACAAGTGGAAGTGGTGGTGGATTCGTCGGAGGAGTAGGTTTCAGGGACTGTGGCATAATAACACCTAAGGTTGAGTAGTTTTGTTTTGGTTTAGGAGAAGGAAGGAACTCGTATCGATTTGGGATTTCCAAAAAGAGTATTCTTTTTTTTTGGGTTTATGGTTAAATTAAAAAAAAATGGAAAAAAAAATGTACAGAGGAATTAAAATTTCTATGGAATAATCTTAAATCTCAAATTGTTTTCATTTACTGATTAGTGATGATATGGAACAAAAACGGACATATGAAAACAAGTTATTTACATCAAATTAGTGAGACATTCTTGTCACATAACACTCCCACCTAGATAGAGTTTTTGTTAGGCTTGAAACGTACCACATCTAATTTTCAAATGGTCATTCAACAAAAACTGAACCTTAATTCTATAACTTTTTTTTGTTAGACATGAAATCAACAAATGTTTTTCGGGTTTTATTATATCCCAAATTTGTAGCGTTAGGCAGTTTTACACCTTTTTCAGTTAAGGATAAAAAAACACTAAACAAGTTTAGTATTTACATCAAATTAGTGAGACATTCTTGTCACATTACACTGTGACCTAGATAGATTAGAGTTAGTCAACAAAAAGTAGGATTACTAGAAATATTCTACATGTACATTAGTCTCTACTGTTTATGTAAATCCTTGTATAGTGGCTATATAGTAATGGTGATTATTAGTGAGTGAGACCTTGTAACATGTTGCATGTACATTGTCAAAATCAAAAGTACAGAAGAATTTCTATAGGTACTTAGGTAGGTTGTTAGATAACTTCATTGGTCTTCATTTTATAGAAAATCAATTTTTTTCTTTATAATTCTACAAAATCCTGTCAAGTTTCAACAATATATACATTTCTCTAAAAATAAACTCCTTACAACATGATAAAGTTTTGAAGATTTTGATTTTTTTTTTCACAAATAAGAATATATTGATTAAACATGATCATTACAAAGTGAGATGCTTAGCTATGGTGGCTTCAAAACAGAGTCAGTGTAATATTGAGAATTTATACATCCATACTTAGCTAAGACATGTGTCACCCTATTACATTCTCTCCTGATGAAACTAAAAGAAATTTGTTGTATCTTTGAAGACCAAGCTTTGATGTCGTGTATAAGATTTGTTAAAGAGGCATCCATATCACCCTTTACAATTTTAATTAAAGTTTCACAGTCTCCTTCAAAAACAATTGCTTGATAACCTCGAATCCATGCTTGATGTATTGCTACAAGCAATCCTTTTGTTTCTGCCTCTAGTGGGTATTGGACTTGATGCAATTCTAGTTGCGCCCCAAACTATAGCTTCACCTTGATGATTCCTAAATATCCAACCTCCCGTTGCCTGATGTGCCTGATAGTCATAACTTGCATCAAAGTTACATTTGAGAGACGTTTGAGTTGGTGGTAACCAAGTTGAAGTGTCTCGCTGTGATGTAGACCGGAAGGACGATGTATTCTTTAAGATGTTTATCCATTCTTTGGTGTCCGATTTAGACATTAAAACTGTTTTCGTCGCACTTTCACAAAAATTATTAAAAACTTGACTGTTTCTTGCTTTCCAAATACGCCATATCAGAACAAAAGGCAATAGAGAATCATATATATTGGTAGTTTGGGATTGAAATGATAACAATTGGCCAATGATATCCTTTACGTTTGGAGGAAGCTGGGAGGTGTTTAAAGAAGCAGTACCAGAAAGTCTCCATGACACAATGGCAAAAGGACAGGAGAATAGGGCATGATGGATTGATTCCTCTGTTTGACGACACGGTGAACATAAAGGATCAATGTTCATACCTCTTGTTCGTAATCGAGTAGTGACTGGTATAGCTTGGGATAGAATACGCCACAAAAAGTGTTTAATCTTTGGTTGTAACCTTAGTTTCCAGATTTTGTTTTTTAGTTCCACTGAACCATGAGGAATATTCAGTACATCTCCTGGATCAAAGGGATAGTGTGTGATGAACCAGTATCCAGATTTAACAGTGTAATCCCCTGAGCGAGTGTAGTTCCAAATGAGTTTATCTGGATATTCATCTTGTGATAAATGAATATTATTTATCAATAGAACGGGTGATATCCGGACATGGGACAATCAAAGGAGTTTTTGATTGTCCCATGTCCGGATATCACCCATTTTATTGATGAAATGATCAAGTGTTGTCGAAGATTGTAATGGGGAGGTTTTACCTAATCTTGGTGGATGAGCTTCAATGAAACTATCTTCCCCAATACGAACAGTCTTACCATCCCCCACAATATATCAAAAAAGTATACCGTGGATAGCTTGGAAGAAATTACAGTGTTCGAAAAGAGAAGGGGGCTTAGGCTTTAAGGATCTTGCAAAATTCAATGATGCCCTCTTAACAAAACAAGCATGGAGGTTAATACAATACCCAAATTCTCCATTTGTGAGAGTGATGAAAAACAGATACTATCATGATGAGTCTATTCTTAATGCTAAACAAAGAAAGAAACAATCTTATGGGTGGCCATCTATTTTAATAGGTCTAGATCTTATTAAAAAAGAAGATTTTGATTTTTATGCAGTAAATAAAACAACTGTACGGGTGATGTACTGATCTTAAAATAAAATAAAAAAAGTGCGTTATACTAATAAAACACAAAAAACTACGTCGTATTCGTTTCTGGGTTTTGTCTCAAAGCAAAAGCGGCTTTGGTTCTCCGTAGATCTAAAGTTACTACGTTCGTCTCGCCTCTTCCCTCACTCAGCTTCTTTTTATTCCTTCCCCCTCCCAAATTTCTCCGGCGGTACGGGGCGATCAAATGGCGCTGTCGTCTATCGCAGCGACGGTCTCAATCCTAATCTATCTCTCTCTCCCTTATTCAATCACGGCTGTTGAAAACAACCTCCACCCCGCTGGATCACGGCGTCCAATGGTGTTCCCATTGTTTCTCTCCGAATCAAATTCATCATCTTCTTCGAGATCTTTATCAATTACTCATCGGAGACTCAACAAAGCCGACTCAAAATCACTGCCTCACTCTCGTATGAGACTCTACGACGATCTTCTTCGTAACGGGTTAGTAAATTAATTTCCCTTCCTTCGTCCCGATCTGAGTCCGTGTAGCTTCTATTGATGGTTTCTTTTGGTATAGGTATTACACGACGCGGCTTTGGATTGGTACACCTCCACAGATGTTTGCTCTTATTGTTGATTCTGGGAGTACTGTTACTTATGTTCCTTGTTCTGATTGTGAACAATGTGGCAAACATCAGGTAATTTTCTTCAACTTCTTCAAACCAACAACGTAAAGTTCAAGCCTTGTGTAAAAAGTTCATATTTTGATTATGCCCATTGATTCAGGACCCCAAGTTTCAGCCAGAATTGTCAACTACTTATCAACCTGTTAAGTGTAACATGGATTGTAACTGTGACGATGATAAGGAACAATGTGTCTACGAAAGAGAGTATGCTGAACACAGTAGTAGTAAAGGTGTGCTTGGTGAAGATCTCATTTCGTTTGGCAATGAAAGCCAGCTGACACCTCAACGAGCTGTTTTCGGTTGTGAAACTGTCGAAACCGGTGATCTTTATAGTCAACGCGCTGATGGCATTATCGGATTAGGCCAAGGTGATCTTAGTCTTGTGGATCAGTTAGTGGACAAAGGTTTGATTAGCAACTCTTTTGGTTTGTGTTATGGAGGGATGGATATTGGTGGAGGTTCGATGATTCTTGGAGGTTTTGAGTATCCGTCTGATATGATATTCACTGACTCGGACCCTGATCGTAGGTATGTTCTGTTTTTTCCCAAGGGACTGCTTTTGTCTGGTTGACGGAATGGGGATCTTTTTGTATTAAAATCCTAACGGGATACGTTTAATACCTTTCACACATTTACTCTAGTTTCGGGATGGCGACAGTCCATATTACAATATAGATTTGACGGGGATACGTGTTGCTGGGAAGCAGTTGTTGCTCAACTCTAGAGTCTTTGATGGAGAACATGGCGCTGTGTTAGACAGTGGTACAACTTATGCTTATCTCCCGGATGCAGCATTTGAAGCATTTGAGGAAGCTGTAAGACTTTTTCAAATTATAGTGATACCTCATAACTGTTCTGTGTGCCTTTTCTTACATTGGGATTTTATCTTATTGTATTGAAGGTAATGAGAGAAGTATCCACATTAAAGCAGATTGATGGTCCTGATCCAAATTTTAAGGATACTTGCTTCCATGTTGCTGCAAGGTATTATATTTTGCAAAACTTTGTGATCTATATTATAACTTTTCAATCAAGGGAAGTGACTGACTGTTAGATTGGTTCATGCTCAAGTAATGATGTCTCTGAACTTCCGAAGATATTCCCATCAGTCGAGATGGTCTTTAAGAGTGGGCAGTCGTGGCTGTTGTCCCCTGAGAATTACATGTTCCGAGTAAGTAATTTATCCCTTAAATCTCTTAAGAAGTTCCACTTTCTCTCTATAGCTAGCGTTATAATAGGTTTCTGCAGTAGTATATATTAGTCTCTATGTGTCTGGTTTTCGTTTAGCCACTAATCAGTAGCTGAAGTTGCTGATGTGATTACTTTTTGTTCAACAAAGCATGCCAAGGTGCATGGCGCATATTGTCTCGGTGTATTCCCAAATGGAAAAGATCATACAACTCTTCTAGGAGGTAAATAGATATCAATACTCTGTTCTTATTTTGGCTACTTTGATTTTTTTGAAGAAGAACTTTTCATTTTATTGGTTACATATATAATCTTATATTATCAGGAATTGTTGTCCGCAATACACTTGTTGTGTATGATCGTGAGAATTCTAAGGTTGGATTCTGGAGAACAAATTGTTCAGAGTTATCCGATAGGCTTCACATCGATGGTGCAACACCACCTGCCACTTTGCCTTCGAATGATTCAAATCCATCCCAAAATTCATCAAGCAATCTCTCAGGTTAGCACGACAGCAGTAGATTTTATCTAAACTCTTTCGTCTTGGAAGTTACCAACTGAAAAGAAACTAATTCTGTGTCTGATGTTTGTGGTACTTGATTCCTCAGGTTTGAGTCAAATTGGTCAAATAAACCTTGATATTCAACTAACAGTCAATTCATCCTATTTGAAACCTCGAATTGAAGAGCTCTCCAAGTCATTCTCCAAAGAGCTCGATCTCAAATCTTCACAGGTGAGCGAAACTGATAAAACATACGATAACTTGTAACTATGAAGATTTGATTTTGCTAATACTGAGTAAGACTGATGTGAAAATGTCTCTATCTCAGGTCATTTTATCGAATCTCACCTCCATAGGAAACAGCACTCTCATCAGAATGGTTGTCGTCCCTCCTGAACCTTCTACGTGGTTCTCAAATGTCACAGCAACGGTATATGCTTTTACAATAAACTTCTCCTGATTCTCCTTGCATTACCTACTTAGACTTTTTCCATTATGCTTTCTCGTAGAGTATAGTTTCTCTGTTTACCAATCATCAAATCAAGCTTCCTGAACTCTTTGGGAACTATCAGCTGGTTAATTACAAACTCGAGCCTCCAAGAAAACGGTACGCGCCAAATTTTCATTCTTAACCGTAGTAAAAAGACTATATCACTCGTTGTCTCAATAAAAAGAAAAGTCTTTTCCTTTTGTATTTAGGACGAACAACAGCATTGTCGTGATCGTGATTGGGATCATCGCTGTAATTATGGGGTTATCAGCTTATGGAGCTTGGTTGATATGGAAACGGAAGCAAACATCAATACCTTACAAACCTGTGGATGAAGTCAATCAAGTCATAGTCGCTGAGCAGGAACTGCAACCTATACAAAGAAACAGTTTTTAATTTTATTCTCTCATAATCATACAAAAGCTGTTTGGTCTTGTTCAGAAAAAAAGAAAAAACAGTATCCCAACTGTCTTAATGATCTTTATTGTTTAGTAAATAATGCCAACTTTTTCGTTTTAATTTATGAAAGTTCTCGTTTTATTTAATTAATTTGTTTTGGCTTTTTTCTCTCTTAGATACTCTCACATATGTAAAAGATTAACTTTATATTTGATTCTTTCAGATTTAAATATTTGAATAGAAACAAAGAACTTGTCTCTTCTGTTTTAATGCTCGGCGTAAAACTAGGTGAATCGTTTATTTTGTATTAATTTCCTAGATACTAAAAATGGATACAAAACTTGTGGAATGGGTCAAATTCAAACCAAGAGAAAAAAGGGAAACATTTAGTAAATTTTTGAACTTTTAGGCAGAAGTGAATTAATTGCTCACTACTGTCAAAAACTGTATCGAGAAAGTAATCCCAAATAAAATAAAAAACAGAAAGATAGTCTAAGAATATGGGAAAAAAGAAGAAGACCAAAAGGAAAAGATATAAACAAATAAAGGAAAAAAGAATATTTACAAATATCAGTTTACAAAAATTAAGAAAAAAAAAAAGACAAATAAAATCAACATTTAAAAATAACAGATTTTTACTTATGAATATATAAAAATCAAAATCAAAATTTACAACAGCCTTTGCCAAAGTAAATTTGGGATTAAAAACCACAAAATTATCTTTTCGGATTCAGTAATCGGTGGTCTCTCTCTCGGAGAAGTAGTTGGTGAGTATCTCTCTCTCTCTATCATCTCTCTTCTCTGTTTCTTCTTCTCTCTCTCTCTATCTCAAAGGGTTTAGGGTTTAAGACTCTCCAAGAAATTTGGATTTTTTCTAACAGATTCTGATCACCAAATCTATTCCGGGTTTGTGTGATTATCTTCTAAGATCATCGAATCACTTAATTTTCGCGAAAAAGTTTCTTGCTTTTTCACCTTTTTCTCGGTTATAGGATTTGAACAAACTCTTTAGGCTTTGAGATCAGTAAGAAGAACCAATTTCACTGCTTTATCAGAATTAGATTTCATGAAAGTTCAAACCTTTTTGTTCTAATTTCATTGTTTTGTTTTGATTTTGACTGTAGAAGAAGAAAAGTTGAAAGCTTTTTTTTGAAGGGAGGGGGCTTAATGGCGCTTAAACCGAAGCCAAGATCTGAAATCGATGTCTCAGATTGTTCTGGGAAACAACAGTCTGATGATGGTAATGGAGTTAGGTGTGAAGAGGAGGACGAGGAAGTTGAAATCATGGAGTGTTTTAATCTGATTGATGATGTGTTTCCAGAAGAAGAAGGAGAAGAAGAGGGTTTGTGTGAAGTGTCTTCCTCTTCTTCGAGTTCTTTTGGTGATTCATTGTGTGATCGTGATGCTGATGATTTTGGTTTTGGTGATGGAGATGAAGCTCAGTCTATGTTGAGCAAAGATTACCCATTGCCTGATGGGACTGAGTTTATGGGTTTGACTAAGAAGAAGACTGATGAGCGGTGGAAGAGACTAACCAAGTCTTTGATGTGGAGATGCAAGTGGATAGAGCTTAAGGTTAAGGAGATTGAGTCTCAAGCTAGAGGGTATGAGAGAGAAGTTGAAGATTACTATTTGACTAAACAGTTTGATTTGGAGAAGTCCAAAATGGAAGGGCTTGATGGGAAATCGATTCCTTTTCGTGAACACACTGAAAAGAGGAATGTTTTTAAGAGAGGAAGAAGGAAACGAGTGGAAGAGACTACAGATGTTGCAGCTTATATGTCTAACCATAATCTTTTCTCTTATTCCGGTATATCGACATTGTAGCTTTTGTTTGCTTCGTTTAACTTTCTTTTTTCATCTCGAAAACAATGGTCTAACTTTGTGTTCTTTTAACTTTGTGATCAGAGAAGCGGGTGCCAGTGAATGTGAAATCGCAGTATCTTGATTCAGGTACGATATATGTCTTTCTCAAAATGAGGTGGTTGTTTGATGTTAAATGTTTGATCTTGGCAATGAATCTTGGATGTTCTGTTAGATATTGGTACAGGCCGCAAAGCTACGGGCAAGCAAGATGGAACTGAAGATGATCTTCTTTCTGAGTTAGATTGTTCTGATGATTTCTTAGCAAAGCTTCTGATTAAGATTGATGAGGCACAGGTCAAAGCAAGAAGTTTAAAGAAGCGTGTTGATCAGTTGATGTTGGATTCTCAGACTTCATTGATCCCTGAAACAATAGCTCCCTGTCATCCAGACTTTAGGATACAAAATGGCAAACAATATGCTCTTGTTGAAGATCCGTTGACTCGTAATCAGAGAGAGGCGAGTGTGCAATGTATACCTGCTGATCATACCGAACATCTATTGGTGCCTCAAGTTCCTCCCACTCAAATTGGTGGGCAATGTTTGACTAACAACTCTCCAATATCATCTAAAAGCTTACGATTTCATCCTATCCTTGAAGACGTAAGAATTGTTTCTTAATCATTTCCTATTATAATGTTTTGGTTGAAAGAGAGCTCAAATATTTGAATGGTTGTTGTGTAGCTTCTAATGGATGACAAAGAGATGAATGATGAGGAGTTGGAAGCGGACGAGGAGAAGCTTGATTATTTCAGGAAGCTGATCAATGAGATTACAGGCGTGGTATCATCAGAAGAATCAAATGCGGAAAAAGATCCTCAACCGGCTACCAAGAGGTGTAAAACTTCTCACTGAAGCTCTTTCTCTGTACAGGAGCTAGCCTTATCTTCTTGCTTGGTGAACCATGTCCATAAAGCTCTTAGAAGATAGTAATATCGTATATTTCGTTCATTCTTCTCTCTCTCTCTCTCTCTCTACTAACTCTTTGGATTTGGCTCTTTGAGAATTCTGAGACCAGAATAGGTTTCCGAGTTTGTGCACAGTTTATGTGACTTAGATCCGTATCATAGGCTATCTATCTATCTTTCTTGTTCGATATGAGTCGTAGACCCTTAATTATTCTAAAATTCAAATCTTCTTGAGCTTTCCTTGTTGAGTATTCATGTGCACAAGAATCCAAAACCCGTAAGCACGCCGATTAAACATCCTGTGATTAAACTAAACAAACATAACACTAGATAGACTCTGGTTTGGTTTCTTTAATAATCTTGAGAAACTTTATCCGACACATACACATGTCAAGTCGAGAACTTAGTCTGAACTCTGAAGTGTTTTTCCTAGAAAAGGCTCCTTCTTGATTTTCGAATCTTTGAAAAGAAATGATTAACATGAAAGATGAGTCAAGTTAGTGGTAGTTAATTTACCTGTAAAGACCAAACAATAGTGATGATTAAAGAGGCTTTTTAGGTAGCCGCATTTTCTTGAGACCCAAACAAACACTTGGAAGGACGACATAGCTTTTTCCTAAGGGACAGTTTCTTCACTTTCATTGGCTTACTTGTTGAGGGGACCGCAAATCCAATTTCACTTGCTCTCTTTTAAAATTCCATACTCAGTCTTGAATTTGTACGCAAGACATTAATCAATTATTCCCACAAGCGTAATGTCGTACTCGGGACTTGCATTCGATAAAAACATGCTAAAGCTTTCTCATTCTCTTATCTTGAAAAGTCTTAAATATCTAACCATCAATTTATGTTTGCTATCTAAAAACTCTATGATTCCATAATTCATACCATAAGCTTTCTCATTCTCTTATCTTGAAAAGTCTTAAATATCTAACCATCAATTTATGTTTGCTATCTAAAAACTCTATGATTCCAAACTCTATCGCTGGGCCGGTAATTCTATTTTAATGTTTATTTCCATGTCACTGAAGCTTGATTCATACCATAAGGTTCACTACATGGAAAAGTCTTTAGCTGTACATGAAACTATTCACTATATTTGGACATGATTGATAACATCATGATGTCCAAACCACCATGGATTTTGTCCATGGTTCCATTACCTATATCTAGAGATTGTGTGAATACCTAATTTGTGGGTAAAGAACACGAAACCTTGATGAATGATGTTGTATATCAGTATTCTGATTCATTACGTTATAACTTTAATTATATAATTAAGTCAATAATCTTGGAACTTGAAGTGGAAAGTTAAAGGGCTAAAGGCTAAAAAGAGGAGGAGCCGCCATAAACTTTCCACGCCGGCGAATATTTATGGAATTAAAATTTCTTTTGTGATTGCAATTAAAATATAATTAATCCAAAAGAGAAAAACTTATTTGGTCTTAAAGCATAAGTGATTAGTGTCTTCTTCTCTTTCAAGATTTATTAGTTGTTACCTTCTTGAAAAACCAAAAGGCAAGTCAAAGAAGAAGATGCTCAAATTCGATGAACCACAGTGCACAAACTCATCATGTTTCTTCTGCAGCATGAAAGAGACCAACCCTTTCCGTCGAAGATCCAAACTCGCCGCAATTTTCAAAGAGATTCCTCGTACGGAGTCAAAAGACCATGTCTTGGTCTTGAGTGGTCTGTGGAACATAGCCATGTCCGAACCTGACGATCCTGAGTTCCCATCACTAGGTTTGTTCGAGTGTATGTCAAAACTCATACATAAGTCAATCAAAAACAGTGCTTGGCTTCTCAAAGACCAGAACATATTCATTCCTTACTACGCAGCTCATATCATCGGATCATATGTTATGAACAAAGAAGATTTAGCTGCAAGAGCGGTTGATTCAAAGGCTTTTCTTGTTCCTGCTTTGTTGGAGCTTTTGAGAGGGAAGATCAGTTGGGTTGAGCAGCGAGCCGCGGCTCGAGCACTTGGTCACTTAGCTAGCCATGAGAAGAGCTTTGAAGTTGTTTCCTTGTTCGAAGAAGAAATAGTGAAGCTTTCGATGGAGATTGCTACTAGTTGTTTGAAGAATGTTTACATAAGCTTTCTTGGGGTTGAAGATAGCGAGAGATTGAAGTATCATAGCGACTTGTTGACGAGAGGGCTTGGTGGGTTAGAGACAGAGAATCAAAAGGCAGAGGAATGGGGGATTCAACTACAATGTTGGTCTTTATTTCTATTGAATAGTTTCGCATCGCGAGGTAAGTCTATTGACCGAATCTGCAAGGAAGGGTTCTTGAAGAAGGTGATTGAAATGTGGGGTGGTTTAGTAAACCGGAAGTCTCCAGGAGGAATTGGATTGATAAAGACTCTTTGTAAAACAGAGTTGGGGAGAAAGAGAGTTAGTGAGGTTAGGGAAGTGATTGAGAGACTTTGCGATCTTTCAAGATCGTCTGATGACTGGAAAGAAACTGCTTTAGATACCATTTTGTTGCTTCTTAAAGACTCAAACGTTAGGTATCGAGTTATTGATGTTTTAGGTCATTGTTTAGTGGATTTAGCAGAAGATAGAATCGTTGGAGAAAGAGTAGCGCAGATAGTTTTACAAGATTATCACAAGATTAAGTATAGTGGCTTGAAGATGAACAGCGAGGAGGCACATAGAAGTATTGAGAATCTATGGGAGATTAAAGTAGAGAGGAAGAAGAAAGAGAAGCTTATGAGTGACATAGAGCTTGAAGAAAGAAGAAAGATGGTGAAATCGTTGAAGAAACAAGGGAAGAAGAAGTTTCTGATGGGTTTTGTTAAAGAAGCGATGGAGATTTACACAGTGGGAATAGATTTGTGTCCGTTGGATATGATACGAGATAGAGTTGTGTTGTTTAGCAATAGAGCACAGTGTTACTTGTTGTTGAAGCAAGCTGAGTATGCTATTAGTGATGCTACTAGAGCTTTGTGTTTATCTGGTGTGGATGATCCTCACGGTAAGAGTTTATGGAGAAGATCTCAAGCGTACGATCTAAAAGGATCGGGGAGGGAAAGCCTAATGGATTGTTTAACGTTCGTAGATCAACGACACAAGCATTCCAATACGCAAAGGATACCATACTACGCTGCGCAGATGATAAGAAAGCAGATCCGTAGATTTAAAGATACCTATGTCTCATTGTAAAATGCTATATTCTAACCGGACAAGTAAAATTTTTAAATTTTAGGTGTTTTTGTTTGCTTTATTTAGTGCTTAAAATTGTATTTTGATTGTTAATTTTATGATTTATTTTTACATAAATAAATTTAATCAACTTAATTAGATATGTATGTTATTCTAATATTGTTACTGTTAACAAAATAGTGAAATAATGTTTCACTCTTGTAGGACCGAGTTAATAATACTTTTTTTTCTGATAAAATAAAATATTATTAATTCGGTGTTAATAATATTTAAAACAAAGAACTGAAGTAAACCAAATCATATAGTGTATATATAGATATATATAATGTTTGATAAATCAATCTCTCTGCTCATTCGTATTCAGAATCATTTTGGTTTATTTTGTAATATAATTTTGAACCGTTGCCTTATTTTTCTAGGCGATGTGAAACATTGCATACACACATTTTATATTCATTGATTGAGTGATATATGTTTGTTATTTTTTTTGTTTGAATCACACTATTATATGCAAAAAAACACAAATTTTATTAAATAAATACATTATTTTATTATTTAAATATAAAACCAAATAAAAGTGAAAGGAGAATCATATAGGTATATTTGAATTAAGTAGAGAGATTTATGGAAATTAGACAATATTTAGAATTTTTTTTTAAGGATCTTTCATGTAATGAAATATAATTAAAAGGGTAGATTGTCCAATGTACTTAAAAAATATTTAAGTTTAAAACATGAAAACAAAGTTGATTACTAATTAGTAATTACCAACTGCACCTAACAATACATAACAGTACAAAACACAATCATTCAACTGATTAAAAATAGACTGCAACGCTGTGTTGGTGTAGAATTGGAGATCATCTAGCAAAATTGAACCGTCTTCCTTTGTGTTATGTCACTGAAGTGTTCCGTGCTATTAGCTTTGATATATTAGTTTGTGTTAACAATGATTAATGATATTTGGTTTAGAGTACTACTACTACATTAATATTTCATCATGCAATCTTGTTGACTTGTTGTAGTGGTTAAAAAGTTAGGAAAATAAACTATAGATATAATGTATATATAATGTGGTCCTTAATTATTTAAAATTCTATGGCAGCCTACAGTTACCCTTTTGATAACATGAAGACTCTGGTCATCATCTTAAATGTTTTTCTAAAGCATCAATGTTTTAGTGATAGATTATTTTTAGCTATAACTCCATCAAAACATTACAATAGTTCTCAAAAACTTTGAAATAAGAAAAGAAGAAAAAAACAAATTGACAAAGTTTTGTGAAAGCAAGAATATAAAAATGTAAGCAAAAAGTAAGCAAAACATAAAGAAAACATAAATAAATTTTAAGCAAGTTTTTTTAAATAAAAGATTTGTATTCCCTATATATGGATGGATATGCATATATCAAAATCAATATGAAAATACAAAACCATATTTTAAAATCAGTTAGCACATCCGGTTTGGGCTACCACCAACCTTGGAATCTCTTTCTAATTAGTGTTTGGTTGACAAAAAAAAGCAAACTGTTAGCACAAAGCGACTAAACTAGGTTTACAAAACGACTAAACAAAAAATATCAACAATTAATTAATAACATAAATATATTATCTCTCTTTTACTTTGACCCTGAGAAAGGATAGCTTAGTTATTTGATTTTTCTTTGAACAAAAAAGAGTTATTTGATTATAAAAAAAAAATACAATATGTTTTGATTATCTCTCGAGAAGGGTTGTTTGTAGATATTTTGTCAATACAATGTACTCACACATTCATAGGATTAGGCCACCGTTATCAAATATAAAT
The DNA here is from genome assembly GCA_023657505.1 of Camelina hispida. Lineage (NCBI taxonomy): Eukaryota > Viridiplantae > Streptophyta > Magnoliopsida > Brassicales > Brassicaceae > Camelina > Camelina hispida. The sequence continues at coordinate 24,422,981 of CP094632.1, read as the reverse complement.
GTAGATTATAAACTTTTCACAGTTTTGGCAAAAGTGTCGTAGTTCTATACTTCTATAGATGTAACGTGTAGTCTTTAACTTGTAAACTACCTCGGGCACAACTGCTAGTATTCCAGGTTTACCAGAGAGAATCTCTACTCTTTAGGAGTTAACCACGCCGAGAACCCATTGATCGCATGGTAGTACTTGTACAGTACTTCCCGGAGGCTGAGATAGACTTCACCGACGACTCGTAGCATTTGGATTTCTCTACAGAGTTCATTGTCGTTATAGCAGTGTGAACGATGTAGCTTGACCGTTCACACTGGAATACATGGAGAAGAACGAGCAAAACTGAACGGAAGAGAACCATGGTTACCCAAATTTCTAGAATTTGAATACTCAGATTAAGAATATAAAAGCTCTTCTTTTATTAACTTTAGAAAAACTGACTCAAAAAACTAAAGCTTCTTAATCTCTATCTCTCAAATCCCTACAACTTATGCAGACCTTAACACCCCTTTTATATAAAACACCAAAACCAATTCGTAATAGGAATCACCTATTTGTGTACATTAACACATAAGTGGAGAACTGATGGGTACTTAAACTAAGTTTGCGGTTGGGTTTGGTACGAAGTCTCCATCCCATTTAAAAACAAACATTCAACAAGTATTAGTAATGAATGTTTTAAAGAATAGTAATAATTAACATATGTTTTGAGGATATATATAGTCCATATGTATAATTAGTGCAACTTGAGGTTAGATGATATTAATGATTTTATAATATATAGAATTAGTAACCAGTCATATTTATGTAGCGCTGATTTTTTCACCTGTAGAAAAAGCAAACACATAATTATTGGACTGTCCTGAGCAAAAACAAAAGTAAAACTGCTAATCTTACCACGTAGTATCGTTTACTATCATTGAAACTGACGGCCACATGCAAACTATCTTTGTAAAAATCATCTAGCGGTCCAAGATCCAAATGCTGCAGTGTTATATATTACGTATTTACGTTTCATTTTGTAATCAATGTTAGTATGCATGGTTGCAAAAAAAATGTTAGTATTTGTTGGATATGGGCTTTGCCTCATATGCCAACTCGGCCCAACAAAGACTCACTAGAGATAGCAGGAAATGGGCCAATTTCGGAGGACAATCTTGGAATTTCACACAGAAAACCCTAGAGTACCGTAATTCTACATTCGCTTATAAATAGCTCGAGACATCTATTGGAAAGAGGATCCGGACCCTCGGAAAAATACCCAGAGAGCAATATTTTGCGTCTAAAACTATGATCGTCTTTTGTGTAATTCTTTTCAGTTTCTGAGCTCGTCATTATTCTTGTTAGTTCTCCTGTGAACTGACGAGCTCAATCTTGACTCGTGTTAGTGACGACCTCACGTTTTTATCGTTAATAAAAGAACCAGATTCACTCTTTCCCAAAAAAATATTTTTTTACTTAGTGTTGTGCAATATCCGGTACAAACAATTGGCGCCCACCGTGGGGCGAGAGTGTAGCGCTTCTTTTGACGAATCAAGACCGACGGTCCTCACTTCCTCGAAGTTTCAAGACTCATGACGAACCCCAGCGAAGACCTAAAGAAGCAACGGAGCAGCGATGGGGGCGAACGAGAACACAAACTGTCCCCCCGCCGAGCTCCCTGCCGAGCACAACCGAAGGCTCCCTACCGAGCACAACCTCTACACCAGCGCCCGATACGCCATCAGAACCTCTTGGCTCTAGTTTTCACTGATGGTGCCGCCCTCCCAGCTCCCTTGCTTGCTGGACACAGAAACAACCTCGATGATCCATAACGAGACTATCATGGATATACTCGTTAGCCAGGATAGGCGAACAACCGAGCGACTTGACACACTCACTACAACATAAAAAGCTTACCATAATCAAATGAATTGACTCCAACAATAGAGGAACAAGCACCGACACACCATCGACTTTGGGAGCGCTCAGAGCGCCCATTTTACCTCCAGTAACAGCCATGGGTGATGTAATAGGCCTCTCGTTAGCCAAAGAAAGATCCATGAAACCACCACTTTTCACCAAACTCAAGAATGTCGTCAAAATCACGATCGTCGGTCAAACCCTCGATGGTGAAACCAAAATCCACACTCTTCCCCAATATCTATCGATACCATCGAAAGCATCACCGTGAGAAGTCCCGACCTCATGAGAGGTGTCCCTAAGCTTGCAACAACCAAACTCGACATCAACGCTCAGCTCCACATCCCCTCGATCGGTCTCAAAGCTAGCCGAATCCAGATCGGCAGATTCTTGGTCGCTCCACCCGGTAGAAAACGAGCCGACCCCCGGAGCACTACATGGCCGACCACCAACCTCATCTCCGTCTTGTCGACCTCTCTCGTTTGCGGTCTCTCTCATCTCTCGTTTGCCGACCCCCGCTGCAGAGTTCTCTCCGCCCTCGTCGCCCTATGCCGACCTCGGATTTGTTTCTTATGGAGACCAGGAGGTGAGATAGGCAAAGGGATGGTGAGGTTGAGAGTGAAAGCATGAAGCGAGGAGTGGCGGCTAGATTTTGTTCTTTGGAGACTTAAAAAAAAAAGAGAAGCACAAACACAAAAGTAAAGGGAATAAAGAGAGGGGTCGAACCTCTCACCTCTCTCGCTCATATCTCCCAATATACCTCCAATATACTTGAATAGCTAACCTCGCCACCTCCAATTATGAGCCGACCTCGGAATTCACCCCAACGGTTAGAGAAGTGCCGACTTGGATTGGAGATATGCCGCCCACACAGGGACGACCTCTAGGGCACCGCACAACGTCCCGCCAACCTCCATTGGTCGATCCCCTCACCCATAGTGCCGATTTCGCCAACTCTGATGCACAAACACTGACCCTCACCATCGACGAGGCTCTTATGCTCAACGACGCTTTCGCGCTTAACGCCCTAACATTTGAAGCCCTCGCGTTTGCGCTCGCCTACCTCACGCTTGCCGCAGTCAAGCTTGCAAACTTCTTGCTCTTGCACTGGCCACCCTCATGCTCGTTGCTCACTCTCGCTCTCGCGCTCAATACCCTCACGCTCGTTGCGCTCACGTTCGACGCTCTTGCGCTTTACTTCCATCTCATTTGCCACTCTCATTCATGGTAGCGACCCCTACTCTTGTTTCAGCGGAGAGCTACTCTTATTCTCGGTGGAGACCTCTACTCTCGATGGCGACATCCTATCTTCTACCTGGTGCCGACCTGCATTCTTAAGTTTGGTGCCGATCTCCACTCTCCAGCTTGGCGCTGATCTCACAACCTTCTCCCGCGCTCTCACAAGTGCCATCCTCAAGTTAACGATCAAATCTCTCCTTGTCGATCCCATGAGAAGACGTGGGACGCAAGCGCACAACATGAACACCAATCTCATCTCGTCGATCTGACAATTTCCATCTAGCGCACAATTACCGATCTTCGTTCGCTGATCTCTCCTCTCACTCGCAAGATCAACATTTTCTTGCTGATCTCCTTCCTTGCTTGCAAGACCGACCTCGAGATCACTCTCGATTTCGTAACCGAAATTCAACTCGCTGATATCCTTTCTCACACGTAGTTACGACCTCGGAATCATTCTCGATCGCGTGAGATCTGAACTCAATTTTCCGACCTTTTTCGCCGATGTCATCCGCCGACCTCATCTGCCGACCTCAAACTCACTCTCTCTCGCTTGCCGACCTCAATCTCACTCTCGGTGGCGACCTCAAACTTACTCGCCGACCTCAATCTCAATCTCGCCGACCTCAATCTCACTCTCGGTGGCGAACTCAAAATCTCTCTCGGCGACCTCAATCTCAATCTCGCCAACCTCGATCTCAATCTCGCCGACCTCAATATCGTCGACCTTAATCTCGCCGACCTCAATCTCGCTTACCTCAATCTCCGCCTGCCGGTCTGGCTCATTTTCTCTGACCCTTAGTTACTAACTATGTCCGGCAACTCCGTCCTCAACCATTGCAGATCCATTATCAAGCACTACACTCTGTAAAAACATGCTCATGGCGCATAACATCTAGATGAGGTCCACGCTCAACGCCCCACGCGCCAGGCGCCACGCTCCGGAAAGACGTGCTCAAGACACACAACATTCATACAAGCTTCGCGCTCCAGAACAACACACTCAACGCATACAACATCAGAACGAGCTCCAAGCTCAACAGAAACTATCGCTTTAACCATCTCTGCACAAAGTTAGATCTTCTTGTAGTCTGGAACGCTTAACGCCGAGCAAGCATATGTTAAGACTCAAAGTACGCCCGCCGATCACAGAAATACCTCGCTCGCCGGACTAAGGGAGGGACTATTGTTGGATATGGGTTTTGCCCCATATGCCAACTCGGCCCAACAAAGACTCACCAGAGATAGCAGGAAATGGGCCAACCTCGGAGGACAATCTCGGGATTTCACGCAGAAAACCCTAGAGTACCCTAACTCTACATTCGCTTATAAATAGCTCGAGACATCTATTGGAAAGAGGATCCGGACCCTCGGGAAAATACAAAGAGAGCAATATTTTGCGTCTAAAACTATGATCGTCTTTTGTGTAATTTTTTTCAGTTTCCGAGCTCGTCATTATTCACTTGTTAGTTCTCCTGTGAACTGACGAGCTCAATCTTGACTCGTGTTAGTGACGACCTCACGCTTTTATCGTTAATAAAAGAACCAGATTCACTCTTTCCCCAAAAAATATTTATTTATTTAGTGTTTTGCAATCCCCGGTACAAACAGTATTGTATTAGATACTATACTATAAGTCCATGAATGTTTTTGGAAGATTTCAAATTACTTACTGGTCGTGAAAAGTAGAAGAATCCTTAGTGTTAATTGCAAATTTTAACACTAATCCCTTCGGGGACATCCGATGAAACATTAATGGCTTGCATTTCAGTACACGTCAAAACAGATTTTCTCAGCTCATACAATGCTTTGTTGAGTTTATAGAGCTTTTTCCCTTCACCTTTCTTCTCAAATCCTTCTGGCTGCCGCGTTGCCACGTCACGTCAAAATAGCTTGTTTAAATTCAAATTTGTATCATAGGCTATATCGATCTTTAATGATAAGTAGGCTTGACTAAAAGCGTATATTCTCTCAGACACGATTATCGAGGAGGCCTTTCCAACCAATCCTTCCGGCGCCGGTGAGACTCCTGCTCGCCGGCGTCGGAATTCATCTGTTTCCTTAACTGCTCAATTACTTTTTGCTCTTTTTAGTAGATCTCTTTTCAAGCTTTTTCCCCGTTTTTTCCTTTTGTTTAACCCTACCCCAACCCTAATAAAATTTCCCCCAGATCTAAACCAAAACCGCAGTATGCTCCCGCCGACCCCCACTCCACCGGAGAGATTCTCTTCGCTCATCTCGGGAAACCTTTATTCTCATCCCTCACCATGGCAGATTATTGTGAAGATAGGATTCTCCCCAGTGGACTTATCTTCCGTCGTCGATTCAAATCGAGGCCACCGACTGCTTCCGCCGAACTTCCTTTCACCGGAGATGTTTTCTGCTTCGAGAACGCCTCTGCTATTTTCGGACAGCCGCTGCAACCAGATCTCATCACGGCAATCGGTTTTGATACTAGGATTCTCCCCAGTGGACTTAGTAACCAACGATGACTCCTGCCATGGCCAGTATTTGAACCCGCTGTACTCCCACTCATCGGAGACTCCTTCTGCATCGCAGATCCCTCCGTCAGTCTCGGGTGGCCGACTTTCAGACCCTCCTGTGCGGCGCCTTCTTGGAAACCTAGGGTTTCCCTTAGTGGACCTAGGCCTCAAGACAAGCCCATTAGCACAAAAACAAATCAAATCCATCTATTTTTCTCAGGTTGGTCATTCTAGTAAGCCCAGACCCTCTCTTTCATCGCTCATGGATCACCACTGTCAAGTTCTGCCTCGTTTCCCTTTGCTCCTTGGTCGAAGACTCCATTGGAGAAAGGTAATGACAGTATTGCTTTGGTTATTCACTCCTCTTGCACGGAACCTGGCTTTAGCTTCTAGGGTATTGAGATTTGGGTATAAAAGTATACGGTTATATGACCCTCGCTCTGTAAACTGCGCTAGTAAATTTGGTACCCTTGATCTAGAACATATTTTGTTCATTGACGGATACCAACAAAGCTGGCTTCTTGATGACTCCAAGCATCGCCCCCCAACCATCTACACATCATGGATCCTATACCAAACAGTCCTTATCGCGAGTTCACAAAGTGATCCAATCCTTATGCTTTGGGTCTCAAAGCAATCCCTAACCGACTACATCATCATAGTCTCCAGTTTCTTTGTCGTCCTGTTACTATGGGTTCCTATCGCCCCAGTGGACATTGAGACACTGATACTTTTGTCAACGTCACAGCGTCAGATGACCGTGACCATTCAACTGTCCTTTGAAGCTTTCAAGGATAGTCCTTCGATTTACCATGATCTCACATGTACCATTAGGTTCCCAAGCCTGTGGCTCACAGCTCTCTTGGATTCTACAATCGATGATGTTCTCTTATCACACTTTGTATCACTTGTTGGCATTGGGGAATGCCCTTCTTGTATTGTTTCAAACTTTGCCTATTGCCTTTTCTCTGTACTTGTAATTGTTACATATATTGAATGAAAGATGGCACAAGGTTTTGACAAAAAAAAAAAAAAAAAAAAAAACAGGCTATATCGATCTTTCTTTGTTCTATATGAGTCATAGACCATTTATTATTATAATTCAAATCTGCTTGAGCCTTCTTTGTTGAGTATTCATGTGCACAAGAATCCAAAACCCGTAAGCACGCCGATTAAACAACCTGTGATTAAACTAAACTAACACTAGACTCTGGTTCGGTTTCTTTAATAATCCTGGTAAACTTTATCCGACACATACACATGTCAAGTCGAGAACTTAGTCTGAACTCTGAAGTGTTTTTCCTAGAAAAGGCTCTTTCTTGATTTTCGAATTAACATAAAAGATGAGTGGTAGTACGCCACGCGTTATATTTTGAAAAATAATATAAATTAACATATTATTATTATTTTGTTTTTTCGGTGTACATTAAAAACTAAAGACTATGTAGTATGAATTTAAATAAAGTAAAGAAATCATTTTTTTATGATAATATATTTAGTGCAATTAAGTCATAGTATATCTTACATGCCATATGTCATATATTTATGTATTTGTAGTCATATTTCAAAATCATTGTGATATATATTTTCAGAAAATTTATTTTTGTGGTGTTAGTTATACATATTTTTAATTTATTTATGGTGATAGCTTAAAGAGATTTAAAATGTTTCAATTAAAAAAAAATCAAAAATAAACAGTAGGTTTGCAGTGTCTCATACATATATAACTAAGTGAGTATAACCATATATTATTAGACTAATACATTTTCCATAAAAAAATAGAAAAAACAGCAACTACTCTATTAGGTTATTATCTTAAAGTCTTTAATTGTGTTTGGACTTTGATTTATATGAAATGATAATATTTCATATAGAAAAAAATAATTAAATTCTATATCATATATTACATATATATCCTATTCAAATAAACTGAAACTTTTATTAAGTTAAGATATCATTAGTTTAATCAAGGAAAGATAATGATATTGTAGAATTTATAAAATTATGTGAGATTTGAAATATGAGGCCATGATGGTTATAGTGAGATATGTGACTTTCTTTTAATAATTAATACAGAAATAGATATGTAACTATGCATACTAATACATTTTTAACATGTTCTATTACATTAAATTAAATTAATTGAGAACACTACTATGACATTATTATGGGAGTTATAAACAAACTTTTATACTTTTCCAACTCCTAAAATTTAAACCCATTTAATTTAAAAGTGAGTGTTGGTAGATCCATAATTTGATTCAAAAGTGTAATATGTTACACATTAATCGTTCAAAAAGGTATAGGAACATCTAATTCTCAAATAAACCTGATTTTTTTTTTTGTTAAAACTAACATATGTGAATTTAAATTTAACTATGGAAATTTAAAAATAAATATGAATAGATTTGAAAGGAAAGAAATATAAAAGAAATATTTTATTTTTATATAATAAAATAAAATTTGAAAACAATGTTAAATATATATAATACTTTCTAAATTAAAATATATAATCAAACTCTTACAACACATATGAGATATAACATATTTGATATTTGTGGAAGAGGGTGAGAGAATGATTACTATAAGATGATAATCCCAATTAGATAAAGGAGATGAATCTTTTAAAAATAGAACAATGTAATATATATATATATAATACTTTCTAAATTAAAATATAGAATCAAACTCTTACAACACATATGAGATATAACAACATTTAATATTGGTGGGAGGAAGAGAGAATGATTACTTATAAGATAATAATCCAAATTAGATAATGGAGATGAATCTTTAAAAATAAGAACAATGTAAAATATATATCATGTAGTCTCTAAAATTAAAATTTAGCATTAAAATTTTTCAATGATATTTCATTTGTTTTCTACAACTCATACAACAAAAATAAGAAATCGAAAAAAAAACAAAAAAACAAAAAATGATCTGAAGTATTGTGGAAGAGAATGAGAGAAGTGGAAGAGAATGAGAGAATGTGAAAATGAGAAAGTAAAAAATGTCAATATGAGAGAATGAGAAAATACTTATTTATATGATAAAAATTGATAGAAGTTACATTTAGAATTATGGAGTTACATTAATAATTTATTGTGTTTGATTAAAATTGAATGATGAAATATGATTAATGCATAATTTATTTTATTTTTCAGTTATACTTTTAGTTTAATGTGTGAGTTAAATGTATTGTGTTAATTGAGTCTTAAATATTGTTTAAAGTAATTAGAAAACAAATAAAAAAATAAACAATTAGAAAACATTAAATGAAAATCAACCAAAAAAATCAAAATCTTACTTTTATATATATACTAGATTTTAACCCGCGGTACACCGCGGATCTATTTTTTAAATTAAACCTTTAAAATGAAGTAGTATTTATTTGTTATATATATATATATATATATATATATATATATATATATATATTAAGTTTTATCATTGGTTAGAAACCCGTAATCATTATTAGATTTCCACATAATCATAACATAAATTCAAAATGTATAGAATAAATTAAACCAAAAGAAACAAAACGTAATGAGAACACGTCTTCTCTCTTACAACAGTTTTGATCACAACGTCAACTCTTATATCAGGCTAATGAGCTTGGATATCTATACTATTAAAAGGGAAGCATTTTTAATAAATAGACATAGATTAAGAGATTATTACATGAAATGCCATTCAAATAGGAATAAGGATAAGTATAATCCTTGAAACCAAACAAATATCAATTAATAAGGAATTATGGAGCCAAACAGATTATTAGCCAAGAAAATCGGAAATATATTCTGCAAATTACGAAATAAGAAGTTTCTTAATAATGTATCATAAATAAATCGTATCAGTTTCAATAATTAAGGTAATCGACAATTTAATTACTCAATATTTTAGGAAGTTGTTTAAAGTCGTTTCCATTAACAATCAAAACTTAAATTCGATATTATATATATATATATAAACTTATTTTATACTGTGAGATAATTACGGAAACAACAAATCAATTTAATATAATTAAATATAAAAAATCAAAACAATAACAATATGTTTCCTTTATATGTAAACAGTCATATTGACAGTCTACCAAGTATAACAAACATTTTCCTTTATCGAATTGTATTGATAATAGCTCTAAATGTATTTTATAAAATTAGTAATTTATCATATTTACATAAACTACTAACCAAATTTTTTGGAGTAATTTTAGGAACCATAATTATTAAAAATATATATTTTTAATAATGAAATATTTTCCTATAAACCTAAATTGTGACAGCATATTTTTTTTTTTGTATAAATATTGCTTGACAAACCGATTACTGATTCATTTTTGTAGTTTATTAAAATATATCTTATGATGTTTCTGTAGTTCCATTAAAATTAAAATATATTTTCTGGTGTTTTCTTCACATAACTTATTGATTTGTTTCAGATATTCGTCCAGACAAATTAATCCAATGACATCGTGAGTATCTAGAAGCAAAAAGAAAGCAGAAGATGCAATAATTAAGTTATTATTAGCAATTGAAGAGGTAAGTCACTACACCAATAATAAATTAAGTTGATATATTATATAGTCTCTAATTTACATGGTATAATAAAATATAATGTTATTGTTGACACATAACCCTCAAGTAAATAATATATATGTAGTCTAAGTAAATATAATGTTATTGTTGACCTTTAAAAAAGATTTACAATTGACACAGCAGAATAGAAGGTGTGAAAGACGAGCATACAAGTTCATAAAGGGAGTAGTATAATCAACTAAATTAATGGACTTTAATCTTTACTTTACTTGTGATTGGTTTTACTGTTTCTAGACTTTTATAGATAAAAAGAACATGTAATCTTATAGTAGATTTATGCATCTATCCACATATAAGGTAAGATATATATATATATATATATATATGTGGTATAAAAGATAAATTGTTTATTAATATATTTTATAAAACTGTTTTGAAATTATAAATTCACAGTTTCTGTTTAATATTTGACTAAAGCGTAAAATATTTTTGAATGAAGGAAAAATGCAATAAAATATATTTATGACCCGCTGGATCCTGGTCAAATAAACAAGTGGATCTTTGTTTACAAACTAATTGAATTTAAATCAATAACTTGATAACTAGCCAAAATTTAGGAACATTGTTTTTAAAGTTTCCATAACATTTGAGGTTATTAAGATTGATATTGTATATATTCCAACTTATTTAATATTGGAAGTATATTATTTGATATTTTCAAACACGACCAACTAATTTAATATTATTCAGTAAATACAAATCGTCAATTAATATAATAGATTTTTATTTTTTCTTTTAAAATAAACGAAGCTATACTAATTAATTCATACTAAAACAAATGGAAAACAAAAACTAAAAACGAATATGAATTCCTATTATTTTTTCAATTATAAAAATATTTATTATAATTGTCATATATAATCTAACCATAATTTAATATTTTTAAGCATATTCCTCCTATAAATTTGGAGTTTAGATTCATTAGTATCTCAAAAATTTGAATATCATAAATTTCCGAAATTATTAATTCAAAAATATACTAATTGAAAATTTTAGGGATCTTCGTTTCATAAGTTAAAAATTCAAATTTTTATTGTTAAGGATAGTTTTAATGGATAAATAATAGTAACTATTAAGATTCTAATAATTTTTTTATATTGTTATTAATTAATGCTCATAAATTTTTAAGGTGCATGTAAAATTTACAGTTTTTGGTTAAAATTGAATCGACATAAATCTAATTTAGTATACAATATATATTTTTTTTTTATTGACAAATGTCCGATTTATAGTCAATCCCTACTACACGGGATAACGCGATTTATCAAAGTCGGAATTTGGTTAGATCGGTTGCAGAGATGGTGTGGTAACCACTTGGCTAAAAACACTTCCCACAATATATCTCTTATATGTAAATACTATGCATATGTTTTTGTGGATTATCAAGTTTAACATAATAGTTGTTGATCACTAACCCTGATCACATTCGATCCAGGTTAGCTATCATGTCGATCTAAATGATAACAACTTGATGAAAACAAACCAATATAAGTTTATGTTATAAATGCTATATCAAATAAAAATATCTACTAATAAAACTTTTTACATACATGCATGTTTGAATCTCTTACATATTTTTTATTCGTTAGACTAAAATATACAAGATCAAATAGTTAAATAAAAACTTAACATATAAGGAATGTAATGTATTTACTGTCCCAAAATAACATACCATATTTCTCTTACTTTATTTTAATGTGATTATCTTTGTTTATAACAGAAACAAATCCGATCATTATTTTGTCTAAAATGAATTAAAAACAAATCAAATACAAAATTGGTAGAATATGGATATCCAATGTTGATAACATTTCTAAAAAAAAAAAAAATACCTTTACAAACATAACTTCATATATACTCACTATATTATAAAGCAAATTTAGTTTTTGAAATCAACCCCGCACGTACGTGCGGGTCCGAATCTAGTTTCCATAGAATAGAAAAGCTAACGAAACTCATGTATCACATCCTTATATCATTTATACCAAAAATAAATTATATACAAATAGAATATAAAAGTTAACAAACGTCCAAGATGTGTAAAAAACATGTATTGGCAATGAGTTTAAGATGCAAAAAAAGAAGATGAATGCTAAAATTTTGTTGCACTGATGTCGAATTGTTTGGGAAGTTTTGATTTTTTAGTTAGGATTGAGACTTTTCCGTTTCATATTTATCATGTTTATATATTAAAATATGATGATGAAGAATATTTATGACTGATTGATGAATTTGTTTTCCAAAATTTTGCAGAAAATTAGGCATTCAGTCGAAGGAAGTTAAAGAATATTGTAATAATTCCTATGTTTAATTTTGGGAGGAGATTTCGGTAGATTAAAGAGATATTAATGTTAATATGTTAAAATTATGGAAATTAATGACTGGAGAATCTTAATTTGATTTTTTTTTGTTATACGGAAATCTTATTAAATTTGCAATTTTTTTTTTTTTTTAACACTTGATTTCATTTATTATATATTGGGAAAGTTTACAGAGTTGAACTCATTTAAAATACAAGATGGAACTGAATCATAAAAGGAGAATATAGTGTTTGCATTCCTTTGCATTTTGGCAAACTTGTCTGCTAGTAGGTTTATCTCCCTTGGCGTCCATTTGAATGTAACATTAAATTTACCATTATATTTTCGATTTTGTGCTTAATTTTTTTTAAAAGGTTTACAATGGTATAGAATATAAATAGTTTTCAACTTTAAGTCTTATTTGCTAAAGTTGCTGTGAAAATAATAATATAGATTCATTTATTATATATTGGGAAAGTTTACAGAGTTGAACTCATTTAAAATACAAGATGGAACTGAATCATAAAAGGAGAATATAGTGTTTGCATTCCTTTGCATTTTGGCAAACTTGTCTGCTAGTAGGTTTATCTCCCTTGGCGTCCATTTGAATGTAACATTAAATTTACAATTATATTTTCGATTTTGTGCTTAATTTTTTTTAAAAGGTTTACAATGGTATAGAATATAAATAGTTTTCAACTTTAAGTCTTATTTGCTAAAGTTGCTGTGAAAATAATAATATAGATTCATTTATTATATATTGGGAAAGTTTACAGAGTTGAACTCATTTAAAATACAAGATGGAACTGAATCATAAAAGGAGAATATAGTGTTTGCATTCCTTTGCATTTTGGCAAGCTTGTCTGCTAGTAGGTTTATCTCCCTTGGCGTCCATTTGAATGTAACATTAAATTTGCAATTATATTTTCGATTTTGTGCTTAAATTTTTTTTAAAAGGTATTAATTACAATGGCATAGAATATAAATAGTTTTCAACTTCTAGTCTTATTTGCTAAAGTTGCTGTGAAAATAATAATATAGACTAGATTAGGACCCGCGGTACACCGCGGGATAAATTATTTATAACTAAAACATTTAAATTAGAAATTGTATTTGTTGGTATAATTATATAATAATTGTTAATTTTATGGTTTAATGTTTAAACCATATAACACTACAATATAATTTAATTTTTTGCATAATATTTATTAATCAATTTAATTATATATGTCTATTCTCAGATAAATATAGTGTTAACAAAATAATGAAATGATGTTATACTCGTTTAACACCAAATTAATGATATTTTAAATTTATATAAATATCGACAAAACTCGTCCTGCTATATAATTCCGTTCCAAGATATTTTAACTTGCACTATATAATCTTAATTTTTAATATTTATTGTTTTGTATTATAAATATTAAATTGAGTTGATATGTTATTTAGTAAGGTTGTAACCGTTTACATTTTATAAGATTGACGCTTCTTATAAAGTTTAAATATTTATAGTAATTGGAATTCTTAAAATGGTTGAGTATTTCTCATATTTGAAGTTTCGTAAAATTTTAAATGTATTATTAATATTTTAAAGGTCTTCTAACTTTTTAAAAAAAATTGAAGAATTCTTAAAATGGTTGAGTATTTCTCATATTTGAAGTTTCGTAAAATTTCAAATATATTATTAATATTTTAAAGGTCTTCTAACTCTTTTAAAAAAATTGAAATATTTATAATATTTAAACTTCTTATAAAGTTTAAATATTAATAATATTTGAAACTTAAACGTGTAAATATTATTAATATTTTTAACATTTTATAAAGTTTAACGTTCTAAAAAATATAAATATTTATACTTTTTATAAAATATAAATATTTTCTAAAAAGTTTTAAATATTTATAATATTTAACTTTTAAAAATCTTTACAATAAAAAACCGGAATAAACCAAATAAATTTTTTTAAGTTTGAATGCATGATAAATCAAGGCTTTTACTCAATTGTATTATGAATCAGTTTGGTATCTTTTATAGTATGACTCTGAACTATTGCCCAATTTTTTTAGGCGATGTGGGACATTTGTTCCCGTATTTTTTATTCCTCTATTGAGTAATATATGTCCGTTTAAAAAAATTTATATTACATCATATGCAGTAAAAAAAATCACAATTTTTATTAACTAAATGCATTATAGAATAATTCAAGATAATTTAAATATAAATTTCAAATAAAAATGAAAATGAATCATATATTTATGTTTGAATAAGGTAGAAATATTTTCTTATTTTAAAAATTTTACCTATAATTAATTTTAGAATTTTTGGTAACTAATATTAATGTCAATGCATTAAATGTAAAAACTTTCCAAAAAGTATTTTTGAGCAAAAACTGCTGCAAAAATACTAGTATAGATTGGCGTCCATTTGAATGTAACATTAAATTTGCAATTATATTTTCGATTTTGTGCTTAATTTTTTTTAAAAATGTATTAATTACAATGACATAGAATGTAAATAGTTTTCAACTTCAAGTCTTATTTGCTAAAATTGCTGTGAAAATAATAATATAGATGATTATTTGAGTTTAAAGAGAGGCTTTTTAGGTAGCCGCATTTTCTTGAGACCCAAACAAAGACTTATTTTTTCCTAAGGGACAGTTTCTTTACTTTCATTGGCTTACTTGTTGAGGGGACCGCAAAACCAATTTCACTTGCTCTCTTTTAAAATCCCATTCTCAATACATTACAAATCTTGAATTTGTACGCAAGACATTATTCAATTTATTCCCACAAGCGTAATGTGGTACTCGGGATTTGCATTCGATAAAAACATGTTTAAGCTTCCCATTCTTATCTTGAAAAGTCTCATGTTTGGTATCCAAAAACTTTAGGAGTTCCATAATTGACACCAAAGGGTTCACTACATGGAAAAGTCTTTAGCTGTCACCATTTTGGTGCACATTAAATTTCTTCGTTATATTTGGACTATGATTGATAATATCATGATGTCCAAACCACCATGGATTTTGTCCAAGCTTCCATTACCTATATCTAGAGTTTGTGTGAACGCAAACCTTTTGGTTTCTTGTTTTACCTAATTTGGGTAAAGAACACTACGTTATACTAACTTTATACTATAATTAAGTCAATAATCTTGGAACTTGAAGTGGAAAGTTAGGCTAGAAAGAGGAGGAGCCGCCATAAACTTTCCACGCCGGCGAATATTTATGGAATTTTTTTTTTATTTTTGTGTTTGTAATTAAAATATAACTAGTCCACTTTGACCTACCTGATCCCAAATCCCGAAGATATAAATAACCTCTCAAAAAATATACTTCCTCTGTCTCACAAAGATTGAAGTCTTTGGTTTTTACACAGTTTAAGAAAATAATGATTACTGAGTTTAAATATATATTTTTCTTTGATTAAAAAGATATTATTTAATTTTAAACCAATAACAATTCAAGATTTTAAATATTTTCAATGATTACTTATTGAAATCTACAAAACATCAATCTTTGTGGGACAAAAGAATATCCTAAAACATCAATCTTGGTGAGACAGAAGAAAATCAAATAAATAAATTAAGTAAACTATATCTATAAGTGTAAGAATCTTTCCTGTTTTTGGCATTAAAAAATGTGAAACACATATCACAACTATGATAAGGTCCTAATCCCAAAGAAAACGTTTCTGGTTAAGTTGCTAGACCCTAATGATTCAATTTGATTGAATCTTGGTATGACTGGCCCAAAATAATTGGGCTGAGCTCAACATGAAACCTTTGTTGGAAATGGCACCTCAAGAATCCATTGTCTCACAACGTTGGTGTAAAATAGAATCTATCTCATACAGTTTGAGCATAAGAGAAAGCACGTGGGAACATCTATTGATTGTTACATGAAGGAATATGGAATTTCATGGGAGAACGCCGAAGAAGAGGTCAAAATCATGGCATTGGATTCATGGAAGAGTTTTAATCAAGAACTGATGAAGAGAGATCACTCTTTTCCTTACCCTGTCGTCATGCGATTTCTAAAACTGTCGAGGGTCGTCGAGGTTTTCTACAAAGACACTGACATCTTCACACATCCTGAGTTGATGAAACATCACGTGGTTTCTTTATTCCTTAACAAATTATCTATTTGAATCAGAAGTATACGACTGTGCAAGTTGTATTGTTTTGTTTTTAGTTTCCCGGTTTCATGTTGTGTGGAAATAAGCGGCTTTAATTCTTCTGTCGCATTAATTTACCACTTTGTGTTTTATGTGTTTCAAAACCTCAACTATCTTTTGTATGTGTTGTATAAACGTTTCTTTTAATAATAAGCTTGGTTTGATTATCATTGTTTGAATTTATTGGGTAGTCATATTTGACCACCGTAAAATTCAATACAGTATGTAATTGGAATTTATGAACACCAACGTTGTCTGTATATTTTTTTGGGTTTCTAGAACATTTCGTACGTGAATTATTCTTGAAGTTGATATAAATGTTGGTGTGTTTTTCATGACTTTTCTCTTTGTCTTATAATGTTGTGTGTAAAATAATCAAGTATTTTTTCCCCCTTTTTCCTTTTCTTTTCCAATGTACAAAACAAGTGGTTTCTATCTACCTTTTCGGTTTTTAAGTTGTATGAAAATAATTGGCTGCCTTTGGTCGTCACATAGGATCACATAGAGTTGGTGTGATTTAAATCCTAAGCTAGATGAGAAGATCATCCATTTAATCTATGTTTTGTACAATTTTTTTTAGTAATACACTTTATTTTCGTTTGATTCCTTTTATATACGACTAAATAAGAACGTGAACTTATGCTAGTTAACTTCAAAGATAGAAGTTCTTTGCACACAAAAAAACGTCAAAGATAGAAATTATTGCAAATAAATTCATTATTTCGTTTAGGTTTAACGTTTATTATCTGAAATTTTCTGCTATTTTTGACAAACTACTAAAATTTTATGAGCGCTTGATGATAATAAATTGCAGTGGGTGGTGATGCTAGGGACTCGAAGTCTAGGGTTGGTACTACGGCTGCTAAAGTCCAGTTATTGGATCAGTGGGTCACTCTTTACGTTACATCACATGGAGTTTTCCTTGATGTGTCCCTATTTTCACAAAAATAATCAGAGATTTTTTCCACAAGCGAATTGACCAAAATGGAGACAATTCATGTGCGTTGAATCGTGTATTTCAGATAGATTAGACAGATAATCTTTTGATGTCATGTGAGGATCTTAAGTCGCTATACATGTACGTAAGCTCGTTTAATAACATGTATTTTATTTTCAACAACGATTACGTACATGTATAGCGACTTAGCCCTGTCAGCAAAAAACGGCATCGTTCGTATTCGATGTTGTATTCTTTATTCTATGACACAAAAATATCATTAATTAGCTATATATATGGAGTTTTCCATGACTGTCCCATGATCCTAAGCGGAAGTCACAAAAAAAATTAACTTTTCTTCTCGGTTATATTACTCACGTACCCACAAATAGGTACATATAGGAGACTGGTACACACTCGAATTGGACATGAATCAGTTTTCGGATTTTCAACAATGCAACATTTATACTAATTAAATAGTTCTTGGACAGGTGGAATGTAAACCTCTCCAAAAGAGTGAATGCAAACCTCTCCAAAAGAGTGGCATCTCTGTGTTTGTATCAATTGGTTCTAATCGCAACGCAGAAATACAGACCTAAAAATTTTCGGAACAAATCGTGATAATATCTCATATATTCCCTCCGTCTCAAAATATATGATGTTTTAACTAAAGCACGCAGATTAAGAAGTCTTTACTTTTAATAAGTTCAACCAATTAGAAACAATACTACATAATATAAAATATTAAATTAATCTAAAAGTTGCATAGAAACTTAAAACCATCATATATTATAAAACAAAAAAGCTTCTCCAAAACATCTTATATTTTGAAACGGAGGGAGTATATGATAGCTTGATTTTTTCTAGTCAAATATACATATTTCAGAATATTACATTCATAATTTCATATTCTCATGCATCATCTAAATAATATATCAGGAGGAACTTAAGAAAAGGAAGAGGGAACCGTTTAGGAGGAGTCTAGGTGAAGAACATGGCAGACACGAGGTGTTGTTTTTTTTGTTTCTGCGTGTTTAGGTTTTAGCGTGTGACGACCAAGAGATTTCCAAAGGTCGTTGAGGAGTTATTTCATCTTCTTAAAGTTATCTTTACTACTTTTAGTTTTTCTTTTTACACTGGGACAGTAAATTAGATACGTATTGATCAGGTTAAAAAAAAAAAGTAGTAAAATTAATTTATTTTCGATTTATTTCATGTTTTTTACCCATTTATACATATATCATGGAATAAACACCTGATATATTACATATTGTTGACAAGAGGAAAAAAAAAGAGCCTTCATTTTGTGTTCGCAAGAAAAGCCTTCATTTGAGAAAAGAAAGCCTCCAGATTTGACCTTCATTTCCTATAAAAGGATTTTAAGATACCGACATCTTCTCCTCAATCGTATAGCTTTACTTCTCTTTGTTTAAAAAATGAAGTTCTCTTCATCTTCTACAACTTCGTACACTTGGACACTCTTAATCACATTGGGATGTCTTATGCTTCGTGCGTCCTTGTCCGATGCTCAACTTACTCCTACCTTTTACGACACTTCATGTCCTAACGTCACCAACATCGTTAGAGATACTATAGTAAACGAGCTAAGATCGGACCCTCGTATCGCCGGGAGTATCCTTCGTCTTCACTTCCACGACTGCTTTGTAAATGTAAGATATCATTATCATTTTTTTCTTAGATCTTTAGTCTTTTGAACTACTGGGGTTCATCTCTTCATCTTTTAATGACTGTGATTTTGTTTAAAGTGAATTTATTATCAGTATTAAAAAATTTATCAGCATCTTTTTATGGATTAAATTTACAAAATTTAATTTGCATTCAGAAAATATGTATAGCATTGCTACAACAGAAATACGTTCAAAACACATTTATCTATTTTTGACAAATATAAAGCAACACAATGCTGCTTAATTATATAAGATTTTTTTAACTTATGTACTGATATTTTTACATGATTATTAATAGAAAAATGAGATTATTAAAAGATTTGTTTTTAACATTGCGTCAGTGTTCAACTAATGTGCTACTGTTTTCAGGATTATTCATTTTAATCATTTTCTTGAATTTATTAATTAATATAGAATATATATATATATATATATATATTTAATGTGATTATATATCACTAGCACTACAACAAAACCGGTATTTGACGTCGGTCATTATTGACTTTAACGTCATTTTCAGACTGACGTTAAAGTAATAACATCGGTTTTAAAACCGTCGTAACACTGCATGACGTTAAATATATTAACTTCACTTTATAAAATGACGCTTACTTTTGCGTCGGATTAATTAGCGTCAGTTTTAGTAATCTTAGCGACGATTTTTTTGACGTATCCTCACTTGTAAACCAACGTGTATTTTTTATTTTTCTCCTGATTGTTTTTATGCTCATCAACAGTCTCTCTGTGAATATAACTCAAATTTAAATGTTATTAAAAAATAACTCAAATTTCAAAAGAAACTCATATAAAAGCTCCATATATTAAATGAATCTGTTTTATATAGAATATAAATGTCACTTTAACAGTCACACACATATGCCATCTTCTTATCCATGTATCTCACTATTTCTCCTCTTCGGTAATTTGCTTTTGTGCTGGCCTGGAATCATATACAAAAACCAGACTTATATAAATATGATAAATTAATGAGTATACTATAATGAAAATGATGTGATGTGATTCTTACATGGTTTTTACAATAGATGAAGAGTGTCAAATGCTGCTGGATGAAACATGTTGTTAACCTCTCTATATCTCCACACCATTTTTACTGTTCTATAAAAACTTATGAATGTGTTACATGTCTCTTCCTGCACAAGATAATTCCAAAATCAACTCAGCAAATGAAGTCAAGCAAAAAAAATCAGTTCATCATTTAAAGGAAACTGAAATACAAAACCAAAGACTTAATCATATAACTCCAATGGCTAGATAAATTGTAAAGCTTTTAGGCAGTTCAAAGATTACTAGAGGGAATAGCGATTACCTCTTTTGGAAAAGAAACCGGAAGTAGTACTAATCCAACTGTAACATCTCTACCTCTTGCATCAGTTGCCAATCCTGATCATCCACACCTTTTTCCAAACTAAAAATTGACTATTCTCCAACAGCCTAAGGCCCTAAGTTAACATTCTGCAATCTCTTCTCACACTTGTAAACAATCTTAAAGCCATATACCAGTATCTTGATTAAGAAAAAATAAAGCTGCAATCTCTTGTTATTCACACCTATTGTAGCTTATGCTAACTCATCTGCCCCTGTGCCATGTAAAACAAAACAGGTACGTTAGTTGCTCTTCTTGATGAGTAAACAAAACATCATTGCCAAAACTAGAGGGTAAATTAAAACAAGGCCAGATTGTGACTGTAATCAATCTAACGATTCATTGGAACAAGTTCACGATGCTCCTTGAAGATCCTCAAAGAGTATATACTCTCAAGTCTCAACTTAATGAAGTTGTGGAAAACAAAAACTTGAGGCAGTCTTGGCTTAAATCAACTCCTTTTTTCTGAATCAGGTCAATCTGTGACTTCAATCTCTGGCATTGAGATGTGTTCCTCTGTACCAATTGAGAGCCAACTAAAAGGATCGATGCATTCAAACACTAACATTTCAATTTTCCGCACAAACTATCACGATTCTAATCAATGTCCGATAACCTAACGGAGAACATCTCCTATCAAGTTCCAAGTTAGAATCCATACCTGAGTTGGCGGATTCGATGAGAGAGGATGCTCGATCCGTCACAGAGAGCATTGATTTTAGATCTGCTTCTCCGCCTTTGAGCTTGAATCCAAATTGATTGAAATCGGAGCTCCATATACCATAGCGACGAACTCGTAAATGGAAGAGATGAGAAATAATCGAAAAGCTCATAAAATTATGTTAATGGAAAAAATCAGTTTTTTTAATCTTTTAGATAAATTGACACAAAAAAAGGTGTCGGTTTCTTAAGTGACGCAAAATTCCTTCCTAATCGAAAATTTTAAGTCGGTTTATCAACTGACTTTAATATACCGACGTTAACCAGCGTCTTTTTTGTAGTGTAGTTACTTGCTTCAGAAGAACAAATGGTTCTAGTGAATGAAAAAATTAATGTTATATTGTTTACCTTTGGTAAATCTACGGATGTGATATATATATATTGACTAATATATATTCTTTTTTTGTGCGAAAAGACTAATAATTTCTTAAATACCGTTTTAGACTTTTAAAAGGGTTGTGATGCATCGATCTTGTTAGACAACACGACATCATTTCAAACAGAGAAAGATGCGTTAGGAAACGCAAATTCAGCTAGGGGATTTGATGTGATTGATAGAATGAAAGCCGCAATAGAGAGGGCGTGCCCAAGAACCGTTTCATGCGCAGATATGCTCACCATTGCAGCTCAACAATCTGTTACTTTGGTATGCTTCATTGTCCCATCTTCTTTTATTGGTTACAAACATTTTTGTTTTTGTCAATTTTAATATGTCAAATAGTCACTTTTTTTTTTGAATGAATGTAAAATTTTATTCATCAAAAAAACCATTTCTTTACAATAAGTGTAACAGAGCTAAGGTTTAAAGAGTCACATATGAGAGATTATATTATGAGCTGTTTGCAAACCAAAGTGTAAGAATGTCTTCATACTTCCGGTTGTCCGAGTTCAAGAGGAGAAGGAGCCTGTTTCTGATAGTCTTGTCAATCTGTTTTACTAGCTGAGTTGCAGGGCTTGGTGGTTCACCATGTTTTCGATTGTTCCTCTCTCGCCAGATTGTATGAACTGTAGCCTGAAGCGTGTATCGTAGGAAAAGCAGGGGATTCCGCGGCAGTGTAGAAGCTGATAGGAGATCAGTGATTTCTTCCCAGTCTGATGTAGCGTGTGTGCCAAGGAAACCTGATGATAACTTGGACCAAATCTGCTGAGAATATGGGCATTGGAAGAAAAGATGGTTCTTAGTTTCCAGAGGGTCGTTGCATAGAGGGCATGATGAATCAACTGACGGATTCCACTTCAACATTCGGTCACCTGTTGAAAGTCTATTGAGCATACAGAGCCATGTGATGAAAGCGAACTTTGGGGTAGCCTGGGAGAACCAGACCCCCTTCGCCCATACACATTCCTGTTTTGTTGAACGCAGTTGCTGCCAAGTATCAGAAGTCGAGAACCGTGGCTTGAAACCTGTTCTCCATTTCCAAAGGTGCAGATCCTCGATGTGCGGTTTCATTTTTGCTCTAGCCTGAGCAATTTCTGCTTCAATAAGGTTCAAAACATCTACTCTGCGTCGTCTGCTTTGGTGCGTTAATATAACTGATTCCACTGTCGCATCCGATGGTATTCCGAGATCAATACAACCCCTGTGTCCCAGCAGATCATGAAGTGTTCCCAAAGGAGACCACTGATCGTGCCAGAAAGATGTGGCTCGTCCATTCTGGATGTCTTTATGGTGGAAAGCTTTTGCAAAACCACGAAGCTTAAGCAACTTTCGCCACATCCAAGAGCCCTGCGATGGGGATGCTGCAATGTCCCAAAAGGAGCCGTGGCGAATAAGGTAAGTGTGTACCCATTGCCCCCAAAGTGAATTTTGTGATAATAATCGCCAGATAAGCTTCAAGCCGCAGACAAGGTTTGTCTCTTTGAGAGAACGAAGACCGAGTCCACCCTCGCTTTTGGGAAAACAAATATCAGACCACGCGACCTTGGCTTGGTGATAGTTGAGGTCCGGACCACTCCAAAGGAAAGCAGAACAGAGTTTCTCAATGGCTTGGTCAAATAGTCACTTTACATATCATATCAACCATGAGAGTCTAAGTTGGAAAAGAAAAGTGGGGATATAGTTGTTTGAGAATATCACAATCATATTTAGTACTAACTTTTCAACTATACTATGAAAAGTGTTCAAAATTAGTCGAGAAATCGTCAAAACGCGTGGTCCCGTCAAGAAAACTTAATATCAAATAAAGGATTTACGTAAGACTACTAACTTTTTCTTCGAAGAAATAGTGGAGATTTTAAAAAATTACTTTTGAATATATAATTAATGTATTTATAGTACATGTTTCCGAGTGATAAAAAAAATCTTATAAAGTATTTCTAAATTTTGTGTATAATGGCAATTATACTATAGGCAGGAGGTCCCTCTTGGAAGGTTCCTTTGGGGAGAAGAGACAGCTTGCAAGCATTTTTGGAACTCGCTAATAATAATCTTCCAGCTCCAGACTTAACACTTCCAGAACTTAAGGCCAATTTTAAAAATGTTGGCCTCGATCGTCCTTCTGATCTTGTTGCTCTCTCCAGTAATTAATAAAAAAAAGAAACTAAACATCATTTGATCTAAACATCATTGACAGATTAGTAGTAATAAGCGAGTAAAATATTGTTGATCTAATTATGGTCTTTCTTTTGTTTAGGGGGTCACACATTTGGTAAAAATCAATGTCGATTTATTATAGACAGATTATACAACTTCGACAACACCAGTTTACCCGACCCTACTCTCAACACTACTTACCTCCAAACTCTTCGTGGACTATGTCCTCAAAATGGCAATCTAAGTGCCTTGGTGGATTTTGATCTGCGTACGCCTACGGTTTTCGACAACAAATACTACGTGAATCTGAAAGAACAAAAAGGTCTTATCCAAACCGATCAAGAGTTGTTCTCTAGCCAATGCCACAGACACGATCCCCTTGGTGAGAGCATTTGCTGATGGCACACTTCTTACTGGAACTCATGGAGAAATCAGGTTGAATTGTAGAGTGGTGAACTCCAACTCTCTGCTCCATGATGTGGTGGAGATTGTTGACTTTGTTAGCTCTATGTGATAATCGTTGACTCAATATCTGGCTACCGGACTATATGTTATGATAAATAAGCGCTCTCAAGTTGTTTACCTGAGCAGGAGAAGATCTTTATTGGTGTGTATAGTACGTTGTTCTCTTTTTTTTTTTTTTTTTTTTTTTTTTCTTAATGTTTGATATTGGTCTTTGAAAGTGTTTTCTGAATTGATCTAAGCTTTTATATAGTTTTGGACTTGTTTCTATCCTAATAAAGATGACATAATAAAGAAAGATATGTTACTTGAGAATATTTTTTTTTACATCTCTAGATTTTCCTAGTGATTTTCCTACCTGTATTTTGGAAAAGTTTGTTGGTCATTTTGGATATAAGAATTTAAAGCAGTTGATCCTATTGGTTGTAGTGGTGGTATGGCCCTCTTCTATAATCATGATAATTTTCAGGTTTCAATCTTATTTGAGTCTAACCGATTAATTGACGTTGAAACGGTTTTCAAAGGAAGGATAATTCATTTAACTTTCGTTTATGGTGATCCAGTCCCTAAGAATAGGGATTTGGTTTGAGAACGTCTTTTAAGAATAAGTTCCACTCGGTCCACACCTTGGTTTGTAGTGGGTGATTTTAATGAGCTGACAGGGAACCATGAAAAGCGTGGTGGGGAGCTACGACATCCCTCATCCTTTCTTTCTTTTAATGGAATGATTCAAGATTGTGGCTTTTTGGAGTTTCCCTATCTTGGTGATTGTTTGTCTTGGAGGGGTTGGCGTGATAAAAAACCAATTCATTGTCGGTTTGATAGGGCATTAGGGCATGAGGATTGGCATGATTTGTTCCCGGACACTGTGACAGAGGATTTGCCGATGATAGCCTCTGATCATAAGCCTCTGGTGGTTAGTATTGGTGCGAAAAGACCGCGGGGAAAACGGTGTTTCATGTTTGATCGCCACTGGATTGGTAAAGCGGGACTGATGGATGCAATTACTTCGGGCTGGGCTGGGGATTTGGGCCAGGATTCAGATAATTTTGTGCATAGAATTGTGAATTGTCGAAAGGCGATATCTCAGTGGCGCAAATCCCAAGTCCCATTTGGTAGGGAAACCATTGAGGATTTAAAACGACAATTAGATGTGGCTTTGCCCGATGATTCAATTCCTCCAAATACAATTTCGGAGTTACAGAATCGGTTACGCCAGGCGTATGGGGATGAGGATATCTACTAGTATCAAAAGAGTCGGAATAAATGGATGAGATTGGGGGATAAAAATTCCGCTTATTTTCATGCTTTAACAAAGCAGCGGAGAGCTCGTAATCGGATTACTGGTTTGTTTACTAAGGATGACACCTGGTCGACTGAGGATGTGGATATTTGTAGTACTGCGGTATCGTATTTTAAGGAATTATTTACTTCCACAAATCCGAGCAATTTTGAGGAGGTCCTAAGGGAGGTAAGTTCGGTTATTACGGCCGAGGATAATGAGCAGCTTACAGGTCCCGCAACGGAGGCTGAGGTCAAAACAGCTTTATTTATGATGCATCCGGATAAAGCTCCTGATCCAGATGGGATGACAGCATTATTTTACCAAAAAGGAGTATAGTTAAGACGGACCTTGTCGGTTTGGTTAATAGGTTTTTTGTGGAGGGAGTTTTTGACAAGGACCTCAATCGAACTCATATTTGCCTTATTCCAAAGGTGGCCAAGCCAACTCGAATGGCAGAATTATGCCCTATTAGTTTGTGTAATGTTGGGTATAAGATTATTTCTAAGATATTGTGTCAGCGGCTCAAGAAGGTATTACCTGGGCTTATTTCGGAGACTCAATCGGCTTTTGTCCCAGGTCGGTTGATCTCAGATAATATCCTTATTGCTCAAGAGATGTTTCATGGCTTACGCACAAATCTGTCTTGTAAAGAGAAATTTATGGCTATAAAAACGGACATGAGTAAGGCTTACGATAGGGTCGAGTGGGATTTTGTGGCAGCGTTGTTACAGAAAATGGGATTTGCAGAGTCATGGGTCTCATGGATAATGTTTTGTGTCTATTCGGTTGAGTATAAAGTTCTAATCAATGGTCAGCCGAATGGCTTGATAGTTCCACAGAGGGGTTATGACAAGGGGATCCTTTATCTCCGTATTTGTTTATTTTATGCACAGAGGCTTTAATTGCTAATATACGGAAAGCAGAGAGGAATAAGTTTATTACAGGGAGAAAAGTGGCGAACAAATGCCCGCCCATTACGCATTTGTTGTTTGCGGATGATAGTCACTTTTTCTATAAGGAGGACAGAGATCAATGCCGGGTTATTTTAGATATCCTCAAACAGTATGAATCTGTTTCGGGCCAACAAATAAATTTTCAAAGTCCTCGGTCCAGTTTGGTCACAAGATTGAGGAGCAAACGAAGGTGGAGCTACAGGATGTTCTCGGGATTACAACGTTGGGTGGGATGGGGTCATATCTAGGGTTACCTGAAAGTTTGGGTGGGGCTAAAACCAAGGTTTTCTCTTTCGTCCGAGAACGGATCCAGAGTCGGACGAATGGTTGGACAGCAATTTTGCTTTCGAAAGGGGGAAGGGAAGTGATGATAAAATCAGTTGCTACTGCGGTTCCGACGTTTGTGATGTCATATTTTCGGATACCAAAAACAATTACATCCAAACTTACCAGTGCAGTTGCAAATTTTTGGTGGAGCACTAATGGTCAGTCGGGGGGCATGCATTGGATGGGATGGGAAAAATTGTGTGTTAGTAAACAGTTGGGTGGACTCGGTTTTAGAAATGTGGATGATTTTAATTCGGCTTTAATGGCGAAGCAATTGTGGCGTCTGATAAATGTTCCGGACTCACTGTTTGCTAGGGTTTTTAAAAGTAGATACTATAGGAATACGCATCCTTTGGATCCCATTAGGTCATACTCTCCCTCCTATGGATGGAGTATATGTTCCGCTCGCTCTCTGGTAAATAAAGGGCTAATTAAACGGGTTGGCTCCGGGGACACCATTTCCATATGGTCTGACCCTTGGGTACCGGCTCAATTACCGAGACCAGCTTTAAGTAAGGGCCTGATAAAGGACCCTTCTCTTCAAATGAATCACTTAATTGATCGACAGACAAATACTTGGCGCATGGATATGCTTAATGAGCATTTTGATCCACTAGATGTCGCATTGATAGGGGCTATCCCTTTGGGTGGTAACCAAAAGGATGATCCCTTCGGTTGGCATTTCACGAAAACAAGGTTGTATACTGTCAAATCAGGATACCACACTGCACGGCATGATGTAATTAGGACTTTTGCGGCACCTGGCTCTGGCCCGGAAATAACCACTCTCCTTGGTACTGTTTGGAGGTTCCGTTGTCCTCCTAAACTTCAACATTTTATGTGGCAAATTTTATCGGGATGTATTTCGGTTTCAGCAAATTTGGGGCGACGGGGTATTGCTTGTGATCTAGGTTATGCACGGTGTGGGGCGGATGCGGAAACAATAAATCATGCAATTTTTGCTTGTCCTCCGGCCCGTCAGGTTTGGGCTTTAGCACATGTGCCGGTGGGGCCTATTTCTTTCCCGACGGATTCAGTGTATGCAAATGTTGACCATTTCTTAGGGAAGCAGAATCCAGGGGCTCAGATTGCGGCTTTCCCTTGGATTATGTGGTACATTTGGAAAGCTAGGAATGCATCCGTTTTTCAGAATATTGTGGAACGGCCGGAGGAAACTGCTAGGATAGCTGAAAGCGAAGCTTCATCGTGGCAGCTGGCTCAGGTAGAGGTCGATCAAGAGTCTTTACCCGCTATCCCTGTCATTCCAAGGATATTAGGTAGGGGGCTTCTGCTTCCCTCCCAACGACTTTTTCAGGATATCGATGCTTCATAGATGGATCTTGGAAAGCAGGGGATACGTTTGCGGGTGCTGGATGGTGCTGTACCTCGATAGATACTCCATCGCCGCTTTTGGGAGCCAAGAATTTCCGTCGAAGCTTGTCTCCTTTACATGCTGAAGTTGAAGCTTTTCTTTGGGCGATGCGCTGCATGATCGGCCATGATTTCAGAGAGGTGGCTTTCTACACAGACTGCTCAGATTTGGTGAAGATGGTGTCTTCTCCTTCTGACTGGCCAGCGTTCTCGGCATATCTCGACGACATCATGATTGATAGGGAGGAATTTTCTTCTTTCTCTTTATCTTTAGTTTCTAGAAATGCTAATATAAGTGCAGATTCTTTGGCACGCCAAACGCGTACATCTCCGCATCATGTTATGTTTGTAAACAATTTCCCCCAATTGGCTCGTTTGAGCTGATCTAATGTTGACAGTATTGTTAGAAATTAACAAATATATATACTTATTTAATCAATATTGTTAGAAATTAATCCTGGCATATTACAAAAAAGGGAGATTTAAAAAAATACCCTTTTTTCTATGTCACTTTTTAAAATTACTCTTTGATGGTGTCCATTTTCAAAAATACCCCTTTTAATATATAAAATGAAAAAATTATAAATTCTAAACCCCAAATATTAAATCCAATCCCTTAAAAACTATACCGTAAATGTAAATTGGGAACCCAAACCTAAAAAAACAAATTCTAAAAATTGATTTAAAATAGGGTAATTGTGCAAAAGAGGGCAAAAATGAAGATGTTCAAAAAAATGAGCATTTTTGAAAAGAGGTATGCCAAAAAGGACATTTCTAACAAATTCTCTACAAAAAATGACATTACATTTTAATTAATTTAATAACTAACAAAAAATCTTATATTGGTTTATAAAATAATAAAAAAATATTTTCAAAATTATTTAATAAAATTATTTAACAGATTTTATTTATTGTTTCATAAATCTTAGGAAACAATAACAAACTATTTAAAACAATTATAAAACTGAATTTTATTTTTAAACTAAGATTAAATATTTGCATCCCTAATTGTTTTAATAATGACATATATATATATATACATATATTGTCAACCATTAGGCCACAATGACATATATATTTTAAAACTAAGAT
Organism: Camelina hispida; assembly: GCA_023657505.1. NCBI lineage: Eukaryota > Viridiplantae > Streptophyta > Magnoliopsida > Brassicales > Brassicaceae > Camelina > Camelina hispida. The sequence goes on along the minus strand of CP094632.1, from coordinate 24,393,540 downwards.
ACAACATTGCTTATATTTTAAAGATATAAAATACTATATCTAATTTATTAAATACTTTTTCGCACTGTACATCGACACAATAACATCTTATTAAAATTTAAAAAATCATAAATATTATATTTTATTCAATATAATATATACAACTAAAAATTAAATCGAGATTTAATTTAGATAGTAGTCTAATCAAAAAAATAAAGTAAACAAAAAAAGAGAGCTTATTTAGAGTAAACAAGTTGACAAAATAAAATATAAATTCATAAATAAAAGAGTGCGTGTACTTGACTAATGTTTTTTAGTTATATGAAAATGTAAATAATTATATATATAGAACTTGGGTTAGAACTGTTAAAGCTGGTTAATGGCGTCTGTTCTCTCGAGAGGTGATGCGGAAGGCGATGGCAGGTTTCGTAAACGCCGGCGCAATAATTTGTTCATTTCTTCTCTTCTGAGTGTTTTTCCGACAAAAATATACAGTTTCACGGTAGTTTTTGACGGTTGCTCTCTGCGACAGTTATCTGTCGGCGGTTTCTTTTCCCCAAAATTAGTGTGGGATAACTGCCATGAGAAACCGCCATGGTCAAACCTATATAAAGGTATTGGATGTTCGTTATGGCTTAACAAGATTCGCTCACCGATCCTTCTCGTCCCATTTAAAAGTTGTTCTCAACAAAACACCATGAGTGACAACGTTCGTAAATCCCTTCAGAATCTCGATTTAGGGATTAATGATGCACCGATAGCCCTTCCTTCTGCCTTATGTGGGAGAGCTATTAATGACAATCGTTACTCGATTGTTGTTACGGTGGTGAACCCAAAAAAACAAAATTTACGCGCAGTAGCAGGCCAAATGCCAAGAATCTGGGGTCTTGGTGATGCTTGTCGCGGAAGACTACTGGGAAATGGGAAATCTCTGTTTATCTTCAAAACAGAGGAGGCTTTGAATCTGGTTCTTCGTCGGGGGCCGTGGACTTTTAACGATTGGATGCTGACAACACACCGATGGTTCCCAAACATCTCTGATGCGGATATGAAGTTTATCCCATTCTGGATACAAGTGCGAGGAATCCCTCTACAATTTCTGAACACGGCGATGGTTAACTTCATTGGTAATCATATTGGCGATGTGGTTAACACAGACTTTGATGAAAACGCCAATTTAGTCAAATTCGTAAGGATCTGTGTGAACTGGAACATAGATCAACCACTGCGTTTCCAAAGAAACTTTCAGTTTGGTGGAGACGAAAATACCATTCTGAAATTCAAGTACGAACGTCTTCGTAACTTCTGTACGAAGTGCGGATCATTACAACATGAGGCGAAGGAATGTCCTATTTCTTTAGATGATCAACCAGATGATGACCAGAATGACAATGAACATGAGGACGGTTATGAAGGCTATGACCCAGATGAGTTTGATCATCCGGAGGGAGGCAACGATAATCAAGGTGAGCATGTCTCTGCAACTAACACCTTACAAACGATAGCACCATTTGATGATATCCCAGGAGTTGGGAAAGGGGTCAATAACCGCGAGTTCATCATCACCGAATCGGATGACTCCTCTGTGCCAAGTGTCTTCGAAGATAGTGATCTCACTGCAGAGAGACTCCGATACTTGTTCACCAAGTATGCACAAGGGAAAGGTGAGGTGGATCAGAGAACTACTACAATTAAGGGTACCTTCAACGTAAAGAGGAACCGCAAGGAGTTGGAAAGTTACTATCAAGAATGTGAGGAAGCTGAAGATCTGATGGTCCTGAGTCAGATTAAAAAGAAGGGGAGGGTTGAGTCTGTAGGGTCCTGCAGTGGAACAGCAATGGACGGAGGCGCGGGGGGCCCGGTACCCCCACTTCCACCATGAGAGTCGTCTCCTGGAACTGCCAAGGCATTTGCTCACCTATGACACAATCTCGCCTTCGGCATCTTGTTCGTATTTTAAAACCTAGTATTTTATTTATGTGTGAAACTTTAAACAGTTGTTCAGTTGTGTGTGATTTTGCTTCTGCATTAGGATATAATAATGTAATAACACAACCCCCTCAAGGAAGGAGTGGTGGTCTAGCTATGTTATGGTCAGATGATGTTTCTTTGTCCTGTTTGTATCAAGATGAAAGAATCATCGATGTACATATTGACTTTAATAATATTAGCTTGTACTTTTCTGGTGTGTATGGTGATCCGAACCAAAATCTGAGACACTTATTTTGGAATCATCTAATAGAATTAAGTGAAACAAAAAATGGTCCTTGGTTGCTAGCAGGAGATTTCAACGAAATAATATCAAACCAAGAGAAGATCGGTGGACCATTAAGAGAAGAATGGACATTTAGAAGATTTAAAAACATGTTGTCCATTTGTGATTTAACGGACCTAAAGTCGATAGGAGATCGGTTTTCATGGGTGGGAGAGAGGAGAAATCATACTATCAAATGTTGTCTTGATAGAGCTATGATTAACTCACAATACTCTGCAACTTTTCCATCTGCAGAAGCAGAGTTTTTGGAGTTCAATGGTTCGGATCACAAACCTATACTTATAAATTTCGAATCAAAACAAATAAGAACCCACAAGCCCTTCCGTTTTGATAAGAGATTAACAAACATTGAGAACTTTGACAAAGTAGTAGAAGACGGCTGGAATTCTTGTAAAACACAGGTTCGTTATTCCATCTGTGATCAAATATCAAGTTGCAGGAGCGCTATGTCAAAGAAAAAACACGTTTCAAATATGAATGCAAGGAAGAGGATCGATTACTTTCAAGCTGCTGTGAACAAAGCTATGGAAAGTCTCAATAGACAAGAGAGGAATAATATTCCAATTTTACAGAGAGAACTAAGCCAAGCTTACAGAGATGAGGAATATTATTGGAGAACTAAAAGCAGGAAACAATGGTTATCGATGGGGGATCGTAACACAACATATTATCATGCCAGTACGAAGACAAGATACTCGAGGAACTACATCACGACAATACAAGATGAGCATCAAAACACTTATAATGGTGATGAGGAAATTGGTCTCCACGCTCAAGATTACTTTACAAAGATGTATACTTCAAGTCGAGTTCCTGTTTCACCGATGGATTTTGGAGATTTTCAACCAACGGTAACTGCAGAGATAAATGAAGCTCTAACCAAAGAATTCACAAGGGAGGAAATTATCAAAGCACTTACCTCTATTGGTGATGATAAAGCACCAGGTCCAGATGGTCTCACTGCTAGGTTCTATAAACATTACTGGGACATTATTGGAACAGACGTTGTAGCAGAAGTTAAGGACTTCTTTGAGTCTTCCTACGTGAAATCATGTTTGAATCATACCAACATATGTATGATCCCGAAAATAACGAATGCACCATCTTTGACAGAATATAGACCAATTGCTCTTTGTAATGTTTTATACAAAATAATATCAAAATGCCTGGTAAATAGACTTAAAAACATTTAGATAATATAGTCTCTGATACGCAAGCAGCGTTTATACCGGGTCGTTTGATAACAGACAATGTCTTGATAGCACATGAGGTCATGCATTCTCTTAAAGTCAGAAAAAGAGTTTCGGCAAACTATATGGCTATTAAGATAGATGTGTCTAAAGCATACGATAGAGTGGAGTGGAACTTTCTTGAGGTTACGATGCGGTTATTTGGTTTTGATGATAAGTGGATATCCTAGGTAATGGCAGCAGTCAGGTCAGTTAGTTATTCAGTGTTGATTAACGGCTCACCACAAGGATTGATCAAGCCAGAGAGAGGTATAAGACAAGGGGATCCTCTATCCCCCTACTTATTCATTCTCTGTGCTGACATTATGAGTAACTCATCAAAGTTAGAGTTCAAGATGGTGACATAAAAGGAGTGAAAATAGGTAATGGAGTTCCAGCAATCACTCATCTGCAATTTGCTGATGATTCTTTGTTTTTCTGTCAAGCTAACTCAAGGAATTGTAAGGCAATTAAGGAGGCACTTGAGGTCTACGAATATTACTCGGGACAAAAAATAAATACAGCAAAATATTTAATTACTTTTGGATCTCGAGTACATGACACAACACAGAACAGACTAAAACATATCTTGAATATCCCAAATCAGGGTGGGGGAGGCAAATATTTAGGTCTTCCAGAGCAGTTTGGAAGAAAAAAAACAGAGATGTTCAAATACATTGTGGAGAGAGTGCAACAACGTACATCTTCATGGAGTACCAAACGATTGACTACAGCAGGCAAAGAAATTATGTTGAAGTCTGTAGCTCTATCAATGCCAATTTATTCAATGTCATGTTTCAAATTACCTCTTGGAGTTGTTGATGAGATAGACTCAATATTACAAAAATTTTGGTGGGAGAAAAGTAATAGTGAAAGAGGCATTCCTTGGATAGCATGGAAAAGATTGTAATATTCAAAAAAAGAAGGGGGCTTGGATTCAAAAACTTATCTAAATTCAACGATGCCCTCCTTGCAAAGCAAGCTTGGCGTCTCTTACAATATCCTAATTCTCTGTTTGCTCGGATAATGAAAGCAAGGTACTATAGAGATTGTTCTCTTCTTGAAGCAACATCCAGAAGCAATCAATCATATGGATGGTCTTCCATTCTGGAGGGTCTTAATCTTCTTAAACAAGGTGTCAAATCAATGATCAGGGATGGAAGTACAACCAGGTTAGACGTTAATAAAGTCACGACAGAAAAACCATCAAAGCCTATACGAAGTGCAAACTCAAACCCTTGTTTATTTAAAGACCTCATGACAAAAGTTGGTCATCGACGTTTCTAGAATCAAGACAAAATATTGTTACAGGTTCATCAGGAGGATCAAAAGTTTTTTCAAGACTTGTATCTACCCATACAAGAAACACCTGATCGACTCGTTTGGGAATATAACAAAACGGGAGATTACACAGTAAGGTCGGCATATTGGTTGAGTATGCACAATCAAGACATGGAGGCTATACAAGGACCAAAACCTCACGGATCGGTCTCACTTAAAAACAGAATTTGGAAACTGAAAATCTTACCTCAGGTTAAACACTTTCTTTGGCGTTTGATGTCAAAAGCATTACCGTCTATTACCAGACTTAATACACGGGGTTTAAACCTTGATCACAATGGAACATATTTTGTTTTCCTGCTTCTATGCTAAGAAGGTCTGGGATCTGTCCAACATACCTATTGATATTTTTTTAACCCAAAACTATGACATCGAACAAATTATTACAGCCTTTTTAGATATGGATCATACGAATGGGATGACGGATAATTCTTTTTTACAACCCTTGTGGACCATGTGGCATCTTTGGAAATCTAGGAACAAATTTATTTTTGAAAACCGTACAGTTCCACCTAGAATTCTAGCCCTTAGAGTCAAGAATGATGTTTATGATTGGTATCTATATAATCCTTCGAAATCAGTATCCCCTCTCGAACAACAAAACATGTCTATCTCGTCATGGAAAAGACCAACAAACACATTAATAAAATGTAATTATGATGCTGCATATGATAAATACACTAATCAAGCAACAAGAGGCTGGATTTGGAGAGATTCAAATGGTGTTTCAAGAGGATGGGGTTCACAAAAACTAGGATCAGTAATGTCTCCTCTACATGCGGAAGCCAAAGGACTATTATCGGCAATGCAACAATCCTGGACCAAAGGACATACTCATATCTGTTTTGAAGGAGACTGCCAAGTACTTACTAGGATATTGAATGAAGAACATAATGAAATATCGATTGCAGGAATTATACAAGACATAAGATGGTGGCAGAAACAATTTCAAGTAGTTGAATTTCTTTTCACAAAACGTTGCAACAATTCAGTAGCTCATTTACTTGCAAAATACGGATGTCTTAATAGTAATTATTACTTTGAATGTTTTAGACCACCTGCTTGGCTAACACAACAATTGTATCAAGAATATTTCAATTCATTTATATAATTATATTTTCGACAAAAAAGAAAAAAAATTATATATATAGATATAATTCATTTTTAAAAATCAAGTGAACGTTACATGAATTTATAGGAAATAAAACGTAAATGACGCATATTAACCCATGAAATCAAATTGTCCGCTATAAGCTGAAATTGAATCCTAATTCATTGAAATATTAAAAGTTACAATATATTTTTTTTCAAAATCAAGTGAACGTTACATAACTTTATAGAGAAGAAAATGTAACTGACACCCATTAACCTTATTATGTCCTCTATTAAGTTGAAATTGAGATCATAATTAATTAGAAATTAAAATAGACAAATACGTTACTTGACCCAATGAAGCAGACAATTACGTTTCTTGATCCATCTATTCCCAAGTTAGAATCACTTTTCAAAACATGTCATAAAGACATGTTTTTTCTCCAATGGAATTGAGTATTATATTCTGCTGATGATTTTGTGTATGTAATCCAAACTACATAACTAAAGATGGATTGAAGAAGGTTAAAAGAAGAACAACTTCTAAGTATGGTCGGAATATTGGGTTAGAAGCTTTTGTTGTTGCCAATTATTGGATATTATTCTCTTCAAGAAACCCAAAAAAGATAGTAAGGTTCCTTCAAGTTAACGTGAGAAGGTTTTACAAGCATTAGAATATATCTCCAAAGATCATAACTATATTTGTTGAGAGATATCTTCATGTCTATAAAACTTTCTTACTTTAACTTGAAAGGAAGCCTTAGTATCTTTTTTTTTGGTGTGTGAGGTGTGCAAGAGCACCGGGTATTTTGGTGCGTGAAGTGTGCGAGAGCACCCGACTCTTAGAGCATTCCTATTGGTCATCTCAAGGGGATGTATTTCATTTTTTTAATAATTAAGTGATTGAAAAATAAAGTTTTAATCTGAATTTTGGGTGTGCGAGGTGTGCATGACCATTGGGTCTCATCTTTTTAACAATTTTTTGTTTGCTTTTGATTTTTGAAAGTCCTAAAGTATCAAATAATTATCAAAAGGGGTCCAAAAACTTTTAAAAAAATACTAGATATGGAGGCCCCACGATATCGCGGGGGAACTTATTTTAGTAAAATACTAGGGATCGGACCCGCATGTACGTGCGGGGTTAATTTAAAAAACTAAGTTTGCAATTAGGTTAAGTATATCAAAAACTAAGTTAAGTATATCAAAAAAATAGTAAGCGAAAGATTGTATGTCTGTTCCGGGAACCCGTCCCGTCTCATATACGATATGTTATGTTTTTTTAATCTGGTATAACATGTATAACATAAATTTATAATAGTTAAAAGATTCAGATCCACATAAATTTTTATTTGTAAATATAATTATTTGGTATAACATGTATAACATAAATTTATATTAGTTTGATTTTATCAGATTTTAAAACGGTTGACAATAAATTATAGATTCATATAAAGTTTAATTTAACCATTCAAATTACATAATTCCGATACATTTATTTCTCATTCTTATTTTCTGTGAGAAATAGTTGATAGAAAAAAATAGTTTATATAATGTCTTTATTTTTATTTTTAAATTACCCGTTCCCATTGCATACCCGGTCTTCCCTATAAAATTAGATTTTTAAATTAATTATATTAGTAAAAATCAAATTTTCGTAAATCTCTAGTTTTGTCATTTTATTTACTCATTCATCAATGTTCGTCTATTATTCTAGTCTAGTTTAGGAATAAGAACCATTAAACGTCAAATATGTGTTGTTTTTTGAGAATATTGTCCATAATGCCATGAACAGTAACATTGTTTCTCTCCAATGCCACTTTCCTTAAAACCTTTTCTAAAATGCCATAGGACCCATTTTCATCTATTTAAAATGACAAAAATACCCTCTATTTTCTTTCTCTTTTTCTCTCTCGATCTCTCATCTCTCTCTTTTCTTATCTCCTCTTTCTTTCTTCAACAACAAATAAATCACTACACATGATATATGTTTTTTTTTCTTTCTTTCTTATCTCTGTTTTATTTCTTTCTTTCTTATCTCTGTTTTCTTTCTTTCCCTTCTTTTCTCTCTCTCTGTTTGAAGATATTAATTTTCAAATCTGCTTACATTTTTGTTCTCTATTACTCAAATTTGCGGCTTAGGTGGTAGACACAAGTGTTGGAATCCAAGAAGCCATCATTGGAAATCAAACTAGGTATTACTTTATAGACCAGATTTAGAAGAGAGGATTCGGATCTGGTCTACCAACATTTGTCTATCAGTGGACTCCGCTTGTCGAATGTACGATTAGTGTGGGCAGACCTACAGAGGTGGACCAATTTTTTGTTATCTAAGGACAAGTGTTGTCACCAAGCGGATCTGGTCCACTAAAAAGAACCGGTGGACAAAAACGTAGTGGACATTACTTTATAGACCAGATTTAGAAGAGATGATTCGAATTTAGTCTACCGATATTTGTCTATCAGTAGAATTTGCTTGTCGATTGTACGATTAGTGTGGACAAACCTAATGGGATAGACCAATTTTTTGTTATTGAAAGACAACTGTTGTGACCAAGCGGATCTGGTCCACTAAGAAAGTCGGTGGACAAAAACGTGGTAGACAAAAACCTGTCCAAGCATTGATTTTGGTCCACCGGAAGCATCTGCATACATGAAGGGTGGAAAAACTTTTGCACAATTTTTTTTTTTATTTTTTTTATCCCTTTATTTTTCTTCTTGTAATTAAAAGGTAAAAATGTATTTTACTTCTATGGCATAAAACAAAAAGTGGCATTTCTAAAGAGAAAACAAGAAAGTGGCATTTTTCACAACTTTAATTTTGAAAATGGCATTTCTCATAAAATTCCCTTGTTTTTTTTTGCGAAGAAAGTAATGGGATCGGCCCATATAGTATTAATATGTGTTGTATATGTTTTTTATTTAGAGAAAATAGGAAAAAAAGAAGAGTCAATTTGACTCTCGATTCTTGAAGGCTGAAAACCATGGACCGAGATTTGGCTTTTTCTTCTTCGATCGATATCTCTGTTGTCTTCAGTTTGTTCTTCGTCATCTTCTCAGTTAACATATACAGCTCACCCTACTATTCCGCATATCAAGCTCCATAGCCATACGCACTCCTTCACCTGCTCTCCCGGCGCCGATAGCACCCATTACTGGAATTGCGGTGTATACACAGCCTGTTAAGAATCAATCAGGACTGCCCTCAATACCAACAGGTTAGTTGGGTTTGAATCATGAGTATAGATTCATAGCAATTTTGGGATTCAAATTAGGGTTTCACAATTTCAGATGTTTTAATTTTAGGATTTTTATATTCTTGTTGAGATCGAAATTTCCAATGATGTTTGTCACGAAGAGCTTGGGTCTTCAAGAAATCTACCTATCACATAAGGTTTTTTAGTTCTCTACTATTAACATATTTTTTGTAAAAATAAATTATGTAATTGTAATTTTTTTATCTCCTCTGGTTGGGTAGACTGCTTAAAATGCCAAATGTGATGCATTTGCAAACCTAAACATTGATATTTTCCCCTTTTCCAACCCATTGTTAAATTAGATATATGTATCTCGAGGTTATGTTAGAATCATAATCTCTAGACTATATATATGCAGGCTCATCATCGGTTCTCTATTTGTTTCTATTTATTGGATCTCTTAAGTTCTCTGCTGGAGAGAAAGCAAGGTATGTGTACTGTCTTCAAATAATTTCTAGTGCAATTTCGATTCACATACATAAGTTATCTGATATATATGTATATCTTTTATTTTGCATGTTTTTCCAGGTTTATGAGAGCAATGAAAAATAATATTGACATAAATATAACACAGTTTCGTAGTGAAACTTGATTCAAACCATTATTTCAGGTTCAATCGCTCTTCAGTTTAGATTTTATTTATTTATTAAGCTCTTAAACTCTAAATCTTCATTAGTTAATGTCGTTAACTGCTTTGGTGTTTTGATAAAAATTATTGGGTGTAAGTCTCATGTTCAACGCTCCAGCAAGAGTGCTTTTACTAAATCAAATGTTTAACTCTTCAAATATAGTATCATTTGTAGTTCCTAGATTGTTCTTTACTAAATCAAATATGTTAAACTTTTTGTAGATTTTGTTGTTATCAAATCATGTTGACTTTGTTGCTTTCTTTGTTTAAAATCGTATTCTTATATTTATATATACAACCTAGAATGAATAAGACTTGAGCAATAATGGTTGAAAATTATGTGGCAAGTGTATTGGAAACTGTTAGATCTTGGAAAATATGGAAGAATCAGACCTGGATGGCGTTTTTCAAAGGCACTTTCATTGTTGGAAGCACTATAAAAGGTCAGTTATTTAATAACACTGATGTAGTGATGTTATAGTTTTAAGTAGTCTTCTTACGATGGGACTTCAAAAAGATTATAGCTAAGATTGTCTGTTTAAGATATGATTTTAGGTTTGCAAATAAATTGAAGGTAACTTGCTTACAATACAATACAACTGTATATTTAAAGCTCGTCCTTTCATTTTTTATCTAGTAAGAAGCCTTCCAAATTCAAACAGCAACAAAATAGAGAAGTTAAATATATTTAAATGCTTAAATGGTAAAATAGAGAATTTAATGTATTTAAATGCTTAAATGGTAATACTATAATTTAACTACATAGGGTATATATATATACACCCAAGAATTCTTCATTATTCCCAGAACCATTTCCATAGCTTGGCTTTGTTACTTTAAAACCATAATCATAACTTCATTTTGTTCCTTTAGTTGACCTGGAAAAGAAAACAGTTTATAAAACATAAGATTTGATTATTTTATGTTAAAAGAATTGATAATATAAACACAAAAACATAAACCAATAGAGAAATCATATTTGATTTTGTTAGAATATAAAATCTATTTAAAATACACATATTTTTGAGTTTTTAATAAGGTTTGGGGTAGTATACGACTTCTAGAATTGTTTTCTGAAAACATAAATCATTGTTTTTTCTGGGATTTGCCGTGTTGTTGATATCACTCTACACATAGCCATGCACATTCCATCTTGATCCTCAACCATGGTTCCCAATAGGTGATTCAATCGGGCTGGCTTCAACCTTATCAGTGTGCTTATTCTGTTATTCAAGTAGATAATATATATGTAAGTAACAATAGGAACAATCAAAATGGAGAAACTAAAAATGATTTGTTCTAAGTTATTAGAGAGACTTTATAATACATTATTATACCATTGGTTTACTGACTTACTTTTTTTAATTGCTATTTCGCTAGTCTGGATGAAGTTCTGAAACATCATTGACATTAGCCATGTGAGATGAAACAGGAGAAAATGTAAGTTTCATTGGAAACTGTGGAAAATATTTTTTCAAAAGTTTTAAACAAAATAGTAACACTTACTGTAATATCAGCCAATACCATCTCTAGTGTCTCTCCAGTATATGTGCTATATTGTTTCCACGTATAACGATCTTGACTCTTATTTTCCAGGTTGTTTTGAAGGACTTAATATCCGAGACATGAGTGAAACCATTATTGGCGGCCATAATTTCTATTAAGGTGAATATCTGAGCTATTATTTTAGGTTTGATTTGCTTGGTTGTTTCTCTTTGGTTTTTATAGATGTTTAAGATATGAGTAGTTGTGATTGTGGTAATATTTGCAATATTCGATTAGGGATTGGTTCAAGATTTTATGGAATGAGTTTAAATTTTATAATTAATGTTTTGATTTTATTTTCGGTTTCAAATGATCTTGCAGAGGATGATTAGGGATTGTATTAAAATTGATTACGATTTTAATTGATTTGATTGGACTCGCTGATTTTTTGGAGATTAGATGACGAACAGAAATGGTAGGTTTTCTTTGGAGTCGCTGTTTTTTCGCAGATTAAATGACAAATCGAATTATACGAAAAATATTTAATATGATGCTGTTTGGATTTTAATTTGCTTACAGGTTTGGCAAGAATAATATGTTTGGATGCTCATGCAAGATATCCAAGATCCGAATGAGATCATCACCAAACACTTAGATCCGCGTCTTTTATCCCTATTTGATTACCTATTTGCCCTTTTTTTTTTTCCTTCTTCTTCCTTTATTTTGTCGTGAGGGTATTACATGTCATACATGTTTTTTTGTTTTTTTTTAAGCTTAAGTATGCTTCTCAATTAATAGTATAGATTTATTACAAACATTCTTTAATTAAATTGATTTATTAAACTATTGGTATTCCTAAACTATTTAATAAAAATTTCAAAAACATACAAATTTTTTGAAACATTCTTTATATCTTTATTAAAATATATATATTTTAAAATAATCTTACCTTTACGTATGATTAAATAAATAATTATCAATGCTACACACATCAAATTAAAAAAAAATTTACGATTAACTGCCATGAGATAACATTTCAGTCGTGTTATTTCGTTCGCTTTTACTCTTCTTAACCTTCCGTTCGCGTCTTTTCAATGTAACATTTTATCTATGTATTTTCGTCGTAATCTTTCGTAAAATACTTTAAAATTTCTGAAAAATGAATAAATGTAAGATACAGTCATGTTTTCTCTTCTTAACCTTACAATTATATTTTTTATATTTTATGAACGGTTACAACTTATTCTCTTGTTGTCAAATATGATGTGTAAATGATTATATTTTTAATTTTTTTAATTGATAAAAATATGAATACATTATATAAGACACTATAAATTTCTTTAATAATCATATAACAAATTATAAATATTAAAAATATTAATTGAGGACCATTCTTAAATTAACATAATGATTTGTTTAAATTCATTTCTATTAATTATTTTAATCATTTTTGGCATAACTCAAACATATTTCTATTTCCGAAATCAATTTTTATGAATATAAATTATACTATTCAGTCAATCAGTAAGAAAATTACCCATCATCTCAAATTTGAATATAACTAAACAGAAAATTATCACATATTTTATTTATTTAAATCAAAAATTATTTATATATTCTTTTTTTTTCAACATTTCTGCATTATGGGCCACAACTGGCCGGCCCATTAGCCAAATTCCTACATGCGTAGGAGCCGGGTCTCGATCCCGGGTGTGATGGTGCCTTGTGCATTAAGGACTTACCTTTGGCCACTGCACCAAGGTCACTTCACAATTATTTATATATTCATATAAATATATTCATATGAAAGAATACATCTATTTTATTAAAGGCAGTATTGTAAATGTATATGTAATACAAACAACTATTATTTTATAGATGAAACATATTTTTATATAAAAAAACCTATAGTCAATAAACATTTTGCCAATTATAATAGATTATATATATATGGTTAATCCAATATTGAATGAACTTATTACTAATTTTTCTCTGCATAAGATGCTGGTTAATTATCCCGAGAGTCACACATAAATAAATAATATAATAAATATTAGAGGGGATCAATAATAGTTAGAACTTATAACAATAATATTTAAGTGTATGATGTAGCATCACAATGTGCGCGTCTAAGGAAGATGGTCGGCCAAGGACGGCCGGGTTCATTGCTCTCACACGTTCCTCTTTTTTTTTGGCAGTCAGAATCCAAAACCTTTTCAAACTTTTATAATATTTTATATTCAGTATCTTTTGTTGTTAAGATTTCAATTTGAGTGTATTATGACTAGAAGTATAAATACAAATTCCTTTAACCTATATGAAGTTGTAGATAAGTCTTTGTCGTTAAGATAGTTTCTTGGACAATCATCACAACCGTCAATCTTTCTGTTGATCACCAGTTTTCCATATCCCAATAAACTGAATATTCCCAACTGTAGAAAATATAATAAAACAAACTGTGATATTTTATTTTTATTTTTATCTTGATATTTCATAATCATATTTTTTTTAAAGTAAAAATATAGAAATCCATATTGTTTTCTATAATACAATTAGTTTTCTAATCAAAAAACATGGAGTAGACAAATATATATATATATATATATATATACTTGTGACAATAAAAGTAAACAAACATATACGAGCCAATATGCTCTCATTTTCTTAAAACCAACTTGAACCACATTTTTAACAGCTAAAAACAAAAATTTCGGTTTGGATTCATACCAATAGAACGATAACTCTAGATGAATAGATGGTTGTATACCTAGAGACTGAATATAATTAAATATTACAACGATTAACAAAATATATCAAACGTCATTTCTAACAAATTCTCTTTTAACTAATACAAATATAAATAAAATTTGAATACAATGGTGAGAAGTTATTAATATATAGATTTCTAAAGATGTGAACATTTGAATAGACACAACTGTTTGTAAAAGACACAACTATATATTCAACAGACGCAACTTTTTAGAAAGACGCAACTGTAAAAAATATAAAATAAAGAAAATTTGAATACAATGATGAGAAGTTACTTTATTTAAATTTATAAAGATGTGAACATTTGAATAGACACAAGTGTTGTAAGAGACACAACCCTACATTTAATAGACGCAACTTTTTAGAGAGATGCAACCGTTGAAATTTTCTGTCAAAAAAATATATATATATATATATATATACATATATATTACGAAAATGTACGACGAAAAATCGCAACTGTTGTTGGCATTTTTTCAGATTGTTATTATTATATTTGAATAAAATAATGAGAAGTTATTTATATATAGATTTCTAAATATGAGAACATTTGAATAGACACAACTGTTTGTTAAAGATATAACTTTATATTCAACAGACGCAAATTTTTAGAGATACGCAACTGTAAAAAATTTCTGTCAAAAATATAAAATAAAGAAAATTTGAATACATTGATGAGAAGTCACTTATATGTAAATTTATAAAAATGCGAATATTTGAATAGACACAACCGTTTGTAAGAGACACAACTCTACATTTAACAGACGCAACTTTTTAGAGAGACTCAACCGTTGAAGTTTTCTGTCAAAAATATAAAATAAAGAAAATTTGAATACAATGATATGAGAAGTCGTTTATATAGATGTGAACAATTGAATAGACACAACTGTTTGTAAGAGACACAACTCTACATTTAACAGACACAACTTTTTATAGAGATGCAACCGTTGAAATTTTTTGTCAAAAAATATATATATATTTTTTACGAAAATGTACGAAAAAATCGCATCTGTTGGTTGCATTTTTTCAAATTGTTATTATTATATAGATTAACCCAAAAGAGAAAAACTTAATTGGTCTTTTTGGCCTTAAAGCATAAGTGCTTCTTCTCTTTCAAGATTTATTAGTTGTTACCTTCTTGAAAAACCAAAAGGCAAATCAAAGAAGAAGATGCTCAAATTCGATAAACCACAGTGCACAAACCCATCATGTTTCTTCTGCAGCATGAAAGAGACCAACCCTTTCCGTCGAAGAACCGAACTCGCCGCAACTTTGAAAGAGATCCCTCGTACGGAGTCAAAAGACCATGTCTTGGTCTTGAGTGGTCTGTGGAACATAGCCATGTCCGAGCCTAACGATCCTGAGTTCCCATCACTCGGTTTGTTCGAGTGTATGTCAAAACTCATTCATAAGTCAATCAAAAACAGTGTTTGGCTTCTCAAAGACCAGAACATATTCATTCCTTACTTCGCAACTCATATCATCGGATCATATGTTATAAACAAAGAAGATTTGGCTGCAAGAGCGGTTGATTCAAAGGCTTTTGTTGTTCCCGCTTTGTTGGAGCTTTTGAGAGGGAAGATCAGTTGGGTTGAGCAGCGAGCCGCGGCTTGAGCACTTGGTCACTTAGCTAGCCATGAGAAGAGCTTTGAAGTGGTTTCTTTGTTCGAAGAAGAAATCGTAAAGCTTTCGATGGAGATTGCTACTAGTTGTTTGAAGAATGTTCACATAGGCTCTGATTGGGATTAAAACATGAAAACATAAATGATTATTAACTACCAACTGCACATAACAGCGTACATAACAGTACAAAACACAATCATTCAATTGATTAAAAATAGACTGCAACGCTGCGTTGGTGTAGAATTGGAGATCATCTAGCAAAATTGAACCGTCTACCTTTGTTGTATTTTTACCGTACACAGTAAACAACATTTTATTTGGCAAAGGAGTCCGGAGTCCCTTCGAACAACCATGACTCCCCAAAAAAAAGACTTCGATGTCACTGAGGTGTTCTGTGCTATTAGCTTTGATATATTAGTTTGTGTTTGTCCCTTTTCCCATGTTATTTTTAAAAAAATAACTTTTCATGTTGGTTATTTTCAAAAATATCTTTTTTTCTACGTATACAATCACTAAATTCTAAGCTTTAAATTTCTAATTCTAACCCTTTAAAACTATATCTAAAATGTAAAATAGAGAATCCAAACCTAAAAAAAGAAAATCTAAAAATTAATTTAACATATTAGAATTATGTAAAAGAGGATGAAAATAAAAATGTTCAATTTTTAAAAAAAAAGAGTATCCCAAAAAGGGTATTTTTAACAAATCTCTTTGGTTTTAGAGTATTACTATATTAATATTTCATCATGCAATCTTGTTGTAGTGGTTAAAAAGTTAAAGAAAATAAATTATATAGAAATAATGTATATATAATGTGGTCCTTAATTGCTTAAAATTTTATGGCAGCCTATAGTTACCCTGTAGGGTTGTAAATTGGTCGGTCCATGTCCAAATGGACATGACCAATTGGACACATACATTTTATGGTCATTTATGATCAAGACCCAAATACACCCATACCCAAATATGTCCAAACCAAATAGGACCATGACCAATTGGTCTGTCTATTGGTTGCAGATTGAACCAAAATTCAAAACTCATAATTTACTAAAGGTTTATAAATTCATAATTATAAAGATTCATAAACTTATAATTATAAAGGTAGACGAAATCGCGAGAGAGAGCAAGAGGGGAGAGATAGAAACCCTAATTTCATGTTTTAGACATAAAAAAAAAGAAAAAAAAAAGAAAAAAAATGCCTCCAAATTTTACAATCCCTAATTTTGAAAAATTATTAGACAACCCATGTCCAGATGAGTTTGGACCATTTACTAGTAGACTAAAATGGTTTTAGGTCCATTTAACCACTTCAAATTTGATTATAACCATAACCGGTCCAATTTAATTTAGACCTGAACAGTCTATGGTCTCTAAGCCCAATTAGCATCTCTACCTTTTTGATAACTACTAGATAAAAGAATCTGGGCTACGCCCGGATAAATTTTTTAATAATTAATATACTTTTTTTAGTTAACTTAGTTTATTATTATAGTACCCAACAACATGTGACGTTGTATTAAACACATAACTGTTTAATTTACCTATCTGATTCATTTTTGTTTCTTTATTTTAGTATATACAGTAACTTTCACATATACATCTTGTACCTAATTTATTTTCCTGTTGTCTCTATTAATTGTGTTCCCTTTTAATTAAAGTATGCCTTGAGTATTTTTTCCCCAACTTCTAAAGTCCTCTTTTCTTTCTTTAAAAAAAAATATTTAGGTTTTTAAGTTCACAATTTTTCTATATTAGATGACTATCATATTTTTTAATCACAATTTTATATTTCTATTTGTGTAGTCATTTTCTGTTTTTCTTAGATCAGATGACTATATATTAATATATATCATATTAATTCATATAGTAACGTTTGATTTTTGTAGCATATTGTAGCAGAAGACTTATTGTATTAAGGTTTTCTATGTGAAAGAATCATAACCTCATACATGCCAAGTTCCAGCAATGTTTTTTATTTATATGCGATTTTGCTATGATGATAAGAATTAGAAGGTAATATTCATGGTTAAAGTTATATGTCTGTTTTATATGATTGGTAATTATAGCTTATGATATTAACGTATATTGGTAAATTATTATTTGAGAAAATAATTCAATGTGATTTTTTTTTTTTTTGCTGGCCCTCTCTCCCTTCACTTGACAACCGTAAGCTTATACAACTTCGACAGAAAACTGATCATATGACATGTATTCAAGCTTTGGCCAACAATTAAATCTATCTACACACAAGTCATTAAATTTAATGATGCAAACTATCAAGGCACAAACGTTTGTGTTGAAGGCAGGCAACAAATGCTTCAAGGGCCTACAGTTTTAGAAGTCATATTTGTGTTTAACATACACGCAGGATGACGGTAACAGAAAGTTAAAGACAAACTTTGGGAGGGATGTCGATCATCTAAAAGTACCCCTCTTTGTTGATATTAGCCCACTGTATTAGCCCAATATCATTTAGAGATAAGCTGAACGGCCGCCAATTTATATCTGTAAGAAAACTTTTTCTTTTAATAAAATGCTTAATATTCTACGAAGGATCACAATCAGGCAAAAGTTGCATAGTGATAGCGAGCCTTAAAACAATTATTACACTGGCGAAGAGTAAGTGAAGAAAGAGGTTAGCCTTATTGATGTTGACTCTAATCATGTATTTAATTTTCTTTTCTACTCCTTTAATTTTACCTCAGCACATTTTGTGAGTGCTAAGTCGAATCCCCAACCATGAACCATATATTTTTGTCTTCCGTCTCAAAAGGTAAAATACAGGATAAGAGAAGAAGTTAGACGTACGTGTATCTTAAGTGCAGAATTTGTAGAGTTGCATAATATACCACTACCACTCCCAACGGCATGCATATCCTGACATTGCAGGTGTCATGGTCTCCACAAATCTGGATTTATGAAAGACATATAAATGTATGGAGAATTGATTTATAAGCTCAGTCATGGTTAATTTGGTTGATTCAAGTGCTTACAGTCTTGCAATGATCACTTGAGAAAACGTCATCTAGGCACACTTTTTCTGTAAAAATATATATATAGAGAAGAATGGTAAGGAAAATCTGTTCCACATCATCAACCTAATATACAGAGAAAGGGCATTCATTTTGTTTTTAAGAAAAAGGAGATATTGAACCATCATTGAACACACAAAAAAGGCATTTAAAATATCAAATCCCACACGTAGACAGTCCTTTTGACGAAATGAAACTGAAAACGTGAAGAATCTATATCGACACGTAGAGGAAGCAGCGTTACAAAAATCATTACAAACCTAATTATCGTCGTTTGAAGTTGATGACATGGCATAATTGGTAGAGATTTAGAATTTGCGAAATAAGGTGATGTGGCACAATGTAAGGGTTAGAAGCTGATGTGGACACTCTCAAATAGCTCAATTTGTCCCTTTTATTAGTAGTAATATGGGTCTGTATGGTAACTGTGGTCAGGGCGGACAAATCCGTCTGCGGACCAGCTGACCGCTATGTTTTAAGTGTGGATAACAGAACGCTGCGGTCCAAGTCTATTTATAAGTAAAAGCGGTCCGCAGTTGGACCGTTGCGGTTTTGTTTCTATTTTTTGTAGACCGCACCACTGCGGACTACACATGATGAATAGTAAATAAAAAGCGGTCTGATCCGCAGATGGATTTGTTTGCCCCAACCGCTGCAACCATTCACACACTTCTCTACAAGCTAATTTTTTAAAAGTTTCAGTTAACTGCTATGTAATGTGCAGGTTGTTGTATTAGTTATGTTAATTCAATTTAGTTTATGTAATATTAATAGTCATAAAACTATGATAATTTTCTGAGAATATTATTTTAATAAAGGTTTTTAAAATCGTATTTATGAAAAATGGTATTGAAAAATATGTATTTTTGAAATTCTCCCTAAAAATAAATATATAACAAAAAAATTACCTAAATGTTAATAATACACTTTATTTATTCAAATTATACAATATCAAAATATACCGCTTATTTTAAAATATTGTTAATGATAAAAATTAAAATTGACTATGATATTCAAAATTTACCTAAAACACTTAATAATTAAATTCCAATTTTTTAAGTATTAATTAAATATCTTACCTATAAAATCATATGAAATGCAATAAAAAATTCCCAGAGACTAATTTAATTTTTAGTATCTTTTATATTCACCTTAATTTAAGCTATATTAATTGGTTAAATTCTAATGATTTCCTCTTTGTAGTAAAATTTTGGAAATGGAATATCAAATTGATTTTTATATAGAAAATCATTAAATTACAAACTTTTGAATTAAATAAATATTTATATAATTATATTTCGGATCACAAGAAGTAAATATAATGATGAGTATACAAAAAAATGTATTACAAAAATTTTGGAGGTAAGAGAGAGTTAAAAAATTTGATTAAATAATTCTATTATAATAGTTTATTTTGTTAAAACAGTGCATAATTTTAAAAATAAATAAAGATACATGAATGAAGATGATTTCTTTAGTTTGATTCCTTCATTGGGCTTTGATCGAAATTAGTATTGAATCTGCATCGATAATTGTTTTTTACAGCCACCAAAATTTTATTATACATATGTAATTACAAATTAAAAATAATCAGAAGACAAAGAAGAAAGGAAAAAAGGAAAAAATACATAAAACACATAAATAAAATTGAACAAAATATAAGATAAATCTAAAAAAATATATAATCACACTCTTACCATAAGTTTTGAACCCATGCAAAAACATAAACAAAACAAAGAAAATATTTAGAATTTGATGTGATGATGTGAGAATGGTTATTTTATAGAATTTGAAGTGATGGAAGTTATATTTCTAAAATAATTTTATTAGAGAAGTTATAATTATAATATATAGTGTGTTTGAATGAATATGAATAGAAAATAGTCAATTCATAATTACGTAATTTCAGTTACATTTTAGTAGTAAAGTGTGAATTTAAAGTATAGATTAATGTATGTTATTACATTTTTATTTAATTAAAAATATATTTTATTTATTTAGAAATTAAATGCTAAATAGACCAATAAAGAGAGAGGGAAACCTTACTTTTATGTATAGATCAATGTCTATTATTATATTTTTATTTAATTCAAAGTATATATTATTTAAAAAAAAAATACTAAATGAACCAATAAAGAAAGATTGAAATCTTACTTTTATGTATATGATTAATAATTAAATGTTCTATATCAGTAATATAAATTTGTACTCTATAAATTTGTTGTGGTTTTGCTTAAGTTATTCAGAAAACCTTAACAAATTATTTATTTTGGAGTTTTATCTAAATAATGTTGGTGAGGAATTATACCCGTCTCTAAACAGTTGTATATTGGTTTGGGGGATCACTAAGAAGTTTCGGTGATGACTTCTTTCTCTTCGAATTGGGATCAGTCAAACCATATATGGCTTGAACTTGAACTTGCGATTTTGAGGAACTTTTTGTTATTGGACGGATCTATGTCGGTTCAAGTTTAACCGGCATGTGTAATTCGGTTATAACACCATGCTAAATTAAATGTATTTTTAATTTTAATGAATAAGGTACATGTTGTAACATCTGTGAACCAAATTTTCAGTTTAGGAGATGCATCTATCGATGCAAGACCAGTTTTTTGCGAGTCAATTTAGGTTAAACGCTCGTTTGGTTGCATTTTAGGTTAGAAAAACTCTTGAAGTCGACTTTAAAAGGAGTTTTTTTCGTCATTAGTCGATTTTAGCCGTTTTTTAGAGAGAAAAAAAGAGAGAGTGTTCTTGAGAGTTATGGTGAGTTTTTGGGAGATTTCTAGCTATTCTTGAGAGATATGAAGTTATGATTGTGCGGGAATCTTGCTAGGAGTGTAAATCCGTCAGTCTAGAGTCAGAAGCTTCTTTGGCAAAGGTGAGTGCATGACCATGACTTAATTAAGCTTGAGATTCCTCTGATTTTTGTGTTTATGTGTTATGTGGTAGATTTCTTGGCTTGTTAGAATGTTTTTGAGTCGCATGGGGCTTTGTGAGTCTTCTTTGTGGCATTGGACAGAGTTTGATATGTTTAGGAACGGAGATCTGGCGAGGAGCATCGGGGAAGACGATGCTCGACATGTGCGTCGATCGATGCACTATGTGCGTCGGTCGATGTAGTGCGAGGACAGAACAATAAGACCTAGGAGCATCGGTCAATGCCGTGTGGAGGTGTCCGTCAATGCAATTAGGAATGTCGCGAAATGTTGAGTATGCATCGGTCGATGCAGTTTTGGTGTCGGTCGATGCAGTCAAGTCTCGCATCGGTCGATGCAAGCTTGGTGTTGGTAGATGCAACCCAAGTCATTGTCGGTCGATGCAGTGGTTTGGTGTTGGTCGATGCAGCTTCCTGATTTGTTGTTGATTGTTGTTTAATGGTTGGAGATTCTCAATTGCTTGTGTTTATAGCCCAATAGATGGGAGGATTGCCTTATGACAATACTCATGCATCTCAATTTGTGTTTGTGGTGCAGATAAAGGCAAATGTGATCGTGAAATCAAAGCAATGAAAATGAGGATCTTTTAATGGCTTGGTTGTTTGTGGTCTAGTTTCTGCTAGGTTGCTAGAATGGAGTCTTAAGAAGGTTTTCTAAGATTGTTGATTCCTTGGTTTTTGTTGAATTGATTCATTGGTTTAGTTGTTACGGAATTGATAATGGATATTTGATTATTGGTTAATTCATTGGTTTAATTTTGGTTTTCTACTGTTTAGTTCACTACAAGAATATTGGGTATTGATAGCATCTGAATAACGCTGTTTAACGAAACCATAGTGTTTTAACAAACACTGTATCTGCCCCCGTTATAATAGATCAGCCACTTTTGATTAGCGGTTTTTGGCATAGTTATCATATCTTCATTTAACATTGCACTTTTGCAGTGCAATCATATACTTTATAATAGTAATTGTATATTGTTATAAACTAGGTTTGAACCCGCGGTACACCGCGTGACTATTTTTGTTTTATTCTGTTTCTAAAACATTTAAATCTTTTAGTAAATATATATACATTTATTTTTGAAATAATTATCATTAATATTAGTTATGTTTTTCTTTAAATATTTTATAAGTTAAAGATTTATACATTAAAAATTAATAAATGTATGAACTGAAACAGTTGCGGACATGTATATACTTTCACGGGTTTCATAGGATGGTTAATTATTTTGTGAGTTAAAAATCTATAATATATGAAATAAATTAATATTTTTAGCGTTAGTTCAAACCCGTAATGTCAGGTCGGTTCTGGAACAGATTTAATGACTTTAACCCGCAAAAAATCATCCTACAAAAACCCATAGGAGTATATAGTCTGCATCTATATGTCCTGCTTGAGTTTACAGGATTAGGACATCTAAGCATTTTACTAATTTAATTCTTCTAGTTTTGTTTTAATGGTGAAAATGTGATAATATGTGTTAACCCGCCATGTGAGGTATGACCGGCAACAGATTTAATGACTTTAACCCGCAAAAATATTATTACTTTGATTTAGAAGATTTTTTTCAAGTTTAAGGAAATTTGTATTTATTTAATTAATTATCAAATTAGTATTTAATGAAAATAGTAGTGGTTTCTATTTTTTTGGAAAGTTAGGATTATGGAGGAGTAATTGTTTAAAAAAATCAGAAATTTTAACATAATTTAATAAATTATAAATTAATAAATCAAGAAATTTAATACAATGGCAGTCTTGTAAATAAGTGGCAAGTTCAGAATTTATTTGCTAAATGTACTTGAAAAATGTATATATAGATTGTTTTATTTATAACATTAAATTATAATATATTATATGATATATGAAATAATTTATCATCACAAAATTATGATATCAATAAATTATTATGATATCACTAAATTATTATCATATATATAAATGGGTCGGGTCGTTTCACATGTATTTTCACCCTCAAAACCATAGAATAAAAAAATGGTCATAGTGTAGTAAATTGTACACTAGATTTTAACCCGCAGTATATCCCAGAACAAGTTATTTGTAATTAAAAAATTTAAATTTTAAGTTGTATTTCTTTGTTAATTTTGTTTGCTTTGTTTAGTGTTTAAGATTGTATAATTGTATTTTGATTTTCAATTTTATGATTTAACCCGCGCATACCAAGGGACAATTTGTTTTTTTTTATATATAATATTAATTTAATCAACTTAATTATGTATGTGTATTATTCTAATATTGATAGTATTAACAAAATAATGAAATGATATTTTATTCGTTAATGATATTTTAACTTTTTAAAGTTTTTTTAATAAA
The DNA here is from genome assembly GCA_023657505.1 of Camelina hispida. Taxonomy (NCBI): domain Eukaryota; kingdom Viridiplantae; phylum Streptophyta; class Magnoliopsida; order Brassicales; family Brassicaceae; genus Camelina; species Camelina hispida. Next base: position 24,369,563 of record CP094632.1, on the reverse strand, counting down.
GAACCGAAGTAAACCAAATAAATTTTATAAATTTGAATCTCTAATAAATGAAGCTCCCTGTTCATTCATATTCAGAATCATTTTAATTTTTTTTTATTGTATGACTCTGAACCATCGCCTTAATTTTCTAAATGATATGAGACATTGTATACACATTTCGAATGAGTAATATATGTTTGTTTAAAAAAATATTTGAATTACATCATATGGAGAAAAAGTTACAAATTTTATTAAGTAAATGTATTATATAATAATTTTAAATAATCTAAATATAAGATCAAATAAAAGTGAAAAGAAAATCATATATTTATGTTTGAATTGTGTAGAGAGATATATGAAAATTATATAAAATTTGAAAATATTTTTTTCTACAGAAATTTTATGTAATTAAATATAACTAAGAGGGTAGATTGTCAAATGTACTTCAAACATGTTAATATAGATGTAAGATTACTAAATGATAGTTGTATTGTATGTCTTAATTACAACCATATCTTCCTGTATACTAAAAGCATGTTAGGGGAGACAATGTTAGCAATTTTTTGTCATATCAATTTGTTGTGAATTCTACTATCTTAAATATTTTAGTTTAAATTTTAGATTTTTAAAATATGTTTAAACAAGAAAAAAAAACTTGTGTATATATGAAAATAGATTAATTAGAATTTCAATTTACAGACATGACAAATTTGATTGTTTCACCAATCAGTAGAAGAATCTTGTATTTTTTTAAAAAAAGGAAATTGAAAAATGAAAAAAGTTAAACACTCACCTTTGAGAAGAAAGAAAAAAAAAACTAATATAATGGAATTTTTGGATTTTCCTTGGAAATAGATAAAATATAACATAAAGCATTTAATAAATTAAAAATTCTACTTATTATGTAAACCTCAAATTTCTGACTGAAATCTCTGATGATCAAATAAAATCAAATAGTCATTAATATCAGTTAAAACCAAATATTTGACTTTGACTGATACTATTAAAAGCTTTAGAAATCTAAACTAAAAAATGAAAAATTGATTTACAGACATGACCATTTTGATTGTTTCACCAATCAGTAGAAGAATCTTGTATTTTTTTTTTAAAAGGAAATTGAAAAATGAAAAAAGTTAAACACTCACCTTTGAGAAGAAAGAAAAAAAACTAATATAATGGAATTTTTGGATTTTCTTTGGAAATAGATAAAATATAACATAAAGCATTTAATAAATTAAAAATTCTACTTATTATGTAAACCTAAAATTTCTGACTGAAATCTCTAAAGATCAAATAAAATCAAATAGTCATTAATATCAGTTAAAATAAAATATTTTGACTTTGACTGATACTATTAAAAGCTTTAGAAATCTAAACTAAAAAATGAAAAATTATTGGCTATTATACTTAAGGTATATTACAATTAATTATTTCTTTTAAAGTTTTTAATTTTGGTCAAGGACAATTTAATATATGAGAATTTTCCTAACCCTCTATGTACTTATATATAAATTGAGTATTGACCAGCTAGCCCAAAATCATAAGAAGAAGAAACTCAAAAAAATCAACCAGTTTTTTTTTTTTTTTTTTTTTTCCGAAAGAAACAAAAAAGTCCAAATGAGTTTGAAGTGTCCGTTCCCTCATATCGGATGTGAAAACTGTGATTGTACGGGCATTACCTGCCAACATCTATTTCCAGGTATTGTTTTAAAGGATTTTGGTTCCGGACATACACGATTATATGGTATAAGATTTTTGTGTAAACCAACAGTTATTAATCTGTTTGTGTATATTCTGCAAGTTGTATATAACATGTTCAAAATAAAAATCTGAAATATTAGCTAAATCCTTTGTTAATTATAAATTTATAAACAACTATATTAGCTAATCTTTGTTATAAAAAATATGTCAAAGATTAATACTTTTGCTTGTTTTCTATAAAAAAAATCCTTTTGCAGCCCAAATTAAATATTTTTTTAGTTCATATATTTTCTATAGAGAAAGAAAAATCTCAAAATATAGCTTCTTTTATTCTTTTAACATTGGGATTATTGTGTGTAGGGTTGAAGGTGGAGTGGCCAGAACTAAGAGGAGTAAGTGGACTTGAAGCAAAGAGAATAATTGAAAATGATAATCCAAAAGTGACTTGTGTTTTAGTTCCACAAGGTGATGGTGTGCTCATCATCAATTGTTGTAACCGTGTCCTTCTCCGTCTTCCTGCCAATGATTGTCCCAACGGTCCCGTCCTTAATCTTCCTCAAGTCGGATGATACTATTTTCTTACTCTTCTACAAGATGATTCAGTTTGATATTTTGTTTCAATAATTTGCTAGCTATGTCTTGTTTTGTTTGCCGGTTGTAATCTGCTTGTATCCAGATTGGGTTGTATCGTTTGCTTTTGAATAATAATAACGGAGATATTTTCTTCTACTTTTGCATATTTGAAATTTGATACTACTACTGTTTATAATCTCTGAAACCGTGTAACTGAGCAAAAGGCATCGTTGGATCTCTTCTCCTCCGTATTCACTAATAAATGTCATCACTTATAAATTAGTTTTAAAGATGTTAATATAGATGTGAGATTACTAAATAATAGTTGTATTGTATGTCTTAATTACAACCATATCTTCTTGTATAGTGTTGTATACTAAAAGAATGTTTGGGGAGACAATGTTTGCAATTTTTTGTCATATCAATTTGTTGAGAATTCTACTATTTTAAATATTTTAATTTAAATTTTGGATTTTTTTAAATATGTTTAAACAAGGAAAAATAATTGTGTATATATGAAAATAGATTAGTTAGAATTTCAATTTACAGACATGACCATTTTGATTGTTTCACCGATCAGTAGAAGAATCTTGTATTCAAAAAAAAAAGTAAATTGAAATATGAAAAAGTTAAACACTCACCTTTGAGAAGAAAGACAAAAAAAACTAATATACTGGAGTTTTGGATTTTCTTTTGAAATAGATAAAATATAACATAATAAGAATCTCCAAATTAAAGCATTTAATCTATTGAAAATTCTACTTATTATGTAAACCTCAAATTTTTGACTGAAATCTCTAATGATAAAACAAAATCAAATAGTCATTAGTATCATTGACACTCAAATATTTGACTTTGACTAATACTATTAAAAGCTTTAGAAATCTAAACTAAAAAATGAAAATTTGATTGGTTACTATACTTAAGGTATATTACAATTAACTCTTTCTTTTAAAATTTTTGATTTGGGTCAACGACAATTTAATATATGAGAATTTTCCTAACCCTATCTATGTACTTATATATAAATTAAGTATTGACCATCTAGCCCAAAATCATAAAAAGAAGAAACTCAAAAAAATCAACCAGTTTATTTTTCGAAAGAAACAAAAAAGTCGAAATGAGTTTGAAGTGTCCGTTCCCTCATATCGGATGTGAAAACTGTGATTGTACGGGCATTACATGCCAACCTCTATTTCCAGGTACTGTTTTAAAAGTTTTTGGTTTCGGACATACACAATGATATGGTATAAGATTTTTGTGTAAACCAACTGTTATTAATCTGTTTGTGTATATTATGCAAGTTGTATATAACATGTTCAAAATAAAAAATCTGAAATATTAGCTAAATCCTTTGTTAATTATAAATTTATAAACAACTATATTAGCTAATCTTTGTTATAAAAAAATATGTCAAATATTAATACTTTTGCTTGTTTTCTATAAAAAAAAATCCTTTTGCAGCCCAAATTAAATATTGTTTTAGTTCATATATTTTCTATAGAGAAAGAAAAATCTCAAAATATAGCTTCTTTTATTCTTTTAACATTGGGATTATTGTGTGTAGGGTTGAAGGTGGAGTGGCCAGAACTAAGAGGAGTAAGTGGACTTGAAGCAAAGAGAATAATTGAAAATGATAATCCAAAAGTGACTTGTGTTTTAGTTCCACAAGGTGATGGTGTGCTCATCATCAATTGTTGTAACCGTGTCCTTCTCCGTCTTCCTGCCAATGATTGTCCCAACGGTCCCGTCCTTAATCTTCCTCAAGTCGGATGATACTATTTTCTTACTCTTCTACAAGATGATTCAGTTTGATATTTTGTTTCAATAATTTGCTAGCTATGTCTTGTTTTGTTTGCCGGTTGTAATCTGCTTGTATCCAGATTGGGTTGTATCGTTTGCTTTTGAATAATAATAACGGAGATATTTTCTTCTACTTTTGCATATTTGAAATTTGATACTACTACTGTTTATAATCTCTGAAACCGTGTAACTGAGCAAAAGGCATCGTTGGATCTCTTCTCCTCCGTATTCACTAATAAATGTCATCACTTATAAATTAGTTTTAAAGATGTTAATATAGATGTGAGATTACTAAATAATAGTTGTATTGTATGTCTTAATTACAACCATATCTTCTTGTATAGTGTTGTATACTAAAAGAATGTTTGGGGAGACAATGTTTGCAATTTTTTGTCATATCAATTTGTTGAGAATTCTACTATTTTAAATATTTTAATTTAAATTTTGGATTTTTTTTAAATATTTTTAAACAAGGAAAAATAATTGTGTATATATGAAAATAGATTAGTTAGAATTTCAATTTACAGACATGACCATTTTGATTGTTTCACCGATCAGTAGAAGAATCTTGTATTCAAAAAAAAAAAGTAAATTGAAATATGAAAAAGTTAAACACTCACCTTTGAGAAGAAAGACAAAAAAACTAATATACTGGAGTTTTTGGATTTTCTTTTGAAATAGATAAAATATAACATAATAAGAATCTCCAAATTAAAGCATTTAATCTATTGAAAGATCTACTTATTATGTAAACCTCAAATTTTTGACTGAAATCTCTAATGATAAAACAAAATCAAATAGTCATTAGTATCATTGACACTCAAATATTTGACTTTGACTGATACTATTAAAAGCTTTAGAAATCTAAACTAAAAAATGAAAATTTGATTGGTTACTATACTTAAGGTATATTACAATTAACTCTTTCTTTTAAAATTTTTGATTTGGGTCAACGACAATTTAATATATGAGAATTTTCCTAACCCTATCTATGTACTTATATATAAATTAAGTATTGACCATCTAGCCCAAAATCATAAAAAGAAGAAACTCAAAAAAATCAACCAGTTTATTTTTCGAAAGAAACAAAAAAGTCGAAATGAGTTTGAAGTGTCCGTTCCCTCATATCGGATGTGAAAACTGTGATTGTACGGGCATTACATGCCAACCTCTATTTCCAGGTACTGTTTTAAAAGTTTTTGGTTTCAGACATACACAATGATATGGTATAAGATTTTTGTGTAAACCAACTGTTATTAATCTGTTTGTGTATATTATGCAAGTTGTATATAACATGTTCAAAATAAAAATCTGAAATATTAGCTAAATCCTTTGTTAATTATAAATTTATAAACAACTATATTAGCTAATCTTTGTTATAAAAAAATATGTCAAAGATTAATACTTTTGCTTGTTTTCTATAAAAAAAAAAAAAAATCCTTTTGCTGCCCAAATTAAATATTTTTTTAGTTCATATATTTTCTATAGAGAAAGAAAAATCTCAAAATATAGCTTCTTTTATTCTTTTAACATTGGGATTATTGTGTGTAGGGTTGAAGGTGGAGTGGCCAGAACTAAGAGGAGTAAGTGGACTTGAAGCAAAGAGAATAATTGAAAATGATAATCCAAAAGTGACTTGTGTTTTAGTTCCACAAGGTGATGGTGTGCTCATCATCAATTGTTGTAACCGTGTCCTTCTCCGTCTTCCTGCCAATGATTGTCCCAACGGTCCCGTCCTTAATCTTCCTCAAGTCGGATGATACTATTTTCTTACTCTTCTACAAGATGATTCAGTTTGATATTTTGTTTCAATAATTTGCTAGCTATGTCTTGTTTTGTTTGCCGGTTGTAATCTGCTTGTATCCAGATTGGGTTGTATCTTTTGCTTTTGAATAATAATAATGGAGATATTTTCTTCTACTTTTGCATATTTGAAATTTGATACTACTACTGTTTATAATCTCTGAAACCGTGTAACGGACTAAGAACAAATAACTGAGCAATAATTAACCTCAAGGCATCGTTGGATTTCTTCACCTCCGTATTCACCAATACATATCATCACTTATAAATTAGTTTTAAAGATACGCAACCACAACAACAAGTTCTTAATTTACTATATAATAACATTTTATAAATTATGTTAAAAACAGTCTTAAAATACACATATATGAATTTTCTTACAAATTACTAACAATTATGAATAATAAAATATCAAAAAATATTATTTCAAATTAACTTCAAATAAAATATTCAGCTTATGGTCTGTCATGGGTTAATACCTAAATACATGTATTTTCTGACCTAGAACCATATAACAAGCGAAATTGTGGCAGTCTAGTGCCATGTCAATTTTGATGTGAGATTACTAAATATTGTATGTCTTACAACCATTTTTTCTTGTATACTAAAATAATGTTAGGGGAGGCAATATTTGCAATTTTTTGTCATATCAATTTGTTGAGAATTCTATTTTCTTAAATATTTTGGTTTAAATTTTAGATTTTTAAAATATATTTTTTTTCACGTCCAGATTTATTATAAATTCATTCCGATCCTATTAGATCATAATAAAAAGAAACTCAAAACATAAACCAGTTTTCTTTTGAAAGAAACAAAAAAAGTCAATGAGTATGAAGTGTCTGTCCCTCATGTTACTTTCTGTAAAAAATTTCCTGCGAAGGGAAGCGGGAAAGACAAGGAAGAGAAGGAAGGAGAAAAACCTAAATCTTCCTACCAACAAGAAGGGGGACGGAGCAAAGACATCTCTTGGCCAGAACCGGACATTGCCCTTTACCATCTCACCACTAGGAGACTGGGACTCGAGGCGTGGTTAAGGCGGCTGTGTAAGAGTGTCTCTTTAGGGTTTGTGTAACCAAGCATTCCTAGTTGATTTCCGAGGTAATCTCGGCGAGACGTAGCGTTTCCGGTTTGAAGCGCCCCTTTCCCTTTACTTTGCATTCGACCCATAACATCTATGTTAGCTTTTTTTCCGTCTGGGTACTTTCACAGAAAATTTTGCTTTCTAGATGATCTTTCTAGAAGATAGATCAGGCGAACTCGAACAATCTTTCTAGTTACTTCGTTCTTTATTTCTATTTAACGGAATCCTTAGGAAAAGTATTTGGTTTCTACCGAGCTAAAACAATATAATATGTCGATGTCTTTAGTAAACCAAAGTTCTCGTTTAATAGCTATTTTGCTTCAATTTTTGAAAAGGAACCGACACGTAGTAGTCCGGTCCGTAAATTCCAGCCTTTATTAAGCCGCTGAAAGGCTCTTCAAGACCACATACGCTGGGGAAAATAATCAACATTATAGGCAAGATTGAAATGCAATCCATTCCACTTAGGAAAATGGAACTATTGGATTTAGTTGTGACTCGCCCCCGGCTACCTGTCCAAAGGACCAAAAGCCCGCCCGCCGCCCTTCTATCCAAAGGATGGGGGGCAGAGGCCTTTGGTGTCCACTCCAGTCAAGAATTGGAGCCTCACAATCACTAGCCGATATGCTTTCTTCGCATGCCTTTCTTCGTTCATGGTTTGATATTCTGGTGTCTTAGGCGTAGAGGAACAACACCAATCCATCCCGAACTTGGTTGTTAAACTCTACTGCGGTGACGATACTGTAGGGGAGGTCCTGTGGAAAAATAGCTCGACGCCAGGATGAGATTAAGGCTCTTTATATGGCAGTGGAGAAGTGGATGAGGATGAAGTGTTGTCACTATAGTGGCAGGACCAATAGGGGATTGGCTCCGGGATAGGGTCAAATCCGCAGGTGCCTGCGGTGGCAGTACGTGCCATCCAGGTACCGTTTTTAAGTTTTTGCTTTCTTATTTTCTGTATATTAACCAACAATTATACTAATCCAATAATTTTTCTGCAATTATGCAATTGTATATAGATTTTAATTATAATAAACAAAAATCTGACTACTGGATTAAACCACCATTTACTATCGGATACAATATAACTCTTTTACTGTTGAAATAAAAGATATATCCATTACAATATATAATTAATTATTATTTTTTTTACCTCAAAAAAAAATTGATTAATTATATATTGTAATCAATTGCCGACAAAAAAAAAATATTGTAATCAATTAATCAATTTGATAATCACTTTTCATAAAGTCCTATAATTTATATACTAAATAGTGGATTGTTTTGGCCTTTTGGGAAGCTAATTCAAAACTTTTTTTATTATTTGAATAGCAGAAGTAAAAAGAAAGAAAAAATTCTGTTTTGATTTTTTTTTTCCAAACATATATTTATTTAGTGAAACCCCAAAATATTACTGATCTTCTTAACATTTGGGATTATATAAATTTTTTTTAAAAAAGAACATTTGGAATTATTGTGTGTAGAGTTGAAGGCAGAATGGCCAGAATCGTCCCTAAACAGATGGTAAGAGACGCATATGTGGCACTATCTGGTTGGTTATTGTTTTTTAGGGAAAAAGAAGAGAAATTATTATTCCCTTTCTCTTCCTCGACTTATCTCTCTCCTTCTTCCCTTTTTTCTCTCTTGGTCGACAGTCGGTGATGGCTAAAACAAACAGAAACGAATCGATTTGCCTCATCCGCCGTCTGGGTCATGAAATTGGAGGAGTAATGGCAAATAATCTCTTCTTTCATCCGTCTTGAGCATCATATAAACATACGGTGGTTACTATCTGTGAAGTCGATGAACCTAATCGGCGATTTTGGGATTCCAAATAGGAGAGTTTGGTGAAACGATGCTCTAATATGCTTTTTCCTGGTACTATTCTACCTGTTTTCGTTTGTAGATATTGATGAATTGTGGTTGTTTGATGTGATTAATATTAGGGTTATCTGAATTAGGATTTGGTGTTAGGATACTTATGGTTCTTCGAATCAATAAGCAGCGTCTTTCTTCGTTCTTAGTCATGATTGAAACGATTTTTGCCATAGTTTCTCTGTTTTTTTGTTGGAAGATTGTATAAGGTTTGGGTGTGTGTTAAGCTAAAGCCATCGTTTCTTTGTTTTTGTTAGCAGATTGTAAAAGTTTTGGTTGTGTGTTACTGTCATATTTGAATTGAATTTGATATATATCGATGTTTGAATATGTTCTTGATCACAGTTTGTGTCTGTTATTGATCAATCTTTGTGTCTGTTTCTGTTTCTGTACTTTGAGTGCTTCATTTAGTTTGTGTAACATGTTTCTGTAATTAGAGAAGATCAGTTGTACTTGTATGTGTGTGGTCTTGAATGAGTGTATGTGTTCTTGAATGAGTTTATTTTCTTTTAAACCTTGAATCTTGACTCGGAGTTATGTTATGTGATCAATGATTAACTTTGATAGCTTTGAGTTTAACTTTGACTTCTCTGTGAAAGCTTTGTGGTGAGATGATGGTTTGTTGCTTTGCTGCAGATCAAAGGAGACAAAATTGGCTACTGCAGATGGTCTGTGTTTTATGTTTTCGGTTTCAATCAGTTTTGGCAAGCTGACATGTTAAAGAAGGTGGCAGGAAGGACAAGTTAAAGAAGATGGCAAGGCAAGCTGTATCTTTTTTTTGATTCATTTTGTTTTATTTGGTTCAGTTTGTTTCAGTATTACAAGTTAAGCAAATTTAAATTTTCAAAATATTCATTATTTCTAAGAAACCCTCTACCTTTTACCATTGGAGGAGGATAAATTTTAGAACAACTTAGGGTATCTAAACTTCTTCTCTTTTTTTTTTTCAAAAATTAAACTTAAAATAATGGAAAGAGACCATAAGGGTTTCTCACCATTGGAGATGACCTAATCTTTCTAATCTCCGAAACCGTGTAACTGAGGAAGAGCGAATTTGGTCTTCTTCGATGATGAATGAATCGAGAAGCAAATTAAGCAACACGGTTGGTACGATGCAACTACAAATACTACCCACGACAAAATTATTTATTAGCTTAACACTTAAAGTTAAAACACATAACAGAGGGCATTAAATTAGCATCTGTCACACTGACACACCATTTTTCATAATGATCCCTTCTATTCACCCACTAATTCCATCTTAGTGCCACGGGGCTTCTAACCACGTGTCTTCCATCTGACCACTCGATGCTCCCGAAGCTATTGGTCCCCAAAGGCATAGATGGATTCACAGTGAATTTGACAACATACGATTTCTTCTCATTGACTCTATTGAAATCCAAAACCGCCGGTTCGACCGAAATGTTGACTGCCTTTGCATCAGACAAGACTTTGACCTTGTAAGTCCCAGCTCCTCCCACGCTCGTTACGATGCGCGTGTATGTGTACGCGCCGCCGCCTTCACCTCGTGACTGGTTGAACGTGAGAATTATTAATGATTATAATGCATAGTTATCTCCATTCCTCCTCGATTCTCCAGCGCGTCCCCCAGAACATGGATATCTCCTGAAATATGGATATCTCCTGAAAGTCCATTACAAACTTGACGAGTCGACTGGTGGCAGACGCCTTGTGACTGGTGCGAGTTTTCGACACGGGCGACTGGCCGGAGGAGACACGGGAGAAGGGGTTTGGTCCCTTCATCTGGACAAGGCAGATGTGAAGAAGGAAAGGCGGCGTTGTCTTTGTAACCGGCGTTGCTTGTGGGAGGTGGGAGGTATGTATCTCTTGCTTCGATCACAGGCGAAATCACGTCTAGCGACGATCTTTATCTGGGAAGCCGTGTTACAAAGCAACGCCGTGAAGTTTTGACCTTCTTCACATCTGCCTTTCCAGGATCTCGGCGGCGGACCAAACCCCTTGTCGATGAAGCTTCTGCTCTCCGGCCAGACTCCCGTGTCTATAACCCCAACGACCACGTCGCTGATCGAAGCATTAAGCGGGAAATTCTCTGCACCAGTCACAATGTCGTCAAGGCCCAGGAACGACGGACTCCTCGTCGTCTTCAGTTTGTAATGGATTTCAGGAGATATCCATAAGACTTCTGGGAGACGACTGAGCTGGTGTACCTCGTCGGAGGTTAACCTTGCGGAGAATCCCCGAAGGGCATGGCTGTAACTGTATATCATTGGAGCGGTGGTTGAAATAGATCGAAGGCAGGATTCATACCACATCGCCTTCTCTTTGAATTGGGTCTCCGCCATATGGATTATGTAATTGTGGCGCTCTGCGTAAGTCAGCGGCGATAGCACTAGAACAAACAAAATTGCCGAGAGCAGCATTTTTTTTTGTTTTTTTTGTTGTTTCAGAAAAAGGGATTTGAAGTTTTGAACATGTGAATGTATTAAGTATTCTTGTTTCTTAAAAACATGCGAATTGACGTTGTACAAAGATGCATGGTAATTTGGGTTTTGTATTTGCAAAAAGTTTGTGGGGTTTTGCATACGTATAATATGGTTTGAGATAGTCCTAGGTATTCCGCTACTCGAGTCGGGTTTGGATAGGAACCGATCCGGTTCAGGTCTTTCGGTTAGAGGAGTTCAGAACCCAATAGGATAAATAGAAAATATTGGTTCGGGTTTGATTCGGATCTTATTGGATTCAGGTCTAAAATTTCAGAACCTATAAATATCCGGAAAAAAAAAATCTAGTATCATTCGAGTTCGGGTATTTTGTACCCGGTTACCCAAAATATCCAATTATCCGAAAATTTTAATGCTTAATATTCAGAAGAAAAAACTTTAATATTTAAGTTTTAAAAGTTTTGGTTAATTTTTTGAATATATAGCTAAACATTTCAATATAAATTTGGTTATTTTGAATATTTTAAGTATTTTGATTTAGAAAAAAATTAATATTTTTGAATTTTAAGCTATTGTTTTGAATAACTATGTTATAAAGAAACAAATTATAACTAATATTTTATGAATATTATTTCATTTCAAGTATATCATGTACCCTTTCGGTTCTCGATTTGGTCCTGAGTTCGGTTTTGAATTTTCGAGGTTAAGAGATTAGGATCCAATAAGATATTTTACCGGTTCTGGTTTCGGATTCAGATCTATATTTTTGAGTCGATTTCGGTTCGGATTTTCGGTTCCAGTTTTTTTTGCCCATGCCTAGTTTGAGACACGAGTATCTTGACCCCATATTTCTAATACCCTTATTTGTAGCCGTACATGAAAGTATTTGCATGGAGCTTCGTAAGTACATCGCATAAGTGATAAGTCACTATTAAGACATATTATTATTTTTTTAGTTTAAATGTTAAAATTTCATTACTTATAACTTTAATTAGTTATAAAATAGATTGAAACGCATAACATATCAAATTGGATATTTCGAATTATATTTTTACGAGGACGATATTAATTCATACAAAATCAAATTATTGTGGAAAACTGCTAGCGATGGGTACATAAGTGTGGTTGGGTTTGGTATAAAGTCCCCATCCCATTTAGAATGGCAACATATGTTTTGAGGATATGTATCATTAGCTAGCGCAGCTAGAGGTTAGATTCTTTTTTTTCTTTTTTCTTTTTTATCAACTGGTTTGATTATATTAGATAAGGTATGCCAAAGCATACATATGAGCCTACACTGGTAAAAGCCCACCAAAAATACATGGACAGAGCATCTACACCATAATTATCCAACTCCTAACCACTATCTTTACATGCCACCAAAAAACTTTCTATCCCTCTACAAAAACCACCATCAGCAGAAAGAGGAAAAAGAGGTCTCTTATATAGAATCAGTAACCATTAATATCATCTAACCTCTCTATTTGTGATATATACTTATATAGAATCAGTAACCAGTCCTATTTTTGTAGCTCTGATTTTTTCATCTGTAAAAAAAGCAAACACATCACTATTGGTTCTCAATAGCTGGGAGAAAGATAAAGACGATGAGGAGAGAAAGAGAAGATAATTTGAGTTTTTATTCTCCAAACGAAGGAGAAAGCGAAGATGATTTGAGTTTGGAGATAGGAATTAGGTTGAAGGAGAGAATATTTAATTTGTTATAAAATTTTAAAGTAAAGTAAAATTTTACATATTTTCTTAATTTTTACTACAATGTGACGTTTTGTACTGTGTGCAACAGTGCTACACAATTTTGTGTACCTAAATTTGTAGCAATTTTGTTACAATTTGTATCTGTTACTATATGTCATTATATAGCTATATTTAGTAACCAATTACTAACAAATTTTATTAATTAAAATTCTGTCACTAATTTGTAACTATTTGTAGTCAATATTTGTTATTATTATTTTTTGTAGCAAAAAACGTAACTATATAATCAAAATTTTGTAGTGTGAGCAAAAACAAAAGTAAAACCACGTGATATCGTTACTATCATTGAAACTGACGGCCACATGCAAACTATCTTTGTAAAATCATCTAGCAAATGCTGTAGTGTTACATCATTTATGTAAGTGACTAAAAAATGATTAATCAGATCGATTGAAATAAATAATATTTATGTAAGTGAGTAAAAAATGATTAATCAGATCGATTGAAATAAATAATATTTATGTAAGTGACTAATTTTTAGTCGTTTTTGTAATTAATCATTTTTTTAGTCACTTACATAAATGATGTAACACTGCAGCATTACCTAATTGTTAGTAAAAATCATCTAGCAGTTCAAGATCCAAATGCTGCAGCAGCGTTACATATTACGTATCATTTTTGTAATCAATGTTAGTATGCATGGTTGCAAAAAATGTTAGTATTGTTTTTGATAATACAAGACCATTAATGTTTGGAAGATTTTAAATTATTTTACTGGTGGTGAAAAGTAGAAGAATCCATAATGATACTTGTTATGGGTCATGTTTTAGAAATCGCTAGGTGCTGATCGGGCGGTGAGGTAGCGCCTAGCGCCTAATCAATTAATCGGAGATTACGCGGGAATTAATGGGGGATTAGTTTTAGGTATTTTTATGTAGATATACGTATAATATGTTAAATTTGTGAATGTTTAGTGAAGTTGTGGCGTAGTCTAGTGGTTTGAGGCGAGATGTTAACATTGGAAACCACGGTTTGATGCCAGGTAGTGTATTTTTCACCTATTTTTTAAGAATTACACTTAATTATAAATGAAATAACGAATATACCCTTAAATTTCTGATTTGTTTACCGGACAGGAGGAAATCGCGTCGGTTATCCTCCGCCAAGCGTATAATCGCCGATTAAGCGACCTCGGCGGCCGCGTATTTGAACAGGGGTTATGGGTATGGCCTATGGATGCCATGTTAATTGAAATTTGTATCATTAATGGTATGCATTGTTTTTATCATTATGGTGGTGAACATTACTTCCGCTGATATAGCATAAAACCATGTGGCGTCTATATATATTTAAAAATCTGGTCACTAAACATTTTAAAAACTTCCAAGATTTTTCGTAGGCTTGGGCATTCGGATTCCCGAACCCGATCGGGTTTGGGTTTTCAGGTTTACACATGTAATATCCGATCGGGTTTTGTATACTATTGGATTGGGTTTGGATCGGGTTCCTTCGGGTTCAGGTTTTGTTCGGGTATACCCGAAACCCGAAGAACCCGATCGGATTGTCCAAAACCCGATCAAAACCCGATCATGTTCAAAGTAATGCAATTTCAAATGTTCAAACCAATGCAATGTCAAATGCATACAAAGGTGACTTAAAGTCTTAAATGCAATGTTAAATGTTCAAAGCAAAAGAAAAAGTAATTCAAGTCTTCCAAAATATTCTACAAACGATTAAAGAGAAAATCAACTTGCATCTTTATTCTTTGGTTCACTTCTCTTTTGCATCTCCCCTTTGGCATGTGAATAACTTAAAGTCCTTCTGAATCACTTTCAAACTCTGGAAAAAAAAAATTACAAGCATTGAGAGATAATTTTATATTAACACAAAAAAAACTTAAAATAGTAAGTATTAAGCAAGATTAGAAACAAACCTCTTTCAAGCCCATCCTCAAACTCAAACTCAGCAAGTATTTGTGCATTTGTAAGCACAGTATCTTCAAACTTAAGGTTTTGCTTGAGCCATTGTTCTGTACACATCAAAATCTCCACCATATAATGTGTGAGACAACTTTTATATGGATTTATAATCCTTCCACTAGTGCTAAAAGCACTTTCAGAAGCAACTGAAGACACTTGCATAGCAAATAAATCCCTAACCATTTGAGATAAAATTGGATACTTGCCACTGTTGACTTTCCACCAAGAGAGTACATCATACTCAATTCCCATCATCAATTTAGGATTCTCAACTTCTTCCTTGAGATAAGTCTCCAACTCATTTGTGTTTCTAACTCCAATCTTTCAAAGCAATGTATCATATTTATGGTCCACTGGGTTGTATCCATCAAACTCATCCTCCATGGAGTCAAATACTCAATCTGTTTGTCTATCTTGAGTACTCTGAGTTCAAGACTGAGAATGAGAAAGTTCTTCATTTGCTCATGCATCGTATCTTGTAGTATATTCTGTATACATTCCACGAAGGATGCTCAAAACTGAATCTTTCAATGCCGTAGCTGTTACACTCTTTTCCCCATATAGCTCTTCAAAACACAAATTTGCATATGACATCTTTCTCGAATCGAAAACACTAACAAGTACCAACATCTTGTTGATGTTCTGCATGCCCTCCCAATACTTGTCGAATTTGTCAAACATATTTTCTGCATTTACTTTCACGTCGTTATCAGGACTATGACAAAGCAACTGAAGCTTGACTACTATGTTAACTATCTCACCATAACACTTGTATGCATTCATAGTCGTAGATGCAGATACAACCAATGTCGCATGATAGAAAACTTGGAGAAACTTCACTAACCTTTCAACCTTACGCCAATCATCTCTCTGAGGAGGTCCAATCCTTTTCACTCCATTATCAATCTCTAAGAAATGATCATAATACAGCTTATCTTCAAAAACTCCATCCTATCAAATGCTCTTTTGAACTTTAACGCCCTATTCAACATCAAATATGTCGAATTCCATCTAGTGCAGACATCTAGTGGCAAACTTCATTTTGAAAACTTACCAGAATCTACTCTCAGCTGAAATGACTTCCTCCTATTTGGTCCTCCTCTAACATATGAGATTCCATTGCGGATTGCAGTCACACTTAGATCAATCTCAGTCAGTCCTTCCTTCACTATCAAGTTAATGATATGTCCAGCACATCTCATATGCATAAAATCTCCACCCAAAACCAGAGAATCCTCACTAACTAAAGAGAAAGCAGAGTGAAACTGACTTAAAGCACTAGTATTAGCTGTTGCATTATCAACAGTAATAGTAAACAGCATTTCTATTCCCCATTCAGCTAGACATTTCAGCAGTGTATTGGCGATTGTTTTACCTCTGTGATCTTCGACATGCTTGAATCCTATAATTAACTTCTTTATACACTAATTCTTATCAATGTAGTGAGCAGTTATAACCATATAACTTGAACCTGTGAATTAAAAAAAAACATTGATAAGAATCTTCACTAATTGAGTAGAAACATTAATCATAATATATTGCAGTTTGATTTTAAAAAACTGTATCAGTTACATAGGAAACCCATATATCAGTTGTGAGTGAGACTCTTTGCTTGGTTGTGAGAAACCATTTTTTAAGAGTAGCTTTTCTCACAACAGAAATCTTTTTTATGTCTCTTCCTGCTGTTTTTCTTGAGTGCAGCTTGTACAAGTTCACCTAAGTGGATTACATAAGAAAAAACATTGATTAGAATCATGTATTAAAAACATAAGAAAAACAGTGATAAAAGATAGAAGTGGCACCTTGTTGCAAAAATGTTTCATTGCCGCACATTCTACAAACGACAATGGTAACTCTCCAATCACCACCATTTCATTCAATGCTTCTCTAAAAATATGCTCAGGCACTTTTCCAGATTGTAAACTCCCATCTTTACTAATAACCTGTTGACCTTCGGATGGATTTTGACAGTCTTCCCATGCCAAATATGCCTTGCATATTTTTAGATGATTCGACAAGGTTTTTGTCCCTGACTTTGTTGGACAGCTGAATTCCTTCCCACAATAGTTGTAGTTGCATTTTTCACGATTGTCCTTCATTTTTGTGAAATGTTGCCATACATTTGATCTTGGGTTGAGATTCTTTTGGGTCTTAGACTCGGATCCGTCATTACAAGTTTGTTTCTTTTTGCTCCTTCGATTAGACTCGGGTGTTAGAACCTCTTCTTCTTCGTGTATATCTCTCTCGTCATCATCAAAATTTGGAGATGATGAATCTATCTGCAAATCATAAGTAACACGTTAAGAACTATTAACAACAACACGATCATAGACCCGAAACCACAACACTATCAACAACAACACTATCATAGACCCGAAACCACAACACTATCATAGACCCGAAACCACAACACTATCAAAAACAACACTATCAACAACAACACTATCATAGACCCGAAACCAAAACACTATCAACAACAGCACACCAACATTATTCACAAGCTTTGTTGTTATCGATATCAGTTTGAACAGTCTATATACACAAGCAAGTCTGATCAGTAACAATAACTACAAGAGATAGCAGAACACTTGACTCACTCCAAAACACAGCTACTCAAACAAGTCCAAATTTACTCTTAAAAATCAAAGATACAACTAAACCGAAACTTATCAAAGCATCAAAAAACATGAGAATTCTCAGAATCTAGCATAATAAAGCAAAAAAAAAAAAAACCGAAAGAGCAACGATCACTAAGGCAATATTCAACAAACCAAGGCAATATTCAACAATATTCAACAAACAAACCAAGGCAAACCCGATAACACTATCAACAACAAAACACATTAATCTTTGTATTTTGCTTATAGAAAATCCAAAAATAAAGAAGTAACAAACATATAACAACAACTAACAATCATCGAGCTACAAAAATCATGGCAACAAGAAAGATAGACCCGATAACACTATCCAAATCGCAGTAAAATCGCAGTATTCACAGTAAAATCTATCAAAATTGTTTCAGCTAAACATATAACAACAACACAACTGTGAACAGATTCAGTTTTACAACTGAGAACAGATTCAGTTTTACAAAAACAAAATCCCAATTTTGAAGATGAAGAGAAAGAAGACAAACCTTTGATTTCCTCCGTGAAGTTTCAGAAGGAGGAGAAGAGGCGACAACCTTTTGATTTGGTGTATCCAGTTTGAAGATTTGGGGATTTAGGGATTATATATTTTTTTAAGAGAGAAACCGTACAAATTGTCTGCGAGTGCGAAGGAGTAAAGTAAAATTAGGGATTTAGGGATTTAGCCAGTTAGGGATCGAATGTTATTTTCGAGTTATTTGAGTTTTAGTTTGAATTTTGGATATTACCCGAACCCGATCGGGTATCTGAATTACAAACATTACACCCGATCAGGTTTTACATACTTTCCGAACCCGAACCGAACCACCTACTTCGAGTCGAATTTGAATTCGGATTTTGGGTTCGGTTAATATGTCCAGGACTAATTTCTCGAATAAAATACGAAAATGTTAATAAACTTTTAGAATTCTATATTTAAATAATTGACACACATGGACTTGAAATTGTTTTTAATAGGCAACAAGAGAAAACGCCATATATTTAAAAATCTGGTCACTAAACATTTTAACAAAACTTCCAAGATTTCTCGAATAAAATACGAAAATGGTAATAAACTTTTAGAACTCTATATTTAAATAATTGACACATTTCAGAAGAAACACATGGACTTGAATTTTTTTTTAATAGGCAACAAAAGAAAAAGAAGAGCACACCGGAGAAGAAAAAGGAAAAAGAAAATTCCTGAACAACACAGTAATGTCTCAAATACTCTCAGACATCTCTCTCTCTCTCTCTATTGAGTCCTCATTCTGCTGCTTTCTGCAGCCCTGACTTGCGCAAAATACGGGTGAGCCTGTTGATTCACAGAACCATCAAGATTAACGTACTGTATTCTCATTATTCAGGCAAACATAACATAGTTTCTGACCTAAAGTAGACTAAGAAAGAGACAATGTTGAGTTGTGTTCTGATACGTACCATTGCTTCTTTTGCAGTTAATCTGTCTTGATGATCATACCGAAGGAGCTTGTCCAGGTAATCAATCGCCTACATTGTAAAACAAGTTACGACTCAGGGAGAGAAACCATGGTAGCAATAGACAAAGGTGTTTGTGTTTCTAAATGAATGAAGAGAACAAAGTAAAACCTCAGGTGAGACCAAATGACGATTGTCAGCGTTGATGAATTTGGACCAAGGCTTCCTGCTATGTCTGTGAGAAAAATCCAAAAAAGTCATTGGCATTGGCTTTTAATCTTACTCTTCAACTATAGAGGATATGTAAGTTCAGCTTACCTCCCAACAAGTCCCTCTAATTGAGCATCAAGTTCTAACTGATACTTATTCAGGTATGCATTCAATTCATCGGTTCCAAGGACCTGAGTCAAGAATCAGACATACACTCTTAAGATGTCAAAAAACACTCAATCCTTGCCAGAATCTAACGTTTAACCACACAATTGATTACCTTGGCAATTTTGACAAGCTGATCCTGGTTGTCATGGCCATAGAAGAAAGGTTCCTTACGGAATATCTATAAAGAAAATAAAATTGATAATTAGCACATCGGATAATCATATAAATGTAGCATATCAAGTTTTCAAAATTCACAAGGTACTCACCATCCCAGCAAACATGCAACCGAGGCTCCACATGTCCAAGGAATAGTCATAGTCCTGCAAATCCACTAGGAGTTCGGGTCCCTTGAAGTATCTGATATAGAAGATAACATTTCATCGAGCTTACTTAATGGTAGAGACTACATATTGTAGTCAGTTTTTTCTTAAAAGGGATAGCAAACCAAGCTATGTTTGAGGTGCCTATCATACCTTGAGGCCACACGGACGTTGTACTCTTTTCCAGGATGATAAAATTCAGCGAGACCCCAATCTATTAGGCGAAGTTTACGCAGCTCATGGTCGATCATGACATTGTGTGGCTTGACATCTCTGTGCATTATTCCTTGTGAGTGGCAGTAGTCCAAAGCCTGCAGCAGGTCATAGCAAAAATTGCAAGTTTATCACTGAACTAAATTTGTTGTGGAACCACCACCAGATCAGAAGTCGTTATGGAATTATAAAACGCTACATAAATTACCTTCAACAGCTCATAGATGTAGTACCGGATGTCATAATCAGTCAATGTCGGATACAGAATTTTGAAGTCAGTGCTGTTAACATACTCGAATATCAAGCTTGGGGTTTTAGAGTGTTGATCTCTGACAACATCAAGCAGCTTGACAATATTTGGCCCTCCACAGAGATTCTGAAGAATTTTAATCTCTCTCCTAATCTGTAAAAGGATCATATAAATTCAGGAAAGGCAACCTAAAATCTAAACTGACTAAAAGGCAATAACTTTGTAAAAAGCAACACCATTCTTTCGCTCATTAATCTATCTGTAGAAGAAAGTTTAGCCTTTTCATTCTTTTTTGCAACATCAAAGTAAATCACAGCAGCAACTAACAGAAAGCAACATAAATTCGATACAATCCTAACCATTTAAAGTCACCAATTGAAGTAACGTAGACACTCACCTTCTTCTTCTTAACAGGCTTAAGGATCTTGATAATACACTTCTCGCTGCTATTCATGTTAATCCCCTCAAAAACCTCACTGTACTTCCCTCTCCCCACTTTCCTCACTACCTCGTAATCATCTTGCTCCCTAACAACGAAAAAAAACACAAATAAATAAAAAAACTCAAACCTTCAACATGAGCATCATCACCTATCATGATCAAATCTCAATTTCAACATAAATTCCAATAAAGATTCAATATTTCTCTCTAGGGTTTGCATAAATAATCAATCTTACCCCCACTCAACATAAGCATCATCACCTATCATGATCAAAGATCATTAATAACCAACTAACTCAGATTCCAAATCAAGAAACAACAACAACAACAACAGCTTAATTTTTTTTCTTTTAAAAAAATCATACATCAGTTCCAAATAAAGATTCAATTTTTATCTCTAAGGTTTGCATAAAAAATCGATATTTACCCCCACTGAACAATGAGAGATTCGTAATCCCAATAATCCTTGGGTCGGATCACGTTAACATCGGTATAAACACGAGCTTTCGACATCGCTGTAGCAGAGGCGGAGAGAGAGATCTCGCCTGGATCAAACTTGTTACCAGCGGCGTCTGATTCAACGGAGGTGACGGTGGTTGATGGTATGATAGGAGAATGCGCCAACGGCGCACGTAAGACCAAGATGCCGCACAATAGTAACAAGTACCGTCGAAGAAGATATGCAAAGAGACGAGAGTAGGAAAAACAAAAAACGAAGAAGAAGAAGAAGATTAGGCGCATGTAATCATCCGGTGCACTCTCCCGCAGTGGATTATTTCCCTTAGTGGCAGACACTCAGACACACTGAGTTAAGGAAATAAAACGAATCTTTTATTCAACTTATTGCGTAAACGGTGCGTGTGGACTTAATTCTAAACGATGCGTTTTTGTTTAAACCCTAAAATGATGCGTTTTGGCTATACCCTAAAAAAGCTTCAACAACACCGTTTCTGTTGTTTCATCGTTCTGCGCCTCTCTCTTCTCTCAAACTCTTCAGGTAAGCTTCTTCAATTTGTTCTTCTTATTTCATTGAATTAGTCCTTTTGAGTCGTTTCTAGACTTAAAGTTTCTCCCTTTTTGATGATTTGTGTTGATTGATTAACCTTACTTATAGAAAAATTTCACCTTTATTTTAGTTAGGATTGAACCGTAGTCTAGTTTTGATTGCTGTGAGTTCGAACCTCTCATTTATGTGCAATTTTTTACAGTTTGCAAAAACACTCATAAGCGGTTGATTGATTAACAATGGGGAAGAAGAAGTTTATTGATAAGAAAAAGGCGGCGACTTTCGAGTTGTGTCCTCGTGATACGTCTGACCCAAGATACAGTGACGCACCAGGTGGTGATAAGATCTTCTTACGAGTTGATCAGAACCCTGTTAACATCAATGCTTTTGGTGAAGAAGAAGAAGAAGAAGAGGTAGAAGACTACTCAAAGTTCGAAGATGCTCCTGAAGAGTTGGCTTACGGTTATTCCAGTGACTCGAGTAATCCTTTACCTGCTCATTTGAGGAAGGAGATTTTGGAGTTAGGGTATCCTGATGATGGTTATAATTACTTGGAGCATTTGAGAGAGATTAAGAACACTGGTGGTGGTTCTAATTTCTATGCAAACCCCAGGTTTGAGATTGATCAGTTACCTCGTGATGTCAAGGCTTATGATGCGTCTCGTGTTAAGATCTCCGGTATGCTGAATGAAGAAGGTAATGATAAGTTGATGTATAATGTGGCGTCTAAAACTGTTAACGTCAAGGTACAGAGAGCTATTGATCCTGAAGTTGCTGCTTTGCTTGAGAACAGTGATGGGTCTGAATTTGGTTCTGATGTTGAGGATTTGGAAGAAGATTTTGTCATTCAAGCTAATCTTACTCAACAGGGTGAAGCTTCTGGTGTGAGCAATAGCAAGGCTGATTTCTCTGAAAGACGTGAGGTAAGGGATAGAGAAAATGTTGTTGGGTTAACTGATAAACCTGTAGCTGAAAACCCGAGAGTTCCTCGTCCACTTGATGAGCATTTTGATCAGCTCGTACTCAATGAATATGGCAGTGACAGTGACTGTGATGGTTACATAGCTGAAGAAGGAGAAGAAGAAGAAGAAGAAGGAGAAGAAGGGTACATGGCTCAAGACATTCAGAGTCTTATTCGTGAGAAGGCGAAAAATTATGAGCTTGAAGAGAAATATATGAACCCTGCGGATATATTGAAGAACAGTGACTCTGTAAAAGATAAAGAGGAAATGGACACTGCTGCTCATGTTATCCGCAGAACTGTAGAATATGCTGAGATTTATGATAACGGGAATGAAGATGAATTTGTAGAGATTACTGAAGAGAGCAGCGACGAGAGCGAGAAGTATGATTGTTGCACCATAATCTCAACGTACTCGAATCTTGATAATCACCCTGGTAAAATCAATGCTCCATTGTCAGCCAGGCAGAAGAAGCTGAGTGAAACCGTAGGTAAAGCATTGAATTCAAATGGCAATATCATTACCCTAGGAAGAGGAATGCTTCCAGTTGAGTTTCTACCCGGAAGGAAAGCTGAACAAACCGTTGTTGAACCGGAAATCCCGAAAGCTGAACCGATCAAGAGGAAGCCTCATGGTCAAGAGTCGAAAGAAGAGAAGAAAGAGCGCAAAAATGCTGTAAAAACCGAAAGGCGAGAAGCAAGGAAGATGAAGAAAGGGATAAAAGAACTGTATCGCGGTGAAACGCAGCGTGCTCAGAGAGCTGTTGCTGTTTCTGGTCCATCTTCGATTCCTCTAAAATAAGTTATACAAGGTAAAAACAAAAAAGGGCAAACTCTCTGAACTTGTTAAGAAACAGTTTTCGTTTATCAAGGCCGTTGTAATATTTTCTGTTCTCTTGTTTCATCAAGGTTTCATAATCTTGAATCTTTTTTGGATGTGTGGGACGTCTTTAATATTTATTTTTATTACTTTATAGTAGAAAGTGATGAGAGCCAAAGGCACCATTCCCTTTATAACAAAGTTTGAGTTGCTGTCTCAATTTCTAGTCTAGCCTGTGCAAGCTTATTTATTCTTCCTCTGTTTTTTTTTTTCTACTTTCAGTCGTCATGCAGCTGTGAATGTTCTTTAAACTGTATGGAGTATGGACCATTAGATTTTGGAATTTTTGTTGATCCATATAAAATTGAAAACTTGAGAAAAAAGCAAGCGATAGAAGTTCGACATACATACCTTTTTGGACAATCTTTTGGCCATAATTTAATTCACATTTTGTTTTTGAAAATTCAGTTTTCCACATGTTTTCGATTCGTAACATAAGATACTGGTTACTTGTTAACATTGACTTAACGTCGAAATACGAAAACCCTATTATTATATATATATATAAAAAAGCCGCCGATACTTTCTTTCACAAGGATGATGTCGAACCTTCCAGATGATTTGTTAGAGGAGATACTCTGTCGCGTTCCGGCCACATCTCTAACACGGTTACGTTCTACTTGCAAACAATGGAACCGTTTAGTCAACGATAGTAAATTCGCAAGAAAACACAATAATAAAGCTGCAAAACAGTTTCTCCTTCTCATGGTAACGGAGAAATCTAGGGTTTTTTCCTTTAGCATGAATCTCCATGGAACTCCTTCTTTAGAGGCTACAGGTGAACTTAGCCTAATCCATCCCGGATTTATCTCAAATCAAGTCAATATAAATAAAGTCTTTCATTGCGATGGCTTGTTGTTATGCACCATCAAAGAAGACACTAGAATCGTGGTTTGGAATCCATGTACTGGTCAAACCAAGTGCATCCAAACCAGTGATGATCGTCGTTACGTAAATGGCTACGACTTTGTTCTTGGATACTACCAAGACAACAAATCTTGCAATAAGAGCTACAAAATATTGGGATACGAGAGAATTTATAGTGGCTTCCGAAAATTTAAAATGTATGAATCTTGATGTCACTTCGGGCTGCCACATCGTTCCTAACTACCGCATGTCGTCTTTGAAGGGGAAGACTTACTGGTTTGCTGACCATGAGAAAGAAGAACAGCTCGTCAAAGTTTTACTCAGTTTTGATTATAAAACAGAGAGATTTGAACGTGTTAGGATATTGTAGGATATGATTTGGTAATCAAATCATATCTCTTACCTTGGGAATCAAGGATAAATCTTAGCATTTAATAGATGATTTGATTGAATATTTTTAGGAAGATTTACATATATCATTTATTGATATATCTTTATGTATATATAGAGCCTTATGGCCATTCATAATAAACAAGAAAACCTTTCCAAATTATGTTTTCTTGACAGAACGTCTACGTCTTCCCTATCAGTTCACTTATTATGCATCTATGGCTCTATCAGTTGTTAGAGAAGAGAAGCTCTCGGTGTTATTACAGCGCACAAACACATCAATGAAAGAGATATGGGTGACAACAAATAAAATTGATGATAGGACCAAACTGATGTCGTGGACCAAGCTCTTTGCAGTGGAAGACAGTGGACGTTGGCTTGGCATAAGTTTCTTGGTCGACGACGAAGAGAAGAAAGCCATCATCGTGTGTTATGAGAAGAAATGTAATAACCAACTCTGGATTACAACACTATCCATTGTTGAGGAGGATAATAAATCCACACAAGTGGGTTTTCCAGTTTTGACAGAGCTTTCGTGTCAGCCAATATTCTTAGTCAATTATATTCCAAGTTTGAATAAATTTGGAGTTTAACTTTTACTTTAATTAGTCTTTTTATTGAATCATTATATGTTTTAAGATTTTTTTTTACTCTTTATCAAGTCTTTTACAGGTTTTTAGATTGTTTTTAATAAAAAAAAATTATTTTGGAGTACGACTGTGTAATGTATGAATTATGATGATGGGGTCAAAAAGTCAAGAAATTTTTACATTAGTTGCCTTGGAAGGCTTCAACGTTTGCTTATTTACTGTCCCTCCTTTTTACTTCATTAGTCTTCATGAATCTATGAATGTTTTATACTGTAACCATTAAATTTTAGAATTATTAATAGTCGTCAGAAATTATTAAATCTTCTACTTTGGAGAAAAACGAAAATTTTTTATAACGCATAATTAGGCCATTTTTAAAATCGGATTATCATTGATAAATTCTGTCATTCCATATGTTTTCGTAGGTAGCATAATATTTATGATTTTATTATGCACTGTAATTCATAATTTCACCATTTAGTATGGTGATAGGTCAAAGATTTATTTTTCGGAAATCGTTTCATTAATTTTTGCCTAATTTATCTTATGAGGAAAAAAAAAGAAAAAAGATTACGTCTCACACTCCAAAACCAATGTTGATCTTGAACTTTTCGTGTAATGTATATATATATTTTTTACTAACACTAATATTAAAGAAAAGTAGAAACCAAATATGAAAGGGAGAGAGTTATTTAACAACCCCAAGTCCATCAAGATAACTTCGTCTTAATACGAAAACACTAGAATAAGACTAAGAATGAAAACTTCACAAGGCGAATCTTAGGCTTTGAATGTTCGGGTGATTAACATGTCGGAGCTTCCACATGATTTATTAGAGGAGATACTATGTCGCGTTCCGGCCACATCTCTGAAACGTTTACGATCTACTTGCAAACAATGGAACGGTTTATTCAACGATAAGAAATTCTCAGCAAAGCACTTTGATAAAGCCGCAAAACAGTTTATGGTTCTCACGCTAACAAATAAGTTTGAGCTTTGTTTACTGAACGTTAGTCTCCATAATGGAGTTCCTTCTCTAGAGGTAATATGTGAACTTAGCTTAACCGATCAGTCTAATTCGAATCATGTCAACATAGATAAAGTATTTCACTGTGATGGCTTGTTGTTGTGCACCATCAAAGAAGACAGTAGAATCGTGGTGTGGAACCCGTGTACTAGTGAAACCAAGTGGATCCAAACAAATTGTAGTTTCCATGACTTTGTTCTTGGATACTACCAAGACAACAAAACCGGTAAGTAGAGGTACATGATATTGAGCTACAAGTGTTATAATTGTCACGACCAAGAAAACATATTATGACATTAGCTCTATAACTCATGGAGGATTATTGATGTCACTCCGATTCCAAACTACCGCTTCGCATATCCTTATTACCGCATGTCTTTGAAGGGAAAGACTTACTGGTTTGGTCACGATGAACAAGAGGAAGAGCTCGGTTTAATCAGTTTTGATTATAAAACAGAGAGATTTATGTGAATAGAGAGAATATGATTGTATTATTATTGTTGTTGTATTATCAAATGAAAGGATACAACTTATATACAAGTACAAACCATAATCAAAGGACATAATTAAAGAGATTACATAGAATAATATAATTTATGTTTATTAGAGTAATATATGGGATTTGAGTAAATAGGTGATATGATGATATTTTTTCCTTAATAATTTAAACGTCTAAATCTTCCCTATACGTGCGATCGTTACGAAGATTTGTATCTATCAGTTGTCGGAGAAGAGAAACTTTCGGTATTATTAGAGCGTGAAGATACATCAAGGAAAGAGATATGGGTAACATCAAATAAGATTGATGATGAGACCAAAGAGATGTCGTGGAGCAAGCTTTTAGAAGTGGAATTAAGTCCATACTGCTGGACGTGATTCTTGGCGTGGCATAAGTTTCTTGGTCGATGAAAAAAAGAAAGCCGTCGTGTGTAGTGAGAAACGTTTATTTAACAACCTTTCACTTAAAGTAGTGTCCATTGTTGAGGAGGATAATAAAGTCAGACAAGTGGCTTTTCGAGTTATAACAATGACTTCATATTGGCCATATTTGGTTGATTATGTTCCAAGTTTGATTCGAATCCAATAATAACCTTTGTTGTGGTTTTCTTAATTTATCTTGTCCTTAGATTCAAGTTGGATCGATTTTACGAAGAAGTTGTGTTAGTAATTAAATTAATACCTTAGTTTAAACATCTGATCAAAATGGCGGAGCTAGTGAAGGATGAGGGGTGTCAACTAACACCCATAAAGTTTATGAAATTTTTTATTTAGACATATATATATGTTACATAATGGTAAATTTGGTTTGTTTTTAGTGAATTGACACCCATGTTTTAGGTTCTACTACCTTTTTGACACCCTTTTTCTATTTTTCTATACAATTTTTTTTTTGTGTTTATATAATCTTTCAAGTTTTTAATAAAAGCTCTCATAATTTTTACATATTAGCAATATATGACCCCCATGATCCATTATTCTGGCTCCGCCACTGGATCAAATCATGTTTCCTATATGTAGTCGCATGTTTCCTTATATTAAAAACACTTATCATTTTTTGAGTTTTTTTTTTTTTTTAATTTCACATTTCATGTAATATTTCTGTTTTATATTATTTATCACTATTACAAGTTGATTTATAGCAGGTTGATTTGCGTCTCAATCAGGAATTAAAATTATCAAACAAAATAAATAAATATGATTATCAAAGATTTGTGGGGAATTGGGGATACAATATATACATGTCCTGTCACAAAATCCAACCTGTGCAGCTTATTTAGTCTAATTCATGAATCATTTGTTCATGTTCAGTCATAATAAATTCATGAATATTCTATTATAAAGTTGTATGGACAAGAAGATTTTGGAATTATTGATAGTCTACAAAATTTAAGATCTTAAGCTTTGGAGAAAGAAGTAAATAATAGAAGCTTTATGTGTGCCTTTGTGGACAAAAGTTCCAGATTTTGATTGGTAAATTCTGTCATGCCACATGTTTTTGTCGGTAACATAAGAATTGTGCTACGTTATGAATATGATACGGTTTCACAGTTAAGTAAATTCACAATCTCACTATTTTGCGGTGTGATCGACTGATCGTTCAAAGATTTAAGATTGGATAACTAATTTCTGTTTTGATTATTTTGAAAATATGTCTCAGATCTACAAGGACCCTTACCTCTTTAAAGTACACAAACTCCAAAAACATTCTCTCGATCTTGAACTTTTTCGTGTTATCAACATATCTACCGTTCGTACGTCGTGATGACTTTCGTCCCTTGCTCTCTCTCGTTCACTAAAGGGCAAATGCTAATTTAATTTTGTATTTCGTAGTTTCATTAATTAGAGGAATTTTTATCAGTTTGTTCAAAAAAAAAAAAAAAAAAAAGAGGAATTTTTATTAGCAAAATTTAGGGATTAATTTTGTTTGATCATATTCTTATAACCTTATGCAAAAAAATATGATAGTAAAGCACACGAATGTATTATCCGGTAAAGACTTATATACCCTTCACTTCGGCCATTTTTGGTTTGCCTGTGTTCCAAGCTTGATTCAAATCCAGCAACCTGGACCTGGACCTGGAGGCAAAAGAAAAAGAGGCGAATAATTTACCTTCTATTACTAACTTTTTATTGTCCTCTGAATAGTGTAATGGATCTAAATTCATCAAGTAGTGATCAAATCATGTGTTCTTACGTGTATTCTCTTTTGTTGAAGGGAATGCTAACAAATGTTATATCAGGTTCTTTGTAGACTGTTTTAATTCATTTATCATTTTTTGAGTCAATTTCTTTTTCTTAGTTAATATTTTATTGCTTAGTTATCAAGACTTAAATCTGGAATCATTTTTTTGGATGCGGACGTCTTTAATAGTATTTATTACTATTACTAGTCAAACTTAAACAAAGTGACAGAGCAAGAGACCCCATATATATAGCAAAGGTTAAGTTGTGTCTCAATCAGAAATTAAATTATCAAACGAACTGTATAAATCGGGTAATAAAAGCTTTGTAGGGATACAAGAGATATAGATGTTCTGTCACAAAATCCATCCCGTACATCTTATTTAGTCTTCATGAATGATATAGTTCATGTTAGGTCACAAATTGGTTGATTGTTCTATAATAATGTTGTATGGACCATAAGATTTTGGAATTATTGATAGTCGACAAAATTTAAGATCTTAAACTTTGGAAAAGGAAATATAATATTATGCAGTAGAGGCATTGATGTTTTGTTGATGATAAAACCATGAGAAAAAATGCAACAATAGCACCAAAAGAGTTTTTAGCCTGGATAAAGCTCAGTCCTCCTCATGGTTCATTTTGTGAAGACATGTCATTTTTGGAAAGCATTGTGCTCTCCGTGTAGTTGAACAACATGGCTCCATCCATGTGGTAGACGAAATGATCGAAGTGGGAATTTGATGGTGTTAGTTGGTAATTTGGTATCTGTCAGACACTTTACATGTCATCGAAGAATTCAAAAAAGTTAGTAATCAGTCAAACCAATTGTGACAATTATAAAATGTTGTTTAGGCCATGTCCAAATGAATAACAAAACAATAGTCCAATACTAATGTACATATTAAGCACACGTCCTTGACTTTGAGAGACATCTTACATATTAGTTTTCTAAAGCAAAATTGTACATAAATTCTTGGTAATCTCTAAATATTATACACATTAACCAAAAATTAGGGTTCTAAACAGAAAAATAAGGATATAGAGAACCTAAATAAACAACAATATATATATATATATATATATATATATCTAAAGTAAAGAATAGAAGCTTTTTACTTGCCTTAGTAACTTCTATAATTCCACATGATTTTGTCGGTACCATAAAAATCATTCTATGTTATTTAAGTGGTTTCACAATAAAATATTTTTAAAATTTCACTATTTTACGTGATCGTTCAAAGATATAATATACTTGCAAATTATTATTTGTTTGGATTATTTCGAAAAGAGACGTTTCAGATTCACAAGGACCCTTACCTCTTTGACGTCTGAACCATGTACAACACTCTATAAACAGTCTCCATATACTTTTGGTGGATCATATCCTTCATCGTCTCTTTTGATTACGTGTAAGAATGTCAAACATAAAACTATATCTATATATGGATGAGAAGGGGCTTTGAATTAGTTCTAAGGTTTATTTCTTGAGCAATAAGAAACCATTTCACGTCAGGTGTCAATATCTATGTCTGGAAAGAAAAAGGAGCTTCTGTCCTCAGCCATGAAGAGAACTAGTGAATGGTTTGGTTTCTCACTCTCTCTCTCTCTCTCTCTCTCTCTCTCTCTATACATTTCTCTCATTTTATTTTGTATTTTTCATTTCCTCTGTTTGTGAATCATTTTCTTTTGTCTTACAAAATAAATTTCAGGATTTCTTCTCAAGACATACCAAGTGACGTTACTGTTCATGTTGGAGAAACTTTGTTTTCACTCCACAAGGTGATCTTTTTATCTTCAAGATCTACTAATTATAGACAATGAAATCACTTTTTCTTATACATAGTCTATGTGATAATATGCAGTTCCCACTTGTTTCAAAATCTGGGTTTATTAAGAAACTTGCTTCCGAGTCAAGCAACGATTCGAACATAACGGTTATCAAAATCAAGGATTTTCCCGGTGGTGCAGAAGCATTTGAGCTAGCAATCAAGTTCTGCTACGACATAAGCTTCCAAATAAACACAGAGAACATTGCGGTGCTACGATGTGCAGCAGAGTATCTAGAGATGACAGAGGAACACTCTGTTGAAAACCTAGTGGAGACAACAGAGGTTTACTTAAACCAAGTGATCCTCAAGAGTTTATCGAAATCCGTTAAAGTTCTGCGACAATCTCAGGATTTGTTGCCTATAGCCGATAGAGTAAGACTCGTGGACCGGTGTATCGATTCAATTGCTTATGCAACTTGTCAGGCAAGCCAGAGCAATGCGGGTATAGTTGAAGAGTGGGCTGAAGATATATCTGTTCTAAGGATTGATATGTTTCGACGTGTCTTGATCGCAATGACTGCTAGAGGGTTTAAGCAATACGCTCTTGGTCCAGTGCTTGTGACCTATGCTCGAAATGCTCTTACAGGGTTGGTGAGGTTCTTGATTCTTTAACTGAACAATGAGTCTTATTTACAAATAACAGAGAAAGATTAATGAAGTGTCGTTTTCCCTGTAGGACATTTTGGGGAAGGGGACAAAGAAGATTGAGGCATAACAAGAACATGAGAAAAGGTTGATTCTTGAAACAGTTGTGAGTCTTCTTCCGAGGGAGAGAAACACAATGTCAGTTAGCTTTCTTTCGATGCTTTTAAGAGCTGCTATATACCTCGAAACCACGGTAGCTTGCAGGCTTGATTTAGAGAAGAGAATGGGATTACAGCTAAGACAAGCTGTTCTTGATGATCTCTTGATTCCTTCTTACTCATTGAATGGTGACAGCACAGTGTTTGATGTTGACACTGTTCAACGCATCCTCATGAACTATCTTGAGTTTGAAATTGAAGGAAGCTATGCTGACTTTGCTAGTGATATTGGTGAACTGATGGAGACTTATCTCGCTGAAATTGCTTCTGATAGAAACGTAAACTTGGCGAAATTCATCGGTTTCGCTGAATGCATTCCGAAACAGTCTAGGATTACTGAAGATGGGATGTATCGAGCCGTAGACATCTATCTCAAGGTATATATTTTGATAAGACTAAAACCTTAAAGCTTTAACATTTTCAGAATGTTTTGACCTAAATCTTGAAAAGTTTAAAGATCTTATGTTTAATCTTGTTGGTGCAGACACATCCGAATATAAGTGAATTGGAGAAGAAGAAGGTTTGCAACTTAATGGACTGTCAAAAGCTATCACGAGAGAAGTGTGCTCACGCAGCTCAAAACGATCGTCTCCCTGTACAAACCGTTGTTCAAGTTCTC
Source organism: Camelina hispida (assembly GCA_023657505.1). NCBI lineage: Eukaryota > Viridiplantae > Streptophyta > Magnoliopsida > Brassicales > Brassicaceae > Camelina > Camelina hispida. Next base: position 24,337,307 of record CP094632.1, on the reverse strand, counting down.
TACTACGAGCAACGAAGTCTCCGTGAAATTTTAAGCGATTCAGATTCTCCACCAGCAGCAGCCGTAAAAGATACTCTTCCTCCTCCTGAGCTCAGAACCTACAACAATGAACTCTCCAAACTAAACCGGGAAAACCAAAACTTGAAGCTCGAGTTGATCAAAGTGAAAATGAAGTTCAAGGAGTTGGAGAAGGAACAGAAAGCTTTTGAAGTCACGAGTGGTTCGGATTGTTCTTCTTCGGTTTCTATTGCTTCGGTGGTTAAGCCTCGATTACCGAGAAAGTCATTTATGAGCTCTGTTTCTCGACAGCTTGGAAAGCTTAACCCTTTTGGCCAAAGACAAGTACAAACCAAACCACCTAAAGGACGAAGACACTCTATATCTTGAACAATACATGAACACACATGTTCTTTGTTAGAGATTTTCATTTTCTAGGTCAAGGATGTTTCTAGCTGACGGTATCTTTGAGTTTGAATTGAGTACAATCCTAAAGTCATATATAGAGAAGTTATTATATATAAAACTATTACGAGGAAATTAATAATAAGAAGAAAACCTTTACTTAGCAAATAAGAAAGATGTAATTAAATAGAGATTAAGCTTGGAAGATATGAAATAGCTCGATCCAAATGATCTGATTTGGAATATAAACAATACGAGTTTAGTCTAGTATCGTGGACCACTAAACCGTCATCTGTATCAGCACGGTAATAAAGTATCAACTTATTTTCTTCTAAAAGTGTGACCGGTGTGGTGAAATGAACCGACTCACCAATCCGGGAAGAAACAATGTATAGATTTAAACTATAAGTCTTCTCCCATATCATTTGTGAATTTAATGTCCATAACTCTTGACTTCTGCCTTCTATCTTCGACACGCAGAGACAGCTGATGACATTGCTAATGACTTTCTCAAGAGTTGCTTGATATAAATCTGGAGTTTCTGACATGGAAAAATTCGGTATGAAGATCGAAAGATATTATCTTTTTTTCTTCTAACCAGTCGACCGTAAACCAATAAAGTGATCCATCGACATGTACAGGACATCTGGATTGATAACCCAAATATACCGTGCAAGTTACGTATCTCCAAGTGTTGGTGTTAAAATCAAAAACCTCGCATGCATTGGTCCGATAGGAGTTAATATATAAGCAAACCATTTTGTATTTGCCTGTCGATTTATCTTTACCGAATCCGAAGCTTTCGCATCGGATTTTAGCTGTGTATAAAGAGCAAAACATACACCATTAATCAGAAGAAGAAAAAAACACTAATGAATGGCGAATATATATATATATATATATATATATATACTTGAAAGTAGCTCACGCGATGCGTGGGTTATGTATGCATTATTAATTTGAATTAAAGAATAGAGCTTTTATTTAATTGTATATGAAATGTAAATGTAATTGTTAATATATGTATTGAAAATTAATTTTCATAATATTAAATTTTAACTATAATATTTAAATATATATTTGTTATATGATGCTTCATAGAAGAGTCATTTTGAAATAGAGAGAAAAGTGAAAGTACACATTACTAATATTTGTGCTTACTACAGTATTATTGAAAATATTTAAACAATATGTTACTATAATAATACGACCTTTGTTTAATTTACCGCAAAATCAATTTAATTTCGTCTGTTTGTTAAGTAACTAAGATAAATTATATTTATGTAAATTTTTGTTATTTTGTAAAAAATAACTGATAAGTAGTCTAAAAAGAAAATTGTAATACCTTAGATAATATAATTAATTTGAGTATGTTGTTCTATATATTAATTTTACTTTCATCATCTAAAAGTAAACTTAGCAAAAAAAAAAATTTTAAAAGAAATACCCTCTCTTGTAAACTATGTTCAATAATACCCTTATCTATATACAAAATAACTAATTTTTTAAATTGGGCGGAGCCAATTTAAATTGGGCAGACCCTGATGAAATTTCAAAATTAACTAATTTTTTCTTAAAATTTTCAAATTGACCCTGTGCAATATCAATATTGACCCCTATAAAATTTCGTTTTTTACATTTTGACTTTCATAAGTCAAAATCCTAGCTCCGCCACTATTTTAAATCCTAAATCCTAAACTCCAAATAATAAATATACTAAATATTATCATAATAAACGTTATCTCTCCATCACTCTTTAATTATCTTTGTTTCATAAATGATTTCCTAAATAAACATTTGACTATTATAAATTTAAAATATGGAGTATTGATCTACTATTTTTGCCATTGCTCGCTTTTTAAGGACTCACTTTACCTCGTACAATTAAATTTTATTTGGCTCGGTCCAAACGTTTGAAGTGCCTTTTGATATGCCTCCATCTTCATGGATAGTGATTCTCTACAATCTAGCCTGGCTAATATTGTAATATGAAACAAAATCCCTTTTATCCAACAAAATGAAAATGTTGGCACAAATCATAAAAAATATGGCACTCTTTCCGTTTATCATTGAAAATTTTAAACAATACAATAGTTTAAAAATTATGTGGGACTGTATTAAATATATTAGACAATACTCCCTCTATTCCTGATTAATCCATATTTTAGGATTTTCACACATATTAAGAAAAAATATTAAAAATTGTGCCTTATTTGTGATAATCAACTTTCTACATATTTTAACCAATAATATTCAGTTTTTTTTTTGAAGTTTACAATTTTGTCATTAATTACTTATTAAAAAATTACTTATTAAAAATATATAGAAACCTAAAATTTGTTTTTTTGTGCAACATTGTTTCTCTAGAAATTGGATTAATAAGAACTGGATGGAACAGATTTTAGAGAGAATTCAGATTAAAATTTAGTTAATCATTTAAAATTCAGATTAAAATTCAGATTTTAGTGAGATTTAAGAATCTACCTTATTGTATCTTGAGAAGATTTAGCTGAGCCTTTAATATCCATTGATTCCATTCTATGGCTTCTATATAATACAGTTCTGCTAGCTTCACTAAGCTATAAGACTATGTGCATTGGTAGGTTCTGGAAGAGTAAAAATAAATAAAAACAGAAAATCATAATATTTAAACAAAAATAATAGAGATAATATACATTTTCATCTAGAAGGAGACACTCAAGACTTAGTAAGATATTGTTTCTTCCAAAGTTTCGAACTTCCCAAATATGAATGATCCAAACAACAATCCTAGATACCAGTGTTGTACGTTTCGTTGGAGATTGAATCAATGGTACAGTAGGGAGCTAGTGTTTTTGTTTTATCCATGGTGTGAGAGAGAGAAGGTGAGTGTCGTCCAAGGTTGTTATTTAAAAAGAAAACTTAGTGCAATGGTTGTGGAAGAGTAATCAGGGATTAGAATGAATTGTTAATGACCATGAAATCATAGGTATTTGGTATTATTTTGATTAAGTTATAATTGAGTGAAAAACGTAAAGAGGAAAATGAAGGATAGACTTCAATGGAATTCTAAGTAATATAAATAACATAATCATAGTAATGGTTCATCTGATTCTAGTTGGTGGTGCGGATCTTAACCCCTTTTCGAATTTTTAAATTTGAATCCAAACAATTTGAAAACGATTTTGGACAGGATTAATGTCACATACAGTTCAAAACTTGAAATAGGTGTTTGGGATCTTGACCCAGACATTAAACCATAATTGATTTAGAATTTGGTGGTGAAGTAGGAGAACTAAACCAAAGAAACCCAAGAATTAAGATATTTTTGGAAAAACCCAGAGGGAAGAGAACATAAATGATGGTGAGTTACTGTTCAATGAAAGGGAACCAGATATGAGACCGAATTTAATTATCTAATAAATATGACTACGATGGGATCTAAGAGATCTTCACGGGGAAGCTGATCAAAGAGCTTGCAGCAAACATAAATGATGGTGAGTTACTGTTCAATGAAAAGGAACCAGATATGAGACCGAATTTAATTATCCAACAAATATGACTACGTTGTAATCTAAGAGATCTTCACGGGAAACTGACCAAAGAGCTTGCAGCAAAGGATGGAGACCAATGGCGTATACACCGAGAAAAAACAACAAAGGCTCGATAGAAAAAGTACATCGGAGGTGATAGTTGCTCGAAACGATGGTGGAGAATGTGAGAAGGTGAGTAAAGGTTCGTTTGTAAGAGCTGTCGATTTATTTGGTGGACCTGTATTTGGTTTTGTTTGGTTAGGCCAAATATTAAAACATAAAGATAATAGTCTTTAAAAATAACAATAATGGAAGGACAAATGTCAGTTATATAATAAGCCAGATGTCATGTTATTAGGAAAAACTGAGAAAAACAGATACTAACTAATGAACCTAAAAAATATTACTAATGGACCTAAGGAAAAATAAATTAAAGTGAAACTCACCAGAATCAACTTGTTGAAACTTAGGCAGAGGAAGACTTCGATACCATCTAGTTGCGGGATTGATCACATAAATCAATCTTGTTAAACTAAAGACACATATTAGACCATCACAACTCTCGGTAAATCTATAAGAATATGCTTTGGGGAAAATGTGAATCTTTTCAGAATCCTTAGATAGAAAACTGTTTTTAATTCACCCTTATAGCCTTCTCGAGTACTATAGAGAAGAAGGATATCTGGATTTCTTGACTGCACAAGAATAAGATGTTTCGACGCAAAGTATTGTGTTCTGATCGTTGAGTTCCATAGTTTGGAAACGGATATGAATCTGATAAGAGATTTCACCGGAAGTCTCTGTAAAATCTCTTCTACAAGAACATCGGGCCAGAGTTCCATAGCCCCTTTTATTAAGACTTGTTAGGGATTTTTCAAGGGTTTTTAAGGTTAGACGCTAGGGTTCCTTTTTTATAGTTAGACTTTTTAGGAGGGTTTTTTTTTCTGATGGTAAATAGTATTAATTATTTCAATTGCGCCTAGTTGGGGGATTTATATTATTCTTTAAAGATTTCTTTTTGTTGGACTTCAAATTCTATATTATATTTTAATGCCTTTAAATGTTAAAAATTAATTAAAAACTTAAGTCCTTGGATAAGTTATATTCTTTTAAAATTTATATATTTGATTTTCAGATACCATATTTTACAAATATATTACAGAAAAATACTTAGGTTCAGCTTCTATGGGTGATTTTCAGAATTTTGAACCTTTTTGTTCACCTTCTCTACTCTCAACCAATCATAATTTTCTATCTAATATTTTATTTTGAAAATAAATCAAAATTAAATTAAAAAGTAAAACAGATTAAGTAAACAAATTCTGTATATATTTAATTAAGAAAAGTTAAATATTAGCTTGGTTTATATTTTTAAAATTAGAACATAATTATGTGTCGATTTTGGTTTACAAATAAGGTGATTAGAGTTTAGATTTTACAATTAAAACAAAATTATATGTTGGTTTGTGTTTACAAATGAAGTGATTAGGGTTTAGATTTTACAATTAAAACAAAATTATAAAACGGTTTGGATTTACAAATGAGGTGGTTAGGATTTAGATTTTACAATTAGAATGAAATTATATGTTGGTTTAGATTTACAAATGAGATGGTTAGGGTTTAGATTTTACACTTCGAACGAAATTATATGTTAATTTGGGTTTACAAATGAGATGGTTAGAGTTTAGATTTTATTATTAGAATGAAATTATATGTCGGTTTGAGTTTACAAATGAGATGGTTAGAGTTTAGATTTTACAATTAAAATTAAACTATATATCGGTTTGGATTTATAAAAGCGCAGTTTAAATTTTAATTTTATAATAATGTATATATATTTTACTTTCTTATTTTATAAGGGGGTGAATGAAGAGTTTTACCTCTAATATTGTTTTATATTAAAATGCCTAAACCAGTAAAAGTTGGTTAGACTTTAGTTACCGAAGATATTTTAATGGGTTTGACATTAACCAAGTTGTCAACACAAACAAGGAGCGTGGTTTGCTTTAATTAAAAGAAAAATAGCATTGCTTTAATCATTGCAAGGCGTGTTAGAATAAAGATCCAAATTCTATGTATGGTTTCGACTTTCGAGTATCTTGTACAAACTTTAAATAAAAAATCTAAGACTATTAAGCATCTCTGTGCGGAGTATGGCTGAGCTAAGTTTGTTTTCACGCGGTCGAATTACCTATTATTTTCTATGCTCATCGATCCATTTTGAACACACATTATGATTTATTCGCTGCTTACATAGGACATAACATGACAGGGGACAAAATTAGCTGTTATGTACTATTGATATCAGAAACAACAACTAGAAATATGAGATTGAGAAATAAGATATGGGCGGACTTTCCGTGCAAATCGGCAAGAACATTGAAGAACAAACGAATTGGATTTTTGTATTGATTCGTTTAAAGTTACATGTCTAATACTTTACAAAAGCTGAATATTAAAACTCAATCACAAACGAGACTCCTCCTGAATCTCTTCCTGTGATCTCGCTTGCGATCTCGATCTCGACCTCCCGACTTCCTCTCTGGGTTGACTTCACCCTTCAGCTCGAACTCTCTTCCTGGGCCTACATCAACTCGAGAAATTTGAAAACTTGAAAACATTTTGAAAACAAGCCCGAAGGGTTGACTTCGCCCTTCAGCGCAAGAAATTTGAAAACTTTTTTAAAAAATTAGCTATTTTTATGACATGTTAGATAGTATTTTATATCAATATAGTTTGAAAATACAACATAACAATTGTTTATATATGAGATCTTGGAAAAAAATCAAAACTATAAAGCATACATTTATATCAGTATATATATATATATATATATATTAACATTTTTTTAAGCAATTTTGGCAAAGAAGGCTTGGAGTTGGGATATATTTACATCTATACCATTGTAATTAAGACATTTTAAAAAAAAAATTGAAATAATCAAAAATTGGGTATGAAAATAAATGTTTTCCTAAAATATCTAAACAAAATTAATTTCTGTTTTCCTTTTTTAATTACAAGTTTTAAATCTATATATTATTGGGAATTTTAAAATGGTAAGAAAGATTACTAAATTTAACTGAAATTCTTGATAATAAAAGTATTTAGTTAATTAAGGCACTTACACTCATACATGTTAGCATATTCCAAAATAATTTTCTAAATCCTACAAAGCATACCGGAAATGATGATTTCTTTAAGTTATTTCTAATTTTCTAACCAAGATTTTTGGAAATCACTCATAGAAAAATCCCTACCATTTCCTTAAACCACTATAAACACTTCTCATAAGCAAACCAGTTCTTTTACGACAATGTTAAACGCCCGATGAAAAGGTGATTTATGTGCTACTTATTATGTCTTTTTTACTTTTTCTGTTTTCATATTTTGTACTCTCTAATATCATTTTTTCTTCTTTTCTATATTAGGGTGTTAGGACTTAGGATACATGATTATGTCAATATGTTTTATGGATTGTCAAATTCGTGAGTAAAGTTATTGATTTACATTATACTTTGATATAACATCTTCATTTATTGTATTTTTATGTTTTTCTAATCATTATTCCACATATTTCATAGGTTTTTTAAAGATTGATAGTTAAAGAACAAAAATTTTCTTATGGTACAACACGGAGTAAATCCTAGAATGCAAATGTTTGATGATTTTACATGTTGACAATTTCAAAAGATACTCAATTCTAGATCAACAATAAACTATTATGGACAGAGTCAAATGGCAAGCCAATACGGGTAATTCATCATTTCAATTGTTTGTTTTATTAATATGAGAATATTACATATATAATATTAAATTGATTAAATTATGATTATGTAAAAAAAACTATCTCGCGGTACACTAAGGTCAAATTCTAAAATATAATTATATAAACTTAAACAAAAATTATAAATAAATATATATATATAACTACAATTTAAAAAAAATTAGTTAAACATTCGTTCTGCGGTGTACCGCGGGTTAAAATCTAGTATATATATAAAAATTTCATAGTTATTAATTTATAATATTATTGGGATCATATTTTACAAGGGAAATTCAGAAGAAAAAAAATTATATTAATATTTTATCGAATTTTGCTATTTTTTACATTGGCCCGACTTGGGACCAATAAAATTTATCAATTTATTATGTTTATTAATTAATAAAGTATTCATTTATAGAGGTTTTACTGTATAAATATAAATTACATAACATTATAGGATGGTATATTCATTAATACTATGTTGTACTACTACTATTGTTCATACTATTATTTTTCATTATGATGCTCTCACTCACTTTCATGTAACGACGTGCAAACCACATGTCCACTTTTAGTAATGGTAATCCACTTTTACTTCCTTTTTGTTTCGGCGATTCATTTTTTTGTTATATTGTTGTCGGCGATCCAGATTTACCTTTTTACAGCTGATAAATCCATAATTACATTCATACAATTTATCATATAAGTACTCGATTAATTAACTGAGGCAAATTATCAATTGGATGTTGGTCAATATGTTTCATTCTCACTTGAGAACTCATTGCAAATTTCCCACTCTTGTCAGATATTTTTCTTAAGTAATAGAATTATTATATATCATGCTAACAAGTAACAAGTATAAAATGAAATGAGCAAGGTAGGCCTGGTGCAGTTAACCAAAAATCGAATAAAAACAAATGGATCTTCTTTAATAATTTGTTATGTCCTCCAAGCCCATCATTATATAAACCATTTATCGTGCAACTTTTACCATCATCAATTCAAAACATTTCTTCTTCTTGTCTTGGCTCAATTTATATACAACACACACTCTCTCTCTCTGTTTTGTCCAAAAAATGGCTCGCTTCGGTATGGTTCTAGTCGTTGCACTTTGTCTCACAATCTCTGTCTTTCCGGATACAACCACGGCGCAACTAAGTCGCGGTTTCTACTCCAAAACTTGCCCCAACGTCGAACAAATCGTGAGAAATGCTGTCCAAAAGAAAGTAAAGCAGACATTCGTCACCATACCTGCCACTCTCCGTCTCTTTTTCCATGACTGCTTTGTCAATGTATGTATTTAGTTCAAGCGTTCTCATATATATCTTCGTTCTCTTCTTTTGTTAGGCGACTAATTGGTTTCTACCTTCGGTGTAATTTGCATTGTAGGGTTGTGATGCCTCCGTCATGATCCAGTCAACGCCTAAAAACAAGGCAGAGAAGGATCATCCAGATAACATTTCGCTAGCCGGAGATGGATTTGATGTGGTGATCCAAGCTAAGAAAGCCCTTAATTGACGCTAACCCTCATTGCCGGAACAAGGTCTCATGCGCCGATATTCTTACTTTGGCCACCCGAGATGTTGTTGTCGCGGTGAGTATCCGTACTCACCATTCTATAACCATATAATCCTACACTCAAATCCATATTAGTTTTCATATTATTCTACCCATACTATATGTTGTGACTTGTGACTCGACAAATAATTTAATTATATTTCATTGCTCGTATGCATGTATAGGCTGGAGGACCATCTTATGAAGTCGAACTCGGTAGGTTCGACGGATTGGTATCAACTGCGTCTAGTGTTGAAGGGAACTTACCAGGACCGTCGGACAATGTAGACAAACTTAACGCTCTTTTCAAGAAAAACAAACTTACCCAAGAAGATATGATTGCTCTTTCAGGTAAACAAAATTATAAACAAAACATATCCTATAGTATATTTTATCACCAAAATGCATCGATATCTTAACCGATAGATTCATATATAATGTAGCGGCTCACACCCTTGGATTCGCACATTGTGGCAAGGTCTTTAAGAGAATCTACAACTTCAACGGCATCAACTCCGTGGACCCAACTCTAAACAAGGCTTACGCTATAGAGCTTCAAAAGGCTTGTCCTAATAATGTGGACCCAAGAATCGCAATCAACATGGACCCAGTCACGCCCAAGACGTTTGACAACACTTACTTCAAGAATCTTCAACAAGGCAAAGGTCTATTCACCTCCGATCAAGTTCTATTCACGGACGGTCGCTCAAGGCCCACCGTTAATGCTTGGGCCTCAAACTCTACGGCTTTTAACCGCGCTTTTGTGACAGCCATGACCAAACTCGGCCGTGTCGGGGTTAAGAATAGCCGCAATGGAAACATTCGTCGTGACTGTGGTGCGTTTAACTAGAGATAATGATGATGGGAAAATATAAGTTATATTATTCCCCATTTTTTTTGTCTCTTATCTAATTCAACTTATATTATTTTATGTTTGAACGTTCATTTGAATATGATAAAATATTGGTTTGTCATTTGTTCTGTTTATGTCTTTATTTGTATTTTATCCTATCTACTTTTTTTTTTTTTTCTGGCATGTCTTCTTTGTACGTACCCTCCAAATGTTTCATCCTTTATTCAACTAAATCGTAAAATTTAATTTGTTTTGGTGATATTTCTTCGTATAAAGTTGTTGTCATCACTATACACCCAAAAAAAAACTAATCTATCCTAAACTAAAAATGCTTACAAATTTAAAAATATGTGTGATCACAATAACGGTTACTTTTTGCTCCGTTAATGTTGGAACTAATACAAAACACTAGAAAAATTAGAAGGCAAAAATTCTTATAAAAATTTAATTAGATCAGAATCAGAGCAATACTAATCTACTAGTATTCAATTAAATCAAATCAAATCAAATCAACCCGATTTAAATTGGAACCCAAACGGTAGCGAACACTACACTATGACCTTTCCACGTCAGGACTAGACTATTGTCGTCATCTTCCTTCTTCATCCCCCACCCGACGGCGTGTTCCTCCAGCATCGCCTTCACATCCGCCACCGCCTCTTCCTTAACTCTAACTCCACCGAACTCAGCCTCTCTCATCCTCTCAAACCACCGTCTCTTCGTTTCACTCCTCTCCACCCTTTCCGCACCTTCCTTCGCCACCACGTTTTCTATCTTCCAACTTACCTCCGCCTCGTACCATCGCCTCTGCTCGCTCATAAACGTGTCGGTTGTATCAAACGGTATCCAGAAGTAGTTAAACGCCGATCTTAACCTGTTAACCAAGTTCCCCGATGTGAGATCTACGTCTTCTTCTATTAGGGTTACGATTCTTGGATTCAAAGATCGAAGATGTTTCAAGAAAACTGTTCTAAGCGATGACGATGATGATGTTAGGGTTTCGTCAGGGATGTAACGGAGCATCATGTGGCAGTTAACGACGAGAGCTTCGTTGAATGAAGAAGGGTAAAGCCGTAGTTGTTGTAGGAGGGAAGAGAAGCCATCGGAGTAAGTTGAAGGTATGATTGTGAACTCCATAGTTATGTTTCTTGTGGTGGCGAAGTTGACGAGTTTGGATCCGAGTTCTTCGTAGGAGATGTTGATGAACGGTGGGAAGTTATCGGAAGAAGAGACGACGGTGAGTTTAAGAAGCGGAGGAGATTTGTTGAGTCGGCTTGCCATGGCGTCTATGAGAGTAGGGATTTGCATACAATGAGTCAAACTTAAGTCAACGATGTGAACCGTTGAGTAGCCTTCCACGGCTGTTAAGATAGCCGCGTTGGCCGCGATGAATCCGAACCGGTGCCAAGGAGTGAGGTCGACGAATGCGGCTAGCTCCACGACTGAGAACCGATGGAGTTCATCTGCAGGAGGTAGGAAACTAATGGTGGATGATAATGTAGGGGTTTTGGAGATGGCGCGTGAGAGCAACGCGCGGAGGAAGGCGGAGGTTAGTCGTTGGGTGGAGTCACCGTCTGGTGGAGCAGTGTTGTTGAGCACCCAGAGGATTTGGTGAGCCAGTGCTGCGTCGTTTGAGTCGATGGCGGTTGCGCAGTGGAGGAGGAGCTGTTCCATGAAGTTGGCGTCGCCACCGCGTAGTGGTTTGGGAGAAGGGAGTCGGGTCAGGTTACGAATCCGGGTTTTGGTCATTTGGGCAGAGTTTTAGAGAGAAATGTATATACGTTTAATCTTCTTCGTCTTGTGGGTTGTGGCTCAAGAGGAAACAAAAAGAACAAAAAGAGTAGAGAAGGGTGATGAAAACGACGTGTCCATAATATTTACGTAAAATAATTCTGAAAAGTGAAGAATAGAGAGAAAGGAGACAAAGAAGAGGGATGAGGAAAGAAAGAGACGAGACAGTAGAGAGAGTCGTGTAAGTATGTGTGGTAACCTTATCATTGGGAAACGCATCGCTACGGTCGCTTGTGTTGTGTAAGACAAATACATAGACGAGCGATATATGTATGTCCGATATATATGACTTAAATAGCTAAAAACATGAATCAATAATTAAGTCGAAGGGTGCATTTTATGCTGAATCTTGTAGTCAGTGTAAACAAAGTATATGTTATTTAAGGAAAGTATTACATTTGTAGTAACATATTTTAAGCGAATTATCTATTGTAACATATATATATATACGACCAAGAAGTTGAATGTTTTTCTTATTACAAAGAAAGTATCAAGTCTGTGAAGGGGTGCTTAATGGTTGGTGACATGTGAAGTGGCAGGTTTGTATTTATGTGTACATGTACGGCTGAGTATTTGTCATCTAGGTTAGTATTATTCTCTTTCGCCGCGCTATCGCATTCATGGATATAATCACTGCATGCACTTTGCAACAAAAACAAAATTTTATACCCCCATGAGCATTTGGACGTTGTTCAATTATTAAATTCAAAATTTCATTGAATTCATCATTGATATACAAGGAGGATGTCTTTAGAAATATTAACAAACTAGGTTACTATAAATTATGAATTAATGTATTTTAAATAACAATTTTTAATTTATTTAGTTTTCAAATTACTAATTAATTAAATTTTATCTAATTAATTTATAATTTTGTTTAGAATATTTTTCTTCCTCTTACGTTTTATACAGTTTATAACCTAATTACATTAAATTTGTTATTAGATATAATATAAAATTTTATAATACTTAGTTTTGTTTTCTATAATTAAACAGAGATATATGCCTATATGGTTGTTTGGGCAAAAGTAACCGATTTGTTTAGATACTATGGAAACAAGAAATAGATGTTGAATAGTCGTTTTTATTGATCAAAGTATCAAGCTCAAATACAAGAGTTTAAGGCACAACGAGTCAATTTAGGAACCCTAGCTGTGCTTCGGAATTGAGTCGTATGGCTATGTTTTAGTTCTCTTGTTTTGGCTTCGATTTCGTCCCATATCATGTCGATAAATAGGGAAGTCTCTTTACCCTAATTCTCACGGGATTTGGGTTTGAGTAACCGCCTCTTCATGAGATAAGGTCGTTCCGAATATTTTCTCCACGAGATTGAGTCAAATATTTTCTTGATAATGTCGTAGCAAATCAGAGTCAGTCACAAAGTCCAATTACAGCTTGTATTGACTCGTTGTTTGTCGTTGCAGCCCGTATTGGTTCGTTAATTGTTGTGTTTGCCCATATTGGCTTGATATTTGCCATTACGGCCCGTATTGGATCGATGTTTGCCATTACGACCCATATTGGCTTGATGCTTGTCGTTACGGCCCGTATTGGCTTGATGCTTACCGTTACGGCCGGTATTGGCTTAATGTTTACCGTTACGGTCGGTATTAACTCAATGTTCTAAAGAATGCACAATTCTCTATTATTTAAAGAATATATCATAATTTTAATAGAATTTCTCTATTATAAATTACTAGGATGTCGGCCCGTGCGTTGCCGCACGGGAAAGTAAAAACTTGAAATGATTAACATTGTTAATTTTACATTTCGAGTAAAAAACGGAACAAAACATTTGTTGGATCAAAACATTGCAACTTTATATAACAAAGAGTAACAAAAACAAAAAAAGTGTGAAATAAAAAGGTGTAAAAAATAATAGATGTGATCTTTAAAACATTGAGGTACAACAAAGAGGTGTAAACATAAAGGTATGAAATAAAAAGGTGTAAAAATAAATAGATTTGATTTTTGAAACATGGAGGTACAACAAAGAGATGCTAAACTTAAGAGGTGTGAATTTTGAAAGATGGGGACACGACGAAAATACATGATTAATAATATGCAACTGTTAGGATCATTAATAATTTTAAACCGTTAATTAGAAAAGTGGAACTAATCTCATCCATTGGATTTAAGTTGACACAAAAAAATGGGTTTGCTATTATATATTTTAAAATTAAAAAAAAAAAACACTTCAATAAAACAATTCTTTAGTTTTACTTATTAACTTGTAAATTTTGAAAATACTCAGTAAACAATTTTCAAAACTTTTTTATGTTGCCCAGAGAAAGTTTCTATATAATAAACAAAGAGGTGTAAGACATAGAGTTGTGAAATAAAAAGGTGTAAAAATTAATAGATGTGATCTTTGAAACATTGAGGTACAACAAAGAGGTGTAAACATAGATGTGTGAAATAAAAAATGTGTAAAAATAAATAGATGTGATTTTTGAAACATGGAGGTACAACAAAGAGATGCAAAAATTAAGAGGTGTGATTTTTGAAATATGGGGGTACGACGAAAAGACAAGATTAATAATTTGCAACTGATGGGATCATTAATAATTTTAAACCGTTAGAGAGAAAAGTGGAACTAATCTCATCCGTTGGATTAAAGTTTACACAAAAAAATAGGTTTGCTATTATATATTTAGAAAACACTTCAATAAAACAATTCTTTAGTTTTATTTATTAACTTGTAAGTTTTGAAAATACTCAGAAAGCAATTTTTCGAAACTTGTTTATGTTGTCCAGAAAAGTTTGTATATAATAAACAAAGAGGTGTAAGACATAGATGTGTAAAATAAAAAGGTGTAAATATTAATATATGTGATATTGAAACATGGAGGTACAACAAAGAGGTGTAAACATAGATGTGTGAAATAAAAAATATGTAAAAATAGATAGATGTGATTTTTGAAACATGAAGGTACAACAAAGAGATGCAAAAATTAAGAGGTGTGATTTTTGAAAGATGGGGGTACGACGAAAAAACACGATTAATAATTTGCAACTGTTGGGATCATTAATAATTTTAAACTGCTAGATGGAAAAATGTGTGCGGTTTTCACTAGATTGAAGTTTATATCCGTATCCACCAAAAATTAGGAATTGATTTCCCACTTATGTCTATAAATCGGTATCATCATGTTCTTCAATCAACAACAGCGAAAACGAAGTCGATGTGGTGAAACATGTGATAATAATATCTCACCTTTTGATGTTTTCTTCTTTGGGTTAAACACTAATTTTAGAAATTACTTGCATTTTTTTTTTTGGTAGATTCTAGATCACTCTAAAAGTGACTGTTTTACATTATGTTTTTAAAAAATTGTATATACAGATTAATTAGATAGTCATCAAAAACTAAATAAGTTACCTTTAGTAGATCTTTTCTTTCTAACTTGACTTGTCATTTGGTCGTGCTTATGCTTTCTAGAATTTGATTTTGTGTTGTCACAAGTATGTCTGACTTTTTCTTCGACACTCACTATTTCCATGCTCATTTGTAATATTTCTATATATTATCAAAATGTTTGATACCAAGAAAGTATTAGAAATTAAAATTCAACTAAAATTTTAAAAGCTTTATTTACAAAAGAATGGAAACTAACCTGGATCATTTATATCTAATGGACATCCTACAGAATTTTTTTTTTTTTTTTTTTACATTTATACTATGTTTGTTAAAAAAATAAATAGGTTAAATAATAAAACATATATAAATTTATAATTATACCATGTTTGTTAAAAAGTTTTGGCTTAGCATCACTGCATATCATCGTACCTCTCGTATCTTGGTTTTGGTTTTCCCAGAAAGTCAAAAAATAAAATCTGCAAATTGAGAATTAGAAACATTAGCCATGCAAAAAAATATAGCATGCGTATTTATTCAACGGATCAAAAACATGAAAACCGGAAAGGCAAAAAATATTGAAGAGACTAAAAGTTTACAAAAATAAGATTAATGTATGAACTTAGTAGTGTCGACTAACAATAATAATAATCTAACCAAAGAAACACTACAGGTCAGCGAAAATATTAAATTACCTTGAATTAGAGATTGATGCTTGTTAGTTAAAAAACACTTCGATTAAACAATCTTTTAGTACTTAGAAAACAATTTTTTGAAACTTATGTTGTCCAAAAAGTTAATATATAATAAACAAAGAGGTGTAAGACATAGAGGTGTGAAATGAAAAGGTGTCAAAATTAATAGATGAGAAACATGTAGATACAACAAAGAGGTGTAAGACATAGAGGTATGAAATAAAAAGGTGTTAAAATTTAAGAGGTGTGATTTTTGAAAGATGGGGGTGTAATGAAAAGACATGAATAATAGGTACAACAAAGAGGTGTAAGACATAGAGGTACAACAAAGAGGTGTAACACATAGAGGTGTGAAATTAAAAGGTGTAAAAATTAATGGATGTGATTTTCGAAACCAGGAGGTACAACAAAGAGATGCAAAGACTAAGAGGTGTGATTTAAAAGGTGTAAAAATAAATGGATGTGATTTTTGAAATCAGGAGGTACAACAAAGAGATGCAAAGACTAAGAGGTGTGATTTTTGAAAGATGGGGGTGCGACGAAAAGACAAGATTAATAATTTTAAACTATTGGATTAAAACTGGAACCAATCTCATCCGTTGGATTAAAAGTTGACACAAAAAAGTGGGTTTGCTATTATATATAGACACCATTTTTTCACACCTTTTTGTTTCACACCTCTTTGTTTTAACACTCTTTGTTTTTATATATATAATAGCAAACTCACTTTTTGCGTCATCTTTAATCTAACGGCTGAGATTGGTTCTATTATTTCATATTGAAACTTATTAATGATCCCAACAGTTATAAGGTTTTTATTTAATAATGAGTGAAACTGTATCAAAGAAAAATTAAAATTAAAATATGTCCACACCTTTTAAAAACAAAATAAAATAAATTTTAAATATTAAAATAGTTTTTTTACCAAAAATTACGATAAGTAGACGCAATTGTAAACTCTATAATAAGTTTTATTAAATTTTTGTATTGCTATAATCAATTCTAAAATTTTAGTTAGTTTACAAAGTAACGTTGAATATTAGATATTAATATCCAAATTATTTAGATTCAACATAAAACAGAAAATATGTTTCAACGAATAATGATTTGTTAGTTATTGATGAAGAGACAAATAAAAAGAAAGTTCAAAAGACATGACTATTTAAATAAACACATCTATTAGAATGAAAAGTTGTGATGCAAAAATATGAATAAATTATAGTGAAAAGTCGCAACTCTACAATGAACAGATACAACTATTTGAGTTTTAAAAAACAAATAAAAACATTTTTTTACAAAAAAATATTACGAAAAGTCCCAAATGTTGTTTCGCATTTATTTAGATTGTTATTATTATTTTTCAATATTAAACTATTTTTTAAGGAAAAGTTATGATAAATAGATGCAACTACAAATTGTATAGTAAATTGTATTAAAATTCTCTGTTGCTATAATCATTTTTAAAATTTTAGTTAGATTATAGAATAACGTTGAATATGCGATATTAATATTCAATTATTTAGATTCAACATAAAATAGAAAATTTGTTTCATCGAACTTAATAGTTACTAATGAAGAGATAAATATAAAGAGAGTTCAAAAAACATGACTATTTAAATAGACACACTTATTAAAACGTAAAGTTGTGATGAAAAAATAAATAAAATATAGTGAAAAGACACAACTCTATAATGAACAGAGGGGATACAACAATTTGAATTTTTTTTTTTGAAAAAATCAAATAAAAACAAAAATTTTACGAAAATGTACTAAGAAAAATCGCAACTGTTATGTCTGCACTTGATTATATAAACTGCTTTTAAATAGAAGGCATCTTTATTACCATATTGACAATTCAAATTCAAAAATTCATTATATAATCCATCTAACTTTTCTTTACTTCAGTCTTCATTTTTCTGTTTTCTCTAATTATATTTCTTTCTTCTTTTTTTATTTGTTTTCATCATCTGTTTGCTTGTTTCTCTTTACTTCAATCTCCGTTTTTCTTTTTTCTCTAATTTTATTTCTTTCTTCTTTCTTTATTTGTTTTCATCATCTGTTTGCTTGTTTCTCTTTACTTCTGTTTCTATTTTTTCTGTTTTCTCTAGTTTTATTTCTTTCTTCTTTCTTTATTTGTTTTCATCATCTGTTTACTTGTTTCTCTTTACTTTAGTCTCTATTTTTTTTCTCTAATTTTATTTCTTTCTTCTTTCTTTATTTGTTTTCATCATCTGTTTTCTTGTTTCTCTTTACTTCAGTCACCATTTTTCTTTTTTCTTTTATTTCTTTCTTCTTTCTTTATTTGTTTTCATCATCTGTTTGCTTGTTCCAATTTACTTTAGTCTCCATTTTTCTGCTTTCTCTAATTTTATTTCTTTCTTATTTCTTTATTTGTTTTCATCATCTGTTTGCTTATTTCTCTTTACTTCACTCTCCATTTTTCTGCTTTCCATAATTTTATTTCTTTCTTCTTTCTTTATTTGTTTTCATCATTGGTTTGGTTGTTTCTCTTTACTTTAGTCTCCATTTTTCTGCTTTCCATAATTTTATTTCTTTCTTCTTTCTTTATTTGTTTTCATCATCTCTTTACTTGTTTCTCTTTACTTCAGTCTCCATTTTTCTGCTTTCCATAATTTTATTTCTTTCTTCTTTCTTTATTTGTTTTCATCATCTGTTTGGTTGTTTCTCTTTATTTTAGTCTCCATTTTTCTGTTTTCTATAATTTTATTTCTTTCTTCTTTCTTTATTTGTTTTTATCATCTGTTTACTTGTTTCTCTTTACTTCAATCTCCATTTTTCCGTTTTCTCTAATTTTATATCTTTCTTCTTTCTTTATTTGTTTTCATCATATGTTTGCTTGTTTCTCTTTACTTCAGTCACCATTTTTCTTTTTTTTCTCTAATTTTATTTCTTTCTTTTTTCTTTATTTGTTTTCATCATCTGTTTGCTTGTGCCTCTTAACTTCAGTCTCCATTTTTCTGCTTTCTCTAGTTTTATTTCTTTCTTCTTTCTTTATTAGTTTTCATCATCTCTTTGCTTGTTTCTCTTTACTTCAGTCTCCATTTTTCTGTTTTCTCTAATTTTCTTTCTTTCTTCTTTCTTTATTGGTTTTCATCATCTGTTTGTTTGTTTCTCTTTACTTCAGTCTCCATTTTTTCTATTTTCTCTAATTTTATTTCTTTCTTCTTTCTTTATTTGTTTTCATCATCTGTTTGCTTGTTTCTCTTTACTTCAGTCTCCATTCTTCTTTTCCCTCTAATTTTATTTTTTTCTTTACTTGTTTCCATCATATGTTTGCTTGTTTCTCTTTACTTCAGTCTCCATTTTTTTTTTCTTTAATTTTTTTTTTCTTCTTTCTTTATTTATTTCCATCTTCTTTTTGATTGTTTCTCTTTACTTCAGTCTCCATTTTTCTTTTTTCTTTCATTTTATTTCTTTCTTCTTTCTTTATTTGTTTTCATCATCTCTTTGTTTGTTTCTCTTTACTTCAGTCCCCATTTTTTTTTTCTCTAATTTTTTTTTTCTTTATTTGTTTTCATCATCTGTTTGCTCGTTCCTCTTTACTTCAGTCTCCATTTTTCTTTTTTCTCAAATTTTATTTCTTTCTTCTTTCTTTCTTTATTTCCATCTTCTGTTTGATTGTTTCTCTTTACTTTAGTCTCCATTTTTCTTTTTTCTTTAATTTTATATCTTTCTTCTTTCTTCATTTGTTTTCATCATCTCTTTGCTTGTTTCTCTTTACTTCAGTCCCAATGTTACTTTTTTTTCTCTAATTTTATTTATTTCTTCTTTCATTATTTGTTTTCATCATCTCTTTGCTTGGTTTTCTTTACTTCAGTCTCCATTTTTTTGTTTTCTCTAATTTTATTTCTTTCTTCTTTCTTTATTTATTTTTATCATCTGTTTGCTTGTTTCTCTTTACTTCAATCTCCGTTTTTCTTTTTTCTCTAATTTTATTTCTTTCTTCTTTCTTTATTTGTTTTCATCATCTGTTTGCTTGTGCCTCTTTACTTCAGTCTTCATTTTTCTGCTTTCTCTAATTTTATTTCTTTCTTCTTTCTTTATTTGTTTTCATCATCTCTTTGCTTGTTTCTCTTTACTTCAGTCTCCATTTTTTCTGTTTTCTCTAATTTTATTTCTTTCTTCTTTCTTTATTTGTTTTCATCATCTCTTTGCTTGTTTCTCTTTGCTTGTTTCTCTTTACTTCAGTCTCCATTTTTTCTGTTTTCTCTAATTTTATTTCTTTCTTTATTTGTTTTCATCATATGTTTACTTGTTTCTCTTTACTTCAGTCTCCATTTTTCTGTTTTCTCTAATTTCATTTCTTTCTTCTTTCTTTATTGGTTTTCATCATCTGTTTGCTTGATTCTCTTTATTAAATTACCTTGAATTAGAGATTGATGCTTGTTAGTTAAAAAACACTTCAATTAAACAATCTTTTAGTACTCAGAAAACAATTTTTGAAACTTTTGTTGTCCAAAAAGTTAATATATAATAAACAAAGAGGTGCAAGACATAGAGGTGTGAAATGAAAAAGTGTCAAAATTAATAGATGATAAACATGTAGATACAACAAAGAGGTGTAAGACATAGAGGTATGAAATAAAAAGGTGTTAAAATTAAGAGGTGTGATTTTTGAAAGATGGGGGTGTAATGAAAAGACATGAAGAATAGGTACAACAAAGAGGTGTAACACATAGAGGTACAACAAAGAGGTGTAACACATAGAAGTGTGAAATTAAAAGGTGTAAAAATTAATGGATGTGATTTTTGAAACCAGGAGGTACAACAAAGAGATGCAAAGAATAAGAAGTGTGATTTAAAAGGTGTAAAAATAAATGGATGTGATTTTTGAAATCAGAAGGTACAACAAAGAGATGCAAAGACTAAGATGTGTGATTTTTGAAAGATGGGGGTGCGACGAAAGACACGATTAATAATTTTAAACCATTGGATTAAAACTAGAACCAATCTCATATGTTGGATTAAAAGTTGACAAAAAAAAATGGGTTTGCTATTATATATAGATATGATTAAAATTATGCCCAACAGTTTGCCCCCACTCTCTACTTTCTTAGTAAGAATTTAGAGAGTAGTATAGACAAATGGTATCATTTTAATAAACCACAAATAAAAAACTAAATATTTGTATAAGTCACGACATACCTTTAGATGTAGCCGTTTTTTCGCACTTGATTAATTCGCTACCTTCTATTAATAATGTTGTGATCCACATCGTGATCTTGTAGGTTTGTAGCTTTGGGACGATGTTCATCCCATGGCAAGACCTGTGACAATGTTTGTCATCACCCGTTTATCAAATCGACTGCGCATTGGCTTAATATTTACAATTTTGTCATAGCCAATTTAATGAATTGGCTTCGCATCGGCTCTAATACGATATAGTTATTGTAACTAATTTCTTGAATTGGCTACACACTGATTCTACATTGGCTCTAAAACCAAAATGTTGCCATAACCAATATCTGAAATTGGTTACACATTCGTTCCGCATTGGCTCCAATTTTTCGTTTTAGCCTTCGCCAATTTGTTGAATTGGCTTCACATCGGCTATAAACGATAAAGCTGTTGTAACCAAGTTACTAAAATTGGCAAATGGGATACACATTGGTTCCACATTGGCTCCAATTCGTCGGTTTAGCCTTAGTCGATTATCACATTGGCCTCACATCGGCTTTTTAAACGATAAAGTTATTGTAACCAAAGTTACCTGAATCGGCTACAACTTGACTTCACATTGGCTCCAATCCTTTGAATTGGATACACGGTTGACTCAGTGTTGGTCTAAGTCGTCATTTGTCCATATACACTTTACTCAATTGGCCGCACTTGAACTCCGGATTGGCTCTAAAACGCTAATTTGGCCTTAACCAATTCCTTGAATTGGCTGCACATTGGCTCTGCATTTTTTCCTAAAATGACAAAGCAGCCATAATCAATTTCTCGAATTGACTGTACAATGACTCCGCGTTGGTTCAGAAACGACTATGCAACCATAACCAAATTCTCTAATTGGTTGTATGCGCGTTGGCTTTAAATAGACAATGTGGTCCCTAACCAATTTCTTGAATTGGCTACACATTAAGTCTACATTAGCTTCAAAATAACAATGTGGTCCCTAACCAATTTCTTGAATTGGCTACACAATGTGATGTGATCACGGGTCCAGACTCGCGGCCAGGAACGCTTGTACCAGACCAAGACGCCGAGGACGCGGCCGAGACGCCTACACTATTCACTGGAAAACAGCCGGCCAACGCACCAGCGATCACTCCAGGAGCCACGACGCATTCTAAGAGCTCTTCCAAGTCCACCAGGCAAAAGATCAACCTGTTCGTGCAAGCCTATGTCCGCAACAACGACCCAGCTGGAGCAGTTCACTCGGAGGCCGTTCGCACGACCTTCATCCTTACCTAAGGATAAAGGTGACCAAGTAACTATAGCGAGGAGTCGTACTCTTTTTCCTCACTCCGGGTTTTTCCCACGTGGTTTACCGGAGGAGGTTTTAACGAGGCGATGAGCTTTAGTGCAAACGTCCGAAGCCATGTTGTTTCCCACGCCAAGGCCGAAGACGTGTCTTTTAGTCTTTACTTATGCTTTGCGTTTTGAACGATTCTAGACCTTTCTATTTGTAACGTTAAGTAGTGTGACGTGTGTGGTTGTGTTTGAATCACTTAGGAGAGCGACGTGTTCTATTCCAAAGAGAACACGTCAAAGGGAAACGTGTGCGGACCATTGTGAATCCGCGTGTCCTTAGCCTCTCCTAACCCTATCTCTATTTAAACCCTCTCTTAACATTTTGTAGCCTCAAACTTGATTGAAATAAAAACATTTCCAAAGAGAGATTCTTTGACTCTTGTCTCACTCCTTTCTTTAGAATCAATCCGGGATTTCTCTATTGAGAGAACCCTAACGACTCGAATCGGGTTTGCCGTTGTTATTCTGGCCGTATCGTGAGGCGAGCCACTCCTCATGTGCCGTCATTCGATACAACATCGTCTTCATCTCTTCTAGCAGAACCGTTCCTCGATTCGCTACCCGTTCTGCAACCTAGCCATCCGTACCGTAACCTCTCGATCCTAACGAGACCAAAGCTCCAACTCTCAATCCGTTTGTTTGTTTTCCTCCATCTTCCGTTTCCACTGTTTGTTTCTTCCATAAAGACGATTCACCGAGCCTTGTCCGAGAGAAGTTGTTCCTAGCTTGCTTGGCCCGAGAACACTCGTTTTTGTCCGTACCACGAGACGTCCGCTGCTTGCATCACAATGAGTCTACATTAGCTTCAAAATAACAATGTGGTTTCTAACCAATATCTTGAATTGGATACACATTGAGTCTACATTGGCTTTTAAATTACATTGTGGTCCATAACCAATTTCTTGAATTGGCTACACATTGACTCTACATTGGCTTTTAAATGACAATGTGGTCCATAACCAATTTTTTGAATTGGCTTTTAGATAGACAATGTGGTCCATAACCAATTTCAAATTGGCTATATATTGGTCCCATATTGGCTCTAAAATGACAATTAGCCATAGCAATTTCAGGGGATGAATTATAATGGCTGGCGATTATGTCGCAGCCAAATCATTAATGCCATGCTCGTGACATGATCAGGGTTCGTGACCCAATTAAAGTGTTTCATAGCTCATTTATTGTTAGCAAGCGCTTTGCTGTCAATTTTGCTAGGTTTGGACCCGACCATCAGGTGGATACCAAATTCGTTAAATTGCCTTAGCGACGTCTCGCTAGCAGGCAGGTGCAGCGAGTGTTTCGCCTATAGGTGATTACCCAATTTTCATAGCGAGCATGTCGTTCACGTATTCGTGTATCAATGGCCTCACTACTATATGAACAACTTCAGGACATGCGTTGTAGGTCATGTTTATCTTGTATTGTGATAAGCTTCACATCGAATGACATGATTTTATTGTCTCGCAACAAGATCTACAGCCCATGTTCATGATATGAGTTCTAAGTTTTAGTAGAGAACGTCTTGAAGATTTATGCATCAAGTGTCTCACCATAAGATTCTTGTTAATGAGTGTTTCGTTGTCAAGTTTTTGCATCCAGTGATTCTTCACATAAATTATGCTGGCACCTGCTTCCTCAATTGGTTAGCAGCGACTATCATATTGAAAAATGCTTCTTCAATGGGTAAGCATCCATAAACTTTTCAATTATGTCGATTCATTAGCATTGGTTCTCCAAGGGTAAACATTTTTTTATTGACTTTGTCATCAGCACATGGCTACCAAGTTGATGAAGTATACTCTCATAATGGGTAATGAATTACTAAAAACGTAGTTATTTTATATAAAAAATTATCAATGTTAAAGAAAGAAGTAAAACTAGAACTAAAGAGGAAAATGAATAATAACTTATAAAACCTTTCAAAAACTTCATATCACCATGCCGTAAAAAATCGAGACGTCGTTGACGTCTTTGTCATTTTGACGATTTGCGTTCCTCACTTTCAGTTTTGTTTAAAGTTTGATAAGGTTCCTCACCATTACTTATGATGCTACTGTATTTTCTTCGATGTATTTGGTAAGGTTTATCATCTCGTGTTGTTCTTTCATTTCTCACTACGCGAGAGTCAAAATATGACGAATTTCGATGTCGATACGATGTATTTTCTTCCCATTATATTTGTTTCCATGCTCGCGAGAGCACATCTTCCATAGTTCTACACTGATACTTGGTAAGTTCTTTGTACAAGTCACCATCATGAAGTAAACCTTTCTTGAATGCCGATATGACAGTAGACATGTTGCAACTTGGTATCAACACCTTTTCCCTGTTGAATTGTCCCACGTGGGCACGTAACGACTCATCTCTCTTCTGTCGTACCTCATAAAGGTCATCCACTGTCTTTTCGGGGTTCCTGCTGCTTGCAAATTGTTCAACAAAACGATCTGTCAATGATGCAAACGAATTTATTGAGCTGTTTGGCAAGTTGATAAACCATTGAAGCGCAGCCCCCGTAAGGCTTGAGCCAAATCCTTTGCACATGGTAGCTTCTTGATATTCTCTTTGAATGGCCGTCATGAACATTCGGTGCTTGTATTGTGCTATGTGGTTATTCGGGTCGGATGTGCCATCATACATCTTCATTGTTGGTAGCACAAATTTTCTTGGCATCTCAGTGAGTGCGATTTTATCAGAGAACGGTGTGTCAGCATACGAGTGTAAATTGCTCTTCCGGATTGGCTGAGCTACAACTGGTAGTTGTTCAATCATCGCTTCCATCTCTCCAAAATGTTTGTTGCACATTGCTTCCAAGTGGGCGAATTGTCCGTGCTCGATTCCTATCATGCGCGGTGTGTTGACAACTCCTTGTTGATCCAAATTTTCTTCTTGGATAAGGCTTTCACGTGCCTGCCTAGAGTCAGGGTTTCCTCCGCCGTTCTCTTCCTGATGAGGAGTTTCCAACCGTCTGTCTCTCGTTGTGGGTGTTCGATTATTGGTTCTAGGCGTTGAGTTAAGGTCTTGCATCTGATTCACTTGCACGCCGTGAAATCTAGAGCTTGCTTCGGTAAAAACTCTCCCTGCTTTCACGAGCAAAGCGTTCTCCTCCCATAGCCTAGCGTTATCTGCCTTGATTTGTGATAGCTTATGCACTGCCTCGTTCAGCTTAGTAGTCAGGGCTTCAAGCTGAGCAGCGACATTCGCATCGGTGTTAGTCATATCTCCTCCGTTTCCCGTCATCTCACGTAGTTTACTCTCCCCTCCTTCTAGCGCCAATTGTTTGGGCAAAAGTAATCAATTTTTTTAGAGACTGCGGAAACAAGAAATATATGTTGAATAGTCATTTTTATTGATCAAAGTATCAAGCTCAAATATAAGATTTTAAGGCAAAACGAGTCAATTTAGAAACCCTAGCTGTGCTTCGGAATTGAGTCGTATGGCTATGTTTTAGTTCTCTTATTTTGGCTTCCATTTCGTCCCATATAATGTCGATATCGCTCCCTATTTATAGGGAAGTCTCTTTACCCTAATCCTCATGGGATTTGGGTTTGAGTAACCGTCTCTTCATGAGATAGTCATTCCGAATATTTTCTCCACAAGATTGAGTCAAATATTTTCTTGATAATGTCGTAGCAAATCAGAATCGGTCACAAAGTCCAATTACAGCTCGTATTGACTCGTTGTTTGTCGTTACAGCCCGTATTGGATCGTTAATTGTTGTGTCAGCCCGTATTAGCTTGATATTTGCCATTACGGCCCGTATTGGCTCGATGTTTGCCATTACGACCCATATTGGCTTGATGCTTGTCGTTACGGCCCGTATTGGCTTGATGCTTACCGTTACGGCCGGTATTGACTCAATGTTTACCGTTACGGTCGGTATTAACTCAATGTTCTAAAGAATGCACAATTCTCTATTATTTATAGAATATATCACAATTATAATAGAATTTATCTATTATAATTTATATGATTAAAATTATGCCCAATAATGGTATATTAGTGTATATTTTTATGTGTATACAATTTTTTTTTTGTTTGGAATATTAAGAAGGTGTTGTAGTATGTGTAATATTTTGTAGTTCATATATTAATAATTTATAAGTTAATTTTCCAAACTATGACTACAAATCTATAGTATATGAAATAAACTAATAGTTTTAGTATTGGTTCTAAAGTCTAAACCCGCCATGCTAGGCGGATCACGCAACATGTTCAAAGATTTTTAATCCGCAAAAACTCATCATACAAAACCCGTCAAAGTAAAATATAGTATGTGAGACTAAAAGTCATTTTTTATCAAATCAGTTTTTCAAATTTTTAAAGAACAATACCTCTTCACTCACCTCCTTATAAAATTAGAAAATAAAACATGTATACATTTACAATTATATTTGTTACATTTTAAAACACTTAGTTTCTATAAAAAAAAACAAATATAAATAAAGTTAATTTGTTTATTAAATTAATTATTTAATGCCAATGACATGCCTGTAAATAAGTGCCAACTTCAGGATTTATTTTATAAATGTCTCCAAAAATATATATATAGATTGCAGTTACAAAAATATTAATAATTAAATATAAAGAGTCATTAAATTAAAGACATCCTTTTAAAAAATGTCTTAGTAAAGACATTATAGACATTATATCTTAAATTTGTAGACACCCACATATTAAAATAACATTTGTGTTTACATATTATACTAGATAGTTACCTGTCTTATATAGCAAAGGAAAATTTTTGCGTAAATTTTATCGTAATTAGTTAGTTATAAAATAATAGTATAAGTTTTATTTGATTTACTCTATACATTTTATAAGCTTTTACATTTAATTTATATACTTAGTTTCATACTTTAATTTCAATACGTCTTCGATAATGATACAATATTCAAATTTGTAAATTATATAAATTTAGTAAACCAGAAAATAAAACAAAACTCGCTGAAGCGGTCATGTTTAGAATTCTCTATTTAAATGTTTTACTTATTTTTTTAGTTGCATATAGTATATTGAATAAAATATAACATTTGTGATTCCTTAAATTTTAATAAGATGTAATTGTGTCGATATCAAGTGCAAAAAATATTTAATAAATTAGATACAATATTTTATATTTTTAAAATATAACCAATGTTATATCTTAGGGTTAAAGTATATATGTTATTGTTAAAAGATTTAGCGATGCA
This sequence comes from Camelina hispida, assembly GCA_023657505.1. Classification (NCBI taxonomy): domain Eukaryota; kingdom Viridiplantae; phylum Streptophyta; class Magnoliopsida; order Brassicales; family Brassicaceae; genus Camelina; species Camelina hispida. The sequence continues at coordinate 24,309,689 of CP094632.1, read as the reverse complement.
AATATTTAATCTTAATTTTATTTATAAAATTATGTTTATAATTGTTCTAAATAATTTGTTATTGTTTTCTAAGATTTCTGAAACAATAAATAGAATCTGTTAAATTATTTGAAAAATATTGTTTTATTATTTTATTATTTTATTAAACATTATAAGTTTTTCTTTTATTAGTTATTAAATTAATTAAAATGCAATAACATTTTTTGTAATATAACATATAATACTAAGATTAAACTTCTAATAACAGTATTTAAATCAAATAAAACTTCTACTATTATTTTATAGAGATTTAGTAGTAGAAGACCCCTTCATGTGAGATGTGAGATGGAGATGGTCTAAGTCATATAACTTGGAGTCATGGACTATACATATTACATAATACACTCTTTTTTTTTTCAGATTACATAATACACTCCTTTGGGGGCAGAAATATTTTATAGCCCGTGGCCGCAGAGTTCACTTCATTATGTGTTTGGTACTTTTCGTGTCCAATAGTATTTTAACTTTTGACTTATATAGAAGAGGAAAACAAATGTATCGGCTAGTAAATTAATACGGAAAATTTACAAAATAATTTGCTGGATATTTATTTTTAAATTTTGCTTGAAGTAAAAAACTCAATTCGTTAATGTTAATCGAAGCAGTGAAGAATAATTGATCTTGGAGATAAAACATGAAATGATTTTTTTTTGTCATCTATTGTTATTGATAGTACTTGGAATGATATCTTGTAGAATACAGCTTAGCCAGCGGAAAACAAATATATCCGCAGTGTTTAAAGCCCAAATGAGAGAAGTTACACAGACAAAGGATAAAGTTTTGGAGTCAAGTAGAATTCAGGCCCGGCGCTGGCCAGGTGCAAGAAGTTCATTTGCACCATGTTCAACCCAAATTCAATTTTTTGTCTTTTAACTTTACCCTAACTATTTAATAAACTCTGAACAATTTAGTTGTCTTTCTTCTCCTTTTTTTGCAACCTATCGTTGCTTCTTCTGTTCTATTTTGATTTCAACGAAAATTATGCAACTACAACTATCTACCTCAAAATCTGGTAAATAACTCGAATACCCAATGGATAAAACTTGTATTTTCCTCCTAATTCTGATTTAGAGCCGTTAGTGATTTCTTCCTACTTAACCTTTGACCTTTCATATTTTCATTGGATAAATCAGTTTTTGCGTTTTTCTTTCCCCAATCAAAAACTAATTTTTTTCTAGAAATTCAATTTGCCTCACTCAATTTTATGTATCTGTGTCTTTGTTGGTGTGTAACAATTCCCAAGTTCCCAAGTCGCCCACAAGATCGAAGCTTAGAGGCTCAAAGCTACGGTTAGAACTTTTATCGGTTTCACAATTCACAAATCACAATCCGCTCATCTTCGATTATTCATCAGACTTCCATCAAGGTTCTATTGTTCTCTTCTCTTATATCAACAATTTAACTTTACAATTGAATAATTGTAGTTTGAGTGTCTAATTATGTCTTTGTCCGATAATGTGAAAAGGCAAAAAAAACGGCCTATGGATAAATTCATAGTTAAAAAGAGCTTTGATGAAACTAAAATTGATGATATTAATGCTAATATAGATAATCATAGTATAGCTGCTCATGAAGTGGTTGAAAAAGTTGATGATCCTAACGTTGGTGTTTTTGTTCTCTTTGATATCTATGATCCAAGAAACTGGGATATGCTTGATTTAAAAATAATAGAAACCTTAGCAATAAATGGACCAAAAAGAGATTTATCTATTGTAAGAGGTCCTAAAAATAAGGTTCGTAGAAGATTTGTTTCATCTTTTTATACTAGAGAATTATCAAATGGGGAATCAAGTGATAGGAAATGGCTAGTTTATTCAAAAGAATTAGATTGAGTTTTTTGTTTTTATTGTAAGATTTTTAAGAAAGATATTAGGAAAATTCAATTAGCAAAGGATGGTTTTTCAGATTGGACTCATATTCTTGGTAGATTAAGTGATCATGAGAGAAGTAATGAGCATATATTTAATATGACTGCTTGGGTTGAATTACGGTATAGACTTAACAAAAATGAAACTATTGATAAAATTGCTTAAGATAAATTTAGTAAAGAAAAGGAATATTGGAAAAATGTATTAATAAGAATTATTGCAATTATAAAATATCTTGCAAAGCATAATTTGGCATTTCGTGGAACCAACGATACATTATATCAAAATAGTAATGGCAACTTTTTAGGATTAGTAGAGACGTTAGCGGAATTTGATCTTGTGATAAAAGAGTATGTTTTTAGGATTACTAGTGGAAGTATTCATCATCATTATCTTAGTCATAGTATTCAAAATGAACTGATTCTCTTAATTTCTTCAAAATTTAAATCAAAAATAATTATGATAATTAAAGAAGCCAAATATTTTTCTGTGATTTTGGATGGCACTCCTGATGCTAGCCATCAAGAGCAAATGTCAATACTTTTAAGGTGTGTGTCTTTTTTCTCAAATTGTTTTAAAGTAGAAGAGTATTTTTTTGAATTTATTCAAGAAGATGATACAACAGGTCAAGGGCTTTTTGAAGTGTTAAAGGATGTATTAAAATCTCTAGATCTTGATATAGATAATGTGAGAGGTCAAGGTTGTGACAATGGATCTAATATGAAAGGATACAAACAAGGTGTACAAAAAAGACTTTTGGATTTGAATCCTAGGGTCTTTTATACACCATGTGCTTGTCATAGTCTTAATTTGGTTTTGTGTGATATTGGAAATAATTCAGTGAAGGTTAAAGATTTTTTTGGGGTAGTACAACGTTTGTATTCTTTGTTTGCTAATTCTATAAAGAGGTGGGATATTTTGAAAAATAATGTGAAAAGTTTAACTCTTAAGAAATTATCAAATAACTCGATGGGAAAGTCGCGTTGAGAGTATTAAAGCTATACGGTTTCAGATTATGGATAAAGAGAGTCTTTATTTGAAGTGGCTGAAAATGATAAAGATCCAATGATTCAAAGTGAAGCTAAATCTTTAGCATTGAATGAGCTTAGTAGTTTTGAATTTTTGTTATCAACTGTTATTTGGTTTGACATATTGCATGTGGTAAATATAGTTAGCAAAAAATTACAGTCAAAGGATATGCAGATTGATGTTGCAATGACCGAGGTAAGTGCCTTAATTTCTTATTTTAAGAAATATAGAGAAGTTGGATTTGTTGAGGCTACAATAAAAGCTAAGGAAATTGCCACTGAAATTGGTATTAAACCTATATTTATTCAAAAAAGAATTATCCATAGAAAAAAAAAAAGCAATATGATGAAGTTAGTGGTAATGAAACATTATTATCTGCGGAAGAAACATTTCGAATTCAATATTTTTTGTATCTCATTGATCATGCTATTAGTTCTTTTAATAAGAGGTTTGAACAATATCAGTTATATGAAAAGATGTTTGATTCCACTAAACTGAAAATGTGTGATGATGTGAGTTTAATATCTCATTGTAGTTATCTAGAAAACAGTTTGAAAATGGTGATTTAGTAGACATTGTTGGAGAGGAACTTTTTATTGAGCTAAAGTTTCTAAAGGAGCTTTTACCAAATGAAAATATGAAAGCTCGTGATATAATAAATCTTCTTGTACATTTTGATAGTTTTCCATATACTACAATTGCTTATAGAGTTTTACTAACTATTCTCGTTAGTGTTGTTTCGGCTGAAAGGAGTTTCTCCAAACTGAAATTATTGAAGTCATATTTGAGGACTTCTATGTCACAAGACAGATTAAATGGACTAGCTTTGATGGCTATTGAGAATGAGTTTTTGGAAGAATTGGATGTTGAAACTTTGATTGAAGATTTTGCTTCAAAACATGTAAAGAGAATGATGTTATTCACTTGAGCAATGTCTGATTTTTCCTTGTATTTTTTTCTATGAAAACAGTTACATCATAATCTATGAATTAGGATGGAAGGATTGGCTACAAACAAATTGTGACGATGATGCACCAAGACTTTTGCACCGGGTGGAGCTGATGTTTACGCCGGGCCTGGAAGAATTACAACATAGAAAGATTGAAAGCCATTAACTAAAGAGAAATGAACCCAACAACTAAGAGCAGAAGCAATATAACAATAAGACCAAAGATAAATGATATGATGTCTAAACAAACAAATCAATCTTTTCTTCTGAAGTTCCTGAGAATGAGATGTACCAATGCTGCCCACGGCCACCACATCGATCACAAATGCCTCCTCCTATCACAATGAGAAATGATCTCTCAAAACCAAAAACTAGACTTCATAACCTGACAAGTAAAGGCTCAATTTAGAACCTCATAGAACACTTCCAGATGCGGCAGAGACGATCGGTGCGTCAAGGGTGCGCCTAGATAGAAATCATATAAAAGCAATCCGACATCCTCCAGATTCGAAAACGCAGAGACAAGGAGCAAGACAGAACAACCTCGATGAGCTTCGAAATGAGAAACAAAAACAAAACTCATCTATAGAAGATATCATCACACAAGAAAGACCTCTTCTTAGAAAGGAGACACACCAAATGAGAAACTAATAGCTAAAACCAGACAATCAGGGTGAGCGAAAAGACAATGGCAAAGAGAAGTCTACCTACAGAGCAGACACTAGCCGAGCACGCGGCATCAAACCAACATGAAGCATAAGAGTGAGAAACCGATATGGGTTGTGTGCATGTAAAAAAATTGGCTTTTTTACAGACTAAAGTCCCGTCGATCTCGGATCCGACACCATCCTTCTCGCACGAGCCACAAACCAAACAAATCTGAAACGCTCGACCGCTTCCGCAATACATCCAGAATCAAACCGATTAAACTAGATAGAAACTCCAATCGAAGGCCAAAAAACTTTCCAGAATTTATGATGAAACTAAAGCAGAAAAAAAAAAAAAAAAAAAAAAAAAACAAAGCATGGAGACTATAGCCGGTGCTAGAGGAGCCACCGCACTCCAGCCTCAGATCTAAAAATATTTTAAGCAGCGGCTTTAAGGTTTAGACAACAGAGAGAAAGGGTTTTTTTTCTCTCCATTCCCACCATGTTACTCTAATAAACATGAGATGATTTAAAATATTGAATTAACTATAAAATGGATCCAATTATTAGTCATCATCGTTATCGTTGCTTGATTGGTCCCTCAACAAAATAAAGCAATTTGTTTAAATTTGTTATAGTTGGTTGGTCGTTGTTGTGGGAGAATCCAAAACAAGCTTATCTAGCTTTTGACTCTTGTAGAGCATAATAAAAAAAATAAAAATAAAAATAAAAAGAGAAAGAAATTGAATAGCTCATATATTGTGTGAAGAAAGTAAAAGAAGAAGCTTAAATTGTCACCAAGTTAAGCCTATTGGGCTTTATCAAACTGTTATGTAGATTGCCAATATGATATTGTAACTTTTTGGCCCATGTTTTTAAGCCTAATTCAATTCTTTATTCATTTTTTGGTAGTATTACTGATTCTTTTAGGAAATACAGTATTTTACAATTTAAAAAGTAGCCATGTACAGTTGAGAAAGAAAATAAAAAACATCGACAGTACATTGGTTAATAAAAAAAAAATATTTTGCAAAAGACCCTTAACAATAGCATGAAAAAGTAGTGGAACTTGAGCTCTCGTTTTTTTATATTGGTCCACTTTACACTAAACACATTTCGAGAAGCTCACTAGCAACTGACAAACTAGATTATCAATTATTATTGGTCCGCTTTGTTTGACTGTTGTGGTTAATAACATTGGGTGAGCAAAAATAAAATCTATATCCAAGGAATTACATATTCTATTTCGTATATATGAATGATTTATGTGGTTACAACATGTAAAAGATTTAGTCAAAGTCGAGAAGCAATCGTAGGGGACCCAAAAGGTGAAAGAGTGGATAATATGTTCCAGCGATGAGGGAACCAGTCACGTGAAAGTCACGTGCAGGGATCCCACTTCACGTCCTTGTCGCGATCTCTCCCAAATCTGCAACACTGATCCGAGCCTCTCCAAAAGTCCAAAGTCTCGTTTTTAACTTACAAAATTACCCTTCGCAAAAAGATTATATTATGATTCGTAAAAGATTGATGTCTGTGACGTTGTATAAACTTAATCATGATATAAAACTTGAATCAACTCGGACATTAGAATTTAGAAGCATCTATATTCTTATTTTATACCTTTTTGTTTAACTCTTTTTCTTTTCTTTATTTTTTTGCTTTAATAAAAGAATATCCTCCTTGATTAAGTATTAATAAGTTTAAGTGTACGGCTACGGCCAACAAAATATTTGAAGGGGCAAGATGGCTCTTGGGTCCTCTCCTTACTCGAAGGATGATCACACAATACTAGGCCTGGGCAAAATAACCGGATCCGAATATTCGATCCGAACCCGATTTAAAAATCCGATCCGAAACCGTATCCGAAATAGTATAATACCCGAACGGGTTCTAAATCTCTAAATCCGAAAACCCGAATCTGAACCCGATCCGAACCGAAAATACCCATACTATTAATATATAGTAGTAATATATTAGTAATATTTATAATTTTAATAATAAAAGTGTCTAGCATATTTAGATCTTTATATACTTTTGATAATTTGAAGTATTTCAACCGTTTATTAGTAAATTTGGATTTAAAATATTCTAAATTTCCAGATATATTGCGTATTATTGAATAATTTAGACTAAATTAGATACTAAAATTTTGAGTTTTGTGAATTTCGGGTAATCCTAATCCGAATCCAAAATACCCGAACCGAACCCGATCCGAACCCGAAGTCTAGAAATACCCGAACGGGTCCTATACATCTAAATCCGAAAACCCGAAACCGATCCAAACCCGATCCGAACCCGATCCGAATCCAAACGGGTACCCGAATGCCCAGGCCTACACAATACCCTTGATTTTGCCTGCTTAAGGACCACAAAATGCTAACCAAGTCTTATGATCATCTCGTTTCACAAGATACATGGGAAGAAACATACAATTTGAGACGCCTTGAAGTTAAACGTTACCATTTTGATGGTCCACGTCTTTTTTTCTCCACCTACATGTGCTTTTTTTACTGATCACCATTTTTGTGGAATATAGAAAGAAAGAACATGTTTCACAATCATGTGAGATTTATGGTTTGATTTGTCAAAACACAATTATTTACGTTTAGGTATTCCATAATAATATAACTATCATGTTTAAGTATATAATAACTAAACTTTTTGTTCGTATACGAAAGAAAAGTTTAAGAAAACATCAAGGTGGACTCACTCACACCGACTTAAGTGGAGAAGATGATGAATGCATTTGGGCCCGTTTAGAAAACTGCGGCTGCTCGTGGCTATTGGCATTAAACACGAATCTTTGCTAGTATATGTTTCTTTATTCTCATTTTATTTGATGATGGACTCATGTTTATCCATATATATTGTTCTACTTTATTAGCAAATCATAAATAAAGAGCATCTTTCTACTAGTATAATAAGCTCCACAAATATTGTAAATCATGATTAGACACTAATTAGAATGTAATAACCGGACGAGATTGAACGTAGGAAGATGAAAGAAGCCCCCACTTTCATGTCCCAAAATTCGAGAAGATCTTTCACAAAAATCCTCAGATCCCGGAACATCTTATAGCTTTTGTATCCTCAAACCAAAAAAAGAATTGTTGACAAGAGAATAATTATTTTCAAAACTAGTTAAGACTTTTTTGTTTTTTGTCAATCAACTAGTTAAGGGTTTTGTTTTATATCTTATGGTATACTATATAAAAACTTATGAATCGGAATTCTTTCCAATGCCAATAAATGATACGAATATAGCATTCAAGATGAGTAACGCCTATCATTTCTTAAAAAAATTCCATATATATAGTTATTGGAAAAGAAAACCAAATGGTATTTTTGTGCACAAGCTCGTCATAGTTGCATGTTATCAAGAACTTACTCAACTCGAAATTGGTCGGGTGTTTTGTTTATACTAAAAATGAATTGCTTCTTGATGATAGGTTGTTGACAAAACCATCTGTATTTATTTCTTTTTTAAGAAAAGAAAGAAAGAAAGAAAGAAAGAGGTCTGGTGGTCAGAAAAAGAAGAGAGAGTGACGTGGACCACAAGCAATTGTTTGCCCACTGGTGGCTGGTCGAAAGTATGGATCCCACTTCTTCTTCTTCTTCTTCCTTCATAAGATCTTCAAATCACTTCTTCTGTTCCAACAACCAAGTTTTATCCTTATTTTCAACGATTTTTATATTTTCCTTTTTTCGAAATAAAACTTGAAAATGTGTCAATCTTTTTGTTTTCTTGCCAAAAAAAAGTCACCGATAATGTACAATGTAGTTTTATTTTTCTATGATGATTGATGAGAATGAAACTTTTTTTCAAAAATAGTTGTAAGATTTCGAACATCTAATGGTTACTTTCTGTGTACCTTTTTATCTTTCTCTAATTTTCAAATTTATATTCTATTTAAATCATACTTCTTTTCAATAATTTTATGTGGTTATAAAATGTAAAAATAAATGAATAATTTCTTGTTTTCACCACCCTACAACCCCTCTAGAATAACTATAGCTGACGAGTAATTTATTTGGTAAAAACTTGGCACCAATTTTAGTTGATGAAATGAGAATGAAACAAGATTACGGTGAACATTAAACTTGGGGATAGAAAGAGTTTATGCCATCTTCCTTAATCTTTTTTGCCTCTAGCAACCACCATTTAGTTTAAGTCATCTAATGTTTAACGAATTATTCGATGAACTTCTTTTTTTTTTTTTCGATGAACTTTTCTAATATACTTATATACATATGTATAATTCAAACAAAACAAATGATTGGTATCATACAATGAAACCACAATTGTAATGTCGGAAAATCATAGAATTTGTCGTCGTTTTAGTTAGTTTCACTCTTACGTTAATTTTTTAATCATTATAATATGATAATAAGCAGACATGTTATAAGTTTTTTTTTTTTTTTTTGGGTCAAAACATGTTATAAGTTTTTTTCATTGTTTCTACGCCATAATCCAGAGTCCACAGATCAACTAATACCTTGATATTAGTTTTAAAATTTTAATTAAATCAAACAATATGCAAAGAAGATTAAAAAAGAAAGAAAAAAGAGTACTTTTGAAGATTCGACGACGGAGTGATAAAAACGGCTCTTTGCGTCGTCCAAAAGCCGCCTCTCCCAAAAGCTTTTCCCTTTACCACCCCAAACTTTTTGGTTCAATCCAACTACATACATACATGCATTATATATTGCATACATACATATTTACGTATATATATATATATATATTATGTAAAGCACCTTGATTAATCCTTTAGTAAGAGTTTTTTGTATTCATGCGGAGAATGTAATGTATGGTAGACTAATCTTTAATAATTTTATTTCATATAAACGTTAAAGACAAGCCATTGAGATAGTTGTAGATGTCTTAGGATAATCATGTACAAAGGACCATCGTTATATACGTTTTATAAACGATTCGTATCAAACGGTTTGAATAACAAATATGTATTATCTAAAGACAATAAACCTGGAGATAATTAATGCTTATGCATTTGGGGGGAGTAATCAAGATGATTATAAAAAAAAAATACTATCAAGTTGTGTTAACATGTTGGTCCTTAAAGAATCGAAGTATGTTGGGGTATGAAGACTTGGCCGGTGCTTTGGATTGTGGAAGATGCATGTTGACTTCAATCCGTGATTGTTTTTATTAGTATTACTTTTGTTCAAAAACAAACATTATAATAGCTAGTAAATTACTTATTTATCGTACATATTATCATAATTATCTTCTAATTTCAAATTCAATGGGAAATGATGATTATTATGAACATTATAAAAATAAACAGTACAGCACCGACGAATTATCATCATTCTCTCAATTAAATATTAAGATTACTTTTAAGTTAATTTCCTCATAATTTTAAAAGTGAGAAAACAAATCACTTAATTTGCCGTTGTTGTTGCCACATTTCCCAAAATATTAATCCAAAAAAGGGCACCAGGAAAACAAAAAGTTACTCGAAATTACATTTTTAACCTCCAACACTCCCCCAAAAAAAACGACGTCGTTCAAGCGAAAAGGTTGAGCAACTTCGCCGTTTCTCCTCCGCCGCGTACGTACCGATCACCTCCGCTGTTGTCTCGGAACGAAACCGTCGTAACGGAATCCTCTGAGTACATCGACGGCGTATCCTCTTTAAACGGCTTCGTTTTCATCGGAAATGTAGGGATCAGAGAGAGATCGAGCTCCGACGAAGGTTGTTCCGACGTTAATCGTCTCCGTTTCGGCGGAGAAGCCGTCGATCTGGTTCTAGAGCTCGAGAATCTGCAGTGGTGGTATATATTCCGGTCACCGGAATCGTCTTTTCGTAGATTCAGCATCTCCGTACAGATCTCGGAAGCTTCGTCGGAAGTGGGAGACGGGAACCCGGCGAATCCTCCGCCGGAGCCGTTGAGAAGCTCCGGTATGGGTTTCAAAGAACCGCCGCGTAGCACCGTCTCAACCGCCGCTTGACAGATATTCCAGTTCCCCGTCCATAACAACCCGACGGCTCCGTTCACCGGATTCACAGTTCTTCCACAAGCTTCGTACAGCAAAGACTGGAACAAAGCTGTGAAAAGTCCAAAGTACCCTTAGTATTAATAAAACGTCGTCGTTTTCGAAATAGAGGTGAAGAGAGAGAGAGGATTTGGAGAGGGTTTTAAAGTACCAGGGCATTGAGGTTCGGGTACGGCGGAGATGAAAGACATGAGACCAGCACGGCCGAAGAACTTAGCGACGAAGACGGTGGCGTGGCCTTGAGCTTCTGGTGACTCGATCCATTGGATACATGGACGGAGGATGCAATTCTCACTGCAACCTTTTCGAAGAACTCGACAACCATTGCAACTCATCGTAGTAACTTTTTTAATGTTGGTTTGGGTTTTTCTTTGCTGTAATCTTGGAGATTCAAGAAGATGATTATTTTTGCTTTTGGTACAAGAAAAAAATATTTGCTGTAAGAGAGGAAGAGAGAGAGAGAGAATGGGACAAGGGTTTTAATGTTTGGGAGAAGAAGGAAGAGTATGTAAATATATATAGACAGAGAGAGAGAGAGATACATTGATACTTGAGTTGAGTAAAGGAATGGGTCATGCATTTGGGATTTATTTTATCTTAATTGGATAATCAAGTTTAAACAACCCTACAAAATAGAATGATTAGTGCCAACAAAAAAAAAAACTGATTATTTTACAATAGCTTTGAACTTTTATCAATAACCATGTAGGTGTACCATTAATAATTACTACTTACAAAAATGTTATGTTCATGTCTTTTTACCGACTCATTATTTTGCATAAGAAACTTATGTTATATACTTCAAGAATATGAACCCTTTTTTCTTGTTTTGCACTTTTGTTATGGTAGGTTAATTGAGATTTCGCCCAAAGAAAAAAAAAAAAAAAAAAAAAAGAGGTTAATTATGAAAGTTAGATATAAAAAATAAAAGAAAAAGAAATGGTGTGTGGTTGTTGACTAGTTGGTGATGAGGAGAGAGAGAGGAGATTCCAAGGTGATGGGTGCGAACGGCTCCGTGTCTCCGCGAATAGTTGTGCCTCCTCAACCATTGGTTCTTTTCTGCTTTTTCTATTTTATTTATTTCTTCTATTCATTTTATAAAATTTCTATAAATGGGTTGCGTCATGCATGAACGATCTCGATTATTTGATATGCAATTCTCAATTCTATCTGATCCAGTGTTTATTTGTTTGTTGACAATTGTTTTTGGATTTCACAAGTTTTTTTATTTAGTAATATATCTCTTTTTCAACCAAAAATGTAGTGTGATTAACATGCATTTGGCTAATGACCCCTCAAGAGTCGTATCTCCAACCAAAAATCACTAATAAGTTTGCGTTTTTTGTAACGAAAAACATCTATTCGCTAAACCTGATTTTGCCTTTCTTAAAATATTCCCTATGATACGATTTCAAATATGGATCATCATGCAGTACGTATACTTTTTGTAAACAATATATATAGAATACAGTGATGACTGATGGAAACCAATGAGATTGTGTTTTTGTTTAGGGTTAAGTCTAATCTTGACCCTTCAACGAAACAAATCCGCTATATGACCCTTAAATCGACCTTAAGGGTTCTGATAATTTAATATGAAAAAAATGTTTTAGAAGAAAGATAGAGGCGTTGCTGACTCACGTGTGTAGCAAAATCAAAACACTTTTTCTCCTTACATTTAGTAACAAAATCAAATGTGATGAACGAAAGATCTACAACATATATATTAATAAATCAAAAATGTCTTCTCTTCTACATACTTTCCAATAGTAATGCGGTAAACGGCGCCGTTCATTGCTTACGTGGTGTCCTTTACCTACACTCCAATTAGGCATATTTCCACTGAATGAATGCAGCCGTCTCTATATAATTCTTTATTCACCCAATTACTTCACTCCATTAATTAGTACTAAACAAAGAACGCAGAAGTATTCGTTGAACTTAATTATGGGTTCTTAAGGTTTATTTGCTTAGACATTTTCACAACACTTAAACGCCACAAAGTTGGTCGACAAATTGTTCACAACAGACGCTTAGACGCTACCTCGACTAGTCAACTATTGGTTTTATTGTGTTTTACTTCATAACTAAAAACTATTTACAGCAATTATTCTATTTTGAATCCTATAATACATGTTTGTTACAAATTTTGATTTGTTCCCTTTGTTCCACAAATATAGTTCCTGGAGACTTAAAGTTATTCCTAACAAATATTGTTTTTAATTAGCTTTATTTTGTAATGAAAGAGAAAAAAAATGCATGACAAACTACTTTTACAGTTCAATACACTTATATATTGAGATGTTGTCTGATAGAAAAGAAATGGATGAAAGAGAGGTTCCACAAATGGCATTTATTGAGTGCTCCAACATTTCCTCTTTGATTGTCAAAGTTTTACGTTGAGTTCTACTTTTTCAATTTTTTCTTCGACATCTCCATCGAGTTCTGATTTCAATATAATTGGGCTATATATATATTCTCAGCTATAAGAGAGGACACACTATCACTATGGGCTATATTACACTTTTATTATGGTCCAAAGACTCCATTATATTGTTTGGAGTCTTTGGGTACATTAACACCATTTCAACGGGACCATGCTAAAAACCTTGGATATCATTGGAACGTTGGAATGCTTTAGGCCTTTAACATTCTTGTAAGGCCTTACTATATTTCAAATTACTATACATTTGTGAAATTTCAAGGTGTACGACATAGTTTTCCTTTTATTTTCTAGTGCGCTATTATGTTTTTTTTTTAAAATTATAACTGTGCCTTCATTATTTTCGAAATATCATTTTACTTTTTAGTCTTTTCCAAGCCAAAAACCTAAGCTAGATTAATTTTAGTAGTTATATTTTTTATGTTTAATTTAACCCATCAGGTTTTACACCAATCCCCTTTATAATAAAACGGAAGTACACAACATTGTTTTGGTAGACTTTATAATTTTAATAAATGGTTACAAATAGGTTATACATATATTATAAATTAATTTATATATTAATTGTAACAAATAAAATCTTAATTGTAACAGAAAATCTTAAACGGGTTATTCCAAATTGATAGTTCATGGATATTCCAAACTTTATTTCGGAAGATCACGTATATGGTTCCAGATATCTAGAATCACAATATTACCTATTTATTTTCCACATATTTTATTGATAAACCATATCAATAAAAAAGTTATTGAAGGATAAAAATATACTCCCAATAATAAAAAGTAGTCAAATCTCGCTAATTAAGCAAGATTAATCGTGATCTTCGGAATCGTATTCAGAAATTAAAAATTAAAATCAATGCTAGATTAGGACCGTGCTAAAGCACGGGTTGAAATTCCTTTTATTTATATTACAATTTTAGAATAAAATATAATTTATATGATTGATTTTGAAAGTTTTTAAGGTCCTAATCTAGCATTAATAGTGATCTTCGGAATCGTATTTTATTCTAAAATTATAATATAAATAAAAGGAATTTCAACCCATGCTCTAGCACGGGTCCTAATCTAGTACACTTATATTTTAGAAAACATCTACTAATAAACATCAATTTTCGGTGTTACAAAAATTATTTGTCTGTATATAGTGGCATTTAATTTAGAGAATACCCAATATCCACTTCTTTTTTTTTTTTGAAAGGCATAACTACTCCTTTTCTTCGAAGATACATAAAGAACTGGGATCGATTTGGACGTGTAAGATATTTTTTCTTATCGGAACAAATTATAAATACTAAAAGACTCGTAAAACTCGTGAAAACGAAACAAGACAGATTTATAGAAAAATAATTTAAGCGTGGAGGGAAGTGTGTGTGCCAACCAATCAAAAGATAATAGTAATCAAAGACGACAAGACACTTAAGGATTACCTTCGTTAGGTACTACTAACCGATCTATCACTACTCACAATAATTAATACTAACATAACCCAATATTAATAGTACTATTTTCTGCTAATCAAATTACGTTTCAAAATAGAAAATTTTATTATTTTAATATTAAAAATGTTTAGTCGAATAGTTAAATACTTAAATCCTTAGGAACAGATCACTTCAAGCTGGGGAGTGACAGATTCACAGAAGTGTGGTTCCTTTGCTTGCGGAAGTAGTAAATGAAAAATTCAACAAATAATGCAAAAAAATAAGATCAATAGGAAATTTCCAAGAAATAGTAGCTTTTATTATTATTCTCTCTTATCAAAACAAAATTAAGAATAAATCCAAATATTTCCCTGTTTTTTTTTTTTATCTTTTTTTTTTTACGTTCTATAAACAAAAACCAACAACGAATAAACATTTGAAGATTTTATCTTTTCGTATACGTAAAATAGAAATTTAAAATAATCCAAAAGTCCACTCCAATCGTTTTCATTACACAAGACTCAGCTAATGATCCATCACTAGCTAGCTAAGCCCGATCGGTAAAAATAATAATAATAATAATAATCACAACACCGACTTTGTAACTTCGTCGTCGGAGAGTTGACTTTTCCCATCGCTAACTTGATCAGCCGGTAAGTTCAGGTCAAACCCGTGGCTAGGCATGTTACTGTTACTACCACCACCACCATCGTAGTGACACCGTTTGTGACCACCCAATGCTTGACCAGACGGAAACGACTTAAAACATATAGAGCAGTTATGAGTCTTCCCACTTTGACCAACCAAACCGTTACTAATAATATTTGCGTTATTCGTAACGGAGCCGTTGGTGTTATTATTACCATCGTCGTTATTATTATTACTAACCGGTTTCCGATGACTGGTTTTGTGTCCACCTAACGCTTGGTAAGACGGGAAAGATTTGCCACAGACTGAGCACTTGTAATCTTTTTGATGATCGGACGGTGGAGAAGAAGGAGAGTGATGATCGGACGGTGGAGAGTGATGATCTGAGGAACCACGAGCGAGCATGAGGAGGCAGAGAGCGAGATACTCTTCTTCGGAAGGAGGGTTGGATTGATCTGTGCGGTGTCGTTTCGTGCGTTTTCTTTTGGTCCATGATTCAAGATTCTCGGGCTCGGTTTGGTCGAGGCAGCGGAGGAAAGGAGGAGGAGGAGCGTTGGTGGTGGTGGTGGTGGAGGTGGGAGAATTGAGAGTGTCGAGAGCCATATGGTGTGATCTTTTCTTTGATCAAAATGATGATTGAGAGAGATGATTATAAAAAAAGAGAAAGAGAAAAAGATGGAGAGAGTGAAGTGAGCTGGTGAGGGAGTGAGATGAGATGTGAGCACGTCTTTGTTTTAATTTTTGGGTGATTAAGAGTGGGAACGTGGGCTCTAAGTGATCAAGTGGTGCTTCTTCTCTTATTTCTCCATATCCATTAATATCTCATCCTACTATTTCATCTTTTTTAATTTTCATATATATATTTTATATTATATATCTATATATATAAAGTTAACTTTACTCACTTCTCATGCTGCCACATCAGCAACTCATTCTTTTTATTTGGGCTTAATCCTAAACACTAATCCATTATAGAGATTCTAATACATTCATTCATAACACTTTAAAAGCCCATATTAAACCCAAATGTTTTAGATAAATGAATATTTTTAAATAGTAAAAATAATACTATTGATTTATTTTAGTAATAATATTATTATTCATTTTAACCAAAAATGATCATATTCCAAAATTTAGAATGAGTTAATAAGCTTTAGAATATAATTAAGATTTTAATACATGGTGGAGTAAAAAAACAAATTATGTAATTGTATTTATAAAATTCTAAATATAAAAATAAAATGTAAGTGAAATATTAGTTTCTAAGAAACAGTTTCACTGAAAGAAAAATAAAAGATTAATAACTTCACTCAACTTAAAAGTTTTGATCTAAAACAAATATATTGTAAGGGTCACATTCTTTTGGGAAAAACTATGAAAAAGAATATTGAAAAATTAATCCATCCAAAAAACACAAAATCAATGGTCACAAAATATAGAGAAAATGATATGTAAGTCGTTATAAAAAAGTGACATGTACAATATATCTCAGAATGCATATTATCAACCGGAGCTAAAATTCTATAACATGATAAATAAATAAATAAATATATATATATATAACATGCTTGAGATTTTATCAATTTATGATCAAATGCTTTTAACCAAAAACATTGCCAGAAATAACATATTACTAAAGTACACCATGTTTTTTTTAGAAGACGAAGTTGAGGTTGCATCACAAAATTAATATCTGAAAATAACATATGAAGGGTTTTAGACATATGTGTAACTTGGATTAGTGAACGGATGTCGGGTTTAATCATTTCACCATTTACGCATTCTTGACTTGGTCGGAAATTTTATTATGACAGGTGATGCACTTGGATAACTCCGTTGTAGCGACATAACAATAAAAATGTTCATGAAACTTTGTATATTTGCATTTAATATGGGATATCGTATATTTAAATAATTCTATAATTATGTCAATGATCGACCTTCGGTGTTAGAAATTTTAAAATGATGTTTTTATTGGATATAAATATGGAATGTACTCTTCGAGAGCGATTCTTTAAATCATTTTTTGTTACTACGTTATATATTATTGATTTACAAGAAAAACATTATTGCGACACTAGACAATATATATATATATATATATATATATATATTATATAGATTAGTAAAATAAGTATGACTTTTATTTGGATTTATCTTTTAAACTTCAAATGATTAATTATATTTATATTCAGTGATTTTTATTCCTAAAAAATTTAAACTAAAATCCCTCACAAATAAATATAACAAATAAACATTATCTTCAATAATATATATGTTGTATGTTACTTAGTAAAATAAGTTTACTGTTTATATAGATTTATACTCAAAAATTTCAATAAATATATTTGAGCTCAAAAATTTGTATTGATAAAAAAATATTTTAAATAAAAATCCCGCGCGTGCGCGGGTTCAAATTCTAGTAGAGATATAAAATTGAACTAAATCCATTCCAATATATGTAAAGAAAAAGACAAAAAAAAAAAATGGGACTTCAAGTTTATGTTGGGGTTAATTTTATCAGTTATGCTGGTGTAATTATACCGGTTAATTATGATGATGAGAGAGATACTCAAGTTCATATATATATATTACATGCTCCTAATTAAATTTTATCCCCTTTTTGGTACACAACATTGTTTTAGTAGACTTTATAATTTTAATAAATGGTTATAAATTCCTTTTTAATAAAAGGAAAGTACACAACATTGTTTTGGTAGACTTTATAATTTTAATAAATAGTTATAAATGGTTACAAATAGGTTATAAATTAATTTATATATTAATTGGTTACAAGTTGATAGTTCATATATTAATGGTAACAAATAAAACCTTAATTGTAACCGAAAATCTTAAACGGGATATTCCAAATCTGACCTAACACCCTTTCAACCTTTTAATATAAATCAATGTCTTTAAAACCGGACCAGAAGGTGAAGCGGAAGTCTTTCGGATCATTGGGTTAACAAGTCGGACCGATTGAATCACGGGTCAATTAGTTTATTAGTTTGATTATATTTTATGAATATAACATCTACTTTTCTATAAATATATGAACAAAACATACATAGTTAAGTACTAAACAACTAAATTTAAACTTTTAAATGATTATATAAAATGACTAACTGATTCTTTTATAAATAACAACATTTATTTATAATTTGGTTGAAGTTTAAAATGTGACCAAAATAAAATATTTTATTTGAGACCGACAACCCGATTCGACCCACCGGTTCACGGGATTTTAGCGGGTTTTTTTGGTTTTTGTGGGTTTTATTTGTTAGGTTTTTAAAGGTTAACCGGACCAGAATACCTATCGGATTATGGTTGGATCGAACCGACCGGCCGGTCCTGGTTAAAAAACATTGATATTCAGATCTCCATTTACCAAAATACATCTCTCATATTCATACAAAAAATAATAATAATAATAAAACAATCATTTCTCAGTTTACAATGCTAAACCGTCTTATAAGTTATATTTTATTTTGAAATTATAATAAAGATAAAGAGAATTTTAACCCGTGCTCTAGCACGAGTCCAAATCTAGTAGTTCTTTATTATTTTGCTTTCGAGCTGTTATTCTCTCAACACTAACATGTATGATGAATATATGATCATCAATATTATTTTGGATTGATCTTTTGATAAAATTAGGAAAATATTATAAAATAAAATATATATACATCAAAGTCTGGAAAAAAAACTATCTTTTCAGTGGCCACCGGCTTTACTTACTAATAATGCGTAATCTAAGAATGCCTATATTTTAAAAATTATGTGCTGTGGGGAAAAAAAATCATGTAAACTATATATATGTTATTAGAAGAGTCTAACATCAAACTTTATTGAAAAGCCGAAAAAAGTAACATATTCACAAAGATGGAAAACTAAAGTACTTATCAAAGTTGTGCCAATTTTGTCGATAGGTAGCAGTCCAAATCATGAGCTGATCAGCTTAATTCAATTTCTTCTTCTTCTTCTTCCTTTTTTTTTTTTTAATTGGCAAGGATTTATTATCCGAATTGTCAATTTTAAAAACACTTTATTCAAACTAAACATCTATCCACACATACTTTTTACGATAATATAACCCTTTTTCTTATAAAAATGATTCTAAAAATAACAGTAACTTATAAATTTCGTAGTTTGAAGTCATAAAATTGACTTTTTTGAGAGGATAAATTTATCATACTATTAGAAGGCATAAACTAAACTCAGGAAGGCATAAACATGCGACAGGTGTTAGATGGGAGTTTTGAATTTGCCCATATCTTCGGAGTTAGTTTAAAGCTGGTTAGGCCAGGTTAGCGAATCTTTTCACCTGTGATGTGTGGCGTTGGGTCGTTGACGAGCTGTCAATTTTGCATTGGTTGGATGAAGGTTAGATTCTTTGGTTGGAGGACACGTGGTTAGTTGTGTATGGTGGAAGTGGTACGATTTGGTGGAGACTTAAAATAGACGGTACGAGACACTTTCTTAAGGGTCAGGCGACATGGCTGTGTGTGACACCACCCACTTCATAAGCAACTAATTTATTTTATTTTATTTAACTCTTTTTACAACCAAAAAAGTTTCTGATGATCTTTAAAAAATATTTCGTCTAGAGACTTGGCATATTGCTTGATTTTTTTTGTTTCCTTCATGTTTTTTTTTTTCTATAGATCTGATAAGAAAAATAAAGAGGAGATAAATTAGATGACACATGAAGATAGGAGGAATTTGAGTTCGATAGACAAGAAGTGGATATACACATGCATGGGATGATGATATTTAGTGCTGTAGAATGGACCATTGAGTAACAAAGAGTCCAAATTAGCTAGTGAGAGTGAGATGTATTTTCAAAATGTTTTAAATTTACTGTTTTTTTTTCTTCATAAATTCAAAGTTTAAGAGTGGTTTATTAGATATTTCTACTGGCTTTTAGTTTGGATTTTGGAACATCCCTCATATGATATCCTTTTTTCAGTGTTCTGTTTTGACCTCTTTAGAAGAATATAGTGGATTTTAATATATAATGTTTCAATAGCTTTGCCTTGGAAAATGTTGATACTTCATTTATATCAAGTCATGAAATTACGACGTCAAAATGAATATATACAGAGATCTCGTATACCTCTAAGTCCAACTTTGCAAGGATCTCAAGATGGAACAGGACCAGAATAAACCATAATATTTAAAGCAATTGTTAGAAAACTGGACAATAACATTTTATGTGTTTAATGTGGAGCATGCTTCATTTTTCTTATTTTGCCACTTATATATGTCTGGGACATCTCTGGAGACAATATCAGGTTGGGTTGTCTTGACTCACTCTGGTAATGATGTTGCTTATGTCTTCTCACACTCTCCATCAGCACCATTTCCTGATTTCTAGAAAAACATCGAAATTGGTCTCTAGTGTTGTTGTTGGATGCATGTTTTTACAATTTTTACAAAAAGCTATTCACGCAGAAACTATCCAAGGAGTCTCAAACATGACAAGTAAAAATGAACAAGTTGAAACTTCAAAATATATATATATATATATATATATATGATACAGCTTTGAATTAGCAGATTAATGTTAAAACCAAAAAATATAAATGAATAATGTTTTAAAGTTGATTTATCCACTTGAAGACAAAATAGTGTTTATCCTCCCGCTATTGGTTTAGATGATGAGCCCATCCATCTTAAAAGTCTAATGGACTCTTTCTTAATAAGGGAATGAAAAATGATAAAAGATTTATGGCTTCGCCCGGGTTCGAACCGGAGACCTTCAGTGTGTTAGACTGACGTGATAACCAACTACACCACGAAACCTTTGTTGTTACACTGTAACTAATTATTGGATCTAAATGTCACTTACTCGAGAAAAACTTACTTCTCTGTTTTTTGTTGTTTTTTTTTTTTTGTTGTTTTTTACTCGGAAAATAAAAAAAAATCTGGGTTCTTCTCACTCAAATGTCGATCGCTCTCGAGTTCTCCGATCACCATGAGTAAGGGTCCGGGACTATTCGCGGACATCGGAAAATACGCGAAAGGTATCAGATTCTCCCATTCTTCATCTCCAGTAATTTTGATTTCTTGTAGATATCGCCATGTAGTGAGACGCTCCCTAGTGCGTTAATAATATCCAAAGTGTTGATGTTTCTCGTAAGCTGAATCTTGTGTGTTTTCTTCTTTTCAGTGTTAAAGATCTGTTGACGAGAGATTACAGCACCGATCAGAATTTCAGCATATCCACTAACAGTATCTCCGGCGTTGTAAGTCTCCTACGAATTCACAATGTGTCTACGTTTTGGATGAAATTAGTGTAGTGTAGTTGTAGTAGTATGGTTATGGAGTGAATGAATTAGTTAATCTGGTTTGTATCTTTTGATTCTGCTCCTGAGACTGATTCATCTGTGACTTGAGTAGTTGGCATGTACTTCTGTCACCTGTTCTGGAGTTAGCATAAATAATACAGGCGGATTGATGAAATTGCTAACTACCAACATGTTTCTTGTGAATTTTACATTTGTGGCTTCAGCAACACAACTACATACAGTATTATAAAAATGGAAATTATACAAAAATGGTTGCAATCTACTTGATCCTGCTGTTTTTATGATATAGGCTCTTACTTCCACTGCTCTCAAGAATGGAGTAGTACATGCTGCTAATGTTGCCACACAATACAAGTACAGAAACGCTTTGTTCGATGTCAAAGTCGACACTGATTCTAATGTAATAGTCTCTATCTCTAACATTTCCACTCGACAACTTTGTTTTTGGAACAAGTACACCATGTTTTTAACCTCTTCTTTTTTTCACTTGGCCAGATTCTGACAACAATCACGTTCACTGAGATCCTCCCATCGACAAAAGCCATTGCTGCCTTTAACGTGCCTGATTACAACTCGAGCAAGGTAATACAATCTACAATTCTTCTACCTAATACGGATATAATGATTCTTCAGCATTCTGAATACGAAGCCTTACTATGATATTTACAGCTGGTGGTCCAATACTTCCATGATCACGCAACAGTTACAGCCGCTGCAGCTTTACAACAAAACCCACTAATTGATGTAACAGCCACGCTAGGTTCACCAACTATCTCATTTGGTGCTGAAGCCTGGATATGACACCACCTCTCGAACTTTCACAAAGTACAACGTCGGAATCGGCGTCACAAAGCCGGATCAATGTGCTTCCATAATACTGTAAGACTAAGAAAGCTCTTCTTGGTCAAAGTTCTACTGAGCTGTTAATTTGTATAATCTATTGAGTCTTTTCTTGGAAATATTTTCAGGGGAGATAAAGGAGATTCGATCAAAGCTTCTTATATTTTAATATTTATCACCTAGATGAGTCAAAGAGAAGCTCAGCAGTTGGAGAGGTATTTAGGAAAATATCAACGAACGAGAACACTGTAACTGTTGGTGGATTGTACGCGGTTGATCACTTGACGAATGTGAAAGCTAAGATGAATAGTAAGGGTAACATGAGGTCCTCCCGAAATCGATAGTGACCATCTCAGGTGATATCAACACCAAGACATTAGACAAGTATCCATGGTTCGGTCTCTCGCTTGCTCTTAAACCTTGAAGAACAACACACACCAATTTGACCTTTGGTTTAACAATTGAACAATACCCTTTTTCTCTCAAATGCCATTTGTTTAAACTTGAGTTTGTTGTCGTTTATATGAATAAATAAACTACTCTCAATCTGTCATCAGATAGTTCTTTCTCGGAGTTGTTTTTACTTTGAGCTCATGCTTAATGGAAAACAGTTACATCATTCTTCTCTGAGAGTCCATTTTTCATATAATTTGGTTACGAGAAACAAACCTTTAGTGTGCTCAAACAATTTGTAAAAAGACTATTGAATCTATCAAGACTTAAATTGAATAAAATTTATTAAAAGAGTAAGAAACCAACCAGGGGGAGAAATGATAATACAATGACGTGTTTCAAAATCAAAACTCTTCAGTAGGATAATTGTTCACGAGATTTCTTTTAAGAGTTGTAGATTTTGTTTTTTAAGTTCGGTCTGCAATTAGAGAAGAGAAGGTTTTGGAAGAAGTGATACAAAGAAATGAAACGACTTTAGAGTTACGCCAATCAAAATTACAAATGAACACCACAATAATACTGTCTTATCCAATTCCAAAACTGAAAAACCACAAAGCAAGGAACTAAGAGAACCAACATTTTGGGAAATGGGTGACTGATTTGTCTTTAGAAAAAAGACAAACACCTCAATCCAATATGTTTCAAATGAAAACCACAATCGAAAAAGGACCTTCAAATGTTATACTAGCAGCCCAAACCAAGAACACCAATCTGGAATATACAATAGATTAGCTAAGCTACCGACAATTCAACAAGTAATCGTTAAACCACCAGCTAAGATAGTCACATTCATCAAATCTACAGTCCAATACAGTGAACCAACATAGCTTCCACATAACTCTCAACCAACCAAACAAATCAACATCAAGAAACGCATCAAAAATGGGCAAATGAGACAAACTCCATAATCAAACTTCAAATATTCTCATGTCCAACACCATAACGAAACAGTGATAACATTCCAGAAACAACAAAACTTAACATAAAGAAGCGCGACTGATAATAATAAAACTAAAAGACGAAACCTTTTTCTCTCGAAAAAAAAAAAGTTCAAATCTTTTTCTTTTGCTTACTTAATCAACGTTCTGCATAACATCCTCAGAAGTAAACTTGGTACCCTTCTCCTTGTCAGCAGCGGCACGTCCCTTAGCCTTCCTCTCCAAAAGCGATTTCCTATCCTTATCAAGACGAAGCTTGGAGATCACCACCTTCGACGGCTGAATCCCAACGTTCACGGTTGTTCCATTCACCTTCTCCCTTGTAATCCTCTCGATGTGAATCACCCATTTGCGACGGTACACCTGGACAACTTTGCCCTCACGTCCCTTGTAGGTACCACGAACGATCTGAACCTCGTCGTCTTTGCGGATCGGCATGGATCTGACGTTGTACTTCTGACGGAGCTCGGTTGAGAGTGGAGAGCTCATTATCACACGCCTCTCGCTTGATGAGGCTGTGAAATGAGCCTTCCTGTTCTTCCTGCGGGAAGAGGTCACTCTTGGGTTGTACTTCATTTTCGCCGCCGGGGGGAGGTTTTGAGTCTCTCGCTTCTAGGGTTTTTTTTTCGAGTGAATGAGGAAGAGACGAAGAGTGTTAACAAACCTTATATAGTCTGTAACAGAGCTAGGTTTAGCTGGAAATTAGGGCTTTCTTGATAATGGGCTTGGGCCTGTTTTAGAGTTTTATAGTGGGTTGAGTTTATTTTAACTACACTCTTGGCCCAGAATAAGTTCTCGTATGATCAAAATAGAGAAAGAGAATTTACAAGGAGGAAGGGAAATATCTTATATTGTAAGTTGGACTAGTTTTTATTAGTTGCAATCAGTTTAACGGAAGACGATAATCATAAAACCAAGCGATTCCAATCGTTATAATATGCTTGGTAACTAGTATCATGATTGATAGGTCCCAATCAGAATCAGAGAGTAAGAACACAAGACACAAGAACTTTTAAATGGGTAGTTATGACTACCTCTTTATTGATATTTTATGGGTTTTATAGAAGAATGGAACTATTGAGTCCCAGGAGGTTGAGAAGAGATAACACCAAAACCGTTAAAGCCAAATCCTAACATGAGAAAGCTTTATCTAATGAAATTATAAAAACGCAAAACCAAAAACCAAAACTGGATAACGTCTCCCCTTGGTCGCCTTAATCCACAAACCGAGGATTCGGCCTACGCACACGAACAGGTCTAGTGGACCGCTCCAACTGTGGCCCATCAATACCCTCCCCTCGAACAGCAGCCTTGTCTGCAAGGTGCACCACAAAGTTCGCAAAACTAGCGACCAATTGACGCTCCCCCTCCCAGTATAGGTGTCAATTGGGCGGGCTGCCCATGGACATGCCCATGTCTATATACATATGGGCGGACAATGTTCGGACCAAAAAATAAATGGTCTATTTGGGCATTTGACCATTTTTGTCAATAGACCATATGGGCTTAACCAGATGGACAATGGGCATGCCCAACTAACAAAATTAACATGTTTTTATTTTTTATTTTTATGAGAAATTCCTTTTACAACTAAATAATTTCAAATTATTATATTTTACATTTATAAATTTTTATTTTCATTAAACACATTTATACTTTTTTATTTTCATGAAACAGACAAATTATTGTATTGGCGGAAAAATAATTTTACGGTTTTGCCGGAAAACGCAATTTTGCGGTTTTGGCGGGAAAAACAATTTTACGGATTTGACCGGAAAACGTAATTTTACGATTTTGGTTGGAAAACAAAGTTTTACGGTTTTGGCGGGAAAACATAATTTACGGTTTTGGCGGGAAAACACAATTTTACGGTTTTGGCGGGAAACATAATTATACGATTTTGGCGGGAAAACATAATTTTACGATTTTTGGCGGAAAAACGCAATTTTAAGGTTTTGGCGGGAAAACATAATTTACGGTTTTGGCGGGAAAACACAATTTTATGGTTTTGGCGGGAAACATAATTTTACGGTTTTGGCGTGAAAACATAATTTTACGGTTTTGGCGGGAAAACGCAATTTAACGGTTTTGACAAAAAATGTGGATTCTCTAATAATTTTATAAGAGAAATAACAAAAAGAAATCAGGTTTTATAAAAGAAACAACAAAATTAAATTCAGATTTTATAAAAGAAAATAACAAAAATAAAACTCAGATTTTATAAGTGAATAACAACAAAAATAAATTCAGATTTTATAAAAGAAAATAACAACAACAAAACTCAGATTTTATAAATGAATAACAACAAAAATAAATTCAGATTTTATATAAAAAAATAACAAAAATAAAACTCAATTTTATAAGTGAATAACAATAGGAAAAAAATGGGCTGTCCATGGTCATGACCATCTGGAAATGGTCTTAATGGGCATTCACTTATTGGACCATTGTCTATTTGGTCATGACCATTTTCCGCCCATATAAAAAACTGTCCAAGCGGACACGCCCATTGGTCGCTGGACGGACCATTTGACAGCTCTACCTCCCAGGTAGCATCCTCTCGCGACAAACCTTTCCACTGAACCAGCAACTCCGGAACCAGCTTCTTACCTGACTGTACCTCCCGACGACGCAACACCGACTCAGGTTGAAGGTGAAGGTACCCATTCTCCCGTAAAGGCGGTAAATGTCCCGTCACCGGCGTGTCAGACCCCACATACGGCTTAAGGAGCGATGCATGGAACACCGGATGGATGCGTGAGTCTGGTGGTAACGAGAGCCGATACGCCACCTCCCCAACCCGTTCTTCGACCTGAAATGGCCCATAAAATTTGTGGGCAAGCTTTTGAGACGTCCGGCGATGAACGGAGTGTTGCCGATAAGGCTGCAACCGCAAATAGACCCACGAGGTTGGATTCCAAATCCTCGATCCTCTCCTTGTTCGTCCCCGCCATTAGTGAAGATGTATGAATTAGTTTTGACACCACAAGGAGTGGTCCAAATCAAAACCAAGATAACACTACTCTGATACCAAATTGATAGGTCCCAATCAGAGAGTAAGAACACAAGACACAAGAACTTTTAAATGGATAGTTATGACTACCTCTTTATTGATATTTTCTGGGTTTTATAGAAGAATGGAACTATTGAGTCCCAGGAGGTTGAGAAGAGATAACACCAAAACCGTTAAAGCCAAATCCTAACATGAGAAAGCCTTATCTAATGAAATCATAAAAACGCAAAACCAAAAACCAAAACCGGATAACGTCTCCCCTTGGTCGTCTTAATCCACAAACCGAGGATTCGGCCTACGCACACGAACAGGTCTAGTGGACCGCTCCAACTGTGGCCCATCAATGATATTATTAACTAGTTGTATCATGCAATTTAGAGAAGCTTTTTATATCATGCAATTTAGATTTTGGTGAAAAGGAGAGAAAGAAAAAGGAAAACAGATACTCAGCTACTTTGTTCAGAACATGGTGGCCACGCATCCCAACTTTAAAAATGTATTGCCAACTACACGAAGTATATGTATTTCATGGTGACATATACCAACTATATGATGACATGTGCTCAACATCACAACCATCTTATTCCGGTAGACCGTTCATCAGAATCCGGTGTTGACCAATATTGACCGGCGTTGACCGTTGTTGATCAATAAAAATATGCAATTTTTTTTTTTTAATATTAGAAACCAAAAAAAAAAATTGTTTACATCTTTAATGTATTCATTCTTATAATTAGTAATTTTAATTTTGAATCTAAACTAATAGTTAAATAAAAATTATTTTGAATTCATATATATATATTAATATTTCTACAGTCAAATATATTGTTTTGCAAAATCAATTTTTTGGATCTTCTATATAATAAATATAAATATTGTGTGTTTCTGTTGTTGACAATGAAATATATTTCTTTTATTAAATAACAAAAAACATTGTATTTAAAGAAATCAAATAATAAGTTGATTTAATTGCAATAGAAAAAGAAACTAACCATTATAAGACTGGATAAATTAACAGATATATAATATATTTTTATATTGCAAAAATTAATAAAAGTGAAATGAAAAATCATTAATAATTTTTTCAGATATTAAACTTTTTATTTTTACCATAAGTATATAACATTTTTCAATAATTCTAATGATTTTGATAGGTATTGGGTTTGTTCTAAGTATTTTTGTTGTACAAATATTTTTTGTGGTTGAGAATATTAAATAATAATAATTTTATATTTAGATAAATTAAGTAAGAAGTTGATGTTTTTAAATTAATAAATTCAAAACAAATAGTTTTCTTATTTGATTTATTATAACAAGATTTTTGGTTTGAATTTAAGTTTTAATATTTTATGAATGATTTTTATTTCAATTTTAGTTAAGTTTTGAAATTGAAAAGGATAACTATTATAAGACTAAATTAATGGAATTATATACAATATATCTTTATTTTGGATCCATATATGTTTTACATTATAAAACACTATAAATGATTCTTAAATAATTCAACTAAATTTTTTTTGGTTTCTAATATTAAAAACAAAAAAATGCATATTTTTATTGGTCAACATTAGTCAATACTGGTCAACACGGGATTCTGATGAACGGTGTATTGAAATAAAATGGTTGTGATGTTGAGCACATGTCATCATATAGTTGGTATATATGACCATGCAGTACATATACTTCATGTAGTTGGCAATACATTTTTAAAGTTGGGATATGTAGCCATGTATTGAACAATATATGTAGTTTATATGATTTATGAAATACCATATATGTAGTTTATATATTTGTTAATTTCACAAAGTTATAGAGAACTTCCTATACATATAAAAAAGAAAACAATATGACTTGTTATATACAATCTGTTATTGACATATATAATTTTTTGATATTTAAGAAACTCTGAACCAAAACCTTCGTTTTTCTGTGGACTGGAAAGCATAATTGAATAATTGTAATTTCTTTTTTAGTTTTCATTTTAATTGCTAGTGTTTGAAAATGAAGATCTCCAAGGCTTCCAAATGTATTTCCGGGTTATTGAAAAATATACGTATCTACGGAAAATGCTGTTTTACATCCAAAAGACTCCTAAAATTTCAGTATGAAGGAGTAACTGCTATAGGATATATGAACTATGAAGTAATGAAGAACTAGCTTATGTTGGATGAAAATATCACAAATTATGAAGAGAAACAATAAGTGTCATGGGAAGTGGACTATGTTTCAAAATTGGCCGATCAAACTAATTTTCTTGAGGATGGGTTGTACGAACTAATTGATATAAACAATCCATGGTTAATATCACTACAAACGACAAGTATGGCTGATTATTATAAGTAAGAAAAAGACAAATCAAACTTAATGACTAGTACTACTATATAGACACAACAATTTAAGCTAATTTAAACCTATAATTTAAATCTTGTGAAAAATTAGAACCAAACCAATATGTACATTTGTAACACATGTGGACGTGGTCCATCTTTATACGATAGTAAGAAGGGTTTATGATATGGTGTAAGAAAAAAGGAAAAAACGCATTTAAAGACTTTCACGCATATAATAACGATCACAACAAATCCATTTATTTCCCATATTGCTCTCACATTTATTGCCTTATTCACTGTGGCAATGTTTCCTTCTCTTCTTTACTCTCTCTAAAAACCTAACCGGCGATTTCGAATCTTCTTCTTCTTCTTAACAAGAGATTACACCAAATATATATTCTCTCATTCTATTTTCATATCTTCTTCTCTTTAAAAAAAAAAGAAAAAAGATAATGAAGCGATGGACAAACTTAGGGTTTGTAGATACGATCTATGAAGAAGAAGATTACGTCGTCGACCACTCTAATTCTTCTTTCTCTTCTTCTTCATCATCTTTGTCTCTTTCTCCTCATCATCATCATCAACGACGTATCAATCTCTCTTCTTCTCCTTCCATGGAGCTTGATTCTAGAGTCCATAAATGGTAATTTTCCTCTTTCGAAAATTACCAAATCTTTACCACATTGTAAATTCCTTTCTTTTTTTCTTGGGTGTTAATTATTTAATTTACTACTATTATTTTCCTATATATATATTTTTTTTTTATTCAGGTCGTTGGCTAATAACTCAAAACCTGATGTGTTTGTAAATGTGGGAGGCACAAGGTTCCATCTTCACAAGGTTACATATTTTTTTCCTAACTTTATTTGTCAATTTCAGACATTTTTCAATTTTCATAGAAATTTTTTAAAAAGATCGACGATATTATGATATTTTTATTTGATTTTTTTTTTAATTTATATTTCGTTATAAATTTAAAAATATTTTACACATTTATTGCAAATAAGCAAAAAGGTTTGGATTTTATTGGGGAGGTTATGTGATGTGTTTATTGTTTATCCCATAGGATCCTCTGTCAACAAGGAGTGGCTATTTAAAACGCCACCTAACGGGCGTTAAAGAATTAACTCTCTCACCGCCGTTAAACATAACGGCTGAAACGTTCTCGTTAGTTGCCGGTTTCTGTTACGGCGTTCACGTCGAATTAACGCCGTTCAATGTCGTTTCGTTGAGAGTCGCCGTCGAGCTTCTTCATATGAAAACGGAAGCTGGAGGAGACGGTGGAGGAAGAGAGAGTCTGAGGAACTTGACTGAGTCTTATCTCCGACGAGTCGTCTTCGTTAACGTTGATTACATTCAGATCGTTCTCCGCTCGTGTCTTCTCCAGCTCCCGGAGTCTGAAACGACGGCGTTTTTAGTCGGAAGATGCGTCGAAGCTTTGACGGGAATCGGAGACGGTGACTGCGTTAACGAGTTTCTCGAGGAAGCCGTCAGACTTCCCGCCGGCGATTTTAGCATCTTTGCCGACGCCGTGCAGCAGCGGTTCCCGCGTCACGATTTGCTCTACAGAATCGTTGATGCTTATGTCAAGGTAAAGGGTAGTTTCGTAATTTTACTGATTAGGTTACGTGTCATCTAATGATTGGATGGAAATTTTTTGGTAGGTACATGACGGAGAGATAACGGAGGAAGAGAAGGTTCGGATATGTAATTCGATAGACTGTGACAAACTCTCGCCGCCGTTACTACTTCACTCTGTTCAAAACCCGAAAATGCCCCTGAGGTTTATTGTGCGCGCCATGTTGCAAGAGCAGCTAAACACGCGCCACTCGATCATGGCTGCTGCTGCGGTCGCCTCTACTGCTCCTCCTGTTGGAGGTAGACACCGAGAGATTGCGGACGCGAGAGACTCCTCCGTGACGCTCGGGTCGCTTCTGCAGCGAGATACAGCAGCGAGGCAGAACTGTCGGCTCAGAGCTGCGATGAATTCAACGAGCTCGAGGATCGAGAGCTTGGAGAAAGAGCTCGACGCGATGAAGAAGTTCTTATCGAAAGAATCAGAGAAGCAGAAATCAGAACGGATCATCATCGAGTCGAGGTCAAGAAGCGTGATGGATTCTGCTCGATCAGCTAGTTTTCATCAACCGAGTAACGTAAACAAGACGCATAGAGGGGAGAGAGGATCGGTTTCAAACCTGAGCACAACGTTCCAGCGAAGAAGAGCATCTCCGCATCAACCACAACCGCAGAAAAGTCTCGGAAAGAGACTGATCAAAGGAATAAAGAAGGCTTTCTATACATCCAACAAACAAGGAGCCAAGAAAAATGCATATGCAGTCGAGGAGATTTATGATGGGTTAGAAGATTTCGTCTGGATCAAAGACGATGTAGATGATGACAACATCTCTGAAGAACTTCACTCTCACTACATCAAGAACAAATAATCTCTCTCTACTACTCTACATAACAAAAAAATTTCGTAACCAAGAAGTGAATGATTCTGTGTTTCTTCTTCGATTAATGAGACTCCAAAACTAATAATAAGTTCAAAAGAAGGAAAGCTCGATGGATCTTCACGACATTGCAGACTAATATCTCGCATATTTTTCACGCTGCATATATATATAGCAAGATTTGTTGATGTGTTACTACCACGACAAGAATAAAACACAAATATGAGAAAGAGAAACCATATATAAGGATTTTACCTTCATTTCCTTTTTCATAATCCTTGCAACAGAAGGTAACCATTGTTCTCCTCTTTCTTTCTTCAATTCTGCGATTCTCTCTTCTTCTTTCTTAGCTTTAGCTTTTGCTGCCGCTTCTTTCGCCTCTAATCTAGCTGAAGCTTTCTTAGCCGCTTCCGTAGCAGAAGTTAAAATATCCGACCCATCCACAGCAATTGATTTTATTCGTTTCTTAAACTGCAGTAACCACATAAAACATGAAGACATTATTATTAGCTTTGACAGATTCATAATCAGCTCAAAACAAAACAATGCTTGAAGTGAAAAACAGGACTAACAACAACAACCTCTTTAGAGTTTCCTTCAAGTCCTCTGTCAGGGCGTAAATTAGGCTTCTTTTTAGGTCCTTTAACCTCATCTGGTTAACAAGAAAATCATGAAAATATAAGTTTCTCAACAGATTCATAATAACAATACGATTCAAGATTCAGATATGGAGTCTCCAAAGAGAGCAAGCGGTGATGACTAACCTACATGATCAAAGATTATGCCAGTTGCACACCGCTTAAACAACCGAACTCCAGAGTCATTCTCCGGTTTATCCTCAGGAACATTGACAGGATCTTCCACAAAGTCTAAAGTCTTCTCCACCATCTCATTCAAAAGGTTCTTAACCTGTTTTCAAGCTTACCTTAATCAGCAACAATACTCAACTCAGATAAAGCAATACCTAACCAACAATGAACAAAGACTAGAGATAGACAAAGTAGTTAAACACCAAGAACACCCAAAATACTAATCACTCATATACAATCAACTCTCTGGTCACAATAACTCAATCAACAAGTTATTGCAATTAGAACCCAATAGACAACAACTCGTCTCATCCCAAATTACATTAACCATTAACAAAAGTTTAATTGCCATCAACAGAGCATTGCTCTAATGACTAACCTTGATCTGCCCATGTGTTAGCTTTTTAGGTTTGATACGAAAATCTCCGTTATCACGTGTCTGAGTAGCTGCGGGTTTGGCGGCGGAGGCGCCGTAAACGGTAGTTGTGGCTATCGAATTGATTGCAGCTTTCCACTTAGGATCTTCCTCTTCGCTGCTGCTATCTTCTCCACTTCTCTCTTGATTAGCCATTCTAAACAACACCGTCTCCGTGAAATCTCTCCACTTAGTCTCTCCGTCTAACGGCGCACTACGAAATCACCGGCAATAGAAACGTCGACAAAGGGTTTATTGCGGGTGACCTAATTTTAAAATAGATAAAACCCTTTTTCCGGGTTTGTCCGGTCCGGGTCGGGTTTAATTTTAAAAAAATTAAAAGAACAAATTAAAATTTTCCGGATCGGGGTCGGATCATAGGAGAAGATGTTATGTTGTACTAATGTAACAGAACATGTAAACGAAAATGTAACAGAACTGTGTCCTACTAGAGTAAATGTAACAGAACTCATCATACACTATATCCTCAAAGTGATCTGTATTCACAATGGCCTAATAGCCTCTCTCTTTCTAAACCTGTAAATGAAAACAAAGCAGCACAACAACAACAATAACAATGAGCAGCAGCAACACAACAGACCAAGAGAAGAAAGTGAAAAAGTCCTTTTTGTTCTAAGCAATCTTCTTCTCTGTAGCTGAAGGCAATCGCCATTGTCTATGCCAATATACAGAAACTCTCGACCACATAGGAAACCCGAAATTATACTCAAGAGGCCGATCAGCCGGTCCACCAATTATCAACGGTAACCACAAATATCTCGAATCCCTCAAATCTGCAGGATTCCACCTATCAGCCATAAATATAAACACACCAGGAACACCTGGTAACGGAATCACAAATGTGCTCTGCGCGAAAAACGTCGTTGACCGGAATATATTGTTCCCGCCTACACAAGGATTCCCTAATGTCTCCCATGGACCCATTATAGACTCAGCTGCATGAGCCAATGCTTCGTTTGGTGCCCATCCAGTACAACCAGAAGTGATCATGTAGTAAGTGTTTTGGTGTTTGAAAACCGCAGGAGCTTCTCTGTGTTGTCCAACCATGATTCTCTTCATTACCGGCTTCACATCGAGGTAGTTCTCGGTTAGAGGACCGATATGTAGCACGCTGTTGTCTTCTGATGAGTATATCAAGTAGGCGATGTTATCATCATCTTTGAAGACTGTCATGTCTCTACTGTCGAACCCGTGTGGCGATTTGCTGTACAAGTATTCGAATGGACCTGTTGGGTTGTCGCTAATGGCTACACCAACTGATGCTTTAGTGTAGTTTGCATCGTCTATATGCATCCACATCACGTATTTACCGGTGTCTGAATTGTAGATTACTTTAGGCCGTTCGAGTACATTGGATATGTGTAAGTCATGTGTCTCGTCTGTTTCTTCGGCTGCTAATACAACGCCTTCATTTTTCCATGTCCATAAGTCTTTTGACGAGTAGCATCCAACTCCGATTATATCAACCTGAAAACAAATCCAAGAGAAACTGTTTTCAAATTCTGATTCAAATGTCCGAAATTGAGACATAACTCAAGAAAGCAAGAAAGTGTAGTGAACTTACTCTAGCGGCTCCTTTCTTGTGAGAAAGATAAGTTGGCCCATCTTTGTATTCACCATACCAATAATAAAACTTAGATACATCATCATACAAAATGCCACCGCCGTGTGCTTGAATCGGGTTACCTTCAGTGTCAGTCCAAATTCTCCCGGGGAAATAGTAATGCGATGTGTCATTAACATCACCCTTGGTAGGACCAAAAGCTGATTTCATATCGGGGAAAAAAAGATGCCGAATCTGAGAATTCTCGTCGAGGAACTCTTCAACTAAAGTGGTTGGTCTTTTTGGTTTCCGTTTGATAGCTCGAGGAGAACGCTTCCTAGGAGGTGGCATATGAATATTCTCTTCTTCAACACGTTCGAGCTCACGGACAACCGGATGGTGGATTAGTAACTGAGGTGAAACTTCAAGATCTACACTATATCTTTTGCTGTAATATAACATGGTTAGATGAATCATGAAAACACATCCCACAACTGCTGAGACTAAAGTGAAAGGTGAACAACGCAAAGACGTTGGTTTCTTGTAGTGTTTGCTCTTCATCATCCTCATCTTTGTATCCAAGATTTATCTCCACAATACACAACCTATGCAGTAGATTCAACACACACACCAAAACAAAGAAAACATATAAGTATCCATTATCTTAACTTAAGTATCTTAAGTTTAAGTATCTTAAGTTTAAAGTACAACTGTTACATAAAGTAGATTTGTTTTGGCCTAATGGGAGATTACAAATTTTTTCAATGTAACAGATTTGGCTTCAACATAAGCAAAATAATCAAACTAATGCTATGTTCGTCAATTCAGCAACTTAATTAGCAAAAAAAGAAGCATAATTTCTGAAATCAGATCCCAAATAGACCGAAGATAACAAAAAAAAAGGAGAGAGGATCTCTCTCACCTGAAAGACAAGCCGGAGCCGAAGTTTCCGACATGTAATGAAGAGTCTTGAATACCTTAGCTTGCTCTGGAGTAAGCAATGTCTGAAGAAAACAACAACTTTTGATATATTCAGATTGTCCGGAGAAGAGGGTTGAACTTGGGAACGTAATTACGGAACCCAAGAGTAGAATTGGGTTGGGTGAAATAAAAGGAATGGGTCGAGGAAGTATTTTGGTTAAGAAGGATCTGTCACGGGAACAAAGAGAGTTCCTTGATGATGATGATGATGATGGTGATTCAGACGTGCGACCAAAAGGACGAGACCTTGCTGATACTTCTCTTTACTAGTCTGATGAGTTTTTTCTGGTTTTTCTTGGGATCTTGTCGTGCTGTTTAATTTCACTTATTTTAATTTCAGTTGATTTAAGTAATGTAATAATTGTTCTGTTAATAAAATTTTCTCCTTCAGTATAGGATTCCATTAATCATTTAATGCTAATTATATACCATTTCTTCTAATTTAAAATAGCTTCAAGTAGCAGTTTTGTAAAATGTAAATTGTCCAATACTGTATGTATATGAGAGAAATTTTAAGACGACAAGTAAAGTAACTCGATGAAATTATGCTCTCTTTTTTTGTTTAACTTGGGAATTCTGTTTTTTTCTTTTTTGTTTTTTAATATTTGTAAATCAATAATTGGATAATAATTCATGCAATAAGAAAGTGTTAAACCTATAACGGCGTTAGTGGTTGACCAATTCGTTTTTCACCTTTTTTGTTTCTCTCTTGTTCAATTTATTTATGTTTACAGTTAATGAAGAAGCCAAACAATTAGAAAAAAGTTAATGAAGGGCAACACTCTTTAAAACTTTAATTTATTTTGAGTTTTGCAACATAATGAAAGCTTTTATTTTTCCTTTTTCATTTAACACTAGTCATTTTAGTCAAAATCTCACTCCAATCTTCTAAACATGGTAGCAAAGAAAAAAGAAATAAGTAAATCATTTATTTATTATATCTTTTAGAAGATAAACTTGACTTCAACTAAATTGGCTCTGATTCTTTTTGTTGACAAAAAAAAAAAAAAAAAAAAAAACTTGACTTCAACTAACATTTCATAAAATTTGGTAATTAATTAACGAAATACAAATAAATAGATTCATGAATGGGGAAATGCAAGGTGTAACTAAATACATAATCATCATGCTTACCAAAAAAAAAAATTACATAATCATCATTACAAGAAAGAACGAAAAAAAAATCATTGATGGTTGGACTCATCAATAGTGGGTCAAATAAAGGCCCATGACAAAGAACCCATTAACGTATTGATTTCAACCAACTAATTATTGAGAAACGACACGTGTAACTGCACTTTCCCGATCATATCACCACCGCCAAAATCTTTGGCGGCTACCACCGTCCCCAGCTATAAATTAAAAAAAACTATGGACGTATGTACGTACGTGCTCGACACGCGCTTCTTAAATCGCGAGTGGGTTAGGTGATTGATGTATTTAATCCATCCAATTCTCTCATTCCTAACTTCTGGTGTATATTTGTCACCGTATCTCTCCTCTGATTGGCTAATTCAATTTTGTAAAATAAATAAAATGAATTAATTTTAAAATAGCAACACCATGATTCTCGGTGTATCAACCAAAACATTAAAAGAAGATGTAAACCGTTGATTCGGTTGACCAGAAGAAAAATCGAACGGTAGAGATTGACTCTTTTTAATTCGCCGTCACTGGGAGAGAGAGAGAGAGAGCAGGCGACGAACAAGGAGGACAAAGAAGAAGAAGAAGCTTCTCTTCTCAGATAGATCCCGTGGAGGAGAATTCTAACCGGCGGATCTGTTTGTTTCGGAGCTTTTTGTTTTTGTGAAATCATCAATGGGTTTGTGGGAAGCTTTTCTCAATTGGCTTCGTAGGTGTGTGAGATCCCTCCTTTTTAGATATCTTCTTCTTCTTCGTATTCAATCTCTCTGTTCTTGTTTTGATTATATTGAGCTCAAAAATTATGTTTTTTCTTGAGATTTTGAGTTTGTTTGTTGCTTTGCTCCGCTGAATTTTGAAATTGGAATTGAAATCATCACCGTAATCAACTCAGCTGTACTTGAATCGTGGTTTTGTTCTGAATTTGGTTTTGTTGGAGCTGATTTTGACATGGTTCTTGTACTTATCATAGAAACGTTCTGTAGTTTTTATCCTTTTAGTTTCAAAGAGACGAGCTTTTATAAGCATTAGATTTGCCAAGTTTTAGGGGTTTTATAGGTAATATGTTCTTCTGTACTGTGGTGACATTAAGGGGAAGAAAAGTGAATTTCTTTTCTTAGATTTTAGATTGCCAGTTTTAGCCATGTAAGAATGAGAGCATCTTTCAAGTTAGCGGTTTGATTAAGATCAATCTAGTTGGAAAAAAATACCTTTTTTCATGGCATATAATGTAGAACAGGTTCTAGGAATTTTAAAATTTCTTGAAAGATTGGTTCTTTTTGGTGTCTAGTTTTGTTTCTATGCTCTATTCGTGTAAGTGATTTCAGTTCGGTATTCATTTTTTTTTTTTGTTTCGATATGGTTTTGCAGCCTCTTCTTCAAGCAAGAAATGGAGCTTTCTTTGATAGGACTCCAAAATGCAGGAAAGACATCACTTGTAAATGTTGTTGCGGTAAGTATAGTATTATGCTTCCTTTTTGATATTCTCTTTAACACTCAGAAGATTGTGAGGATCTGATAGCCACTCTTATCTTTGAACTTGTTTAGACTGGTGGATACAGTGAAGACATGATTCCCACGGTAAGTGTTACACTATATCTATTATAAAGTTACATCTTTTACCTGCTCTTTTGGAATAGCATGAAGAGATTCTCCTTTTTGTTTTTTTCAGGTCGGGTTTAACATGAGGAAAGTAACAAAAGGAAATGTTACAATCAAACTATGGGATCTTGGTGGTCAACCACGATTCCGTAGCATGTGGGAACGTTACTGTCGCGCTGTTTCTGCCATTGTGTAAGGATCTTTAGACTCAGGTTTCTCTTCACTTTGTATCACCCACAATTTGGTTTCATCTTGTCATGTTGATTCCATTTCCAGGTATGTAGTTGATGCTGCAGATCCTGACAACCTCAGTGTCTCGAAAAGTGAGCTCCATGATCTGTTGAGCAAGTCTTCGCTTAACGGTATCCCTCTTCTGGTTCTTGGGAACAAGATTGACAAGCCTGGAGCTCTATCCAAAGAAGCCTTAACCGACGAAATGTATAGCTTTTTCTTCATCTGAACTTCTCCAAAAACAGCAGCTCGATCTAATTATCTTTCTTACATTCTTATTGTTGCAGGGGGCTTACGTCTCTTGCAGATAGAGAAGTCTGCTGTTTCATGATATCCTGCAAGAACTCTACCAACATTGATCAGGTCATTGATTGGCTCGTAAAGCATTCAAAATCAAAGAACTAAACTTCACCAAGAACATATTATTCTCTCTTCTTGATCTTCTTAGTCTTCCGGTGTTGTCTGGTTGATGATGATGATTGTTGAAGACAAATTTTCTTGTGAAACAGGAGTTTGTCTTTATTTGTCTTCTGTCTATCCTGCTGGTCTAGCCTGGTCTGGTCCAGTCTTGTCTTTGTATATTAGATGTGGATTGTTTTCTACTCTCAAGGCTTTGCAATTGCAATTTTGGAAACACAAAAACATAAGTGACCTTATTTTTTTACTCTTCTAATAATTCTACGGGACTTCAGTAGGAAGATACGTATATAAACTCTGCGTATTATATAGCTGCAACTGTAGTTAGAGTCTCTCACATAGAAGGATTCAATGGTACTTACCAATTACCTTAGCCAATTACAGTATGTATGTAAACATGTTTATAAGTAAAAATAATATTTGGTGTGGCTTGTTGCCTCCATTACCTCAGGCCACAACAATCTAATATAGAATAATATTCCGTACTAAAGTAAAAAACAAAACTTAGTGCTGTCCCTCTTCTTCTCTTGGTTGATATTTTGAGAAAATCTATTATTTGTTTGTTTCAATAAAGTTTATACTAGTCTCTTCTCTTCAAGCAAGAAATGGAGCTTTCTCTGATAGGACTTCAAGATGCAGGAAAGACATCAATTGTAAATGTTCTTGCGGTGAGTATAGTATTATGCATCCCTTTTATATTTTCTTAACATTTAGTTCTTGGTGATTTGCTTTGGGAAATCTGATATCTACTCTCATCTTTTTCTTGTTTAGACTGGTGGATACAGTGAAGACATGATTCCTACCGTAAGTGTTACACTACACCTCTTATAAAATACGTATCTCAATCAACACGAAGAGATTTGTCTTTCTTGTTTTTTATCAGGTCGGGTTTAACATGAGGAAAGTGACAAAAGAAAGTGTTACAATCAGACTATGGGATCTTGGTGGTCAACCAAGATTCCGCAGCATGTGGGAACGTTACTGCCGTCAGGTTTCTGCGATTGCGTAAGGATCTTATTAGACTCTCAGGTTTCTGTTATCTTTAATGCCCGGCTCACAATATGGTTTCATGTTGATTCCAATTCTAGGTACGTAGTTGATGCTGCAGATCTTAACAACCTAAGTGTCTCGAAAGGTGAACTCCATGATTTGTTGAGCAATGCTTCGCTTACCGGTATCCCTCTTCTGGTTATTGGAAACAAGACTGACAAACCTGGAGCTCTGTCCAAAGAAGCCTTAACAGAAGAAATGTATAGCTGTTTCTTCATTCTGAACACACAAAAGGCATTTCATTTAGCTTATGATGATGTTTCTTGCATTGTTATTGTTGCAGGGGGCTTAGTTCGCTTACAGATAGAGAAGTCTGCTGTTTCATGATATCTTGCAAGAACCCTGCAACCATTGATCAGATCACCGATTGGGCTGTAAATCACTCAATATCAAAGAACTTAACTTCACCAACAACAGATGTCGTCTCTTCTTGATCTTCTTAGTCTTATGTTGATGATTGTTGAAGACAATTTTATTCGTGTGAAACAAGAGTTTGTCTTTATTTGTCTTCTGTCTCACCTGTTGGTCTGGTCTGGTTTGGTCCAGTCTTTGTATAGCAGATGTGAATTGTTTTCTATTCTTAAGGCTTTAAAATTTCAGAAACACTAAAACATAAGTGCCTTTTGTAAACTTCTAAAAATCCAAGGAAATGGAAATAAGCTCTGTTGTACAATCAATGGACATTGACTTATTTATTTCTCCTCAAACCAGTTTCAAATGGGTCACGAGAACACTGTAAAGTTACTAGGAAAGACAGATCAACAGAAGAAGAAGAAAAAAGGAACAGGTTTTACATAGTCAATGGAGTTAGAATACATTACAAGCTGCAGAATGTACACTGTTAACTGACCAAAAACACTGCAGCAATGCAAATTTGAAATAATGACATAACCTGAAGATTATATGAAAACGATAATATCAACAATACAGTATCAATAGTACTCATACAACATCAATGATTTCTTAGTTCTTACCGAGTTTGGCTATGCATCCTATACTTCAAAGCTTTCATTGCCGCTTTTGCAAATATATGGGCAGCTTCAGCTTCGGCTTCTGCTTCATCTGCCTCTCTTGCCGCTTCTTCAGCTTCTGCTATTGCAAATTCTGCTTCTGCCACGGCTCTTGCAGCAGCTGCAGCAGCTTCTTTTTCTGTCATGCCCTTAATTGTTATAACTTCTCCGTCTACTTGGGATTTAGTAGGATTTTTGATGCCGTTCTCTTCTGGTTTTGGAGTATTTTCCTTGTTTCCTTCCAAAAAGAGTTGAGGAGACCTCTGTCTAGCTACTTCATCCATATAGTTTGGAGAAATCCTATATTTGTGCTTTGTCTGAGAGGTGAGAGCAAATGCAAGAAGTAAACCATTGTTAAGTAAGTAATAAATATGTGATTTTTGCAAGCGGAAGTTTCGATCAAAGTGTTTTCTTTTTACCTTAACTAATGTTCCAACATTTGTCAAATACTTTAGTCTTGAAGACACAAGCCGTTTCATATCCTGTTGCATCTTGAAATTCTCCTGAAAAAATTTACAGCTACATTAAGGTCCTTGATGATTGTATATAGATGCAGCAATGCCTAATGACATAGAAAGAATGCTTAACGACATATAAAGAGTACCTCTATATACCGTAAGATCGACTTGCCGTCAGGACCAAAGGGTCTCTTCAAATTGGTAATGGCCTCCAATATAATCTTATCCACACTACAACAAACATATCAGAACTCAGATCTATCTTCAAGAAACTTAGACTAAAGTGAACCTTTAAGCTTCACTATATTCCTCACTATTCCCATACTCTACATCCACAGCATCAAGAATTCATACAAGAAGAAGCCAAACCTTGTAAAAGGTCCTTTAAAAGCTCTTGGTGGTTCACAAGAAGCTTCAGGAGGAGATGGTGCATCAACCATCAGGTGTCCTCCTACATCACCACCAATGTGACCATTAGCCAGAGACACAATGGTAATAGCTGTAGCGTTATCATCTGGCCTAGAACCCGACGTAGGAGTTCCTTTCTGTGCGAGTTTAGCTTTCTTCCTAGATCCCCATAAAGCTGTTACACTTATATTTCTCCATTTGTCCTGTTAAATAATGTTTTCAGATAAACAATGTAAGTTTCTATACTCTCTCTCTTCTCTTCTCTTCTCTTTCAAGTTTTTGTTTTTTTTACCTTGAGATCCACATTTGAACGAGACTTCAAAACAGAGCTATACTCAGGATCAGAGAGAATGGTACGCCATTTTCCAGTTCCATGTTTAAGTACTCCAGCTTTAAGAGCTGTCTCTTCTTCTGCTGTCCACTTCTGCTTTGGAGCTCCCATTCACACAACTTTACCACACAAAAAAATTCAAAATTCTCCAGAACCACACACACACAAAACAACAACAACAACAACAACAACAACAACACAAAAGCTTCTAATGTCTTGACTTCGTTTCTCTGTAAAGCAGATGAAAACAAACATCACAAAGATCAATTCTTTATAATCGTGAATATAGAATGAGATGTAAGAGAGAGTTATATCTGGTTTTAATAAAACAACCCACAAGGTTTTTTCAATTGCATTAGCAATTCAATAGGTAATGCCAAGCCAAATCATCGTTAAGCATGAGAAAAAAAAAGATTAAAGCTTTCGATCAGGGAAATTGGAAAAAAATAAACAAGGAGAGGAAGAAGAAGAAGAAGGGCATGCCTGAGAAAGCTGTAGCGAATGAGAGAGGAAGCTGTGGAGAAGAGTGTCATGGATCAAATTTTGAATCTACAATTGTCGCAGAGACAAAGGAAGAAGAAATAGAAGACACACAAAAACTTGACCTTTATTTTTTTCGATTCAGCTACGAAGGAAGGATGATAAAATGTATCGATTTTTTTGTGGAGCCCTTTATTATCCTCCAGTTTATAATTTCGTCTTAAACTTTATTTAGTTACAGAAAACACCCAGTTGATCTTAAAACTTTTTGGGATTACTTTGTAAAAACTAGTGAGGGTGAATGGTATAATAACCCCAGTTCTCTCATCTTTACTAAAAACGTGTTTCCCCTATTTTTTACCATTCATCATATTCATCAAATTTTCGTGTTTTCAACTAAAAAGTATTTCGTGACGTATAATTAGCGTGTCAAAGCTATAACTACAAGTGAATTAAAATTTCATTAATTTACTAAAACTAGATTCGATTAACATTTTTTAATTACTCTACAAAAAACTTCATCTAATCCGAAATTTCCGGTAAAAACGGTCTAGATATTTCATTATTTAGCTATTCATGTGACATGAGTCATGAGGGAGCTGAAGAGTTAAGGATTGTGTCTGATTAGAAGATTTAATAAAAATTTGTGTTCCTCTATGGAAAAAAATTGAATGGCTTTGACACAAAAGTGACAACACACTTTTTACATATACAAAAGATGAGCTACAGTACACATACCTTGAATCAATCAATAGTCATAAAAATAAACAAGACCATAAGTCAATTTCAGATTCATAACAAAAAAAAAAAAAATAAAGGAGAGAAGCAAACCCAAAACGTGGACACACATAACCAGAAGAAGAAGAGATCTAAAATGTTGATCAAACAAATCTTTTTAACATTTTATATTATGGAAAAATACAATGGCATCCTCAAGACGGTCAACGGTTTATCATCCTCCGATCAAAAAGGCAAGCTTCCAAGAGACAACAACAACAGAGCATAGCCAAACTGTAATGACACAAATACACATTTTTATGAGTACCAGTCACAAGCAAGCATATAGACTTTGAATTATCCATTTTACTGCATACCAAAATTTATTACAAAAAATGTATCATCTAGAAAAGGATTAGTCAGTTTCATCAGCTTCAATTCAAGCATTTTAAGACTTTTTTTTTTTGGAACAATGAAGCATTTTAAGACTATGTTATATTTTAAGAGAGAGAGATTTGGGTCAACGCACCATCCTTCCATAAAGCCTGAATCCTTGTCTTTCTTCTTCTTATGTGGATCCTGACCATACTGGGGAGGTGGAGGACCTTGATAAGGATACTGTGGTGGATGACCTTGAGGATATTGCGGTGGAGGATAGCCTTGTGCGGGATATCCCTGACCCGGTGGAGGATAACCCGCCGGAGGATATCCCCCTTGAGGATATCCTGCGGGAGGATATCCTTGTGGTGGATAACCTTCCTTAGGAGGATACCCTGAAATATAACAACATCAAAACTTGAGAAACAAGAAACAAAGATACCTATAAACTTAAAAGATTTGAAAGTAAAAAAGAACTGGTAATTACCTTGAGGAGGAGGAGCACCAACGGGATGGTGTTGATCTTGATAAGACATTTTGTTCTATGGTTTGCTCTTATCTGAGGTTGTTTTATCTTTCTATATAACGAACTCTTTGCTTCTTCTTCTTCGCTGTGAATGGAATAAAAATAGGATTAGTGATAATAATAATAATGATGATTAATAAAGGAGGTTTAGGAGACAAAAGACATGTTCTCTCCAAGGACTAATCTTAGATTTATATGATTTAACTATGATTTTTAAATAATTATAAGTGAGAGACGACCAACTCACTTTTGTGGAATTATTCAATTAAAATGCAATTTCCCCTTGACCCACACCACAATATTCAATCTTTTCTTTATTGGTTATCAAAAAATTTAGGCTATTGTTAGTTGAAACCTTCCCTCTACATAATTCGTTATATCATCATCTTCCACTAGTACCAGTTAGTGGCCTATATTATATCATCATCTTCCATTATACAAATAAATACTACTATGTACTAAGTAACATGTTGAGTTTCACATCATTGATGAGTGATGACTACACTCATGGAAAAGTGGGAGGTCCTTATAATTTTGTATGTCAAGGTTAATTTTTGCAAAAGTTATTTCATAAATCTGGAAATATCCCATTATAAATTGTATAGCTTTTATGTATATATCTGCAAAATGAATTCAAATCAAATTACTAATACAAATGGAAATATATAATCTTTCTTGATCAAGAGCATTTGCTGCCAAAGCCATCTTTGTAACAAGTTATCATTTTGCTGATTTCAAGATCAAAAACAAAACAGAACAGTGAGAGTTTTTCCACAAGATACAAAAGCAATGTTTGTTGCTTCGTACACAACCAATCTAAGAAGAAACAATTAGGGTTATTACAACAATCGTGCCCTAAAGAGTTACAATACAAGAGTCACTACAGTCTACACTCTCCTGACTGGTTCAAAACTAGCTGCT
Source organism: Camelina hispida (assembly GCA_023657505.1). Lineage (NCBI taxonomy): Eukaryota > Viridiplantae > Streptophyta > Magnoliopsida > Brassicales > Brassicaceae > Camelina > Camelina hispida. The sequence continues at coordinate 24,264,844 of CP094632.1, read as the reverse complement.
CGCTATTCAGAACCAGAAGAACCATCTCCGGCGCTTAACCGTATCAGTCAATCTACTGGACGATTCCTTTATCGGATTAACGCTGATTCTAGTAGCATTTTTCACCGCCCACTCGCCAAAACCTGGTGAAGAAACCAATTCCCTCATCGCCTTTTCTGTGCTCTCTTTAGTGAACTTTTCTAACTCTTCCTTTGTTAGCTTTCTTCTCCCTTCTGGTGTTTTGTGGAATGAAGATGGGAATATATCTGAATCAGACAGTGGCACTGTCCTCGACTTCTTGTTGGAACCTGCATACAGAAGAAAAAACAGATTCTTTAAGAACATTACGAGATAAATGGAATAGTACCAATGAAATCAGACTCCTAGAGACACACAAAAAGAAAAGCCAAAACCTCTAGGAAGAGGAGAAGCAAACGTAGTAGCATGGATTAAGCCAGGTCTACAACTCTCAGTTCTTTGCGCTAACATCTTTTTGCTGATACTCTTTGATATTGTTGAGATGAGAATTCCAGATATCAACGCTCCTCCAGCAAGCAAGGGATCTAAAGAGCTCTGTTAATTAACACAAAATCATGACTTCAATCCCCAAAAAAGTTTAGTTATAATTAAAGATGAATCAAAAGCAACAGTAGAGAAAAAAAAACAAAGTACCTGAATGATTAGAGCCACAGCAAAAGCTCGGATGGTCCAACAGACATAGATTGATGTACTAATATCAATAGAACCATCTTTTGTCACAACAAATTTCTTAACAGTCCAAAACCCTGACCATGCTCCAAACAAATACACAAACGCAACCAAAAGAATCGCCAGCTGCAAATTTTACATAAAGCCGTTTAAGATTCATCAAACCAGAATATGCATATGTGAATGTGACATAACAACAAGTAAGGTATATCTAAAAAATATCCAAACTTACATACAGGAAAGTACAAATCTTCACTGATTCCTATCTGCATTGGAAGATCTTGAATTAAACCGCATATGTATTGAAGAAAGTAACCTCCCACACCAATCTGAGAAGATTAAAAAACAAGGCTTTGGTTAGTAAATGTTTGGTAAAAACAAAAGAGATCAAAGAGAAGGTAATCCTCACCATAGAGGAGTAGAGAAATAGCTCAAGCCGACTCTTCCCTCTGGTTGGAAGACGTTTTATCCCCTGTACACAATCAGTTATCAAGTTAAACAAAAGGGAAGCCAAGAATTATAAGCGAAAAGCTTCTGATAGTGTTTTTGAAAACTTTTTACCTGATAAATGATAAGAGTTACAAGAACGACAATTCCAATAGACATGGCACCAATGTAGTAAAACGCTACTGATTTGCTAAGTCTAGAAGCCAAATTCAGCAACACTATCCCCATCATTAAAAACACGATACGGTACATGAAAAACTCTGCCAAGACACAAACTCTACCTTAGTTTAGTTTTTATAATCTGCAAAACACACAGCCATAAAACAAACAAAAACAAAAACAAAGACAAAGTCTACCTTGTTTAGCGACCAACTCCAAGGTGACGACTTCAGATGAGCCACCATAGGTTCTTACATCAAGGATCTTGTAGTCAAAAGGTGACATTATCCCAACCCAAGGTAACCCTTTTGATACTTTCTCCCACTGACCATGAGAGCACATTCCAATTGCACGCGACGAATTCCTAAACGAACAAGAATTTAAACTTGGAATTAAGACAAATCCAGGCCTGAGGTTGATGACCACATAACACAGATACTAGATTTTTTTTTTTACCTGTGGAAGCAAACGTCTATACTAGTTCTTACACTGTTCGATGTATTACTCAAAAGGGTCAACTTCAGTGAATGAGCATATCTATCAATGTGGTTAAGTCTTTGTAATCCATTGATATGTAATCTCTCACATCTCGATGTTGTACCTCGCTTCAGACCAGGAGAATCTATCACCACCTCTGTTCTTGGAGTCACTTGTAACGAACCAGTTTCACCCACAACTGCCAATTTACAAACAAAATTGGATCTTTTTGGTCGAATTTGTCTTCATTATGTAAAAAAAGCTTTGAAATTTAGTGATTCTAAGCTGAAATTTTCGAGTCGTAGAAAAATCAGAACGAAACCCTAAAAGTCTAAATTCAATTCCGACACAAACTTACCGAAGACATGTTCGTCGGAGGAGACAACGGAGAAGAAAGTGAAGTGATTTAGGAAGAGAAGAAACACGAAGACATTGATGTTGTAGCTTCGGACAAAGACTGATGAGTCACTCATCGATTTTTCTGTGTGTGTGTGTTTATTTTGTTTTTGTCGGAAGAATAAATCTTATTCCGAAGTTAAACAACGCAGTCAGTCACATAAATAAGTCATTTCATCGTATTTTGCATACACCAAAACAAAAACAAAAAAGAAAAAAAAAAAATTAACACACACATATTTCAAGCTTTGTGACACGTTCATTCATCAAAGAGTAGTCTCAAAACGAAATGTTGCAGGAACTGTAAACACATGACCAAACCACTCAACTTCTCCCCAAATTTCACAACTTTCTTGTTGTTTTTTTTCAAGAGCAATCTCCGCGCACCAAATCTTATCCAAGTTGTCGTCACCACTAGTACAAGGCGATGATTGATCGACCCACAAAACCGCCAGTTTTCCACCATAATCAGCCAATTGAATACGACACCTTGGAGGGAACTTAGGTAACCTTACTAAACCCTTCAATTCTCCCCACACTCTTGTCTTAGTGTCAAACCATTTGAACACTCGGTCAGAATTATGATAAGTGTATAGAACGTTCTCTATCACGCAATGAGAAACCGTATAGAGAACATCTCTTAGCTCTTCTCCAACCTTGTCCCATCTACCTTCCTTGGGACTGTAAGCAATCACATCACGATGGCAATAAGACACCATGTGGAACTTTCCATCAATACATGTGGTGTTGCAGAATGCAAAGTCCCATTTTGTCTCGCTGAAAGGGATAGGTTTAAGATCCCAAGTTTGTGTTTTTGTGTCAAACACCTCAAACAAGTTCTTCGAGGAATCTTCACAGCTTCTTGCAGCTACATATATCTTTCCATCAAGGACGCTAGTGCAAAGTCCTATTGGCTCACCCGGCAAGCTTGGAGCCTCGCGCCAGGTGTGAGACATGCAATCCAGAATCATGACGCTAGAGGAGGAGGTACTCTTCCTCCATACGCCAATGCTGTAGATATCAGAACCAACCGCCACTAGACCCCGAATGTGCGGACGAGGAGAACCGGGAATGGGGACTGTAGCCAAAGCATACCCACTTGACTTACTACTAGTACTAGTGTCGTCATTGTTTGAGGTTTTATCAGGTTTCCGGCAGAAGGTGAACCAGCAGCTAGAGTCTAAATCAGGTTTCAACACTAATAAGCACACATAGAGACAACTCTCGGTGCGTCCTAAGAGTGACCGGGCCTTGTAAAGCTTCGGTGAAGTTAGGATAGATCGAAAGCTCTTGGAGACAAGGGAGAGAGCTGGATATAGTACAATATTGAGACACGTGCGATGCAGCTCAATAGCAAATCATGGGGAAGTGACATAATCGAGATCGATTCTGGCGTCGACGACGGCTCCAGCTTCTTCTTTTCCATTGACATTGACGGTGTCAGCTACGACTTCTTCTTCTTCCTAAGGTTTTCTGACTTTTTTTAATACGCCATGACATGTAATATTATTATATACTCGAAGTCGAAGGCATAACCTAGCCAGCAGTTTTTCAATTTGGTTCAGATAAATGAATCCTGGTTTGGTTTGGATTGGTTGGCTCGGTTCGATCTTTTTCCCCACCTTTTATCAACAATTTGGTCTAGCAACTACGTAGGATAATAAAGCCAAGGATATGTTCAAGCAAGCACAAAAGTCTACCTGGCTTCGTACACACGAAACCTAATAACAACAATAAATTTACAAATATTTACTACAATAAAATAAAATAAAGATTCATTAACTGAATTAAGAGTCAGAGGATCATCTCTATCTTCGTTACTTAACGATTCATTTAATCTGATAAACGCATGGTGAATCTATCATCAACTAATCGATAAAGTCAGGTGAAAAAATAGGTTCTTGAATCGGCTTTTTAGTAGTTTCTTTAACTAGTTAATTTCTTTACACTCTTCTTTCGTTCCATTAGTCCCTTGGGGTGTTGTCGAAAGAAAAAGAGAATGTAATAGCTTTGTTAAAGTGGCTTTTAGAAAAAGTGGGTAAAAAAATTCTGAAGCCAAACTCGAATGAAGTGAATCTCAAACTTCCATGAATTCGTTTTCTGCTGCTTCTCCTCCAGTAGCCTCCTCAGTGTTTATAGGCACACTGAATATGTACTGGTTCTGATGCTCTACCAAGTACTGCATCGATCTCTTGGTGTCTAGAAACAATCGATAAACTCTCTCAATGTCCTCAATCTCCACTACTTTCCCTTTACGTTTCAGGCAAGCCAAAGCAGCTGCATTGATCAGATGAATCGCATACCTAAGAGAGGTATCACATCCAATCAAAGTCAGAAGCTCTTTCGCCTCTTCTTTCATCTCCACATCTTCTTCTTGGCAACGTATCTCCAAGATCTTTCTGATCTCGTCTTGAGTGTAAGGCTGCGTTGTGATGATGAGAAGACGGTCAAGGAGATCGATTGGGATACCATGTGGTGATACCTGGTTTGTTCCACGGATCGTTGTCATTCCTCTGTTTGTAGCTACGACGAGGATAGGAGACATGTCGTTTTCGAGTGCTCGGTTTAGGAATGAGAAGCATTCAATATCAAGCATATGGACTTCATCGATGAAGAGTACACCAGGTACTATCTCAGCTTTCCCTTCTTCTCTCCATTCTGCTACTTTAGTATCGATTTGCTCTCGGGTTTCTGCTCGGATCTCGCCTGTATCACCCGTGAAAAGGGCTTGAAACCCTTGAGTCCTACAATGCACAGCAATGAAACAAGAATACAGTTAAATAACTTTGATGTAAACAAAGACTAATCCTTATCTGTATTCAATGAAAACGTATCAAATGTCCAAACCAAAAGTTGAAAAGAACCGATCTTTACAAGCTAAACCCTAAACCATCAACCAAATACACAATCATGTAACCATCTCTATCAAGTTCCAAGCCTAAAAACTACAAAAAGAAGCAATCTTTTTCAACCTAAAACTCAAAACAAAGCAACTGACAACATTAACAAAAACAGAGAAGTATCAAGAAACGAACCTGCTATTAATAACATCAATCTCATGAAGTGTGACAGTATGCACAACCTCTTTCCACTTCAGAAGCTCACCTTCAGGACACTGCACAAACTTAGTCTTTGATCCCATAACATCAAAATCTCTAGACCTCGTAAACGATCTTCCAAGCTTAGTAATCTTCCCACAAGCCTTATCAAAAACTATAACATCACCACTCTGTACTTTCTCCTTATCCAACGCCTCAATCAGTTTCGGTCCCAAACCATGATCAGATTCCATATCAGTCGTCTTCATAGTTATCTTCCCAGTATTGTTCACAGCACCACTAGAAGAAGCAGGTCGATCAATCGTAATCGACACGACTTCTCCTTCCAACACCTCTGTTTCTTCCTTGATCCTAACACCAATAGCTTTACGAAACGCTTGAGTTAAAGCTTCAGTCTTTGACATCTCTAGTGAAAAGATCTCGCTTCCTGCGATCATGGTGAACGGTGTTTCTAACCCTAGCGACTTAGCTATACCCATTGCTATCGCGGTTTTACCCGTTCCGGGTTGACCCGCTATGAGTATAGCTCGACCCGCGATTTTGCGTTCTCTGATCATCTGAAGGATTACTCCGGCGGCTTTGCGTGCTTTGATTTGACCAACCATGCCTTCGGATACGGCTCGTGGCTCGAGCACTGAGTCGAGACCTAAGCCTCGTATGTGTGAGTGTGCTCCGATTCGTTCAATTCTGGTTAAGTCTCGAGTCTCTGATAACTTCAGTTCTGCCATTGTTTGAGTTCACCGGAGGATTGAGAGTTGTTAGGGTTTGAGGGCTTCGTCGCAATGCTGAGAAGAATCGCCAAAAGAGTCTTTCTTCTTCGTAAAGGTTTAGGTTCTATTTTATAAGAGTTTTGGAAACTGATATATTTTCGTGTTATTTACTTATTAAGAGCCGGGGGGAAATTAACATTTTTTGTTTACATATTAATAACAAATAAATTAAAATGAGAAAATTTTCTGAATTATTATTATGTTTTTGGTCTTTGTAATTTTGGATTTGTATATTATGATTGTAATCTTCTTAAGTTGTTGTGATTTAAAAAGAAAACAATTATATTTATAACGTTTTAATGATTCAAACATTTTAATGATTTAGAGTTTATAGGCACACTGAACTTGTACGGGTTGTCTGGTTCTGATGCTCTACCGGAGGAATGAGACTTGTTAGGGTTTGAGGGCTTCGTCGCAAAGGTTTAGAGTTTAGAGAAGGATCACCAATAGTCTTTCTTCTTTGTAAAGGTTTAAGGTTTTATTTTATAAGAGTTATGAAAATTGATATATTTCCGTGTTATTTACTTATTAAGAGCTGGAGGCATATTAACATTTTGTTTTTTGTTTTTACTGTTGTTTTCTTGGGAGTATTTTGCTGCAAGAATCATCCCCTCCATTCCCCTATCACCAAACTCTCCAGCAAGAATAACTCCCATCTGCGTCCTGAAGAAGCAAAATATGGTATGTTTTGAATCATCAGGCTTCTCAAAGATTGCCAAAAAAAAAAAAAAACAAATAACAAACCTTCAGTAACTTCCAAGCAGCCTCATATGCGCGTGAATCCTGCCCAAAGGAGTACAAATTCTGTTTTAGAGCATTAAGAGGCAAATTAGCATGAACGTGATTAACCACACTTGTTTACCTCTCTTTCTTGGTGGTCTTTTCGAGATCACAAGATGGAACCATATCAACTACAAGCTTTTTCCGGATAGCCACAGAAGCATGGAAGAGGGCCTAATTTAACCAATGAGCAGGGTCATTAAACCAAACCTTAAGAGTAATGTGCCATGAGAGAAAGTGTTGTATAAGTTTACCTTCAAGATAGAGAGATAGGCATCTGAGAGATCTGTATATTTCCCCACGATAGCGATTCTCACCTGCAAAACATTTACTTGGGTTTCAAGAAAGAGACATCGAGTTTGGAGACTACAAAAACTATTCAATTCTTTGGCAGTTGAGACCCACCGGTACATTTAAATTGTCACTAATTTTCTACCATTGAAGCCCATTTGCCTAAAGAAGGTTCTTTAACAATACCAGAAAGGTTCAAGACTTTTGAGATTGCTTCATGAGCCTTCTGATCCTGTTTCAAAGGACAACGAGAAGTGTGTTGCATCTAATGAGTTTTGTTTTCGAACATCATTACAGTAGTTGAAAACTCGTACCTTCAGCATCAAAGGAATGTGCCAGATGTTGTGAACATCATAGAGTGAGAAGATATTCTGAATCTGAAAACAAGTGTGGAAGCTGATTAACCGAGAGTTTTGAGTAAGCAAGAGTACAACACAACAAGGAAAACTAAAAACAAGATGCATCATACCGGAAGATAGCAAAATCGAGATATTCTTTGCTTTTACATTCTCTTCAAGTAACCTAACAGTAAAAGAAAAAGTTCGAGTTTATATAACAGAACAAGAAGATATAGACACCAAGATGAACAAGTTAATACCTTTGTGCTCCGACAAGCTATGATATTATTAGGTGTCAATCTCAAGCTTCGTAGATCTCTAATGCTGTGCTGTGTTGGTTTTGTTTTCTGAAATAAGAGATTCAAAGCAAATGAAGTTTCTCAAATACATATACTTCTTGAAATGTATATATATACATACCTGTTCACCAACAACACTGAGCACAGGCACAAGAGTAACATGGATAAGGCAGAAGTTATCAGGCCCTACACTGTATGATAATTGGCTAAGTGCTTCAGTGAAAGGCCTGGACTCATTATCTCCTGCAAACACACAAAGATTTCTCTGTATTATACACAGAAGAAGCAAACAAAAAGAAAATTGAAATTCTCGGTGTTATAAATGTTACCTATAGTTCCACCTAATTCAATGATGCAAACTTCAGGAGGACCTTCTTTTCCATCTACAGGAATCATTGCAACTCTCTCTACACATTCTCGAGTTTTATCAGTGATGTGAGGAACAATCTATAAATCCATTACCAACCAAAATTTATAACTCAAAGCTTATTATGGTTACAAAGTAGAAATGTTGAAACTATCTTTTATTTACCTGAACAGTCTCTCCTAAGTAATCTCCTTTCCTCTCTTTATCCATCACATACTGTGACAATAACAACAAGAACAACAAAAGTACTTTAGTTTTCGAGTTATTGCAGATAAATCCAAAGATAAACATTATGTAGTTACCTGCTGAATCTTCCTGTAAGTGATGTTGTTATCTCGAGTTAATGTGATATCTAGAAACCTCTCGTAGTTTCCAAGATCAAGATCCACCTTTTTTTCAAACCCATCAAAAAATAGTTTTAAGTCACTTAAATCCAAATGCTAGAGAAGAACAGAGGTGAGTTTTTTTTTTTTTTTTTTATATAGTTTTTTACCTCACTACCATCATCCAAGACAAACACTTCACCATGTTCGTAAGGAGATATGGTTCCAGCATCATAGTTCAAATAAGGATCTAGAGATAATAAAAAAATGGCTTCAGAATGAGTGTTCCGTAAGCAAACATTATATACATTTTGAACTTAATGTAAGAAAGATACCAATTTTGATACAAGTAACACGAAGACCACAGGACTGGAGAAGAACACCAACACTGCTTGCAGTGATTCCTTTTCCTAATCCACTCACAACACCTCCAGTTACAAGCACGTACTTCATCTTCCAATTTTATATCCTGGAACAAAACGTCACCAAACCATATTTTAAGAAGAAAAAAAATCAATCAGTCAGTTGCAAAATTTCATGTTTCATAGAGACAAACCAGATATGAGAAAACTGAGAAGCTTTGAAACAGAGGATCTCTGTTTTAAGGTTTTGATATTAGCGGGAAAAACAGAGGATCCCCTTGTCTTTGTAATTTTCCAACACTTGTAACAGCTTGTTCTTCTGACAAGCATCTCACGTTTGTGATTATATCACTGTGAAACATATCTTGGAACTTGGATTAACTCTAGTTGTATTTTGAGAGAAACTATCTCAAAAACGGTATTGTATAAGTCAAATATCTATCAGAGCTTACGTTTTCTCATACAAATATCTGTTGATCAAGTTTCATATACATTTCTTCGTAATAGTCTTTTAATGCGTGGGAAACGAATTTCTATGAACTTCCTTTTGATTTGATGTAAAAATTGGTATCAGCAGCAAGGTATGTGAAGAACTAGATATCGAACCAACTTGCCTTTATTCATTCACAAAACAGAGTATTTATACAAGAAACTTTACCCGGACAGATAGACTCGAGACCTCGAAAATATAGGACCACAGTCCTTATCAACATAAAGAGATAAATACGACACAAAATTCAATTCTATCTCACGGTGGAGGGTGCAGGTCACGAACGCCCAACGTGGACAAAATGTAATGAAACTGATCACGTCCAAGAGCTTTGGTGAAAATGTCGGCGAGCTGCTCATTCGTACGAACATGCTGTGTAGTAATAACTCCGTCACGGACAGCATCACGAACAGCATGACAATCGTTCTCAATATGCTTCGTACGCTCATGAAAAACCGGATTAGTAGCAATATGAATAGCGGCCTTACTATTGCAAAACAAACGAGCTGGCGCAGCTTGGTCGATACCTAATTCTTTTAACAACTTGCGAAGCCACTTGATTTCTTTAAGAGCAACCGACATGGCCCGGTACTCGGCCTCCGCGGAAGAATGTGACACAGTCTTCTGCTTCTTAGTTTTCCATGAGACAGGGGAACCACCAAGCAAGACAACATACGCACTAAGTGAACGACGTGTAATCGGACAAGAACTCCAATCTGAATCACAGTAAACATCAATAGTCAAATCCGGCGAGGAGTGAAGTAAGATGCCATGACCCGACGAACCTCCTAAATAACTGACCACACGCAATGCTGCTTCCATATGAGCTTCGCGCGGAGCTTGCATAAACTGAGCTAGGACATGAACAGCATAACTTAACTCAGGCCTGGTATGCAACAAATACATCAAACGACCAACAAGACGACGGTAAGACCGAGGATGCGTAAGCAAAGGACCATCATCAGTGGCAAGATGATGATTCTGTTCCACTGGAGTGTACGCAGGACGAGTACGAAGGTCGTCGCCATGATCAGCAACAATGTCAAGGGCATACTTACGCTGGGACAAGAAGAAACCATCAGGTCCACGACTTACCTCAAGACCAAGAAAATATTTCAGCTTGCCCAAATCCTTCATGGAGAAACAACGACTGAGATAATCTTTAAACTTTTGAAGCATGTAACTGTCATTCCCACAAATAATAAGATCATCCACGTAAATCAAAACATGAAGTTCTATATTCTTCCGGGTATATGAGAAGAGAGAATAATCATCATAGGACTGGAAGAATCCAAACCGTAAGAGAGAATCGGACAACTTCTTGAACCAACATCGAGGAGCCTGTTTCAAACCGTACAAGGACTTGCAAAGACGCCAAACCTTGCCAGGATGAGAATGACGAAACCCCGGAGGTAGTTTCATATACACCTCCTCATCAAGATCACCATGGAGAAATGCATTATGCACATCCATTTGAAAAACCTCCCATTTCTTTGCAGCAACAAGACGGAGAAGCGTACGAACTGTCGTCATACGAACAACCGGAGCAAAAGTCTCTTTGTAGTCCTCCCCCTCAACCTGATTGTTACCAAGAGCAACAAGTCTCGCCTTGTAACGTTCGACAGTGCCATCGGCATTAAACTTCGTCTTATAAATCCACTGACAACCAATCGCCACTTTATTAGGTGGGAGATCAACCAGGTCTCCTGTTTTGTTCTGTTCCAGTGCGTCAACTTCATTAGACATAGCATTATTCCAGACTTTGATCTTAACAGCCTCTTTAAAGTGTTTAGGTTCAGAGTGAGCAGTGACAGCCGCAAGAAAAACACGCTGTGCAGGTGAAAAATTATCATCAGATAGAAAGTCTGTGAAAGGAGGCAGAGACGTACCTGGGACCGAAGTCAAAGACTGAGACGTGAAGACAGGAAGAGCGTGTGATGATGGTGTGTGATTAACATTATACAGGACATAATCGCTAAGCCGCACAGAAGGCTTAGAAGGTCGCTGACTTTGACGAGGGAGAGGCGGAGCAGGTGGAGTCGACACAGCCGGTAAAACAACTGGCAGAACAGAATCTGCAGGAGAACAACTAGGCGAGACAACCGGAGGCAGAGCAGGCGGATTCGAGACAACAGGAGATGATTCAGCAGGAATTACGGACTCTGCAACAACCGGAGCAGAACCTGCAACAACATTGTCACTAGACGGCGAAGAAGTCACAGTACCAGACTCTGGCACAGGAGAAGCCACAGAACTCCCCCTTGCATCCGAAGTAGAAACAATCCAATCAGCATCACCAGAGATCGGAGAAGGAGACACAAAGGGCAAAGAAGAGGATGATGTAGCAGTCGCGTAAGGAAACACATTCCCTTGAAAGATCACATCCCGCGACACAAGGAACTCATTTTTCTCAATATCAAACACCTTCCAACCTTTTTTGCCAGAAGAATAGCCAACAAAAATGCACAAACGGCTTCGCTGGCCAAACTTATCTTTGTCTCGTGTAAGGCGGTGAACATAACATGCCGAACCGAAAACACGAAGCTGGTCATATGAGGGTTCGCAACCATGAAGTAACTCAAAGGGACTGCGACCCGAATGTATAGACGATGGTGTTCGATTAATCAAGTAAGCAGCAGTATGAATAGCCTCACCCCAAAACTTGACCGGTAAACTAGCCTGAAACAGCAACGTCCTAGCAACATTAAGAATGTGTCTATGCTTCCGTTCAACACGTCCGTTCTGCTGAGGCGTACCAACGCAAGATGTTTGATGAACAATTCCAGTAGCACGAAAGTGGGAAGAGAGACACATGAATTCTGTACCATTATCAGTTCGAACAACCTTCACAACTTTTCCAAATTGTTTTTCCGTGTATTGCAAGAAATTTGTAAGAACTCCTCGAACTTCAGACTTCTCAAGCAAAAGAAACGTCCACACTGCTCGAGAGAAGTCATCAACAATAGTCAAAAAGTAAACCGCACCACAAGAGGAAGGTACACGATACGGACCCCAAACGTCACAGTGAATCATTGAAAAACAATCTGTTGTTTTATTAAGACTATCCGGAAAAACAGATCTTGTTTGTTTAGCTCTAAAACAAACGTCACAAGACGTAGAGCCAACAGAAGACGAAGAACGAGAAAACAAAGGTAAAGACGACAAAACCGAAAAACTAGGATGTCCTAAGCGCCGATGCCACAAGGCAGGATCTTCAGTCGCACTTGCCATATGAATCTTCGTTGTAGCCACATCCTTAAGATAATACACACCATCACGCTCTTCACCGCTTCCAATCAAAGTCTTCGAAAATCGGTCCTGCAAAACACAAAGAGTGTCAGAAAACATGGCTAGACACTTTGTTTGTTTCAAAATCTTAGAAACAGAAAGCAACTACGACCACAATGAGAGCAGGAAAAACGAGATTTACCAAGGACCGATTCTTGCTTGCTCCCACTAGAAGCATCAGACCGAGCAAGAAAACCAACTGCTTCCTCTCGTTGTTCGCGGAGGCGAGTGGAAGACAATCGTTGTTCTTCTCGGATGACTCTGCTATACACTTCACCAAGAGACGGAAGGGGATCCATGGCAACGAGATTAGCACAAAGGCCTCCAAATCTGGCCTCATCAAGTCCCAAAACAAACTGGTGGATCTTCTCTTCCTCTCTGTCTTTTGCATGTGCAGATGTAGCTCCACATGTGCACAGACCACACGAACAAACTGTGAGAGGTTTGTAAATTTGGTATTCCTCCCACAAAGTAGACAACTTGCCGTAATAATCAACAACTGTTTGTCCTTCTTGTCGACAAGCACTGATCTGACTTCTGAGTTGATGAACACGAACCTTGTTCCCAACCGAGAACCGCTGTTTCAAATCTAACCAAAGCAGATGAGCGTTCGCGATAAAAGTGACTGTTGATTTCACCTTTGGTTCAATCGAAGTCCTTATCCAGCCAACGATCATGGAGTTCACCGTCAACCAATTCTCCAAGTTAGGATCGTCACCAGCTGGTTTAGGAATCGTCCCATTGATGAAACCAAGTTTCCGTTTGGCTTGGAGTGCATTCAACATCTCCGTCGCCCATTCATTGTAGTTTTCACCAGTTAACAGCACCGACGAGATCATGGAACCAGAATTGTCGGAGCTTGCCAAGGTGTAAGGAGACACCACCGGAGTCACTGACTGCGGAGGATCATTCTTTTGTGTTGCCGAAGAACTGTCTTCGACAGAGGACATGTTTACTTGTTACGCAAGAAACGGACTTTGAACAGAGAATTAAGAGAAAAATCGAAACAATCGATGTGAAAAGGAAAATTTTAGAGAATTTTAAGATCTTTGCTCTGATACCATGAAGAACTAGATATCGAACCAACTTGCCTTTATTCATTCACAAAACAGAGTATTTATACAAGAGACTTTACCCGGACAGATAGACTCGAGACCTCGAAAATATAGGACCACAGTCCTTATCAACAGAAAGAGATAAATACGACACAAAATTCAATTCTATCCGTAATAGTATGCTAACCACTGTAGAAAAGGAGGTTCTGAGTTGTATTATTGTATTAAGTTTAAAAGAATCTAACTCAGAATATAAAAGGAAACCAACAGCAAAAAAATACGATAAAATGAAATGAATCGACGCATAGTATTTATTTCGTCATCCGTGGATCCGGAAAAAATCTCACTAACTCGTCTGGAACACTAGATATCTTCAGTGTATCAACTTGGAAGAGTTCCTTTAATGCATCATCGCATATGAACCATCGTTCATCATCACATTCATCATCATCATCACAACATTCATCATCACATTCATCATCATCATCATCATCACAACATTCATCATCACATTCATCATCATCATCATCACAACATTCATCATCACATACGAACCTTTGTTTTCGTAGTGGAGGATTTACCATGATATTGTTATGTTGAATATATAACAAAATTCTTTTTGAGGCTTCAGCTCGTGAAGATTTACTCACCCCTAAAAACTTGGCAAGTCTCGGGTGGATAGGATGAACTCTCCATATCTCTTGTACCAATATCCCTTGTATTTCATCAGGCGAAATTGGTTTCGTACTTAGCCTCCTAAACTGACCGAATTCACTCACTCCTAAAAAGTTGGCAAATCTCGGCTTGATTGGATGAACTCTCCATATCCCTTGTTTTTCATCGGGAAAACTTGGTTTCGTACCTAGCCTCCTAAACTGACCGAATTCACTCACCCCTAAAAACTTGGCAAGTCTCGGCTTGATAGGATGAACTCTCCCTATCGCTTGTATTTCATCCGGCCAAATTGGTGGCCAAATTGGTTTCGTACAAAGCCTCCTAACTTGACCGATCAAAGGAGAAAAAAAGGAAATCTTCATGTACTTCTTCCACAAGAAACCGAGGAAAAACAAAAAAAAGATTTTTGGTTGTTTCGTGGTTGTGGTGTTGTGTTAACCTAATTTAGACGTATATATATATATATATATATATATATACGCTTTGAGGTGGAAATAGAAAAACGATTCTGTTTATATTTTTGTAAATGGAAAATAAAAGTATATGGAAATATGTATTGATCTGTGTATATATGATTCCGTAACTAGTTAAAAGGAAAAGATGTCCAGTTCGAATTGAAAAACGAAACCCACCCCGCCGACCTACTGAAACTCATATAAATAGATAGATATCGATAACTAAACAATGATGATAAGGATAATTAACATTTATCTTTATATTTTATATATATATATATATATATATATATATTAAGACAGAATAAATTAAAATTGAGAAATTTTCTGAATTATCATCAATTTTTTTTGGTGATTGTAATTTTGGATTTGTAAATAAGGTTTATAATGTTGTTATGTTGTGGTGGTTTAAAAAGAAAAACAATTTTATTTATAACGTTTTAAAGATTCAACATTTTTTGTTTGATGTGTTTAATTTCAAGAGTTTTGGGTTAAAATTATTTCCTAGCAAGACTCGAACAGTATACAGTAAGAGCTATTTAACATTTGATCGGTGGAAAAAACTTGACAAACACGTTATCATCTTTGACTGCACTGAAATCTAAAAGACTTGATCCTTTTGACTCTGTTTGGAGTTTAAAGGCTTTGTACTTGTTGAGTTGTTTCGAGTCCATTTTCAATCCATAATTCCATTGTGTTCATGACAATGTCATGCGATATCATTGTGGTCTAGCTTAGCATGTCCTACAACAAGTCTGATTTTGAATTGGCCTCCTCGTATATATCCGTCATTCGTGTGCATCAGCACACCTTATTCTTCAAAATATATGTTTCCTCTCTGCATACATAACTCTCAAAGTTAGTTATATCCATCACCAGATGTACGACTCTCAGGATCAATAGTTAATACCCGGATCAAACAAAAGAAACTCATATTACTTCGATCAAAAGCCAAATGATTTGTCGAAAAATATGTTTGGACGACAAAAACTGTTAAGACTTGCAGCAATCTACTTTGACAATGTAATGTGACATAAAATAACTTAAAAGAACAACGAAACTAAATAACCTAAAAGCATTCATGACATCGGAACTGAGATTTACGCGCTGGTATATCATATTTTTATCAATTAGCACAATGCAACAAACTAATTAAAAACAAGAAATTAAAACCTTTCTGATGCCTTTTATTTTTTGGTCAACAGATCGATGATCGTTCTATTTTTTTTTTAAGTAACAATCTCGTATATACCAAAATCGAGAAATGAGTCTTCTTCTTGGAACTCATCATCTAAAGGAATCCCCTCATCGATTCTTCGCATCACAGCAACACATCTATAGTTCCTCCGATGATCCAACCAAACCGATCGTCTCGTTGCCATCTTAGGTTGTCCAGCACGAGTCAGACTCAGACAGCCTTGATCATCTGCCGTTGACGTCAAGGTAAAGCACCGTGGGAGGGCAGTGCTAGGTTCTTCGGGGATTTGAAAGTTTCCAGCAAGTTGACCTTGACCGAAACCAGAGGATACACCGCCGGAGCATGACGTAATGCTACGAATGTAGGCGTCACGTGCCATGATCAATAACCGCCAAGGAGCCTTCACCAGCCATAAGAGACTGTTCTCTTTCTCTATGCCTTTCCCTTTCATTATTGGAACCTCATCAAGTTTCAAGAGTATCGAAATCAGAGTTATTTATGTATGTATTAATTTTATAGTATAAGATGGAATCGAAAGAGATATAAGATGAAGAAATGCTCAAGGATCTTAAGATACTACTAAGACAGGATTAAAGAGAAGACAAAGTCTCACGATGACTGTTGTAAATGATTTTCTAACAACAAAAATATGAATGTGATCTCTATTCTTAAATAGTTAAATTAACTGTATCCAGTTGGATGATTAAACACGTTTCTTTTCAATAGATCTATCTAAATTTATTAAGGTGTTGTTGGCTTTATCAGTCTACTAACTTATTTCATAAAATATGGACAAAAAAATTGAATCTGGAAGTTAAAGAGAGGTTGGTTTATACTTAATATAGTTAGTACTTGTGAGTATAATGGCTTTGGTTTCACCTACTTCAAGCATGTCATCACTCAGGGTGATTAGTTAGGCCCATATACTAATTTTGGCCCAATATAGACCCAATTGATTTGTTTGTAAATTGTAATTAATACATTACTCTAATCCACTACTTACACTGATTATTGAACCCCATTGATTGATTTTTGTTCGAAAGAAGTTCATGAGAGGAGATCGCAATTCAATTTTTTTTTCGAGATTTTACTTTTCTAGTCATATATAAACCAGGTTTATTCGTTTATAGACTTGGGATGTATAATTTTAAATTGGAGGTAGTATTATAATTTATTAATACCCTATTTAAATCCTAGATTGTAGGTTTCGAAACGCCAGAGAGCGTTTACCAACAACAAAAAAAAAACTTTGGTATCAATGAATCCATACGTCATATATACGTGTATACTTTAATTACACTACAAATATAGGTGCATCATGCATTTGTATGTACAATGTACAAAGTACAAACTATGTAGACATAGATTTAGGGGTTAGAGCGTCACGTGACAGTCCAAAGCTAAAATACTTAAATGGCTAAAAGAATCAAAAGATGATAAATAATAGAATACGCATAGCAATGCAGTATATACTTTTTTTTTATTCCTTGCAATTCTACTTTCGCAATTTTTCTAAAAAACTAAAAAGATTGTTTCACACTTCTCTAACATTATATTCAATTAGCTAAACTGCTAAAGATATAAACATATGCGTAGCAATGCAGTATTCATGTTTGTTGATGTCGTCATGGCCTCGATTAGTACAATCGCGAATTTTCTTACTTTTATATATATTAGTCCTTTTTTATATCATTACCCTTAAGTATATTAGACTCAAATATATGTTTTGAGTCTGCTATGCCACAATGTAATCTCATATATGTTAGACACAATTACACAAACAGAAACTTTTCTGTAACGGTTTCAACTTTTTGATGTGTACAATAATATTTCTATTGCATTATAGTCATCATCATCATTGTAATTTGACAAACCAAAACCGCATTACGACAGTCAAGATTCGCATAGAAGTCAAGTTTCTTTCTCATAGTTGAACTATGTCTGACATCACAAACTTGCTAGTTGCTACCGTAAAAAGTTAATGAGTGTTATACACTTATACTGCCAGTCCAATATATATACCATAGAATGAGTATAATTTCCAATAGTTACTTCTCTTCACATTCTCCAAAATCGTGAACCACACAATTGTTAAGGTTTATATGATAAGTGCATCATGTGTTTAGAGAGCCCACTAATCTCAATCAAGTGTCTTTTAGTTATATTTTTAGCTCATATATTAACTTCGCCTATAGTCTTTTCCATACTCAAAACCATGGATTGATATGAGTATACAACGTGGACATGCGTAAATTATCTTGTCCCAAACAAAAACTTGAATCATGAAATATAACTACATCTTTTGAAAGGTCGTGTCTACCACTAAACTACAATTTAATTGGTTGGTGTCAGTTCATTCTTTTATAATTTGAAACCTTCTAACTTTGATTAAGAATATGAACGCCCAACCATTTATGCGTTGGAGAAAAGACCGTTTCTCATTTTGTGCCGAACAAGAACATCTCACATATTTACTACGCCTTAGCCTATCAGTTTGTAGAAACATAAACAAGTTCAACACAGCTACTACTTATATAAAAAAAAAATTGTTCATTCCAACGAGGAAAAATACAACACAGAAATAGTAGTTGAATGTTTCGTCACTTCGTTTTCATGAAATTGTTACGCTTTTATTCGTAGGACCCTTTATAGTCACCACCACCACCACTAATAGTAAAACTCTCACCAAGTCATTTAGCACTCTCGGGACCGTATTGTAAAGAGTTAATTCATTACATGTAAAATCAAATACCTATTGTAATTAAATAATGATATCCCTATCAATCTCCCATCCCAAAGACTTCAACAAAAAAAAATTGATTACAAAACACGTCATATCACAAACATTTAAACATTTGCCGGTCCACTTTAGTATAATCTTAGTTTGACTATCATTTTTTATTTTTTTATTTTGAATAATTATCATCAATATGAAAAAACATTCATTTGAATCTACAATTTTTTTTTTTTAATTTCAAAACTCAAAAGAATGGGTCCAGTAAGTAATTAATATATATATATATATATTAAGTTGTGTGAATAAAATGAATTGAGAAATAAAATAGTAGTATACGTTTTGGACAGCAAACTATGCAGTTATGGGTCAGTACTCAACTGCAACAAAAACAACACATGGTCTCTCTCTCTCTCTTTCTTTCTCTTCTTCTCTATCCCCCACTCCCATCAATTTCAAAGTTATTATTAATTTATCTTGATTTGGTAGAGAGAGAGATTTGTTTATACTTTTAAATTCGAAGAAAACAATTACTAAAAAAAATTTAAAATTATAAATCACGGTTGGTTTGGTGGGGGAAGAGGCAAATGTGGACACGTGGTGGGCAAGGAGTGGGTAAAAGGAACAGTCAAAGGAGCAAAGAGAGGAGACGATCTGAGTCTGAGAGAGAGAGAGAGAGAGGCTTAATTAGTCAAAGAGAGCAAAAGACACTGTCACGGTCAAATATGGGTCTAGCTGGCTCTTTTGTTTCTCGTCCCCACCTCACTCTTCTCTTGTCTCTTTTTTTTTTTTTCTTCTTTTTCTAATTCTAATTCCCATTTTTATAGTATTAATATATTTATTTACTTACTTACTTCCTTTTTAAAAAACATTTGAACTTTTTTATTCAACTAAAATTTTTAATTAATTCAGCTTGAGTTTACATAAACATAATAGTATAATACTATTCATTTGCATAAACTATGGTAACTTGAAACTAGTTATAAAAAATTGAATATTAACACTGTTATTTTATAAAATATTTAGTTCGTTTAAAAATTTATTTCTTTATAATCGATACATTTTTAATATTTCTACAAAAAATTTGACATGCTCTTTTCATCATCTGCCAAAGTGAGAAATTATTTTGCTATTTTAGAAAGACTGTTGATTATTTAGCCATTTACTATAAAATTGTATAAATATTAGAAACAACTGTTATCATAAGGATGTGTTTTTTTTAACAATAAGATAGATATAATAGTATTAAAAAAAGGTATTGGTTTAATAAATTGCGTTGATGGTGTTAGTAACGATGATGGAAAGGATTATTAAGAAATTAAACATAGAGATTATCGTCGCACGTGCCCGACCTGTACGGGTTACTCTTCCCCGTGGGTCTTTGGAGTTTAGTGCTAAACTCTCTTTAGCTTTTTTTGACTACGTGCGGTATTTTTCTTTCATTTCTCTTTTATATTTTTACTACTTTACCCTTCTTTTTTGTTTATCTTTTTTTCACAAACATCTTTAAAAAAAAAATTGGTAAAAATGATGATGATAAAAAAGAAAAAAATGTAACAATATTTTGGGGAAAGTATATATCCTTAGTTAGCGTGGATAGTAAGAAAAAATAAGCTTTTTAGAAAGAAGATTTAGAATTTTACTGTTTTCTTTTGACTACTTAAAAGGATATTCTGGTTTTAAATCCAAATATTTATTATAGGAATTTAAATTATTCAGTCAAAAGTGTTTACATAGATTCCATACTTGATTTAACACTAACATCTCTTGTATAATTTGAATATTATTTGAGAAAATAAAATATAATTCTTGAGTGCGTTTCCTTATCGATCGAAGTATTACGTTTTAAATTTGTTTTTTTTTTTTGGTAACTTGTAATCTTAAAGATAGGGACAAAATTGGAAATCTAAAATAACTAAACTAAAGTTTTTCAATGGTAATAAAAAAAAGTGATAGTATTATAATAAAACCGGGAGATGAGGGCATGTGGTGTAGCTTGCACGTGTGGTGCGCGAGTCGAGAGGACTAAACTTGACCGGGTATAGCCAATGAACACCCGGTCACCTTATCTTTAAATTATTTTTATTAGATTTTCCACCCGAATCTTTCTACAAATCTGTAATTTTTCCCTTTCTTCTTTGTTATTTTTATTTACCCCTTTTTTTATAATAATATTTTATTTTGCTATGAAACAAAAACAAAACAATCAGTCACACTACTACTACTACTACTACCTCAGAAGAGGGTAAGAGAGAGTAGTAGTACGAGTTTCTTCGTCATTCTCGCGAATTTTTCTTTTTTGTTTTCGTCATCTGTGTTTTCACAAATTCTCTTCCTTCTTTTTAATTATAAAATCTTTCTGAGTTTTGCAAAGTGCAAATCTTTGTACTAACTGGGGTGGGTTATTTGATTTTTTTTTTTCTTCTCATTATATTCTTTATGATTTCTCCTTTTCCTATTTCTCGAAATTTGTGGTGTAAAAATTTCACATTTTTGAGGGCAGTTGAGGACGGAGGGCTTCTTCAATCATGTGTGTTATGATGTTATACATCATTAACAAGAGTTGAATGAATCTCCTTTTTTGACCGTTGAAAAGAGAGCAAACCAAACAATTAAAGCAAAGAAAGAAAAAAGAAGAAGATTTTGTGTTGTTGTTCTGTTGAAACGCTTTCTTTCTTGAGAGTTATATAAAGAGACATGCGTTTCTTTTTTGAGCTTTTTCTTTGTGGCATTGTTTTCCCCAAATGTTATGAGTTTTGAGAGTCTGTAAAAAAACAAGAAAAAAATTGGGTCTTTTTTGTTTGTTTCTTGAGTTGTTCAAAATGCCGATGTTTCAGCCGTTAAAGAGAGATGGGTTAATTGGATTCGAAGGTGGTGGTGATGGGCAAGTCTTAGATCTGGATACTGCTGTGAAAGATGGAGTTCTCGGTGGTGTTAATGGTGGTGGTGGTGTTGTTGATGAGAAATTGGATCTGAAGACCATGGTTAAGGAGCTAGATTTACAAGATATACCTTCTGTTTTCATTTGTCCCATCTCCTTAGAGCCGATGCAAGATCCTGTGACCTTGTGTACTGGTCAAACCTACGAAAGGTCCAACATTCACAAATGGTTCAACCTAGGTCACTTGACTTGTCCCACTACAATGCAGGAGCTTTGGGATGATACCGTTACTCCTAACAAAACTCTTCATCACTTGATCTACACTTGGTTCTCTCAGAAGTATGTGTTGATGAAGAAACGCTCCGAGGATGTTCAAGGACGAGCTATTGAGGTTTTGGGGACTTTGAAGAAAGCTAAAGGTCAAGCTAGGGTTCATGCGTTGAGTGAGCTTAAGCAGATTGTTGTGGCTCATCTTATGGCCAGGAAGACTGTTGTTGAAGAAGGTGGTGTCTCTGTCATCTCTTCTCTTTTAGGTCCTTTCACTTCTCATGCTGTTGGATCTGAGGTTGTTGCGATTCTTGTCGGTCTTGATCTTGATTCTGATTCTAAATCAGGGTTGATGCAACCTGCTAAGGTTTCTTTGATTGTTGATATGTTGAATGATGGATCCAATGAGACTAAAATCAATTGCGCGAGGTTGATTAAGGGATTGGTTGAAGAGAAAGGGTTTAGAGCTGAGCTGGTCTCGAGCCATAGTTTGCTTGTTGGGTTAATGAGATTGGTTAAGGATAAGAGACATAGAAATGGAGTCTCCCCTGCGCTTGGTTTGCTTAAATCAATCTCTGTTCACAAACAAGTTCGAAGCTTGATGGTTAGCATTGGAGCAGTGCCTCAATTAGTCGATATCTTACCGTCTTTAGACCCGGAGTGTTTGGAATCAGCTCTGTTTATTCTTGATGCTTTGTGTTCAGACATGGAAGGAAGAGTTGCTGTCAAAGACTCTGCAAACACCATACCTTATACCGTTAGGGTACTGATGAGGGTGTCTGAGAATTGTACTAACTACGCGCTCTCGATTCTTTGGTCTGTCTGCAAATTAGCTCCTGAAGAATGTTCGCCTCGTGCTGTTGAGGTTGGTCTTGCTGCTAAGCTGTTACTTGTGATCCAGAGCGGGTGTGATGCAGCGTTGAAGCAGCGGTCAGCAGAGCTACTCAAGCTCTGTAGTTTACATTATTCAGACACCATGTTTATTTCCAAATGCAAACTCACAAGGACAATCCAATAGCAACAGTTTACATCTCTTTGGCATCGATTGATCATACAACACATATCTCAGCGGATATGAAATGGTAAAATGCGAGTTGCGAATCTGCCCCTACACCAATGTATATATAGAAGAAGAGTTTGGAACTCAAGCTATTGGGAAGAAACACAGATGGAAGGACAGGGGAAGAAGAAGCTGGGCGGGTATGTAATGTTTTCATGTCGGTTCGGTTTGCAATTAGCATTGGGAATTAGAAAAATTGTGTAAAGTTACCACCTTTGGTTCAATCAATTTCAGAAAAAGGAAAAAAGAAGAATTTGAAGAAAGGAACCATATTAAGTCTCTTATTGTTAACCTCTCTACTTGGGGTTCTTTTGAGAGGTTGTTTTGCTTTTTGACCATTCACAACAGAAAAAAGAAAAGAAGCAAAATCTTTTGACCTGAAATTGTTAGCCTCTTTTAAGCTTTTGAATCCTTTGTTCTTTTTTCATTTCTTAGATTAGGAAACTAGACTATAGCCTTGAGCTCATGGTTCATCTTCATCAACATTATTAGTTCATCATTGTTTCCCCAGTCTTTTCATCGTCTTAAATGTGAAGTAAATATCAAAAACGTGATTCTTGAAAAATCAATCACTGTTATTGCATCGAGTGACATCCCAAAGTACAGTTTGATGTGAATTTTGATTCTTATCTAATAAGTAGAGCAGAAAATGTGGTGGAGACCAAAAGTCTGCATACATTGTGGTCTGAGTTACTACTGTTCTAATGAACAATTGAAAAGAAAGTGCGATTTGACAAGTGAATCATTCACAACAATTTCTACTGTTTTTTGCGCAAAAACACAGGCTTGTATATCACTTGTGTCCTGTTTTGGAAATGAGAGACTGAGCAAATCTCTGTTTTGAGTGGGTTTTTGTATAAATTACACAGTGTGATGTGAGAGCTTTTGTCTGGACATAAAACTCTGTAACAGAGTGACAGTAACCATAACCTTTAGATGGGCTGCAATTTTTGACTTTATGGGCTTTCTAACAACATAGCCCGTTTAGTTAATTAAAGGAGTAACAGTAACCAAAACCTTTGTCCTCTTTTGAAACGAGACTGAGCAAAACATTACGGGCTTTTTAGCTACGAAGTCCATTTCATTAACTATACGACAACGTTTCGTTTGCGTCAATGGTGTTGTTTAAGGTCACGATTGAACGAACTTGAGAGACTTGCTTGTGAGAGAAAGATCCCAAAACAAAACTATGGCATGGTTAGCTAGATCCATTGCGAATTCTCTGAAGATGGATGAGGATGAAGATGATGAAAACAAAACGACGACGGCCAAATCGATTGAAGATTCCGGTTCAGATCAACCGTCTTCTTCACCATCGTTGTTACAAACACAGTCTCCACGAGGCATGAAGGAAGACATCTCCGAACTCACCAAGACCTTCAGAAGTCAGCTATGGGGTGTTGCTTCTTTCCTCGCACCACCACCGCCTTCTTCTTCTTCTTCCGATACGGCGGATCATGATGACGAGACTAGAAAGTCATCGGATCTCGCGGAGGGTGATGAGGATCTGATTGCTGGGATTAGAAACGATTTCGTGGAGATCGGAGGTAGATTTAAGACCGGGATCTCGAAACTCTCTGGGAACTTACCTGTATCTGAGTTTACGAAGATGGCTTCTAATTTCTTGCAATTGGGATCGGAAGGTGCTGATTCGAAGGACCGTGATGTTGCTGTTGGAAATGCGATTGGTGTGACGGAGGAAGTAGTTATATTCGCTAGGGATCTTGCGATGCATCCTGAGACATGGCTTGATTTCCCTTTTCCTGATGAGGATGATAACTTTGATGGTACGTTTTTCGAATTCGCAGCACATTGTTTAATCAGATGCTCTCCTAATCACGCTTTCTAATTTGAATCTGTTAGGCATAATTGTAATTGTATGAGTAATTGAGGTTATTCATGGTTTAGCTCTTTAGGGTTAGGTGGAATTGTCATAGATCTTGGGTTTTTAATTTACTTTTGTGTGAAGGCTTTTAAGTGTGTTTCATTATTGAAAGAAGTGTTGTTGTTATCTTCAGACTTTGATATGACTGATGCTCAATATGAGCATGCCCTGGCCGTGGAAAACCTTGCATCGAATCTAGCTGCGTTGAGGATTGAACTTTGCCCTGCATACATGAGCGAGTATTGCTTCTGGAGGATTTACTTTGTACTTGTGCATCCTATTTTCAGCAAACATGATGCCTTGACTCTCTCAACTCCTCAGGTAAGCTTTGATTCTCAACAGCCAACACCAATGAATGATGTTCATTCTTGTTTTTTTTTTCCCTCTGTTTACAAAGTTTTCGAGCTATTTGGATGGTATTTATGGTTTATGTTTCAAATTGATGATTCTTTCTGCTAATAATGAACTTTAGTAGTAGGAATTGAATTAGGCCTGCAAGTTTTAATGGTAGATTTGCGTAGTTTTTGGAGTGCTTTAATACAATAATGGGGTCAATAGTGAAAATTCTATGACGTGAATCACTGATTTTACCTTTTTCCATAAAGGTACTCGAATCAAGAGCACTATTATCTCACGAGCTGCTGCATAAGAGAAACAAAAGTCCAGTAGTGGTGCAAGAGAGTAGTGATACAGAAGCTGCTGGTGCGAATGTGGAACCTCTTTCTCTACCTACTAATCCTTCACCCAAATCAGAATCAGAGCCAGAACCTGTCAAGACAATCGCTGTCGAGACAATACATTCGACTGAGACATCTGAGTTTGAGACAGAGAAGCACACAGTTGAGAGCAAGGAGGTACAAGTTGTCGACAAGCCTGTCATCGAAGAAAGACCAGCAGCAGCAGTTCATGACAAGCCGGTGCAGAGGCCAGTCGCTGGTTCTTCACCTAGAGTTATTGATGTTCAAGTGGATGATGATGATGATGTTGATGATTGGTTGAAGGATGAAGATAATGCAGGAACCGTTAGCACCGCCACCGGCACCAACCATCTTGTGCAGGATGAGGATGAAGATGTAACCTTCAGTGATCTTGAAGAAGACGACGATGATGACGTGCCTGTGAGTTACAAGAAATGACACCTAAATCCTTCAGACCAAAGTCAGTCACTCACTATTACTCAAAAAAAAGGCTGCCACTGGAAGAATAATGTCCCACGGCTGGTCAGGTAAGCAAGACGAAGAAAGAAATCAGATCGATGGGGCTTAAATGTTGACGACGAACAACATGATGCTGTATTTGTGATTGTGACCCTCTCTCTATATGTTTAATTAAAAAAAGTTATGTTTGTGAATAGTTTTTGTAACACTGCCGTTTCAAAAAATGAAAAATGCATGGCTTTTATTGTAAATAAAACAGCTCTAAATAGTGGCGAAGAAATGTTATAAAGATGTCACAACATATTTATAATTTGAGTTTTTTTTTTTTCTTTCAATACGATTCTATGTTGGCCATGTTACACATTTTAAATAGTTAAAAAATCTGATTTTCGTTACAAATATCAAAAACTAGTAGTATGCATTTTGGTCCGGAGATCGGGTTAACAAAAAAAATAAAGAGAAAAAGAAAAAGCAATATGAATGCTCCGAATATATTGGAACTTTGATATGGTCGAAGAGACAAAACATACAAGTATTTTTAATAGGATGGAGATTGGAGGATGCGCGGAGAAAAAGAAGAAGATGCCACGTGTTGCCACGTGGAACAGAACTCTATTGGCGGTGAAAAGAAGCTCTGACTTACAAGAGACGCGACGGCTCGCCTCTTCCAAGGCGTTTGGCACCTCACCGTCCACGTGTCTGGCTGTGATTTCAAATTAAAATCTTTTTTTTTTTGCTTCGTTGTTTTTTTTTTTTTGGTTGCTTCATCTTCCTTTCATTTATGGGACACACTGGTAACTGGTAAGAAATGGCCACCGCCATTATCCACTGGCTTCAACTTGTTAGAATAGAAAGAAAAAATTAATTACACATTACAAAAAATATGAAAACTATTGATTTAAAAATAATAAAGGAGGTGATGAATGCAAGACCCGCCCATTTCCAAAAAAAATACAGAATTTATTCCTCTTTGTGTATCATAGAAACTTAAAAAAAAAATCATGACAATAATACAGTAATTATTATAAGAATATTATTTTGGACTTGAAAAATAAGTATGTGAATTTGAGATATTCTTAAGCTCTAATCCACCGCTTCTTTTTTTTCCTCTGTGCTGCTGCTCGTGCTCGAAATCAATGATAATATTCAATGCTTTTGACGGAAATGACGAAGATGATAAAGTATTTTGCAACGTGTAATTTACTTTATAATATTTTCGTTACACAAATCATTGGTTGTATTTGCAATCTCATTGATGATCATGTATACTCTGATTCATATTAATAAAAATTGCTTAGATGTTAAAAAAAAAAAAAAATATTCAATGCTTTTGCTTTTTCTCAGAATATATATATTTTTCTCTTATTCTAATAGTACTACTAGTAGACATAGTATTCATCAAACTTTTACATTTTTGAGTTAGATAAAATGATTTGTGAAGTTCTACGCCATTTCTTTCGGAGGTTAGGTAAGGGTTTTCCATTTGACGAGAGAAAACTGCGAGATTTCGGCTCTACCACCAATTGTGAATCTGTGATATTACTGACATACTGCCTATATGTGCTGCATCAGCAGATGGTAAGAAAAGTAAGAATCAAGCGATGAAAAAAAAAACTTATGTAAAATATATACAAAGAAAAAATAT
This sequence comes from Camelina hispida, assembly GCA_023657505.1. Lineage (NCBI taxonomy): Eukaryota > Viridiplantae > Streptophyta > Magnoliopsida > Brassicales > Brassicaceae > Camelina > Camelina hispida. Next base: position 24,237,299 of record CP094632.1, on the reverse strand, counting down.
CATACTATGGGCTTGTTCGTTTGGCCGCAGATACTTCGTGCGGCGACGCAAAGTTGTTCGTTTGCTTTGCCGGTTTGCGTCATGACTGCGGCAAATGCTGTGACATGCGTCTAACATTTTTAAACGTTGTTTCAATTCAGCGGTTAAAAACGTAAACGCAGCCGCCAGCGTCAACCAAACGAACAAGCCCTATGTCATATAGTATTAGTAAATATTGCACGCATCTACCACGATGACCATGAACTTTCTTGATAAGGGTTTTTCAATGAGTTTATATATATCAAATATAAAAATATATATATATATATATTATTTTTTTTTATAAAGAATAAAAATATTCTTTCCTTTAATGGATTGAGAGATTTGAAAGAAGAAGATGTTGAACTTTAAAAGACTCCATAACTGACTTTATCTATCACCCAACAAAACAACCCCATGCTTCAACCTTCCAATAAAACAACCCAATGGCTAGCTTACTTCTTCTATTACACGCATGTATTTGTCTGCATCATATCATTTCTACTTGATTGATCAGATCAGATACCTGCACCTTCCAATAATTTCACAATCTCTCTCTCTCTCTCTCTCTCTCTTTTGTTACAATTTCTGTTAACAAACTTTGACGTCACCATTTTGAATTCTTATCCAAATTCCATCTTCTAACAGAATTTTCCTTTTTTTCTCTTTCTCTACTTTCTCATTCCTTCCAGATTCTTGATTCTCCCACCACTTCCTTCTTCTTTACTTACTTGTTATAGTTTTTGCTCTGTTTTCAAAAAGAAAAAGAAAAAAAGGTGGTTCCTTTTCTCATTTATTTTCCCGGGAAAGAATGAGAGAGTTCTCAGAAGCTTAAAGGGTTTATCATGTTTAAGTCTCCGGGTACTAAAATTCCTCTCAAATAACAAAAAAGTTTCCATTTTTATCTTCTCTTCTTCTTCTTCTTCTTCGATACTCTTCTGTAGTTATATGGATAAACTAGGAGTGTTGAGCAAAAAAAGGAGCTATTTTGATTTTGCTCTCAAGAACAAAAAGTGGATTTTGTTAGCAGTGTCTGGTTATGGTGCTTTCAGAGTTTATCATTCTCCTTCAGTCACCCAGAAAAGGAAACGTCTCTCTAAGCTCTTCTCTCTTCTACTCAACCTCGTCGAAGCTGCTTCTGATTCCGCCGAAACCGTCAGCGTCATCTCTAAAGATCTCACCGAGTTTCTAAGATCCGATTCAGACCAAATCCCAAACAGTTTCAAACAGATTTCAAAGATCGCCAAGTCCGACGAGCTCAACTCTTCTTTGATCAGATTCACACAAGCTATGACCGTTGGATTGATCCGTGGGATTGATGATGATGGTGGATCCGGGTCGGGTTTTACGGATCGGGTTTTGGATAAGCTGTTTACGAAATCCGGGTCGGGTTTTGCTTCTGCGATCGTTGGCAGCTTTGCGAGGAACTTAGTCGTTGCGTTTTATTCTTCTTCGTCTAGCGGCGGTGGCGTTGGCGGATCGTCGAAATTGTTTGACGCGATTTGTTCCGATGATGGGAGGAGATTGATCGGCGATTGCGTTCAGCGTTTCGTGACTACTGCGGTTTCGGTTTATCTCGATAAGACGAGTGATGTCAACGTTTTCGACGATTTGTTCGCCGGTTTAACTAATCCGAAACACGAAGATAAGGTTAAGCAAACGCTAGTAACGGTTTGTAATAACGCGGTCGAAACGTTTGTGAGAGCATCGAGAAAACCAACGGTTCAGTTGAACCGGTCGTGTCAGGATTCATCTCAAACGCTGACCGTTGGATCGACGAAACAACAGGCCACGTGGATTGATCGGGTATCGTCGTCGTTATCGGTACCGAGTAACCGGAAATACGTGGTGGATTTAACCGGGAGGGTAACGTTTGAAACGGTTAGATCGTTGTTGGAAGTGTTGATTGAGAGAGCGAATGGTAAAGTGGAGAGTTACGTGGAGAAAGTGAGGGAGAGAGGAAACGAAACGAGAAGATTTGTGAGAGTTAAGACATCACTACTTCATAGTTTATGTTTGTCTTTGTGTTTACAGATTGTTGAAGCTCCATGGATCCTGACTCCAAGAAACTGATTTGTTATACAAGTTCAGGCTAAAAGACAAGAAACACTTTTGTGTTTGTTTGTTTTGTTGTTGGTTTTAATTCTTGGATTCATCAATCAAAATTTGATGTAAAATTGGTTTTTTTTTTGTTTTTTATTTTATTTGAGAAGATATTAAGATTGTTTTTGACTTTTTTTTTGGATAGAAAGAAATGGGTTGGTTTGAAAGTTCTTTTGGATTTGGATATTTGGATAATGATAAGTGTGGGACATTATTATTTTGTTAGACTTTTGTGGATAATATATGGTATGGATATAGTTGCTGAGTGACGTGGTTGAGACAAAGGCCAATACATGTTGTTTTATGAGAAAATAACAAGTTGATAACTCTATCATCTTCAATTGATCTGATCATCTAACTTCAGCTCCTACTTGATATACTACAGTAACAACTACAGTTTCAAGTTGCAACAACATCTAGAGTCTATGTTACTATGTACACCCCAGATGGTTCTTTAATTTCCATATATATAAAATGAATGATTCTTTCCATATATGGCAATGTCTAGTTGCAAGTATGGCAGCACCAACACACAATAGTACAACATACAGTTTTGGAAAGTCAATTATAGCCTGAAATGTTTAAGGACAAACCTAACGGCTTTAATTTGAACTCTTTTGGATTTCCATTGAAGCATCTTCGTCTTAACAAACAATGCTAATTATGCCGATTCAAAAATCTCTATAACATAACATAATTATATCATCTGTTTATCATTCTATATGTAGCCATTTGTTTAAGGTGAAACAACCTGTAAGGTGCTATATGGTTTTGGTTCCCTAACTTTTGATGATTTTAAACAGATGATCCTAATAAGTGTAACACAAGTGTGTAACGGATAATAAAAACATGTATGATAAATAAAAGAGACGATATGATAGTGAAGTATATGGTTGTGAAAGAGTTGAATAAATGTGGGGTTGTAAAAAAAGTATAAGAATTTTTTAAGGAATATTTTATGTAATATTTCCTAAGATTTGTACTATAAATAGCGAGGCTTTGTTGAAGAGTTTCATTCAAGTTTGAACGAATGTTTTTGAGTAAGAGTCTTAACAGTCTTTCTAATCTTTTGAGTGTTTAAATAATAAAGCTTTGTATAAAAATCTTACTTATATCCTTTGATAATATTCTAAATACTTCTAAAATACTTAGCTTTGTATCTTTGTTCCTAAAACCCTCCTTAGGAGTTGTACCGCGCCCCAGCTCTAAACATGTACCAGGGGTGCAAATGTACAGGGTCTAGTCATTTTTAAATTTTTTTTGGGAAAAAATAGGGTCCAATTTTGTTTTTCCCACAAAATACATATGGATCAGGATCTATTTTATTTTTTTCAGTTCAATGACTTCAATATTCTTGAGCCGGACCTGGACTTGTACCAGTACCACTATGTGTCTAACTGTGGTGACCAATATTTGGAAATAGTTGTGGCGATTTTAAACATTTCCAAATATTGCATCTATGATCCGAACTCAAAACTCACGAACTAAAATCAAATGAAGGAGGACTCGCGAAAAAAATTAAACCAATCAACAAAGTAAATAATAAGCTTACATGATGGCTCCGATCATCTTTACTGATCAACAACAACTTGTCTCATTTTTTACGATCATTTTCTAATGTCTCGCCACTCAAAATGATTTAATAAACTAGGAATCCAAATTACTTTTTTTTTTGTTCTTCGTTATCAAAAGGGATAAATAAAGTATTGATTATTACAAATTTTGTTCTTCGGAGGGCTTTAGGCCCATAATGAATGCATAATCTAGTCTATCGGCCCAGTCAAAAGCTGCCGTCAGATAGAGTCATAGAGAGGTGTCTAGAAAAAGTGAAGTCTTCACTTGACAAGAAAAGTCAACTGCTTATTTATTTTCCTAGTCAACGCGTCTAAGTTTAGGACAAAATACAGCTGGTTGTTACAACCAAACTCGAAAGTTCTTGTTCGGCGCAGAATCAAAGCTTTGTTGTGACTTAATACACAATAAATATACTTACTATAGCCATATTATTAAATCCATAATCATACAACGAGTGTGAATAATAAGAACTCTCTCAAAGTAACCAAAAAACATTAAAATTATGATAGCAATAACAAAAATTGCAAAACAGAAGGTAGACAGAGTGTGGTATAGGTTTGATAATGTAATTAATTAGTTAATTAATTGCTCTAAGATAGAGAAATCTACGGCTTGTGATTCTGAGTGTATATATAATCGGTGTGGGCAACAAGGGTTCGTCTTATCAAACACTCTTCTTCTCCAATTCCGTTGCAGCTTTCTTCTCCAACTTTGTCTCCCTCAATTTCCTATAGATAAAAACAAATTATTAATTGTTAATGTCAGTAACTCCAAAACTACGTCCGGTGTATAAGATAAATTACTCTTGTAACTTAATAGAATCTTTTACATCAGAGAAATCGAAAGAGTTATATATAAAATATTTTAAAATCTTGAACTATATTATTAACAGATAAATTTTCAATCGAAAATCCGTCGAGCTTTTTTTTTTTTTTTTTCTTTTTTTCTTTCTGGAATTCCGTTAGTAATAATTGCATGCAAGCTTTTTGATTTTTTTTTCCTTAATTTGTTTTATAATTATACACTCTAGAATATTAGAGTATAAAGCTTAGACTAATCTAGGTATTTGCAGCTTTCATATATATGAAAATATAATCTAAAAGCGATCCTGTATTCTTTCCATGCTAATGCGTCGAACATACTCCGATAGATTCTTGGTTCTTTAAAATATGTTTCGAGTTGAAAGATTCTGGAAAAGACATATAGAAGTTAGCAAACCTTGACGGAGTTTTCACTGGATGAAGCGGTGGTTGTCGTGGGAGTCAGCCTGGCTGCGTAGGTTAACGTAGAGCAAAGCAGGAGAGCCATGATGAAAATGGTTGTGAACTTAGCCATATTGATTTCCAAAGGAGAGAGAATGGTAGAGAGATGGAGAATATTAGATGTGAGGATGAATAGAAAGATGAAGTCAATTAGGTGGATTTATAGTGAAACACGAGTTGACAAACAACGAGATGCTACCAAATGTGAACCATAAAAACTTGTAAAGTATATAAAGTTAACCAACTTTATGACGTCATAATATGATTCATATATATCGCTCAAATTAATTGAATTTCGTTTCTGTTAGTGTACTAAATTACTAATTATATAAGAAGATACTCATTAATGCCGAGTTATATAAATTATTTTATGGTCGACAAAACAAATATATCTATATAGAGATTATTTTATGGCCCTACTAAATTATTTGATGATGTTGTTGTGTGTGAATGATTGCTCAAAAAAGCAAAATTTCATGTGACCAGGGAAAAAAGGAGACCGTTGGATGATAACTTTTTTTCTAACTTTATTTTAAATATTTCAAATTAAACAGTGAGTGGGTATTAATTAACACTTCTTTTGCCGCTAAAGTTATCAAAATATAATATATGCTTAACAATAGTTTCATTTAGTTTTGCACCATGTTTTGCATGTAATATGAGTTGATTTATAGCCGACCTAATTAAGAAGTACGTATAATATAGTGTGGAAATTGATAAATATGTGTAATATAAAAAGAAAATATTTCGTCGAAGGTTAAAGAAACTTGGTGTTGGACATATAATAAAGATTCACCTAATGATTCTCACGTGCAGCTGAATGGAAATGAGACCTGTGAAAAAATAAACTGATGCAATAATTATTTGACCAATACTCGTTTTCTTACTAAACCCACAATTTTATCAAAAACAGTTGATAGAGTAGTTTTCATCTCTAGGTATTCTAGAATATGCCGTCGAAGATAGAAGAACGTCATCCAGCGTCATAGTAGTTGAATGCAGTTTTTGTTTTGTTCGACAACGTCCTAGCTAGAGTAGAAGGAACTGATATCAAAATTATAAACAAACACACGAGCATATGCATTACGAGTTTACGACATATGTTTTGCATGTAATATGTAATAATTAATAACATTCGTTATGCTTTTTCGTTTGATAATCAACAAAATGGTTAAAATGTAAAGATCATAAAGACATGTAAAAGGAAGACTAGCCAATTTTATCAAAATAAAACAGTGGACTTGAAAAGAAAAGAAAAACGCGCATGGCATCATAATAATTAAGGCATATTATGCAATATTCTGGTCAAAAGAATAGGGAATAAAAGAGGTTAGCAAAGTCTTGTTACACTTTCCATATAGTGAATATTATAATTCCATTCACATTTATTCATACGTCACACGTATCGTAAGCTTATTGATGTCGATTCGATTCGATTCTTGTCATCACATCTCATATGTATACGAGATCATCGATTAAGTGAGTCGGTTCTGAACCGATCAGTATATTCGTTTTCAAAAAAAAAAGAAGAAGTTCATCTTCCAAAACCGAAAGTTTAAAGAAGAAAGCATTTTCAGTTGTTGTTTTGGCTAATACCCCAAACCCCAAAATATTCGTAATTACCTTTCTTTTTATCCAACAACACGAACAAACATATATTCTTCTTGGGTCATGAATATATATATTTCTTGCTATGTATTCAAATACGTGAGATTTTTTCTTACCAAATTTTCAATGGCTCTTTTTTCTTACTGAATTTTAGTTTAATATGCTAGAAGATCCGGTTTATCTATTTTTTATTTTATCTAAAAAAATATTTAATACTAGAATTAGTGATAATAAAAATGCCATTATTCTAGATATGGTACGTTGAATTTAGTGAGAATAGAAAGTTCTTAATACAATTAATTATTTCATATATTCGTTTTAGTCTTCTAGATTGAGTTTCGATGACTATTATTATAGTTATGTAACTGATTATTCAATGGTCAATATATATACGTGAGACAATTTAAACCACATGAAAAAGTGAAGAAAATTAATGCTTATCCCAGATCGAAATTGATTGACATCGATTTTTTTTTTCTTCTATATGGATAATTCATAAATGTCACAATGAGAATGTATGACCAATTCCAAATTCATTTGGTGGGTTTTTTTATTTGTTTCCATGTCTCATTCTATTACTTAAATAAGAAATGATGACGAGGTAGCATAAAAAGCAATACTAGAATTTTTTGGCTAAAATTTTGCCAATACGTTGGCTGAACCTTGGAATGTAATAAAACAAAAAATCTTTGGTTACACTGAAGAGTGAGAGAACGAGAGTGTGGCGGGGGAAAAGATCTATACAATGCACAAACTCATTCACCCAATCGTTTACACTTACATAGAGACATGTTTTGCCTTAAAATCTGCCAATACGTTTAACAAAAAAATATGTATATATGAATTTCTTTTTACCTAAAATTTCCCGTTTGAACCTACACAGTTTTGGTAATCTAAATTTGGAACCACAAGTTTTGTTTATAAGGGGACGTGGGGGTTAATAGGTTTTCCCATTCTGAAAATTCCAGCTTGCATGTGAACACACGAATCATAAAATGGTGCAAGTAGCAAGACGTTCACATTGGTCAATATTACCTATTCTAAGAGATAATAATGATTACATAATGATTTTACATTAAGAACAGAAAAATTATCAAGATTTTGATAGTTTAGTTAGTGGTTGCCTGGCTGCATGGTTTTGACTTTCAAAAATCTCTACAGATCAATACAAGAAAATAATTTCTCCGGATGAGGATTATTACTATAAGCCCAATATAGCCATCTCTCTTTATAAGCACACTTAAGCACGATTGAAGACTACACCACTAGATTCAGTACGGGCTCATGCATTTATTGGGCCTATAGCAACTGTTCACTATATTTTGAAACGTACGCAGTCTATATTTTTAAACGTTTATTAACTTACTACGTATTCATTTAGATATAGGCCTTTTATGTTTCAAGTTCAACAATCTCGGACTAACGAACTAACGATAAGATGTAGTAATTCGTTTTGTGGAAGTATCATGGGCTGCCATATGTTTTAGCTTCTCCAACAATTGTGTATGTTGGAACCATATACCAGCAGAGTAATACTGGTTTGCTGTCCTTTTTTACTCGGCTGACTTCTCTATAGTGTTCTTTAATAATGGAATCAACTCATCTTCGTTTTCTTTGTCACAAAATTTATGACAAAATTTATTTTCTTTTCTTTTAGAAGTCAGAGAATCCAATAGATCACCATAATTCCAGTGTTTGCTTTTCTTCTGACTAGTTATTAATATATGGATTTGAATCTGGATAGTGATATACAACCATTGACAGTAGGGATGTTAAAATGGGTGAAAAAACCCGGCCCGGCCCAAACCCGTAAAAAACCCGCCCAAAAAAGACCCAGATTCAAAAAATCCGAACGGGTTTTAGTTCTAGTGGGTAAACCCGAATGGGTTTTAACTCTTGTGGGTAAACCCGTGGGTACCCAAATTTTTTTGGTCTCATGTGGTGTATTTTGTATTTTACATTGTGTATATATTATGTATTATGGATACAAATATGATTTTGCGGTTTTGACGGAAAAAAACACGATTTTGCGAGTTTGACGGGAAAACGTAATTTTGCGGTTTTGTCGAAAAAACAAGATTTTGCAGTTTTGGGAGGGAAAACGAGATTTTGCGATTTTGGCGGGAAAACGAAATTTTGCGGTTTTGGCGAGAAAACGAGATTTTGCGAGTTTGGTGGGAAAACGTAATTTTGCGGTTTTGGCGGGAAAAATAGATTTTTCAGTTTTGGCGGGAAAACAAGATTTTGCGAGTTTGGCGAGAAAACATAATTTTGCGGTTTTTGTCGGGAAAATGTGATTTTGCGGGTTTAGTGTAGGTGATAAGATTTGATAAAAAAAAAAAAGTGTAGGTGATTAGAAAAAAAAAAACCCAATGGGTACCCATAACTGATATGTGGTAAACCCGTGTAAGATTTTATAGTTTTGGGTACCTGCCCATTTTTAACCCATTTGATTTCTTAGAAAAAAACAGGTCCTAAAACCCAGTTTTATACATGGGTTTCGGGTACCCACTGGATTTTTACCCACTTTTAACATTCCTAATTGACAGTAACACTTTTTTTTTGGGTTTACAAATTATGGTTTATTTATTTCTTATTTAAATGTATTATTTTAGTGAAATAGAGAATAAAAAAAAACACTTTATACAGAACGTACAAGTATAGCTTTTCCTCACTAAATCATGAAAAAACACATAACTAATACCTTAGCCGGTAGAAAATGTCATTCGCCCAAACACCTTCATTATGTTATTTTCAGAACTACAAGTTGGTAGTGTTTTTTTTTGTTTCATTGTATGAGTAAGTTGTGACCATTGGTCAGTTCTTTAAAGGAAAGTTATTATAACTATTGGTTGCAAATAACTTTAAACTAGTTTTAGATTTACAAAAAAAAAAAAAAAAAAGTTAAAGTGGTCGTGCACATGAACATGATCTCCAACAAACTTGAAACATTATAAAGTTAAAAGAGTTTGATAATTAAGCTATGCTTTCTTCTGTTTGCAACTTTTGTGGTATTCCTTAGGAACGGCTTCTTTAAAACTGCTTTGCTGTTAAGAAAACTACCATGTCGAATATTCTCTATCTCTAGTCCCTTTAGTTCGTAGAATAATCAATCAGCAATCAAATTAATTCATCAGTCACTAAGAATTTATGTTTCTAATTTGGTTATTAGTACACATGATAACATTTTTAATACAAATTACTAAAATATAAGCTTTTGATTCATTTCAATACTTAACTACAACCACAGACGCGTAAAACCAATATATAGTCCATCGAACTAAGTTTGAAAGCCATCTTTACATCGTTATAGATAAAAGAATCTTAGGACCGTCAATTTACTAAATATATACGACAACTTTTCGAAAGACATGTATTTAAAAACAAGACGTAATAACTAATAACATTGATTAAATCTTATCACATTGAATTATAATTCAAGATAAACCTTTTGTAATATAAAATTCAAGGTGTAAGCTTCTTAGCCGCTTTAGTAACAATTTTATATTTGTCCTAGAATATCACTTCATCATTATGATTTTAAATACAAAAGTATGCCGACCAAAAAATTGAAATTTAAATATACAGTAGGATATATGCATGCATATAACTATATCAGCATATATTTATATTTTCCTTCTTTTTTAATTTTATTGTATAGGTATAGAATGCTTTTTCATTTTTTGTTGGTATGGAACTTTATCTTCTGTCTCAGAACGTAGATTTCACTAACTATATTTGCAGTTACATATACCAGAAAAGAAAGGAATCTTACCCCAAAAAAAAACAAAGCGAAAATATAAATAAAACAGATGATTCCATTGTCAACTTTTGTAACGAGAGATTTAGACTTGCACATGTTGCAAAAACAAAAGAACACAGCAAAAACAAAACCATACAATAATACCACAACTTACAAGACTTTACCTAAACCGGAATAAAACATTTTCTTTTTACAAATCACACTTTTAGCGAACACATGCATAACCATTTGAATATTAAACTCTAGTATATACTATACAACAAAGTATATTTACCATATATATACCACATCTCTTTTGGTCTTATTGTTTTTAGTTTCATACACACAAAATCTTATTTTCTGTTAAAAATTAAAAACTCGAGAATTGTATGACAATTCTCTTAATTTCGACATTTTAACAGAGTTATGGTCATTTGACCAAATTCACTTGAATCTTTTATACCAATGTGTGCTTTGAGTTACACAAAAGATAATAATTACTTTGAGCAATCTGAGGTATGGGATCTCCAAATTACTTTGAGTTACATCTAATCCTGTGCCGACACGTACCCAACAATTTGTCTGATGGCTGATGCGACTAATTTTCTCATTTTTGGTCTTTCTCTTTACTTTTTTAAGGGAAAAGAACTCAAAAAAAGATAAAAAGAAAAAGAAATGTTATTTAGGAAAAAGTAACCATCATCAATATTATACAAATTTTTACTACTTTCTGACCAAAATACCCTCGTGTAGGCTTGTCCATAAATACGAGCCTCCAACAATGCAATTCTTCCCTTTTCCCCTTCTAATCTCTCTCCCATCTCTTCATTTTTTTTGGTGTAATCCCATCTCTTCATTTTGATATCATTTGTGTGTTTTATCCTTCTTTTTTACTTTCCGGTTAAGCGTTATAAATCATGATGTCTACTATTTCTCCGGTTTTCTCAGCTGAACCGAGTCTAGCAACCTTTGTCCCAGCTTTTGAAACCGGTTTCACTCCATGGGACATTTCACACCTCTTCTCGGTCTTCGACTCATCATTGGAGCCACTACAGAGTCCGGCCCATAACTATGGTTCTAAAAACCCTACCAGCTCAGACGTTGCTCCGACCGAGGAGAATACCGATGAACGTAAAAAGAAACGGAAATTATCGAACCGGGAATCCGCTAAACGATCAAGAGAGAAGAAGCAAAAGCACTTGGAGGAGATGAGTATCCAGTTAAACCAGCTCAAGACCCAGAACCATGAACTGACGAACCAGCTCCGGTACGTTTCATACCATTGCCAACGAACAAATACGGAGAATGAACGTCTGCGTTTGGAGAACCGTATTCTCCAAGATAAGTTGTTGAGCATCAGACAATTTTTGATGTTTCGTCAGATCGAACGAAGCTTAAACTGTTCCACTTGGCCTTGCGACAACAGTACAGTTGTTACCGTCCAACAGGATCCGTCGATGATATACTAATCATGTTAAAGTTTGAGATTATTAAAACGGGAAGACCTTTGTAAAAATTATTTTTTAAAATGCATGGATGTCTTATAACGTACGTTAGCAAATTATGTTTCGCATATTTATATCTATGTTTTATTAAATAAAGTAATTAAGTTTTCCTGATTAAAATTTTTAACAAAGAAATGGGTCACTAGCAGAATTTGTCGAGAACCTTTTTCAACTTGTTTTCTTTTTTCAATCTTCTCTTTTAACTTTAATTTGTGTGAATATAATTTAACATTGTCATTGTATTTTCAAGATATAGCACGAGCGAATTATTAAATGAATGTAATTTTTAACATCTATATATACGTCGTATAAAGTTATATCGCGTTAGTAAGGCCTCGTAAAATAGTTCGATCATCGAGGTGATTACTTATAGTAATTTAATAAGACGAGAATTAGGAAAACGAAGAAGAATTTGGTCAGCACAACTAACCATATATTCGAAGCATAAATTCTAAAACGTCACTTTAATTTATAAAAGATTTATTATCCTACAACTTACTACTAGTTATCAAATTTTAAAATATTCCGGTGAAAATGATAAAAATGACGCGTGTGTCGACAAAAATAGATTGGTCTTGGGATCGTAATATATAATTTTGTGGTCTAAAATACAGATTGCGAGACCTATGTCCTAATTAATTAGAGAATTATGTCCTAATTAATTAGTAATAATTTTATTTGATGTAATGCTTTGTTTGAACATGATTATATGTATTTCGGTCTAAGTTAAGCCAATAAAAGCAAAATAAATAGGCTTTATTAGTAATTGTAAGATATACTACAAGGTAAGAAATTTGGCTGATAGCTATATATAGTCGAAGAGACAGAGTTAGGTTGATGATAATGATGGTTTTATGACCAAATAGGTCCATTAGGCATTATTAGTCATGTACTAATTGACTACACTTAATTAAATCCTAATTAGCTTAATTATAGTCTTAATACACATACAAGGGCACATATATGTGTATATATATGTTCAGGAGCGGAAGTTTTAGGCTCTCACTAACCTTTCACGAGATATGGAGGCATGTTAATAATAATAATACCAAGGTTATTAAATTAAATTATTATAATAATATGCATATTAAAATACGAATGTTTATTTACTTTGTGGTAATGCATGAGAGGGCGAAATGAGGATTATAAAAACAAATAAAGATGTGGCCATGATTTGATTTAGATTAATAAAGATTACGGTGTAAATCATGACACGTGTTTATGCATTATTGTTTATTTTTCTACTTTTTTTGGTTCTCAAATGTCAGTCTAACCTAGAATCGGCTTGATTGCAAACATTAGCTTAACTTTAAAGTGATAAACAAATTTTCAGTAAGCTCTTTCCAAAACATTTGTAATTACTTTTTCTGGCGTAAGCTTTAATGGTTGTGATATGATATTTAAGGTTTCTTATGCACTGATATATCATCTGTTTCTTTTGATTATGCGCCCTCACACTACAAGAAAACACGCATTTTACGACTACAATTGGCGACTAAAGTTGTAGTCGTTAAATTTAGCGACTACGTACCCACTATTTAGCGACTGTTTGATGACTATTCCCATGTAGTCACGTTTTAGTCGCCAATTTGCGACAATATATATTAGTAGCTAAATTAGTCGCTAAATGGCGACTAAAAAACGACCAATTTATAATAGTCGTTACTTTGGCGACTAATTGGCGACAATTTCGGTGGGTCGCAAAGGTTTGTCGCAAAATAGTCGGTAATTAGCGACTAATACGTAGTAGCTGGTGTAGTCGTAAAATTGGCGACTATTTTGCGACAATTTCGGCGTGTCGCAAACTTTAGTCGCAAAATAGTAGCAAAATGTTGGTTCAAAATCACGTTTTTAACATTGCTGAGTAGGTGTACTGGTATTTGGTGACTACGTGATATAGTCACTTTTTAGTCGCTAAATATCTCTATATAAACTCAACTCACCTATCGTTTTTCACTCAGAGAAACACAAACGCAAAAAAAAAAAAAAAAGATCTTAACACAAAACAACAAAAAAAAAAGATCTTAACACAAAGCAAAAAAAAAAAGATCTTATATATTTATAATAATGTCGAAGTTACAATTATAGTAATTTTCGAGAGTGGATGTACAAGAGGATCGATGAGGTGACGGGAAATTTTACGAAGAGTTCAGAGTCGGGATGGAGCAGTTCATGCAATTTGCAAATAGCCAGCCTTTTGCACAAGAAAACGGGGTAAGTTTTTTTGCCCTTGTAGTAGGTGCAAAAACGGGAAACGTTTATAGGGACTAGAATTTGGAATCATCTTTTTAGTTATGGGTTTATGCCAGATTATTATGTTTGGTATAAGCATGGGGAAGAAATTAATATGGATATAGGAACGAGTACTGTTGATCCGACATTTATTAGTGGGAGTGAGGAAGTGGATAATGTAGTAGAAGATAGATATGTGGATATGGTGAATGATGCATTTCCTTCTAATGTGGGTTATGATGATAACTATCAATGGGATGGGGGTTATCAGAGTGTAGAAGAACCAGTACTTAACCATTCAAAAAAATTCTATGACTTGTTAGAAAGTGCAAAAAATCCAATATATGATGGTTGTCGTGAAGGTCAGTCACAATTATCTCTAGCTGCTAGAGTTATGCAAAATAAGGCAGATTATAATATGAGTGAAAAGTTAGTGGATTCAGTATGTGAAATGTTGACTGATTATTTACCGGAGGGAAACCAGGCTACGGGTTCTCATTACGAGACAGAGAAATTAATGCGCAATTTAGGACTCCCATATCATACAATTGATGTTTGTATAAACAATTGTATGTTATTCTGGAAAGATGCCAAAAAGGAAGAAAAATGTTTGTTTTGTGATGCACCAAGATGGAAGCCTAAGAATGACCGACGCAGAACCAAAGTACCATATAGTCGTATGTGGTACTTACCTATTGGTGATAGACTGAAGAGAATGTATCAGAGTCACAAGACTGCAGCAGCAATGCGATGGCATGCCGAGCACCAAGCAAAGGTGGGAGAAATGAGTCATCCGTCGATGCAGCGGAGTGGAAGTATTTTCAAGAACAAAATCCTCAATTTGCTGAAGAACCACGTAACGTGTATTTGGGATTGTGTACTGATGGGTTCAATCCATTTGGGATGTCTCGTCACCATTCATTATGGCCAGTGATATTGACGCCATATAATCTACCCCCTGGTATGTGCATGGATGCTGAGTACTTGTTTCTTACAATTCTGAATTCTGGTCCAAACCATCCGCGAGCTAGTCTTGATATCTTTCTCCAACCTCTTATTGATGAGTTAAAAGAGTTGTGGTCTACCGGAGTCGATGCATACGATGTGTCCTTGTGCCAAAATTTCAACCTAAAAGCAGTGCTGATGTGGACGATAAGCGACTTTCCTGCGTATGGCATGTTATCTGGATGGACAACACATGGTAAATTGTCTTGTCCAGTTTGCATGGACGATATAAAGTCTTTTTATCTACCGAATGGAAGGAAGACATGTTGGTTTGATTGTCATCGGAGATTTCTTCCTCCTGATCATCCTCTGAGGAGGAATAAAAAAGACTTCTTGAAGGGAAAGGACGCTACAAGAGAGTATCCACCAGAGTCCTTTGACCGGTGAGCAAGTTTATTCTGAGCGGTTGAGTTGTGTAAATCCTCCAAGAACCAAGGACGTTGGTGGAAATGGTCATGAAAGGAAGATGCATGGATATGGAAAGGACCATAACTGGCACAAGGAAAGCATTTTATGGTCGCTACCGTACTGGAAGGACCTTAATCTCCGACATAATATTGATGTGATGCATACAGAAAAGAAGTTTTTGGACAACATCATGTACACTCTTATGCGTGTGAAAGGTAAATCAAAAGATTCGGTCATGTCAAGGTTGGATATAGCAAAGTTCTGTTCTCGGCCACACTTACATCTTGATAGTAGGGGTAAAGCACCTTTCCCGCCCTATACATTGACAGATGAAGCCAGAACAAGCTTATTAGAATGTGTGAAATACTCTGTGAAATTCCCAGATGGCTATTCAGCAGACTTAGCTAGTTGTGTTGATATGGAAAATGGAAAGTTTTCAGGCATGAAGAGCCATGATTGCCATGTTTTCATGGAGCGATTACTTCCATTTATCTTTGCAGAACTCCTTGACCGGAATGTCCACCTTGCGTTATCAGGTATATTAATTAATTATTTAAAGTTCTATATATATATATATATATATATATATATATATGAAGTGAGTAATTGTGATGAAGTTTGACTAAATATAATATTGTAGGGGTTGGAGCATTTTTCCGGGACTTATGCTCGAGAACTTTGCAAACAAGTCGACTTCAAATTCTAAAACAAAACATTGTTTTAATCCTCTGCAATTTGGAAAAGATATTTCCACCATCCTTTTTTGATGTGATGGAGCACCTGCCTATACATCTTCCCTACGAAGCTGAATTGGGAGGCCCTGTCCAATATAGGTGGATGTATCCTTTTGAAAGGTTTTTTAAAAAGTTGAAAGGAAAAGCAAAGAACAAAAGATATGCAGCTGGATCAATTGTTGAATCATATATCAATGACGAGATTGCTTATTTCTCTGAGCACTACTTTGCTGCGAATATACGAACAAAATCAAGGTAAGCAATTAAGAGTAAATATTTTTAATGTGAGATTTAATTTAATAGTCATAATAATTATGTTTTAATTATTTGGTCAGATTAACAAGATTTGATGAAGGTGAAGCGTTTGAATATCATGTCCCTGGAGTACCTTCTATATTTACTCAAGTTGGCCGTCCAAGTGGAGAAATGAATGAAATATGGCTTTCACGTGATGACTATCGTTGCGCACACGCATATGTTTTACGGAATTGTGACTATTTTTAGCCAATTGAAAGGTATTTATATTTTCAGACTAGTTACATATTAAGATATCTAATTGGTAATGTTTTTTCTCATATACATTGGTGATCTTATCTTTCTATATAGTATGTTTGAGGATTATATTTCGGCAAAATATCCAGGACTTAAGGATAAAGAACTCTCCGCGAAAAGAGCTGACGAATATCATTCTTGGGTCAAAGAATATGTATGTGAAACCATTTTTTGTGATATACATATTGTACTTATTATTTTTATTTAACATAACAAGACTTATATATATGCAGGTTAGTTATTGGAACGCCTCAAATCCATTTCCTACTTGGGTTCAAGAGATTGTGCATGGACCTTTGAACAAGGCTAAAACATGGCCAATGTATTTTACAAGAGGTTATTTGTTTCACACAGAGAACCACGGTGCTGGACGAAAGACATGTAATTATGGGGTCTCTGTAAAGGTGAAAATTATGCGGATGCATCTGATGCTGCAGATTTCTACGGAACAATAACTGATATCATAGAACTTGAGTATGAGGGGATGCTTGGGTTGAAGATCACACTATTTAAATGCAAGTGGTATGACCCTGTAATTGGTAGAGGCACTCGGAGAAGTAATGGTGGCGTTGTAGACGTTCTTTCATCCAGAAAGTACAATAAGAACGAACCATTTATTCTAGGTATGTATATAAATGCCCCAATAATTATTTATTGTCATTATCAGATTTAACTGTTTAGCTTTCATTCTTTATCTTTGCTGCTCTGTAAGAATACCAAATTTAGCAAATTAGTAATATGTAACACTTTTACACGTTGATTGCAAAACAGCATCTCAAGCCTCACAGGTTTGTTATATTCCGTACCCATACATAAAGAAACCGAAGCATTTATGGCTCAATGTTCTAAAAGTGAATCCGAGGGGAAACATTGATGGAGACCCGACTCTCTTGCAAACAGAAAATGATGATGCTGTATTGATGACCACAATTGAAGATGTCATAGTAGACAATTTGGAAAGGGGAGATCCAATAAACATTGACTACGATGTTGCAGACGCGGAACCTGAAGATGAATTTATGTGTAATTTATCGTCTTCGGAAGATGATGAAGAAGACGACGAAGAACCCTGAAGATTATTGGTGCTTTAAGATATTTTTCTTTATCTTTGTAATAAAAATTAAAAAAAACTTGTGTTTTCTAGTTATTTGAATTTATAAGCACCACATATTGAATCATAAGTTTTTTTGAGTGATAAAAAAAAAAATAAAAAAAAATCACAACTTGCGGTACTCGAACCCGGGTTGCTTAATGTTTAATAAACAAGCCATAACCATCTGAGCCATCTTGTCTTTTGTGATTATAATAACAACGTTTTGTTAATAATGTGTTAATAGTTTGTTTTATTTTGAACAAAAGAATTTGGGCC
Source organism: Camelina hispida (assembly GCA_023657505.1). Lineage (NCBI taxonomy): Eukaryota > Viridiplantae > Streptophyta > Magnoliopsida > Brassicales > Brassicaceae > Camelina > Camelina hispida. The sequence continues at coordinate 24,219,186 of CP094632.1, read as the reverse complement.
AAAAACCAACTCGGGCCCAAATAAAATTCGATCCACAAACCCTAAATCACTTTTCTTCTTCTCTTCGACAAACCCTAAATCACTTTCTTCTTCGATCAATCCGCAGCCATCGACTTTTTCTCTTCGATCCAATAAACCCTAATTCGTTTTCTCTTTGATCTTCCTTTCTTCTCTTTGATCCTTCGATCCATCTTCCTTTCTTCTCTTCGATCCTTCTTTCCTCGATCCTTCTTTCCTTGAATCCTTCTTTCCTCGATCCTTCTTTCCTTGAATCCTCTCTCATGGCGTCGAATCCTGCAATTAAAACCAAAAGGAGAAAGGTTCAACCCAACCTTTCTCAGAGAGCCGGACCCTCTAACCCACCCCCTCCCGCCGGACGAAGAAACAACCCTCTTCCACCTCAGTACACTTTCACGCCGACGGCTCGAATTCCTCCGCCGTTCACGCCACAAGAGATACAACAACGACTCATCCCCCAGAGTTTCCGGAACTTCCCACCGCCACAGACGCTTTTCCCGGACACCGTCAATCGCCTTCCTGATCCGCCAATGTCGACAACGGAGGTTCAGAACAACGTTGTGAATGAACCGGAAGATCATCCGCTGTCTCCACCGCAGCAGTCCCATGGTCATTCTCGACAACCATCTTCTCAAGGTAACAATTACGATGCTGAGCCTCAACTCCAGGACGACACTTTGCAATCTCTTACTGCTCTGCTTACGATGCCTGGCCGTGAGAAGTTTACGACTGTTCTCTCTCCCATACCGTTGCCGAATACAACTTGGTAATGTTTTTGGGTTTGGTTTTGTTTTAATTCTCGTTTGTAGCATATTGGTAATGTTTGTGGTTTTGGTTTGTTTTAACTCTCGTCTGTAGCATATGGGAATGTTGAATGTTTGTCTTAGGCCGAATACAACTTGGTAATGTTTGTGGCTTTGGTTTGTTTTAACTCTCATCTATAGCATAAGAGAATATTTGTCTTAGGCCGAATACAACTTGGTGGCTTTGGTTTGTTTTAATTCTCGTTTGTAGCAAATTGGTAATGTTTGTGGCTTTAGTTCGATTTAACTCTGTAGCAATTGGTAATGTTTGTCTTTGGTACTTGTTTGTCTTTGGTTCCACTCTTATGCTACAAACTAACTATCATTGTTTACATGTGTGTGTGGAGGTTTGATCGGGACAAAAAAGGCCAACTTGTTAGGAAGATTACCAAGATTTTTACAAACAAATTCGATGGTCCATATTATACTTGGACTTGTGTGCCTCCGAATAGAAAAGAGAGATACTTCATCGAGTTTGCGGTAAGTTCTCTTCTCTGTAACCTGTTTTCTACTTTAGTTTGTTGCTTGTTTTCACTGACATAATTCTAACATAATTCTAACTCTCCTCTTTGTTATGTAGAAAACTCACACCTGAGATCCATTGATAACAGGTGCCGTTCAAGGACATTTCAACAGCATCTGTAACCGCCGGATGAAGGGCATGGTTAGCGATGCAAGGACGTCTGGAGTTAAACCTACATGGATAGAAGGTGAACTCTGGAAAGAAATGGTTGCTAATTGGGAGACTGAAGAGCAACAACAAAGGAGTAGCACCTATTCCAAGTGTCGTATGTCTGACCGTAATGGTCTCGGTCCCCACATCCACTTATCAGGCCCTAAGTCATATAGGGAAATCCAAGATGATCTGGTAATAATTCATTTCTACTTTGTTAGTTAAATTTATCAACATTTCTCCTTCATCCTAGTTTGTTTGTTACTAACCATTCTTTAATTTCTAACATCGCAGGAAGAGGAGTTGGGAAGAGAGGTCAGTATGGGTGAAGTTTTTTACAAAACACATACAAAGCCGGATGGTTCTTATGTTGATGGCAAGGCAGAGAAAATACATCAAGCTTAGCAGAAGTTGCAAGAGAAGATGGCTGAGCTCGAGGCAGATTCAACTATTTCAGATGGTACTTCACACCGTCGGGAGCTCACCACCGATGAATGTACTGCCATCTTTCTTGAGGTAAAGTAGCTTTTCTACTCGATCATTCATTTCTTTTGCTCTTTACTTACAGTTTTTCTTTTTCTTAAAACAGTGCACTGAGAAGGATTCACGAGGAACACCTTATGGTGTTGGAAGCCTCAAAGATACTCTTGGCAAGGGAAAGGGCAATCAACCATCACAAACCGAAGCCTTTCTATCATTGCAAGAGCAACTGAAGGAAGCTCAACGGCAGATTGAAGTTCAGGCTGAAATTCAGGCAACTCTCGAGCTGAAGCTGCTGCTCGAGAAAAAGAGACTGCTCTCCTTGTGGCTGAGCAAAAGCAGGAGTTGACGATGATGGCCAAGTTTACGCGCCACACTAATCCAGCCTACCTGGAGTTTATTAACTCTCAAACAGCTGAGGAGGACAATATTCCATCAACAACTCCATGATCTCTATTGTTTCTTAACTCATGAACTAAGTTCTCAGTTTGTATGTGTCATAAACTTTTTCTTTCATTGCTTACGGTTTGATTTCCATTTTGGACATGTGTATGAACTGCTTTCACATTTATGGTTATGTTTATTTTTCATATGATTTTTCATTTAGTAAAATCAGTATTAAAAACAAGATTACAAAACAATAAAAGTGATTACAAAACAATAAAAGCCAGTTAATTTCATTATTTTGTAAATCAAAGTAGTCGCTACATAGTTGTCGTTGAGACACCAAAGAATCGTTAAATAGTCGTTAAATATAATGACTAATTTCAGACTAAAACATTGCAAGTTTTTAATTTAAGTAAAAAGTCGTAATTTTGTCGCATATTAGTCGCTAAATTTAGCGACTAATCAACGACTAAGGTCCATATAGTTGTTAAATTGTCGGGAAATGGTCACCAATTTCGGTGACGAAATAGCGACAATACGACGACGAATAAACGACAACAGTGTATCGTCGATAAATAATCGCTAAATAACGACTATTTAACGACTATATGATTTAGCGACTAAATTTTAACCACAACAGTAAATAGTCGTTAAATAGTCGTATAAATTACTTTAACGACTATTTAGCGACTAATACTACAGTGGCCGTTAGTCTGTTTTCTTGTAGTGTCAAACTCTTTGTTATTGATGGATATGTTAAAAGATGGTGTCACGCTTTAAATCAGTTAAATTTTTAATGGGTTATTGGCGATTACACTCGTCCATATACTGTATATAAGTCAAATTTTGGTCCCACTGTCCATCTATTAACAAAAAGATATTTTCTTTTCAATATTTTTGGTCATCTTTATGCTTTTGAGGAAGAAAAGAAAGATAAAAAGAGTAAATAAAAATCTGATTTTGATATTTAGACAACTTGAGAGATATTTTACTTAGAGTTTGGAACCTTTTACATGATCTTGTAATTCGACGACAGATGGAAATATAAAAAAGGGGGTAAACTCAATAACTTGAAGATATTATTGTGCTCGTGATGATAAGACGCTTTACTCACTTTCACATTCAAAATATATATTGGAATAAGTAATAAAAAATTAATAGAAGAAAAATGAGATACAATGACTGAAATTGGAATGAGAATTAATCTTTAACAGAAGGAGCTTTGCAAGAAACTAGTGATTTAAGACTAATCTTCTTCCCTTTAGACACAACCTTATCATCGCCAATATTTATACGATTTGAACACTTTCTCATCGCAATAAGAAAAGGATCATCATCATCATCGTCAAGTTTAATATCATTTGTACACTTTATCAACGCCATAAGGAAGGGATCATCATCGTCTTCTTCTTCTCCCTTTCCCGTCTTTTTCCATTTCATCATACATGATGATTTAACTACCGAGGAAGATCTAACCAACCGTTTTGATGATAACGGATATGGTGGTGGCAAAGGTAGCAATGATGGTACCACCATTTTGTCGTCGATATTTGACGTTACGTCTATCTCTAATTCATCTTTATTTGATAATGATGATGAATCTTGAGGCAATGATGGTGAAAAAGGCAATTTATTTGCGTGAGAGGACATGGTTTTACTATGTGACTAGTGATCAAAATCGATGGATGATATACGAATAGACTAGCTAACTATATAATGTGTCTATATATTATACGATTCGTTAGGTTTTAGTGGGGGATTGAGACATGATAAGACATGAACAACTTGAAAAAAAAACAATTAAGGAGGTGACACATGCGTGTTATAATGTTATGGGTACTGAAATAAATTTTAAAAGAGCATGCATGCATGGGACTTTTTTATTCACATTCATTACATAACGCATATCACACACGTATGAGTAAATACAGAATTTGTATAAGTAATATAAGAACATCGCTTCTCAAAGAGAGCACATTATGATAAAACATAAATCAGTGATGGGTACGTACGTATCTCACTCGGTTTCTTGAGAATGCAAAAGATCAGTAAGATATGTATATTGAGAGTCTTATTATTTTCGGTTGCAATTAATATAACGGATTGAATGTTGTAGGAAGATTAAAATCTAATATGTGAGGGGGAAAATAATACTAGTTATATATAGACGTATTACAAATTTACAATTAACATGATCTACTACTACGCACAAGAATTTCATGTGATATTGGACTTAGGTTTTGCATTTGGGATTTACAAAAGTTATGAACGGGCTGATAATGGGCTCACAAGTAAAACGATTTTTCGTAGAAAACTACACATCTGCAAAGTGCAAACTGATGTCAACTATTCGATTCAAAGAGAGAACAATTTAAAAGTAATTAAAACTTATTAATGATTTGTAAATGGAAAGTGAAAAGAGTGTGACGCACTACTAAGGACCACTCCTACAAAAAGAGATTATGTAAAATTGCTTTAGTGGCCATCTCTTGTTCGGTAAACAATACGCTTGTTTTGTAAAACTTGTTTTAAACTCACTATATTATATGATAGGACTCTCTCTACACATGGTTCCCAATTAGTGGACCAAAAATCCATAATTAAAAAAACAAAAAGAAAAAACTCAGTGAATGGATGTCATGATTTTCTTTAAAAACCATTTTAACCAAATTTATTCAAAAAGTTGAATCTGTCACACTATAAAGATGCACATACTGACCACTGCAATATTATTGTTCTTTAACAAGAAAAAAAGAAAAGAAAGAAGTACTAGTGACTTTTTAAATAAGAAGACCAAAGAACAATTCTAAAACTCATGACTTATTATTTGTCAGTTGATCTCTTACTAAAATAAAATGGATGGCATGATTAAGATCTAATCATGATTGTTGTTGGTTATACACAATTTATACAATAATCAAAGTTCAAAACAGCTGAAGTTATTATAATTCAAACCCAGCCAGACCCAAACACAAACACAATCAAAGTCTTATCCTACGCATAATACCTCACTACTCTGCTAAAACACGCCTCTTATCAAATTACAAATTTTCTTCTGTAACCGTTTTTTTTTTTTTGGGTTGAACACACACTCACCTCACCACTCACATGAAAGTTCCACTTTCTTCTTCTTCTTCAACGTTTTCGAAACCTCTCTAAAAAAATAGATGGCGAGGAGTCACCGGTTTAGCTACCGGTTTAGCAACCGGTTACTCTTTCTCATCCTACTAACATTAGAAACGGCACAACGTCCAACAACAGCCGATCCAAACGACGAGGCGTGTTTAAAAAACCTCCGTGAAAACTTACAAGACCCGGCGAGCAACCTCCGTAACTGGACGAACTCCGTCTTCTCAAACCCATGCTCAGGCTTCACCTCATACCTCCCCGGAGCTACCTGCAACAACGGAAGAATCTACAAACTCTCCTTAACCAACCTCTCCCTCCGCGGCACCATCTCTCCGTTTCTCTCCAACTGCACAAACCTCCAGTCCTTAGATCTATCCTCAAACCAGATCTCCGGCGTTATCCCGCCGGAGATTCAGTACCTCGTCAACCTCGCCGTCCTAAACCTCTCGTCAAACCAACTCTCCGGCGAAATCACACCGCAGCTCGCTCTCTGCGCTTACTTAAACGTGATCGATCTACACGATAACCAGCTCTCCGGTTCGATTCCTCAGCAGCTAGGTTTGTTAGCGAGGCTGTCTGCGTTCGACGTTTCGAACAACAAACTCTCCGGTCAGATCCCGACGTATCTGTCGAACCGAACCGGGAGTTTCCCGAGGTTTAACGCGAGCTCGTTCGTAGGGAACAAGGGACTGTACGGTTACCCGTTGCAGGAGATGATGATGAAGAGTAGAGGCTTGTCTGTGATGGCCATCGTCGGGATTGGGTTAGGGAGTGGCGTGGCGAGTTTGATGATTAGTTTTACAGGTGTTTGTTTATGGTTGAGGATTACGGAGAAGAAGATTGTTGAAGAAGAAGGTAAGATTAGTCAATCTATGCCTGATTACTAATTACTATTTAATTACGGCCAAGGTTACTAAAAACATTCTTCATTTGTTGAGTTTTATTTTACTATATAGTTTTTGTTGTTGTTGTTTTATGTTTTGAGTTATATTTTAAGGAATGAGAATATTCTTTATGGGAAGGTGAAGCAGAAGAAATAAGATAATGAATTAGTTTAGTTAAATTGAGATATGTTTTGGAAGTAATTAGAGAAAAGAGAGGATTGATAATGTTTGTATTATTGGTAGTACTAACGGATACTGCGGGATTTATATTTTTTTTTGTTTGTGGAGAGACGAACAAGTGGACCAAAATACTGATTTGGGTACCTTGATGCCAGTACGTTGTGTCAGTAATAGATGAAACGGTGTGTTTTGTATTCTATAGATCAAAAATAATACAAGAACTACTTTAGGATACGAGATGATCATCATCATTCATCATTATCACTCCCACTCTATCAAGAAGAGAAGAGACTCATGATTATGCTTTTTAAAAAAATTTGAATTCTTAAACTCTTAAAAAAATTTGAATTCTTAAACTCTTGAACTAATCTATATAATAATAGTAATATGAATAAATACGGAGAACAGTCACAATTTTTCATTGTGACTTCTCATTTAAAAATATTCAGTTGCATCTTTTCATCTAACAGTCGCATCTTTTCATCGTGACTTTTCATTTAAAAAAATTCAGTTACATCTTTTCATCGTGATTTTTCATTAAAAAATATTATTTAATTATTTTTTGACAAAATAATTATATGATTTCGTCTCTTTAGAAAATTGCATCTGCTGAATGTAGAGTTGTGTCTCTTACAAACAGTTGTGACTTTGTATATAATATTAGCAATATATGAATAAATGCGAAGAACAGTTGCGTCGTTTCATCGTGACTTTTCATCAAAAAAATTCAGTTGCATCTTTTCATCGTGATTTCTCATTAAAAAGAGTATTATTTAATTATTCTTTGACAAACAAAAATATATGGTTGCGTCTCTTTAGAAAGTTGCATTTGTTGAATGCAGAGTTGTGTATTTTACAAACAGTTGAGATTTTTGTATATAATAGTAGCAATATGGATAAATTCAAAGAACAATTGCGTCTTTTCATCGTGACTTTTTATTAAAAAAATTGTAATTTTTAATTAAAAATTTCAGTTGCATCTTTTCATCGTGAATTTTCATTAAAAAAATATTATTTAAGTATTCTTTTGACAAAAAAATTATATGGTTGCGTCTCTTGAGAAAGTTGCATCTATTTATTGTAGAGTTGTGTCTTTTACAAACAGCTGTGACTTGTGTATATAATATTAGCAATATGAATATATGCAAAGAACAGTTGTGTCTTTTCATCGTGACTTTTTATTAAAAAATATTATTTTTTTTAATTTTTTTTGACAAAAATTATACTGTTGTGTCTCTTTAAAAAGTTGCATCTGTTGAATGTAGAGTTGTATCTTTTACAAACAGTTGTGTTTTTTACGAACAATTATATATATTCAAATGTTCACATCTTTAGCAATTATGTCAATTCAAATATTCATATCTTTACTAATCTATATAATTTGTTTTTCTTTTGTAACAATTTCCAACTTTCCTTTTAGTCTATATAATAATAGCAATCTGAATAAATGCGAAGAATAGTCGCATCTTTTCATCGTGACTTTTCATTTTAAAAAATTCAGTTGCATCTTTTCATCGAACAGTCACATCTTTTCATCTAAAAAAATCATTTGCATCTTTTTATCGTGACTTTTCATTAAAAAATATTATTTAATTATTTTTTGACAAAATAATTATATGATTACGTCTCTTTAGAAAGTTGCATCTGTTGAATGTAGACTTGTGTCTCTTACAAACAGTTGTGACTTTTGTATATAATATTAGCAATTTATGAATAAATGCGAAGAGCAGTTGCGTCGTTTCATCGTGACTTTTCATTAAAAAAATTCAGTTGCATCTTTTCATCGTGGCTTTTCATTAAAAAGAATATTATTTAATTATTCTTTTGACAAAAAAATTATATGGTTGCATCTCTTTAGAAAGTTGCATCTGTTGAATGTAGAGTTGTGTATTTTACAAATAGTTGAGATTTTTGTATATAATATTAGCAATATGGATAAATGCAAAGAACAATTGTGTCTTTTCATCGTGACGTTTTATTAAAAAAATTGTGATTTTTCATTAAAAAATTCAGTTGCATCTTTTCATCAAAAAAATATTATTTAATTATTCTTTTGACAAAAAAATTATATGGTTGCGTCTCTTTAGAAAGTTGCATCTATTTAATGTATAGTTTTGTCTCTTAGGGCATCTTTAGGCCATCCGCAACGGGCCATCTCCCCCTATGTTCTTAGCCAATTTAAAATTGGAAATATTAGATAAATGGGCTTAGATCATATTTTTTGATCTTATTGTAGAACTGATTTATCTTATGTTCTAGTGTGACGTGTCAGTGTGTGATTGGAAATGTTTTTTGCAAAGGAGAGAGTTTTCATTTCTCTCGAAAAACACTGTGGCCGCTAGGTTTTTCTCTCTTCCTCTCTGGTTGCGGCGATACCTTCTCTTCCTGGTGTTCTCCGATTAAGGTGTGTTTTCCGGTGATAAAAACTCCAAAATCCAGATCTCCTCCATGTATTAATCCATCTGGCGTCTGCTCTGTCTCGGAAATCTCATATCAAGGTAATCCCCTCGTGTCCCGCGATTCATATCTCTTCTTTGTTTCATCTTTGTTTCATCGATTTAGGGTCTTCAAATCTGAGAATTACGTTTGGGTTTAGTATAATTTCATCGATTTAGGGTCTTCAAATCTGTGATGAACATTAATGGTATTTGAAATCAAGAACATTAATCGGTTTTGCTTTGTTTGTGAGGGTTGTAGGTGAGCTTAACCAGGGGTACCTAACAATCAATAAGCAGCAACAAACCTTCCTTTATCCCAACAGCTAACAGGTCAGTCACATTTAGTATATGTAATTCAAAATTGTATGATTATGAGTTTTCTGATTTGGTATGATTATGAGTTTTCTGATTTGGTTGTATTATGAGTTTTCTGATTGTTTGATTGTATTATGAGTTTTCTGATTTGGTTTTGGTTTAAGTTTCGATAATCTTATAGCTAATGCATAAGAGTATTATCTTTGATAATCTTTGTTAGTACTTGTTTTCAGTATTCAACCGTTTATGATTTGAGTGTATATCTTTATGTCTGAGTAGCTAAATCGTTTATGATTTCAGTACTTGTTTGATTGTATAATGACCATTAACTTCTGTTTGAGTAGCTAAACCATTAACATCTGTTTCGTACTTGTCTGAGTAGCTAAACCATTAACTTCTGTTTAGTAAAACACTCAATGACCATTATTTACTTCTGATTTGACAGAAGTAGGTAATGGTTATTTACAATTAAAAGTCACAACACCAAACTTCTCTTTAATGATCTTCCTATTAAACCCGAGCTAAAATACTCAACCTCTATTATCTTTCACTTCTCTTCTATCATTTATTTTATTTGCTGCTTTCTTAACCAATCTCTAAACTTCCAATAATCTCTCTTCCTAAGCTTCTTCCTTGTTTAAATCTGATTCCTATGGAACCAAATAAGACTCCTAATAGTCAATCCTACTTTAGCCTTGTTAACTTCCCTTATGACAGCTTCGCTCCCAATGTAAACATTGGTTCCTCTCAAATCCCTTCTTTTAGTTCACAACCTACTTCTCATCCGAGTCAACCTCCAAGTCAAACAGAAGATACTGCAGAACAACGTAGGGAGAGAAGGCTATGGTCCAGTCAAGATGACTTAGTCCTAATAAGCGGATGGTTAAACACATCGAAGGATGCAATTGTGGGTAATGACCAACCGCTTGGAAACTTTTGGAGTCGTATAGGAGAGTATTATTCATCAAGTTCTCATGTACTTGGTGGTGCGGAGGCAAGGCGCCCTGACCATTGTAGACAGAGATGGCAAAAAATCCGTAAGGATGTGAGCAAGTTTTGTGGAGCTTATGCAGAGTCAAAGAGTGAGCAAGCTAGTGGGATGAACGATTTGGATGTTCTGCAGAATGCTCACCAAATATACTCTAATCTGTACAAGAAGAAGTTTCTCCTGGAGTATGCATGAAATGTTCTACGGTATGAACAAAAATGGCTAAACCTGGAGTCTATGAACCCGAGTCCAAAGACAACTGGCTCTAACAAAAGAAAGGCTGATGCTCCGACACCATCTACAGGTTCTGTCGTTGGTGAGCACGAGAGCAGGCCTCCTGGCATAAAAGCAATGAAAAAATTAAGGGCGAAAGGGAAAGAGAAGGCTGCACCATCTGATCAGTTCAGTCACATGTGGGAGATAAAACAGAAGGATTTGGAGGGGATGAAAGAACTCCAAAAGATGTCCATCCTTGACACCCTCATTGCCAAGAAAGAAACTCTCGACGAAGATGAAAAAGCTCTAAAAAAGAAGCTAATGGCTGAACTGTTTTAACTTAGAAGAAATAGTATATGATATGCTCGTTGTAGTTTAAGCTTGTTAAACAATATTTGGTCTAATGTTTTTAATGTGTTTAAGTTATGTCTGTTGTATTTTGTTTGTTTAATGTCTGTACTTGTTCTCGTATTTTATTAATGAATGTGTGATGTTTTAGTTTTCATTGCCTTGTTATCATATTTTATTAATGAATGTGTGAAATTTTAGTTTTCATTGTCTTGTTATCGTATTTCAGGGTGAAAAAGACATGGGACTGGATGATATGTACGACTATGGAATAAACAGTCCACTGGATTATAGTTCGGATTCAGAAGAGGAGGAGGCTGAGGCCTGTTACTATCCACCGCAACCATCAACTGAGATTGGTTTTACAAGTCTGTGGAGCCGTGCAAATCAACCACGTCCTGATTGGGAGACATCATTGATCTAACACAACGAACAACTAATCGAGCTCAAGGACCAACAAAACCAGCTCAACGAACAACTAATCGAGCTCAAGGACCAACAAAACCATTCAGTTCAGAGGTTGATGAACCTAGAGAAGCTTGTTACTGAGTTAGGTGAGAGGAAACCAATGTTTCAAATGGCCCCTGAATTAATTGTTGTTGTTTGCGTCTGTATGAGTGTTTTCGTAGTGGCACTTCTCATGTTTAGTAATAAAATTAACCAAGGCTTTTGATTGTAAACTAGTAGTGGTCAAATGGATCTGTTTGATATTTGGATTGTATGATCAGTTTGATATTTGTATGGTTTTGTTTGAAAGACAGAGTCACATGTGTTTGTCTTCTTTTTCAACCAGAGAGTCACATGTATTTGTTTTGTTTTAAGAACAAGAGACACAGAGGTTTTTCTGTGAACCGTGTCACATGTATTTGTTTTGTTTTCTGGCATCTTGAGTCACATGTATTTGTTTTTCTGTGAACCGAGTCACATGTGTTGGGACGTAAAAAAGTTTAAACCCTCTATATACATCGACGAGCACAAGTCTCGATTTCAAGAAAATCAAACACATACTTCTCTTCTACTATTTTCTCAACACACCTCTCTCTATTTCATCAAAATCAAACACAAACACTTCTCTTGAACTTTTTTCTCTTCTCTCTCTCTATTTTATCTACTAATTGCAAATTTATTCTCTTCTACTATTTTCATAGCTTTTATGGCATCTTCTTCCAACAATTTTCACTATCATTATGATCCACATAATGATAGTTTAAACCAATTTTTTCAAGAGCAATTTAATAATCAATTTCAAGCTGCTCAAGAAGAAATTCCGACCGAAAAAAACACACGTACTCATATCGACAGAAACCGGGAAGAAGGGCACGAACGTTTGTGGAACGATTATTTTAGTGATAATCCGACTTACACGAAGAGGCAATTTCGGAGACGATTTCGGATGAACAAGTCATTGTTCTTGCGTATTGTGAACCGTCTGAGTGAAGAAGTTCCATATTTTCAACCAAAAAAGGATGCCACCTTCCGGAATGGTTTATCACCGTTAGTACAATGTACTGCAGCAATTCGACTATTAGCATATGGGACTGGGTCGGATTCAGTGGACGAATATTTACGTCTAGGTGAATCTACAGCTCGTAAATGTTTGGAACATTTTGTCGTCGGGATAGTTGACTTGTTTGGCACTGAATACCTACGCCGACCAACACCAGAGGATCTTCAAAGGCTACTATTTTATGGAGAACAGCGGGGTTTTCCCGGGATGGTTGGAAGCATTGACTGTATGCACTGGCAGTGGAAAAATTGCCCAACCGCTTGGAAAGGAATGTATTCAAGAGGCACCGCTAAGCCAACAATTGTTTTGGAGGCGGTAGCTTCACAAGATCTCTGGATATGGCACGCATTTTTTGGAGCTCCAGGTACTTGTAACGATTTAAATGTTCTTGATCAATCACCAGTATTTAATGACATTATTTACGGTCGAGCTCCCGAAGTTACGTACTATGTCAACGGAAATGAGTATAATTTGGCTTACTATCTGACGGATGGTATTTACCCGGAGTGGGCGACATTTGTTAAATCCATCCCACAACCACAACATCCGAAACATCGTTTATTTGCACAAAAACAAGAAGGTGCACGAAAAGATGTTGAGCGTGCATTTGGAGTCTTGCAATCTAGATTCGCCATGATTAAAAATCCAACTCTTTTATGGTCAAAGGGTAAAATTGCATATATTATGAGAGCATGTCTCATACTGCATAATATGATTGTCGAAGATGAACGAGATTCATACACACTCTATGACGAACAAGAATTTCAACAAGAAGATGGAACTGGAACTACTCCGGATCTTACATTTTCAGTAACTATGTCTTCAAATCTTGAAGGTTTAGGTGATGGCCAAACATTAATTCGTGATAAACAAGCACATCGCAAATTAAAGGAGGATTTGATTGAGAATATTTGGAATAAATTTGGATATTAAACCATGTATTAGTTAAATAAAATGTTTTTGTTAATTTAATATTTTTTTTGTTTCATAATAATTTGGTATTGTATTTTGATTTTTAGTATAAGTTTTTAAAAATTGCAATTTAAATTTTATTTTAAAATTGTAATATATTTTAGATTATTTATATTAAATCTAATAATCATGTTCTTAACCATGTTCTCCCATTAACCAACTAATTAAAGAAAAGATCTTAACTCATGTTCTTACATTATCTTAATAATTTTTTAACTCTAAGAACACCCACAGCTGTTCTCCCATTGCAGATGCCCTTATAGGGGGAACTATTTTGGGTGTTCTTAGAGTAAATATATTATGAAAATAATGTAAGATCAGTAGTTAAGATCTTTTGTTAAAAAGTTAGATATTGGGAGAACATGTTTTAGATCATAAGATTTAATAATATAATATTCTTAAACATATTACAATTATAAAAACTTATAAAATAACATTTAAATTGCAAATTTATAAAATTTTTACTAAAATTCAAAATACAATACCAAATTTTTATGAAACAAAAAAAAACATAAAAAAAAACAAACAAACATATTACTTAATTAAATCACACAAACATTTTACTTAATTAATACATAGTTTAATGTCCAAATATATTCCATATATTCTCAATCAAATCCTCTTTTAATTTGTGAAAAATTATTTGCAAAAAATTATATCCATTCACAGCTTGCCACGTCAGCTTAGAACTGAACCAAGATCAGTTCTACATCAAGAAATGATCTTGGTGTTATTCTGCCACTATTCATTATATTTATAATTTTAATGGACTAAGAACACCCCTCATGTTCTCCCTATAAATATGGTCTTACAAACAGCTGTGACTTGTGTATATAAATATGAATAAATGCAAAGAATAGTTGTGTCTTTTCATCGTGACTTTTTATTAAAAAATTATTTTTTTATTTTATTTTTACAAAAAAAATTATACGGTTGTGTCTCTTTAAAAAGTTGGATCTGTTGAATATAGAGTTGTGTCTTTTACAAACAGTTCTGTTTTTTACGAACAATTGTATATATTCAGATGTTCACATCTTTAGCAATTATGTCTATTCAAATATTAATATCTTTAGTAATCTATATAATTTGTTATTCTTTTGTAACAATTTCCAACTTTCCTTTTAGTTCAAATATACACATCTTTAGGATTATATATATTTGTTCTTCTTTTGGGAAATTTTTAAACTTTCTTTTTAACATATGATAATAGCAAGCTGAATAAATGCGAAAAAACAATTGTATCTTTTCATTATGACTTTCATAAAAAAATTAATTTTTTTTTTTGACAAAAAATTATATTTTTGCGTCTTTTTGAAAAATTGTAAATGTATGTTAACTGTAAAGTTGTGTCTCTTACGAACAGTTGTAATTTTTCCAAACAGTTGTCTCTATTCAAATGTTCACATCTTTAACTAAGTACAGTAGAAACTCTATAAATGAATACTCTTTAAATTAATACTCGCTATAAATTAATAAATTCTTTCGGTCCTGAGTTAGGCCGATGTAAAAAATGACACACTTTGATAAATTAATAAGATAATATTTTTTTTGGAAATCCTATGTAAAAATATGGTCCCATCAATATCATAAATTAATAATCAAATAATATTAAATATATATATATATATATATATATATCTAAGAAAATCTAATGAAATATAATATGATTCTACTGTTGTTTGCAAATTCTTGAATTTAGATTTTTATTGGAGCTAATCTCTAATTTTTTTATTGTTGTCTTCTCAAGTCGCATCCAAAAATTGTGAAGAGTTCTAAATGCGATAATTGCTTCTTTATATGTAATTGGTTCTAAAATTACCGCAATATTTTATTCAACTTCATCATTATCATGAATGATATTAGTAGCAATTTCTTCTATACTCTAAACTTTTAACATCTATCATTGTTACCGAAACTCTAAACTTAGTAATTACGATAGACAAGATTATAAATTAAGAAAATTTTTTAAAAATGGATAACAAAAATTTATTATTTTGTAATTCAAAATTATGAAAATCTCTTCATAAATTAATAAAATATTAATTTATCGATAAATTAATAATTATTAATTTATCGATAAATTAAAAACTCTATAAATTAATAAAATTTCATGGTCCCGACCTTATTAATTTATAGAGGTTTTACTGTATAATTCTTCATAGATTGTCTTTTATTTACTAAAACATATTAAAAGAAAGTATTCTAACCGTTTAATTGAAGCATTAAAACATTTGGTAAATTTAATATTTAAGATCACATCATTCGGAGAAACTCTGCTTGCATTTACTAATCATGTAAGTGCAATCCTATTTATGTGTAAGATTCTTAGAAAACATTGTTTTCATTTATTTATATTAGTATTTCAATTGTTCCAAATTTTTAATAATCAACCCTTTGCAAGTATTTTTCTAAAAATAACTAAATATATATTATTATAAGATTGAATTTTTTTGTAAGGATTATTGATTTAACTAAAGTTTATGGATTTTTCTTAAAAATAAAGTTTTAATTTTTAATGAAGTCGATTAGATTATAAATCTGTTTGTATTTTTTCATTCATAATTGTTTTTACCTTTACAAAAAACTAGATAAATAACCAACATCTTGTACGGAAAAAAATAAGTAGTAACTACATTTAATATTGGATTATCAATCTATATACTCTATTAGTATTGTCAAAATATTTAATGAGTTTAGACTTTTTTATATATCATATGTTTTGTCTACAAAACGATAGTTGTTTGTATATATTCATCTACAATTCCACCTCTATGAATATAAATATATTCAATTTTATTAATGAATATTATAAGTGAAATGTGTGATAATTTTTTTTTATTTATATTTAAATTTGAGACTGATTGATAATCTTCTTATTCTTAACACTTATTCTTTAATTTTTAAAAACCAGCGACTAAATATAGTGAGAGAGATGAAGAAAATCAACACTTGTGTCGCTTAAATACATCGCCAAAAAAACCATGACAGAAACACGGTGCACTGATTCACAGAAGATATTGATGGAAATGATTAAAAGAGAAAATTGCACTACAATTACAGTCGTTAAAAGGTGTCGCTGAGACTCACAAACGAACAAGGCTTATGTCTAAAAGAAATAAGGTTATTAATTTGATAAATTTTGATTTATTGATTTCAGAAATATAAATATGTAAACATGTTCATTAATATAAATATGTAAACATATTCATTTATAAAAATATATTTGAGTTATGTGAAACATTTTGAATAATTAATTTAATTGAATTCAAATATTTAATTTGAACAAATTAACATTATGTCATTTTATGAGTGGTCTCAATTAATTTTTAATATATTTTCAAAATTTTATACGATTTTTTGGAAATTTATAGTGTTTTTATACAATGTATTCATGTTTTTAACAATTAAAAAAAAAACTAAAAATATTTAAACTGATAAATCTAATAAATCTATCAAAAAAACATTAGCGTTCAAAATTACCAAATAAATAATTTTACATTTCTTTCAAATTAACACTCTATATGGTGATGTCATATGTAAACATATAAGCATTTATAGATATAATATGTTTAACTATATAACTATATGGGAATAAATATAAGAATCTACTTATCTTCAAATGTATAATTGTAGGCAACGAATAATTAAATAATATTAAAATAGAAAACACAATTAAATAAAATATGGGGATTTAATTATATATTAAAAATTATTTTAAAAATGCAACTACCTGTTATGTGTTTATAGCACTAATCATTTTTTATTTAATCGTAAAGATTTGTATCCCTCATTTGCATATTTTAATTGTAATTTTTTCTCAAAATAGTTGAGTGAAATATGTGTAAGTTACATCAATGACAAAATTTGTAAATATTCTAGTCAAAGGGTAACTCACTAATTAAATAGACTTAAAAGTTCTTTAAGAACGATACGTCAATATAAAATTTCCGTTAATCACATGTAAAAATAAATTTATTTTTAGGAATATTTTTCAAAATATTTTTAAGAGAGGAATTTATTATACCATAATTTAATAAAAATATATTAAATAAATTTTGTAATAAATATTTTATTAAAATGAGTTTCCCCGCAATATTGTGGGCTCAATACCTAGTAAAATAAATAAATAACTCTAGTTTTTGTTCCTTTGATTTAATAAACCGGGTTAACACCTAAGTTGATTCGATTACAATCTCATCCAGCTGCAACCTCGTTGCTTCATAGCACCTATTGAGTTTATAGCTTCTCTAGTCTCTTGTGCTTCTTTCCACAAACCAGCTCCTGCGTAAATATTCGACAGTTGAACATAAACGGATGGATCATTCTTCTCTTTCTCCATTAGTAACTTGGCAACCATCTTCCCCAGCTTCAAATCTCCATGAGCAGCACAAGCACTAAACAATGCCCACCACACATCTACACGAGACCCGATGCTCTTCTCGCTGATCTTTACCAAGCTTTCCGCTTCATCGAGGTGACCAGCTCTACCAAGTAGGTCAACTAAGCACGAAAAATGATCCACATTAGGTACTATCAGACCGTGACATTCCACCATTGAGTTGAAAATCTCGAGTCCCTCTTCGACTAAACCGGCGTGGCTGCAAGCAGAGAGAACCGCTGTGAATGTGGCTGAATCAGGATACACCTCGCCTTCATCTCGCATGGTCTTGTATGTTAAAACCGCGCATTCTCCTTCCCCGTGTCTAGCGTATGCAGAGATCAGAGAATTCCATGACACAACGTCTTTTTCAGACATCTGATTGAACACTTCAAGAGATTTTTGTATAGTCCCACACTGAGAGTACATGTTTATAAGACCATTACCTATCAATGTCGTCTCCTTGAACTGCCCGTGTCTAAGGACGTAAGCGTGCGTTTGACTTCCGAGCATCAAAGATGAAATGCTTACGCAAATACTCAAAAGGGTACTTAGTGTATAAGCATCAGGTAGGATCCGGACCTCTGACTCTAGCAAGCACGAGAACCTTTCCAACCCTTGAAAGGGAAACCCGTTATGGTATAACCCCGAGATTATCGCGTTCCAAGAGATTAGATTCTTCTTCAGTGATCTTTCAAATATTAGGTCAGATTTTTCTATCTGTCCATTCTTCGAGTAAGCAGATATCAAAGCATTGGAAATTTCAATCTTCGAACTTAGCCCGAACTTTATTATACACGCTTGAACCATCTCCAGGGCATCTAAATCTAGAGAGTTTGCTAAAAGACTTCCGAAAGTGAACTCATCCGGTTTAACTCCTATTCGGTGCATTCGTTTGTATACCGACATTGCAGACTCGCTCAATTTCGCTTGGTTATAACTGGAGATCATTGTATTCCAAGTAACCAAATCTTTCTCTTCCAATGACTCGAAAACCTTATGAACAGCACCAAAATCCTCAAAAGAAGAATACATTGTCATAGTGGAATTGTTAACCAAAGTATAATCTTGATACCCTGTCTTGATGGCTAATCCATGTACTTGGTGTCCCATAGCCACACATGAACACGAACTCATCACGCTAACAAAGCTTAGATCGGTTGGTCTAAGACCAGCTTCTAGCATTTGTCTAAACACTGACAAAGACTCTTCTCTTTTGAAACCAGCCAAACCATCAATAACCACATTAAAAGTGACCTGATCACGAACAGCAACATCAGCTTCTTCAAACACCCGACAGGCTTCACAAACAACTTGGGAATTGAAATACATTGTAATCAAGGCATTCACAACAGATGAAGCAACCAAAAACCCAGCTTTTATAACCAGCGAATGCACCTGCTTACCAAAATCCAAAGAACCATAGTAGCACATACTCAAAACAGTAGCAAAGCCAAACTTGTCATGACTAACACCAAGCTTGTGCATTTCTTGAAACAACTCGAAACTCGTTCCGTTATACCCACTCTCTTTAGAACCAGTGATCATAGCATTCCAAACCGCAACATCATCTCTCTCAGGCATTTTATCAAACACCTCAAATGCATACTCTATATCCCCAAGCTTAAAGCAAGCACTCAGTAGCGTCGTCCATGAATAAACATCAGGTTCCTTAATCTCTTCGAAACTCTTCTTCAACAAAACTAAGTTCCCTAATCTCGCATAGAGCGAGAGAAGCGTATTGGAGACGTGAGAGTGACACAATAAACCAGAGCGAATCGCATAGCTATGAACCTGACCACCGAAGATGGTATCACGGAGGTGCCCAGATGCAGTAATTGCTACGGAGACACTGTACTGGTCTGGTCTCAGTGTTGTGCAACGGTGAACATCGGCAAAAAGCTTGAGAGCGTTTCTGTTCTCGCCGGAGCGAGTGAGACCCGTTAGTCTCCGGTTCAAATTGAGCAAAGTAGTCGAGTTCTCGGCTATGGCTGATAAATTCTCTGTTAAACATAGAGCTTTTCTCATCAGTCATCTATAAGCTTCGTTGTTGTTGAAGAAATTAGTGTTTTTAGGTCTTGACCATATGCAAAAACAGAGTAAAGGAGAAAGACTTTATAACACGAAACGGCAGAAAACAGAGGAAAAGGAGAAGACTTTATAAGGCGAAACGGTGTCGTTCTGGAGAGAGTGAACTGAGAGATGCGTGGATTCTCGGCCATAGTCAAACGCTGTGTTCTCTTACCATCGTCTCAAGCAAATTATCGAATTGATCTCAGTTGCAGAAGGTTTCACATTTCCAGAGTTCTTAAAGACGGTTTCGTTGAATCAACAGAGAGAAAGGAGAATGGGGTTGGCTTAGTTTGTTCAGAAGATGAATTCGCCGGTGACGTCGAGAAGATATACAGGATTTTGCGGAATCACCATTCTAGGGTTCCGAAGTTGGAGCTTGCTCTTAACGAATCAGGTATTGATCTGCGACCCGGGTTAATAGTAAGAGTGTTGAGTAGGTGTGGTGATGCTGGGAATTTGGGTTATAGATTCTATCTCTGGGCAGCGAAACGACCTGGTTACTGTCACAGCTATGAAGTGTGTAAATCAATGGTGAAGGTTCTTAGTAAAATGCGACAATTTGGAGCTGTTTGGGGTTTACTTGAAGAGATGAGGAAAGAGAATCCGGAGTTGATTGAACCGGAGTTGTTCGTTATACTGATGCGGAGGTTTGCTTCTGCTAACATGGTGAAGAAAGCAGTTGAGGTGCTCGACGAAATGCCTAAGTATGGGTTAGAGCCTGACGAGTATGTTTTCGGGTGTTTGTTAGATGCTTTGTGTAAGAACGGTAGTGTTAAGGATGCTTCAAAGCTTTTAGAGGATATGAGAGAGAAGTATCCTCCGAATTTGAGGTATTTCACTTCGTTGTTGTATGGTTGGTGTAGGGAAGGGAAGTTGATTGAAGCTAAAGAAGTTTTGGTTCAGATGAAGGAAGCAGGGCTTGAGCCTGACATTGTGGTTTTCACTAACTTGCTTAGTGGGTATGCTCATGCTGGCAAAATGACGGATGCTTATGATCTTATGAAGGATATGAGAAAGAGAGGGTATGAGCCGAATGCGAATTGTTACACGGTTTTGATCCAGGCGTTGTGTAAGACGGAGAAGAGAATGGATGAGGCGATGAGGGTTTTTGTTGAGATGGAAAGGTATGGATGTGAGGCTGATCTCGTGACTTACACCGCGCTGATAAGTGGGTTTTGCAAATGGGAGATGATCGATAAGGGTTATAGTGTTTTGGACGATATGAGAAAGAAAGGAGTCTTACCATCGCAAGTAACGTATATGCAGATATTGGTGGCTCATGAGAAGAAAGAGCAGTTTGAAGAGTGTTTGGATTTGATTGAGAAGATGAAGCAAGTAGGTTGTCATCCGGATCTTCTCATTTACAATGTAGTGATCAGGTTAGCTTGTAAGTTAGGGGAAGTGAAAGAAGCGGTTCGGTTATGGAATGAAATGGAAGCTGATGGTTTAAGCCCTGGAGTTGATACTTTTGTTATTATGATCAATGGATTTACAAGCCAAGGTTGTCTAATCGAAGCATGCGATCACTTCAAAGAAATGGTAAGCCGAGGAATATTCTCTGCGCCTCAATATGGAACGCTGAAGTCGTTGCTGAATAACCTTGTTAGAGATGATAAGCTTGAAATGGCGAAAGATGTTTGGAGTTGCATATCAAACAGAAGCTCTTCTTGTGAGCTTAATGTAGCAGCTTGGACAATATGGATCCATGCTTTGCTCGCAAAAGGTCACGTGAAGGAGGCGTGTTCGTATTGTCTTGATATGATGGAAATGGATTTGATGCCGCAACCTGATACTTATGCGAAACTTATGAAAGGATTGAATAAACTGTACAATAGGACGATCGCTGCAGAGATCACAGAGAAGGTGATGAAGATGGCAAGTGAGAGAGATATGAGTTTTAAGATGTATAAGAATAGAGGTGAGGAGATTTTGATTGAGAAAGCTAAACCTAAAGGGAATAAAGAAGGGAAGAAGAAAGGGACAACTCATCATAGGCTTAAGGGAGGAGGTGAACGAAATAAAGCTAAAGCATTGTAACTTATACCTAGAGTTTCCAAAAGAAGCAAATTTAGATTTATAGTTATCAATCAGCGTTCATGCTTCTGCTTTGTTTCATTACTTAGATTTAGTTCGATCTCTTTTTTCACTTTGCTAAGAATAAACATGTAGTTGCATTCATTTTTATCTCTTGAACTTGACTAAGAGCGAAAATGGCACTGTTGTTATTTGGAAAAGGATACATTCACAGCTATTGCCTTTGTGACGGTGTTATTTTAACACAAGCCAAAATCGTGGTACTAAAACATTGTTGTTCATGCTTAGCATCAGAACCGGCACGAACTAGTCTACCAGTTTTACTCACAATGCATGGATTTTTTGGACAAACAGATTTACTTCAGGTAGGAATTTGACATTTTTAAGTATAGTTTGTGTATCATCACAATAACAATTGTTCGTCTTTTTTTTTTTTTTTTTTGGCTCAACATCAACTTTTCATTAACAAAGAGATTACAATCAAATTTTAGGCACATTACATTCGCCTCTATAAAATTAGACCAAAAGCAAATGTAATGGTTGATCAATTATAACCCTGGACCAGATGGAACCAACGCTACCTAATCCAATAACATTTGTTTGTCTTAGGAACCGCCATTCTCAATGTTAGTTATTCTATAGATGCTTAAGAATTTGGAGGCATTTTAAGTTTTAAACTGAACCGAATTCAAACCGAGTTTATTAATTCAAATCCAAACAGAATTAATAAAATCTCAGAACCGAATAAATTGAATAGGGAAAAATGTCAAGAAACATAAACTTACAAAAACTATTGATAAAAAGATGAACATTGCATATAATTAATTGTTTGAATATATTTGACTTTCCAAATGATTACGTCGAATAAAACACGATATTAGATTAGCTGACAGAAAAATTTAACGTTTTATTCTCTATTAAGTATTAACAAATTTCACTAGATAGTTAAACAAACTTTTGTGCTTTATTTGGTAAATCAATTTAACTACTTATCATAAATTACTAACATTGTGGTTTATTTAATAAAATCAACAAATTTTGTTATTTATTTAGAAAATTGATGGAACTTATATATTTAATTTACCATAAACAAACTTCATACTTCTTTAGTTTTTTTATTTCTTTTTTTTTTAGTTGATGACTATATTTTTGTGTGTTATTTTTGACATATTTCCCAAATCAAAATAGACAAACGAACCGACCTAAGTTTTTAACACAAAAGTCACTGCAACAAATATACGACGAGAAGCTTTAGATGCATTGTTCCGATGATGAGCAGACTTGATCTTTCTGAATGAGTAGTACAACAAGTGTCGCACTTTGCCTGAATCACTTGAACTTTGGTGATCAAGCAAGTTTTTTGTACAAGAACACCAAGATCTCACTTTCGAATCGTCAAAAACTTTCAAATCGTACCTCAATGTTGAGGATATTGTCTCATGCTCGGGACCGTCTTAGATCCGTAACGACATCATCGCCCCTTGCACGGAACCATCTTAGGTCCAAAACCCCACCTTTGTCTCCTTTATCTTCTCCATTCTCTTCGAAACGGCATGCGCCTAAGACGACGAGCGAAGTAGAAGAAGACTCGCGTTCGAAAGATTCCGTTTTGCTATACCCAAAAGATCCTTCAAGCGCGCCTAAGCTCTTTCTTGTCCAGCCACGTCTAACGCCGCCTAAGTTTCTTCAGGCCAAGCTTAACGAAGCGCTCTGTCTCGCGAATTCTCTTGAAGAACAGAGATATGGCTACTTTGAATCTGACTTTTTCGGAAAGGAATTGCCTTCTCATGTTGTTGTTCAAAACCCTGTTCGTAGATCATCTAAACCTCGCGCAGGTTTGTGTGTTTCAGATGTTTTTAAGAATCATGCCTTCCATGTGTTCGACGATATTCCTGAGTGACTGATTGTTATAAGTGTGTTTCGATTTCTAGATACATATTTCGGGCCTGGGACTGTAGACAACATCAAATGCCATCTAAATGCTGAAGATTCTAAGGCAAGCAGCTAAAACATTTCTGCTATTTTCACAAATTATCAAATCTTTGTTTTTTTTTGTGCTTTCTTTGGCTGCCTGTGATGAAAAGTTGGATCATGCTGTTAACAATCTCTTGATGCTCAGGAAGAAGTTGATGCTGTTTTTGTAAACGCCATGTTGACTGCTATTCAACAACGGAACTTAGAGGTAATGCCACGAAACCATAAGTTTCTTCGTTTGTTTTCCTTATGTTTAAAGCTAATGTTGTGTCTTTGCATTTGACTCTTCAGCGAATATGGGAAAAACCTGTACTAGACCGTGTAGGCCTTATAATCGAAATATTTAATGCTCATGCGCATACAAAGGAAGCAAAACTACAGGTACTGGTCACAATAAAGTTTTGTCTTTTACGTACTAGGAAATGTTTACTGATAACTGCTTGGTTCATCCATTCACAGGCTGAGTTAGCGGCTCTGATGTACAAAAAGAGCAGGCTGGTTCGTGTGCGTGGTACTGATGGACGCCACTCTTTTGGGCAGTTTGGAGAAGCTGAAGTTGTCAGTGCCCGAGGGTGAGTGATTTGTCTTGCTACTTTGCGTATTCCCTTTACTCTTTTGAATTTTTAGACATTGATGAACATGTAAAATTGTTGTGCAGGAGAGCAGCAAGTGGAACCGGCGGTGGTTTTGTAGGTGGTGCAGGAGAAACTGAGCTTCAGCTTCAACGCCGAAGGTCCTTAACCTTACCAAAGCTTTTCTCAGACCACATTTATATATTTTATATATCTATGTCTAATTGTTGGTTAACCGAAAGACTTAGTGCAGAGCTCTCTTTTCTATTATTTAATCTATGCGTTTAACAAAATCTTGATGCACCAGGATAGCAGACAGGAGGCTTCGCTTGTTATCCCATATTAAAGAAGCCCAGCGAACACGGCTATTGCAACGTGCTAGACGTCAGAAAAGAGCGGGGCGAAAGTATGAGAGTGCAGCTACCATTGCTGTTGTTGGTTACACAAATGCTGTAAGTGTTTGAATTTTTCTCCCAAGGAGGCTTTCAGCTGTTTTTAGTCTACTCTCCTGAGTATTAATTATCTGCTTTTGTTAGGGAAAATCGACTCTGACAAGTGCATTGACAAAGAGTGCTCTCTACTGCAATGAGCGGTATAATTCAAATGGTTTCAAAACTATCTTTAAAATGTCAAATTTGAAACTGAAGTCATAACTTTTGAATGCTTGGTCTGGTCTCTGCAGATTGTTTGCCACATTAGATCCTTCACTCAGGAGTGTCTATCTTCCTTGTGGGTAAGTTGATTTGTACTTTGGAAATCATGTTTATAACTTTAGGGTGCACATGAACTTGTATTGAATCGCAAGAGTTGAGTTCTTTTCAGGGAATTTGTGCATCTGAGTGACACTGTTGGATTCATATCAGATCTGCCTATACAGGTAATATATACCTACTTTAATATCATATATTCTTTTTCAAGTGATGTGTCACTTACTTTTCTTTTCGTGGGTCACACACCTTTTCGCAGCTGGTGGAAGCATTTCGATCGACTCTAGAAGAAGTTGTTGAAGCTGATATACTTATAGTAAGAGCTAAATAAAAATCATATTCTTGAGTTACAAGTAGTAGTGAAAACTTTGGAAAGATCTTGGCGTTGATGTGATTGGTTGCTTGCAGCATGTAGTTGATTCGACAGCTCCAAATATCGAGGAGCATCGTGCAACAGTTTTCCATGTCCTTAAACAAATTGGAGTATCTGAAGAGAAGCTTCAAAATATGATTGAAGTCTGGAATAAGGTAGGATTGAAATAAACCTGTCTATAATACAATACAAGTAGAAGAAACAAACCACAATCTTTCACACTGGGGATTTTTTGTTGTTGTAGATTGATTATGAAGTGGAGGACGATAAATTTCTAGATGATGGCCAAGGAGAAGGAGAAGAAGAAGAAGAAGAAGCTGAGTTAAACGGTGGTATAAAAGCTGAAGAAACCGTTGATGCATCTGAAGCAGCAGTTGATGAAGACGAAATCAAAAACGAAGATGATGACCCTGATGGGTGGCTATTGTGTGAAGATGAAAGCGTCAGTGAGTCTGCTGAGGTCTGGAAGGTTCCAGAAGTTGGTAAACTAGATGCTGCGGAGAAGAAAGGACCACACGTTAGAGTTTCTGCATTAACCGGAGCTGGTTTGAAGGAGTTGATAAATCTGATTGACGAAAAAGTGAAAGTTGTAATAGAGAAGAGGCTCAACCCTCAGTCGATAGTGGAAAGCAGCAGCGAGATTCATAACCGTAAGTGGAGACCACCTCGTGGAGATGATGAAGAAGAAGATGCGAGATTACTCCCTTTAGATCAACGATGAAAGAAAACAATGTTCTGTTTTTTCTGTGTGTGTGCCACAGAACAAAAAGAAATGCATGTCGTTTGTTTCGAAACTGTGCATGTGTAATAAAAACGGCAAGATGTTGGTTCTTCTTTTTATCATATTAAATGGCTTTAATACGCCGTCGTTCTTGTAACAGCGCGTCATAGACTCATAGCCATACGCGCTTTTAACAAAGGTGCGAGCAAGTGTATGTATATAAATAAGTAGATAGCGTTATTGGGGCAGTGATGTGATAAAAATTAACACTTCGAAGCTTCTTCTTCTCTCCCTTTTAGTAAATTCGAGTGAGGTGAAGCTCTCTCTTACAAAAAGTGCTCATTTTCTCGGATCTCAGATCTTAGATCCAAACCCCTTTCCCCACCCATCGTTTCCATTGATCCAAAGGTAGATTTTGATTTCTTCCTTCTTCTCGATTTGGGTTTCCCTTTTCTGCGAGCTGATTCATGGATCTATCTGTAATCTCGATTTTGAAATTTATGAATTGGGTAAGATGTTGCTAAATTGGGTTAACGAAACGCAGCTAAAATTCATTGTGGGATCTGAATAGGTTTCAGGTTTATGTGTTTTGTTTGTTTCCATGGATCTGTGTTCTACGGTAATGATTATGTGGGAGAAATTAGTTTTTTTTAATGCGATTTTCATGTTTTGATTGCTTATTCTATTCCATGTGGTTAGTGGGAGTAGCTGTGTTGATTCAACATCGATTTGTTTCATAGTGAAATGGCAAAGAGCGGTGTTGTGCTTTGTGTTCTCTGGATGTTCAGTTCAAATAAAGGATAATGATTGATCCAATTTAGTGGTTGTTGTTGCTTTTTTTTTTTGTAGATCTATTTATTAGCTTGAGCTTGTTGGGATCTTTAGTCATGGCGAGACGGCAAGTAGGTTCAACAAGACGTGTTGGAGATGGTGGGAGCTTCCCTTTTGCAGGAGCTTTGCACTCAAAGTCTCGATCTTCTCCACTACTATCTATTTGCCTTGTCCTTGTGGTATGGTTTTTGTATTTCATTTGTGTTTCACTAAGTGATTCTTTTTTTTCACCAAGTGTATTGTCTAACTGTAAATTGTTGTTTCGTGTGTTTTCAATTTCCAGGGTGCTTGCCTTCTCATTGGTTATGCTTACAGTGGTCCAGGTATGTATATGATCATCTTAGTATATTGTCTTTTTGCATTATGTACTGCTCTTTTAACGAATTCATATTTTACTCCATCACAGGTATCTTTAAAAGTATCAAAGAAGTCAGCAAAGTTACTGGTAATCCTTATTTCTCATTCTTCACTACATGTGCTTAAAGTTAATGCCTTCATACGTATTGTCATTGAGCTGCAATTTAACCCGTTCAAATGCTTGACTCTCCGGTTTGACATTTTGTGTGCAATCATTTGTTATGAATTCGCAGGTGACTATTCTTGCACAGCAGAAGTCCAAAGAGCCATTCCTGTCCTTAAGAAGGCTTATGGAGACGGCATGCGCAAAGTCTTGCATGTGGGTCCTGACACGTGCTCAGTGGTTTCCAGTTTATTGAAAGAAGAAGAGACTGAAGCCTGGGGTGTCGAACCATATGACATTGAGGATGCAGATTCTCACTGCAAGAGTTTTGTGAGCAAAGGTCTTGTACGTGTTGCTGATATCAAGTTCCCTCTGCCTTACCGGGCAAAATCTTTCTCTCTTGTGATCGTGTCTGATGCTCTGGATTATCTCTCACCCAAGTACCTGAACAAGACCGTACCTGAACTCGCAAGGGTAGCTTCAGATGGTGTTGTTCTTTTTGCAGGTAAACTAACATAAAACTTGATAAAAGGTGTTGATAAACAAAATATCTTTTTGGTTTCTAACTCTTGAATTTCAATTGTTCTAGGTCTCCCTGGTCAGCAGAGAGCTAAAGTTGCTGAATTGTCAAAATTCGGTCGACCCGTAAGTTTACTATACCCTGTTTTCCTGAGTCCTGATGACTAGATGAAACCATCCTTACCCATTGTTGTTTAGTGGCATTAGCATAGTATGTTGTTAGTCATTAGCATCTCTTCAACTTCAAGATTCAGTTACCTCTATTTCACAAAGTTCTTTAAGACAGAGACAGAGACTACAAGTAGAAGACCTGATACTAACACTCTTATTTTTGTTCGCAGGCTAAAATGCGTAGCGCATCGTGGTGGAACCGCTTTTTTGTCCAGACAAACCTAGAAGAAAACGAAGCACCAAGCAAGAAGTTTGAACAGGCTGTTTCCAAAGGATTATACAAACCAGCCTGCCAAGTCTTCCACCTCAAGCCATTACACTAACCAGCAGCCATCAAGCCTACTGGTCCACACTAAAGCATATTCACACGTAGAGCCGCACCCAAAAAAGAATAGCGTAATCGATATTCTCCTTGTATTTTGTAACAAGTCAGTTTTTTTCTACTTCTTGTTTGTATCCGTCAACACAAATTTTCCTATTCAATTAAATCATAATTATTATCAGTTTTATCACCAGTAATCTCCACATGAACACTTGCCGTCTTTGAAGCAATGAAACCTAAGGTTATCTCTTACAATGATCTCTCTACCTGCAACTGCAGACATAAACTTGATTGCATTGTGACAATCCCCACATATCCTCAAATTCTTCACCACAACTAATTCCTCTCCATCTCTTGTCGACATCAACCCAAAAGCCACAGCTAGCTTCTCGCTATGATGTCCTAACCGCATCTCTTCTTCTCCTTCGCCCGCATCATCCTCCTTCACCATTGCCCATTTCTTATCCATCACATACCCAATTTTCTTCATCTTCTTCATCATCTCCTCTAGATACTCATTCACTTCCCGTATCATCGGATGAGACCAATCTTCTGCCACAAACACATGCTTCTTCTTCTTAACTTCTATCCAACTACATCCCGGCTTCTTCCTTATTCTTTTCCCCCTCATTGATTTCCTCACCGAGGCCATCTCTTCCCATTTTCCTGCATCTGCATACATGTTTGCTAGCATCACATACGGCGTGGCAGCTAATGGTTGCATCACCATAAGCTCATTAGCTGCTCTCTCCGCAAGAGCCATGTTTTTGTGTTTTCTACAAGCACCGAGCAACGCAGCCCAAGCAACAGAGCCTGGCTTATACGGCATTGCATCAATGAATCTCTCAGCCTCTTCTAGCTTCCCTGCTCTGCCTAAAAGATCAATCATACAAGAATAGTGCTCAGCCTCTGGTTCGATCTTGAATGTCTCCTTCATGGTGTTAAAGTACTTCTGACCCTCCTCGACTTTACCACAGTGTGCACAAGCAGAAAGAACAGCCACAAAGGTTATATTGTTAGGCGCAATACCCGAGTCCAGCATTTGTTGATATAAAAGCAATGCTTCTGTCCCATGTCCGTGCTGCGCATAACCTTTAATCATACAATTGTAAGACACGGCATTAAGTTCCAACATTCGATCAAATACACGCCTTGCATCTTGCAGGTTTCCACTTTTGTAATACAATGAGATCAATGCGTTGTTCACAGAGATTCTATTCGAAGGGAAGTGAGATTTGATAGCCAAGCCATGAATCTGCTTCCCCTGAGAAGGAGAGGAGAGATTTGAGCAAGCGCTGGTGACACAGACAAAACTGCAATCATCAGGTCTGTGTCCAATACGTTGCATCTGTCTAAAACTCTTCACAGCTTCTTCAGAGAGTTCCTCATTCATTGAATAACCAGAAATCATCGTATTCCAAAGAACCAAATCCGGAGATAGAATCTCTTGAAACACCTTCTCGCATTCAGACATACCGTCACGACCCCCACATTTCGAGTAGAAATCGATCAAACCACTTCCCACGTGTGAATTCTGGTGAAACCCTGCCTTGATCAGCTTACCGTGGAACTGACGTCCACCAATCAAACAATCCAAGCTCGTGAGAGCATTTAAAACACTAGCCAATGTGAACATATCAATCTTGAATCCCTTAAAGATCATTTCTTTATATAAAGCTAAGGCCTTTGCTCCTTCCTTGTGCTGCCCGTAAGCCACAATCATCGAGTTCCACGAAACTTCATCTCTTAATTCATCCATCCCGTAGAACACCGTCACCGCCTCTTTCAAAAGCCCGCCTTTACTATAATACGTAACAAAGGCGTTATTCACAGACGAGTAAGAATCAAACCCTCCGGAGACAGCGAAACAATGAAGCTGCTTTATCAATTCAACACGGCCACAGCAAGCTGCTATCAACCCTGATAACGTGAACCCATCAACCTCAAATCCCAATTCTCTCATTCTCATAAACAGAACCATCGCAGCAACAGTTTCTCTAGCATCAGCGTAACCCGAGATGAGGGTATTATAAGAAACAGTGTCAGGTTGAGGAATTTCGTCGAACAACTTACGTGCAATATGGATTTTCGAATCTTTCGCGTAAGCTTTGACGATTACATTGTAAGAGAAGACATTGGGTTCTTCCGTGGAGTCGAACGTGGCTCGTGCGTAGGAAAGACAACCACACTTGGAGTAAAGATTCACGAAGTGGTTTGAGAGGTAAGTGGAAGAAGCTACGATTGACTTCACGTAGAGTGCGTGAAGTGATTTCCCAGTGAAGAGATCTCTCTCCGCTACAGATTTTAGTAGAAGGTCTCGAAAAGATTTTAACTTCCATGGCGTCTGGTTCATCTAATCACTCTGTTTCTTCCCGCATTTGCAGGTGCTGTTTTCAGAGGAAGACAACAAAAGTCATAGTTTTAGTTTCGTCTCTTATTTTTCGTTGATTAATTTGGGCTTAGTCTTCTTTAAGGCCCATATTATATGGGCTCTTCTACTTCTCTTATTTTTCGTTATTATTAAATTGCACATTCATCATTTGGATATATATATATTTTTTTTTGGTTTCAAATTTAGATTTTTTCAATATGATGATTTCTGAATTGGACAACAAAATTAGTCTCTATGTGGGTTTACTCGTTTTTTTTAGAACAAGATATTTTTGATATGTGAAACAGTAAAGGTAAAAGATAAATAAATCCCAAATCAGCTTTCACTGAGACAATGAGATAATGATAAATCAAAAAATAAAAACTGGTTACGAAAGAAAATAATCAACTTAAAAAACTGAGATTTGATGATGGTGATGATGACGAGTGAAACAGTAAATTGCATCCCTAATCCAGAGTTCACCGAGAACTCGAGGAAATGGCAAATCATAAGCCAAAAGATGATCAAAGAAAAAGAAGGATCATCTTAGGACACATGAATTGGATTATATATGATGATTGATGATGATATGGTGAGATAATGACGAGAGATAGAAGGGAAGAGGATAATTGCTATTTTTTTCATTAATCCCAAAATTGACGAAGCATTACATATAAACAACCAAACACAATATCAAAACCCAAAATCAGAGGATTAAACCAATAGTCTAACCGGGACCAAGAGTCTAACCAGTTTATCATGTTACAACGAGAGAGTAAGAGAAAAAAGAAGATAAAAGTTGTTTGTTTGATTGATTTGTATTCGTTAATGGAGAAAAATTACATATAATGTGTTTGATAGACCAAATTAGAAAACTGATTAGACAACTAAACTGGTAATTAATGATATTAAGCCAAAGGCATCCCTTCTTCCTTTTACATTATGAATAAATTCACATACTTTATCTCTCATAGTCATATCATCTTATATCATCTTAGTTAACAATCAAAATTTTATAAATTTTTATTTTTTTGAAAACATAAATAATGGATATTTCACTGTCATTAATGATGGATTTATTCAACTCATTAACCTATTTTCAGAATTTGCCACAATAGATTTATAATCATAATCATATAATCTATTGCAGCGTTTTTAAGTCCATTGAAGCAACAAGAAAAGAAAATTCATTTGTTGGGTTTTATTATGTTATGCCTTTGTTAAATCAACAACAACACTAATGATCCAAATTTTGCAAACCTAATCAAAAACTAATTAATTAGACAAATTATGAATAGATTTTCTTGTTCGATCATTTAACCATAATGACTTTATCAAGGCTAATTGAAATTAGGAGATACATGTTATAATTCGTCTAGATCACCACATTAAAAGGATGACTAACACATTTTGTACAAAATCTTAAATTTGATAAATTAAATCCAAATATAAATATTAAGGATGTATATATATCATTCTTATTTAGAGATTTTGATGACAAAAAAGAGTATGCTTATGAATTATTACCATTTGATGAGTCTAGCTATGAATCTAAATCTGAGGAGAAGTTTGAAATTATTTAATATAAAAGAAAAAGTAGTTAAATTTTAGGATTTAATTTTTACGGCATAGTGGCCACCGGTAAAGCTGCTCCTTGTGCTAAAGCCGATTTCCGTAATCTGATACCATTTTGTATATCTGTTGTTGATTTTTATTTTTATTTTATGTTTTAATTAATGTTCATTAAAATAAAATAATTATTTTTATAATTTTACTTTTGTTTTCTAGTGAAATATATACAAATAACGGTTGGCAAGTTAATTTGAACACACAAAAATGGTTAATCGCTTAAATTGTAAAATTAGATAAAATGATAAACTATTTGGTATGGTTTAAACTTTAAAGGGAAATTGACAAAACTTAACAGTTTAAATGGGTTTGTATAAATTTTCAAACTTGGTGTGGCAAGAGATTGATTTTTTTCTTTAATATTTCATGTGGTTCCTTGCACATATCCAGAATTTTTATAAAGTGACTGAAAGTCGTCTCAACTATTGATGTTAATATGAGCTTAAAAGATCCAAATATTTAAATTTACTCTCTAGTTGTTTTTTTTTTTCTTCTCTTTTAGTATTAAAATAAACGGATTGGGGGTGTTAATTTGTGAAGGTGACAAAATAAAGATTTGAGCACGATTTGTAGAATGAAGAATCAAATGCCTCTCTATAAACGATGATACTGTTCTCCAACTATAATTTTGTTTAGTTTTATAAAACAGAGTTTGTGATTGTGTAGTTGTATATATGGGTGAGATCTCATTTAACTTCTTTAAATTGTTTTGTGTTTCTGTCTATCATACAAATAAAGAATATTCAAGATCTTTCATCTGATTCTCTTGTTGTGTTAGTGTTGTAATAGTTTGATTAATAAGTCTATAATTGTATAATTATATGGAGCAAATTTCTTTTTGATGATATCCTTTGTCGGTAACTATGGTTTACGTTTTCTTCGGCAAGGTAGTCAATACTCAAAATATCCAAACTCGATCTTGTTGATATCTTCTTCCAACAATTAATTGAGATTACAAATTTTATCCAGAAAAAGTTGTTTAGATATACATTTGAAAATTTAATGATGTGTCATAATTCGAGTATTTTTTACATATTTTTGATGAGTGAAATTTAAAGCCTCTATGAGTCTAGTTAAGTATACGACCATAGACAATCATAAACATTTCAGATATATATTTCAGATAACTCCCGAAATACAAGGTGAAATACCCAACACATCATCATGACATTCGATCTAAAAGTAGATTTTGTATTGTTTTGGTCGCTAATTCACTGTCATGCATGTATGGGCGGTGACAGAAAACGCGTTTTATGGACAGATTATTTTTATTTGACTAAAGTTTAAAGCTTCCTCTGTTCTATATACTTCACCAATCATTATTATAGTTGTTATTTTATCTCATGTGGCTGTGTAAAATAGTGACTTAGTGTCTTAGTGAGGGTTAAACAATATTATTCTATCTACCTCCAAAAATTTAGAACAGTTTAGTCCAGTTCTATGTAATATAGCTAGGGCATTTAACACAAACTTAAAAAAAAAAAAAAAAAAATTATTGAGTTTAACTTTATATAGACATGCATAGACTTGATCGTAAAAAAAAAAAAGACATGCATAGACTTAAAGATATGTTTAGATTTGTATAAGATTGGCAGAATATATATAGGAGTATATAATTAGTCATAGAACTAAAACAGCAAATTGACACTTTCAATAATAGTACGTTGAATATTCTTTAGTACCAAATCTTGAATTTTTTAAAGTTCATGAAAATAATAAATGATAACTGATAAATTATTAGTTACGTGAAGTGAAAAACGGAAGTTGTCTATCTCACATGACGAGACAATTAAACTAACTTGTTCAAAGGAACAAAATAAAAATGTATATATACCTCCCACATACCTCAAGCAACTACATTCCACATCTCACTTTTCACCAACTAACTAAACCCTAATATATATAACATATCTCTCTCTCAAAACCATTCTCTCTTTCTTCATTACTAATCATCTTTCATCAAACCAAACATTCTTTAATTAGTTTTCCTTCTAGCTGCTATCAAGAAAATGAAACAACTGTCGACAAAAGTGACAAGCAATGCTCATGGACAAGACTCTTCCTACTTCTTGGGATGGGAAGAATACGAGAAGAACCCTTACGACGAAATCAAGAACCCTGATGGGATTATTCAAATGGGTCTTGCCGAAAACCAGGTAACTAATTCGAGTCTTTTCTGTTTTGACAAACATCGACAAATCTTTATTGTATTTTTTGGTACTTAATATGCATGATGTTTTTTTTATATGCAGCTATGTTTTGATCTCATAGAGACATGGTTAGCTAAGAATCCGGACGCAGCCGGACTCAAGAAGGACGGTCAATCCATTTTCAAAGAGCTTGCTCTCTTCCAAGACTATCATGGCCTACCCGAATTCAAGAAAGTAAGTATTTTTTGTCCTTCACATTGCGAAAAATATGTAACTTAGGACGTGAGTAACTTAATAGGGATTTTTCTATAGGCTTTGGCAGAGTTTATGGAGGAAATAAGAGGTAATAGAGTAACATTTGACCCAAGCAAGATTGTCCTAGCTGCTGGTTCAACCTCTGCCAACGAAACTCTCATGTTTTGTCTCGCCGAACCCGGAGATGCTTTCCTTTTACCGACTCCATACTACCCAGGGTAATTTCTATATCCTAATTTCATAGGTTTTATATTTACTTTACTTGTATCACAAGAAACCTGAGCTGACGGTATTTGTTTTGCTTATACAGATTCGATAGAGATTTGAAATGGAGAACGGGAGCAGAGATCGTACCTATTCATTGCACAAGCTCTAATGGGTTCCAAATAACGGAGTCCGCTCTCCAACAAGCTTATCAACAAGCTCAAAAGCTTGATCTTAAGGTCAAAGGAGTTCTTGTTACCAACCCGTCTAACCCTCTTGGCACTATGTTGACCAGAAGAGAAATTAACCTTCTCG
This sequence comes from Camelina hispida, assembly GCA_023657505.1. NCBI lineage: Eukaryota > Viridiplantae > Streptophyta > Magnoliopsida > Brassicales > Brassicaceae > Camelina > Camelina hispida. The sequence continues at coordinate 24,183,789 of CP094632.1, read as the reverse complement.
TTGACTTCATTACTTCCAAAAACATTCATCTCATAAGCGATGAGATCTATTCAGGTACAGTTTTTGGGTTTGAACAGTTTGTTAGTGTCATGGATGTCTTAAAAGACAAGAACCTTGAGAACAGCGAAGTCTCCAAACGAGTTCATGTTGTTTATAGTCTTTCCAAAGATCTCGGTTTACCGGGTTTTCGTGTTGGGCAATCTACTCCAACGACGAAATGGTTGTTTCCGCTGCAACAAAAATGTCAAGTTTCGGCCTCGTGTCGTCTCAAACACAGTACCTTCTCTCAGCATTGCTTTCAGACAAGAAGTTCACAAGTAAATACCTCGACCAAAACCAGAAAAGACTCAAGATTCGTCAGAAGCAACTCGTCTCCGGTCTAGAAGCTGCAGGGGTTACTTGTCTTAAAAGTAATGCTGGTTTGTTCTGTTGGGTCGATATGAGACATCTCTTGGACACAAACACATTCGAAGCAGAGCTTGAGCTCTGGAAGAAGATTGTATATGAAGTCAAGCTAAATATTTCACCTGGTTCATCGTGCCATTGTACTGAACCGGGTTGGTTTAGGGTTTGTTTCGCCAACATGAGTGAAGATACACTCGATTTGGCGATGAAGAGGCTCAAAGAGTACGTAGAGTCAACAGATAGTAGAAGAATGATTTCAAAAAGCAGCCATGAAAGGATCAAGAGTTTGAGGAAGAGGACTGTCTCTAACTGGGTTTTCCGGGTTTCATGGACCGACCGTGTACCTGATGAACGATGAAACTAAATTCATCTTCCCAAGTTAAGACAAAGCAAATCTTCCTATACCAATTCATTTGAAAATACATAATTCCTTTTTTAATATTGGGAAAATGTATATTACATTATATACATTTTCTTGAATATTATTCACTATATTCTTTTTTTTTTAATATCACTATATTATTTTCATTTCTTTATATTATATATGTTTGCCTGAGAATTTGTAAGCCAATTTTTTATTTGGATGTAAGTTGTATCATTAAGTGCACTTGATCCAAATTTCGATTTGTAATGGCTATTTATATATCTATCACCTGTAATGTCAATAAAGGCTACGTGTATATCCATGAAAATGTTAATACGTATATGTCCATTTTCTAAAATAATTGTTTACATCTTAGTTCATCAATTTTGATATCTCCTGCAGTGTACAAATATCAATCATGTACGTATATATAACACATTAATTTTACATTTTGTATTGTATTTCAATCTAGTCAACGTTCAGAAATTTTCTTAAGTAACGTGTAATAGGTTCTTCTTTGACTCAAATGATCGTTAAGCAACAGAAACTAGTTAAATTGCAGGAGAAAACCAATAGCATACATAGTCAAAGACTCATTAAGTATGCCGTAGTCCTAGGCCAACCGCCAACTTAGTTTACTTAAATGGAACAAAATGTATAGGAAAACAGTTCGGAGTAACATATACAGTACTCCTAAATCTGGCTTCTAAATTTTTTTAAACAAACAAACACATGAAAGTTAATTTCGATATATTCAAAATTTCTTTTTTTGTGTCAACTTCTCGTTTTTCACTTATCGGCAATAATAGTACTTTATCAATCTAAAGCCTAAGATATATTATGAATCAAGTAACTCTTTATTTAATGTATAGTCGATCATTTATCAATTTATCATATACCGGTGAAAGATTATGATGCTTTTTCGTAGACATGATATTCTCAAACTAAATTATTCCAAAAACTACATGTGCTTTGTAACCTTTTTGTTGGTACTACTACGAACGAAATCATCGAATTCATCCTACGTAGATTTAATAAAAATATCGTTCATCAACTTTTTTCTTAATCAAAAAAAAAAGAAAGAAAGAAATCTAACAACATATCCAGTATGACGATTTTGTTCCCTTTTGTATCAAAACCGGAGAAATCGGACGTAAAAGACATATAATGATCCTTACATGTGAGGACCATTATATTGGTCGTTGGGTTGTATAACATAAGGTATTTTCCAATTACACAGATAATATAGATAGACACGTAATATTGATTTTGAGAATTTTGGTTGATATTCTTATGATCTGAGAATTTCTAATCAATGATGTTATTGATTGCATACGACCCATCCAGAACTTGTCCTCTGTATTATCGACCGAATATATGGTCTTATTAAAGAAATATATTAAATTTTGAGATTTGTGAGGTGGTCTCGATCGATATGATTCAGATCACAAATATCTATAAGAACAAGCAATCTGGTCGGTTGGTTTTATAACGCTAGATCGAAATCGTAGATATTCACATATTTTAGTTAGGGAATGATCCCTTGTGATTGTTTGACATTTGTTCAAAATAAAACAAATTCTTAATTATACATTTTAGGCTTTAGTTAATGTAAAGTTTTTTCTTAAAAAACATATTAACATGTTAAGTTTGAACAAAGAATGCAGTCAGGTGGGTTTCACGAGCCTAGGCCATAACTTGCACATGCCATGACACATGAAAGTACAATAGAAAAATATATATAAGTAACTTGCAATAAAATTCAAAACTCTCTAGTCTTGTTAATGTGTGCATGAACCATAAACAAATAAAATTGGGCCACAAAAGCCTTGTATTAGTAATCAGCTTTCGATTAATTGTAAAGACGGACACATATATTGCGACCAAAACTGGTGGGTGTAAAGAGAAATTTTTTTGGAGGCCTTACAAAATGAACCCAGAAAACAAAACCAAAGCTTAGAGCACCTTGTTTATCGGTAGTATATTAGGAAGTTGTTAGTGGGTTTTATAGTGTATTTTGAGAAAAAATAAATCAGAAAGAAAGGAAAAAACAGAAGAGATTCTCTTAGGAAAAATATTTGTCAGCTATTTAAAGTATAGTCCAACACATAGCCACACATACAAACAATATAAATGTCTTCTTAACTACGTCAACTATTGTCATCACATAAGGACATCCATAAACAAACATAGTTTATGTGTACAACACCATAAACATTCAACTCCGGTGGTTAGTGTGACAACCCGTCCCGCGGACCCCACTAGCCCACCGCTAACCGCCCCAACGAACCCCAAGCTGGCCCTGCAGGGCATCGATCCTAACCCCTCACTAGGCAAATGAAACTATTCATCCAAATCCACAGTAGGTTATTGGTGCACCAGGCGTTCCTCGAACCCTGGTCCCCACTCTTTAACAACCTTCCCACAGGACAAGCTGTCATCAATTGGTCATCAAAATAAAGAAGGTTGGCAATGTCTTGTATATATTTCAAATGATATAATCTTATAAATAAGTAAATATATATATATATATATATATTTTAAAATTCTCCACCTTTGAAAATACAAAATACAAAATTATTTTTGAAAAGAAAAGGTATATATTTGTTATAGTTTTATGAAAAAATCTACTACATATAAAATTTTGGTGGTATAGTTTTATTATATTATTTTTTGTTTATTTTTTGTATTAACAAAATTAGTTACTAGATATACCACAATTTTTTTGTCATATAATTTTTACTTTTTTTTGGTATATAATTGTCTTGTATTTTTTTTTTTTGTATAACTTTTTGTTGTTATATTTTGTTTTTGTAAATTATACAAATCATTTATCTTTTTATTTATTTAACAAAAATACATGAAAAAAATATTTTATTTTTCGGAAAAAAGAAAAAAATATTTTTTTTGAATTTTTTTTCTGGTCAACGCCGGTCAACACTGGTCAATATCGGTCAATACTGGTCAACGCTGGATTTCAGCGAACCAACCACCGGAATTGAATGTTTATGGTGTTGTACATATAACTTATGTTTGTTTATGGATGTCCTTATGTGATGACAATAGTTGACGTAGTTAACAAGACATTTATATTGTTTGTATGTGTGGCTATGTGTTGGGGTATACCTCAAGTAGCTGATAAACATTTTTCCTCTTATATAATAGATTCTCTTCGGGTGTAAGAGACGCCACGTGTCTTTGTTTGGTTGGACGAAAGTAAAATAGAAAGGGCAAAAAAATATTTTTGTGTCGCGATATTTTTTTTTGTTTCCCTCTTTCTCTCTTTCTTTCTTTCTCCCTTTCTCTATTTGACTCGCGATAATTTTTTGTGTCGCAGTCGGAGGAGATGCGATTGAAGTCCCGAAAAGCCAAAGATTTGAATTTGGAGTCCACACAATCGGAAGAGATTGAATCAATTGGAATTAGAGAGTTAGTTTCTCAATACAATTAGTGATTGAATCAATCCCGATTAGTGTTTTATGATTAGTGTTCTTTGATTTTGGATCGCAATTTAGGGTTATTTGACGTTTGTTATTTCATTAGGGTTCTTGGTGTTCCGATATGATCCATATGATTAGTAGATGTTGTCTTCTTAATCTCTGGTTATGATGAATTTGAAAAGATTTGGCCTTCATGTCTCGCCGATATGCTGATTAAAGTTACTAACTTGATTCAACAGAAGATCTTCTGATTAGTTGTTTCTGGTGTTGTTATTTGTGTAAGCTAATGATGATCCATTTTGGTTAAGTTTAGATAAAGTCTGAAAATGGATATGTTATATAACTGATTTTGTCAAAACAATATTTCTTTCAATATCACTGATTTTGTAACTGTTTGTGTTCTTGACTTCATGATTCTCTTTTCTCTTTCAATACCACATCAGCATTATAGCTAGCATCAGCAGGATCTTGAAGAAAGCTTTGGCCTTCTAATGGCAAGATTGGTAAAGATGCTAAAGACATTGTTCAGGAATGCGACTCTGAGTTCATCAGCTTCATCACTAGCGAGTATGTTTTTCTCCAATTTTTTATTGAAAAGGTTGAAGCTTTGATATGTGAGATATGGTTTTTCTTAAACTAGCGACGGATTTGAGTTTAGTTCAGAGAGTCTTATGATGATGGGCTTACCTAAAAGCTAGTTGCTTTTATATGGATCATGTTTGCAGATTATTTCATCAGGCTTCTACTATGTTGTTGTTGTTATATCTGAACTCAAACAAAGTGTTGGAATTTGTTTCCTCCTTGAACCGAACCGTTTGTTCTAGGTTGGTTTTTATGTAGCTGTATGATTTCAGGTTGTGCAATTACATCATTGAATATGTAACTGAGTTATGATAGTGTTGTCCAAAAATCCATGTTATATATTAATGAGTAACTTGTGTTTATTTACCATCTTGATTGATCCGGTTCCAAGATTTTTTTTACATGTAGGTTCTTTATCCAGCCTTCACTTATTAATAACCGAGGATAGTATAGGATAGTGAGACATGTCTTGTTTAAAAGTCTTAAATTATAAAACAACTTCTACTTGCTGATCATGTTGACCTTAAATTGTTGTCTTGTTGTGACTGGATTCCAAAACGGTTTGACTAACGTGAAGTTCTTTAAAATGGTGCAGGGGATATTAGAGATCAGTGTTTTGTTTATATTTGAGCTTAGCTGATCGATGACAATTTTCAGGATTACTCTCAAATTCGCTTATGTTAGTTTGAACTTTTGGTTTTCGGGTTTACTCTCAAATTTGAGCTTAGCTGTTTGTTTTGTGCATAGAATAGGAATACATTTAAGGCAGTTTGATTGTTTCAAATATATACTACAAAATATTATAATGCAATAATTTTGTCAAAAACAATAATTAAAATGCAATATTTTCTAATTTTATAAAATCTTAAATGTTTACACATTATACTACTTCTATTCTATTTAAATTTTTTAAATTTAAAAAACAATATTTTAAAAAATAAGAGACCCAAAACTAGAACCTACCAATGGAAGATAAAATTTTATCTAATAAATCATGAGTTTTTATATTCAAAACAATACACAATTAGTTCATAAAATATTTAAGAACCCCCTTATAACATCCTCGCGATAATTATGCTCTAAGATTATGAAAAACATGCATGGCCAATACATAATATAGAGAGGGGTGAACCAATTGTGAGGTTTCCATGGAACCAAGTAAGTAGTAATACTAGTTACGCCTATACATGGTTTGCTCTATAATTTCATAACGAATAAGTTTTCCATAAAATATGATTAGTTGATTACCATGTAAACTGGATTATATCTGTTTGCTGCTATAAGCTGAGCAGATGGCAAGAAATCGTCAAACACTAAAACAATTCGATTATTCCATTTACACAATCCTCATTTAAACTAACATAAAATTCCGTTCCCACAGTAAAGTATTCCAATATTTTTCTCTAAGAAACAGATTTAGTTTTTCTCTTTTTGACGTCCAGAGATTTCCTTCTTTCTAAGAAAAGGACATTTTTCTAAACGAAAAAACTTTGGCAAATAGAATTAACGTGCTAGTGAGTGTCGACATCGGGTGGATTATTAAATCAGAATTAATTATGTTGTAAGAAAGTCCTTTTGATTATTTTTATTTGACAAAGTCCTTTCATTGTATTTAAGCATGCAAGCAAATAAATTTCGTTTTTATTTGTCGCCGAGCTATATGTCGCCGAGCCAATCAAGGTTTTATATGGCTTTGTTACATATACGTCGAGGGGTTTTTGACAGAATGTATGAATTAGTAGTAATCTATTACTGAAGGGTTATTTTATCTAATCCACTTAGTTTTATACTAATATAGTTTTCGTTCCTACATTCTTGAATTTTTGTTTCTTGATTTCTTCTTCTCCGTTATTATTCTCTTTTCTTTCTTTTCTTTTTTTTGCTTTAGAGCTTGACCCAATACGGAGATAACGATATATATTATATAAAAGATTCGGCAATGTTGGAACTTTTGGATTTGTTTTTGTTAAAGTGGAATTTTTGGATTTTATGAATAAATAATAAAGGTGTAAACTATAGAACTGAAATAAGGTGTAAATTTTTGTTAGTAATTTTCTTTTCGTGTGTAGAATAAACTTTCATATTTTCATCATTTAGACTATATTAAAGTTATTAAAAATTGTATTTTTCTTTTTGGCTGTCATTTTTTAGTCTTTCAAATAACTGAAACTTATAATTAAAAAAAAATATATTAACATTCTCTCCTCCTTTTTTTCCAACTTCAAATGTCCAACAAAGAGAAAACAACCAGCTTGAAAAAAAAACAGTAACCAAAGTGAAGAAGATAAAGAAAGATCTCTCTTCTTTAATATATGTTCTAGTTATTTGGAAAGATTACTTGTATTTTAAATTTTGTTGACATACACATGATATACGTACATTTTCATGCATTTTACGTAGCCAGCTCTGGAAAATGTTCAAATTTGTAATAGGGTAAACTTTCTTTCTATGATGATGACCTTTTTTTTTTTTTTTTTTTTACCAATGATGACCTTTCTTTGAAAATAATTTAGTCTTTATATTAGGTAAATGAAAAATGATTCAAAGAATACATATACATATATATATATAAAGTGTGTGTGTAAGATGTAATATGTCCATGCCTATGACACGTTCTGCAGTCCACTGAACTTATGCAAATGGCTTACGTGCATGATTTTCATCACTAGGTCCCTTTTTTCCTAAATCACGATTAACAATATATAATTACATACACATTAGGATAAGAACTTTTCCACGCGTCTAAAAATTAGTACTCCACTGGAAGTACATAGTTTAAAAAATTTGGTAACAAATTTCAACTAGATTCATATATACAAATAAAAAGCATATAATAAGATTCTTTATATTTGGATGTATCCACAATTTCATTATTTGACAGTATATATGTAATGCAACACTAAGATTTCTTAGTTGCAGATAAAACGATATGATATTTACTATTTAGTGAATTCATGGGTGCATGGGTTTTCAAATTATATGTATTAAATTAAAGGAGAATAATTGCATAATTTTGTTTGTCATTTTGCTGTTTGAAGAGAATGTTTGGAACATCCAAATGACTCGTCTTTCAGAGACTAGTATCGTAATACTCTCTTTATTTTATTTTTTTATAAATTGATCTTTTTTTTTTTGGTAATATATACTCTTTGAAAACGTCATTTCTATATCATCCCATTTGTCCTATACAAGGGAATATACGAAAATTAAACATAATATCTTCTTTTGTATTGAACCGTGAAGTCTAGTCTACACCTAGCTTCTTGGACTGAACGGATTGTTTGAGATGATCAACAAAAGATATATCTTCTCTTTTTAATTATTCTCTACGTATATGTGTTTATACTGTTAACTTCTACATATAAACACAAGTTTTTGGATGATTTTAATTAATAAACGGGAAAAATAAACTTGTGCATGTTCGAAAGAAATTTGGTATGTCTCTCTTAAATTAGTGTCATGTTTTTTTCTACATAATATAGGTGAACTCAATTGTTGTTTACCGAGAATTACACTGGACAAATACAAGTTTTAGTACACTATATTTTCAAGCGACAGTGTCACTTTAGGACTTTGATTTTTAAATAGGCAACGTATGTGCCAAACTCGTAAGGGAAAACAGAATTTTCGTATGACATCATCATTTGATTTTGTGAGGAAACAAGAAACAGACTAGTGACTTGCTAAGAAGAGAGAGAGAGGGGTCATGTCTTTGAGAAGTTCAGAGTTGCACACATTCATTTATTTGGTAATCAAAACTTTTCTTGTTTGTCAAATGGTTAGGTATTATTATCCTTATAAAATCCACATATATATATATATATATATATATATTAACTCTTAGTTGTTATTAATATCAATATGGTTTCCAGCTAATTAAATGCTTTGCACAATCCGACATCCAGGTAATAACCCTAACGAATCCGAGGGGATCCTAATTAAACAACAATTATTCGAAAAAGTAGGATGATCAACATACAATCAGTGAATCCAACCACATACATATGGATCGATCCGACCATATATATACGTGCCAAGAACCCAAAAGCACCATTATTATTTTTTTAAATGTATATATATACACTTTGCCCAATATGTATTATCATTATATATATAGATGGAAAGTTGGAAACGTAACACGTGATGAACCCATATAACATGCACATTACAAAGTTCTTACTTTTTAAAAAGTAACAATAACAAAATTTTGTTAAGTATGTGAATGTGATTACTTCGTTAGGATCTCTCGTGTAGAAATCTACATAGACGTATCAATAAAAAGTTTTTAAAATAGATCGTTATTCCATATATACACGTACGCTATTACCCAATTAATAATAATAATGACGTACGGTTCATGTTGAGAATAGTTAATTAACAAAATTGCTTCGAATCGGAATAAACAAGAGAGCTAATGTCCTCCCAACTAATGGTGCTTTGATCTGCCGAAGTACTTGTGGCGGCTCCTGAAAACAAGTCGATGGTTTCGGCTTGAAAATTCCCGAACCATTGATGATCAATACTTGTGTTGAGCAATTGAGAGTTTGAGTTGTCGCTCAAAATCGAGTTCATGGGGAAACCCTCTCCTGATCCTAAGTGGTTATGATTAGGATCTAACAAGAGTTGAGAGAAGGAGAGATGATCAAAAGCGTTTGTCATCGAATCTTGATGATGATGATGAGGGTTTGCCCTCTCCAATTCTTGATCTTCGATCTTGACCATGATCGCTGGCTTAATATCTTCTTGGTCGCAGAGCGAGTTGGTTTGATTCATGACAAGAGTTGGTACTTGAACATTCTGATGATGTAGTGGCCATGTGAACATTGTTTGGTCTTGTCTCATCATGAAAGAAGTTTGATTTTGTAGTTGTTGTTGTCTCTTCATCATAACCATCATATCTTGCTGCTCCATACAAGCTTCTTGAAGCTCCTTGCGTTGTTTGCTGATAAGTTTCTTCTTAAGCCTTGTGTTCCAATAGTTTTTTATATCGTTGTCTGTTCGTCCCGGCAATTGAGCAGCGATTATAGACCACCTTTAAACATCATCACATAACAACTTAGCTTATAATTTCCCACATAATATTTTGACGATATATATACATGAATAACGTGTATGAATAGTACCTGCTACCAATAGTGAGATAGAGGCTACAAATGATGTTTTCTTCTTCCTCAGAGAAGCCACCATGCTTGATGTTTGGTCTAAGATAGTTAAGCCACCTCAGCCTGCAACTCTTCCCACATCTCTTCAAACCTTAATTAAACCAACCAAGAAATAATTTATATAAACAAAAAGCCTCTTTCCTTATCAAAAAACCCTTTAATTAATTAGATATATTAATACCAATCTTGTGAGGCAAAGCGATCCAATTGCCTCCTGTGCCATTCTTTTCAATGTAGGATTTGAGCTTTGCATCTTCCTCAGGAGACCAAGGCCCTTTCTTCACGTTCGCTTTGTCACAGCATGGTGCTCTTCCCATTCTCCTTCTCCTAGTGAAGTCTTGTTCTTGATCTTGGTATCGTTCTTGATATCTGCCTTGGTTAATCCCTCTCTATGACAAAGATTATATATGTTGGTGGGTATGATGGTGTGTAAGCTATATAGGGAAATATTATGTGAATGCAGAAAAGAAAAAAAGGAGACTATATAATAGCTGGAGGAGATGTCAAAAAGTCTTTGCAAGAAAATATGTCAAAAAGTAAGGAAATTTTAATAAAATTAAAATATTAAAAAACCAAAAATCAAAAAGTAACTTTTGGGAAATTTTAATGTTATTATATAAGCCAGCAAAATTAAATACTATTACAATAGTGGAATTAAGAAATGGCAGAGAAGATAAGGAAGACTATTGCACACGCAAGTTGTCAAAGAAATTTCTCTTGATGTATTCCTAAATGTATTGGTATGTGTATAAATTCATCTATTTTTCCAAATCATGAACCTGAAATACAGTTTTACACATAGTTTTAACAGCACTTTAGTCTTTACACTTAAGTTTCGTACTTATGAATTATTATAAATTAAATAAATTATGTATATATAGGATCTTTTAACTACGTCTTTGGGGATGAAAATGAAAGGATGTGTACCAATTAAAGTAGATTGAAACAAATAAGATGGTAAAAATTCGTTATGGTAGGTGAACAAAATTGCCAAACCGAAGAAATTGTACCCCGGATCAGGTAAACTAATTATAATCCCAGTTTAAAACAATAAGAAAAAACTAGGTAACAACCCGCACTAAGTGCGGGCTGAATAAATTTAAAGAAAAATATTATAAGTAAAAATTATTATCTTAGAACCAATATATGTTTGTGTCAAACATAGTATGTAATTAAAGTTTTTTTATTTATTTATCCAAGCTGCATTTTTCGTGTAAAATATACGTTTCACCCGTGAAATCTTTAAATGTGGAAGAGGTTTTATGGTAGAGAAAATATTGATAAAACGTTACTATTTATTGCAACATGTCTTTTGTGTAGTTTAAAAATCAAATGCATATATCTTATGTTTTATTTTGTAATCATAACAATTTTGCATGTTTTTTATGTAACCATAACAATATATACTAAATTACTCTATAGTTTAATTATTTAATTTTATTATATGTTAGCAACAATCGGATTCTTAACTAATTACTCTATAGAATGTGCACTGAGATCTATAATGCTGACACCTCAGCTTTTTGGCCAAAATGTTCCTCTAATAATATATAGAGGATATAACACTATACAGTCACTTAATAATAATCACGTCGATTTTTTTTCCCTAGTTGCATATTATACATATAGTTTCTTTTTTACTTTTCATTATATTACAAATGTTGATATATATTTATATTCACGACGAACATATTTCTACGTGAAATTCCATCTTTTAAAAAAATTATTTGGATCACAAAAACATGCACCATATCACACTTACTATGAACTATAAATATTGATTTAATGGTGTTCCTCATGGTAAAATTCAGTTTTCGTCGTTTGGTCGTCGCAGGCGGCAGCGGCAGCGACAGCGTCAAACATTACCGCAGGTTGTTGTTCGTTTCGTCGCCGCTATCTCTGCGGCTGACGCTGACGCTGCCGCTGCCGCTGCCGCACATATTCTGTTCGTTTTATGAACGCTGCCGCTGCCGCTATCACAACCGCAGGTTTTGTGTTTGTTTTGCTGACGCTGTGGCAATTTTACACTAAATTCTTATTTTATTTTTTATAAATTTGTATCATTATATTTTAAATCAAAAAATTGTAATTTAAATCTTTTAACAACCAGAAAATATTTTTAATTTTAGCTGGTAATAATTTTCAGTTAGATATATAGTTATAACAACATATTTTTGTGATAAATCATGAGCTAAATTAAAACAAAAATAATAAACCAAAACATTGGACGAAAAGTAATACAAAAAGTTATTAAAAAGGATAGGCGAAGTCTTTATATAACTAAAATAATAAACGAAGTCATAAACAAAACGAATAGCCGAAGTCATAAAAATATAAGTAAAAATTTCTAATAAGGTAAACGGCCTTGACCATATTCATTCATGATGTTTTGACGCAGAGCTTCCATCGCTCTATCACCGATCGACTCATATGCAATATGTTCTTCTTCTTCTTCTTCTTCTTCTTCTTCTTCTTCTTCTTCTCCTTCTCCTTCTCCTTCTCCTTCTCCTTCTCCTTCTCCTTCTCCTTCTTCCTCTTCTCTTTCTTCTCCTTCTCCTTCTTCTTCTCCTTCATCACCATGATATCCTTCTGTACTTTGCCAATGTACAAAATCATGATCTTCCCTATGTGAATCCCGTATGAAGTTGTGTAGTGCCATCGTTGCCGTTACGAGTTTAATCCATTTAATGAGATCATATTTTGGATGCTTATGATCCAAAATCCTCCATTTTTCTTTCCACACTCCAAATGTCCTCTCAATCACAGATCGCAGACCTGAATGCTTTATGTTGAACAACTCTCGTGCACTTACTGGTGGTCCTCCTCTAGCAAATTGACCAAGATGATATCGCAAACCACGATGTGGACCAAGATACCCTGTCCTTGTGGGATACCCAGAGTCAACAAGATAGTACTTCCTACTAGGCGGATGTGGGAAAAAAGGTTCATACCTCGCACAATGAGTCAAGACCTTGTATCATGTGCTCTACCAGGTACACCGACATATGTGTATATGAACTTCATATCGAAGTTACATATAGCAAGAACATTTATTGTAGGTTCTTTCTTTCTACCTTTATATGCTTCTGCAGATCGACTTGGAGGACGAACCGGAATATGAGTTCCATCAAGTGCTCCAACACAATCTTTAAAAAATGGCCAATATCGATCATCATTCCTCAAAACAGGGTTTACTCTGGTAAATTCACCTTCTTGTGGCTTTAGTGTATCTGCTGCAAACTTGATGAGAGCACTCAAAACATCATCAACCTTCCTTTTCACTGTATCCAATGACCGCTGATATCTTGCAGCTATATCTCGGATAGTTTTATCCTGACCAACGACCTCAAGAAACATGGCAACATATTCCTCAATATAGACATTTGCAGACTCTAGTAATCCATATCGCGTAGCTAGCATCTTACATAAAGCCTCAAAAGTTCTTTGGTGAAAGTACAATCGCTCGCAAGTTATGTATCTACAACATTTGGAACAAAGAAAGAGAGAGAAAAGGGTACTAACTTGGGCCAAGAAGATAGATCGAGACTTGAGCACTTGTCTTTGAACCTATAAACCAAAGCAACCATCAATTTGATAACCTTTCATCTGAATAATTCAAGAGTTAAAGTGAACTAAGAATTCAAAAAAAAAAAAACAAGTGAGCCGAGAGCCATTTGTATTCAAACCCAGAATTATTCAAATGTTCAAATATTCAAAAACCCAAAATTATTCAAATGTTCAAATGTTCAAATTTTTAAAAATCAGTGAGCCGAGAGATAGAGAGATGGGGAGATAGAGAGAGAGAGTGAAGATAGAAATTGTACCTTTGCAAATTTAACAGGACCACGAAGAGAGAAGATGATGAAATAGAGAAGCTGTTCACTGAGCTTTGGATTGAAATGGCAATTACCCAGAGAGAGATAGAGATGACGAAGCTTAGAGAAGAAGAAGTCGAACCATGGAGGCGACGAAAAATATGAGATATTAGGGTTAGTTGTTTTGTATTTTTTTGAAGATAACAAGGGTGTTTCTGTCATTTAACAGATATATCGCAACTTTTAAGTCGCTGACGTTGAATTTATTCAGCGTCCAAAATTTTTAACCGCAGGACGCTGCGTCTGCCGCTGCGTCATGCCGCAGCTATCAGCGGCGACCAAACGAACAGCTAAACTTGCGTATGCGGCAGCCGCACCTACTTGCGGCGACCAAACGAACAGCACCTTTATATGCTTACATCATGATAAATTAAATCTGAAGAAAATTGCTGAAAACTTCATAATTTTTCTTTATAAAATGATGGTTACAAGCTTTTAATGTTTTAATTTTGAGATTCAAATTTTTTTTTTGAAATTTGAAAGTGACTCATGATTGCCTTAACCTGATAAATGTTTAAATTACTTTGAATATTTGAGATGCTAATAAAGAGTTTATGTCTCTCGAAAAATAATTTGGTATATTGTGTCCATATACCGAAATATCAAGTCATGTTGGTCAATTGTTCGTTTGCCGATCTTCTCCATTACTCCCTCCGCTTTTTATTAGTTGTCATATTAGAGTTAAAATTTTGTGTCATAATATGTGTCGTTTTATATTTCCAATACAAATGTTTTGTAAATATTTCAATTTTATTTAACTGTTTTAATATTTTGAAAAATAAAAATATTAGAAAATATATTAAAAATGATAAATCAAAAAATTTAATAATTTTCTTAATATGGGTGAAACAATCTTAAACGACAACTAATTAAAAACAGATGAAGTATTACTTAGATGTTGTTGGAGATACATGCAACTAGCTCATTATAACATGTTACCACATTACAAGAAAATAAACCTATTAAACCTATTGTATCACTTAAATAGCATCACAAAACTAAGTGATATTATTTTAATTTTTTTAATAATTGATATAAAAATATATTTTAATATCTGTTATAATAATCGATACTGTTATTAATTTGTATGACAGTATTTATAATAACTGATGTAAATCTAGATCATTTACACCATTTTTAAAATATAGATATAAATATATAAATTTACTTCACTTAATAATTAATATATTTATTAATTTATATTAACATCAATTAGAAAATGATAAATAATAAAAAACATAAACATATCCATAATTGCTTGTATCCAACATACTTCGTAGGATGTAGCTAATAAGATACTATAAAACAATAATGTACTACTTCTTGCTTATATATGTTCTCTTCACTTATTAGTCGTATACTTATAAGATAAATAATAATTATAAGTTATTAAATAAATATATAAACATATGACTGAAAGATATAAATAATCAAATATTATATTACATAAAAAGTATTTTCATGTTATTTATTATAATATTTATTTTAACAGCAGTGTTCCTAATGATAGAAATATTTTAATTTAGATTAGATAAATAATGTAAATATTTTATATTAATTTAGTAAAAATGATGTAGGACTTGAAACATTTTTTGAAAGTGATGTAAATGAACATCAATTCCATTAATTGAAGCTAATATTTTTTCAATCGATGCAAATTATTTGTATCAACAAAATATAAATCCTTTATTTGAGTAATGCAAATTATTTTAACATCATTTAAATATAATACATATATATAAAACAAATAAATGATGTAAGATCATTTTTTTGTATTGCCATAGCATCCATGTTTTTTTTTTGACGATCAGCATCCATGTTAACATGTATAATATGGTACAACTATTTTTCCGAATGGTATTTTATATCTAATCACAAGTTTTCATTGGGCATGATCACTCCGACACTTATAATGGTTTGTACTAACTTAGCTCAAAAGGTTATTAATATGGTTTAAATATACTCGTTTTTTTCATATCCAAAAAAAATCAAAATTTTCAGAAAACCAAAAAGTAAATCATAATTTGGATTAGGCATTGCTAACAGGTAGTGATATGAATAGAAAGGAAGAAAAATGTGTCCAATTTGGTCAAACTGATTTATATTAAATTGTATTTTCGTTATAAAATTAATAGAAAAGTTGTAAAAAAGTTATACATATCTGAGCTAGAAAAACTAACTATTTTAATAAAACAACTAAAAATACATTTTACAAAAACATGAATTTGAATAGAGACAAAAATCACAAGTTACCGAAACAAATGGTCTTTTGCGTTGGTTCGATTTTTATGTTTTATTGAATGAAAATATCAAACAGCCAATGAAATGTGGTTGAAATAAAGTATGACAATTTTACTGTCCATTTTTAATTGAAACTTAATGACCAACTCTTCTAGATGAACGAAAAAGGTTGACTTAAGTTGTTTTATTTTTTGGGAAAATTCCCAAAAAAAACATCAACTAATTTTTATTTGGAAGAAAAAAACACCAATTTTTAAGGCTTCCAAAAAAATACATCAACTAATTTTTTGTGACTAATAAAAACCAAAACTATAAAATGTTTGCAGATTCATACATATGATATCAAACAAAAAAAAATTTCCAATTTTACCCTTTGTTTAAAATTAAAAAGAAATCATATATATAAAAGTAAGGTTTTGATCTCTCCTTATTGGTTATTTATAAGATTAAAATATTCCAATGTTTATTTATAAGATTTCAAAGATATAAGTTACATTTCTAAAATAAATTAATTAGAAGAATTAATTATAGTGTGTTTGAGTGATAATGAATGGAAAAAGTCAATTATATATATTAAAGTGAATTATTTATGTGAATTATATATGTTAAACTTGATTTTCTTTTTCTTAAAACCAACATATGTGAATTTAAATTTAACTATGAAAATTTTAAAAATAAATATGAATAGATTAGAAAGGCAAGTAATATAAAAGAAATATTTTATATATATATATATATAAATAAAATAAAAATTGAAAACAATGTTAAATATATATAATACTTTGTAAATTAAAATATAGAATCAAATTCGTACAACACATATGAGAGATAACAACATTTGATATTGGTGGGAGATGAGGAGAGAATGATTAATTATAAGATGATAATCCAAATTAGATAATTGAGATGAATCTTTAAAATTAAGAACAATGTAAAATATATATGCAGTCTCTAAAATTAAAATTTAGCATTAAAATATTACAATGATATTTCATTTTGTTTTTGTAACACATACAACAAAATAGAAATCAAAAACAAAAAAATGAAAAATTATTTAAGGTATTGTAGAAGAGAATGAGAGAATATGAAAAATTTGAAAGTAAAAGAATGTTAATATGAGAGAATGAGATAATGCTTATTTCTATGATAAGAACTGATGGAAGTTACAAAAGAAAAGTTAGTGCATAATTATAATTTATTATGTTTGAAAAAAATTGAATGGTAGAATATGATTAATGCATAATTTATTTTATTTCAGTTATAATTTTATTTTAATGTGTGAGTTATAAATATATTGTGTTATTTGAGTCTTAAATATTATTTAAAGAAATTAAACAATTACAAAGCAAATAAAAAATAAATAAATTAGAAAGCATTAAGTGAAAATCAACCAATAAGGAGAGATCAAAACCTTACTTTTATATATGTGATTTCTTTTTAATTTTAAACAAATAAAATTAAGATTTTTTCAAAGGGTAAAATTGGAATATATTTTTTGTTTGATATCATTTGTATGAATCTGCCAACATTTTATAATTTGGGTTTTTATTAGTCACAAAAAATTAGTTGATGTATTTTATTGGAAGCCTTAAAAGTTGGTGTTTTTTTCTTCCAAATAAAAATTAGTTGGTGTTTTTTTTGGGAATTTTCCCTTTTTTTTTGTTAACTTAAGTTAAGTTGATATTAGATAAAAGGCTTTTAAAAAGATAAAAGGCTTTTAAAAGTCAAAGGACTTTGAGAATAAAGTCATAAGCAATTCACATTATTGATTTTTCTGCACTGTTTATATGTCATTTTATATAATGATATATCACTGCAAAAAAAAGTACATAAAGTTTTGAACTTTAAAGCTCTTAAAGAAAGGAAAAAATTGTGAAGATATCAACACCATTGCCCGTTGGTTAGAATTGGTCTTGTAGCATATAGGTCATGTCGTCTTTCCACTTTTCATAAAGTTAGATAAAGAATTTCTAACATATACCTATTGATTTTGTGTTAATGATATAGTTAGAGGTTTGAATATATTAACTATTGAGTACGCATATTTTTTTAAAAACATCTTCAATAATTTGGTCTTTTTGGCTACTATTATTAAGGTCCCAATAAGACTTTTGGAAGTACTCTAAAGGTTAAAAAAAAAAGTTGTTCACATCAAAAACACACCTATCTATCTCTTTTCTTTTTCTGTTTATAACTACATTATAAGACTTCAGTAATTTAAGTAGATAAGACATGTCATCATCTCGTAATCATGAGATAATCATGACATCTTTTCAAGTCGTACCAAGTCCAAGTCCACGCTCCTTAAAGACTATTATGGCTTGTTATTGCCTTTTACTTTTTGCTTACTGTTTAGTTCTGTTTTAAATCTGATAGATATCAATTATGTCTTAGAAATGGTGCTTTAGACTTGGGATGTTAACATGTAATCGGAAATATGTAACCACTGGATGTAAACAAGTAAACAGAAACAAAATATGTAAATATAAGATTATTGGTAATGAGGTAACAACATCTACAGATATTGAACCATCTAAGTTGTAAGATCTGAAGTATTAAGATAAACCAGATTCTAAACAATCCAACTTATAGTTCTCACGAATCAGAATCACAGACCATATAGGAAATGAAAAGCAAAACCAAGAAGCCGAACTGATAATTGCATTTTGCCTGGCTTAACTCAAATTCACAGTCCAATTCATGTTGTCTTCAATCAGACCCATCTGCAAGCTTGTCAGGACGGTGTAGAGTTGCTTCGACACAGTTCCAAAGGTACCTTCTCCGTAAGACACTCTGCGTTTCAGAAAAAAAAAAAAAAAAAAAAAAAAAAAACTCTTATGACATACACAAAAAAAAGGCGAAAGCTTTACAGCTTTTTAGGTCTAGCTTTTGTTTAATGGGGGATACAAGGAAATAAAGGTCTTACCTTTTGCCTTTGTAAGTAACACTTCCAACTGGAGAGACAACCACAGCAGTCCCTGTGCAGAAAACCTCGTCTGCTTCTAATAATTCATCCACTGTCACATTCCGTTCCTCCACCTGATACCAAATAAACATGCACCGTGATCACAAGCCAGTAGTGTAGTGCTATGATCCACTTTTAAGATGCAAGTATTGTTGAGAATCTGAAGGGGGAGATATTACCTGAAACCCTTGCGTTCGAGCCACGTCGATTATACTTTTCCGCGTAATCCCTGGTAAAATGGTTCCTTTTATTTCAGGAGTAGCAATCACATTATCCTGAGAAAGGCAAATGTTGGTAAAGAATCAGTATCTTGATATTTTTGTACATATCCTACGCCTTAGAAATTTAGACTGCTAAAGGGATAGACATCTTATAGACTCTACAAGGCATCATCAGATTCCGAAAGATTCGTTTTTTTCCTTACCTTTACGATGAATATATTGCAAGACGAGACCTCCTCAAGAAATCTTTTGTAAACGCAATCAAGATACAAAACATCAGAATATCCTTTAGCTTTCGCAATCGACTGTGCCTTCAGTACCTAAATGATTATAAGTTGTACGTGTGAGTTACAAATACCTGGTAATCAATACATTCAAAGAATCAGCTTTTACTTACTGCAGCATAATTGCCAATAGTTTTAACACCTCCGGTACCACCAGGAGTTGCACGGTGAAAATCATTTTCCACAATCAAATTGATTGGTGCCACACCTTCCTGACATCATTATATAAATCCGTATCATCATTTACAGAAAAGAAGAACATCCAACAAATATGGAATTGATCGAAAGAGGAACTTTGAAAGACCTTGAAGTAGTTCCCCACAGGCGAAACATAGATAATGAAAGTATATTCTGGTGCAGGTGCAAGACCAAGAACAGCTCCTGTCCCCATAAGCAACGGTCTCACATATAAGGAACCTTTACCTGGAGGTGGAACCTAAAAACAAGACATCAACACACATGTTACAGTCATAACATCAAACAAAATATATAGATAATTTCCTCCGCATATCGGGACAGTAAAAAATAAAACTGTGAGATTCATTACCCAACGTTTGTTTGCTAATACAGTTTCTTTCACAGCTTCGACAAACTGCTCAACAGATGGAGCAGGCATACACATCCTCTCAGCACCATTTCTCATACGGTTAGCATTCTCCTCAGGACGAAAGAGGAGGATATTATTACCATCTTCCTTTCTGTAAGCTTTTAGCCCTTCAAACAATCCCTACAAACAAGCAAAACGAAGAACAATGAACTAATAAGACTCATGTAATCCTAAATTCCAATCACTACCACAACACTCTTGGCATCTCATCATCATCAATTGCTGATAAAAGAAGAAAATTTCAGTGCAATAGATAAAGATAGATTCGGTAGGAAACAGACATCCTCACTATATGCAACTAACATAACAACTACGATACTAGACTCGTTGACAGATTGTGTTACAGTAAAGGACAAGACTTTAGGAAACTATGAAACAAAATAGACAAAGTTTCTCACATATTTTGCAATTCCTTAACCTTAAACCCCACAGATTAATCTTAGTTTGAACAAACTCTTTACAGTAAAGGACATGACATTGAAGAAAACTATAAAAGAAAGAAACCTGTCCATAGTTGAGTACACCAGCAGAAGGGCTGACTTCAATGTTCCCAAAACGTTGCAATTCACCTTTAGAGAACTCTCCATCAATGTTACATTTCATCACATACATGTAATCAGTCGGCTTAAGCCCAAATCCAATGTTATCCCAATCTATGTCAGCTACTTCAGACACCTCCGTACTAATTTAGACAAAAACAACATATATATATATATATATAAGTGGACCTGGATGAATATGGACAAACACCCCCAAAGAGATGTTGATTCTGATTTCCAAACAAACCTGGAAGAATTGGAGAGCACAGCGTTGCATCGAGTAAGGGAGGCACCACCATTGATGACACTCGACAAAACAGAGGAAGAAGACGAAGAATGCTGAAGCTGTGTATATAATCATCGGAGCAATTGGTTTAGATCAAAAATGAAGATGGTAACATTTTAGGGAATCGATAAAACAGTAGCAAGAGAAAGAGAGAGAGAGATAGAAAAAGAGTTGACCTTGATGGAGGAAGAAGAAGACGGCGGCGATAAGTTCCGAGTAGAGGAGGAGAAAGAGTGGAGGCGCGTGGAGAAGGCGCGTGAAGGACAAAGCAGGTAATTTTGATTAAGACTCGGGGAGATTACTGCTCTCTCCATTTGCTTCTGAAAATGTTTGTTTATGTGTTTCTTCTTCTTCTTTGATAAAGACGACAATGTGAGGGGGGGGGGGGAGACGGAGGAGGCTCTATTCTCTCTCTGTGTTGCGTTTCGTTTTTTTGCTTCTTTACCCTAACAACAACACCTCATTTCAGTTTTATTTGTTGTAATCAATTCTTTTTATAAGAGAGGCAAAAAAAATTTAAGTACAATAAAAATTAGAGGGTGTGTTATTCAATCATCCAAATTAAAAATATTATTCCAATAGTTTATTCTAAATGATGCATAAATATACTGACATTGGATTTGATCATTTTTTACCAAAAAAAAAAAAATTTGGTGTCCAAATAAATTAGAATCTACACACGTGAATCCATTGATATAATTTTAATGAAAACTAGATTCGGATCCGCACATACGTGCGGGGTTGATTTTAAAAACTAAATTTACTAACACATTTATAATTTATTACGTACATGCGGATTATGTTTGTAAACATATTTTTAATAAATGTTATTAACATTCATTATCCAAACTTTTTTTGTATCAGTTTAGTATTTGATTTATTTTTAATTCGGTTTAGACAAAAAAATGATCAAATTTGTTTTTGTTATCAGTAAAAACAATTATATTAAAAAATAGAAATAGAAAGATGGTATGTCTAATTTAGGACATAAAATCCATCATGTCCTGTATATGTCTCATAACTATGGTTGATTTTTTTTTTTTTATCTATTATAGAACATAGTTTAATGTTTTTCTTTTTCTTTTGAATATTTTTTTGACATTTTTGTGTTAGATAAGTTGAAAAATATGTTACATAATATATTGGAAGCATTAATTTATTTTAATTCTAACATGATCTTGGATTTTGATTTTTGAAAATTTTTAATCTCATCTTATTCCTCCTTCCATCCCGTTTCCGTCCCATTATTCTTTTCTCATTTCCTCAAAATCATGTTCCTACATATTTAGCACACAAACACGTAATAGTTTGATTCAAAACAAAATAAAGTATTTGATGAAGAAAAATAATTTCTTTGAAACATTCAGTTAATAGAATCACACATACATGCCGTGTCGTTAACATTCTTTTATCTCTTGTTTTGTATATGCTTATGCTAGATAAGCTGAAGAAAAAAACATATTTAAAATACGTTGTTTTACTTTAGTTGTAACATGTTTTCAGATCCGCACATTTATGCATTGATAAAATGATAAGTTATAAGTAGTTTCAAACGTATGTATATCTTAATTCAGTATCCAAGATTTAAACATACTGTATATATGTAATACATATGTTTGAAATCATAATATAAAATCGTAAATATTGTTTACAGATATCTCACAATATATAACCAAATTATATTTTTATACATATATACAATTTTGTATTTAATTGCTCGATTTTAATAGATGCCGATTTAAATTATTTCTATAAACATTTAGATGATTTTGTATATTAGGTAACATCATAATTTCTTGTTTCCGGATATATCTCAAAATATAAAATCAAATTAAATAAGTTTACATCTATACAATTTTGAAATTAATTGTCCAAATTAAAGATATACATAAATATCAAAATTATTGTTTCCTTAAATTGTTTACGCAAAACTACTTACCTTTTTTGAATTTTATTGCAGATGCTTGTTTCGATTCTGTTTGGATACATGAGTATGAAAAACAGCTCTAAACAGTTAATCCATGATCCGAACATAATTAATCCAGAGCATATAGGATCCGTGCATTTTTATTATCAAATTTACTTTAATGTCCCTTTTGTATTGTATGCTTTTTAATTTATTCATGGTCATTTTATGTCATATATTTCAGGATTCATTTTGCCTTGTAAATAATGCTTCCCTTTTAATAGTACAGATGTAACTTTATCAGTAATCCAATAAAACTTTACTAGTATTTACTATTCTTACTGTTTCACAAAAAGTGTCATATTGACATAACGCATACAAATTAAAAAAAATATTAAAATTTCTATTTTACCCTTAATAAATACACTAAAAATTTGTCTTCCTAATTAATTAACTCAAATTATATAGATATAAAAAAGAGAATTTAATCTTTAAAACTGCATTGAAAACATGAAATGACATGTTTTGTGAAACAGAAAGAGTATGTAGTAGACTCTAATAATCGGATAACTGGAATTAAACGAAAATTTAGGAAGAATATTGGTGTAATACAAACATAGAAAACAATTGTAGTCCAAATATTTTACAAGGAAAAGATTGATCGTGTAAGTCTGTAAGATATTGATTTATTAGGATAGTTTTTTTTGTAGTTGACTAAGAGAAAATTATAGTTTTTTTTTTGTGGGTTTTTTTCGTTATACTCCACTAGGAAACATATGGATTATAAAATAGAAATCAGAAATTGTACAAAGATTAACAAAGAAGTGTGAGAGTCTTTGACAAAAAAAAAATTAAAGAAAGAAGAAAACGAGTGATAATACAATAGCAAAAAAATAATTAAGGCTCCAAATTAATGTAAGACCTTAGACCGAATAGGTTTTGGTAAATATATAATGTAAGACCGAAAATGGTTTTGCAAAATACAATAAAACGAAAATGATTGATTTGCTCACCATTTTCACCAACGACTTAGATACGTTCAAAAGAACATGTGCTTCATGCGTTTTTGTCAATCCCGCCTTGAAGATATATAATAGGCCTAACCCAAACCAATCTGGAACGAGCCTTTTAGGCTAAAACCCAACACAAAGAAAGGGGGAAACGTATTAGATTGTAGTGAAACGACGCCGTATTGCTAGTGAATATGATTGTAACGACGTCGTATGTAACTATATTTAGACTAGAGTCCATAGATGTGGTTGTTAGTTTATTTGTTTAATACTCTTTTTGGATTATTGCTCTTGTTTTGTTTCTTTGGTATGTTGAACTTTCTTTGATTTCTGAAGCGGAACGAATCTGTATAATAACACCATTTGGATTCTCTTACCAAATGGTGTGACATAACAATGTCTTGGTAAAACCAATGAAGACTGAAGAAAGAAAACAAACGTTCCAATTCAAACACAAAATTACAAGCATTCTAGTTTCAGAAACATCATCAGAGTATATATATAGCTCTTCTTGTTGTTCTTTTTCTTCCCCTTCATATTCTTTGTTGCATATGTATCCAACATTCATTTAAGTAGATCGAGTTGTGATGGACCTCGGCCCAAAAACTCAAGTAAATGACTATGGTGGAAGCTTATAATACATCCAAAATATCATTAACTAATATTCTTATTGTTCTCTTTGGTCTCTAAATTACAGTCATGGTTATCGAAGAAATTACTAGATATCAAGGATAGCAACAACACCTAAGGATATGGTTTTTGATGGGTCAAAATCAAAGTTGAATATATGGCTTATAATTAATAAGAGTGAGTTGTCATAAATGCTTCTTCTAAATTAGATTTTTGCGTCAAGACAAGGGAAGAGATTTGGGGAAAAAAATCTTAGGACCATCTGAATTCATTAAGACATTACCCATACACTTTGCAATAATTCTAGAAATTGTGAGTGAGCTTTCACTTTCTCCTCTTACCTTCAGTCCCACACACACACACACATTCATACCTTAGTTTCCCTCTCTTTCTCTTTTTTTCTTCACATGGAATGTCTTGTTGTGACACAACAGCTACAACGATCAGATACAATCCAAAACAGTAATTAAAGCAAAGGTGAGAATGGAATATGTAATGTTCCAAATTCCAACATAATGGAAACAGTATGAAACAGTGTTTGCTTGAGATTATTAAACCAAATAAAATTCTTAATTAAGAATCAAACCTTAATATACATATTACTACAAAATTCCTAACAAAGGATAAAACTACTCGAAATACTTGTGCCGACGTTAATAGAAACGAAACAACCTTGATAGTGCATGGTTTTAAACCACTGAGACTTGTTTGCCTTAACCGAATCAGACAAGGAGGGGCTATTTAAGTAATTAACTCCAAATCTCATTGGTTAAAATTTTTATACCGAGAAGACGTGTAGACAAGAAAAATGACAAATTTGCCCCTCGATCAACAACCTCAATCGCCGGAAAATCTAATTACTGAGGAGATCCGGTGGACTTCCTGAATCCGGCGACGATTCATTCATCTGCGGAGCTTTCTCCGTCACGTCTGATTCTGTCTCCAGCTGCTTTGTAAGAGGCATCTTTGGGATCTCAGCGAGAATCTGAACGACTTCACGCATCGTCGGCCGCTCCACCGCTTGTTCTTCAACGCATAGCAACGCAACGTAGAAGACGTGCGTTACTTCGTGAACTGGTACAGAAGAGAGTCTAAGATCGATTACTTTAAGCACACAGTCTTTATTCGAATCCGTCATACTTCTAACCCATTGCACGATATCGACGCCGGCGCCAAACTCTCCGACGGGTTTTCTCTCGGTGATGAGTTCCAGAAGAACAACACCGAAGCTGTACACATCGCTCTTCTCATCTACCTTCAATGTATACGCGTACTCTGCACAACAAGGGACAAAATAGTTTCAGAGATTTTTTTACATTCACTAAGTGTTTGATTAAATGCCAATGTGAGTAATTACCTGGAGCGATGTAGCCATAGGAGCCGGCAATGGCGGACATACATTCAGAAGTGCCGGAGTCTTGTAAGAACTTGGCGAGACCAAAGTCAGCGACGTGAGCTTCAAAGTTGGAATCGAGGAGGATGTTGTTGGATTTGACATCTCTATGAACGATCAATGGTGAACAATCGTGATGGAGATAACAAAGACCTTTGGCTGCTTCAAGAGCTATCTTGTAACGTGTGTCCCAATGTAAATGACCTCCTTTTTTGCCATGAAGAACCTCTCCGAGACTACCATTAGGCATGTACTCATACACTAGGAGATTCGTTTCGTGGTTAGAGCAAAAACCGAGCAGTCTCACAATGTGTCTGTGTCTGATCCTTCCAAGCGTCTGAATCTCTGCGTTGAACCCGTGATCGTGAGAAGATCCATGGGACATTGTAGCTAATCTCTTGACAGCTACTAAGTCACCGCTAGGCATAGTGCCTTTGTAGACAATCCCAGCACCGCCTTTACCTATGATGTTATCTTCCTTCAGAGAGTCCAAGACATCGTCACAAGTGAAGTCTAGTCTCTGGAAAGCAGTCAATCTCCATGCCTTGGCTTCACTCGCATTTCTCAAAGACCGAGCTTTGATTATAGCCACTATAGCAAACACCATGGAACAAAAGAGTAATCCAAGGACGAGTAACAGTTTCGTAGTAGCAGATAAAGGTTTAACATGAGACTGGTGAGTTCCTTTGCCGCAAGGACCCAAATACGGACCACAAAGATCATAATTTCCCAAGAACGATGTGTAGTTAAAGTAACTGAACTGCCCAGTGCTTGGAACTAAACCGGAGAGATTGTTGTAAGAGAAATCAACAGATGTCAAACTCTGCATAGATGCTATCGACACAGGTATGGAACCAACGAGATGGTTTCTCGAAAGATTCAAGTAATTCAAGATCCTCATACCAGTGATCTCGTTAGGAATATCACCTGATAGCTCATTACGACTCAGATCAACAAACGTTAGCAGCTTACAACGACTGATCTCCGGTGCGATTCGACCCGAAAACAGATTGTGGCTAAAATCCAACTTAGACAGCTGCTGAAGCCTCCCAATCTCCAGCGGAATAGGACCAGCGAACTTGTTACCGTCAAGGAGTAGTTTTTGAACACCGGAGAAGTTTCCAATAGCTGCAGGTAATGAACCAGAGAGCTGGTTATTAGACAGACTAACCTGACCAAGGTCACTAGACACACCTCCACTTATTGGTAACTCTCCGGTGAGGTAATTGTCTTGGAGCTCCACTTGAGATAATTTAGGTAACCCGAAAAGCCCCTTTGGAATCGACCCGTTGAGAAAATTCTGACCCATCCGGATCCGGGTTAGAGACTCACATTTGCCAAGCGAATCAGGGATAGAACCAAACAAGAAGTTGCCGAGAGTGATTAAAGTCATTAACCTGTTACGGAGCACATATTCGGCGGCAAAGTTCCGGTGAGTTTGTTGGAGGAAAGATCAAGAATCACTAATCTACCATTATCCCCTAGTTTCTGAGGGATACCACCGGTGAAATTGTTCTCCCAAAGCTGTAACACTTCAAGCTCCGGCAATTCACCGATGAACTCAGGTATAGCACCGTAGAGCTTGTTTCTGAAGAGATTCAAAAGCGTTAAGTTCTTCAGCTCTGAGAAACTCGTCGGAATCTCGCCGGTGAACATATTGTTAGACAAATCCATCGATTTCAAGCTTGAAATCAATCCCAGCTCTGAAGTTAACGGTCCCGCAAACGCGTTCACTTGAAGAAACAGCGTATCTAGGTTCTGAAGCTTCCCAATCTCCGGCGGAATCGCTCCGGTTAAACCGCAATTAGCTGCGTCGAACCGTAGGAGCTCCGTTAAATTCCCAATCTCCGGTGGAAGACCGTCTTCGAAAGCGTTGTAATACCCGATGTAGAGCTCGTGAAGAGTTGTTAGGTTTCCGATCTCCGGAGGGATTTTTCCGATTAGCTCGTTTCCGGAAACGGCTAAGTACTCGAGAAAAGGCCAGGTTCCGTACGACGCCGGGATTTTGCCGGAGAAGTAGTTACCACCGAGGTGAAGGTGCCGGAGCTCTGTGAGGTTCGTGATTGAGAGCGGCAAGTCTCCGGTTAAGTTGTTGTTGTACAAATCGAGAACACGGAGATTCACCAATCCAGAGGAGAGTTCATCGGGATACGAACCGTTGAAGACATTATTGGAGAGATTGAGGAGACGAAGCTCGTAGAGGTTTGAGATTTCCGGCGGGATAGGACCTGAGATCTGATTAGCGGCGAGTGATAGATTCTGCAAGAGAGGTAAGTGAGATACGTCGGAGGAGAGAGTACCGGAGAGATTGAGACCAGAGAGGTCACGTGACGGCGGGAGACGTCGCACGTGACACCGATCCATGAACAGAAGGTTGTTGATGAGAGGTTCCATGAGGAGAGGAGTGGTGAGTGGTCGTCGCCGGTGAGAGATGATTTGAGTGAGAGAAGAGCGTTGAACTCTGTGATTGGTTTAGCGACGGTGAAGGGATGAGAAATGTGGAGGAGGAGGAGGAGGAGAAGAAGCTTCATGGCTATTTGGTTTTCTCTTTCTCTTAGGGTTTGGTTTAAAAAGGGTGATAGTGTGGTGAGAGGTAAGTGAGGAAGATGATGAAGATGGCGTGATTTTTTAATTCATTGTTTTATTATAAATTGTTTCATTTTTTTGGATTTTTCTTGGAGGGAGATTTTTTTTTTAAGAAACTTTGATTTCTTCTATAAACCATTATTTAATTGTTTAATGAAAATATAATATAACACACTTATATTTCAAACATATTAGAGGGAAAAAAAAAAAAAATCTTGACATACATTTATTTTACATAAATAGAAACATATACTAGATAATGTAAAAAAAAAAAACATATGGATTTAATGACACATGAGATTAGAAAGTAAGGATATAACGATAATTACAGGAGAGAATGTTCAATTAATTTTCTTTTTTGGAGTCTTGTTGTTTTCAAATGTGATGTTACCAAATCTTGACAAATTCCTCCAATATAGGAGTAGTATTTTAATACGTCATATATGTAACTAATAATGCAAAAATCAAAGGGAACTATAAAAAATTACTCCATAATGGAGTATAAAGATGTTTCAAAGATTTTTTTTAAAAAAAACATAATAAAATAATTAATGATAATGAGATGAACGGTCATGATGTTATAGTTTGACGGAGAGCCCACCACTGGGATTCACAAAATTACCGATTTATCGAGAGACCCGCTAATTAACGAAATGGAGTACTATTCTAGTATAACATTAATTAATCTACTGTGTAACAAAACCAAACTTAGCACTTGAATAGAGCTGTCAAAATAAGCGGACTATCCATGGGCGGACCATGTCAAATTCATTATAGACTGGTCATGGATAGAGCTGTCAAAATGAGCGGGCTGCTCATGGGCAGACCATGTCCAATTCATTATGGATCGGGCATGGACAAGCCCATAATTGAAATGGACTTATGTGGGCTTGGACACCAAAGCCCACGGACAAAATGGGCGTGGACAACCTGGACATTGGGCGGCCCATTGGTCAAATAATTCTAGGTCAAAATTGATTTGGGGGAAATCGTAAAACACAATTTTCATTTTCTTCTAACTCTCTCTGCGATTTTCTCTGCGATTTCTCCGGCGATACCATCTTCTTCCCTTCAATCTCCATCGATTTCAGGTACGAAACTACGAAACTAATAGGCCCATCTGCTTCTCTTCTTCTCTTTCGATTTTGAGATCTAGGTTTAGCCGTTTAGGTTTAGATTTAGGTTTCTTCCTTCCTTCTCTTCTTCTCTTTCGATTTTGCGAGATACCCATTTGATTAGGTTTCTTCCTTCCTTCTCTTCTTCTCTTTCGATTTTGCGAGATACCCATTTGAGATTTAGGTTTCTTAAGTGAGATTTAGGTTTCGTATCTTCCCGGATCTGTTTTGTGTTTATGGTTTGATTAGAAACGAATAGCTATATAACGAAGTTTTGAGTCTCAGTTTGTGGTATTTTGGATATGATTTAAGTATCAGTTTGTGGTATTTTGGATATTCACAAGGGTTCATATGTTGCTTGTTTTGTTCTTGTTTTCTAATTGGTATTTGGTTTTGGTTATTTCAGATGGGTGATACACTAAACCTTGAAGATGATTATATGAGTGGAGATGATATGTTTGAGCATGATATGAATCCGGATGAAGAAGAACATGTAGAAGGGGAACGTGTAGAAGCAGATTCAGTAGCTAGTACGGCTGACAAGAGGAGTGGCAAGTCTACAGGTAAACGTAAAAGGTCAACTTGTTGGAAAACTTTTGAAATTGTTGGAGATCAGTTGGATGATGGTAGGAATAAAATTAGATGCACCCGTTGTGAGCATATTTATTGCCTTAATCTTCGTAAAAGTGGCACCAATACTCTCTTGCGTCACTCCCGATCATGCTCAAAGACTCCAGGAAGCACTCCTTCATGTGGAAACAGAAAGTTAGATATGATGGTGTTTAGGGAGATGATAGGATTGGCAATCATAGAACATGATTTGCCTTACTCTTTCGTTGAGTACGAAGAATTAGAGAAGCTTTTCAGTATGCAAATTCCAACATCGAGTTTTGGTCAAGAAATACTGCGGCTGCTGATTGCTTAAAGATCTACGAGAAGAGAAGCTGAAGCTTAGAAAGATGTTAGATGAAGTTCTGGTAGGTTCTGTTTAACAACAGATTTGTGGAGGGCAATCACAATAGAGGGATACATGTGTTTGACTGCACACTATATCGATAGTGGATGGAATTTGAAAACAAAAATCCTATCGTTTTGTGCATTTCCTCCTCCACATACGGGTGCTGGAATAGCTACAAAGTTGTTGGCGCTGCTTAAAGATTGGGGAATAGAAAAGAGAGTGTTCACAATTACTGTTGATAATGCTTCCTCAAATGACAATATGCAAGGAATTCTCAAGAGGCAGCTAAGGAAAAATTTGGTGTGTGGTGGAGAGTTCTTTCATGTGAGATGTGCTGCACACATCTTGAATCTGATTGTGCAAAACGGATTGGATGTGATTGGTGGTGCTCTAGAGAAAATTAGAGAAAGTGTTAAGTTTGTGAGGGTGAATGAGACTAGACAACAATCCTTTCAAACCTGTGTGGAAACAATGGGAATTGAAGCTAAGGGAGACCTACTTTTAGATGTTTCAACTAGGTGGAACTCAACTCACCTTATGCTCTCAAGAGCAATCACTTATAAGGAAGCCCTTCGGCATCTTGCAGAGATCAATCTTTCCCTTCTGATGTTGAGTGGACAAGAGCAGAGTTGATCTTTGAGCTGTTGACCCCATTTGCAGAGATGACGAATCTGATCTCTGGTTCATCTTATCCAACTGCCAATTTGTATTTCAATCAGGTATGATTTGTCATTGGTTTATGTATTAACTTTGATTTCGGTATTTAGAATATTAACTTTGATTTGTCATTGGTTTAGGTATGGAAAATTGAAACTTGGCTGAAAGCTCAAGAGTACTCTTATGACGATGTGATTTGTGAGATGGTGAAAGAGATGAAGGAGAAATTTGACAAGTATTGGGAGGATTACAGTGACGTACTTGCTTTAGCTGCTGTCTTTGATCCTAGATTGAAGTTTACTTATATAGAGTACTGCTTCAATACTCTTGATGCGTCAACTAGTAAAGCAAGGGTGGATCACTTGCGTAAGAAGCTGAAGAAGCTTTTTGATGTTTATAAGAAGAACCCGACAAAAACAGCAGCTGGAAGTTCAAAGTCAAACACAACAGTTGGTGCTGGATATGATGTAAGTATTCTGTTCAAATTACTTTGTTTTTGTATCGATTGTGTTTTGAGCTGTTTCAGTTTTGAATCATAATTTCAGGGCTTTTATGCTTACATCTCCCAAACAGTTGGTGCTAATGGTAAGTCAGCATTAGACAAGTACTTGGATGAACCGGTTTTGGATATGATAGCATTTAAGAGCTTGGATATTTTGAAGTATTGGAAGGACAATGCAAACCGTTTTCAAGAACTGTCTTCTATGGCTTGTGACATCCTTAGCATACCTATTACAACCGTAGCTTCAGAATCATCATTCAGCATTGGAAGCCGAGTTTTAAGTAAGTATCGGAGTTTACTCCTTCCTTCTAATGTCCAAGCTCTAATTTGCGCTAGAAATTGGCTTAGAGGTTTTGAAGAGATTGTTGATCCATTCGAAGAAGGCAAAGAAGGAGAAGGAGAAGGAGAGGGAGTTTGAAATATGTGTGTCATTGTGTTTTGAAACATTTATGCTTTATTGCTTTTGGATGTTGATCATTGTGTCATTGTGTTTTGAAACATTTATGCTTTATTGCTTTTGGATCCATCTTTTATGTTTTATATGTTGATCAATGTGATTGGCAGCACAAAATGATCATTTATGTTTATGTTCTAAGCTAATTACACAATTTTTCTCATTTTACAAAATTTGTTATATTTTTGTCCAATGGACACCCATGGAAAGCCCATAAAAAAATGGGCATAAGTGGGCATGGTCGTTAATGGACCGGACGTTAATGGACACGGACACTTATTTGTCCAAAATAAAAGTGGACAATATTGGACGGGTCTAAATGGACGTGGACGCCCATTTTGACAGCTCTAGTCATGGATAAGCCCATAATTGAAACGGGCTTAAGTGGGCATGGACAACAAAGTCCATGGACAAAACGGGCGTGGACAATCTGGACATTGGGCGGCCCATTGGACAGACAATTCTATGTCAAAATTGATTTAGGGAAAATCATAAAACACATTTCTCACTTTTTTGTTCTAAGCTAATTACACCACTTTTTTTTTTTTTATTTTACAAAATATATTATATGTTGTCCAATGGACATCCATGGACAGCCCATAAAAATATGGGCATAAATGGACATGGTCGTTAATGGACCGGACAGCTATTTGTCCAAAATCAAATTGGACAATGTTGGACGGGTCAAAATGGACGTGAACCGCCCATTTTAACAGCTCTACACTTGAATGACCAAAGGCACCACTGAACGGTATTGCCGTATTGGTAAATCACATTTCTACCATGAAGGACCACAACAAGGCCTAATGATCGACACAAAAACCAGAGAGCCAGACAGTCGCTGAATCAACTGAAAACTAAAATGACGAGAACAACCCTGAGTCCTGAGCTGAGATGATGACGCACGGGACCTGTCATGAGCCCTCGAGAGACGGGTAGGGATACGATCGTGATTTTTTATGTGTGGAAGATGAGTCAGTAAAAACAGTCCTATGTGCATCATTTTCATCTTTTTGCCAGTTTACCACTTGTTCACTGATCAACAATAATGGTTTGCTTTGTCCACTGAACAAAACATATGGCTTTCTATATACATATATATATTTTTTTTTTTCCTGATTGTATTATATTATATCTCACAAAATAATTTAATTTAAATTTAGGAACTAGTAACAAAAAAATAAGAAGTAGTAATTTGATTTATTGGAAATGAGAATGGATAGCTTAAATATGGAATGCCAAAATTAGATAAACCTTATTTTTTTCTTTTTTTTTTTCCTTTGTCACTGGAAGAGTTTAGGTATAATAAAACTACAACCACTGGAATAAGTCGTACTCATATTAGGTGAATTTTTGTTTTCTTCTTCATGGACCCGGACCAATAGAATAATTTTTCATCTGCAACGCACATCCTTGCACTAGATTATAACTCAAATTAGTGAAAAGAATTATAATAATGGAAAACATGTCTTGTTTAATAATTACTTTCGAACGATAAGAGCAAGTTCAACGGCGATTGTTAAGGGATTTTTAAGAGATGCTTAACCTGAAAAATAAATCAAAATACATTATAAATGTTAAAATCGATCCTAAGTTAAGCAGTTTTAGGATCAGTAAGGATCCCATACGTGTTGGTCTCTCATTGGTTGCTGGAGATAACAAAACAAAAAAAAACAAAAAATCTCCACCGAAGCTTTTTTTTCCTCTCTCTTTCTATTCTTTCGAGCCGATCCAACAAAATCGATAAGATTTTCTTCTGAAGTCTTGATCTGTTGAATTGAGAGAATAAATGAATCGGAATAGGTTTCTAATCCGGTGTTATCACTATCCAAGCAACGCCGCTGACCATCGGCAATATCTGGGTCCTCAAATGCAAACACCAAATCGGGAAATTATAGAAATATCTGAATTTGGTTCAAGGACGCTCCAAATTTGTCTCCATGGTACGCATATCTCTGATTTGAAGTGTAGATCTTTAATAATATCATCTGAATTGAGAATAGATATTAGAAAAATTAGAGTTTTCTGATTTGGGAATTGATTAGTAAAATTACCTTGGAGTGTACCACGAAGAAGGAACCATCAAGTATATGAGCAGATGTGGAGATCGCAGGTAGCTCAATCAGACATTACATACATGCCTTAGTATTTGACTTTACTTGGGTGATCTATGTTTGTGGGGTTTTGTATAATGCATTTCAGTTCTTACTTGATATTATTTTTTCCATAAGTTTCTTTGCTTGAGGAACAGATAAAGCCTCGTGCCAATCTTCCACCTTTGCTGGTTCCTCTTCGTGATCCACGACCTGAGAGACATAATTTTGCTCCATTCTACATCAGTGAAATACCAGTTGAGAATATCTCTTTCTCCCTTCTCCTGAATTGCTTATTCTTGTATTGTCTAGTAGTTCATAACACAATTTCTATATATGGTTGGATCAGAGTGCTGTGACTAGTGAGCACACATGTATGCTTCTGAAACCATTAACATAAAGCAATAAGGAATTCGAAGTTGATGAGTCGGATGAACTGGGCTTCTTTGCTCCCTTCTATAAAGGTTCATTGATTTTTAACTGAAATCGATTGTTTCTCTACACATTATAAATTCAGTGCATAGTTAACATTTTGTGCTGAGGGTTGGGTGTTGTAGCAAATTATGTCAGATTGGGTCATGATTGAGGAATACGCTGACTAGACAAAGTTTATAGTTCTCTTGTAGAGGTTTGATAATAAGAGCTGCTACATTGCATGTCCTGTGTTTTCATGCAAAATTATATGGTTTTCACGCAGATCCTCCGAGCTGTGTGGCTCTCAGTTACCCAACCATAGTGCCAGTGATAGACTCCTGGACGAGGATCTACTCCCAAGAACACACTTTTCAAGGTTTTGGAGAGAGATGGACGGATTGATGATGAACAATGGGTGAAAGATGCAATAGATCGATCAAATGGAAGGTGAAGGGTTTGAATATGCAGCGGATTGAAGATGATTGAATGGTGAAATGATGCAGCGGATGAAAAGGGGAATTGAAGTGAACTTCCAAGAGAGATGAAAATCTCTTAGACTTCAGGCTCGAATCCAACTTAGATATTACACACTAAGAAGAAAACAAGTTGAGAAGATATTACACACTTCTCAGATCAAACAAGTAAAAGAAAGGTTTTTGATTAAAATGTTTGATGAGAAACAAAGAAGAGATACATGGTCTTTAAATAGGAGAAGGGGAGGACGAGATAGAGGAGAGAAAACCCTAGACAACCTTGCAAGTTCAAGTTAAAGCTCATGCAAGATGTCTAGGAAATTACAAAAGCAATAAATGCAAAGTTTGAATGAGAAAGAGATAGAAAATGGGCTAAGGCCTTTGTGGGGAACCTTGGACCACGAATTGGGCTGGCAAAGGGGGCTTGAAAATGTTACTTAGGCCTCATTAAAAACCTTGTCAAGAAAACCCAATGGGACAAAACTTGACCAAGGGAAAAAGAGCACCAAAGCAACACTTTACCCTTTACCGAGCACCTTGAGCTGTGAGCAACGTCCAAGTGGTTTGAGTCACGTCTTCTAGCTTCTTGTCCAGCTCCTTGAGTAGTCCACTGATAGCTTGGTTGAACCTCTTGGACCGTGACCTTGTTATAGGACCCGCCGGAACGATTAGTGCTTCCTCCGCTGCTTCCGCCGGTACAAGCTGCTCCTCCGGTGCTTCCTCTGGTTCAAGCTGCTCCTCCGGTGCTTCCTCTGGTTCAAGCTGCTCCTCCGGTGCTTCCTCAGGTTCGAGCTGCTCCTTAGGTCCGTCTGGTTTGGTTGAGCCGTCCATGATCTCATCATCCTCTCCCACTTGAAAAGGATTTGACCTCAAATCCGAATTATCTGCACAATAAGGAAGAAGATCAGAAACGTTGAAACTGCCACTAACTTTGTACTTACCTTGGAGGTCGAGTTGGTAGGCATTGTTGTTGATTCTTTTGAGCACGGTGAATGGTCCATCAATCCTCGGCATTAGTTTGGATGCTCGCTTCTCCGGGAAACGCTCCTTCCTGAGATGAACCCACACTTGGTCACCCTCTTTGAAGATGACTTATCTACGCCCTTTGTTCGCATACTTCTCATACAGCTTTGTCCGGGCCTCCAGATTCTCCTTAGCCTTTTTGTGAACTTGTTTAACTAAATCGGCCTTTTTCTTGCCATCAAGACTTGTTCTTACACTCAAAGGTAAAGGCATTAGATCCAAAGGAGAAGTGGGGTTGAACCCATAAACAATTTCAAATGGAGAAAACTTAGTCGCTGAATGAATAGAATGATTATAAGCAAATTCTACATGCGGCAAGCAATCCTCCCAAGTCTTAAGGTTCTTTTTGATCAGCGCACGCAACAAAGTGGACAAGGTTCTATTGACAACTTCAGTTTGACCATCAGTTTGCGGATGACATGTAGTAGAGAAAAGCAATCTAGTTCCTAGCTTAGACCACAAAGTTTTCCAAAAATAACTAAGGAACTTAGTATCACGGTCAGAAACTATGGTCTTAGGAATGCCATGCAAACGAACAACTTCTCTAAAGAACAAGCTAGCAACATGAGATGCATCATCAGTTTTATGACAAGGAATAAAATGTGCCATTTTAGAAAAGCGATCAACC
The DNA here is from genome assembly GCA_023657505.1 of Camelina hispida. Lineage (NCBI taxonomy): Eukaryota > Viridiplantae > Streptophyta > Magnoliopsida > Brassicales > Brassicaceae > Camelina > Camelina hispida. The sequence continues at coordinate 24,146,976 of CP094632.1, read as the reverse complement.
ACCACAAAAATAGAGTCCTTACCTGCCCTAGTCCTAGGCAATCCAACCACAAAATCCATAGATATATCAGTCCAAGGATGCGAAGGAATAGGTAAAGGGGTATACAAACCGTGTGATTGAACCTTAGCCTTAGCTTGTTTGCAAGTCGCACACCGTTCACATAGGCGTTCAACATCTCTTTTCATGTGCGGCCAGTGGAAATGTTCTTGCATCACCTTATAGGTCTTAGCAACTCCAAAGTGACCCATTAGACCACCTCCATGTGCTTCCCTTAAAAACATTTCTCTCAAAGAAGAGTGAGGCACACAAAGTCTATTATCAAAGAACAGATAACCCTCATGGCGGTAATACTTCCCAAAGGCAAACTTCTCACAAGATTGAAATATTGTGCCAAAATCAGAATCATTGGCATACAAGTCTTTTATCTGCTCAAAACCAAGCAATCTTGCATCCAAAGAAGTAAGCAAAACATACCTCCGAGATAATGCGTCGGCAACGACATTATCCTTACCTTTTTTGTACTTGATAACATATGGGAATGTTTCAATGAACTCGACCCACCGCGCATGACGTTTGTTGAGCTTTTGTTGACCCTTGAGGTGCTTAAGAGACTCGTGGTCAGTATGAATGACAAATTCCTTCGGCCAGAGATAGTGTTGCCACGTTTGTAGGGCTCGGACCAAAGCGTAAAGCTCTTTGTCGTAGGTCGGATAATTGAGTGTAGCTCCTCCAAGTTTCTCACTGAAGAAAGCTATGGGCTTATGATCCTGCATCAAAACAGCTCCAATACCTATCCCTGAGGCATCACACTCAATCTCAAAAGTTTTCATAAAATTTGGAAGAATTAAAACAGGGGAATTAGTAAGCTTCTCTTTCAAGGCCTGGAAGGCATTTTCCTGTGCAGCTTCCCATTTGAAACCAACGTCCTTTTTAATCACTTCCGTGAGTGGGGCGGCAATAGTGCTGAAGTCCTTGACAAACCGTCGGTAGAACCCTGCTAAGCCGTGAAAGCTTCTCACCTCGCTCACATTGGTAGGACTCGGCCAATCTCTGATTGCCTTGACTTTCTCCTCATCTACCTTGATTCCATCTGCACTCACAACAAAGCCTAGGAAAACAAGATTATCTGTGCAAAAGGTGCACTTCTTAAAGTTCGCATAAAGCTTTTCCTTGCGAAGCAAATCCAAAACAAGTCTAAGATGCATGACATGATCTTCTAAGTTCTTGCTATAAACCAAAATGTCATCAAAATAGACCACAACAAATACACCAATATGCTTCCTAAGGACATGATTCATCAATCTCATGAAAGTGCTAGGCGCATTAGTTAAACCAAACGGCATGACTAACCATTCATATAACCCTTGTTTGGTTTTAAAAGCTGTTTTCCACTCATCACCTTCTTTCATACGGATTTGATGATACCCACTTTTAAGATCAATCTTAGAAAAGATGCTAGAACCATGCAATTCATCAAGCATATCATCTAATCTAGGGATAGGATGGCGATACTTAACCGTTATGTTGTTGATGGCTCGGCAGTCCACGCACATTCGCCAACTCCCATCTTTCTTAGGTACTAGCAACACTGGAACGGCACATGGACTCATGCTTTCTCGAATATGTCCTTTGTCCATCAGCTCGTTCACTTGTCTTTCAAGCTCCTTGGTTTCGGTTGGGTTGGTGCGGTAAGCTGGTCGGTTCGGTAAAGCGGCTCCCGGCACAAAGTCGATTTGATGTTCGATCCCTCGGATTGGTGGTAAGCCAATGGGGTTATCCTCCGGAAACACGTCCTTAAAATCTTGCAAAACCGACTCAATCTCACTCGGTAGCACCGGTGCGGGGTTAGTAGAACAAGCAAGTGTCTCTTTATAAACAAAAAGTAAACTATTGTGACTTACCTTGCTCTTACCCTTGTTATCGGTTGGTTCAGTTTGTTTGGCGGTTCGCTGTTTCATGCTCAGCTGATCTAGGTAGACCTCATGCGGCGTCATGGGAATGAGAGTCGTCTTGCGGCCATTGTGCTCGAAGGTGTGTCGGTTAGTGAAACCATCATGGTGAACTTGTCGGTCTGATTGCCATGGACGTCCAAGAAGAATGTGGCTAGCGTCCATCGGAAGTATGTCACACATGATCTCGTCCTGGTACTTACCAATTGATAGCGGCACCTTGACTTGCTCCTTGACGGACATCTCACCTTTTTCGTTGAGCCATTGAAGCGCATATGGTTTTGGATGTTTGAGAACTTCTAAGCCAAGCTTTTCCACCATAGTCCTGCTGGCAACGTTAGTACAACTACCACCATCGATAATCAAACTACATACCTTGTCTTTGACAATACATCGCGTGTGGAACAAGTTTTCTCTTTGTGCTTGCTCCTCGGACTTAGTTAGAACACTCAGCGATCTCCTAGCAACAAGCAGCTCTCCTTTAGCTGGGGCTTCCAAACCCTCTTCCACAGAGTCGTTTTCCGAACGCTCTTCTTCAGACTCAACCTCGCCATTATCTTTAAGAATCATGATCCTTTTGTTGACACATTCGCTTGCGTAATGCCCAAGTCCTTGACACTTAAAGCAACGAATATCTCTTGTCCTCGTGATCACCTCCTTACCCTTACCTTTCGGGTCTGATTCGAACGGCTTTGGCTTGACGAATGGCTTGTAGTCCTTCTGGTAGCCGGGCTTGTCCTCCTTTTGATAACTTGACTTACCTGAGCTGTAGCTGGTCTTAGCGGTGCTGTAGCTGGATCGAGAGTTCTTCCTTTTGATTTGCTATTCGAACAAAACTGCCTTGTGAAGCATCTCCTCGATTTCCACATAGTGTTGGGTCTCTAGACGGTCTTGGATTTCGCGGTTAAGACCTCCCATGAATCGCGACATCATAGCTTCTCCATCCTCATGAATATTGGCTCTGAGCTTCAAGGTTTCCATTTCCTTGTAGTATTCTTCGACAGACTTACTTCCTTGAACCAAATTCCTTAGTCGCTGATGAAGATCACGATGATAGTGACTCGGCACAAACCTCCTACGCATGACGGTCTTTAATTGGTTCCATGTCTCGATCGGTATGTCGCCGGTACGTCTGCGGCTGGTAACAAGCTGATCCCACCAACTTAGAGCATAGTCGTAGAACTCAGTAGCAGCTAGTTTAACTTTGTTGACCTCAGTGACCTCTTGACAAACAAAGATTAATTCGATTTTCTGCTCCCACTCCAAGTAGGTATCCGGGTTGCTGGTTCCGTGAAAAGCTGGGATCTTGCACTTAAGTCCTCCTAACGGATCTCTTGGAACTGGACGGTCACGTCGACGCCTCCGCTGACTGCTGTGGGAAGAACCGTGGCTATAGTACTGCCTGGTCTCGTCGTCTTGCCTTGGTTCCTCCTGGTTCTGCCTTTGACGCTGATTTGCTTCCGGGTTGGGTTGATTCAAGTGTAGAGCGCCAAGTCTAGCATCAAGCATGGTTGTCATAGCTGCGGTGACTGACTTAATGATCTTCCTTTCAAGACTGGATGTAGATGACTCTTCCTCCTCTGATGTCACCATGGTACCTGAAAAGAAAAACAAAGATCCACCAGTAAATAGTTCTAAAAACACGTAAATGAAAATAGATCTGGGAAAATTATGAAAACGAATCCAAAAATTCTCAAATCAATTTTATAAAATACTAGACTCGTTCCTGGTTCCAAAACAGTTGATTTCATAATTTTTGAACGAGTAAATCATTTTATAAAACTCTTGCAAAATGAAACGACAGATCTGAAAAAAAAAATAAAAAGTGACGATTGGAAACTCAAAACCTGGTTGCAAAGTGGCTCTGATACCACATGATAGACTCCTGGACGAGGATCTACTCCCAAGAACACACTTTGCAAGGTTTTGGAGAGAGATGGACGGATTGATGATGAACAATGGGTGAAAGATGCAATAGATCGATCAAATGGAAGGTGAAGGGTTTGAATATGCAGCGGATTGAAGATGATTGAATGGTGAAATGATGCAGCGGATGAAAAGGGAATTGAAGTGAACTTCCAAGAGAGATGAAAATCTCTTAGACTTCAGGCTCGAATCCAACTTAGATATTACACACTAAGAAGAAAACAAGTTGAGAAGATATTACACACTTTTCAGATCAAACAAGTAAAAGAAAAGTTTTTGATTAAAATGTTTGGTGAGAAACAAAGAAGAGATACATGGTCTTTAAATAGGAGAAGGGGAGGACGAGATAGAGGAGAGAAAACCCTAGACAACCTTGCAAGTTCAAGTTAAAGCTCATGCAAGATGTCTAGGAAATTACAAAAGCAATAAATGCAAAGTTTGAATGAGAAAGAGATAGAAAATGGGCTAAGGCCTTTGTGGGGAACCTTGGACCACGAATTGGGCAAAGGGGCTTGAAAATGTTACTTAGGCCTCATTAAAAACCTTGTCAAGAAAACCCAATGGGACAAAACTTGACCAAGGGAAAAAGAGCACCAAAGCAACACTTTACCCTTTACCGAGCACCTTGAGCTGTGAGAAACGTCCAAGTGGTTTGAGTCACGTCTTCTAGCTTCTTGTCCAGCTCCTTGAGTAGTCCACGATAGCTTGGTTGAACCTCTTGGACCGTGACCTTGTTATAGGACCCGCCGGAACGATTAGTGCTTCTCCGCTGCTTCCGCCGGTACAAGCTGCTCCTCCGGTGCTTCCTCGGTTCAAGCTGCTCCTCCGGTGCTTCCTCCGGTTCAAGCTGCTCCTCCGGTGCTTCCTCAGGTTCGAGCTGCTCCTTAGGTCCGTCTGGTTTGGTTGAGCCGTCCATGATCTCATCAGCCAGCATACTGGGAATGGGTCTTTGTCTCGTGTATAAACTTTTGATGTCTGCTGTTGTTGAAGTTTCTCCAACGACATGGAAGGTTTCAGTTAGAAAGTCTGTCAAAAATTTAAACAAACCAAAGTGTATTTAATATATCATAAATTTCAATTTTTTTTTTTTTAAATTAAGAATCCAAAATTAGAATCTATCACTGGAGGATAGTATTTTACAGTTTTTTAAAAGAGTTTTTAACTTATTTTTTCCAAATATTATAATTATAAACATACTTAACATCTTTTTTTGACACCCTACCGTTGCACATGCTCTAAGAATGGCAAGCACGTGTGAGGAAAGGTCTACTTTTTTTTTTTTGTGTGTAAAATTGGGAAGATGTATATGCACTTTTGGATTGGTGTGTGTATTTAAAGAATCGTTTGTTAAGCTTGATTTCATATTTGGTACCAAATCAAATATACTTAATCTAACTAATAGATTACGTTAGCACTTAAACTTAACAATTCTTGTTTGCTATGACCAAAGTATTACTCCCTCTGTTTCAGTGTCATTTGAGATAATTTTTTTTGTTTTATAAAGAGTGTCATTTTATATTTCTAATGAGTGTTTTAATGCTAAATTTTCTTTTTTACCCTTAAACCCAAAACTATTTTCATTGAATTTTGATCATTAACTACTTATTAAATAGGGGTAGACGTGTATAATTCTAACTTTTCTTAATCTGTGTGAAATTTGTCAGAATGACACTCTTTGTTAAACGGAGGGAGTAACAAACTATAACTAAGACATACGAACTTAATATATTTTACATTATCACGAGTTGCATAATAAGTCATTTTGAACAATCGAATAACATTGGATCATTTAAGAGAAGGAGGATATGAACATATTACTAGGGTTACATTCCTCTGCTCTCCCCAATGTCTTATCCTCTTCTACAAGATTGTGACTAATCGACTTATCACATTCATGAATTCAATCTTTACTCATTTTTAAGTTTTATTTTTATTTTTTATTTCAAGAATTTTTACACAAAAAACCAAAGCAAAATTTTGAATCTTTGTATGATTTGGGAGAGACAACAAACAAGACTCAGTCTTTAGGAACTGTTGCTTTCTGTTGGTTTGAATCATGCAAACAGAAAGACACGCTGTAAAAGCAACCCACTGTTGTAGCTAAAAGACAGAACAAAGGTCACAAAGTCATCTTTTTGTTTTTTTTTTTGGTTTCGAAATTGAAATTATAAAGAGTTGGTTCGAATTTTCAGGTGGTCCTTCCAAAATTTGTAGGGATAACAAAAACTTTACGATAGATTGTCAAAAAAAAAAAAACAAAAACTTTACGATAAAAGTGAAAAATGTAAAAGAAAAATATATGGGACAGGACCAAGGGGACCATAAGCTTCATCATCATGTTCATGGCCCAACCAAGTAACCAACTACCATACATTATCTACATTTAGTCATGTATGTGTACTTCGACCCATGAACAACCCATCAATATGATTCGTATGAACAATTTTTCCAATCCTGAAATAGTTTAAAACCAATAGAGTTGTACGAAACACAGAAGCATGGCATCAGCTTAATACATACAATGTTTGAAAAGAGAAAACCTGCTATTGAAGTGTTTTTCTCGCTCTCTCAAGTCCCTTTGGGCTTGCAGGATTCAAGGGGTTTCTCTTTGCCTTTAGACTTGCCGAAATAGTTCTGAGTCACACAGGAAACTATTACAACGGTCTCACACTTCTTGTGTAAACTATTACAACGGTCTCGACACGAACCAAAAATTGGACTTTTACATAATGAGGCAAGAACCAATCTAACAAGATTAGTGAGCAAGAGATGATTACAGGTTTGACGTAGGAGGCATGTATGAAGAGATAGTGTTGTTTCATTCTTTCTTCTGTGTCCAAATTTTTACAGACTTGTCGAGTGAACCTGATGCGATCAAGTTCTCAGTCGGGTGGCAAGCTACAGTCATAACAGGCTCAGTATGACCCTCAAGTTTCTGAAGAAGTTTCCTAGAGTTCAACTCCCACATGTATACACAATTGTCCTCGGATCCACTGACTATCCGCTTTCCATTTGTGACAGAGAACGCAGAGGAAACACAATACTGTGAGTTTACGTGGCCAGTGTATGTTTTGAGAAACTTAGCAGACGAAATGTTCCACAACCTCTGCACATTTAAATATCGTCAAGAGATCAGTTCATTAATAACGTTGCATGAGAGTTTATCCTCCCATGTCCTCTTATAGATGCAAATAAATCAAACACCAGAAGAAGCCACAACCCTCTAGAATCAATAACAGAACTATACCAAAGCTACCAACTTTTTGCTTAAAAGAGAAATAATATCCTTAACTAGAAAAACACTTTTGCAAATAGCTTTGGATTGGCTTCTCTCCTAAATCAAACTTCTATTAACACCTAGAATCTAACGCTCTACTCATCTTCGAGATCGCTATATAGCAAAACGAGTACTCACATAACAAACACCAAATCTTTGAGATGAGAAGAAGTTACTCACCAGAGTGTTATCCAGTGTGCCAACGAGAATGAACTTGCCATTAGGAGAGAATCTAACAAAGGAAACAGGAGGATTCTCATCATCAATCAAAGTTTTAATACAATGCCCAGTACCAGCATCCCAAATACGACACAACCCATCATAGCTACTAGACACAATAAGAGACCCATCACGGTTAAAATCAACAGCAGTAACAGGATCAGAATGCGCGGGAAGAACTTTCAAACACTTCCCAGTAGTAACATCCCAGATCCGAACAGTCTCATCAAACGAACCGGATACAATCATGTTCGACTGAGGATTGAAATTAACACAGAAGGCGTAATTGGTGTGACCGATCAGCGTCTTGATCAATGAACCGGTTTCAACGTCCCATAGCTTTAAGGTTTTGTCATCGGAAGCAGAGGCTATAAACCTCGCGTCTGAAGAGATGGCCACATCGGAGATACCGTACTCGTGGCCGGAGAATTCTCGTGCAGGCTCGGCGATGGGGTCTCCGTCGGTGTTGATTGTGTAAGTGCGGAGGGTTTTGTCGGCGGAGGCGGAAGCGAGGAGGCGACCATCGGAGGAGAATTTAACGGAGGAGACGGCGCGTTCGTGGGTTGTTAGGGTTTGGGTGTGGACGTATGGAGTGAATGATGCTGTTGCTGTTGTTGCTGGTACTTCTTCTGCCATTGGTAATAGTAAAGAAATGGTTTTTTCTTGGGAATTAAGAAGATTGAATTTGGCTGATTTAGGGTTTTTGGGGAAAGGGGGGCTTTGGTCCAAGGAGAGAGACGATCCAGTGTTCTTGGATAAACCCTTTTACATTTAAACCAAACTTGTGGGGTGTATTTTGAAATTATTGAATAGTATAGGGGTATCTTTTGAGTTTTACTTAAATTAGAGTAGTTTCACGAGCGGCTCACGTGCGCGATTTCTAAGCTCGATCCCTCAGAGGCTCAGACTGGTGCAGAGTTCTTTAGAATCTTTTATTCTTTACTTTACTTTTTAGAAGACTTCGTATGATCTTATGGGCCTTAGAGCAATCATATTGCACAATTTGTTGGGGTGTCTTTGATTTGTTTAGTAATATAAACAAAAAAAGAAAAGTTTTAATCATAATTTTTGAGAGACACGGCTCTCTGCGGCGATACTTTTACATTCACAGATACCCGATACGTGTCATGTTTTCATTAGTTAAGTTTTGATTTTTTTTTTTTTTTTTAAATCTTTTTCTTCCTTTTCTTCTCTCGAAAATCATTAGATAAACACAAAATCAAAACACGAAGCTCTAATCATGGTCACACAAAAACTCTTCCTCTTTTCCAATTCAGAATCTTTGGGCGACACAAACTGGTTTCATCTCTCTATCTATCTGATTTAATCGAGCATGAAATCTCTCTCTCTCTCTCATAATCGAACAGAAAAACTCTATCTCTCTGATTAAGCAATTTTGAAGCTTCGATTCGTAGTCGTTGGAGTTGTGGTGACCAAGACTATTTGTTTTTTATTTTTTTACCTAAACCATCTTTTTCTTTATATAAAAACTAGATTTATTACCCGCATGTTGTGCGGGATTACAATTATTTTAATTATTAATACTAACCGTTGAATATAATTATAATTTTTCAATATGAAAATATAAATCTATATAGATATCAATTTTATTTTATTAAGTGATATATAACTTATCTATTTATTTTAACATGTTTTCACAATTAACTCTTTCTTTATTTTTCGGTATACATTCGTCATCTCTTGCATCTATTTTCTTTTCACATTCTATTATCTCACTTATGAAATATTGATTATGAAGACATATCATAACTATTTTTCATCTTCCAATACTTTTTTATCGGTTGAGTGATTGTTATTTACTAACAAAGACGTAAATTTTTTTAGATAATATACCCACTCTTTCTCGCAAAGTTTCTTGAACAGGGTTATATACTACTACATGTAAGTTTTGCTTCGTAGTAATAAAACTCATAATTTGACTCGTTTTTATATGTAAACATCATATTATAACATCAAATATTACATTTTACCTTAACTGTTTGACAAAAGAAAAATTATGTTGACATATATAACCTTTTTACTTTAAAATATGTATAGTCTACGATGGTTTATACAATGTTTTTTTTTTGATTCTCCTAATCTACTAAATTATAAGATTACTCTAACTTTTAAATCTATGTATTTATCCGAAAATAGATTTTTTTTTTAATTAAAATTTTACAATCTACCACTACCATCGTATTTGGTTTTTACAAATAACTTTTTCAAATTCCTTCTTAGTAATTTTCACTATTTTTTTTTTTGTGTGTGATTTCCAGAATAAGTTATATTTAATATGTTTTATTTCAAATAATATTTTGCATTTCTCTTAAATATATACATTATCTTAATTTTTGAGCACTTGATTAATTCTTTTTATATATTTTTGTTTAATCATTATTCATATTTTACTTTGATATGTTTTTGTTGTATTTTTTTTCATTTTGTTTTGGTTTATATTTAAGTTTTGAATTATTTTAAATATATGGTTGTTTTTAATAATAATCAAAACATTACACAATATGTAATCATTATTCATATTTTACTTTGACTTTTTTTTGTTGTATTTTTCAATTTGTTTCTGGTTTATATTTTAGTTTGAATTATTTTAAATGATTACTTTTAATAATAATAAAAATATTACACACATAAGTGAATTAATTGATGCATTAACTTTAGATTTAATGTTCTTTGATATTTTGAATTAATTTATTAAAATTAAAAATAAAAAGTGATGAGGTGGAGGAAGGAGAAGAGAGAAAAGCCAACTTTATATATATAGATGAATATTTACATTTTTTAAAAAACAGTAATTAATTGTATATTTTCATAATTATTTTTATTTTATATAAAAGTAATTATTTTTCTTGTAAAATTAGCAACTGAAAATTAAAATAAATAAACTATATTATAATTTCGAATTTTATGATATATATATGTATATATATCATAAAATTTCTTTATAACAATATTTTTAAATTTTAAAGCTGTTTAAATTTGAATTTTTATATTTTTTATTTTAAAATTTTTAATAAAATTAAATTTAACATGTGTTAACATCTGAATTATACAATTAACATGTATCACAATTTTTTTTTTCATGTGTTACAATCTTGTTAATGAATAAATTTAACATCCAGTTTTATATAATAAAATATAAAGAATATGCCCATATGTAAGTGTTTTAAGACTTCATCAGACTTCACAAATAGAGTCCTTATCTCTTCATGTAGTTAGCGATTGTTTTTTTTTTCTTTTCTCGTCAACCCGATTGTAGGTTATTGGATGGTTATCTTTTTCTTCAACATCTCAATTATCTTTCTTTCATCAACAATCAAACATAATTTACTTTTCCTTAACACTTCCTTCGTCCCTTGGAGTCTAAAGTTCATATCGATTGGAAAATATTGAATGAAAGGCAGTGGTGGTGCCTCATACATCTAAAAGGAAAGTAACCATTAATGTAAACAAAATTATGGGTATAATCGATCAAAATATGTATCAAACATATCATAAGTTCATTACTCTGGTTTTTTTGGTGCTGTTACATCATCACAAATTTTTTGATATAATTCTGTCAAGTCGGTCGATCAATGTAAAACGAAATTAAAAATAATAAATAAATAAAAAATTATACAATTAATTACGAATAATATAAATGAAAAATAAACGGTATGTTGACCCAAAAAAAAAACTGTATATCAAACAAGTATATGTTCCATCAATGTGGTAGAATAGAAGATGAAAAACTCAATTTGTACTAAAAAATTTTGAACAATGTGTGAGAGATGTATACACTGTTTCAAATTTGTAACCCAAAGTAGAATCAATTTCGAGTTCACTGATAACAACAACCATGTGAATGGACGATGATGAGTAGCTGCTTCCCTATAGAATTTTGGATATATATTAATAAATTTGGAGATTTCTCATGTTATATAATACTTGGGGTACAACTTTCATATTTAGCTTTGTGATCAACTCAAATTAACTTTGAGCCTCTTTAGTCTTTTTTTTTTTTTGAACTAAAAGAGCCTCTTTAGTCTTAACCTTCTTTTTTGGCTGTGATCGGTAGCTATGTGCACTATTTTTCTTTCTATACTTCAATTAGTATACTGACTTTGAATTTATTTTTGCAATGTAAGGGTCAAATTAGAATTTGGTTCAAGTTTTTTTTTCTTAAACTATTCAGTTTAAGTTTAGATTGATAAACTGGTTCAGTTTGATACCATTACCCTTATACTAGGGAGATTTGCATCGAAGGGATATTATATTACATAGCTACTGATCGTGAGTCTAGAAAATATATGACAGTTTGCTTTTTAATGTTAAGCAGGAGACGTTCAGCTTTACTAAGAACAAAGCGTTTAAGTTTCCGACAAGTTTAATAAAATACAACGGAAAATTAGGAGGACTTTGTTGTAAAACAAAATTATTTATGGATGGAACAGTCCTTCGTTGACTCCTCCGGTCTTGTGGGAAGCCACTTTTGTATCGGAATCTTTGCTTGGAGAGACTTTATTTTGGTATTATGCCATATTTTTCAGTTAATTTCATCTTCATTTTTTTGCCATATTTGGAAAATTTGTTAGTATATCTTGAATTATTGTTCAAAAAGAAATCAGATTAATAATCTGTTTAAAACATATATTTAAAATTTAAATTGGTGCTTTAAAAAAAGTGACATTTAATTAAAAAAAAGAAATATGCGGTAAAAAGAAAGTAAAAAGAAAATATGGATGGATGTATAAATTTTTTTTTACTATATATGTTTATAACAAATATTAATTGCAATTAAATTTCACATATTTTTCTTATTAATTGCACATATTTTTCTTATTAATTTCAAATATTTTCCTATTAAAATTATTAGTTTAATAGATAACTTTCCTAATAGATTTAGTCATATAATAAATTACTTTTGGTTTTATATACTTAAAAAAAATATTAATTGCATAAGATTTTATGTGGTGAGTTGGATTGAAAATTTATCAAAATTGTAATATTTTTGCAAGATCTATATATATATATACACACACATAAACATTTATTATATTTACAAAAATTTAATATATTTCAAGGAGCTATAACAACAGTATGATTTGGTGGTAATATATTAATGAAAACTGTTACCTAATTATAGTTAATAATTTAGATTTTTATCTGCCAAATTTGATGTCATATATAAGTTGGATTCAAGATTTATTAAATTTGATTATTTTGCAAGATACTCAAATGTATATATATATATAAAGATTTCATTTCTTAAAATATATATATACATATAAAGGTGATAACCAACAATATGATTGGGTGGTAATATATATAAAATCAAATTTATCACCTAATTATAGCTAATAATCTATGTATACCTAGTAATAAGGTTACTGCAAAAGGAAATAAAAGAAAATAAGATAAGGTTACAAAAGAGATAGGATAAAAATAATGTTAGCTAGAAGTAAAACACAGAATCAAAAGGTGGCAGTCGTGTCAGTGGACCTGTAAGGGTTTCATTTAGTTTGTAAAATCTTGGACGACCATATATAAACTATAGTTTGTTGCTGTGTTTGTCTATCGGTACTCAATACTTAAAAGGGTTTTCATTTCATTGTTTTTTCATCCAATGTCCGCAAAGAGAAAACGAAAGGAGCACGTCTCCAAAGATGAGGCTCACCTAACCAAATCTTCGACGGACGGATTAGGAGAAAACTCTAGGACGCTGCCAACTGATGTAATGGTCGAAATACTCTCCAGACTGCCGGCTGCCAAATCCATCGCGAGGTCTCGTTGCGTGTCAAAGAACTGGAATTCTCTTCTCGGCAACCCATATTTCACCAACAAGTTCCTGACGAGGTCTTCTGCTCGGCCACGTCTCCTTTTCACTTTTCAAGCTGAGGGTAAGTGGTCTTTCTTCTCTTCACCTGAGTACGTGATTTCAGACAACAATTCAAATCTTGTAGTTGTCGAGAGTCATATGGGTGTCCCTAAAGATTACACCTTTCGAGTTTGTGTCCCTGTTTGTGGATTGCTGTGTACAAAAGATGAATGGGTTGTAAGTGGTAGGAAGAATGCAAGGATGATGATATGTAACCCTAGCACAGGACAGTTCAAATCCTTACCCAAAGTGAGATCCTGGAGGGGTCAGGTTATAACCTATCTTGGTTATGATCCAATCGGAATACAATATAAGGTTTTGTGCATGACAATTTGTGAACGGCCATTTTCGTCTAAAGCGGAAGAGTATCAAGTTCTCACACTAGGAATGGGCAAACTGAAATGGAGAATGATTGAATGTTCTGTAGAGCATTACCCTTATCCTAGGGAGATTTGCATCAAAGGGATATTATATTACATAGCTACTGATCGTGAGTCTAGCAGAGATATGATAGTTTGCTTTAATGTTAAGAAGGAGACGTTCAGCTTTATTAAGAACAAAGTGTTTGGGTTTCCGACAACTTTAATAAACTACAAGGGAAAATTAGGAGGAATTTGTTGTAGCTCAAATTTATTTATGGATGGAAGAGTTGAAAGCTTTGAGTTCTGGGTTATAGATGGCACTGAAGAACATACATGGTCAAGGCATATTCACATATTGCCGCCTATGTGGAAGGAGCTAGTTGCGGAGACTAAAGTTTACATTGTTGGGATGGTTAGTGGAACAAGTGAAGTTGTGTTTTCTCCACTTGCCTTGTCCAATCCGTTCTACATTTTTCACTTGGATATGGAGAGGAACGCATTTAAAAGAGTTGGAATTCAAGGGATTGGACCTCATAAAGGTCAAAACATTTACACCTTCTTAAACCATGTCGAAAATGTGAATCTTATTATGTAATGTTAATTTAAATTTCGTAAGATCAGTGCTTTTATTTTCCTTCTAATTTATTTCATAAGTACGATATCATGGACTCTTAAGACAGTCTATGTTTTATCAGTGTTGTTTCCCAATGATCAGTTATTATGACTATGTTATAATTACTTTGATGTACCTTCATCTTTGTTTGGTTACTCCGTCACTGTGTCCATCAGTCCATGCATGCTCTTGTTTACATTAAACAACACTAGCTAGCTTGGATCATTATTGTTCTATTGTTTTGACTTTAAACACTATCTATCGGGAATTAAACCCTGCTACTTTACATTTTCCTCCACACACCAAAGCCTCCCTTTTAAAATGGGCATATATTATGCTCCACATGTCTTAACTTTTCAAACCTTTTTTTATCATGAGATCTTCGTGATATCTACTATATATGTTGAACAAAGAATTTAATCCAATGTGCGGTTGAACTTGAACCGTTTTAAGAACTTGGTATACCTGCGAGCATGTAACAAAGATGATTCTCATGATCCTCAAGCCCATCGCATTATACACAGTACGTGACAGTGAAGAAGAAGGAAATTAGTCATCACGATAACACTTTATTTTATATTCTCACGAATCATTACTTTTAAAGATGTAATAAATAAAGCTGCTTGTTTACTTGTCGTTGGTGTTGTTCTAAAGATGGCATGTTATGTTAACATGTAGATGTGTCGGTATTGGGCTATAAATATACAATAATAAAACCAGTAGAACAGAATTAAACCTTGTGAGACAAATTAAATATATGGAAACGGAAAATTGAAAGATACCAGGGCATAAAAATCTCAACTACATATACGTGTAACTCTCTTCAGTTAAATCTAGGGATCATTTGCTCTCCACTGCAAGTTCTCTTTAGAAGTCTGGAAATACCTGTTACGTCTAGGCATACCTCACTTCACCTTCGTGAACTGGTTGATTTTTTGTAATTGGCTGACTTCATCATCCTCTTCTGGTAAAAGAATTAAAATCCTCAACCAAATAGTGATCCGGAAGATAGCAGCTGAAGCCACAGTGTACCACTTATGGAAGCAGTGAAAGAATGTTCTTCACAACCACCTCGTACTGTCTCACCAAGCCACTTTCAAGCTGACTGACAAAGAGACCCAAAAAATGTAATCTCTGCCCGTAAACAAAGGAAGCATTTTGGCAACTTAATGCAACTTTGGATTAGATGATTTCAAAATTATCACTGATGTGTTTTCTAAAATTTGTCTCCTTGTTTTTCTTATTTTCTTGCAAGGTTTCAAAAGCCATATGTATATCTTGTATAACTCCTAAACTTTTCATTTCTAATGATATTTACAACTATATCAAAAAAGAAAAAAAAAAGATTAGTGAGCCAAGCCACTGTCATCTACTAATAGTAGAAACTAGAAATTAAGAAAGAAACAACCGTCTGTATAACCAAACATTCGTCTCATTTGCGGGTCCTTTTGGTATCGTTGACAGATTCACAGAAGCACAAGAGATTGCCAGCTCGATTCAAAAGAAAACGTTACATGAATCTTTACCCACTCTGGTTTGGTTTACTCACATCACATGTAACCTCCATCATCTAATTTCCTGATCATAGTAGCTCTATGAATTTCAATGGGCTTTATAACTTTCATACCTTTGGTAAAATGTAACTAAACGTTTCATTATTTTGGTAGTTCACGTTTAAATAAAAATTAAAAAAAAAAATGCAGAGAGAAACGATACACAAATATTAAATTAAATCTAGGCCATGAAATTTATTTTATAATATATTCTTAATAAATTGATTGCTTTAAACAAATATTAGTTGGATTAATTTAATTTATAATAATTGTCACTATAATTAATTTATTTGATTTAGTAATTAACTTATATGATCATCTATGTTAGTCAATAGTCAATATACCAATTACTCTGAACCTAAAATCTTCCTTAAATCATTAAAAAAAAAAAACAAATCTTATTCCTTTTTATCTTGGATATTTTTCCACATAATTTCAGTTTTTTGCCTACTATATTTTTTTTAAACAATTTATCTCCTCAAGAGTTAGAGGCCTAGAGTCAGAGTCACTGTGGAGTGTCTGAATTTCAATGGGTTTAACCATATCCCGCCGAATCTCAATGGGTTTAACCATATTAGTTGGATTAATTTAATTTTTTCTTTTTTTAAAAACAATTTATCTTCTCGCCTATCCCAAATGATCTCTTGCTTGAGATAGTCTCTAGATTGTCAGTGGAAGACTTAGCGAGGTGCCGTTGCGTGTCGAAGCAATGGGCTTCAGTTCTCAGACGTAGCCTCACCAACTCCTCGACTAGTCCTCTTCTATTGTTCACCTTCCATCTCAACGATAAGTGGGTCTTCTTCTCGGCACCCCAGCCTCAAAATCCAGACCATAACTCGTCTCTTTTAACATCCGAATATCACATGTGTTTCCCAAAAGATTGTTCCTTTGGCATTTTGTCCACCTGTCCGCGGGCTGATCTGTAATAGAGATAGGGGTTTCATGGTATGTCTGGCCTGTATATACAACTCGTGTAACAATACGTACTAGAGCCTAAACCGGTACAATGTTTCTCAATGGGGTTAACCTTCTCATAATCTTCCTTCCCAGATATACCAAATGATATTGTCTTTGAGATTCTCTCGAGTGCCCTGCCAAATCCATGGCCAGATTCCGTTGCGTGTCGAAGCAATTAATGGGCTTCAATCCCCAGCCTTCCATATTTTACCGAGCTTTACCTCACAACCTCCTCGCCTCGTCCATGTCATCTGTTTACCTTACATGTTGACGGTAGGTGGCTCTTCTTCACATCACCTCATCCTTTAAATCTAGACGAGAACTCGTCTCCATCTTTAATTGTCGATCATCACATGTGCTTCCTGTAACATCCTTGAACCAAAATCTCGGTTTGGGAGTTGCATCGGTCGATGCAAGGTCGAGTTTGTGCGTTTTGACTTAAGTCAAACGCTGCGTTTTGGGTGAAGGAAACACTTAACTCGTGAGTTTTGTCTCATTCGCGTGGGGAGCCGCTTTTGAGAGAAACGAAAGAGAAAGAAAGTGTTCTTGGTGTTCTTGGAGATTTCTTGAGATTTGAGGCGTTTCTTGGTGAGATCTGAAGCTGAGATCGTTGTAGGAGCTTCCTAGAGGCTTGTTCTTGTTGTTTGAGGTTTGGTTTCTTCTGTGGCAAAGGTAAGTGCATGACCATGGCTTATCTAAGCTAGAGATCTCT
Source organism: Camelina hispida (assembly GCA_023657505.1). Classification (NCBI taxonomy): domain Eukaryota; kingdom Viridiplantae; phylum Streptophyta; class Magnoliopsida; order Brassicales; family Brassicaceae; genus Camelina; species Camelina hispida. The sequence continues at coordinate 24,129,533 of CP094632.1, read as the reverse complement.
CTGATTTGCTTGTTATGTGTTGCTAGGCTGGTTAGATTGTTATTGGGGACGTTTGGAAGCTTTCTTGTGGCTTGGGATCGAGTTTCGTGGTTGCAGGAACGAAGATCCGGCGAGAAGCTTTGGAGGAAAACGATGCTCGGCATTGCATCGATCGATGCACTTTGTGCATCGGTCGATGCGAATGCGAGGCGGCGCGTAAACTCTAGGGTTTTCGTGTTATGTCGAGCATGCGTTGGTCGATGCATATCTTGCATCGGTCGACGCAGATCTTGCTCGGTCGACGCAACCTCAATCGGTGTCGGTCGATGCATGTTGGTATCGGTCGATGCAGAGTCTGGTTTGTTATTGTTGATTGTTAAATGTTGTTTGATGGTTAGAGATGTCTCTGCTTGTGTGTATAGCCCAGTAGATGGGAGGATTGCCTTCTGAGTGTTTGTAAAATACTCATGCATTGCAATATGTGTTTGTGGTGCGGGTAAAGGCAAAGTGTGATCGTGGAATCAAGGCAATGAAGAGGAGGATGTTCTAGGGACTCGGTTACTGTTTATCTGGCATTGTTAGGTTGCTAGAGTTGAGTCTTAGAGCATTGTTAGGATTGCTGGTTATTTGGATTATGTTGTTTGGGAACATTGGTTAGGATTGAATTAATAATGGATATTGTTGATGTTATTGGTTATATTATTATTGATTATTTATTGGTATCGTTTTCCGCTGTTGATTGTGATTGTGGTTAGGTGGCTAGTGGGTATGGGACCACTAGCTGTAGTTTATTTTATTGTCTTATTATATTATATTTATTATTTATTATTTTAAAAAAAAAAGGTCGGTCGTTTCACTTCCCATGTTCCTTTGAGTTTTTTGAGGTTTGTCCTCCTGTAGATTGCTATGTAACAGACTAACAGAGATACAAATCTGATGATATGTAATCCTAGCACAGGAAAGTACATAACCTTACCCTATACGACAAGCAATGAGAGCACCGAAATGAAGAAAACCTTTTGGGTATGTTCGGATTGAAATACATCATAAAGTGTTGTGTGTATCAGCAGATGCTCGGAAGCATCAAGTTCTGAAATTAGAAAATGGAGGAAGATTATTATGGAGAATGGTTGAATGTTCCATTTCTCATGATCCTCATTCCTCAAATGTGTTGGAATATGCATCAATGGGCTTTTATTTTATAAAGCTATGGGACATCGGTCAATTATAGTTTGTTTTGAGGTTTGGGATTTATGAAATTTTGAAGGATTTTATGGGATTTATGAAATTTGAAGGAAATCAATGATTTTGAAGGATTTTATGGGATTTATGAAACTTGAAATTTTGATAGATTTTAGGAAAGTTGATATGATTTATAGTAAAATTCTTTCAAATCCCACCTAAAACCATGAGATTTGGATTTCTGTATTTTTAACTAAACAAATCCTCTCAAATCCTCCAGAATCCCTAAAACTTATTAAAATCCAAATCCAGAAACTATTTTGAATAACAGTGGATTTTAAAGTAGATTTTTAAATCATCAGTTCAATAACAGTGAATTTTAGGAGACTCTTTAAAATCCATGATTGAATAACATAGGATTTGTAACTTTTACAGAAATCACTTAAAATGTCAAGTTGAATATTAGTATTGATAATTTGAAACTAGAAAAAAAAGAAACAACCGTGAGTATAACCAATCATCTGTCTCATTTGCGGGTCATTTTGTTATCGTTGACAAAATCCATCAAGCACTCTTGAGATAATGTTTTTTTAGCTCATCCGATAAATTGAATCTCCTTTTTAGGTCATCAACTAGGAGGTGTGATCTGGTCTCTTTCCGATTCGGATTAATGGGTCAGGTATATTCAGACTATGATATCAAGTAGCTTCTAGAAAGATTTGGCGAAAAACTCTTTATTATGTGTTATTGATCTCAATGATTTAATACAATATATATAAATACTAACTTATGTTTAACCTGATTAGAATAGGAGATTTCTAAATAAACATGAATAAGTAATATTCTAAATCTATTTGAGTTTTGATTTTAAATAAGTGTAATGATTTTAGAGAAATTGATATGATTTATTGTAATTTTTTTTTCAAATCCCACGTAAAAACCTTGAGAGTTGGAGTTCTGTATTTTGAACAACTTTGGATTTTAAAGTAGTTTTTGAATCATCAATTCAATAACAATGAATTTTAAAATATATTTTTAAATCATCAGTTCAATAACTATAGATTTTAATAGAATTTTTAAAATCCATGATTGAATAACATAGGAATTGTAAATTTTACTTAAATCACTAAAAATGTAAAGTTAAATATACTCTTTGATCCTTATCAAATAGTAGATTTCTATAACATTACTGGGTTTGGACTTCACATGATCATTTCGTAAACGGATTTTGACCGTAGATAATAGTTGGTCCACACAAGATACACATCTTGCTTCCCAAGATTCTTCTAATAAGTATCCATATATTATATCTAGGTCATGAAATTTTATTTTCATCAAATAATCTTATTATATAATATATTTTAATCAATTGATAAGTTTTGCTTTAAACAAATATTTTGGATTTAATTTACAATAATTGTCACTCTAATTTTATTTTGATTTAGTAATTTACTTACTACAGTAAAACTTCTAAAAATTTATACTCGGTAAATTAATAATCTTTACAAATTGATAACTTTTCTCGATCCCAAGTTGGACCAATGTAATTTTGGACAAAATTCGATAATATATAAGATAATAGTTTTTTTGAAAATCCTTTGTTAATTTATGGTCTCATCAATAATATAAATTAATAATTATATAAAATTATCAAAATAAATGTAAATATATATTATATTTCTAATATTTTTACTACAACAAAATCTTTCATTGTTATCTTTAAAGCATGATAATTGTTATTTGGGACAATTGCATTTTTAGTACCTTTATTTGCATTTAAATGAGCTCGTAGACCCCATATTCATTTTTCGAGAAACATAACCACTAAGGGTGCTGAAATTACAGTTGACTCCCTTACGACCAAACAAAAAACAGAAGCCGAAATGACAGATTTAACCCGATGAAGTCTGCAATAGATATCTTTAAGGTTGATTTCAAATTGACGTCAACAAGAAGACCTAAAAAGACGTCACTCCTTAATTATAATTTAAATTTTAATTAAAAAATTATAAAAGATAATTTGATAAACTTATTGATCAAATAATAACCACATAGACTTCATGCATTAAAATAAAATAAATTTACATATAAACGAGTCAAATTAAACAAGAAAATGTTGACTAGACAAAAATTATTTGATTTAGGATTTCTTAAGTAGACTTCTCTCAGATTATTAGTGGTTGACTTTGTTATGCCATCAACCATTAATATTATATTATCTTAATTTCACCGATAATTTAACCAAACCGATAGCTGAACCTAACCGAATACATACTGATTCTTTGATTTTAACCTAACCGGATAATTTAATTTAACTATATATATACTTCTCTCTAAGTAAACCCTAACTTTTTATGTGATCTCTCTCTCCAAAATTTCTCTCTCCAAAATTTCTCTCTCAAAAATTCCAATATTGTTGCTCTCAAAATTCAGCTATATATACCCACAAAATATTTCGTGGTTACAAAAATAAATATGAAAACCCTAGATTCTTTTTATTTTACTTGTCTCTCTCAAATATATCTTGGCTCTCCAAAAAAACAAAAAAAAGTAGATCTAAAACTCCAATCCATCTCTATTTCCTCTCTTGTTTTTATTGAAGAAGTTACGCAAATGTGACTCTACGAATCTCTCTCCATATCTGACCTTCATTCATATTCAAATCTAATCCCAAAGGTTTGTTTTCATATCTACCTAACAAATCTAGGTTTTTAGTTTTATGTTGGTTGAATTTGGGTTCTACATGGGTTTTCTTATTTGGATCGAGAATTGTTATTGGGTAATTTGTTGGAAAAAATTTAGTTCTTTCTTTTCGAGTTTAATCTCAATTTTTATTTGGATTTTTATGATTTAATTGCTTGAAGTCAGATTTTTACAAAAGCTTGTTCTTGTTTTTAATTTTTCAGGCAGAGGAGAAGATTAAACGGGAGATGATGGAGGCCGAGAATTTTACAGCTGGAGGAGAAGATTAAAAGAAGATGGGGCGGTGAAGCGGTGAAGGTGGAAGAATTACCCGAGAATATGTTTGTAAATAATTGAGATTTTGATTTTTTTATTTTATTATTAATTTAATTATTATAATAAATTATTTTTGTATTTTTAAATAAAAATTTGAGATCGTAGTTTAAAATACGGTTTAGTTTCCCGGGAAGAAGTCTTCCAGATAAGTCTTCAGCATAATCATTACAATTATTAAATTGATTTGATTGATTTGCAAACGGTTCAGTTTCCGTGCGAAGTCTACCGAGAGAGTCGTCAACATAATAAAAATATAATTTTTATAAAATTATGGCAGGTTTCTCTTATAATTTGTCAAATTATCCAAAAACTGAAAAAAATCATAGAAATTTGTAAATTCAATATGATTTTGTAACAACTAATAGCCAAGAATACCCTTCATTGTAGTGTTGGAGACTGAAATTATTTACAGTTGGGTAATTCTTAAAAAGTTTATATATCACTTCATTTCATACTTATAATTGTAGAATTATATATTCTTAGAAGAAGTCTTCCAAATAAGTCTTCAGCATAATCATTACAAATATTAAATTGATTAGATTGATTTGCAGACGGTTCAGTTTCGTGCGAAGTCTACCGAGAGAAGTCATCAGCATAATAAAAATATAATTTTTATAAAATTATGGCAGGTTTCTCTTTAATTTGTCAAATGATCCAAAACTGAAAAAAATTATAGAAATTTGTAATTTCAATAAGATTTATTGTAACAACTAATAGCTAAGAATACCCTTCATTGTAGTGTTAGAGACGAAATCATTCACAGTTGGGTAATTCTTAAAAAATTATATATCACTTAATTGATTTGAAGTTAGTTGGTAAAGAAGTACGCGAAGTCGGTTTTTATATTTTTCTGGTACTGCTTCAAATAAACCGGAATTGGTTTTCTAAAACCGAGATTTTTTTTTGTCAATTAAACAGATTTCACAGAAAACTACAACATGTTGTCTTCCTAAATTAGTCTACCTTAATGACTAACTGCCTATGAAAACCAAAAACTTGATTTCTCCATATGTATAATGTGGATTCATGTCAAAAACATACATAGGCAAGTATATAACATATATCAAAGAATTCAACAAGAAAATCTTAAAAATTATTCACCAATTTGCAATAATTTGGTTTTCAAATAATGCGACTTCATGTTCACATCAACGAGTAGACATAAAAAGACTATACGAGGATAACTTCAAATGAAGTCTATTTCTTGGGATCTATTTTTGCAATTACAATTTTACAAAGCAGACTGCGAATGAAATCTACCATAACCGGTTGACTTCTTTTGTGGTCTTCCTTTGTTAATTTTTGGTTAGTTTTGCAATTAAATAGATAAAACAAAGTAGACTTCAATGGAAAGTTCAACCGGTTAACTTCAAATATAGTCGACTATGGTTATTTTGCAATTGACCAACCCATTGACTTTACAGTAGACTTCTGTCTACTAAGTAGACTTTAACTATCCGTCAACCGAAAAAGTAAACTTCGTCGTGGTTAGTTTTGCAATTGACCAAGTTTGACTTTCACCAAGTAGACTTCGTATGAAGTCTACATTAATGATGACTTCGTTTGCAGTGCCGTGGTCATTTTGCAATAAACCAACAATTGTATTTTTAAATAGTAGACTTCTTTTGCAGTTAACTAATTATTTTAATATATTTTTAATATATTAATATTACGGTCAATGCTTAAATAGTTTGGTCAATTGCAAAAATAGTCACTATGGAAGTCTACTCGTTTATTATCGTAAGAAGACTTCGTCCGACAGTCATAACTAAAAAGTCAAGAATTTGGTCAATTGCAAAAATACACCTTAGTAGACTGCAAATGAAGTATCGACGGAAAGATTATAATGCAGTCGAACCATATTTTTTGTTTTCAAATGAAATTAAGGAGACTGAAATTGCAGTCTACGGGCTCGAAACTCGATAAATTTTTAATTGCAAAATTGACCACAGAATAGACTTTACATGATATTATGACGGTTAGACTAACAAAATTACACTTTCGCAAAAATCAAGGAAAATCATGAAATCTACTGGAAAATAACCTTATCGGTGGTTGTTTCGCAATGTCAAGCACCGAGGACGTCGTCTTTAGTCACCACAGAAGAAACCCAGCACCAATTTAACCACTATCCAAGAATCATGACATATAACAAGATAAATGCAATTGCAAATTTTCTTGGATTAAAATGGAGAGGAGATGGAAAAAAATGAAGTTCTCATAGCAGTGGGTGTTATTTAAGCTTACAAATTCAGGTTGTTGAAGCTTTAAGAGCTTCAAATTTGGTTGTTCATGGTTGTTGGAAAATTGATGGTGGTGGCACAACCGTAAATAAAAGAAGAAGATGAGGATATGGATGTAATAAACATTTTCGCAAATTCAAATAAATCGAAATAATGGCATTTTGTGAATCAATGAATGGACAAGGATTTAATAGAGAGAAAGTGACAAATGTTGGAGAGAGAAAAAAAGGTCTAATATTGCAATTGACTCCAATTAGGGGTCCAATTTTGCAAGTGTCCCTTGTTATTTTCCTTGTAATTGATACTATAAAAATATTAGTTATAATAATTAAATATTGTTTTTAATTTCTTAAATAAATTTTTTACCAAATTAAGACATTCTCTCTATAGATTAATATATTTTTATAGTCACAACATTATTAATTTATAGAGGTTTTACTGTATATGATCAATGGATCATCTATGTTAGTCACTAGTCAATGGGTATTATATTATGATTACTTTGGACCTCAAATCTTCTATAAATCATTTTAAAAAAAATCTTCCATAAATCTTATTCCTTTTTATCATAAATCTATTTCCACATAATTTCGATTTCTTGCCTATTATTCAAAAGAACAAAAACAAAAAAAAAACAATTTAGTTAGAGGCATAGAGCCAAACTCGACCAAATTGTGATACACCATCTTTCTTCTCGCTCATCCCAAATGATCTCTTGATTGAGATAGTCACTAGATTGTCTGTGGAAGACTTAGGGAGGTGCCGTTGCGTGTCGAAGCAATGGGTTCTCAGACGTCTCCTCACCAACTCCTCGACTATTCCTCGTCTCTTGTTCACCTTCCATCTCAACTGTAAGTGGGTCTTCTTCTCGGCACCTCAGCCTCAAAATATTGACCAGAATTACTCGTGTCTTTTAACAGCCAAATATCACATGTGTTTCCCCACTAGAGACTGTTCCCGTGGCATTTGTCCACCTGTTTTGGGGCTGATATGTAATAGAAATAGGGGTTTCGTGATATGTAACCCTAGCACAGGAGAGTACAAAACCTTACCCAATCCAACATGGATGAATGCTGAAATGAGTACCTTTTTTGGGTTTGATCCAGTCGCAAAACAATACAAGGTATTGTGCGTGCACGTTTCGAAAAGTCCCTTTATTCGACAAGCTAGGGTTCTAACATTAGGTACGGGTAAACTGTCGTGGAGAAAGATTACATGTTCCCGATCCTAACCCTAGGTACGTGGGATTTTCATAAGTGGGGTTTTGTATTATATAGCTCACGAGAGAAATAGGCATCGAGATTGCCTGATAGTTTGTTTTGTCTTGAGCTCTGAGAAGTTCGAGTTTATTACTCCACCACCTATAGAGCAGCTATGGTTTACGAATCTGATTAATTACAAGGGTAGATTAGGTGTGCTTGTTAAGTTCCTATTTACTGGGACAACTGAAAGTAATGAGCTGTGGGTTTTAGATGATGCCGAAGAAGGGAGATGGTCGAAGCATATTTACATACTCCCTCCTATCTGGAAGAATTTAGTTGCAGCAAAGGCCATGTTTGTCTTTGCTGGGATGACTCGTAATGGTGAAATTGTCTTGTCTTCATTTATTCCATCAGATCTTTTCTTTTTGATCTACAATGTAAAGAGGAATACAGTCATAAAAGCTAGAATCCAAGGGTTTGGATCTCGTAAGGGTTCAAGGATTTTCACCTTCATAGACTATATAGAAAATCTGAACCATATGTAACTGTTTAAGGACTTCATAAAACTTCACAAATACCGTCCTTATCTCTTCATGTAGTTTATTATATATATCGATTACATATTTGTTCAGTTGAGTTGTGTTTTGTTTTGTTTTGTTTTTTATTTATTGTCAACGTGATTGTTCGGTATTGGATGAATATTTTATTTTCTTTTCATAATTTAGTTTTCAAGATTTAATACTATTTTGTCACAGATGCATTAAAATCTTATACATATTATAATTATTAAAATACATACTTTTATTTAATAAATTTACTTATACTTAAAAAGTTTTTAGATATAACAGTACGTATTTTGTTTTTCATCTTTATTAACTTGGTTTAGAGATGATATGACAAGATTTATCATCTATACTACTATGTACACATATTTAACTTTAATTTATTAATAGTATCTACAGACACTTACTCCTACAAATCTTAAAATCCTATTAGACATCATTTCAATTTCTAGCCTGTATATACAACTCGTAGAAGTAGAAATTTCACTTATAAAATTTTGTAAAACAAGAAGAAAACTATATATATAAAAAAAAAAAAAAAAAAAAAGAAGAAAACTATATATAAAAAAAACTAAGAAAAGAGAGATTAAAGTTTTTGCAGCTTTTCTTTAAGTTTAGCTTTAATTGATCTTAAGAATCTTTTTTTTTTTGGTTCAAAAATCTTAAGAATCTGAAGTTATCATGTGGAGTAAATTTTGTACTATGCTATAAGTAAATCTTAAGAATCTCAGAACCATATTTAAAGGGCAATTCTCAAAAATAGCACCAATTTCAGTTTTTTTTCCAAATTTAGCACACATTTTCATATTTTCCAAAATTAGCACACATGTTTTAATTAAATACTAAAACACTAAATTATAATTAATTTACTATAATTCTTCTACGCCATTTCTTCTTCTTCTTCCGCCATAGACAGCGACGACAACGATTTTCTATTTGCTTCGTCAACTTCAATTTCTTCTTCATTCATGGTGTAAGAATCCAACACCATAGTTTAGTGTGTGCCTCTCAGTTATGTGCCCGCAGTGGTGGTGATGGTTTCGTCGATACGTAAAGCGGCGGCGGTGATGGTTTCGTCGATTCATAAAGCGGCGGCGGTGATGATGTCGAAAAGAAAGGCAGAATTGAAAGAGATAATATCAAAGACTACTGAGCAGTTACAAGAGATCTGAATCATGTATCGATACGTCCAACTTTTTCAAGCTGATCCCAAATCTGTAGGTTAATCTTCCTTATGTTTTTTTTTTGCTATTCATCCTTCTCGATTTCGTTTATTACATTTGATTTGGGTCTCTAGTTTTTCTCTGGAAAACTTTTCATAAACCTGGTAATTGATTTGAATCTGTGTTGGTTGCAATCTACATGTATTTGATATTTGGATTTGATTTTTTTTTGTGTGGTGCAGACTCGGTATGTGATAAAGTATAGACATTGTGATGGCAAGTTGATCTCAAGGTTATTGATAACAAAGAGGTAATTAAATGTGTCTTCTTCTCTATTGTCAATGCTTGTTGGAGTTTATTTTATACTTCTCTCAATTAGGGAGATAAGAGTATATAATTCAAAATTTGCTTCAGTTAGCTTCTAATTACAACTTAGTAGTAGTATTGCAGTAGTAGCTGTAGATTACAATATGCTTGTTCCCATAATCATTGTATCTAATGCAAGACATGATGTGTTTGGCTCTTATTATTGTGGTAACATTGATAGTTCATGTGGTAATTAACTTTGTAGAGACACATATATGGTTAGAAAGAATTGGAGCTGCATTAACACTTAGAATCAAAGACGAGCGGTGTTGATACAAGATTGAAGGCTTCAGTTGCCATATACAGGGAATTGGTGCTTATTGAGATTGAAGTATTAACAGTTTGATTCTTTGTATTCACATGGTCTTTGTTTTAGCATTAGTATTTTGGATATTAAAGATAGTTTGTATTTCACCACAAAACTTGTTTTAAAACATATTCAGGAAGGTTTTGTATTAATTATCTCAATATTTGGTAGATAGCTATGTTTTCACCGGTAAACATATAAGAAGAATTTGAATATAGCATTCAGGAAGGATTCTCGTATATTTATGAATGGTTTCTTGAGTTTAAGAAAGACCTTCATGAAAAGAAAAGAAAAAACATTAGGAAGGAGTCATTGACGTTTAGGAAGAACTCCTTGAAATTTAGGTAGTCTAAGTAAAATTTAGGAAAGTCTCCTTAAAATTTAGGAAGAAGTCATTGATGTCTAGTAAGATCTTCCTAAAACATCATGTTGGATATTTCTATTTGCTATTTTTACTAGGTTTGAACCCGCGGTACACCGCGGACTATTTTTGTTTTTATTCTGTTTCTAAAACATTTAAATATTCTAGTAAATATATGTACTTTTAATTTTGAAATAATTATCGTTAATATTAGTTATTTTTTCCTTTAAATATTTTATAAGTTAAAAGATTTATACCATTAAAAATTAATAAAATGTATGTATTGAAACGGTTGCGGACATGTATATATTTTTGTGGGTTTCGTAGGATGGTTAATTATTTTGTGAGTTAAAAATCTATAATATATGAAATAAATTAATATTTTAGCCTTAGTTCAAACCCGTAATGTCAGGTCGGCTTTGGAACAGATTTAATGACTTTAACCCAAAAAATTATCCTACAATACACATGGGAGTATATAGTCTGCACCCATATGTCCCGCTTGAGTTTACAGGATTAGGATATGTGAACATTTTACTAATTCAATTCTTCTAGTTTTGTTTTAATGGTGAAAACGTGATAATATGTGTTAACCTGTCATGTGAGATCTGAACCGCAACAGATTTAATTACTTTAACCTGCAAAAATATTCTTACTTTGATTAGGAAGAAACTTTTTTCCAAATTTAAAAAAAAAAATTTATTTATTTAAATATCAAATTAGTATTTAATGCAAATAGTAGTAGTTCCAATTTTTTTGGAAAGTTGGATAATGAGAGAATAATTGTTTACAAAAATAGGAAACTTTATCATAATTTAATAAACTGTAAATTATAAAATATAAATATTTAATGTCAGTGGCAGTCTTGTAAATAGGTGGCAAGTTTAGGATTTATTTGTTAAATGTACTTGCAAAATGTATATATAGATTGTAAAACATCTATACATGCACAAAATCTAATCATTATACAACACTAATGGAGTATATGTGATAAACTAAGTCAAAACACATACAAAGAGAATTAAAAACACATTTTAAGAAAAATTAGGAAGGATTCCTTAGCTTTTAGGAAGACATTCTTGAATTTAAGGAAGACCTTCCATAATGACGAACTCAAGCTTCCACTCAAGTGCTCATTTTCCCATCTTCATCATCAACTCTCTGCTTTGTTCTTGAAATATTTGCCATTATGTATATCATCAATTACTTAACTTTAGAGCTGAAAATCTTATTCAACAATATGACCAGTCAATGAATTCATTTTTCATTTTAACATTACTCAACAGATATCTTATATATCACCCCACATTTAAACTAGTTCTGCAACACTGATATATCATGATTTTTGTGGTTTTTAACCATGGTATAAGTGTGCTTTTTGAGTCTTTTGATTTGTTTTCTAGGTTGTTTTTTGAGTCTTTATAGGATTAGATACTCATTGGCACGGATGGAACACAAATGAGCTAAAAGAGGATGATTTGGAGCATAATCAAAGTAATGAAGGCTGATCAACGAAGTTTGGAGACGAGATTAAGAGTGTGCATCGACCGATGCAACATTAGCATCGATCGATGCAGATGTCACAAAGTCAAACGGAAGTCGTCCCACAAGCTTTAGAAGATTTACAAAATTTGCCCAAGTTTTCCTTATTTGCAATTAAGACCCAAGACGTGCTTTAGAGTATAAATAGGATTTTTATGGTCATTGTTTAGACCTAAGTTATTTTCTAGCAATTTTCTAGCCACCTTTTGATTGAGAGCTTTTGGGAGAGACAGATCTGATTTCATATGTAGAGAGAAGATTCTTGAACTCCCTTCTTATTTTCTTAATATCATTGCTTATTATTCAGAAAAGATGTCTTGTTCTTCATTAAACATATCTGAGTAGTTTGCTTGTTAGGTTTAGGGTTTTTCATAGGGTTTTTATGGTTTATTAGATCTGATAATTTTAGGATTCATTATCTTGCTAGATCTTCATCTTAGGTTGTTCTTCATATTAATTCTTGATTGATCACCTAGAATTAATACTTTAGGAAAATAAATTGATATGAGAATATAATTGATTTTCCTGATAAAATTTTTTGATGAGCAAAGTTATTTCTTGCAAAGATATTTGATTTAATAATTTTGTGAACAATCTAAACTTGTTTTTAAAAGCTGATTTATTACCTAGAATTTTAGCAAAGAGATTTTGATTTTCTGGTATTAAAATTAGAATATAATTGCAGTGAGAATTGAATTATTTTACAACTGTGTTTAGAGTTCTACATCTGAATTTGAATTGTTTGAATCCTAATTATTTGATTGATTTAATATCCCATAAATTCCTGAGAATTTCCCTAGGCTTAGCTCTTTGATCCTTTGAATTTACAACACTTTTTAATTCTGTTTTCTGCATTGCTTTAAATTTAATATTTTTGATTTAGCATAATTAAAAGAATAATAAGTCTATTGTGTGAACTTGAGTCTCTGTGGATTCGACCCCTAGAGTATTATAACTGCAAGGCTGTTAGTACCATTAGGGTATTACAATTTGAGCATATCAAATTTTGGCGCCGTTGCCGGGGACTCTTTTGATTCACCATTAGATTAAAATCTTTGATTTTGTCTAAATTTTTCTTTTTCTGTTTTACTCACACGCTTTTGTTTCTTTTCTCTTGTGTGTTTCGGCACATGCCTAAGCCTAGCACCAGGAAAAATCCTACTGGTCCAGTTGTTAAGCTTACCAACCAAGAGTTAGGACAACTAGAGCGTGAGAACACCAAAGCAGCCAAATCAACAAAGATGGTCAACCCAATCATATTGAGACCAGATGCAGCTGGAGTTTTGAGAGATCAAGAGGGTCATGTGCGCAACGAACTTGGCCAAAAACTTGATGCTGAAGGGCAAGTTATTCAGGAAGAACCTGCTGTCGTCGGTGAGAATGTAGATGGCATCGATCAACGCAACGACGGCATCGGTCGACGCAACCAAGACGGCATCGATCGACGCATAGTTGGCATCGATCGACGCAATGTCGGGGCTGGTGCGAACGGAGCCAATTTGGATGGTAACAACCAGCATAACCTTCAGCCAAGACGGGACAACAATGGAGAGCTTGTCAAGACTCTTGCGGACTTCAACAGACCAGACTTATTCTATGAAAACCGTTCCGCAATTGTCCCTCCTCCATTCCCAAGGAATGACTTTGAGCTGAAGCCTGCCTACTTCGCTCTTGTTGGACAAAGGCCATTCCAAAACCTGTCAAATGAGAAGCCTCTAGATCACATAGAGCACTTTGAGGACATTGTCACTAGCATCAAGGCTAATGGAGTCACAGAAGACTACATCTACTGCAAGCTTTTCCCTTACTCTCTAGCTGGGGAAGCTTCTCATTGGCTAAGGCAGCTGAAGCCAGGATCTCTGACAACCTGGCATGACATCAAGGTGGCATTCTTGAATCACTTTTATGATGATGCTATGTCTGATGAGCTGAGGATCAAGCTTTCCACCTTTAGACAAGGTCCTACTGAATCTTACAAAGCTGCATGGGTGAGATTTAAGGCATACCAGAGAGACTGTCCACATCATGGGTTCTCAGAGGTGCAGCTGATTAGTATCTTCTTCAGCGGGATTGACTGGAGGTATCAAATGGCTTTGGATGCAGCTAGTGATGGGAACTTCAAAACAAGGTACCCAGATGAGGCAGAACAGTTGATAGAAAGGCTAGCATCAAGCAACAGTACCAAGAACGCAGACTTGGAGCGGAGAAGGGCACATGAAGGGTATGATTCCAATCAGTTTTCTACAGTGAATGCCAAGCTAGATACAGTGCATAACCTTCTTGTTGGAAAGAAGTCTGTACACTTTGCTGAAGATGTTGAGGTTTTTGAGCCAGAGCCACAGAATGTAGAAGAAGATGTCAACTTTGTGTATGGTAATCAGAGCCAAAAGTTTGGAAATCAGCAAGGCAACAGGTCTTTCAGTGGAAACAACCAGTGCAACAACTATCAGTCCAATTCTACAGGCTACATTCCTAAGCAAGACTATCAGAAGCAGCAGCAGAGCAGTGGTTACACCAAGACTTATGGCAACTCCTCTTACCAATCTCCTCCTCCTAATACAACTGAGAGTAGGATGGAAGCAATGCTTGAGCAAATTCTTCAGGGACAAGAGCAGTTGGCAGTAACATTCAATGGAAAGATTGACAATGTCTATACTGAGCTTACTGGCAAGTTTGATTCATTGAATGTTCAAGTTAAGAAATTGGAGAGCCAAGTTGCACAAACTGCTGGAGCTGTGAAGAGACAAGAAGGATACTTGCCATCAAGAACTGAATCCAACCCTAAGCATTCCTGCAATGCTGTGACCTTAAGGAGTGGTAAGCAGTTACAGTCAGAAGCTGAGAAGAAGCAGAACGCCAAGAAATTTCAGGAACTGATCGATGAGGATGATGAGTTTGATGATCCGGAACCTGCATCGATCGACGCAACCTTCAGAAGTCGTAGAAGACTTGACTTTGCGAGATAGCATCGACCGATGCAAGTCAAGCATCGACCGATGCAATGTCGAGACCGAGAAGGAAGTTACGAAAGCTCCTGTTCTAGTTGCTGAGAGAGTGTACAAGCCTAGAGTTCCTTTTCCCAAGAATCCAAGGAAGTCTAAGCAGGAGCTTGATGATGCTAAGTGCAAGGCTATGATGGATAAGCTTGTTATTGAGTTACCATTGGTTGATGCAGTTAAGACTTCTCCAATGCTAAGGAGATATGTCAAGATAATGGTAACCAAGGATTTGAATGCTGAGCAGGGAGTGATGACGATTTCAGCTCAAATCAGTGCCATCATTCAGAACAAAATCCCAGAAAAGCTTCCTGATCCAGGTAGTTTTGTTCTTGATTGCACAATCTTCAATGAGAGGTTTGCTAGATCTTTGTGTGATCTTGGTTCCAGTGTCAATTTAATGCCGAGATCAGTAGCACTCAGTCTTGGTATGACAGATTTCCAACCCACAAAGATTACTCTGATACTTGCTGACCGATCATTCCGCATTCCTGATGGTATCCTTGAAGATGTTCCAATTAAGATTGGTGATTGTTTGATACCTACTGATTTTGTGGTCTTGAAGTATGAAGAAGAGCCTAAGGATCCTCTAATTTTGGGAAGATCATTCTTAGCTACTGCTGGTGCTATTATTGATGTCAAGAAAGGACAGATTGGCCTTAATGTTGGAGATTTGCAGATGCGTTTTGACATGGATAAGCTGGTTAAGAGGCCAACAATAGATGGTCAAACTTTTTATGTGGATACATTGTCTAATCTTGCTGAAGAGATTTTCAAGGAGCTGCATCTTGAAGATCCTCTTGAGAGAGCATTGGTTGCTTCTACTGAAGAAGCTGAGCATTTAGATGACATTGCTGCTGGGTATGTCAAGCTACTGGATGCTAATGAGCAAGTAAAGAAGTTGGTGGCACAAGAGGAACTGGTTTGCACTTCTTCACAAGCTGAAAAACTATCAGATTGGAGCCTTGAGAAAGCTCCAAAGTTGGATCTAAAGCCACTTCCTGCAGGCTTGAGGTATGCATTTCTAGGTGAGAATTCTTCTTATCATGTTATTGTTAATGCTTCCTTAAACAACGCAGAGCTCACTTTACTGCTAAGCAAGCTGCGCTAGTTTCGCAAAGCTCTTGGCTATTCTCTTGATGATATTGCAGGGATTTCTCCGGATTTGTGCATGCATAGGATTCATCTTGAGGAAGGAGCTAAGACATCTATTGAGCACCAGAGGAGGCTGAATCCGAATCTGCAAGATGTTGTCAAGAAGGAGATCATGAAATTGCTGAATGCCGGGATTATTTACCCAATTTCTGACAGCAAATGGGTTAGTCCAGTTCATGTTGTTCCCAAGAAGGGTGGAGTTACAGTAGTGAAGAATGACAAGAATGAGCTGATTCCGACAAGGACAATCACTGGACACCGGATGTGCATTGATTACAGAAAGCTGAATGCCGCAACAAGGAAAGATCACCCGCTACCCTTCATTGATCAGATGCTTGAGAGGTTGGCTAACCATCCATACTACTGCTTTTTGGATGGTTACTCCGGGTTTTTCCAGATTCCGATTCATCCCGATGACCAGGAGAAGACAACTTTCACTTGCCCATATGGCACTTTCGCATATCGCAGAATACCTTTTGGTCTCTGTAATGCTCCTGCAACATTTCAGAGATGTATGATGTCCATCTTCACAGACATGATTGAAGATTACATGGAGGTTTTCATGGATGATTTTTCTGTTTATGGGTCTTCATTCAAGAGCTGTTTGGATAATCTTTGCAAAGTGCTAGCTAGATGTGAGGAGAAGCACTTAGTTCTTAATTGGGAGAAATGTCATTTTATGGTTAGAGATGGTATAGTGCTTGGTCACAGAGTTTCAGAGGCTGGTATTGAAGTAGATCGCGCTAAGATAGAAGTGATGACAAGTCTTCAACCCCCAGATAGTGTGAAGTTGGTAAGGAGTTTTCTTGGACATGCTGGTTTCTACAGACGCTTCATCAAGGATTTCAGTAAGATAGCCAGACCACTTTCAGCTCTATTATGCAAGGATGTCAAGTTTGAGTTCACTGATGAATGCCGTCTAGCTTTTGAACGGATTAAGCAAGAGCTTGTGAGTGCTCCAATTGTTCAACCACCAGACTGGGATTTACCTTTTGAGGTAATGTGTGATGCAAGTGATTTTGCAGTAGGAGCAGTGCTAGGACAAAGGAAGGACAAGAAACTTCATGTTATATACTATGCTAGTAGGACACTTGATGATGCTCAAAGGAATTATGCAACAACAGAGAAGGAGCTGTTAGCAGTAGTGTTTGCTTTTGAGAAGTTTTGTTCTTACTTGGTTGGATCGAAGGTAATAGTTCATACAGACCATGCTGCACTCAAATACTTGATGCAGAAAAAGGATGCCAAGCCAAGGCTGCTAAGATGGATTCTTCTTCTTCAAGAGTTTGACATTGAAGTTAAAGATAAGAAAGGGATTGAGAATGGAGTAGCTGATCATTTATCCAGGATTAAGATAGAAGATGATGTTCCAATTCATGATTCACTGCCAGAAGAGAATGTCTACTTTGTTGATATTGGTTCTCAATCAACTTTGTCCCGCGAAGTGTTGCAGACTCTTGGCTCTGCATCGACCGACACATCTTCTGAATCGATCAATGCTGCATCTCGATACGAACAGGATTTGGCGACTGCATCGACCGACGCAACATCATGCATCGATCGACGCATGGTTCAAGAATCATCGGGTTACGAGTTTGATGACAATGTGGCTGCTATAACTTCTACTGATCAACCGTGGTAAGCTGATATCGCGAATTACCTTGCTGCAGAGGTGGAACCAGACAAGTTTACAGGATATGCTAAGAAGAAGTTCTTGAGAGAGCTTAGAAGATATTATTGGGATGAACCATATTTGTATAAGTATTGTTCAGATGGAGTTTACAGGAGATGTCTAGCTGAGACTGAGGTTCTTGATGTGTTGTTTCATTGCCATGGATCAGATTATGCTGGACATTTTGCTACTTTCAAGACAGTATCCAAAGTTCTTCAAGCAGGGTTTTGGTGGCCAACAATGTTTAAAGATGCTAATGAGTTTGTATCTCGCTGTGATGCTTGTCAGAGAAGAGGACAGATTAGTAAGAGACATGAGATGCCACAAAATTTCATCCTTGAGGTTGAAGTTTTTGATTGCTGGGGCATTGATTTTATGGGACCATTCCCTTCTTCTTACAAGAACAAGTACATCCTTGTAGCTTTTGATTATGTTTCCAAGTGGGTAGAAACTATTGCAAGTCCCAAGAATGATTCTGCTGTGGTTCTTAAGCTGTTTAAGACCATTATCTTTCCACGGTTCGGAGTCCCTCGGATTGTCATCAGTGATGGAGGTAAGCACTTTATCAATAAAGTGTTTGATAAGTTGTTGAAGAAATATGGAGTTCAACATAGAGTAGCCAGTCCATATCATCCTCAGACTAGTGGACAAGTTGAGGTTTCCAACAGGCAGATTAAGGAGATTCTGGAGAAAACTTTGGGTGTTACAAGGAAAGATTGGGCTATAAAGCTTGATGATGCACTTTGGGCCTACAGAACTGCATATAGGACACCACTTGGCACTACTCCTTTTCATCTGCTTTATGGGAAAGCATGTCATCTTCCGGTGGAGCTAGAGCACAAGGCAGCTTGGGCTGTTAAATTGCTGAATTTTGATGCCAAGACAGCTTCAGAGAGAAGGTTAGTTCAGCTGAATGAGTTGGATGAGTTTAGACATCATGCATTTGAGAACTCTAAGCTATACAAGGAGAGAACCAAGGCTTATCATGATCTACTTCTGTTTACGGTTTCTTTTATCCTTTATCTTTTTCACTTTGAGTCATTTTTATGTTTTCTTGAGTCAGTTTGTCATTTGTTTCAGATTGAACTTGTATTGCATTATGAACCATTATCTATCATGTTGCGTTTAATGTTGTGTTTGAGTGATTCTTAACAGTGCTGACGTCCATGAGAGAAACGCAACTAACATGCAACTAACAGGATACGTCGGACTCTTGCACGATTTGGTTCTGCATCGATCGATGCAAACCATGCATCGGTCGACACAGAGTCTAACAGTTGGTAACACGAAACTGGTTCATATGTTTACTACTTTTTCAATTTGAATTTTCTTTCTTAGTCAATCTTAGGCTTGATAACACTGGGGACAGTGTTGTTTAAGTCTGGGGGAGGTTAGTACTAACTATTTACTTGGTTTTTGTGTCTTGTGTCAAAACCGTTTATTTGTTTTTATTGAGTCAAATTTTTTCAAAAATTTCTGTTGAATTATGATCTCTAACTGATGGTTCTTGTTCTTTGGCTAACACTCTAATGATTCTTGACTAAGCTTGACCTCAGAACTGAAGTGTGGAAAGACTATGAACTGTATCAACAATCCTGAAAGCCCTTATTCAAAGGATATCTAGTTCAACCAATGCTGTCTCAACTTTTATCAGAATTTTAACCGGACTTAATCTCTTACTTTGGGGTTGGAAATCAGTGGACTAGACTTCTTCTTCAGGCCATACAAGGCAGTGCAATTTTTCAAAGTATGTCTCCCCTCTCTCTTCCCTTCAGTGTTTAAGAAAAAAAAAAAAAAATCAGGAAAAAAGAGAGAAATAAAAGATGAGATGATTTTGATCAGTTTAGAGAGGTAGGTAAATTACCAGTGACCTCATTATTCTACTCTTGAGTCAAATGATCACACAAAGCTTGGAAGCGAGGGGTAGGTAAATTACCGATGACCCCGGTATTCGCTTACACCTTTGATTAGAAAAAAATATAAGAAAAGGAAAAAAAAAAGTTGGAAGTGAGAAAAGGGAGAGGAAAGGAGATGTATGAAGAATGTCTTGGCCTGAAAAGAGTCCATATGCCACTATTCGATACACCCAAGGTAAGAACTCACCTGTACTTGCTTTAATTTATTTAATGAGATTGTAATGGTGAGACTAGAGATTCCAGAGGATTGTGGGATTTGAATAAGGAATGTTGATGCTAATCATGGTTAAGTATAAGTAGTAAGTTCTTGAGTCAGGTAAATGAAGAGTGCGAATAAGAATCATCATGCAGTTGAGTGAGTTCCCTGTTTTCAAACCTCTTTCACATGTCTAAGCTTATGTTTTGCTTGAGGGCAAGCAAAGGCTAAGTCTGGGGGAGTTGATATATCATGGTTTTTGTGGTTTTTAACCATGGTATAAGTGTGATTTTTGAGTCTTTTGATTTGTTTTCTAGGTTGTTTTTGAGTCTTTATAGGATTAGGTACTCATTGGCACGGATGTAACACAAATGAGCTAAAAGAGGATGATTTGGAGCATAATCAAAGTAATGAAGACTGATCAACGAAGTTTGGAGACGAGATTAAGAGTGTGCATCGACCGATGCAACATTAGCATCGATCGATGCAGATGTCACAAAGTCAAACGGAAGTCGTCCCACAAGCTTTAGAAGATTTACAAAATTTGCCCAAGTTTTCCTTATTTGCAATTAAGACCCAAGACGTGCTTTAGAGTATAAATAGGATTTTTATGGTCATTGTTTAGACCTAAGCTATTTTCTAGCCACCTTTTGATTGAGAATTTTTTGGGAGAGACAGATCTGATTTCATCTGTAGAGAGAAGATTCTTGAACTCCCTTCTTATTTTCTTAATATCATTGCTTATTATTCAGAAAAGATGTCTTGTTCTTCATTAAACATGTCTGAGTAGTTTGCTTGTTAGGTTTAGGGTTTTTCATAGGGTTTTTATGGTTTATTAGATCTGATAATTTTAGGATTCATTATCTTGCTAGATCTTCATCTTAGGTTGTTCTTCATATTAATTCTTGATTGATCACCTAGAATTAATACTTTAGGAAAATAAATTGATATGAGAATATAATTGATTTTCCTGATAAAACTTTTTGATGAGCAAAGTTATTTCTTGCAAAGAGATTTGATTTAATAATTTTGTGAACAATCTAAACTTGTTTTTAAAAGCTGATTTATTACCTAGAATTTTAGCAAAGAGATTTGGATTTTCTGGTATTAAATTTAGAATATAATTGCAGTGAGAACTGAATTATTTTACAACTGTGTTTAGAGTTCTAGATCTGAATTTGAATTGTTTGAATCCTAATTATTTGATTGATTTAATATCCCATAAATTCCTGAGAATTTCCCTAGGCTTAGCTCTTTGATCCTTTGAATTTACAACACTTTTTAATTCTGTTTTCTGCATTGCTTTAAATTTAATATTTTTGATTTAGCATAATTAAAAGAATAATAAGTCTATTGTGTGAACTTGAGTCTCTGTGGATTCGACCCCTAGAGTATTACAACTGCAAGGCTGTTAGTACCATTAGGGTATTACAATTTGAGCATATCAAACACTACCAGATTCATTAACCTTAAAATCCCAAGAAACACTACCAAGTCAAAACAAATAAAAAAATCATAGCAAGCTAAATACCTACCAATTCTTAACATGAAGTAAAGCTTTTTCTCATTGTCTTGAGCAAACCAATTCTCAAAAATGTCCACATAACTAATCTGAGACACTCTTCTTTTGGTGTTGCTATCACTACTAGGAGTTGAGATTTCACCAGGGAAATTTATCCTCTTTCCTTTAGAAAAACTTCTGACATATCAACAGTTTCTGCATCATAACATTGTCACATGTTTCTGTTAACAGTTTATTTTAGCTGTCATTGAACTTCATGAAGGATTGTGTGAAATTCAGGAAGGATTTTATGCAATTCAGGAAGGTTTTTATGCAATTCAGGAAAACTTCCTTGAATCGGACCAACAATTTGATTCACCTAGATCAATACGAATACATCGATCTCTGTGAATTTAATATCTATCAATTCATGAACAATAGTCTAATTCCATTATCATTGAATCATCGAATCAGATTTGTTTTTCTTTTAATTTTGATAACATAATTTGGAGCAGATTTTGTCTCCGGTGAGATCTCAGTTTAATCATTCACAGTGGTGTCGACGTCCGAAGAACAATACGCTCTCTCCAGAAAAAAACTACTATTTGATTTTGGTTACACGTCTGCCTCCGCTGTCGCTTCTGGTAAAAGAGATATTAAGATGTGTTTAATTTCATTCATTACCTATTAAAATGGAGAAAACGATTGCTGGATGAATATGATGATTGGTGGAGATGTTGGAGATGATGATTGATGCAGGAAGACAATGATTAGTGGAGATGCTGGAGATGACGATTGATGGAGGCAGACGATGTCATGAGAAGATAGAGACAAAGAAGACGAAGAACAAAAAGATATTTGTTAATTAATTTTAGAAATATAATATAATAAAATGCTATTTTTGAAAAATCTGAATGTTTGTGCTAGTTTTAGAATAAAAACCTAAAATGGTGCTAATTTAGGATATTTCTCATGTTTAAATTAAAATTTAATGAGATTAATCGGACACTCGAACAAATAAATTAGTTTTCATTTATGTTGTGGTATTTTCAACTTGTGATTGGACACAACAAAGACTATTGTAGGAGTAGTAGATTTTAATCTTTATTATCGAGCAAACAAAACAATATTGTAATGACACTAAATTTTGATTTAGTCTTTATTATCGAGCAAACAAATCACTAACAACTAACAAGACTTAATTACAACTACCATCACTGCTCATTATGTATTTTTTTGTTCTATTTCGTTTGAACAAGCTGCTGAACTTCACAAAGTAAAATTTAATGTATTAATTAAATGAAATTTGTAAAATGTAAACTTGCACGATCACATCGAGAGAAATCAAGTTTCAATGCCTCGTTAACCCAAAAAGGTCAAAAATTGCAACAAAATAATACTCCTATAATTCAGTTTTCAGACTTGTCTTTTTTTATTTCTTCTTCTAAATTTGAAGTTTTGATACTATTTATTTAGTTATTTATTTATGCAGAATACCATATTATATATTTGATCGATATTTGGTTATTATTTTGAACAACTGTTACGTTTTCGTAGGGTTATAAATGAAAAAGTTAGCCATGAACGAGCTCCTTGATAATTTATGGTACATTGATGAACGTGATCGATTCTTGGGTGAGATAGATATAAAACTTCAAGTTATATAGAACATGCATAGTATTAAATTATAGATAAATTTGGTGTGAGTGAGTGAGTACCCATACTTCTATAGTTGTATGGGTGGGTAGTAATGCATTAATAAAATAAAATAAAGGAAATATTTGTTTCACAGTATAAAAAAATATGACTTCGTTGGAAATGTGCATGATGGGAGAAGTAACACAAAAGAAATTAATAATGATTTGTGTGATTTTGGAAGATAATCTAGCTAAACGTTAGTCCGAACGTTGTCGGTTAAATTCACATTGTGAGAACACGCCTTAAGAATCTTCGGTTCTTGTAATCAAGCAAAAAAAAAAAAAAAAAACTTTTGTCAAACAACGAAAACATATTGTAATGAAATTAAAAAAGATATTATTATGAAAATTATTGTAAAACGTCACGTCAGCATATCTCTCGTATAAAACAAACATATGGTATTAGATAGCACGTCGTGTACACAGTTCACAAAAACTTCGTCAAATTAAATTAGTTAAAAAATCAATTTGATAACAAAAATCCAAATTGAAAAGCTGTTCGACTAAACAACTTAAATGGCTATTAATCTATTAATTGAATATGTAATCAAAAACTTATAAGTTAAATAAATAATACCCGATCCACAAAAAAAACCACTCTACTTCTATGTGAAAGCTCGCTCAATCGTTACCGTTCAGATATAAAAAGCAACGGCTCTGCTGACATTACCACATCTTAAACAAAATACACCGTCACACATGTGACTCTTCCTTTAATATCCCTCTCGCACGATCTTTATTTTTCCCTCTTCTTACACAAAAAAAAAAAGAAAAATTAAATAGAAATCTCTCCGAAGCAAAAGCATTTATTGGATTTTAATTTTCCAGCTTAAATTTTGAAACGGTGAAAATTTTACAGAGAGAGAGAGAGAGAATCTTGAAATTATCAAACATTTTGTTGAATTAATTCTTATCCTTTTTAGCTTAGCTGAATTTTTCATTCTTCTTCTTCTTCTTTGCTTCATTTTTATATTTCAATTCTTCGCATATTTTTAGGAGTGAGTTTGTTGTTCGTCGTCTCTCTGATCGTTGTGACTTGTGAGCGAGGGAGAGACTCTGTATAGTTTTCCCGGAAATTTTTCACCTCGCATTGGGGAAATTGTTCGCTCAATACCGACGAAAAATGCCAAGCATTAGAGCTCCAGCTGCGAAGAAGACAACTACACTCACGGTTAGCTCTCTCCTCCTCCTCGTAGATAAATTTCCGGTTTAATCCGTCTGAATTTTCTTTAACCGGTTTGATTTCTCTCCGGGTAGGTCGCTGTGAAATGTAGACCGTTAATGGAGAAAGAACGTGGTAGAGACATTGTTCGTGTTAATAACTCTAAGGTCTCTTTCTGAATTTTTGTTTGTTTGATTTCTTCACTCAGTTCCGATTTGAAATTTTTCGCCCTAATTTTGTTTTTTTTTTTCGATTTTCAGGAAGTGATTGTGTTAGACCCTGACTTATCGAAAGATTACCTTGATCGGATTCAGAATCGGACTAAAGAGAAGAAGTATTGTTTTGATCATGCATTTGGCCCTGATAGCACCAACAAGGTTTGTTTCTCTGGCTTGGATCTGTGTGTTCTTGTTTATGTATTTGAGAATTTTTTCTGCAAACGTTTAGGTTCGTAGTGTGTGTGTGTGTGTGTGTGTGTATGTGATTTTGTAAAGTAAGTGTATCAAGTTGTGGGTTTTATTTTGAGACTTGTGGTGTAAGGTTTGTGTATTCGGATATGGAGTTATGAATCTAAACATGTATTTGGTTGGATTATTGGTTTTACAGAATGTCTATAGGAGTATGTCTTCTGTGATCTCTAGTGTTGTCCATGGACTCAATGCTACAGTGTTTGCTTATGGTTCCACTGGAAGGTATGTATTTATTATGTATATGATCTTTAATAGTATGTAGCATGTATTCAATCCGCTAAGGCTACAAGAAAATTTATGCCACTCGGTTCCTTGCTACAGAAATTCTTTGGGCTTATAGTGCTCGAGTCAATAAACTGGCTTGATGAGAGAGCACTCAGTAGTAGTGATGCAGTATGGTCTCTTTTTTGTTATCTGACTCAATGATGCATTTCTTTTAGTGGTAAAACATATACCATGGTTGGGACTCGAAGTGATCCTGGATTGATGGTTCTCAGCCTGAATACCATTTTTGATATGATCAAGAGTGACAAGAGCTCAGATGATTTTGAAGTGACTTGCTCATATCTTGAAGTCTACAATGAAGTAAGGCTTACTCTGATAAATTTGCTTATTCCTGTTCCTTGTATGGGGTTCTTTTAATTATGAGTATTACTCTTTCCCTCATAATAATTAATCTCGTCTGCAACTCAGGTTATATACGATCTGCTTGAAAAATCATCTGGTCATTTGGAGCTCAGAGAGGATCCAGAGCAGGGGATAGTAGTAGCTGGCCTGCGATCAATCAAGGTCCTTATACCTGTCTGATCTCTGTTAAATCGATTTAAAACCTGATTCTAATCATGTTATGTAGCAGAATATATAGTGTAGTAGTATGGTTTAGATTAAGATTGCTTTCTCTGCCTTTTAGTTTGTATCAGTAAGTATTTCTATTAGAATTCTGTGCTGGTGAAGAAGAAAACCAGGCTTTCATCCCTGTTTCACTTGCTCCACTGAAACCTTTTCGGCATTTGCATCTTGGGTCCTTAGTCAAAATGTTTATTTTGTAGGTCTTTTCTGCGGACCGCATTCTTGAACTGCTGAACTTAGGGAACAGTAGACGAAAAACTGAGAGCACGGAGATGAATGGAACGTCATCAAGGTGAGTGGATGCTACCTTCTGAATAAGCTGTTAATGTTGGAGGCTTTGTCGCTTGTAAATCTCTAGATCTCACAGCAAAATTGTTTATTTCCTTGAGTAGTTTCTTCCTGCATCGTAATGGATACGTTCTTGAATATTTCTTGAAAATGAACTCGTGGTGCCCATTACCTATATGTACTTCCCTGTCAATTACCAGATCCCATGCAGTTCTGGAGATTGCAGTAAAGAGAAGGCAAAAGAATCAAAATCAAGTCATGAGAGGGAAACTTGCCCTTGTTGATCTTGCTGGCAGTGAAAGAGCTGCTGAGACGAACAATGGAGGTCAAAAACTGAGGGATGGAGCTAACATCAATCGATCACTCCTTGCACTAGCGAATTGCATAAACGCTTTGGGGAAGCAACACAAAAAGGGCCTTGCTTATGTCCCATACAGAAACAGGTATTAGTGGATATGTGATCTTTTCTATCTTAGATTACTAATCTTTTCTGGCTGACAAAAACATGTCTAAATTTCAGCAAACTTACACGGATTCTTAAAGATGGTCTGAGTGGGAACTCCCAGACAGTGATGGTTGCAACGATATCACCTGCTGATAGTCAGTATCATCATACTGTGAACACATTGAAATATGCTGACCGAGCAAAGGAGATTAAAACACACATTCAGGTGACAATAAATTTCATTTGAATAATTCTGGTCGAGATAATTGCTTCACAAGTACTAATTCTAAAACACTTTTCATGCATATTAGAAAAACATTGGTACCATCGACACTCATATGTCAGACTACCAACGAATGATCGATAATCTCCAAGTAAGTTAATACTTCTGTCTACTTTTGTTACAAAAGGAATATAGTAGCAGTATATAACTCAGATATTTGGTTTCATAGAAAGAGGTTTCTCAGCTGAAAACACAACTAGCAGAAAAAGAGTCGCAGCTAAGCATCAAACCTTTTGAAAGAGGTGTTGAACGTGAACTTTCGTGGTTGGATGGTTTAAGCCACCAGATTAGTGAAAATGTTCAGGACCGTATAAACTTGCAGAAGGCTTTATTTGAGCTTGAGGAAACTAACTTGAGAAATCGCACTGAACTTCAGCATCTTGATGATGCAATTGCGAAACAGGTTAGGTGATAAAGCTTCTCATAATTCAGAGGTCAATATTGCATTACTGTAACGTCTTCTCTATTTTATAGGCGACAGAGAAAGATGTAGTCGAAGCTCTAAGTAGCAGACGGCAAGTGATACTTGATAATATCCGCGACAATGATGAAGCCGGTGTTAACTACCAGAGAGTAAACCTTTTGCTTTATCATGTATTTCAACTCTGCACTCATTGTCACTGCAAAATCATCCTAATATCTTTATTTTTACAGGAAATTGAAGAAAATGAAAGACATCGCTGCAAACTACAGGATATGCTCAACGAAGCAATAAATAACAACGGAAACAAAACTTATCTGCATATTCTCAATCAGTATAAGCTCCTGGTGAGTGAAGTAAACTAAGCAGATTCTCATTTACTTGACCCTGAGGTTCTAACACAACTGATTTACATTTATTGTTGTTTCTTTTTATAAATGTAGGGGATGGGTAATACCGAACTACAGTTCGAAATGGCAATGAGAGACCAAATCATTTACAACCAAAGGGAAGCCCAAAGAAACCTATGGAATTTGCTTATGGGTTTAGGAGTTGAAGAGAAACAAGTGTTTGACCTCGCTACAAAACAAGGAATCACAATCGAAGACTGGAGTAGTATGGCGTCGTTTCCAGGACTTCCTTATCGGAAACAGACACCGAGTTTCATACCTGCAAACATCCCTTTCATGGGGCACTCATATTCTAAATCATCCTGCACTTTCCAGAGTTATCAAGACCCTTCTTCGAAAGGTCAACAATGGGCTCCTACTCCTACTTTATGCAGAGAGGAACACCATAGCTCTTACTACTACATGGGACAGGAGCCACCTGCATCTGTCAATCTTAGGAAAAGCCACGATGGTTGGGTTGGTGGCAGCAGACCAGCTCCACGGATTGACACAGGAGGCAATCATCGCCGAGTCTCTTATCCACAAACTGTGAACAATTCTTCTCCTCGGATGGTCTCTTCCCATATAGGTCCCAATTTTTACCAGCCTCCTCAAAGGGTACGTATCATAACACTCCATTTCTTCTTCATCTTTTTAAGTTAGATCGAACTCAGATTCGATGAGGTTAATTTCAATCTCACGTATTCAGCTTGTAAAACTAACATTCTACATGTTCTGATTGCAACCAGGAAATGTTGGTTAACACAACAAGTCCTTATGGTAGCCCGCGAGCTGGACTCATCAACGTGGCCACCAGCCCAACTGTGCAACCTTTCTATGGAAGTCCCCGTGCTGTCACTGTGAGAAACGGTTCATACAACAACAGTCCACGCGCCCCCAATGCAGTTTCATCTAATGGTGCAAGAAACCAGCAGCAACGATCGTACGGAACGAGCCCGCTCTCAGGAACCAAAGGCGTCAAAACCTCGTCGTACGGACAGAACAGCCACACAAAGATGTACAGAGGAGGAGGAGGCACTAAAGGTCACAATAAAGGAAACAAAACTCAACGCCAACACCAATGACATCTCTAGAACCAACAACACTTGAGTTCGATGAAGAGTCAGTTTCGAGGCTCAGTTTTTTAAACGCCTCACGCTCTCACAGTCACATGACTCTTTTTTTGTTTGTTTTGTTTGTACAGCAAATTCCACGGTATTGATTTCATCCTGATACGATTGATGTGTGTATATATATATATATGGCGAAAAAGTTATAAAGAAGAGAAGAAAAAACAATTTGTCCATTTTGACCGCAAAAAAAAGCTGACCGAACCATTTGTTGTATCGACAACGTTAACTTAAAAAAAAGCTGACCGAACCATTTGTTGTATCGACAACGTCAAGTCCTAAAAAATAGTAAAAGTAACAAATTCATAAGTTACGCAAACCTAAACATTAGAAGAAATAATGCAACTGACAAACCTCCATAGTAGACTCATCATTAGATTGTTTAGATATTCGTCGCTTTGGCATGATCTTGATCCTAAAACCCAAATCAAAAGTATCAAACATTTGCCAAATGTTAACAAAAATATAATCTTAAACGTGTGGGAAAAAGTTCTCAACACTAGAAGAGCAAGGTATAAGCAAAAGGGCTTCCATAGTTTTTGGCTCAAGTACTTTCTTATAACCCTCAACCTTTTCAAAAACACTAGAAAATTAAACCCACCAAATGATCATGTTAAAAATCTCATCTAGAATCACAATTTAACATCTTAAGATACACACTTTTCTGAAACCAATACTCAACATCAAAAATTGAAGCTCTTATTTAAAACTTCAATCCATTTTTTATTACAATAGTTAAAAGTAAAAATAGTTCGATTGGTTCTCTAATCCAATATAAGATGTCTGTCCTAAGGAAAAGAAAACTGTATATGTTAAAAGATGAGAGAATTAAAATTGATTTAGACATGAACACATGGTATGCAATATATATATATAAGTTTCACCTATTCAATCAAAAGCTAATAAATCTATCACCATTTCTTATGTAGAGTTTACTACTACAAATTTATGATCAAAGACCCTTAAAACTTGAAATTTTCGAATTGGTGAGAAAAGTAAACATACCGATTAGAGCATCAAAAACACGACAACGATGTAGAAGAGGCGCCGATGATGGTGGAAGAAGCAGACGGTGGTGGCTGAAAAAACACCGGAGATGATGGTGATGGTTTAAAAAAAAAATGTAATGTTTCGTCGAATATGAACACAGAGTCTTTGTAATTTCTTTGGTTAAGTAAGGGTAAAATTGTAAATCACATATTAATCGAAACCTTGCCGCACCACAATCGCAGTTTCCTACAGAGAGTGTGATTCGTAGCCTTTTTATATTTTTACTAAAGTCATCACACACCTGAGTCATGCCGCAGTTGAGTCGGAGTATCATCATTCAGTGGTGACCCTGTGATTAGAGGGTCGTCACACCGGAGCCGTACCGGACTTCCATTCAAAATTAATAGCAGAGGGACAAAACAAAGAGTTGCAAAAACGACGTCACTTTGACAAAATCTTTAAAATTGGGTCGAGTCGAAAGTTAAAAAAATCGACCTCCTCTTCTCCGCTATCTGCACCGCCGGAATCTACCTTCTCCGGCGTCACTTCGGCTTCCTCTGAGCTTCACCGGCGTCGTCTTCCAAAATTCCGTACGTCTCTCGTTTTCTCTCCTGGAGAATCGAGCTCTGGTTCATATTTTTTTTTTCTCTCTCTCTCTCTCTCTCTCTCTCTGTTTTCTTGGTGGATTGGTCCGTGATTAGTTCAATGAAGTTACAGTTCCGATTAAGTTAGTAATCATTGCCTTATTCGATTACCGAAGCTCATCCAGTTTGAATTTCCGACTTTAAAATTCATACTTGGGGGCATGCATAATCTTATTTAGCGAATGTTTTCTCTGAAATTTTCTTGTGGGTTTAGCTTGACACGATGTTGCAATGTGTTCTTTTAGAATGAAAGACAAAGAAATGGAAACAAGAAGCGAACTGAAGAAGAAAATTTACGAAATTTTCAAAGACTTTATGACGGGGTAAATATTGTTTTGCTTTGGTTCTCTTACATTTATGTGCTTTCAACTTCAAGTACGTGCTATGTCTCCACTCTGGATCTTGAAATCTTTGTTATTGTGATGATAATTAGAATCTCAAATCTTGAAGATTTAGAGAATGCTGCAAACACCTTTCTTCTACGGTATCAGCAATCACTCAGTACGTTTACTTTTGTATAACCTTCACTGTGGATTTGCAATCTTTCTATGACATTTGTTTCTTATGACATTACTATTTTCAGGTTTTCTTCAACGCCCTCCAATGGTTACTACCTCCAAGTTGATCGAGAACATCATTAAGAAGAATGAAACAAGACGGCTTAAATCATATTTAGAAGCAGGATGTATCAACATCCATAATGCTGCAGAAAGCACAAGAGCTTGTAAGTTACTTATCGACTCTTTTGATTTTTATTCTTAAAAGTTATGTGAAAGGTTTCATGTTTGGCTTACACATTGCTCCTTTTTGTCTTGCACTTCTTCTTCCTGACTTGGTCTTCCGTTTCTTATCTGAAAACAAAAATACCGGAACAAGTAGTGCATATATCCCTAGCAGGACTTTCTGACCACCTAATCAAAGGTAATGTATTACTATTTTGTCGCCGCTATTACTCTGTTTCTATAACTTGTTCTGCCATTAGTTACTGTTTCATGTCTTCACTCACTCCCATATAACTATATTATGCCTATTTAGTCTTTAAGATGTGAAAATTGCAGCCAAAAGCTTGTTAATTGAACTCGAGCATGTCACCGATGAAGCAGCCCTTGCGATTGAGACTGCCACAAAGTTTTCCGTACAGCTAGATAAAGACTCAAGTGATGATGAATTGCAACAAATAACATGTGACGAGGTAAGATATCAACAGAGTCTGTTCTCCGGTAAACTAACTTACATCTTTGAAAAACGGTATCAGAAAAGAATAATGTTAGTTTGGATGTGTTTGTTTTAGGAGAACGAGACAGTACATTTCTCTCAAGAACCTGAAGTTACAGAGTACGCTACACTTATTGCAGTAGTTTACAGTATGATGAAGCAGAACTATACGATGCAGGTGTGTGCAATTTGAACCCTTCTTCTCTTCATGTTTGATTTTTAAAACCTTAAAAGACTCACTGAAGAGAAATGTGTCTGATTTCAGGAAAAGATTGTGCGATCGCTTAGTTTGAAGTCATCATCAGATGAGCTAGAGACTTATAGTCTGATGTGGTCATTGCGTCCGTTTGTAGAAGATGAGATTTTGAACAGAGCATGGAAATGTATTTACTAAAAACAAACTCTTTTCATCCAACTACCAATTTTGTTTTGTTTGATTCATTGGGAAAATGAGCTTATACCATGTGATTTACGAGTGTTATAAATTATCATAAACCATCATCACACAAGCAATTATAATGGGCCTATTTGGGTCCATCTACTAAGATAAGATAAGCCCATCAATTTTGTTTTTTTTTTTCTTTCCCGAAGCAAACAAAACAAACAAATTCGTGCGGAGATCTAGCCGGCGGCGGCGTCTTCGAATTTTTTCGTGGCTGCGTTTGACGTTGCCACGAAGAAGACGAAGATGGATTACCAGAACAAGCTTGTTCTTGCTCCCATGGTTCGTGTGGTAAGTCCAAATCGTGAAATTGGTTCCTCTCTTTTTTTTTTTTTTTTTTTAAAATTCGTTGTTCTCGCTTTCGCCTTTGCTTATTCCTGGAGGTGTGGTGTTATGTGGTTTAGGGAACTTTGTCGTTTAGGATGTTGGCAGCTGAGTACGGTGCTGATATTACCTACGGTGAAGAGATCATTGATCATAAGCTTGTTAAGTGCGAACGGCGAACTAATGGTAAACTCTTTGGTGTCTTCTTTCGTGGTGTAGTGGTGAATTTTGAATTGATTCATTTGGCTCTCAGATTCTCTGCTATATGTTATGGTCACTGCATTTTACTTCAATAAGCTTAGTTTTATACTATTGGAGGCTGTGTATATTAACGTCATGTATCTCACTTTCTCTTATTGTTGAAGAAGAGAAAGCTGAGAGAGATTTAAACTACTGTGTTTATTTGTTTAGAACTAAGAAAGGATGAAAATTGAAAAGAATTATCTAGGTTTTGATATGGTGCCATATTAGGGTCTCACTTGGCTATCAGGTTCTCTGCTAGCTAGCTTGTGGTATGTTTCGATAAGCTTAGAACTTATCAAGGATGAAGAACTATCTAGGTTTTGATATGGTGCCGTATCTCACATGTAGCTAATTGAAGTCTCCGAAAACTCTTGAGTATCGCTCTCAAGATTGTCCTCTCTATCAGTCAATATGGACTGTTTTGTATGATAATGGCTTAACCTCTATATTGAAAGCTGGCTTCTTTAGTGCATCTCTTTGGCAGACATTTTATAGAATTTGTTAGGGAGAGGCTTAAGCAAGATATTTTCTTTGGTATTCCCCTGTTTTATCTTCATGATACATATAGGTTGCTATTGTGGTTCTTCCTGATTCTCGAATTCTTATTGTAGTTCTCCCTCTACAGTTGCTTTTGGGACAACTGAGTTTGTGGAGAAAGGAACTGACAATGTCGTCTTTAGCACATGTGAGGAAGAAAGAAATAGGGTTGTTTTTCAGATGGGAACTTCTGATGCTGTTAGGGCTCTAAAGGCTGCTGAGATTGTGTAAGTTTAGTCATATTCATCACATTGGTTGCAAAGATTCAACGGTCTGTGTGTTGTACCAATTTTTTTTGAAATTGATTGTTTTTGTTTCATCATTTAGGTGCAAAGACGTCGCAACTGTTGATATTAATATGGGTTGCCCCAAGGCGTTCTCTATTCAAGGAGGAATGGGTGCTGCTTTGTTAAGTAAACCCGAGCTGATTCATGATGTAATGCTCTGTGAATTCTTTTACAAATTTGTGCATTTGTTTTCTTACTGAGTTATTCCTCATGTCGTATCTTCTGCATCCCAGATTTTGGCAACACTTAAGAGGAACTTAGACGTGCCGGTTACTTGCAAGATTCGATTATTAAAATCAACAGCAGATACTGTTGAATTGGCTAGGAGAATCGAGAAACTTGGTGTACCAGCTCTTGCCGTACATGGGAGGTAATGTACACACCACTATTGGTTTGTTCTCATTCCTTAAAGCTAAGCTGTTTTTATCGAAGTTGGTCATTTGATATCCCCTTTGATTAAATACAGGAAAATTGCAGACAGGCCAAGAGATCCTGCTAAATGGGATGAGATTGCAGATGTGGTGGCTGCATTATCCATTCCTGTCATTGCAAATGGTGATGTTCTAGAATACGATGATTTTACTCGCATCAAAACTGCAACAGGTACATATGATAGACTCATTAAGTTCAGATTCAGGAGATTTGTTAGCAAATATCTCATAACAAGTATCTGCCATGTACTAATGATTAACCCTTCGATGTTGCTGGTTTTTTTTTGGTTCACATAAAGGCGCTGCATCAGTGATGGTTGCAAGAGGAGCAATGTGGAATGCTTCAGTTTTCTCTCCAAAAGGAAAATCACACTGGGAAGATGTGAAAAAGAAATACCTTAGAAAGGTAACAAAAGAAAACCCTAAAGAGTAAATGATAAATTCCCTGGTTAAAATATGATTTGCAGATTTCGAGATATTGTGTTGCAGAGTATCTTGTGGAATAACGATGTTAAGAGCACAAAATACACGATAAAGGAGATGATAGCGCATCATTCTTGTCTTGAACTACCCGAAGGGAAGTCTATCAACAGAGCCGACACTTTAGAAGATCTTGCGTAAGTCAAATTCTTGATTAGTCTTCTTGATTTATACTAATGACACAAACTAGAGAACGTATCTGATCTAACCAAACCGAATTTGTAATCCAAGTCTTAGTCCAATCTGGTTCAGCTTCAAGTCTAATGTTGTTTGTTGGCTGTGGATATTTCAGGCGTCTTTACGAGTTGGAAGATTACTATTGGACAGTGAAGAACATTGGTCCACTGACACATGACTTGAATCATGTTTTATGATACTAAATGCAAATCTTCTTGTAATCTTATTTGAATTCTTTTGTAATCATTGTTTTTACTCAAAATTAGTAAATTACTGAAACTAGTCGAATGGTAAAACAGTACACACACTATATATAGTAGAATTTTATTTTATTATAGACTTACAGTACTTTGATCACATAACAATTGCTGTATTATTTTTTATTGTCGCCTACAATTTTATTTTATTTTATTGAAACTCGAAATCCAGCTTAGGTAGAACAACGTCCAACCAACCATTTTAAGTTTTTAACTGTTGTCCACTAAATTCGCAAAAGTGGCTTGAACCTTGTTAATCAGATGCTGTCCATAGACAACTCTTTTGGCAATTTGAGATGTTACTTTTCTCGGATACTTCTCTTTGAAGACATCCAGTGGCTCCACCTCCGCGTCGAAGTTAGTCTGATTCATTCAAGATATGTTTAAAGATAATCATGATTCCAAATTCAATTGAGGAGAATACAAAAGAGTGTCACAATTTTGTTTTCGTACCTCGTAGAAGAATGCAACACAAACACGGTATCTAGGAGAGTTGTTGATCACTTTATGAAGTGTGGATTCGTAAACTCCATTTGTAAGTATCTGCATATTCATATACGTTTCCCAAATGTTTTCAAGTATTGTCCAAACGAAAGAAAGAGAGGTTAAAGAGGGAGAGAGAAGAAGAAAGAAACCGTTAACATGTCGCCGATGTTGCAAATAAACGATCCAGGGATCGGAATAGCTGGTATCCAATCACCGTCCACACTTTTCACCTATGAGAAGTTGCAAAGTTACACTCTTACGGTTTTGCTTTATTTTTCTTACCAATTTAAAAGAATAAGCCCAATAAATACCTGAAGAGCAGTTTTATCATCATCTTGATTTATAAGCGTCAACAAGCCTGTAAAATAATACTTTTTTTTTTAGACCAAACAAAAGAAACCTAAAATATGAAGAGAGTGAACTTGATTCGAGTTCAGGATTACTTACCATAATCAGTGTGAGCTCCACTGTAAGTTGAAGAAAATCAAAAGAGAAGACGAATTACTACAAAGATATCAAGCTGATCATAAAATGAATAGTGGTCGTAGTATAACATTACCATCCAATAACATCTTCTTGGTTAACACCTGGATAACCAATGATACGCATCACCCAAAATGGGTCTCTAAGCATCTTTCCCTCAAACTCATAAGGTGATCCACCAAGTGCTAACGAGATTCCCCTTAATATGTTTCTAGAAAGATCTACAAAAAACCATTAAATGAAGTTAGAAACTTATAACTTTTACTGAGATTCAAAAAGGGCTAAAATTAAACACACCTGTGCATAGCTTAATATACTCCTCCATCACATCTTTGTACTCTTGAGGATTCCCTGGCCTTCAGAAAAGAGGCCACAAAAATACATGTACAAAGAGAAATATAGTCAGAAGAAGATGAAAAAACACTATGGTTTTATACTTGTACATTTATTTTCTAATTATGTTTTTAAAACGTAATTCTGCAATTTATTTAGTTTTCACATTTTTGTCAAGTGATTTCCTATATATAGTTTTCACGTTTTTATTAAGTGCTCTACTATAAGCTATGCAAAAAAAACATATTACAAAAATTGAGTCACTCTACTCTCTTAAAATCACGGTTTAAACGTTTTATAATTTTTCTGTGAGAATTCTTTAGAAGAAAAATATGCCTCTATTGGAAATTTTTACTATTCATTCATATATAGCATGTATCTACAATTAATAAAACACAAGTTTTTTGGCCCTTTTGTTCTAATGTTATTTTCAACACAAACGTAATGAAAAAATAGAGAGAAAAAAAGATCAGTCAATCGCTTACCACTGGTTTTGCCCTTCCAAGACCTTTCCGATGTCCCCATGCTTGCCTTGCTTGAACTCTCTGTAACACTGTATTCGTCGCAGTCGATAAGAGAATACAACCATATCAGTTAGTTAGAATCATGATTCGTGCATATCACTTAAGCCAAAGACTATAGTATGACAAAAACTTACATCAATGGCTTCGTGCATATCTTGTTTCCCACTCGTAAAATTTACTCCAATTCTTTGATATCCTCTGTATAACAAAAACGCCGCCTATGAGTGACTCCGAAATACAGTTTTTTTTTTTTTTTTTTTTCTAACGTGTTCATCATTCATGATTCTTCGGTTTGTGTTTTTTCTTTTCCGGAACTAGGCAAGTAAAAAACAAACCTACCTTTGTTTGTGTTTCTAGTCCTAGATATTTAATAGAATAGACCTTATTTATATATAAAATTGCACTAGCTAGCCAGGAATACCTTGCTACTTATTGCACCAGCCAGGAATCTATAGTTTCCTTTTTGTTAAAGTGAATAATTTCACCAGGTGAGAATAACTTGTTGATAATATAATGTCTCGTTCGTTGCAAATTAATACATTGAACAACGATCAGTGTGGACGGTGGTAACAAGTTACCAACATTGGTTCATATTTTGAGATATATATATATATATATATATATATATATATATATGGAAACAAACCTGTATCCACCAGCTGAAGTAATCTTGATCTTAAGTTTCTCCTCGTAAGGAAGCTGAAAGAACTGATGCGTCATCTCTTTCACCTTATTTATAAGATCCTCCGATATCCCATGACCAATCTGATCCACCACATTCACAAACCAAAACCAGACTCTTTAATATTATAAAACACTAAAAAGTATAAATTCAAGTTTCGAAAGTTTTAATACCACGTAGAAGAATCCGACGTCCCGACATGCCCTGTCCAGTTTTCGGACAAGTTGTGCCACCCCAGCATCATCCGCCATGTCGGAATCATCACATTTGGCCAGTAAAGGACCGATGTCTGCAACAACATTATCACATTAATTTAGTTTCCTTGGAATATTATATGAAAGTGAAGATTTGCTGAAAATAATGAATATAATTACGGTTTTTAGTACGTACCGATAACTGGTAGTAGGGATTTGTAGTCTGTCACCATTTTCGATATGATGGAAATGAAAGAAACGTTTTGCTCGTATGTACGTTTATGGTAAAGACTGCTCTGCGATGATATAGTACCATAAACGGTATGTCACTTGTTTATATACCCACTGATTGATCATTGCCCCTTAGGATTTTCTAAAGGCCAGACATGGAGCAGCCCACGTGCGAATGCAATTTTCTTTTTTTTGTGATCTGGTTATGTCATTAAAATAAGATTGTAGTGATAGTTAATATTCTGTTTTACTATTAGAATAAACTAGGATGTAAGTAAAAATTTGAAATGATTAATATTACATTTCGAGTAAAAAATGGAACAAAACATTTGTTGGATCAAAACATTGCAACTTTATATAAACAAAGAGTAAAAAAAATAAAAAGGTGTGAAATAAAAAGGTGTAAAAATTAATAGATGTGATCTTTGAAACATTAAGGTACAACAAAGAGGTGTAAACATAGATGTATGAAATAGTGTAAAAATAAATAGATGTGAATTTTGAAACATGGAGGTACAATAAAGAGATGCAAAACTTAAGAGGTGTGATTTTTGAAAGATGGGGACACGACGAAAAGACACGATTAATAATATGCAACTGTTGGGATCATTAATAATTTTAAACCGTTAGATGGAAAAGTGGAACTAATCTCATCCATTGGATTAAAGTTAACACAAAAAGTGGGGTTGCTATTATATATTTAAAAATTAAAAAACACTTCAATAAAACAATTCTTTAGTTTTAATTATTAACTTGTAAGTTTTGAAAATACTCGGTAAACAATTTCTCGAAACTTGTTTATGTTGTCTAGAAGAAGTTTCTATATAATAAACAAAGAGGCGTAAGACATAGAGGTGTGAAATAAAAAGGTGTAAAAATTAATAGATGTGATCTTTGAAACATGGAGGTACAACAAAGAGGTGTAAACATAGAGGTGTGAAATAAAAAATGTGTAAAAATAAATAGATGTGATTTTTGAAACATGGAGGTACAATACAGAGATACAAAAATTAAGAGGTGTGATTTTTGAAATATGGAGGTACGACGAAAAGACACGATTAATAATTTGCAACTGTTGGGATCATTAATAATTTTAAACCGTTAGAGGAAAAAGTGGAACTCATCTCATCCGTTGGATTAAAGTTTACACAAAAAAATAGGTTTGCTATTATATATTTAGAAAACACTTCAATAAAACAATTCTTTAGTTTTATTTATTAACTTGTAAGTTTTGAAAATACTCATAAAACAATTTTTCGAAACTTGTTTATGTTGTCTAGAAAAGTTTGTATATAATAAACAAAAGGTGTAAGACATAGAGGTGTAAAATAAAAAGGTGTAAATACTAATAGATGTGATATTGAAACATGGAGGTACAACAAAGAGGTGTAAACATAGAGGTGTGAAATAAAAAATGTTTAAAAATAAATAGATGTGATTTTTGAAACATGGAGGTACAACAAAGAGATGCAAAAATTAAGAGGTGTGATTTTTGAAAGATGGGGGTACGACGAAAAGACACGATTAATAATTTACAACTGTTGCGATCATTAATAATTTCAAACCGTTAGATGGAAAATTGGAATTAATCTCATCCGTTGGATTAAAGTTGATACAAAAAGTGGGTTTGCTATTATATTTTTAAAAAAACACTTCAATAAAACAATTCTTTAGTTTTGTTTATTAACTTGTAAGTTTTGATAATACTCAGAAAACAATTTTTCAAAACATGTTTATGTTGTCCAGAAAAGTTTATATATAATAAACAAAGAGGTGTAAGACATAGAGGTGTGCAATAAAAAGGTGTAAAAATTAATGGATGTGATCTTTGAAACATGGAGGTACAACCAAGAGATGTAAATATAGAGGTATGAGATAAAAAAAAGTGTAAAAATAAATAGATGTGATTTTTGAAACATGGAGGTACAACAAAGAGATGCAAAACTTAAGAGGTGTGATTTTTGAAAGATGGAGGCACGATGAAAAGACACGATTAATAATTTGCAACTGTTGGGATCATTAATAATTTTAAACCGCTAGATGGAAAAGTGTGTGCAGTTTTCACTAGATTGAAGTTTATATCCGTATCCACCATATATTAGGAATTGATTTCCCACTTTTGTCTATGAATCGGTACCATCATGTTCTTCAATCAACAACAGCGAAAACGAAGTCAATGTGGTGAAACATGTGATAATAATATCTCACCTTTTGATGTTTTCTTCTTTGGGTTAAACACTAATTTTAGAAATTACTTACATTTTTTTTTTGGCAGATTCCATATCACTTTAAAGTGACTGTTATACATTATGTTTTAAAAAAATTGTATATACAGATTAATTAGAAAGTCATCAAAGACTAAATAAGTTACCTTTAGTAGATCTTTTCTTTCTAACTAGACTTGTCATTTGGTCGTGCTTACGCTTTCTAGAATTTGATTTTGTGTTGTCACAAGTATGTCTGACTTTTTCTTCGACATTCTCTATTTCCATGCTCATTTGTAATATTTCTATATATTATCAAAATGTTTGATACCCAGAAAGTATAAGAAATTAAAATTCAACTAAAATTATAAAAGATTTATTTTCAAAAGAATGGAAACTAACCTGGATCATTTATATCTAATGGACATCCTACATAATTTTTTTTTTTACATTTATACCATGTTTGTTAAAAAAAAGTAAATAGGTTAAATAATAGAACATATATAAATTTATAATTATACCATGTTTGTTAAAAAATTTTGGCTTAGCATCACCGCATATCATCGTGCCTCTCGTATCTTGGTTTTGGTTTTTCCAGAAAGTCAAAA
This sequence comes from Camelina hispida, assembly GCA_023657505.1. Taxonomy (NCBI): domain Eukaryota; kingdom Viridiplantae; phylum Streptophyta; class Magnoliopsida; order Brassicales; family Brassicaceae; genus Camelina; species Camelina hispida. The sequence continues at coordinate 24,089,265 of CP094632.1, read as the reverse complement.
AATAAAATCCGCACATTAAGAATTAGAAACATTAGCCATGCAAAAAAATATAGCACTCGTATTTATTCAACGAATCAAAAACATGAAAACCGGAAAGGCTAAAAATATTGAAGAGACTAAAAGTTACAAAACTAAGATTAATGTATGAACTTAGTAGTGTCGACTAACAATAATAATAATCTAACCGAAGAAACACTATAGGTCAGTGAAAACATTAAATTACCTTGAATTAGAGATTGCCGCTTGTTAGTTAAAAACACTTCAATTAAAAAATCTTTTAGTACTCAGAAAACAATTTTTGAAACTTATGTTGTCCAAAAAAGTTAATATATAATAAACAAAGAGGTGTAAGACATAGAGGTGTGAAATAAAAAAATGTCAAAATTAATAGATGAGAAACATGGAGATACAACAAAGAGGTGTAAGACATAGAGGTATGAAATAAAAAGGTGTTAAAATTAAGAGGTGTGATTTTTGAAAGATGGGGGTGTAATGAATAATAGGTACAACAAAGAGGTGTAAGACATAGAGATACAACAAAGAGGTGTAACACATAGAGGTGTGAAATTAAAAGGTGTAAAATTTAATGGATGTGATTTTTGAAACCAGGAGGTACAACAAAGAGATGCAAAGACTAAGAGGTGTGATTTTACAGGTGTAAAAATGAATGGATGTGATTTTTGAAATCAAGAGGTACAACAAAGAGATGCAAAGACTAAGAGGTGTGATTTTTGAAAGATGGGGGTGCGACGAAAAGACATGATTAATAATTTTAAACCGTTGGATTAAAACTGGAACCAATCTCATCCGTTGGATTAAAAGTTGACACAAAAAATGGGTTAAGGTGTCAAAATTAATAGATGAGAAACATGGAGATACAACAAAGAGGTGTAAGATATAGAGGTATGTAATAAAAAGTTATTATGATGAAGAGGCGTGATTTTTGAAAGATGGGGTTGTAATGAAAAGACATGAATAATAGGTACAACAAAGAGGTGTAAGACATAGAGGTACAACAAAGATGTGTAACACATAGAGGTGCGAAATTAAAAGGTGTAAAAATTAATGGATGTGATTTTTGAAACCAGGAGGTACAACAAAGAGATGCAAAGACTAAGAGGTGTGATTTAAAAGGTGTAAAAATGAATGGATGTGATTTTTGAAATCAGGAGGTACAACAAAGAGATTCAAAGACTAAGAGGTGTGATTTTTGAAAGATGGGAGTGCGACGAAAAGACACGATTAATAATTTTAAACCGTTGGATTAAAACTGGAACCAATCTCATCCGTTGGATTAAAAGTTGACACAAAAAATGGGTTAAGGTGTCAAAATTAATAGATGAGAAACATGAAGATACAACAAAGAGGTGTAAGATATAGAGGTATGTAATAAAAAGTTATTATGATGAAGAGGCGTGATTTTTGAAAGATGGGGGTGTAATGAAAAGACATGAATAATAGGTACAACAAAGAGGTGTAAGACATAGAGGTACAACAAAGAGGTGTAACACATACAGGTGTGAAATTAAAAGGTGTAAAAATTAATGGATGTGATTTTTGAAACCAGGAGGTACAACAAAGAGATGGAAAGACTAAGAGGTGTGATTTAAAAGGTGTAAAAATGAATGGATGTGATTTTTGAAATCAGGAGGTACAACAAAGAGATGCAAAGACTAAGAGGTGTGATTTTTGAAAGATGGGGGTGCGACGAAAGATACGATTAATAAACTTAAATCTTTGGATTAAAACTGGAACCAATCTCATCCGTTGGATTAAAAGTTGACACAAAAAAGTGGGTTAAGGTGTCAAAATTAATAGATGAGAAACATGGAGATACAACAAAGAGGTGTAAGACATAGAGGTATGAAATAAAAAGGTGTTAAAATTAAGAGGTGTTAAAATTAAGAGGTGTGATTTTTGAAAGATGGGGGGTAATGAAAAGACATGAATAATAGGTACAACAAAGAGGTGTAAAACATAGAGCTACAATAAAGAGGTGTAACACATAGAGGTGTGAAATTAAAAGGTGTAAAAATTAATGGATGTGATTTTTGAAACCAGGAGGTACAACAAAGAGATGCAAAGACTAAGAGGTGTGATTTAAAAGGTGTAAAAATGAATGGATGTGATTTTTGAAACCAAGAGGTACAACAAAGAGATGCAAAGACTAAGATGTGTGATTTTTGAAAGATGGGGGTGTGACGAAAAGACACGATTAATAATTTTAAACCGTTGGATTAAAACTGGAACCAATCTCATCCGTTGGATTAAAAGTTGACACAAAAAAGTGGGTTTGCTATTATATATAGATTACAATTCTTTTAGTAGCTGTAACACTTTATGATTGGTTCGACGAAAGTAAATTTTTAAAATATGATACTTTAATATTTTTCTGTCCTACAAAGATTGATGTTTTAGGATTTTTTTGTCCCACAAAGATTGATGTTTTGTAAACTTCAAGAAGTAATCATTGAAAATATTTAAAATTTTGAATTGTTATTGGTTTAAAATTAAATAATATCGTTTTAGTCAAAGAAAAAAGAATATTTAAACTCAATAATCATTGTTTTTTAAAAATATATGATATCTCAAAACATCAATTTTTGTGGAATAGAGAAAGTAATATAAAAAAAATATAGAGAATGGGATAATCCAATCTTAGTCACTTGATAAGAGCTTGAGCATCTTGTGGAAAAAAGAAACCGCATATACTCAATTGACTAACACAAGTTCGTTTACTCAACAAACATGATGAAAGCATAAAGTACACGGCACTTCCAACGAAGTAAGAATGACACGCTGGCAGCTAACACAAATTCCAAGAATACGGCCGTCGGCGTTTAGCTTGCCACTAGGTCTTGGATCAAACTATCGATCGAGCAATTTATCCGGAGATCAGATTTTTGTTATATAAAAAATAAATTTAGGAGTATGAAATGCACGATGAAATATATGATAGACATAGCGAACTAATCATTATTGTCTTTTTTTTTTTGGTTGAAAAATTAATCATTATTGTCTTGATGAACTATCGTAAGCTAAGGGAGTTCTATTAACAAATTAATCATATATATACCACCTTGGATGATCTAGCATAAGCTAATCTCTTACTTGGTATGATGACTTTTTTTTACTATTCGCGCGATGTGGATTTTTTAGTATATAACAAAATATTCTTGGTAAGAAAATCCTAATTGTAATCTGTGGGGAAGTTAAGGACTATAATGGCTGGAATGTCATACCAATTTGGTTTTGTTTCAAGTGTGATGTTTGTTATGTCTGGTAGATGCATGCATGCATGAGGACTCTGCGGTATTTAATAAAAACAAATATTAGTATTGGACAGTGAAGAATATTCGTCTCCTGAGTACCCATGTGATTTGCATTAACATTTTTTTTTTATACTTGAAACAAATTAAAAGGCTAATTTTTTTTGAAGATAAAATAAGGAATATTCCACTAGCTAGACTCGAGTTAGCTAGTTAGCAGAGTTCCACTTGAATTTTTCAATTGTTTCGAAACAAAGATGGGCTACTCAAGCTGATTAAGTCGTCATTTTTTTTTTTTGGTAAGGAGCTGATTAAGTCGTCATAGTAAAACAAAATGTGAAAGAATTTTCTCGTATACTATTCAAGATGCGATATTTTTGTTAATAGACGCATTATTATTTTGTTGGACCCAATTGAACATCCAAGTCTCTTGGCTAAAGTCAATATTGGTGCTTGTGGCAACTTGCAAGTAGCTCCTGGCTGTGGGTAGCCCTTAAGCATGGGACCGTGCCTGTGGTAGTTTTAGTGATCAAATGCACTTCCAAATTTACAAGAAAAAAAAAAAAAGTCAAAAATGAAGTGCGTAGAATATCCTTTTTTTTTTTTTTTCAAAACAAAAAAATAGAATAACCCTGTCTGATAAAAAACAAAATTGAAATGTTTAGGATAAAATCAAATTGAATACCCCTAAAAATTAAAATAAAATATTAACTGTATTGGGCCTAAGCCCACCTGATTAATATATCAGGGGTCGAGGTCTTCCAGGCTGTGTTGTTTTGCTCAATTACATCTTTGTTCCTTTTGAATTTTTGTTATTAAGATCTGTACCCTACACCATCCTTCATCTCCTCTCCGTTCGATAAGATCGATGATTCTCACACACAAGGGTGCTTAGTTTTAAATCTGAGATCAATTACATTCTTTTTTTTTTTTTTCGTTTGGTTTCATATTGTGATCGGTTTCGTTTAGGGTTTAGATTTGAAGCTGAATTATATTCATCTCTTCGCTTTAGGGTTTCGGTTGAAGTTGGTTCATAGACTATGTACAACGGGGTAGGGTTACAGACCGCGAGAGGATCAGGGACGAATGGTTACGCTCAGACGAACAAGTTCTTTGTGAAGCCTAGAACTGATGGTAAGCCTGTTAATGGTGGTAAAGGTTTCGAGGATGATCCATGTACTGCTGGTGTATCTAAAAAACACAATAAAGCTATCCTAGAGCATGACCGTAAGCGTCAGATCCATCTCAAGCTTGCTATCCTTGAGGATAAGCTTGTTGATCAGGGTTATTCGGATGCTGAGATTGCTCAGAAGCTTGAGGAGGCTAGGGTGAATCTTGAAGTTGCTGCTGCTCCTAATGAAGAGAGTGCCGTTTGACTCGAAGATCTTTGATACTCACACCCATTAGGTTAATGCAAAGGAAAGCGAAGCAGATGGAGGCTTTTGGACCTGCACTAGGTTTTGCGTGATTAACATTAATTGTGCTATAAACAAAAAAAGTTGGTGTATTTTAGAGCCTAGCTAGAGCGACTTTTATAATTATTCAAACATTGAAGGTTAGTATTATGCCGAAAATTAGGAGCAAATGGTAACCCAATCTAGACCAGGGCTTGAGCAAAGTATTACTCGAAGAACTTGTGGTGTGGCTGTTTGTTCTTCCTTGTCGTGTGATGTTATTTATTTTTATCTGATCGAGAAAAAAATCATATAAACTTGACTCACCAGTATTTAAATCCATACATAACTCTACATGAACTTTTTAAAATTGAAATGAGTTAAAGTCGTCCTAGTGATCCAACATGAGAAAATGTAGCCAATTACGATATTCTTTAGAGTTTAGAATATGAGATGATAGTCCATCATTACTGTATTGAACTACTCGAAGATAAGCTTATCAACAAATCAGGTTGGAAGATATAGAGTAGTCATGGGCGTTCGGGTATTCGGTTCGGTTTCGGATATATCCATTCGGTTCCGGGTAGTTTGGATATAGAGGTTTAGGATCCATTCGGTTAATTTATTATTTCGGTTCGGATTCGGTTCGGTTTTGGTTTTTTTCGGTTCGGTTCCGGGTATCCAAAACAGTGTAATATATTTTCAAAAAAATATTCTTTAAATAAATCTTGATTATAATTTAACAAATATATCTATAAAACTTCCAAATATTTGTTTTATTTAAAATATTTTGGTATTTTGGTCTAAATATATATGATATTGGTGTGGTTTTTAGTTTAATTTTATTACGTTATATATTTTAACATGTATAAAAATGTCAAAACTTTAATGTGGTGTAGTGGCCATGTTGCACGGCCAAGTTTGAAGGGGACTCAAGTTTGATTCTTGGCTAAAACATAATTTTTATATGAGCTCGTTTGATTGATAACCGAATAGATATCGGTTTAGTCCTAATAACGATATCCAGATAATTAAACACTATCCAATCGTTATTATCTACTAACCATACGAACCGAACCGAAATTTTCGGTTTCTTTCAATTATCTGCCCAGGACTAATATAGAGTAAAGAAAATTATATAATTGGATACTTAAATTAGTTCGACTCAGCTGTCAAAAAAAAAAAAAAAAAAGGAAAAAAAAGTTCTACTCATTAGTATATTGATGAAATCTAAATATATCAATTAAACTAGACTTATAAAGTTTATTTAGATAGATCCTATGAGATTTTCTATAATTTATGTATCTTCAAAAACGGTTTAAGGTATATATTTGTTATCTTAATAACATTTTATATATCAATACTTCGTACATATCCGTCTAGATGTTAAAGAAGAAACTTCTCTAAATATTCAACAGATTAACGTCAATTATAACTCTAGTTTATCCATCCATGTATTTAATGAAAATGAGATACAACTAGTTATAGTGATCACCGTGATTAAAAAAATATTATAGAGAAACCAAAAACCCTAACGTTCTACAAAAAAATATATAAACCAAAAACCCTAATGTTCTAACATAGGGCAAAGAGAGGTATATTATCATTTCTTCTCTTTCTCTGATCAGTTTCTTTTTCTCTATTTCAGTTCTGCGGGGAAGAAGATCATGAGTGCGGCTTTCGATGAATTGCTGGCTGTAGTGGGTATAATATGTGACGCAAGTGAGCGTCGTCGTCTTGCAGAGAAAGCAAATGAGTCTGGAGAAGAAAACCGGAGAGAAACAAGGTCGTCGTCTTTGGTGAAGAAGATGAAGAAGAATGTGAGTGAAACCAAGTCGTCGATTTTTTATCATTTGGAGGAGCTGGCACGCATATCATGTGAAGAAGATGAACGTCGTCTTCTTGCAGAGAAAGCAAAATCCAAATGCAGCAAGACCGACTCTGAAGAAGAAGAAGAAGAAGAAGAAAGCAAGAATATTGTCTTGCCGAGAGAAACAAGGTCGTATTTGTTGAAGAAGTATTCTAGTAAGACGAAGCAAGACCCTGTGGTAGGAAGATCCAAGACTGTGTCTGAAGATAGCGAGGAGAGCCTCTTGGATCATCTCCCACAAAAACCAAGGTCTTCACTGAATACATTTTTTGGTAAGAGTTACATACGAAACCATGAAAAACTCACTAGGGTTTCTACTTGTTTATCATCGCTCCTCCTCGACACGGCTGAGTCGGAGAATACGGAGAACAGAAAGCGCAAGAAGCGTGCCGTGCCACAAAGTGTTATTAGATCCAAGAAAGCAAAGGTTGCGTCTTCTCCACGGCAGGAGAGAGAGACGCCAGAGTGGCTTCTCGAGGTGATGAGAGAGATGAAGGGAGCCGAAGGACCGATCAGGCTGATCTATGTGAAGCCTCTGACCCCGAGTGACGTCAAGCCAAGAGCGAGCCGTCTCTTAATACCTTTCCACCAGTTAATAAGAAACGACTTCTTGACTCATGCAGAGTATCAAGCCATATGGAATGGTCTCGGAACAATTCTCGTAAGTCAAAGGTCGGAACAGTGGGATTTACGTATTAAGATATGGGTGATGAAGAAGAAGAAAGACTCTCTAAAAGGAACCTTGAACTACTCTTTGAAACATGGTTGGAACGACGTTGTCAAGGGTAACAGATTGAAAGCCGGAGACAAGATTCGTCTTTGGACTTTCAGGTGCTGTGGAGTCCTCTGCTTTGCACTTGATACAGAGTAGCTCGTTCCTTTTTAACTCCCTGATATGTTTCATTACAATGTTTGAAACATTTTACTTTTTTTCCTTCGACAGAGTGAGTAGAGGTTTATGGTCTAGTAGTATTAACATTCTTGCTAGTGTTAATTAAAGGTGTTTTGGTTTTTAACTTGCCCTTCTCAGGTTTGGTCTACTTTGATTAGTTGTTGCTATAAGAAATACATTTTGATTTCTTCTAGTAATATATTTTCAATGTTTAATCTTGTGTGATGGAATTGATCAAATCCTGCAAGTGTTTTAGGTAATTTCCTCCAAAACAATCAAAATCAGGAACAAATTTGTTGCCAATACATGGTTTTGGGAAGTTTATGTATATCAGTAAATCAATCTCTCCAGTTCTATAGACTAGATAGCTACTAAAAAACACCAAATTAAAAGTTATAAAACCGCATCGGGCCTAGGCCCATAGAAAACCTAAGCCCATATTAGGGTAGAGAAATAGTTAAACCTCTCCGTCCGTTTTGATCTGAGAGTGTCTCTCTCTCTCTATCTTCAATTCTTCATCGTCGTCTTCCTCTGTGTCCCTGGGAGCACAAATCGGCGAACGATTCTCATCTTCTCTCATACAAAACACTGGTAAGATCTGGTTTTCTTAGTATCAGTTTGGTTTATGTTGTGATTGGATTCGTTTAGGGTTAGGTCTTTCGATTTGAATCTGAAACCCAAATCTCTTCGCGTTTTTTTCTTTCGTTTTAGGGTTCGTAAAGGTGGTTTGATTTTAGAATTCGAAGATGTACAACGGAATAGGGTTACAGACCGCAAGAGGATCAGGAACTAATGGTTATGTTCAGACGAACAAGTTCTTTGTGAGGCCTAGAACTGGTGGTAAGCCTGGTGGTAAAGGGTTCGAGGATGACCAAGGTACTGCTGGTTTATCTAAGAAACCCAACAAAGCTATCCTTGAGCATGACCGTAAGCGTCAGATTCATCTTAAGCTTGCTATTCTTGAGGATAAGCTTGCTGATCAGGGTTATTCTGATGCTGAGATTGCTCAGAAGCTTGAGGAGGCTAGGGTGAATCTTGAAGCTGCTGCTGCTGCTTCTAATGAAGAGAGTGATGGGACTGGTGACTCGAAGATCTCTGATACGCAAACTCATCAGGTTGCTGCGAGGAAAGAGAAGCAGATGGAAGCGTTTCGAGCTGCGTTGGGTTTACCTGATCAGCAACAGGTGGCTGAAGAGGGTATTATTGATGATGAGCCAGCACCTGAGGCTTATGAAGGTAGATTGAAAGAGAGGCGGGAGCATTCGTTTTTGGACCGAGATAGTGGGAGGAAGAAGCTTGATGAGGATTTAGATGAGAAGGATGGTGGTAAGGTTAAGGAAAGCAAGAAGCAACGGGGCGATGATGAGATGGTTGAAGTGAAGCGTCGCAAGAAAAAGGAGAGCAAGAAGAGAAGACATGGTGATTCATCTGATGAGTCTGATGAACATGGACGTGACCGCAGAAGGCGCTCTAAGAAGAAGGCTAAGGGTCGCAAACAAGAGAGTGATAGTGAAAGTGACTCTAGCAGCTCTGACTCTGAGTCTGACTCTGACAGTGATGATGGAAAGAAGAGAAGAAGGAAGAAGGCTACAAAGAAACGCAGTAGAAGCAAAAGAAGTGTTTCTTCTGATTCTGAAGAAGTTGAGAGTGATGACAGCAAGAAACTTCGAAAGTCTCACAAAAAGAGTCGACCCTCCAACCGATCTGGTTCTAAAGAAGCAAGGGATAAAATTGATGAACAAAGCAGAGCTGGACGAAAGAGGCATGATTCTGATGTTAGTGAGCCTGAGTCGGAGGATGATAGACAACCGCTGCGAAAGAAAGAAGAAGCTTACCGTGAAGGACAGAAGCAGAAAAGAGATGAGGAAGACATGGAGTTCAATCGTTCAAAAGACAGGTATAGAGATGGTTCTGGTGGCAAGAAAGCTGCAAGAGACTCTGATGACAGTGAGACCGAGTATGAGTACAAGAAACAATTGCGCAGTAAAGTAGAAGCTTACAGTGCAGGAATGAGCCAGAAAAAAGATGAGGAAGAGGCTGTGTCAAAACATGGCAAAGATGAGTCTAGAAGTGATTCGCGTGGCAAGAAAGCTGCAGGAGACTCTGATGACAGTGAGACTGAGTATGAAAATAGGAGGAAGCTAAAGGATGAAAGTTACCAACGAGGAAGGAGACACATAAGAGAGGACGATGAGGATTACAATCACCATGGGAGGGACAGGTATAGAAGTGATGGTGCTGTAAAAAGACATGGAACAGTTGAAAAAGACGATAGGTATAGAGGTCGAGCCATCGAGGAAGAAGACAGCGATAAAGGCGATGATGACAGGGGTAGATACAGACAGAGACGCGAGGAGGATGAGGAAGACTATAAGCGTGGCAGAGATAGGTACAGAAGTGATAAGGAGGACAGGTTTAGAGGTGATGGGAGACGTGCGAAGGAAGATGAAGATGATGATAGAGTAAGCAGAGAGCGTGAATACTCGAACAGGGGTCGAAGTCGTTATGATGAAGGCAGATCAAGTGGCAGCAAGAGATCCTCCTATGGTGATAGAGCTTGATGATTCTGTTTCATCTTATATGCGTCTATAAAGTTTCTTAAAAATGTTTGTTGTGGTTTTAATGGGTTTGTTTCACAAACATAATCCTTGTTTTTTTTTTTTTGCTTGCAAGACGTTAATTAAGGGTTACATGTTGTTGGTCAAATGTTCGATCACTGAGACGTTGATTCAGGTTTACATGTTGTTGGTCAAAAGGGTGTCACAGATTTGGATGAGCCGAATCTCTCACACAACACCTGGCTCGATCTGGTTAATTTTGGTCAATTTAGAGTTATCAGGACATTTAATGCACATATCTAAGTTTAGCTTGATAGTGTTTATGGTATGAAATCTCATGTATATGGGATATAAAATCTACTATAATTGTAATGTAAATCTTAGTTAATTGATGATTTTTAGCTTTTTTTCATTAACATGTTTTCTATAATCTGAAATAAGAGAGCGCGGGACGAGAGAAACACAACTGGGGGGAACCAAAAAAAAAAAGAAAAAAAAAAAAAAAAAGTGAAATAGAATTAAAGAGGAAAAAAAATAGAATTCGCTGAGGGAGAAGACGAAGGAGTTGAAGAAGACGGAGAAGCTTGAGCTCTGGTGGTGAGAAGCTCTCTGCTTTGCTAATCAACTCGTAGAATTCTCAGGTAACTATTCTCTTCGCTCGCTCGCTCTCTCTCTCTCTCTCTCTCTCTCTCTCTCTCTCTTTTTCTCGTTGTTGTAATTTCTTGGGTGATTTTATAATCACTGTTCCTGTCTCGATCTGGGTTTCGACCTGAATCGTTTTAACCCTAGATGCGATTCTCATCTCCTGGAGTTGGCATTTTTTGATTTAGGGTTTTTTCAATTTTCTTGAAACGCCGAGATGAATTTTTTGTTCTTGTTTCGAAATTCTCGTTAAATCGGAAATCGAACGGTGTTGTTTTAACAAATGTTTGCTGTGTTTTTCGTATTTCTAGGGTTTTCGATTGTTACTGGGTGGGTGATACAATGAGTAGACCTAACACCCGAAACAAAAACAAAAGACAAAGACCATCAGACGCTGTTGATCCTTCTTCTCAGATTCTCCGGTATAACACAACCACCACACCTTCTTCAACATTAGCCTTTTTCGTAAAAGCTTTCATTTTTCCTAAAAAAAGATGGTTTTTTTTTTTTTGTTGTACAGGAAAATTCACGAGGCAAATGATGTGACTGATGATGACATTAACCAACTTTTCATGATATGGAAGCCAGTTTGTCAAGGTTGTCGTGTAAACACTCGTGACAATCCCAACTGTTTCTGTGGGCTGGTTCCACCGGTTAATGGAAGCCGGAAATCGGGTTTGTGGCAGAAAACGTCTGAAATCATTCAGTCTCTTGGTCCAGATCCGACTTTTGATCTCCGTGATTCTGACTCTACACCCGCTGGTCTCACCAATTTGGGTGCTACTTGTTATGCCAACAGTATACTTCAGTGTCTCTACATGAATACTGCTTTTCGGGAAGGTGTTTTTTCTGTTGAGGTTGATGTCTTGAAGCAGTATCCAGTCTTGGATCAGATTGCTCGGCTTTTTGCGCAGTTGCATGCTAGCAAAAAGTCTTTTGTTGATTCTGATGCTTTTGTGAAGACGTTGGAGTTGGATAATGGCGTTCAACAGGACACCCATGAGTTCTTGACATTGCTTCTTTCTTTGCTTGAGCGTTGCTTTTGCCATTCTGGAGTTTTCAAGGCCCAAACAATAGTTCAAGATCTCTTCCGCGGTAGTGTCTCGCATGTGACCACGTAAGATTGAGCTTTTTTTTTTTTATACATATATATTTAAGAATATTTATATGGTTTTAAGGCAAATTAGTATCTTCATCTGAGTTATGTAAGTGCAAATGTGATGAATCATATGTGATTTTTTCTGGTGTCATTGTCATTTGTTGTTTTTTGTCATGCAGGTGCTCAAAATGTGGAAGGGATTCCGAAGCTTCGTCAAAAGTGGAAGATTTTTATGCCCTTGAGTTAAATATTAAGGGCCTCAAAACTTTGGATGCTAGTTTGAATGATTACCTTAGCTTGGAGCACCTCAATGGCGATAATCAATATTTTTGTGGAAGCTGCAATGCTAGAGTAGATGCCACACGCTGTATTAAGCTGCGGACACTACCTCCAGTTATCACTTTTCAGCTTAAACGATGTGTTTTCCTTCCTAAGGTGGTTTCCTCGATCTTAATATGCCTTGGTTCATGTATCAAAATTATCTGCACCTTTTTACTAGTCATTTCTTGTGATTTGCATTAAAATCCAATCATATTCCTGCATACTTTTTATCAACGAGAAGCATCTTTACATCTTGTATGTCTTTGTGTGTTACAAGTGCTTAGGTGATTTTCTTGTATGTTATCGTTGGCTGACTGAGTTATCGAAATTTTACTCATGGTCAATTCTCATACAGGCTTGCATGTTTTAATGCTTATCTCTAATCATCATTTCTGTCCTATTCAATCTTAGATAATACCTTGTTAAAGTTTCATAAACTTCTCCTTTTCTTTGGCTTGATCATCTCAACAGACAACAGCTAAGAAGAAAATTACTTCCTCATTTTCCTTTCCTCAAGTGCTGGATATGGAATCGAGATTGACAGAGTCTTTGCAAAATGAGTTGACATACGATCTCTCTGCTGTGTTAATCCACAAAGGAAGCGCTGTGAACAGCGGACATTATGTTGCACACATAAAAGATGAAAAGACTGGTTTGTGGTGGGAATTTGACGATGAACATGTGTCAGAACTGGGTAAGCGTCCATTCAATGAAGCTTCTTCTTCCACTCCACAACCCGAGAGTAATGGTGGGGCTAGTAGTGGGAATACCACAGATCTCATTCAGTCAGAGGTTTTCTCATCCAGTGATGCTTATATGCTGATGTATAGTTTAAGAAGCGGTAAACAGGAAAATCAGGAAGGGCAAAGGGAAAATCCTATTGACATAAGTAAAGGAGAAGGTGGTAGTGTTCAACATCTTGAAGGTCTTCCGTTACATCTTTATGAATGGATCAATACCATGAATGCAGTATTCCTTGAGAGTTGTAAGCAGTTTGATTTAAGAAAAGAAAAAGAATTGAATGCTTTGACTGAAAGAAGGCAAGAAGTACGGACAATACTTTCAGAAGCTGCTGTTCAGTCTCTTGAAGAACAATATTTTTGGATCTCCACAGATTGGCTTCGTCTATGGGCTGATACCACTTTGCCTCCGTAAGTAAAGCTTTCTCGTACATGAATTTGTTGTTATTCTCTACATACATGTGCCATGGCGCTGCTTTCAACAGACGATGCATTTATGTCTACAACAAAATATTACATCGTTCAGCTGCATCATCTATGATTTATTAGAATATGATAGCGACTTTTGTACCCCACACCAAATAAGTTAGCTGACTGGTTTATCTGATTTTCTATTTAGCAAATCAGATCACATCCACACCTTTAATTGTTCTTGATTATATTTGTTCTTGTATGATGTAGCGCTTTGGACAACAAGCCTTTACTGTGTTCCCATGGGAAAGTTCTTGCCTCAAAAGTGAACTGCATGAAGCGAATATCTGAACTTGCATGGACCAAGTTAGAATCAAAGGTATGCAATAATAAGCTTTGTGTGGCTCATGGGTTAGTTTCATACCTTTTTTCAGGACAGAAATTTTCTTTTTTTCAATTTTTGCATCAGCAGCCATCGTTAACCATTTTTCAGACAATTTCATAGTATCTAGATTCCAGTGGACAGATTTCTGTTCAAGTATCATGTGCAAGAACTCTTTGCTGGATTTTTCGACACTCTTATCTCAATACTTTTCTGATGCGGTCATCTTCTCTTACATTTAGTTCAATGGTGGACCAAAGTTAGGGAAAGGGGATTACTGCAGGGACTGCCTTATGGATGGTGCTCGCATGGTTGTTTCGTCTGACAGTTATAGGGATCGAAGAACATTCATGAAAAGCATAGCAAGTGATGTTCTTTCGGGAAAGTGTGAGGACGGAATGTATTATATCTCTAAAGCATGGTATGTATCCCAGTGTCCTGTAAGTTATAGGTTTCTGATAATACCATTTTGCTTCTTTGTGCGTATTGACAGCTTGATGTATATGCAGATGGCCCTTTAATTTATGTACCACTTAATTACTATTATTTTGAGGGGTGTTTTTGTTCTTTAATAGATGCTATTGAGACTAACGCTAACCTACTACACTGAATCTAAGTTTTAAAATATCTAGCTCCTTCTAAAGCGTAATAGCATGTTTCCAGGTTGCAGCAATGGGTAAAAAGGAAAAACCTTGATGCTCCCACTGAAGCAGATGCGGGGCCCACAAATGCAATTACGTGCAATCATGGAAAGCTGATGCCAGAACAAGCGCCAGGGGCCAAAAGAGTTCTAGTTCCAGAGAATTTCTGGTCATTCCTCGTGGAAGATGCTCTAAAATTGATGCCAGAAGATACGGCGGATTGTACTTGTTTCCATTTAGACTCCAGCCAATGTTGTCACTGCACAGAGGAACTTTCTGAGACTGCCTGCTTCGAGGATTCATTAAGGTAAACCATGATTAGTTATTATTTTTGTTGGTCGTGATACTCTTTTAAGTGTTTTCTTACCTTCTATCTGATGCAACAGAACATTAAAGATCAAGCAGCGCCAAAATCACGAGAAGTTAGCCACGGGAAAGGGTATACCATTAACGCCGCAATGCCGATATTTCTTGTTACCATCTCCGTGGCTAGTGCAATGGAGAATCTATATTAACATGACTGGAAAAAATAGTTCATCAGCTCCTGAGCCTGAACGTCTTGATGGAGTCATTAATACTCTCAAATGTAAGAAGGTAAGATCCATATCTCGGCAGTGAGTAGGTTTCCAATTTTCTGGCAGTTGAATATAGTGGGGTTAAGCTTTATATGGACAGAAAAGCTTAAATCTAAATCGGTTTCCCTGACCGCTTTCTCTGTTTCCTCTCATACAACTATTTTAATATGTGTTAGTAAACGCGGGTAAAAATAAGCTGTCATATATCAGCAGGCCTTATATCACCTTCGCACTTCCAGTTTTGAGCATAAAACTAATGGTTTGTTCCTTTGGTTGTTTGTTTCAGCACACACGCCTCCTTGAAAGGCTCCCTGAACTTATCTGCAAACGTGGCTCATTCTTTCAGAAAAATCCATCTGTAAGTGCATCATATACCGTGAGATGATTCCCAATCTATTTTGAAACCGTTTGAACAGTAAGCCAATATTGGAATGGGGAACTGATAAGTGTTCACCAAAAACACAGAGAGGCTTCAACAAACACTTGTCATGAACATAAATAACTTGTTTCTGTAGAAGTAAGGTTAGTATAAATAAGAGGTTAATCAAGTGTGGAGAGGTGTCTGAGTGTTTTGGGACTGGTTTTAGAGCTTGGGAGAATGTACCCTTGTTACTGGTTCTGATGGTTTGGTTCCGTGGTTCTGTGGTGTGATTGCTGTTTCACTGAGAGAAATAAAAGAAATTATGTTCTGAATTCAACAAATTTGTATTTTGATTGTCAATTCAGTTTACATCCTCTCTCGTGTTATGTGGCTGTTTTTAGTCCCAAACAGAGACTTGAGATAGAGAATGCTGACTTTGATCTAATCGTAGTATTCTTGCACCTCTTTTCTAGGCTGACAAGCTGACAATCATCTCTGAGCTTGATTGGAAATATTTCTGTGAGGAGTGGGGAGGGATCATGGAGGATGGAGTATCTGCTCTTATTGAGGTTGGTGACAATACAGAGCAAAGTTCATCCCCAAACGTCATTGATCTCGAGAAGCATTCTTCTCCCGATGAGAATATGGACATCGATGCTCGACAGCTTATTCTAAGGGCATCCCCAGAGGTATTTGCATTATTGTGTTCCAATACATGTAGCAGTTATATTTATCTCGAGCCTTTTGTTTTTGTCAACATCTTGAGCTTGTGAAATATCATTGAATGGCAATGTTGGCTTAACATTTCACATTGGTCTAGATGCGTTACGTTATGCTGTTTTTTACAAAAGCAGTTGTGATCAGTTGCATTCGCATTGTTTATCGTATGACTTACATGAATAGATTCACATTTAAAAGGATCTTTTGTTTTCGCTAGATTTGTGAGGAATGCATAGGAGACAGAGAAAGCTGTGAGTTGATGCAGAAACTTAGTTACTCTGAGGGAGATGTATTTGTCTGTCTTGTGCGTGGAAAGGAAGCTCCAAAAGCAATGTTAGAGGTATCTGACACCAGCTTTGAGGTGGATCGGCGTACTTCAAAGCGATCTCGGAGAACAAATTATGGAAACCTGACAAGTCTGAAAGTGTCTGCAACAACGACTGTGTACCAGTTAAAGATGATGATATGGGAATTACTTGGGGTAAGATTCTTTATGACGTAGTATTTTTTTTCGTTTCAGTAGATTACTTGCAGATACACAACAAAACGGGGTTTATATAATATATGCAGGTGATGAAGGAAAACCAGGAACTTCACAAAGGCACAAAAGTGATTGATCAGGAATCTGCAACACTTGCAGACATGAACATATTCCCTGGTGACAAGCTTTGGGTGAGAGATACTGAGATGCATGAACACCGCGATATTGCTGGTAACCAAATTTACCATTATTTTGCTGTCTGGTTTAGTGAGATGTCCATGAAAAATAATAATCATCTTGATGTTTCAACAGATGAGTTATGCGATAAGAAAACGGGAGGTCAAGATATCGAAGAAGGGTTTCGAGGGACGCTATTGACTGGGGATATCTCTTCTAAAGCCTGTTAGGAATTGTATTTTGAGATCAAAGTGTAAAAACAGAATGTGTGAGAAAGTCATTGGACCATCTAGAGGAGGTAAAAAAACTCATAAGAAGCTACTTTATTGAAACTATAATCTATTCCTATCTGTGGTGTCTTATGTTTTTGTGTTTCTCAGTAGTTGTGCAGGAGACAGACGAGACATTTTTTGGGTCAGTTTTTTGTGAAGGCAAGCAAGGCTTTGGAGCTTTGTTTTGTGTGTAAAAAACAAACGCAAAGATTTGGAGAAAGCTTGCACTAGCTGAATTTGTGTAGATTCAAAGGCTTATTGTGGATGGCTATTCGAAGCTGACTTTGTGTGTGTTTTAGGTGTATACTTTATCTAAGTGAGCGTTGCGTTTTAAACTCCTCTCTCTCTCTCTCTCTCTCGTTGAAGCTAAAGAGTAACCGTTTGTGTTACTCATCTAGTGACTTTTTGATTTAGCAAAAAAAACAAAAATCTAGTGACCTTTTGCCCTAATATGTATATATATGAACCAAACTCATGAATCCGGAGAAGTATTTTTGTTCACTAGATTATAGATGAACTCTGCAATATGTCACAAAACGAGTAATTCTCCGGTGAGCTCGGTTTACAGCATTTTTGGTATTTGATGTTTCACCCTTAAGCAGGTGTCACTGACGAGAAAAGTAAGGATTTCTCTGATCAGTCAGCAGCAAAAAAAAAAAAAAAAACACTGTACAACACTCACTACTTTACAGTGAAAAGATTCAAGTTTTATTTTTATGTGCATATTCAAAGGCAAGTTCTCTTACAGAAATTAAAACGTGATTGCTCCTTGGCAATATACAACAGAGTCAAGTTATTCGTCATCAAATCCATATTTACAAACATACATCCGATATAATCTGATCGCTGTTTGGTTTGGCTCAGTGGACACGAGTTGCTCCAGATCCACTCTTGGATTTTGATAGAAGCAAGTCTTTGAGCTGCTTGTAGTTTCTCAGTTCCTCAAGTGCATCTGATGTGCTTCGAGCCATCGAAAATTCAGATTCCGTACCTGACACTGATACTGAACCTTCTCTCTGGACCCCAGACATTGATGCCATGTAAGTGCTTGAGTCTTGTCGCAATGGCGGTGCTGTCTTCAGCATATGAACCAGAACACCAACCGCTGCGTCCTGTGATGACTTTCTCCCTATAGGTAGCGACTGTGATATAGAGCTTGAAGCTTTCCTCCGGTCAAGACTTTGGCTGCACCGAGAAATTTGCAAAATCTATGTCATCATATACTACCAAAGACTAATAATCCCAAGAAGAAGTGAAATTGACAGACAAAAATTGATAAAGAGACGACAGTAAAAGAAAGGCCAGGTACAGATTTGTCAATGTCAACCAATTTCACATTATACTAAACAGCTAACATATGAGTGTTTTCGTGATGACATCTTAAAGATTTCAGAAAACTAATCCAAGTATACAAGACTTCCTTTGAATGATTTAAGTTAAGCCAACTACCTGTACTGAAGTCCTGACTCGTCAACATCATCGAAATCAAAAGGGCATGAACAGTCAGGGTCATCCAAGTCGTCTTGGGACGATAATCTACTGGGGCTCCTAGAAAACCCGAATCTTGGTGAGCCACTTGAAGACAGAAGCCCAGAGAAGCGTCCTGAATCGTATTTGCTGTCCTTTGACAGCTGAAGAGTAGATTAAAAAACATATCAGACAAGGCAATGCAAAACATTTTGATCAGGTTCTTCTATTAAAAAAGAAACACAAAAAGAGAGAGGCATAACCTTCTGGGCAGGGTACTGGTTCATTAATCCAGAAGGAGACTCTCCGCTTCTCGAACTCCTGTACAATGCAATCCCAGGCAAAGAATCCTGCGATGAAGGGGAGCGCCTTGTGCTTTTGGGAGAAAAGGGAGGGAGTGGATTCCTACTTGGCTCAGAGAAGTTAGATGAAACGTATCTGTTGAAAGTGGCTGAAGAAGGAATGGTCACTGGAGCAGTCCCTGGTCTCACATTAATCCGTGGACTGTTACTCCCTGAAATGTATCTTGGAGTAGAGGGAGAACCCGATGGCGAAAAAGGAGGTGAGAGCTGATGACTGTCACCACCAAAACCATCTGTACGCGACCAGTTGAAGTCGTGTAAACCAGGTGAAAACTGATGCGAATGAGCAGGCGAAAAAGACTGGTTTGGTGTTGGGAATTGAGCAGGAGGTCTGTGAAAGCCGCTGGTCCAGCTATGTGGACGTTCAGCAGATGAACCAGTCAAAGGAGGACGACCAGCTCTACCAATAAAAGATGTGCCTTCAATACTTTTCCCTGGAGACGGGAAAAACCTCATGGGATCAGTAGCAGGACTTCCAACATAATCGGTTATAATTCTTGGAGGCAATGTGATGTGAGTATCAAGATTGAAATCAGATAAGTCAGAACGGTAAGTAACAGAAGCACAAAGCCGACCAGGAGGCACATCAACAGGAGCAAAACGAAACTCTTTCATAGTTTCAGTCACAGGACCAGAGAGTATATCACTGAAAGACGAAACCTTGT
Source organism: Camelina hispida (assembly GCA_023657505.1). Lineage (NCBI taxonomy): Eukaryota > Viridiplantae > Streptophyta > Magnoliopsida > Brassicales > Brassicaceae > Camelina > Camelina hispida. The sequence continues at coordinate 24,069,966 of CP094632.1, read as the reverse complement.
AAACAAGATCATAACCAGAAGAGGCAAGAGAAGAACTAAGCTGCCTAGAGACACGATAAGCAGGGAGAAGACGAGTCTGAGCATAAAGAGAACGCAACATAATGATAGATTTCTTGTAAACCTTCTGATAACGAGTCACAGACTCAGAACTTTGAGGAGACATAATCAGAGGATTCTCATACTGAACAACCCACCTCTCAATCACAGTCTCAGCTGATCTAACATCATGATGATCATGAGTGGGAATGGTGGTGGTGGGATGAACAAGAATGATATCAATAATCATAGAATCCAAGATATTCCTATGCCAAGAATGCAACTTCTCTAACGCAGCGGGACGATCTCCCATAACAAGATTGAACCATTTATCACTTTTCCTAACGTTATTAGTATTAAGACTTCCGATGATGATGATGATAAACAACGCTCACGAGTACGACCACGAGATTGCAACGAAGGGATTCTGGAATTGAGAACTATGTGTAATGCCTTTGGGAAGAAATGAGATACTATCTGCTCTAATCTCCCTACATCCTCCGATGGCAAATTCTCTGGGAAATCCATTTCCACTACCAGAAATTTCTAAAAATAAAATCAAAACCAAAATCCCTAAAAAAATGTTCCAAATCTACAAGTGATCAACGAGAATGGAGATCACGAATCGTTTGTTTTTTGGGAGAAGGATCTAGAAATAACGAAAGCTTTTCAGGAGAATGTGTAGTGAAGGAATCAAAAAACACAGATCAATAGATGAAGAAACTGAAGAGCAGATTCGAATACTTAGGGTTACCGTGAGGAAGATTTATTAGAAAGATCTGAGACGTCAACCAACGATGGCGTGAATGTGTTTTACACGCAGATGATGATGACTGATGAATGAACAAATATACTACAAAATTAAAAAAAAAAAAAAAAGGTAGAAGAAAAACACATATACGAGATTATTTTAGAATATACTCTGTGGAAATTAGATTACTAATATAATTAAATTCGACTTTCGTGAACGCAACCAATGAGGAGGAGTATCCAAGTATTTTAATTTTATCTAGTTGAAATTTTTGTGTTTTATGATTTTACCCTTCTCTTATCCACTTATTTACAAAGAGAAGGTAAGATCTTAATATTTTTACAGGGGAACCTGAGACTCACGCGCTTTTCTAATAGAAGACGGTGAAGTATACGCACCAAGTCTGCTAACTGTTCTTATATGGGCTTAATGTTTCCAACATTAGGCCCAACATTTCATTCTATTCTATAGATTGAATATAGAGATTTTTCAAATTAATTTTTCTTAACTTGAGGAGAAAACGATATATGTTATGTTGTTTCATTAATATTTAAATTTGATTTTTTTTTTTTTTTTTTTTTTTTTGCTGTATAGAGTTTGGTATTTTGTGCTAATATTGTTGTTGTGTAAATATGTAACAAAATATAATGTCACGTAGCGTGTATGGATCCATTGTCTCTTTTGTGTACAAAATAAATTACGGTACACTAATTTTCCTGTTTAATAGTGGTTGTAGATGTTATATTGGTCTAATTGAGACCATCACCGTTCTTCGAACATATCAATTAACATAATACTATGTGGCATGATCTTATATATCGGTTACACAATTACAACTTATTACAATATCACATGAAAGTGAGAAACACTATAGTGATTGGCTTTAGACGTCACTCAAAGCCCTACTTATTCAATAATGTAATCTTTATAGGCCACATACATACATCAGAGATCAGACCAACTGATGAGACACAAATGTGATGAAAAATATGATCTGGCCAAGACTTAGTTAGTTTAGTTAATTAGTGGGAATGTGTTTCCTTGCCCACATATCACGTTCTTAGTAGGTAGTTTATTTCTTGTGTACTTAAAGCATCATCCATTATATAATCGAATATGAGGAGAAAATTACAGTAACTTGTTCTAAAGTGTTTCAGAACCAAAGTGTTTTTGTCTTTATTCTTGATAACATTGATTGTCCTACATTGGAACTTATCACCAACACATTTTTATATTTTTCTTTGACAAGATTAATCTGTGTAATTGTAAACCACGGCACGACATCTATTGCATACTATTATGTTTATACTTAATTAACCGTATATCAATTTTCAAACTAATTAACCACATGGATAAACTGGAAAAGTTCGTACTAGTTTTTTTGTATAATTTTTTATCTGAGTTATATTTGAATTGGAACCTAAATCTTAAATTGTGATATAATTTTGTTTTAATATTCTTTAAACATATAGATTATGGTTTGGTAGCTAGGTGTATGTTCTTCAAAATTTGACTATGTTTATTATTTTCCATAATAGTAGTAAGTAGTAACATAGAGACGCCATGAGTACGTATGGTTAAGTTTTAAACTTTTAATATCTAAGTAAAGGGGGAACATATTGACCCAAATAAAAATGAGCAGAAAAACAAATACTCAAAGAGAAGATACATTGAACCTAGACATACTAAAGCTACACAAAACGCCTATTAAAGAACATCATCAAACCCTAACACTCTACAAAAGATACAAGTAAAAAAAAAAACACCACCATACAGAAACTATACAATTAAAATTAACTAATGGCGAATAGAGGAAGCTACGTGACCTTGTCAGCGGAAGAGATGGAGGTGCTACGGACGAAAAACATAGAGCTCGAGAGAGAAGTGGAGGAGATGAAGACGCAAATGATTCAGCTGTGGCAGCGGACGGTGGTGGCTGAGGAGGCAGAAGAGCGGCTCTGCTCGCAGCTGGCGGAGTTGGAAGTCGAGTCTTTAGATCAGGCACGTGACTATGACGATCGCATGCTCTTCCTCATAGACCAAATCTCTCGTCTCTCTTCTTCTTCTTCTTCTCTCGTTTCTTCATCATAGATTTACTTATCCATTTATGTATCGTTGTGTATGTGTACAGATACGTTTGGTATAATACATGTATGTATCAATGTATTGTTATAATTTATAAATTAACTATAAAGATCGAATGGATACATGTTATGTTTTCAACATGAATATATGAAACGGCGATCCATGTCTAGAATTAGTATTTCTGAGAATTTCATAATTTGTCTTGACTTTTTGACCAGTTACAAAAGATGTCTATGGGACCAAATAACATTTTGGTAATGATATATATCATGCATGGTTTCGTAATGACTACGGCTTATATACCCCTAACGCCAATACTAATTCCATGGATTTTTTACATAACCATGAACGTCAAATGATCGTTGAAGATTTCATTATATTAAATTGAGTTTTGTCATTTTACATTTGAGTGTAAACAAAAACTTTCATTTAAAATGAATCGTCACATACATATCACAGAAAATAATAATAATAAACAGACTCGATTTTTTACTTAGTCAATGGAGACCGTAAGAGCAATTCCATTGGACATACCATGAAGATGTCTCTTATTTGTTTATTAATATAATAAAAAAAAAAATAATGTTTTAATTTTAATATATCTGAGACACATGTCTCTGCCCAGATACTTTTAGATCCTCAGAGACACGACACATGTCATTTGTTTATTGGTTACGTTTTGTTTTTTTTTTTTTTCTTCCTTTCCTTCGCTTCTTTCTCTGAAACACGACGACATCAAAACCATCGAACCTTTGATCGTTTTCCAGAAACAATGATCTCGCCTCGTCGTCTTCTTCTTCCTGAGATGTTATCGAGATCTTGTCTTGTCTTCTTCTTCTTCTTCGATTCGATCCAAGTCTTCGACCTATGGAAAAGGCTGTGGAATAGAAGAGAAAAGGTATTCACAATATGTTTCAATTTTAGGGTTTTGTTCTATATCTATATTCGATCCAAGTCATTTGTTCTATATCTATCTCTGTGGAATAGAAGAGAAAAGGTATTCACAATTTTAGGGTTGTTTGATTTTTCATAAATATTCTTGTTTCGTTTGAATTCGATCTTCTCTGTTTAATTTGAGCAATAATTGTTTGTGGAATTAGCGGTTGTTTTACAGTGAGATATTTAGATTCATTGGATTTGCTTTCTGAGATTTATTGGATTTATTGGACTTGAGAGCATTGTTTGATGGATTTTGGAATCTTTGGCTTAAGGTTGAATCAACACTAGCGATGCAAATCTTCGACCCAAGATTGTTGATGATTGAGTTTGACTGTTTGTTCTGTTTTTTTTTGGGGATATGTAGGTGAGAATTCAGCTAGAGACGTCACGATTGTATAAACAAGCTGGTGTTAATCCATTGACAGGTACTTCTCTAGAAGTTATAAGTTTTGTATTCCAGTTTTTGCTTACTCAATTTTGCTGTCTCTTGTTGTTTTGATGTTAGGTTGCTTACAAACTTTAGCAACCATACCAGTTTGGATTGGTTTATACGAAGCTCTCTACAACGGGTAAGTGTGTTTCAGACAGGAACACTTAGTTTTCACCTGTTGAGAGAATCACATCTCGTTCCAAGCCTTCCTCTCATGTTGATGAGTATGTTAGAAGCTTGTTTGGTACACACAAGTCCGGTGAAGACGACTCCAATCCCTTTTGTTAGTTTGAGACAGTGGCATTGTTTTCACCTGTTGTTACTCTCTGTCACATCTTTTACTATACGGAACTGATTGAGAGCCAAAGCTAAGTAAACAATAACAGGGATATTCACTATCCGGTTGTTGAATTGGCTGGTCGGTCAAAGCTAAGTAGTTTATGTTGGAACAGCCACATAAAGAGCCAAATTGCATCAAGTAATTTTGATGGTGTGGTTCAGGTTTATTTAGTTTTAGATTTCGGTCTAGTGCTATTAATAACTTCTGAGTTTCATAAAAATCAATGTGGGATATATTTGTTTTTTCTTTCAGATATGGGATGTTGCGAGAAGCCAGTTGGTTACAAAGATGAAGGAGCACAAGAAGCGAGTATAGTCCATCGATATATCATCAGCAAACCCGACTTTGCTGGCTAGCGGAAGCGATGATGGAACCGTTAAGCTATGGAGTTGGTTATCAGGGTACAAGGGAACACAGGAAGAAAGGGACTTCTTGAGTTTTATCTTCAAGCATGCTTGTCACTTGAAATCTTTCACAACTGAAGAGACTAGAATAATGATCCAATATTCAGAATATGATCCAATTTTTTTGTACTTTAAACACATTTTTAATAAAAAAAGATTAGACACCCAAGGATGACTAATGTGAGGACAAAAATTTAAAGGAAGGATGTGAAGAGACTTGTATTATTTTTAGTATTATTAAAAAATAGAGACACCCAAATGAGGTTGTGCAATGGATTTGCTCTAATAGTTTGGGCCAAGTAGCTCAGTAGCCAAAATAAAAAAATCATAGAACTAAATAACACCATATATAGAAAAATTAGAGAATCAGGATAAGGATATAACAAAATTACCACTTTAGTTTTTTGTGCAGTTGAGGAAGTGGTGGTTGTTGGTTGGAGGTGGTGGCTGGTGACCGGAGGAGGTGGCCGGACAAGCTGACCGGATGTCGAAGGTCGGTGGCCGGAGGTTGGAGGTCGGTGGCCGGAGGTAGGAGATCGGTGGCCGGAGGTCGGCAGCGGAGGAGTTCGCTGGAGTTTGCCGGAGGTCAGAGGTTACTAGAGGTCAGAATTCTCCGGAGTTCAGCGGTGGCCGGTGGTGGACGGCGGAGGCCGGCGGTAGCCAGAGAAAAACTAAACCCTAGAAGATAGTACATTGGGAACTCAAGGAATGGCCGGAGGTCGCCGGAGAGGGTAGTCAGAGGTCGCCGGAGAAGGTGGACGGAAGTCGCCGGAGAAGGTGGCCTGAGGTAAACTGCCGATGATGGTGTTAATGATGGATGAAAGGATAGAAAATGTCATTAATACATTAAATACAGTCAATATAACTTTCTTATGGTTAGAGTAGTCATCCACTAAATTATAATTTTTTTTAATGTCATTTCTGCCAATTCCCCTAATAGTTTTATAGGGACGTAGAACGTGGAATTGTGTTAGGATTACATTGGTTGGGTCATATTATTTTTCTACTTAATTTGTAATATAAAATTCTACTAGTAGTATATATATGAATGTGGGGTTGGCAAACTAAAGAGGCAAGTGTCGATTTTGACGTGATGTTTTGTTTTGCTATTGATAAAAATAACTTAAAAGTAGATGAGTGTTATGAATATTCTATATTGTATGGATGCCCATTATCGGCTCATTAGTAGATCTGGTGTATAACCTAAAACCCTAATATTATATCATTATATATATGTTATACCTATGGGATAGAGAATAATACAAGAGAACAATTTCCTAAACTTCTTCTTATAACACGTTATCAGCACGAATCTCTAACCCTAGCAGCAGCCGTCACTGTTTTCGACTTATCTACTCCCCAACTTCGAATATCTCACGTCTCTGCCGTCATTGCCGTACGTTCCGGAATTTCTTTTTCTCCACGTCCCCTAACCAGCAAACACACAAAATTTGTGCCGTTGTAGTGTCGTCTCACCATTATCGCTTATTATAGAGATAAGTAACCTCATACTTTATCGTTTAATACTTAATGAATTATTGTTCCATGAGATCTGTATATTGTTACCGATAATTGTTCGATGAGATCTCTTTATTGTTCCGTTGGTTTAAGCCGGTTAGTAAATTATTGGGTCGTATTCTGACACCAACACTAACCGATTGTTCTTGATGAGAATTTCATTGCTTTGTGATATTAAATATTATACTATAATACATGTATACTATAAACATGTCTAACTTCTCTTTGATCTGTGAGATATATAATATATTACTTCATGTTTTATAATATATGATATATTAGTACGTAACTAAATGAAAAAATAATCATGAGATCGTTGTCATGTAGTTGGTTCTTTTTATTGCTGGAATCTTAATGTTTTATTACTTTTGTTATTTGGTTGTTTAACTCGTTGGTTAGTAAACAAACATTCATGTTCTATTGTTTAGTTACTCTAAGTTCGAGTCTCTAACCTATTAAGAGTGTTTACTTATTAGTGTCTTCTCCTGCTTTATAAGTTTATAAATGGCGGATCATAAAGACTAAACTAAATTTATATAATTGTTTGGTTGTTTGGTTTATTTGTTCAGAGTTTACTACTGCAACGTGATTTAATATGGAAAACTAAGGAAATAATTACTCACCAAAATCTCCAGCCGATGTATGGTCTGATGCGTCTCAACTTCAATGACGTTTCTGATTTCCGATCACCCATTACCACAGAGATAAGTATTTATGTTTTATGATATTTGTCATAAGAAAACATTTAAGTATACTTTTCTTGTGTCAGTCAAATTTTATAAGTTTGACAGTTAAAACTAAAACTTCATTAAAACACCGAAATATACTTTATTATGTGACTAATTGATCTTTAGTATCATTTGTCTTAATTATGCATATATGCATATTGTACACGAGGAACATGTATGTGTATTGCGCATATTAAACTAAAAATTATGTATTAGCTAACTAATTTATAACAGTCAACTCCAAGTTATTAGTAGTTGCAATAATAGAGAATTAAGGTGAAAAGACATCCAAGTCATTTTATTGTTTACGATTTCAGTGACGTGATTTTACAGAAGTTTCAAAGTTCTTATCATGAAAATATTTTCTTAATTTTTGTTTTTTACAAAAGAAAGAAAAAAAATTATTCACTGGTAATAATAAATCGATTGAAAATATAGTTCAACTTCATGGCAGTTTAGAGCTAGTAAATTGTGATAATTGATAGATTTAATTATTTTATTTATAAAATATGTTGTTTGATTATATTTTCTTGGCATAATTTTTATGAGAAGGTTTAAGTCCAAGTATATGATCATAAAATTATCTAGTTCTTTAGAATAATCTAAAGAAAGTAAATGACTAAAGTTCTTTAAAAGAATATATACTAATCAACTTGTTTCTATTATTACCAAGATTATATAATAGAAAATAATATCATTGATAGAAAGATATTAGAAAATACATAATTTACTTGTCACAAAAATATTATTGTCATGTAGACACAATATAGTTAAAAATATATTTTTAAAGTTTTATAATCTTGTTATTTGTGAATGAGTAAAATTATGAGATGTTGATGTGAATCACATCCTATTGGGTTGGTCTATTCTTTGAAGTGAATATGGCTTTATGCTATAAGTGGTTTCCACTATTCTACTACAATATTAAGAGTAGTAGAAAAAAATATTAAAAGCTCTTGAAGAGTATATATAATATTGTCTTTGGGAACACAAATTAATATTAATGTGTTATAGTCTCCCAAGTCTCAAAAGTTCAAAGGGTCCAGGATATCATATATGACCCAATATGAGAATGTTATTGATTACAGTGGGATTCAAATCAAGATGGATAGACATGAAGTGTCATCATCTCGAGAGGGAGAATTAAGGAATCCCACATACAGAGGTGATGGAACAATATAAGATTATGTTCACACCCAAAATGAGTTTAATCACGCATATGAAAGAGCAAATCTTGAGGATTTGAAACGTAATCATGTTGAGAGCAAAGAAAATACTTTGGAATCATAAGTATTACCCAAGGCAATAAAAGCATTTTAGAGATTACATGCATTATCTAGAAGATAAAATGCTTATAATAAACCAGAAGGTTTAATGAAAATCTCACTGTTTGGCATGACTGGTTAAGCCATTCCGGTTCAATAATGATGCAAAGGAATGATTGGAAATTTCTGAAAACATTCACTAGAGAACCTGAAGAGTTTTCTTTGTGATTTATTAGGTGTGATGCTTTACAAAGCAAGCCGATTATATGGTTATCACCAACCCCATGAATTTGGAAAATGTCAATTTTGTGGTATGTACAAAACGATATTGTGGACTGATCATCCACTATATATGTTTGTTATTAAATTGCGACATGAAGTTTGCGAGAGTATTTGGTTAATTGACAATGGTGGTGAAAGCATGCCAAGTAACTGACATAAATGACTCTATGTCAAGTAATTTGCATTATGCCAATGAATAATCATGAGTACTTCCCATTACAATTGGTTTGGGTCAGAAACCATAATACCATATATATCCCAGCTAAATGTGTTATACATATTGAGTTGCTTCACCATAGTAATACAAGAGAACAATTCCCTAAACTTCTTCTTATAACAATGAGGAGATAAAGTTTTATTTTTGATTATTTTTGCTTTAACTGTTGTAATCTATTGATTATTTCTCGTACTTAAATTAATAAGTGACCACATTAAGAGATTCTTCAGGCGATTCAAAAACTCCAAAATTAAACCCAGTTTTATTATTTTTTCTTATTATTGATTTATTTTTTGGACACTTATTTGTTGGACATTTGAGTTAACCCCATTGGAAATGGTATAATATAATCCAGTTCATTAAAAAAAACAAAATGTTCCTCTTTTATAAGAGTAATAAATAATAAATACGAGATTGTAGTTAGTCCATCATAACAAATAGCTCTATCCGACGAGAATATTCCATTCGTAGATTTAAATTGTTAACTTATCTATAAATTTAGTCAAAAAAATGAATTGACTCGAATCTTGATTTTTGTTTCAAGATGTTTTTCTTATTCCCAAACAAAGTTGAACCAAATTAGCATGGTTGAACCGAAGTGAACCGAAACGTATATTGTTAAAACCGGAAAAGAAAGCAGATACATTGAACCTGGACAATATAGGAATTCAATCAAGTTGTGTGGGTGTTAAAATGTAATCATCCCACGACCCACGCTTCGAATTTTATTCATGTCGTTACTATTTTTGGCATTTTTTGATAATTGGGGGAAATCATATTCTTAATTTTTTTTTTCTTTGGCTTTTTTTACGTATTTACTTTTATCCAATGTTCATGATTTTGATCTCTCTTAAAAAGAGGAATCTGCCATTAGTTGGATTAATCTGTCTCCGATATCGACCGTCGACTTTGACAGTTTACCTAGCTATATAATTTTTAATATATATGTTGGGTTACCAAAACTGCAATAAACTATTAGAGGGAGAACAATTTTGGTATTCTAAACCCAAAAAAATTATAAAAATAATAAATAATGGGTTTAGAACATATTTTGGTTCTTGAATTAGAATAGATTTTAGCCATGTTCTATAATCACATGGCAGTATGTGAATGGTTGAATTTTTTTTTTGCAACTGATAGCATTTTTTATTTCTCTTCCTCTTCCAAATCGCATGTAGGTTTTGCGAATAAAAGAGAGAAAACGACGAAAGCTTCGATTTCTACATCCTCGCCTACTAAGGTTAGTATTCCAACCAAAAGTGTCTCTGCTTCGCCGATTATGGTGTTCGCGGCCAAGAAATTCATCAACAATCCCAATGGTTTGTTCTCTTCTTTCTTCTTTCTTCGTTCTTCTTTTTGTTTTCTTGACGTTTATCTTTTCGTCGCATCCTCTGCTCTGTTCGGTGTCGCTGTTTCTTTCTTCGGTGTAGATTGAAGTCGATGAGAATTGTGAACTATTGACCTATGTTTATCTTTCCTGATTGCTGTTTTATTATTTGCGATTTCTTAATTGCATTGCCTGTTTCTTGCTCATAAAATTTGCCTTGGTCGATTTTACCACATTTACCCACCCTGATTTTGTTTCACGAACCTTGAATTGTTACTCCGTCACCGCTGAGTTCATTGCATGGTCATCACGATGTCTTGTGATACAAATCGTCTTATATGTAACGGGTGTGTGTTTTTGGTATTTATTTTGGTTAACGGCTCAATTTTGTGGATGAATCCAAATATATCTGACACTCATTTATTGTTGACGTTGACGAGTGTTGGTTTCTTTTGTAGAATCGATGGCTTTAGTTTTTGTACTACTTTTAGTTATTCCTGCAGATTGCTATAAACTGATTCTGCAGTTTACCAGAGCTGCAGTAAATGCATATTGTATTTTGTGAACTGGGATTTTCCATTTTGTATCTGGAAAATATTTCTTAATACGATCTTGTGGTTTCTTGGACCACTTCACGCATAGAAAATAGTTTTGGTTGTTTCTAAAGTTTTCCATATATCTTGCTTCGTTTCGCATGCCATCAATGTACTCAGCTCTCTCTAGTCTTGCAGTATTTCTTATCCAATTTACTTTTCTTTTCTTGTAGGTTTGTGTGTTCTACTTGGTTCTCCGAGCTCTTGATACTGTTGGTATGTGTCTCTTAACTATGATTTTCAGAAGATTACCTTGAAATGTATTTATTTTAGAACCATCTTCCTTCTTCATGCTCCTACCGCTAATATCATATTTTTGTGTGAAACAGAGGTGATACAAGCATACCAACTGATGAAAAGGTTCCCATCCTGATAGCTTTCCACCGGCAAATTTACAATACTGACTGGCACTATTCATGCAAGTTTGAAGAGTCTCTTTGCATCTTCATCTTTTCACATCCCGTCAATATTTGACTGTTTAACTTACTTATTTTACTTGTTCAACTTTTAGGTGGTACGAAGGAGTACAAGGTTCTAATGGACAAATTTCATCACGTTGCTGCAGCTTTTTTGGAACTTGAAAAAGGGTTAGTTCTATTGTTTCTGCTTTATTCTATTGTTTGTTACTTATGTTGTCTCACGTTTATTGATCGAGTCGCTGATTTTGTTGAAACTTTAATCTGGTTTCTGACATTACTAATTTATGTATGAAGGTATCATGAGGCTATCGAAGAAATTACTAAAAGAATGGGTGCAGGAATGGCCAAGTTTATCTGCCAGGAGGTTTGTGATACAAATCATCTTGATTCCCATGGTTTAGGATATAATTTACATCTTTATTGGCGTAGAATTAACGGTTTGGAACTTTTTTTGCAGTCAGAGAATTGAACTAAGAATGGAATCCTTTTTGCAGATGTTGTAACTGAGTTCATTGAGGGTCTCGTTGAAACTTATCATGGACTTCAGTATTTGGATGGTTTCCCTGAGGTTAAGGTGGTAATACGAGCTGATGTCTCGGCTGAAAAGTACGACAAGGTTGCCGTTATATCAGGTGGGAGTTTTGTGACCAGAGATATTATGTGGTTTGGTTTAGGATTTTGAAAGTCTCTTAAGCGATTCTACTTTTGTATGCAGGTGGAGGCAGTGGGCATGAGCCTGCACATGCTGGTTACGTTGGAGAAGGTATGCTAATAGCGGCTATCTGCGGTGATGTCTTTGCCTCCCCACCAGTTGATTCCATCCTGGCTTTGAGTATTCCAAATGCGGTTTTCTATCTTCTCTCTTCTGTAACTGGTATTGAGAGATATCTATTGATTGTCAAGGTAGTCAGAGTGGGAAAGAGAGCCACATTCATACAGTTTTATTGTTGCGAGGAATCTTTTCTTTGTATTTTTGATTAATCTAGTTTCCCCATCAACTCTCTTGGCAGAATTATACTGGTGATCGCTTGACCACAAATTCCTATAGACCAAAGCCCTATAGACCACAAATTCCTTTTCCAAGAAGACATGAGAAGAAACCTCTTGATGAAAAGAAGTATGATCGGTACAAAGAAGCTATAAGTGAGTTCATCACTGACATTCCCTTTACAGAGGCAGTAAAGTATATATATTTGTTTAAGAAGGTTTACAATGATGTTGTGGTTGAAGAGAAGGATTTGGTGGAGATTAAGGCGTTTTTGGCTCGAGAGAAGAACATTCATGCTCCATCTTTGAAAAGACTACCCAAGTTAGAAGATCCAGGAAAATTTGTTGTTCCATGCTCCATCTTAGGAGTGAACTTTGAGGATTCCCTTTGTGACACTGGATCCAGTGTGAACGTGATGTCTAAGGCTATTGCAGAGAGATTGGGGATTGATGATATGAAGGCTTCTAAGGTCTCTCTCACGTTTGCAAATGCTGTCTCCGCGACTCCACAAGGCTTCATTAACAATTTAGATGTTCAAGTTGGGAATTGCTTGGTTGCTACAGATTTTCATGTTGTGGAAATGAGCAAGGGTTCTGTTATGCCTTTGATTCTTGGGAGACCTTTCCTAGCAACAGTGGGAGCAGTCGTTGACTTGCCTAATAAGAGGATAACTTTCTCTAACATTGATGATAATGTCTTCTACAATGCAATCAGTGCAAATGAAGCTATAAGACATGGCTCTTGTCTAGTTGTAGAACATGAGAAGGAGGTGGATGTCGTGATATTGGGAGAGAATGATGATAAGAATGAGGTCAACGAAGTCCTGGATGGAGACACTCATTCTTCTGAGAAAAGGTCTAAGAGGGTTAAGAAGAGAGACAAGCCGAAGATAGAGAGAGTAATACCAGATCTTCACATAACCTTGGTACCCCAGAAATATATTAGAGACACCATTGAGTACAAGGTGAAGAGTAAAGGAATATCTCGGCCTTTCTCTAAAGTTAAAGCCATCCTCACTCCAGAGTTTAAAGAAAAAGGCCAAGAAGCAGTGGATGGTATGTTGAAAAAGGTTCTGGAGCTTAAGCTGACGAATTGGAGAGCTTGTTCTGATATGAGTTCTCATCCTCACATCACTTGACAACTGAAACCACGGTCAAGCTATAGACCTTAAACAAGCGCTTATGGGAGGCAACCCATGGGGTTTGTGCTGGCTTACCCTTTTCTTTTTATTTGTCTTAGGATTTTGGTTTTGTTTTTAAGATTTATTACGGTGAAATCACGTCCGGTGTTAAGTGTTTTCAGGAACAGGTTCCAAACCCAGAAGATGCGAAAATTTTTGTTCCAGGAGCTTCGGATCGATCGATCCGCCATAAAGATCGACCGATCCCGATGGTTTTCTGCGGGTATCTCTAAGTTCAATAATGTTACAGATCGGTCAATCCCAAGTTGAGACCGATCGATCCCCACCCTTGCCAACACCACTCCAACATCAGATGCGAGATCACCGGTTTTTTCTTCCTTTTCCTTTCTTTTTCTTTTTCATTTTTCTTATTTTCTTTGTCGGATTCATTCTTTTCTTGGTTTTTCTTTCACACCGGGACGGTGTGAAGTAAGTCCGGGGGAGGGATGTCTCCAAGTTACTGATGATGTTTTCTTTGGTTGTTTCCCTTTGATTTTTCGAGTCTTTGAGTCATTTTCTCATCGAGTCTAAAAAAAAAAAAAAAAAAAAGCAAAAAAAAAAAACAAAAAAAATTGGGAAACTATGATCATTTCTAGGAATATTTTGCTTTGAACTAACACTCTTATGATTGCTTTAGTACTTTTGATTTTTGAATGAAGCTTGGAATGAACATGAGCAGGCTCAACTCGCCCCAAAAGACACTCGCCAAGGAGAACACTAAGTTGAACCAGAAGTTGTCTCTAGCTTTGACAAGACTTAACCGGATTTAATTTCTTACCTTGGGGCTTGGTATACATCGGACAAGACTCCTCCCTTCAAGCCTTACAAGACGTGCATCTCCTCACAAAGTATGCTTCCCCTCTCTCTTCCCTTCAGTACTCAGTAAAAAAAAAAGAGAAAAGAAAAATATAAGAAGAAAAGGATAGAGGTAATAAAAGAAGTGAACCAAGGGGTGTGCGTAAACCCGTGCATCTTTCGGAACTCATGGAAACCTGTCCGCAGAAAAGAGCAAGGGATTGATAAAAAAAATAAAATGATACCCTAGAAAATTAGGGAGAAATCAATCCTTTGGAAGTGAGAAAAGAGTAGAGGAAAGGGAGCATAAGAGGAGGTCTTGGGCGATAAAAGGTTGAAGGAGTCAACAGTTCAATGATCGATACTCCCATGGTAAGACCGCACCTTTTTACTAATCTGATGTAGAGAGACAACGATGGAGAGACCGAAAGTTCACTGAGGCTGTGGAGATCAGAGTAGGGAGTGTTGATCCTAATCATAGGCAGAGTACAGAAAGTAGTTCTTAATTTGATTTGATGAAGAGTGCAAAGAAGAAATTCCCAAGAATATGTGAGTTTCCACTTTCAAACCTTTTCTTTGTTCTTGAGTTTTTGTCTGTTCTTGCTTGAGGACAAGCAAAGATTCAAGTCCGGGGGAATTGATGTGTCTGTATTTTATAGGGTTTTAACCATACTTTTTACACTTGTTTTGAGTCTTTTACTAGGTCCAAGTGTGCTTTTAGAGTCTTTTTAGTCCTTTGTGAGTCTTTACAGGTTCTAGGTGACTTTGGAAGGAAACTGAGTGTTTTGGGGGTGAAAATATGCATCTGGAGCTAAATTGGTCGAAGACTGATCGAGCTAGTCAGCAGATGGAGTGAGAGCAGAAAAACGTTCCGGATCGACTGATCCTTTCGAGATCGACCATTCCCGTCCCCGACGCAAGTTTTCCTTTTTTGTTTTAAACCGACTTTTAGGGTTTTATTTTTATATTTAAGTTAGAGGCACGGCCTCCAGAGACATAAGCATTATTTTTCTAAGACTATTCTGTATTGAGAGAAAAGGGAGAAGATCTCTAATCCTTCTTGACACTTTGGAGAAGATTTCTAAACCCTATTTTCTATTCTTTTGCAATTCAATTATGCTTTCTTCATCTTTGATTTGCTGTTTCTGTTTCTCCATGTCTGAGTAGTTTCTCAATTGGGTTTAGGGTTTCAGAAAGGGTTTCTATGATTAATTGATGCTAGATTTGTTAGATTAGGGATTGATCTTATTGTTCTTCATCTATAGTTGTTCTTAATGCTTAAGCTAGATTGATCACCTAGATTAAGATCTTAGGTTTAATTCATCGAGGCACCAAAAGTGTTGTTGAATTGCTTGAAAGAACATAGGTGAGCAAGGTGATCCTTAGCCAACGAAAGTTGAAGTTAAGGCACCTTGTGAACAGATCAAACTTGAACTTGTTATTGCTTGCTTGGTTTGCTAGATCCAAACGACGGTTTAGGGTTTAGTGAATTCATTGCATAGATAGTTAATGCTGCGAAAGTAGGTTAGCTTTACAACTGTGATTTGAGTTCTAGAACGGTGTCTAATGCTATCCCAATTTATCATCTAATTTCGTGGTCATGTCCCCTAACTGATTCCCTGCGCCCAATGTTTCCTTTTTGATTCAAAACAACTTGTTTACTTTTCCGTTTTTAGATAGTTACTTGATTTCACAAACTTTTCCGTTTTTAGATAGTTACATGTTTTATAGCCTGGAGCTACTTTTAGGCATTATGGAGGTTGGAAGTGAGTAAACCAAAGACTAAAGATATCAGTTTTGTGCCGAATTCGTTAATAGTTGAGCAGCTCTTGGGGTCCGATCCAGCGACAACAGCTTACAACGAAGTCTAAGCTGAATTTCCCTCTACAGTTGGAGCTCTGTACGGGAGGAAGTGGTATGAATTCTTGAGTTGAGTTCCCGCCAAATGAAGTAGATCAGGGATTGGAAAACCAATTTTCAAATTTAATTGAGTCTCCTGTTTGTGGTGGGGGACTTAATCCAACTGAGGATTCCTTCGAACATTGTAGTTGTTGATGTGTGCAATGGGAAAAACGGCTTTTATATACCTGGACAATTCCAATATGTTCGATTCATACATCAGACTATTGACTATGCGAAAACATGCATTGACTTTAAAATATTTTGAATTTCATACCCAAACTTTAAACAAATTTGAATTTCATACCCAGACTTATGATTTTGTTCTATAATATATAAAACGTGATTAGTTAGTAACTCTGTTAATATCGCCGTTAGACCAATCTGACGTGGAATCCACATATGTAGAGAATATTAAAACTATGTCGTTTTAGTCGAATTAAAGAAAAATGCCACATGTTAAGCTTTGAACCCGTGAAGTCTAAATCCCGACTACCTTATCATTTACCACTTGGACATATAGATTTATTACGTTTTAATGAACCAAGATTTAATATGGCTTCTTCTTCAGTCGCTCTTCTTTAATCAAAGCAAGAAGACAAGCCGTAGAATTGTACCTGAAGATCTGATCGATTTTGGGAATTAGGTGTAAGATGGTTTGGTAAATGTCTAGCGTTTGGAAGGTCTTCTCTGCACTTGTTTTGGATTTAGTTATGGTTAGTGAGAAGATAAGAGGTTCAACGTGCTCTATAGCGTAATCTCAAAAGTTTCATCTTCCATCTTCAAAAGCTGTAAATCACAAATCACAAAATTAGGGTTTTTACTCAAATGATCGATTCAATTATTGGGTTTTGGACTACCTAAACATCACAGCAGATCTCGAATCAATTATTGTACAAATCGGGTGGATATATATTCACTTCCGTTCTAATTTTAGCCAGATCGAAAAAAAATTCTTGAGAGAAACAAAGAAGCTTTTGATTGATATTAGAGAAAGAGAGAGAGAAGAGTGGATATATTAAATATTTGTTCACTAAACAACTAAAGATACGTGTGTCCGAGTGGTTACAGGAAAGTTAATAGGATGTTAGATGTTATGTTACTGGTTCGACTCTAGCATGTTACATTATTTTTAATTTTTATTCTAACGAAAGATTAAAACGACGTCGTATGGTGTACACGTGGATTCCACATCAGATTGGTCTAGCGGTGATATTAACAGAGTTACTAATTAATTACGTTTTTGTATATTGTAGCACAAAATTATAAGTTCGAGTATGAAATTCAAAATTTTTGAAGTCAATGTATGTTATCGCATAGTCAATAGTCCGATGTATGAATCGAACATATTGGAATTGTGCAGGTATATAAAACCCGTTTTTCCGTGTGCAATGAGGAAAAAAAGCCGTAGTTCCTAGAGTACGGACATTGAAAGAATAAGTGATCCCGCATTTAATCACCTGTCAAGCAGAGAAGACAGGAAGGAGGAACGGGCAAGCTCCTGTCCCTCATTGTAAGGCGGTCCTGTACAGTAAGCCAAGTCATAAAAGCCATTTTTGGGATTTTTTCCTTAAACCAAACTTGCGAAGACCAGGGAACTGAAGGTCCAGGAGGATGAAGATGCTTTCAGGTTCTCATCGAGGAAAAGGAACCATTCGTTTGGTCTTGAGTGAGTTTCCAGTGGTAAGTATCACAGCCAGCATCTGGATTAGGAGGTGTATGATCATGTAAAAACGCTCTAAGCAGCTGGATAATCGGATGACGACCTCTTAGCAAGGTCCACTCCCCATTTGTTACTGTGTCACTAACTCGAGCAAGAAAAGTGATTCCGGTGACCCGAGGATGTCAATTAGAGGTCCAAGATCAGTCCAGTTGTCGTGCCAAAAGAGGCAAACATTACCTGAGAAGACACTCCAGTGGATGAAAGGTCTCGCAAGAGATCTAAGCTTACACAAACGTCGCTAGATCCAACTTCCTAAGCTTCAAATATCAACATCCCAGAAGCATTTATCCCTTATAAGTTTATGATGTACCCATGAAACAAAAGGGAACCAGCCTGAGAGTAGAGTAGCCAGATCAACTTGAGTCCAAATATCTTATTCCAATCAACAAGCCTTTTGAGTCCTAGACCCCCAGCAGACTTTGGACTACACACCGTTTCCCAAGAGACCTTTGCTCCCCGAGTTGTGTCGGCAGTACCATTCCACAAAAATGCACCACATATTTGCTCAAGCTTAGTCATGCAAGAGTTAGGTAGCAAGAATATCGATTCCTAGAAGTTTATTGTGCTGTTGATTACTGATTGAAGTAGTTGAAGCCTGCCAGCGAAAAAGAGATGCCTGGTCTAGGAATTTATCCGACTTTTCATCTTATCTAGAAGCGGCTGATAGTCAGAAGGAGATATCTTACAAGTGATGAGAGGAACCCCCAGATAACGCATTGGCAATGAGCCATGAGAAAGGCTATGTCTAACCGCTATTTGACTAAGAGTGTCCCTGTTGTTTCCATCCAAAAACAAGCATGTTTTCTGTAAAGATACCCAATCCTGAAGCTGATTTAAACTGAGCAATGATATTCAGAATTTCTTCCAAGGATTCTTTCCTTCCCTCAAAGAAAACTAGAATGTCATCAGCGAAGCTAAGGTGGGTGATAAGAGGAGTGACACCAAGAGGATGGGTTGGAATCTACCCGAGATGGCCGCCTTGTCTAGTTGTTTTGACAAGATATCCATGACAAGCGTAAACAATGGAGCCGAGATATAATCACCCTGCCTTAAACCCTTTCTTCCAGGAAAGTAGCCAATCAACTCTCCATTAAAGCTTACCGAGTAAGAAGGAGAAGTGTAACATGTCTTCAACCAGTTAATAAATAGTGGAGGAAGGTTATAAGCCGATAGGATGTTGGAGAAGAAACCCCAATCCACATTTTCAAAAAGACATCAACATTGGTTTACATTGATATCTCGTTTTTTTAAATACTCTTTTATAGTGTTCATTTTAAAAAAATACATATTTTTTGTATATAAAATGACAAAATTTTGAACCCTAAATTCCAAATACTAAATCCTACCCCTTAAAAACCATACCATAAATGTAAACTAAAGAACTCAAATCTAAAAAAAAAAAATCTAAAAATTAATTTAACATAGTGTAATTGTGTAAAAAAATGGCAAAAATAAAAATGTTAGAATAGGTATTTATGAAAAAGGTATCTCAAAAAGGCATTTCTAACAAATTTTCAATATTAAATATCTATCTATAATTCAATTATGTATTTGAATATTAATATAAAATAAAATATTAATCAATAAAAACTCATGACTTCTTTCAAAACAATTTTTCACTTTTTATTTTATTTGATAGAAGGTTTCTTAATTACTAGATATTTACAAAAGATATATTCTTAAGTTCTCATAATGTGGTTTGTTTGTCTTAATTAGCATGATTTCTAACCTTTTTTTGTGTGTGTTTAGTCATGGTGATGATATTGATAAAAGAGATAGGTCTTCTTAATAAACTACTATTAAGCAGGAAGGCATGACCACGGTTACAATTATCACTGTTACGGTTAATTTACCACTGGTTACAGAGAAATTTTGTTTAACCTTAACCATAACCGTTTAATAAACAGTTAAACGGTTACGGTTAAATACGGTTCCGGTTGACGCGGTTACGGTTATATACGGTTATTTGATAATATGATACTGCTGATATTATTTGATGATATAATATAATTGATATTATTTATTTATAATTAATATGTTCTTTTAGTGTACTTTTATTTCTTCATATCATATGATTCATATTAAATAAATGTATATTTTATTATGTTTTTAAAACGGTTACGGTTTACAAATTACGGTTTAACTATGCAGGAGTTTTGATACGGTTACAACTAATTAACAGTTATGGTTAAATAATTTAACCATATATTTACGGTTACAGTTTTTAACCATTTTATACGGTTATTGTCTGGTTACGGTTAGGATATGGTCCAAAATACGGTTACGGTTTAATTTTGATCATGTTTAGACTATAGTATATGTTCTTAATCATTAATTGATTATGCCATATTATATGATAACTCTGATAGAATAAGAGATTTCTTAAATTTGAGATATAAAAGATACAGATATGACTACAATATTAACAGATGAAATATACATGCACCAACATAGGTATAAGATTATGTCTTATGTATGTTGCATCTTGTATCTATACTAGTATTTTCGCAGCAACTTTTGACAAAAAAAAATTCATTTTGGAAATAATTATCATTCAATGCATTAAATTTAATATTAGTTACCAAAATTTCAAATTAATTATAGATATGATTTAAAAAATAAGGAAATCTTTCTACCTCATTCAAACATAAATATATGTTTCCCTTTCATTTTTATTTAAATTTATATGTAAATTATCTTGAATTATTCTATAATACATTTAGTTAATAAAAATTATGATTTTTTCTGCATATGATGTAATACTAATTTTAAAAACGGACATATATTACTCAATAGATTAATAAAAAAATATGGCTACAATATCCCACATCGTCTAAAAAAATTGGACAATGGTTCAGAGTCATACTATAAAAGAGAAGAAAGATGATTCTGAATACAAATGAGTAGAAAGCTTGATTTATCAGACATTAAAACTTTAAAAACTTTTATTTGGTTTATTCCGGTTCTTTATTTTAAAGATTTTTAAAATGTTAAATATGATAAATATTTAAAACTTTTAAAAAGTTAAATATGATAAATATTATACTGTAAATACACAATAAATATTAAAAATTATGGTGATATAGTGTGAGTTAAAATATATCGGGAGGGATTTTATCATTAATCGGTGTTACACGGGTAAAACATCATTTCATTATTTTGTTAATATTGTTGGTATCAGAGAATAGACATATCTAATTAAATTGATTAAATAAATATTATGTAAAATATAAATTATCTTGCGGTATTATATGACCATAAAATTAACAATTATTCTATAATTATAACATATTTAATCAATAAATATAACTTATATTTAAATATCTTAGTAATAAATAATTTTGCCCATGGTGTACTGCGGTCGTAATATAGTAGATAAATGTAATTTGAACCCAGAAACATATTAAGCCATTTTTTTTTTTTCAACATTTCTGCATTATGGGCCACAACTGGCCGGCCCATTAGTCAAATTCCTACATGCGTAGGAGCCGGGACTCGATCCCGGGTGTGATGGTGCCTTGTGCATTAAGGACTTAACTTGTGATATTAAGCCATTTTTATAAGGTTAATAGTTAATACTGAATAGTATATCTGATTATCATCATTAGTCTGATATATCTATGTATATTTGATTAATTGGTTTTTGTATAAAAATATTTTTCTAATTTTGTGTGTTTACACTGTGATAATTCATATATCTAAATTACGTATTTTCTGATAACAGTATCTAATTTCTATTTTAAAGTTCAAAAAGAAAATTCGAGATTCGAAAGAGAGTGGTCACAAAATATCCTAAACAGTTGCGAAAAAAAATCGAGTGATCGTAAATGCATGTTCCGTGCAATTACAAATAAAAGTCTTCAAAATAATAATAATTGTAATAGTCATTGCATGTTATGCACAACGTGTTGTTACTTTTCTAACACAGAAGAAAAGACAGACAAATGATGTCGACAAAATAATGAAGAAAAATAACAGAACAAGAGATACATTGAACCTGGACACTTTACAATTCCAAAGACCAAAACAAAAAAAAAATGGCTATTAAAAGGATCTTCACAACACAGAGAGGGATAACAGTTTCAACACAGAAACAGCAAACACCACAGAAAACACTTTTATTCTTTAAACCACAAAACAAAAAACTATTCAATTTAATGGGGAAAGGTGGAAATTATGCGACGGTGGCGGTGGAAGAGGTTGAGGAGCTACGGAGGAGGAACGGAGAGTTAGAAAGAGAAATGGAGGAGATGAAGAAACAGATGGTTCAGCTGTGGCGGCGGACTGTGGTGGCGGAAGAGGCCGAGGAGAGACTCTGCTCGCAATTGGCTGAGCTTGAGGTCGAGTCTCTAGATCAGGCGCGTGACTATCAGTCTCGTATTCTCTTTCTCATGGACCAAATCTCTCGTCTCTCTTCTTCCTCCCTTGAAGTCGTGGTTTCAAATTCATAGCTTGATGGATATTATTATTATGTCTTTTCCATTTAGTTTAATGTTAAAAAGAAATGTAAAGAATTTTTGCATAAAATACTTGACAAAATTTCATCATATAAAACCTTATATAGATTAATGTCCAAAGAAAAGAAAAAAATTGAACCCGTAGTAACAAATTTGTTTTGGGGGAAACTGAAAATGATAGATTTTTCTTGATAAAAAAACCGCATTAGAACCGGGAAATATTGTTTATTCATGTAACGTGTGTGATTACAGAGCTGAGAAGATATTTTGATCTACAAAATTAATATTTTCCTTCATAATAAAACCGCATTAAAACAAGTCACGATTGTATTCATGTAACTTCAGTGATGACGACAATGACAGAGACGTATGTTAGAGAGTTTCTTCTTTCGTGGTCACACTTACTGTTAACAAAGAGACTTTTTTGATCAACGATAAAATAATTAAAAGTAGATGAGAGCTTCACAACAGCAACATAAATTAGGTAGAAAGAGCATCAAACTAGTACTATATTTTAACAAGAGTTTATCCAATGCCTTTTTTGATGATTGGCGAGTAAATTTGTATGAACCAACTATATATATACAGAGCATATCTCATTTTTCATTATTCTGAACCTATATAATCCCATTTCGATTTATGACGAGAGTATTTTAAAATTTTAAAGAGAATCAAACATTGCTAGTAGTAGACGAAGAATCCAACAAGAGTTCTTCCTAGCATGAGCATCTAGTAGTAAAAAAAAAGACATTACATTTGTGTTTGGATAGATTATGGCGATGACCAACCATCTAAAACAAAAGCCTCAGTTACTACTTTCGTTTGCTCTTCAACTCCGGGTCCCTGTACTCCAGACAACAGACAATAATAGCTCGATATCAAACTCAAGAAGTTTACAGATTCGTATATTTGATCGATGGAATAGGAGATAAAATCGGTTTCGAACCTCTGGATATGGTCTAGAATCATAAGCCTTGGCCCTGGTGGTATGCTCACATCTCTTAGCGCGCTAGATACAGAATTCACCAACTTTAGTAGTTGCTACATAAACAAAATCTCGAATAGGATAATTTAGATTATACCTATCAGTGAGCAATGGCAATGTGGGATCTGTTAGAAGTCCTTTCTTGAAGTTCTTCTCGTATTTTTCTAGACCAAGCTGCACAAGCATAGTTCGTCCTCGTGTGTAAAACGGATCTTCAACGCTCGGTTTAGAGAATCTTTCTCCCAACTGAAGACAGAGAAGGTAAAAACAGGGTTAAGAGCAAAATGCTAATAATATATGGTTTCATGAGTAGCATTGGTGTCAACAAGTCTCAAAATTTGATAACTTGCCTTAAAAAAAATCCCTTGGAAAACAGCAAAACCAGCAGCGGTGGTGATTGCATTCATAGGTTGTCCTTGCAAGCCTTGGCTCACCAAAGAGTATGCAAATCCAGATCCTAATGCTGCCACTACGCTGCAAAATTTAACACTCTTCATTCTCAATGATAACCAAACTCTTAAAGACTAATCCCAAACTACAAAACCTTATCAAGTTAGACATCCATACAAAGAGATCAGTGAATGAAGTAGCTCACAGGAGTTGAAACTTACGCAGATTCAATATCCTCTTTGCCTCGAATCCGCTTCATGACGGAAGCAATTCCAGCATTAACACCGGTAATGGCAGCAAAATTGCGAGCTTGGACCCAAGGTCCACCCACAAGTGCCTACAGATTCATTCACAGATCTCAATTCTCTCATACTTCAATTACAATATTAACTTTATTTTTAAAAGATGGGGGATAAGGGTTTATATATGGGGAGTGTATTTAAACCTGAGCTTGTTTCATGGAAGCTATGGCTTGAGGGTCAACGCCGCCAGCCTGAGGCATTTCAGGAGAGAGTGTTCCCATGAGACCACCAATGAAAGCTCCTTGTACACCGCTCATGGTTGAGACGACGGCGGCTTCCACTGGTATTGACTGTTTGGATAACCAAGTCTTGAAACCGGTTTCTACTTCTTTGAATTTAACCTGGAACTGCTGAATTGGATTCTGCTGATCGTTGAATAGACTCGCCATCGCCATCATTTCTCCGCCGCTTCTTCTCTGACTCTGATCTCCTCCTCCTCCTCCGCCGCCGCCTACCCCCATATCAATCTCTCTCGTTTCGTTTTTGTTGCGAATTCTGGAGTTTTTTGTTTTTTTTTTTTTTCTTTCGGTTCTCTCTGCTTCTCGTCTTATCTCCCTCCTTCTCATCTCTCCCATTGGGTTATATACGATTTTTTGGGCCTGATAAGGCCCATTTATCGGTCTTTGCTACTTTTTTTTTTTTTTTAACTCAGTTCTGATATCTGAAAATGCTCAATTTCTCCGTTACTTTGTCAAAAATCAATCAGAATGTGCACAGATTTATGAAAAGCTGGAGAAAATGTACATTGTAGCAGATTGAAAGGCACAGAAGACTGTCTCTATATTAGATGTTGGATTTGAAAGAAAAGACAACTTCAGAATCTGGGATACTATCATTGATCTCTTCATATACCAAAATGCTGATCTGGACCTTTTTGCCTATTTACACAACTCGAAGTGTGATAGTAGTCTAAACCAAAACTACGATTTTGATGTCTTAACAATGAGTACTAACTAAGGAAACATCATTCATATTCAACAATGGATATATTAAGTAAAGAAAGTAGTAATTCTAATTTGTAAGTATATGCTACTACAGTAGTACCAGAATCATCCTTTTTGGAATGCAAAGAAGAGCACCAACTGTTGAGGGGGAAGTCTCCCCTACTTTAAATACTACATACAAGTTAAATACTACGAAAACAAGAACGTCCAGAACAGAGTGGCAGAATTATGAAGTCTCTCCTACGTTATATACTACATAGATAGTTCAGAAATACTAAGATAAAGTACTTCTTCAGATAGAGGAGCTAAGCCTAGTCTCTCTGGAAGAGCACATAAATATTGTCTCTTATTGCGTAGTTGAGACAAAGAAAAAAAAAAAGTAAGTTATTCTAGGTGAGATAAAGATATATAAGCCTCTGGGAGATAGCAAAACACCAACAAATATCTAGTTCATCTCCATTCCATCTCCAGCTTGGCTGCAGATTGGGCTCACAGCAGCAAAAGACCTCTCGAAAGGAGAAGAAAGAAACTGGACATCACGCCGAAGACGCTTAACACAGCTTTCAGAAGGTTGACTCTCATCATCAAACTTCCTCCGGACTCCTCTAACCGCGTGCTCCTCATCGGAAGAGAGCGGGAATATCCTGCCACTAGCTCGGCACAAAGAGTTATGGTTATCATACAAAATCCTTTGGTTGCAGTTCTTGTCACAGACGTGACTCAACCCAGTTAGTCTGCAACGGTACATATTCCCACAAACATTCTCATTCTCGCATTTCCAATCACACTT
The DNA here is from genome assembly GCA_023657505.1 of Camelina hispida. NCBI lineage: Eukaryota > Viridiplantae > Streptophyta > Magnoliopsida > Brassicales > Brassicaceae > Camelina > Camelina hispida. The sequence continues at coordinate 24,044,179 of CP094632.1, read as the reverse complement.
GTGACACGGGTCGGGTCCATCGATACCAAGTATAGCAGACAAGTAAATAACATTGGAAGAACCAACCACTGAAGATTTTCCAAATACCTCCATTGTACTTCACTTCTCAAAGACTCAAACCGTTTTCCCACTCTACAGAACCCAACCAAAAAAACAGAATGAAACGATTAATATCTCTAATTGTCTAATATGTCTATACACAATCAAATTCGTATTATATAAGCTCAAAATCACATATGCTACGTAAATGTACGTATCCTTAATAATTCGAAATCGATTAACTATTATGATAATTTTCCTAATCAGGCACAATATTTTAATCAAGCAGAACTAATCAACAGCAAATAAATCGCATTATGAGATCCGTAAAAAAGAAGTAATGAAATGTACACAGAGAGACAGGAAACAGACCTGATCAGAAGCAACAAAACCACCAACCCTAATTTTTTTTGACTCGGCACTAAATTACAATTATAATATTTTTGCTTGGAGAAGAAAGGTTTGTGATGGAGGAAGACGATGAATTGGTCATACTTAAACTATTTATAGAATCAAACTAAATCCGTTACTTCAAAAACAAACGATTCCACTTAGGACCAACCAACCTCATCTATATTAAAAACATTTACAGATTCAACTTCTTCTGTCTTTTCTGGGCGGTGAATAGATAAATTCACGTGTCGAGTAATTATTATATCTTCTCGTATATTTGCATAATAAATGTCCCTATTTATTAGGCGTGGGCAGGATATGGTATTTACTATTGGATATATTTTGTTGACCCAAAAAAAAAAAAAAATCTATTGGATATCTATATATAATAGCAAAATCACTTTTTTGTGTCAACTTTGAATCCAATGGATGAGATTAGTTCAAATTTTTATCTAACGGTTAAAAATTATTAATCGTGTCCTTTAATCGCATCTCCATCTTTCAAAAATCACACAACTTAGTCTTTGCATCTCTTTGTTGCACCTCTTGGTTTCAAAAATCACATCCATTAATTTTTACACCTTTTAACTCACACATTTTAGTCTTTGCATCTCTTTGTTGTAGCTCCTGGTTTCAAAAATCATATCCATTAATTTTTACACCTTTAAATTTCACACCTCTATGTGTGTCTTACACCTCTTTGTTTATTATATATAAACTTTTCTGGACAACATAAACAAGTTTCGAAAAGTTGTTTTTTGAGTATTTTCAAAACTTACAAATTATTAAATAAAACTAAAGAATTGTTTTTAAACTAACAAACATCAATCCTTAATTTAAAGTAATTATATATTTTTGTTGTGTTGTTATAAATATAGAAAGATTCTTGAAACTCACCGACTGACAAAAGCTTACGAATGACCTGTTAGTTTTTCTTCACCAAACCTGTTAATTTCCTTTTCGGTTAGATTATGAAACCTTACGAATGACATGTTAGTGTTACTTCACCGAACCTGTTAATTTTTTTCTGGTTAGCTATAATTACTGTTAGATACGGTAGGACAAAATATGAGTTTACGTGGCTTTCTTCTTTTTTGTTCAGTCATAATTTTTATATGAAATTTACGTGGCTTTCTTCTTTTTTTGTTCAGTCACAACTTTTTCTTTTTTTAAATAAGTTGGGAAAGAGTTATAACATTCAAGCATACAAAGTTTACTGCAGGACAGTCACTACAAGAAAACCGTCCGAACACGTCACTTTTAATACGTCGGAACCGACTTTAAAATTAAAGTTCTTTGCGTCGGTTCATAGCGTTGGTTTGTAAACCGACGTTACATATTAATATTAAAATTTTATTTATTATGTGAACACATAGTTTTTTTTTTTTTTTTTTTTAACTTAAGTTTTATCTTAACATTTCGAAGATATTATGTGAAATTATATCAGATTATGTTCTCCTTTTCATGTATATGTGATGTAATTATGACTTTATTTCTTTGATTGAGTTAACACATGATGCTTATTTTATACGTATTTTCAACAGCATGCCGTTAATAGAAAAGAGGTGACATTTCATAAAGTTTATTTAAAAGCTTTAGCCTTTAGGGTTGGGTTCATTCCCGGTGGTCGTGGAGGAAGGTTTGAACGTGTCTCTGCACAAGGGTTTTTCCATCTTCAATGTTTGTGATTCTTCCTTTATGTGAGTCTTCGTTGATATATATTAAAAGGCCCGTTGATGTGTGAGTCTTCCTTTATGTTTGTGATTCATCCTTATCGTTGGATGGTCATTTGTTCTCGTCTCTTAATTTTTTTCTTTTCCATGTTAGTAAATGTCAAATGCAATTCTGTTAATTTTCTTAACGTATATTTCTAAAAATAGAAATTGCAACAGTGGCGATGGCAAGAGGAACGTACGTTGTTCTCTTTTATGTAACTCTTACCTCTTCTGTCTCTCTTAATTATTTTCCAATGTAACAATTAAACTCACCAGTAATCCTTTGACTTGTACGTTCTGAAACAGATGTAATCTTAAAATTATATGGAAATCTGCAGATGGAAGTCACTTTCATTCTGACAGATGGAGAACTATATTGGTTAGTCCTTGAACAGGGATCAATTCATCATACCCTCTGAGACTCTGAGTTAGTCGCTTAGTCCACTAATTGTCGTAAAGGCATGTTAATATATAAAGCCATATGTTGATTTTCTGTGGAACTGATATTATTAACCATCATTATAATGTACTGGTTAGATTGACTTTGATGAATTAGTTTATTTGCTGATTACAACCTCATTTTTGTTTCAATTTGATACGGACTGAGTTTTTTTTAGTTAGATCATTAGTGTTTCTGATTTTCATCATTTTCGTATGTACTATTATCGAAATTTAATGGCTCATGTCATAGACGGTAGACCTGTTGTTGTTATCAGTCCGTTTGATATGATATAGCTGCTTAGCTTCGAAAAGATTTTATTCTAATCAATGACTTATTTTTTTATCTTTCTTAAGTTAATAAACAATGATTCTTTCGCTTTTAAAACAAAAACTTCTTCGTACAAGGGTCATGAATCTGTTTGATGAAGGCAAGAGATTTCTCTTTTTCTAGACATAAAGAGTGTTAGGTTTTTTGTTGGAAGAAAGACATATTGGAAAGATTTTAATTTGGCGATGGTAACGTTTGGGAAGTAACCACGCACCCGGTTTGAAAACACAGGAACTCATTTTCTTTTTAAAGTAATGCCATGATCATCCAAACCTTAATCCATATGCTTAGCAGATAAATCCAAATCGAACCACCATGTACTTCTCCGTTGACTTTCATAGCATCCCAAATTCAAACCAAATTCCACTACTTCCTCCATTAAGCCTTCATTGGTGGGTCTCATCAATTTGATCAATATCAAGAACCTTCTAGACTCATTCCCGTACAATACCATAACAAGCAAGACTTATCTTTTACCACATGTGGTACTCTTTCTCTCCCCCAGACTTATTCTTTTTAATCTTCCTTAGAGCTTTGCTTTGTTTTTTTTTTCTCAAAGTTGTAGGCGAATAATGGGGTCATCGGTAATTTACCTACCCCTCGCTTCCAAGCTTTGTATGATCATTTGACTTAAGAGTAGAATAATGAGGTCACAGGTAATTTACCTACCTCTCTAAACTGATCAAAATCATCTCATCTTTTATTCTCTTTTTTTTTTTAAACAAAGCTCTCAGGAAAAATATTTTAAATTTAAATAAGGAGAGGAGTACCAAATCTTTTCTTTTCTAAAATCTTACTTGTCAGGTATGAACAAGGAGTCAAGCTCTATGAAAATCAATCTCCTTGATGAGTTAAAAAGAAAAGTACAGAAATTACCTCAAGCTTTTATGGATTCGTTGGAAATTTGGATGTTTCTCGGTTCACTGGTCAGCCATTGGATTTTTCATTAGTCGGATTTGTGGATTCAATCTGCAGCATTAATCAACCAAGGCAGTACACTAAAAAGAAAAATCATAGTTCCCAACAAAATTTTGACTCAATAAAACCATTTTTTTTTTTTTTCGACTGACTCTCAAAAACAAAAACGTAGTTAGTAACTGCCTCCCCCAGACTTAAACAACACTGTCCCCAGTGCTATCAAGTAAGAGATTGGCGAATAAAATAAAAATTAAATGAAAATCAAAAGAAAAATGAAAAAGAAAAACCTACCAGTGGGTTGCCTCCCACTAAGCGCTTGTTTTCAGTCATTAGCTTGACTGTGTCGGATCTCAGGCATCCGGTGGATCGGAACATGGCAGTGAATGCTTCGAGAGGATGTCCTCTTTCTCCAAGGGGGTGTGTATGCAGCAGATGAATGAGGTCTACAAGTTTCATGAGGAACAGGACCAGGGCGGGACTGAGGTATGGGTGGCTTTCTTTTAAGTCCCGCAAAATCATCAACGAAGAAACAAGCGCTCTACGATAATCTCGTGGCTTGGTTAACTGGACAACAGTTTTTGTACCTTTCAAATTCTTATTGATGAATGGAGAAGGTTTGGAAGAAGGAGATGCATACCTTGGCCTTACCTGTGGGTTCGGACTGTGGAATGGTGAGATTTCAGCTTTACATCTGGTCTAGGACTTGCAGTTAAGGATCCAACACGAGAATCTTCGATTTTGGACAAGTCTGAGCCGACTCTGGAAGGTGTGTCGATCGATGCAACAGCTGCATCGATCGATGCTTGGCCCGCAACTCGTGTTTCTTGAACGTTTCGCAGCTTTCCTCCGAAATCCGTGTTTCCAGCACAAAAACATCATCTACCAGCGACTTGTCATGCATCGAACCTCATCATGGTCTCTAGTACTGATTAGATGATCTCCACTCCAATCTTCAAGCTTAGCAGCTTGTTTACTCACTTTCTCAACAGTCTCCAACTCTTTGACATACCCAGCAGTAATGTCTTCAGGAAGCTCTATGATCAGATTGTCATCAGAAACAACCTCCACAGAAAATGTCTGACCATCAATGGTGGGAACCCTTCTCAGCTTGTCCATCTCAAAGTTCATAACCAAATCTTCTACATTCAAAGCTATGTGTCCCTTCTTCACATCTATGATAGCACCAGCTGAAGCCAAGAAAGAGCGTCCTAAAATGAGAGGATCATTAGGCTCTTGGTCATATTTCAGCACTACAAAGTCAGTGGGAATCATGCAATCTCCAATCCTGATTGGAATATCCTCTAAGACACCTTCAGGAATCCTCCTAGACCGATCAGCTAAGATAAGAGAGATCTTAGTTGGCTTGAAATCCGTCATCCCAAGTCTCACAGCAACAGAATGTGGTATCAGGTTAATACTAGAACCAAGATCACAAAGTGAATGAGAAAACCTTCCTGTGGAGATAGAGCAATCCAACACAAAACTTCCAGGATCTGGTAACTTCTCTGCAATCCTACTCTGAATCACTGCACTTACTTCCTTAGAGACAACCACCTCCTGCTTCTTATCCTTCTTGCTCTTTGGAGGCTGGTTCAACAAAATTGAGCTGACATCCTTTGTAAGCAGTGCTCCTTCCTCAGGACTCAAACCATTGGTGACCATTCTCTTCACATATCTCTTAATACTAGGAGAAAACTTGACAGCATCAATCAAAGGCATCTCTATCATTACCTTGTCCATCATAGCTTTGCATCTAGCTTCTTCAATCTCCTGCTTAGACCTCCTACGCTTAGGAAAAGGAACCTTAGGCTTGTAGGCTTGCTCTGAATCGGATGGTTGAACTGGAACAGAAACCGTAGCTGTCTGTGGGGGTGTCGATCGATGCTGACATTGTGTCGATCGACACTTGATGATGATTGCATCGATCGATGCTCTTGTGTAGTGTCGATCGATGCTGGATCAACTGACGGATCTTCGTCTCTTGCCTTCACCAAAATCGCATTGCAAGCATGCCTTGGATCCATCTCTGTTCTTCTAGAAAGAAGTTCCTCTTGTCTTTTAACAGACCCAGCAGTCGAATCACTTGATTCTCTAGCTTGACATGAGTGTTTAGAGCTTCAAATTTCCCAGTCAGCTCAGTGTAAACAGAATCAATCTTTCCATTGAAGTCTACTGTTAACTTCTGTTGACCTTCCAAAATCTGTCCAAGCATTGATTCCATCTTGCTCTCTCGAACTGGGTGGAGGGAGGGGTTGGTAAGAAGAAGAACCATAGTTCCTTGTGAAGTTGCTGTTTGATTTCCTGTGAAGGAATTCTTCTGACCAAATCTCTGATTTTGATAGCCAGCTCCATACACATAGTTGACATCTGCTTGTATTCTCTGGTTGTGGCTCAAAAATCTCAACATTTTCAGCAAAATGGACAGACTTCTTTCCCACAAGAAGATTGTGCACTGTATCCAACTTAGCATTCACTGCAGCAAACTGATTTGAACCATTGCCTTCATGTGCTCTTTTCCGCTCTAAGTCTGCATTCTTGGTGCTGTTGCTTGATGCTAACCTTTCAATCAACTGTTCAGCCTCATCTGGGTACCTTGTCTTGAAGTTCCCATCGCTAGCAGCATCCAAAGCCATCTGATACCTCCAGTCAATCCCGCTGAAGAAGATACTAATCAGCTGTACCTCCGAAAACCCATGATGCGGACAATCTCTCGGTATGCTTTGAATCTTACCCAAGCAGCTTTGTAAGATTCAGTTGGTCCTTGTCTAAAGGTAGAAAGCTTGATCCTCAGCTCATCGACATCGCATCATCATAGAAATAGTTCAAGAATGCCACCTTGATGTCATGCCAGGTTGTCAGAGATCCTGGTTTCAGCTGCCTTAGCCAATGAGAAGCTTCCCCAGCTAGAGAGTAGGGAAAAGCTTGCAGTAGAGATAGTCTTCTGTGACTCCATTAGCCTTGATGCTAGTGACAATGTCCTCAAAGTGCTCTATGTGATCTAGAGGCTTCTCATTTGGCAGATTCTGGAATGGCCTTTGTCCAACAAGAGCGAAGTAGGCAGGCTTCAGCTCAAAGTCATTCCTTGGGAATGGAGGAGGGACAATTGCGGAGCGATTTTCATAAAATAAGTCTGGTCTGTTGAAGTCCGCAAGAGTCTTGACAAGCTCTCCATTGTTGTCCCGTCGTGGCTGAAGGTTCTGCTCTCCGTTCGCACCAGCCCCGACATTGCGTCGATCGATGCCAATTATGCGTCGATCGATGCCTTCTTGGTTGCGTCGATCGATGCCTTCGTTGCGTCGATCGACGCCATCTACATTCTCACCGACGACAGCAGGTTCTTCCTGAATAACTTGCCCTTGAGCATCAAGTTTTTGGCCAAGTTCGTTGCGCACATGACCCTCTTGATCTCTCAAAACTCCAGCCGCATCTGGTCTCAATATGATTGGGTTGACCATCTTTGTTGATTTGGCTGCTTTGGTGTTCTCACGCTCTAGTTGTCCTAACTCTTGGTTTGTAAGCTTAACAACTGGACCAGTAGGATTTTTCCTGGTGCTAGGCTTAGGCATGTACCTGAAACACACAAGAGAAAATAAACAAAAGCGTGTAAGTAAAACAGAAAAATAAAAATTTAGACAAAATCAAAGATTTTAATCTAATGGTGAATCAAAAGAGTCCCCGCAACGGCGCCAAAATTTGATATGCTCAAATTTACCCTAGAGCTACTCTCTCAAATTAAGAGGTCAATTGTAGTACTTAGGGATCGAATCCACAGAGACTCTAGTTCACACAATAGATTTAATAATCTTTTAATTATGCTAAACAGAAATATTGTAATTTAAATAGCAAAATAAAACAGAAATATGTAAATTCAGATGGAATAAACGCTAGGCCTAGGGAAATTCTCAGGAAATCATGGAAAATCAGATCTATTAATTAAACAAGCAGGATTCAACAATTAAGCACCGTTCTTGAACTCTAAACACAATTATAAAATAAATCAGTTCTCACTGCAAATATTATCTAAATTTAAAACCAGAAAATCCAAATCTCTTTGCAAAATTCTAGGTAATAAATCAGCTTTAAAAACAAGTTTAGATTGTTCACAAAATTATTAAATCAAATCTCTTTGCAAGAAATAATTTTGCTCATCAAAAGGTTTTATCAGGAAAATCAATTATATTCTCATATCAATTAATAATCCTAAGATCTAAATCCAGATGACTAATCAAAGATCTAGCATTAAGAACAACCTATGATGAAGAACAAGAAAGATAATGAATCCTAGATTAACAGATCTAACAATCCATGAAATCCCTAATGAGAAACCCTAAACCTAACAAGCAGATCTACTCGACATAATTGCAAGAACACAAATCATGAATAAAATAGATTGCATTAAGAAAGAGATTAAAGAAGAAATAAAAGAGTTCTGAATCTTCTCTGAAGGAGTCTTGATTCTTCTCTCCAAAAGCTCTCTAAAAATCTCACAGGGTTTTGCTCTCAAAAGTTGCAGGGAAAAATAAAGCTTAGGTCTAAACAATGACCCTAAAAATCCTATTTATACTCCTAAAAACGTCCAGGGACTAATGATGCAAATATGGAAGACTTTGGGGCAGATTTGTAAATCTTCAAAACTTGTAGGAAAACTTCCAATTCTGACTTTGGCCTAGCATCGATCGATGCATATCAGTGTGTCGATCGATGCACTCTCTAAATTTCGTCTCCCAACTTTGTAACTCAGCCTCAATGCTTGATTATGCTCCAAATCTTCATATTTAGCTCCATTAAGCTCCCATCCATGATAATTCCTATAAAGACTCAAAAAGACTCTAAAAACACCAAAAGACTCTATAGATAAGACTTATATCATGGCTAAAAACACCTAAAAACCATGATATATCAACCCGCATCACCAAAACTATCCACCTCCATATACTACAGTTTGTCACTAACGTTGCACTGCTTGAGTCATGATTTCGATTTCTTATTATCATATTGTATTCCTATATGGTTGGAACAGCTCTACAGGCTCAAATCTAAGGTATAATAAAAAATTAAAATATATTGGCCAGTTATTACAAAAATAATATAAAATATAGGAAATAATTAACAGATGTTTAGCCATCTTATCTGTTTGTGTTGTAACTATAAAAGGTTATTATGATAGCCATAATATCTCCATAAATATTCATATGAAATTTATGGGTGTTATAAAACAACACTGTCACAATACATGCCTCTCTAACTACACCCATAATATTCATGAGGTCTTTCTTTTTAAAAATAATTTTTTGTAAAAACTCACATATGTTTATTTTTCGTAAAATATAATAATGCTCGATATAGGAGACTTTACTAAAAGTAGAACAATGTTACAATTTCTACTTAACATGCTGCAACAATTAAAATTTATATTTCATCCAAGCGTTATTATACCTATGGGTATATTTAATTTTTGGAATATTCTTTGGATGTTTGATTAGAGGGAAAAGTATTTTGCATAATTCGAAATGGTTTATTTGTTATGGATTATGATGAGCGTAAGTCGAATATATTGCCTTTGACATTGTTTATGTTCTTTAAGGTTTATAGTTTATAAATTGTAACAGTGTTGTTTTGGAAACGTTGTTGTATACTTTTATGTATTTGGCAGCTAAAAATCCATGTCACTGGTAAATTAATAAGTAATATTGCTTTCTGTGCGTTGTGGTTTGGTTACCACCCTAATTGCATCTACTAAGTTGCTACATAATTTCTTTTGCAGCATATGCATCTTCAAATTATAAGTAAATAGTGGAGAATTTTTCATCATTTTAAAATTTGTAACTACGAAATATAAAGGTGACCAAGAAATAAGTTTGCATGAAGTACCATAGAGTACCAATGTTCTTTTTGACTCTTATATAAAAAATAAATAACTGGTAAGCATCTTAAAATTTAAGTGAACATATTATATATATATATATATATATATATTAGTCTTAATTGATGTAATACATATGTATTTAAATTTTATTTTTGCTTTACTGAAAAAAGATATTTGTAATAAGTACATAAGTATAATGTTAATATGGATTTTAATTTTGACGTATAAGAGTTTAATTAGTTGGACAACATGCATAATTGTCATGACATTGTATTGGCAATATGCTCGAATTGAGTATATATACGCCTATATAGTATATATATTATAACATCAATTGTAACTTAAAATGGGCAGTAGATGTATATATACATATATATATATATATATATATATATATATATATATGTGTGTTTATGTTTCTATTTTTCTCACATATGATTTGTGTTTTGTTCACATTGGACACTTTTTATGGATCTGGATTTAAAATTGATAAATGAGCATGACTTTGTAACATTTCTATGTTTGATGATAAATTTCCCTATATATGTTGGGGTAAAACATAAATAATAATAGAGTTTGTAGTTTTTTTTGGGTGAAGGATATACTTTTATTGATATTAAGATGTGGTTATAACAACACAAATTAAAGCCAAGCACAACTCCAATGTCGAGGAAGCTAGGAAAAATTGTTAGGCATTCACAATTTATCTATATACAATTATACACCTTAGCACTTTTCTCTTTCGTGCAAAAGAGCCAATAATGAATACATCTAAATGAAAAGTGATTAAGATTATAAAAGAATGTTTTTAACAAAACCTTATAAATCAGAAAAGTGAATAGTTGTAGAACCACCTTAGAAATTCCATAATCGAAATACTCTCAATAAGAAAATTATTATCAAATTTTATTTCTAAAACATGACTAATGTTAATCTCTTCAAAGAATTTCATTTTCCCGTGCGGCAACGCACGGCCGGTTTTCTAGTTTTATTAATAGAAGAAAAAGTAACGGCAAAGGTAACGGTAAGAATCTACTTTTTGCATATAGCAGCAATAGAAGAAATACCTTTTTGCATATAGCAGCAATAGAAGAAAAATGAGTCAAACGATGGTCTTCAATTTGGAGGACTGGGTACTAAACTCATCCACCGTGGGAGCACAAACTGAGGTAGCATGATGATCCAAGTTAGATTGCGACGATATAGGCGTTCAATATAATCCTCAAAACCAGAAGTGTCTATGCGGCAACAACCTTCATCACTAGTCCAATTCTTTGATCCTTGATGAACTATAAACTCCTGTGTACGCAAGTTACCAGATACCAAACAAGAGTGTTGTCGACTCCATAGATAGACGATATCAGAATCAAACGGTTTCATTGCCATTGGACAACATTTGAAATTTAATCCGACAGAGGCCATGTTGATTTCGGGTGTCAACAATCCCCACCATTCATCATCCTCTAACTTGTTAATATTCAGCCTCCAAATCTTCAATCTTCGATGTGATATTTCAATGCAGATAACATCTCCTCGTGAAGTAGTCAAACATCTCTTAACATCCTCATCATACGGGACAGGGAGAGGTATAACTCGGCGTTGATCATCATCGGTGTCAGGAGCATAGAAATCATAAGCTACAAGGACTTTAGGTTCAGTAGGAATCGCATCTCGCTTCCACATATATAGCATCCCATCGAGATTTAATGGAGTAAAGTCAAGAAAGTGCGACAAGGGACTAGCTAGAGGAGAGAAGTCTTTTGAAAGTCCATGACCCTGTCTCAGAGGAATAAACACACACTCTCCATACATACATATCCCTGTCACGTTCATCGCCGTAATGATGAGCCCCAATCACTTTGAAGCTTGAAACAACATTGTTCTCAACACGCGTTACCAAACCAATGGGATCATCAAATGGATTTCGATGCGCGGCGGTTAGATCTGGACACGGAGGGATTTCAACCCATTGTTGTAAAGCTGGATTACCCACAAATGATGTAAAATTGCCAACCATATCCTTAGTGTAGCTACGAAAGAGAGTGATCCAAATCAATCCATTGGAGGAACCTGCATAGAAGCAATAATTCGTAGAGAGATTCGGATGCGGTCGAAAAGGCAGGATATAAGAAACTATGGATTTGGGAAGACCCCATGTCTCGCATTTTGTGAAGCCAATAGCTTCTGTGATAGGATGATCATAATCCGGATCGAACATGAGCGACCAAGAGGACAAGGAGTACTTTCGGTGCAACGAGACAAAGAGACTACGGAAATATGCCGATTCTATTACCGATTTCAATGTGATAGATCAACGGGAAATATCGCATAGAGACACCATTTACTTGTTTTAGGAGTATCTTTGACGTCCAATAACATTGCAAGACGGTACCTATGCAATTACCGATTTCAATGTGACTTTTGGGATGCATCACGGGGCTGGAGTTCATTTTGGCTCTCTGTTCATAGAGTTACCTACTCGGATTTTTTAACCGTTTTTTTTTTTTTTTTTTTCTGTTAGGGGGTTGGGTTTATTGGGGGCTTTTTTTTGAAAAAATTGAAATTTTTTTTTGTTTTTTTGTTAACAATAACACTAATAGAGATTATTAAGCAATATAATATATAGATGTATAAAAAAAAAAAAAAAACACGCCTAATTAGATAGCTTATATGATACAAGATTCCAATGGTGTTGTGTGCAAATATAAAATAGCCAGTTATGATGATTGTTTAATTCATGTTTCTACAAATTAAATTTGAGGGCGTAATAAGTCTAGGATCACGTACAAACAAAATTAATAAGAGATTAACAAAATATAGCAGCAAATGTATTATGTTTATCAACAAAACACTAAATGACGATGGAAAGAGATATTTTTTGCTGTTAGAAATTGAAAACTTAAAAAACTTCCTACGAACAATACTCAATTTCGCTGACGAGCTGAGGTATTGAGTCCATCCACTGTGGGAACACATATTGAGATAACACGAGGACCGAAATCACATTGCTATTATTTTCGATATCCTCCTTAAAATCAGAAGTGCTCATGCTACTCCAACTCTCTAAATCTTGATGAATTACAAAATCTTCTGTTTGCAAGTTACAAGTTACCAAGCAAGAGTGTTGTCGACTCCATATATAGACGATATCATATCAAACGGATTCATTGCCATTGGAAAAACATCTGACATCAAATCCAAGAGACGCCATGTTTATTTCATGTGTCAATAATTGCCAACATTCGTTGTTACTCAGCCTCCAAACTTTCAATGTTCTATATAGTATTTTAATGTAGTTAACATCTCCTTTTGAAGTAGTCAAACATCTCTTAACATGATAATTATATGGGAGAGGGAGAGATATAACCCGACATTGATCATCATCGGTTTGAGGAGCAAAAAAATCATGAGCTATAAGGAATCCAGGTTCATTACGATCTGAATCATATTGCCACAGATATAATATACCGTTGATATTCATGGGAGGGTAAGCGCTATAGGACGAGAGGAGCATAGTCGCTAGAAATTCCATAACCCTGTCTCCGACGAATAAATTAACACGGCTAGCTAGTGATTGTCAGATTGTGGATTAGCATATTTCATGAAGCAAAACTGATTTCTATTTGATTGAATCAAAGAAGAATCATTGTGAAATACAAAGAACAAAGAAAGCCAAACTAATCTAGTAGTGGCAACTAGCAAATCAAAATCAAGGTGACAACAACTTCTTCATAACACTCTTCTTTTACTGGTTTAGCCTCAGCTTTTACTAGTTTTGCCAGTCCTTCCCAAAACTACCAAAGTGGTTAGTTAATTTTTTGTATCACCTCTTTACTATTTAATAAAAATTTGTTAGATATTAAAAAAAAAAACAGAAGAATCAAATAAAAACAAAATATTAACCATATATAGAACATATTTTTTTCTCCTTCTTTGGTACAAAAAGTGACTGCATTACTATATTAATAATCTTAGTATGTTATGAATATATTAGTTATCGATGGTAATTTATAGTTTCAATGTTTGTTTTAGTCTTGTTCAGTTTGGGTGACCTAAAAAAAACAGAAGATTTTTTTCTGCTTTTATTTTAGAAGACCATATCAACTATACAGTATAACCAAAATAATAAAATGTCCCGCTGTTTTAATTTCATACAAAAGGTGAGTCTCTACCTATTTATTATATACATAGATGAAAAAGTATATGAGCCTTTATAAAATTTTCCAAAAAATCGGCTGAGAGTTTCATTTTGCCTCAATTAGGCACGGCTGTTCAGCCTCGACCTTTTCTGGTTCAGCTTCAACATTTTTTGCCGTTTCGGCCGCAGCTTCAACCTTTTCGGGTACAGTTACCTCAACCGCATCTCATCAGTTTCTGCTCTAACCACTATGTTCTCTTTAGCTTTCTCACTTTTCACTAGACTCTAAATTATCTCAATTATGTTAAAAAAATCTTTAAAGTAAAACTGCACTCGTACCTAAAACGATTATAAATAGATTGCACCTGTGCATATTAAATTTGAGAGCATAAGTCACAAAAGAGTAGACGTAGAGAAAACTAGCGAATATGCCATGCACGATACTAAACTAGGATGAAACAAAATATACGTAAATTAAACAACACCTTTTGCATATAGCAATAGATAAAGTGATCAATTATTTAATAATAAAGATAATCAATTTGGAGGACGGGGTACCGAATCCATCCAGCGTGGGAGCACAAGTTGAGGTAACATGATGATCCGAGTTACATTATCGTTACGACGTTTCATATGATACTCCATATGATACTTGAAACCAGAAGTGTTTATGCGACAACAACCTTCATCACTAGTCCAGCTTTCTGAATCTTGATGAACTATAAACTCTTGTGTACGCAAGTTACCAGATACCAAACATGAGTGTTGTTGATTCCATAGATAGACGATATCAGAATCAAAGGGATTCATTGCCATGGGAAAACAATTTCCGACAGAGGCCATGTTGATTTCCGGGATGTAGTATTTCAATGCAGATAACATATCCTCGTGAAGTAGTCAAACATCTCTTAACATCCTCATGATATGGGACAGGGAGAGGTATAACCCGGCATTGATCATCATCGGTGTCAGGAGCATAAAAGTCATAAGCTACAAGGACTTTAGGTTCAGTAGGATCTTCATCTAGTTTCCACATATACAGCATCCCGTCGATATTTACTGGAGTAATATAGTCACCAAAGTACGACACGGGACTAGAGGAGAGAAGTCTTTTGAAAGTCCATGACCCTGTCTCAGAGGAAAAAACACACACTCTCCATACATACATACCCCTGTCACGTTCAGTACCATTATAGAGAGCCCTAATCACTTTAAAGCTTGAAACGACACCGTTTTGAACACGCGTTACCAAACCAATTGGCCTATATGGATGGCGTGTTAGATCTGGATACGGAGGGATTTCAACCCATTGTTGTAAAGCTGGATTACCCACGAAGGATATATAATTGCTAAGCATGTCCTCAGTGTAGCCACGGTAGAGACTAAGCCAAATCAATCCATTGGAGGAACCTGCCCAAAAGCAATCCTTTGTAGAGAGATTTGGACACGATCGGAAAGGCACAATATAAGAAACTATGGATTTGGGAAGACCCCATGTCTCACATTTTGTGAAGCCGATAACTTCTGTGATGGAATTAGAATACCCCGGATCGAGCATGAGCGACCAAGAGGACAAGGAGTACTTTCGGTGCAACGAGACAAACAGACTACGGAAATACGCCGATTCGATTACCGATTTCAATGTTTTACACACTGATTTGAATCTGGCGATGCTTTTCAATGGTAATCTAGCAATTACCTCCACCAACATCGTCTCTGGGAGTGTTGTTCTTCCCGTCTCCCTTGGGATTGTGCTAACTCTCATCATAGGGTTAGGGTTTCCCATCGCCAACTGGCCCAACTCTTTGCGTATTCTATTTTTTTTTTCTTTTCTTTAGGAGTATTCTAACCTATTTTTATATATATGCGTAGTTAGGATTTTATTGGCAAATAATTTATTGGGCTTTTTACGTTTGCATTTACATTAAATTGAAATCTTATTGATCATTTAGATTTTTTTATTCTCTTTTCTTTGACGCCAAATTGTAAGAATTTTAGTTAGTTTATCGACTTAAGAAACGTTGGTTAGCAAATTTCATTAAGCAAAACTGATTTATATTTAATTAAATTGAAGAAGAATCATTGTGAAATACAAAGAACAAACAAAGCCAAACCAATCTGGTAGTAACAAATCAAATCAAATCAAGGTGACATACAACAATGACATTCAAATTACTTTCACAAATTTAATCATATCATTAATTAAGCGGTGACAACAGCTTCTTTCTCTTCTTGTTTACTCTCCTCCTTTACTGGTTCAGCCTCAACAGTTTTCGCGGCTTCCGCCTCAACCTCAACCTTTTCTGGTGCAGCTACCACAACCGCATCGACCTTTTCTGTTGCGGCCGCTACGTTCTCCACTTTCTCAGGTGCTGCTGCTTCACCAGCAGAAGAAGACTCTTCCACGGCTGCAACCTCTGGTTCAGAAGCAGGAGTTGTTTCCTTGGTCTGCTCGACCTCAGATGTCTCCTTAGCTTCGACGGAAGTTGTTTCGGTGGTTTCAGTCTCTGTCTGGTTCTGTTTCTCACCGCTTTCTGTGTTGTTCTCCTGTATTAACATACCAAAAGATCTTAACCCGTTTAACCGATTCTGTGACAAAAACCTAAATTTTCATATTTAAAACCTAGATTTACCTTGGCTACTACGGTTTCAGAGACAGGCTTAGGAACAGAGCCTTCTTCGTTGTTGTTCATGTCTGATTCCTTGGGTCTACTCGCACAGCCACCCATTATTATGTTTTTTTTATTGTTTTTGTGATTTTTGGTTGGGTGTAGGCTGTGGAGTTTTATTTTTCTCTTCGGTTTATTATTGTTGACCCGAGGATTGAGAAAATGAAGTGAACATGATCAGGGTTATATAGATGTGAAGATGCATGATTCCGAATTTTATGGAGAGCCTCTGGTATTTTTCTTGTGTATCTGTGGTGTGTTGACTAGTTCAAATGGCTAAGAATAGAGTTATTTACAGATCGGGTAGGAACTTATATTAAGAGTTATGAGGAGAGGTAAGCGTAAATTTAGAGTTTTCTGTGTTTAAAAAGCTTCATTGGTATGGTCAAAGGTATGGAAGTTTCGTGGACCTCTCATCTATTGTGCTCTATTTTTAGTCGGTCGACTCGGTCCTAATAATAATACTTCGAGGAAGAAATTAGAAATACATATATACTACTACGCGTACAAGATTAATTCGGGTTTCTTTGATTCTAGTATTGGAAATAAAAGATTATTTTGCCATATGTCACGATGAAATATGAAAACGATAATGCAGTTTTTTTTTTTTGCTATAACATAGTTTTGCCGAAATACGTTTCATGTCGACTTACATTAGATTATGGAACCCTTTTTTTTGTCGAGTGAGGAACCTTTCTTTCTTTTTCCTTTATCTTGTTTGTGTTTGTAATACGTTCAGAATGGAGCTAATTTAAGTAAATGATAGTGAAGAAGATAAAACTTAAGTGAATAACAATAATGTGACTTATAACGCGCGTTTAAGAAAAAAAAATGTAACTCTCAAATAATGGGTATGATTGGTAACATAGTCAAAGCTGTACAGAAAAGCTGTAAGCTGAAGCTGTAAGCTGTTACGGAATAGTGCAAAGCTGTAAGAAAGAGCTGTACATGAAAACTGTACCAAAAAGCTGAGACTAAAGTTTCTAATAAAACTTTTGGTAAAGTTTTTGTGATTGGTAAAAATTAAATGCTGTACCAGTTGTAAAGTTTTGTTTGTGTTACCAATCAAACCCAATATATAGGAAATGTGCACTATATACCACAAAAGTAAAAAAGAATTAAGTAACTACCATTGATGTGACAGTGTGTTCTCTCCCTTCATATACCCATTACATATATTAAATGTTATTTGTTTAAATATCATGTCATTTTTTTATAACGAAATTATATGTCGGTTTGGATTCACAAATGAAATGGTTAGGGTTTAGATTTTACAATTAAAACGAAATTATATGTCGGTTTGAATTTACAAATGAGATGGTTAGAGTTTAGATTTTACAATTAGAACGAAATTGTATGTCGGTTTGGGTTCACAAATAAGATGGTTAGAATTTAGGTTTTACAATTAGAACGAAATTATATGTCGGTTTGGGTTCACATATGAGATGGTTAGGATTTAAATTTTAAAATTAAAACGAGATTATTTGTCGGTTTGAGTTTACAATTAAACGTTATTTAGTTCAATATAACATGTAAAATATAAATATTATATGATATTTTAAAAAATCACACCAAATCTTTCACTCTTTCTATCTATAACACTAAAACAAAAAGGGTGATTATGTCTTTTCACTCATAAAAAAACGTGGACCCTATAAAAATGTTGTTGTGGTATTTGTTTACTAGGTATGGAGCCCCCGCGATATCGCGGGAAAACTCATTTTAGTAAAATATTTATTACAAAAATTCTTTAATTAAATTTATTTATTAAACTATTGGTATTCCTAGACTATTTAATAAAAATTTCAAAAACATACAAATTTTTGAAAAATTCTTTATATCTTTATTGAAAAATATTCTTTAAAAAATAATCTTATCTTCACATATGATTGTTGGGCATAATTTTATCATCATTATTATTATATTAAAGTATTTGACAAATTAAGAGAGAATACTAAAGAGATAAAGTCAACACTAGTATTGAGTCTATCTAAGACAAAAAAAGTCTCTTGTTTGACCTTATCAATAAAGGAATCAAATATTTAACTCCTAATTCCAAGAGGATTAGAGGGAAGGTGATTTTTCCTATAAAAGAAGAGCTACATCGACATAAAACGGGGGAGAGACCTAACCAAAACACGATTCAGCACTAAAACAAGGCAGGGGTTTATAGCTTCACAGTGTATTGGATCTTGTATTTCTACTATCAATAATTTGATAAATAAAAAGACTATATTCGAATATTTTTCTTTCGTTCTCCCGGTTTATTTTTTGTCCAAACAATTGGAGCTAGAGAGAGGGGGAGATTTAACTACGTGAGTATGAACGACAGAAGAGATGCATGGTTTAACAACGGCATCAGCTCATATGATGTGAAACATAAATAATAAAATCATGGATATACTACGTTGATAGAGAATCTAATGATCGGGGCATAAGTACTGAACTACACAAGAGTGGTTCTAGAAAAGTCCAAAATCCTAAAAGGAAATCAACTACAACAAGACAAGAGCCGTCCTGGAAATAGACGATTCCGATACGAGAAGATCAACTTTCAGAGGCCAAGGTTCTAACCGCTCTGGAGCAACTCACCGCCATCAACTATTGTGAGAATTCTCGCGAATCACATCGATCAAGTGTGAATTAGGGTTGGAGAAGAACTCACGAGGACCATACATGAAGTAAAACCATAAGAACTGGACATTGACATCACACTAACGGTGCCATGGTATAGCACAACAAAAACAAAAAAAATAGAGCTTAAACAACGCAGCTCTGGCTAAGGGACTACAAAATCGAGATAAGTTTTCTAATGAATAGTTTTTTAATTATTAATGCTCTAGGTATACAATGTGTGCTTTATAGGTTGTTAAGGATTATTTGATGCAAGTAGCAGTAGTCTAAGGAAGCAAAAAAAGACTTGATAGCTCCAATATACTATTAACCAGTAGCTATAATGACTCCAGAAATTAAATATGGTCTCTAAGTTGCTTAAGGAAGTAATGACTAAGGTCGTTGAAAACAACCTAAAGACAAAGCCTCCAATATAAATCAGCGACTGTGATCGCTAGCTACAACGATTCATGAGAGGCTAAGCCCTTTTATAAGAGCAGTGACTACAATCACTATACAAAGAAATTTGAGGAGGAAAGGGGATAAACCCTAGGAGAGCTCCTAAGACACGAAGATGAAGAATCAATGGCCACGGCCAAAACATGCCGGAGATGATCGATCGCCTAAACTCCACGGACAACTCCATTAAAGCTACTGAGAGTTATTCATCAATAAAGTATCTCTTCAAGCGCTAACTACAAATAAGATCATTTGAAGTTTATAGAAAAACTAAAGCAACGACAAAGGACCTTCATGAAAAAAGGGAATCACAGATTCTCAATAATTGTTAGGGACAAAACTACGTCTCTAATGAAAATGACATCAAGAGCATATGGCGCTGCCATGAAATAATTCAGCAACGACAGACCAATATTTGGCTAATACATGGCCGTGACCGTGACCGTAACCGTGGAGTGTAAACGCAGAAAAGGAGGAATTAACAATCAAATCCACACCAAATGGGAAGAAACTGCACAAGAAGTAAAGGAGAAACTCCATACATCTTATTATATATATAAAAAGATAACGTATCAGCATCTATGTTGGAAAAAAAAAAAAAACACTATCTTGGTGAAACGTACATCACTCCAGGACTCAACTTAGACCATTTGTTGTCATCGCTATAGAAGAGATTTGAGGATAGTTTATCGTTCTGATTTTCTCCTTTGACAACGATTCATAACAAATGATTCATAACAAGAAATAATCTTCCCATGGAGATACATCTTCAACGACCTAAAGCGAGAAATAGATGATCTTGCTTTGCTATTGAAGTCTAAGGGTTTGATGATTTGGTCTCGTCATTCAACTTTATCAGAAGGTCTGAAACAAAAAGAAAAGGAAAAACATAATGTTCATCAAAAGAAAAATTAGAGAACAGCCTTTTGATTACAGGAAAGAAACTAGGCATAGGAAATACGTCCACCAGTTTGACTGGAGCTGGTTTGGGATTACAAAGATCCTCTAGCAACGCAAACGCAGTCATGACGACTAAAGAAATCTGACTAGCATGCAAAGAAGTTGCTCGACTTGGGGGAATAGCTACTAATGTTTCCGACTTAGATCTCAAGCATATGTTCCTCAAGAGTCAAATCGTCCCCTAGTGATACAATATCAATGATCGTGAGGATATAATATTTTCAATCAAGTCGAGCACTACATGGCATAATAATAAGTTTATGAAGGAAGCAACTCTAAAAGGGGGAAACAATGACCAAAAGAGATGAGTACCAGCTCATTTTTTCTGTATTTTATAAGATTGCAACTAACTTTTGCAGCCTTGTCAAATCGTCATTATTCTAAAGAAAAGACAGCTTAAGCAGCACAAATGCGACTTTGGTAGTGGAACGACGGCCTTACCACACCGTAACAAGATAAGTTATTCTTTGACTGGAATCTAAATATTATGGATTTTTTAAGAGATCATATATATAAAATAAGGAATGTAGCAGAAGCTATGTGCTCATCAAAAATAGTTTAGAAGACTACGTTCATCTACGTTAAAGGCTAAGTGCCTTGTAACAGAAGGAATCAAACACAACTTGTCTTAAGAGAAGTGGCGACTGTCGCCAGAAAAATGACAGGCGTAGCTTCAAGAGAAAAGAAAAGTGATTGCGATTGCTACAAAAAGAAAGAGAAGCGGCTACAATCGAATGATGTGGCTACTGGCTACAGTCATGCGCGGAATTGTGACTACATTCAACTACTGAACAAAATCAAGAGACACTGCCTCGAAAGAAAATAAAAACAAGGGGAAAAGTTGTGACAACGATCGCTGCTAAACAGTAAAGGCAAGGCCTTAGCCTGCAGACCATGGCCAATGCCAATCGAATAAGAGGGAACTCTTCTTATAAGCGTGACAAGCAGCAATCATGGCTGATGTCGCTCGTATAGATGACTGCAATGAATGTCATTGTCAGACTGAAATAACAACTTTAGTAGAAGTAAAGTGACTACGGTTGCTAAAAACTAAATAAAAAGAGGTAAAGCCTCCTAATACATGAGAAGCATAGAATGCTCAGCAAAAAAATGAGGAGGCAATGCTTCCCATTATAGAAAACAATAAAACAGAAGAGGCAAAGTCTCTTTAGATGTTATAAGCTGGCATATAATGCTCATCACAAATAATCTAGGGGGAATGCCCCCAAACAAAGAAAAAGTGATGATGATCACTTACAACAAAAAGCTGATGCAAAGCCTTGTAAGATATAAGAAGCAATGAATGCTCATTATATAAAGAAATCAGAGACGATGTCTCCCAACATGAGGAAGCATAGTCTGATAGATTGAAAGCTGCTTACACAATCATATTTCAAAGACCTTGGTAGAGAAAGCAGACTCCAAAAAACAGTAGATGCTTGCCCGTCAAGGAAGAGCATACTCGCTCATATATATTGTAGCTGCTTACCCATCGAGGGAGCAAACTACATTAAACTGAAAATGTGCTTACCCACTGAGGAAGTACCTAAATGAAGTGGCCACAATACCCACTACTAAACAAGTAATTGGCAAAGCCATAACGTGCAATGACCACGGTCAATACCTTTCAAATAAGAGGGATACCCTATAATAAAAAGCACCAGACATTGGTCGTATCAAAAATAGAAGGGACAACCTTCATTATAGAACACTCCAGAAATTGGTTGTGTCATACATAAAAGGGACAATTCCTCGTTAAGAAAAGCTTTAGTAATTGTTCCAGCAAAAAACATAAGCAAATATCTCTCAAATGATGTAGTGGCAATGTCAACAACTCATCAGTTAAGAAAAACCAAAGCCATACTAAAAATAAGCGCCAACAACGGTCGCTTCAAGTAACATATGTTATGAGAAGACCATACATAAAGTTTTATAACACCAGGGGCATGACCTACTTGAAACAATACGAATGCCACTTCAAAAGGATGACAATGTCAGAGTTATGGTAATTTCAATGAAGCATATAAGGTAATGGAGAATGATGCATATTACAATTGCACAATGTACAACATATATACAAGGCTGAGACTTGGTCAGCAAGTGTAAGCCATTATTTTCTAACTATGTCGACCTCCAGAGAAAGCGGAGCTGGGCAGTTCAACAAAGTTCAATAATGAAAAGCGGAGCTGAGCTAATTAAAAGAATCGGGTCGATGAAGAGATCAATACATCAAACAGCCATGTACTATTCATTGGGTATACGGTGAACAGCTAAAGCCCATGTGTCAATGACACTCAAAGAGGTGAATTTTGGAAAACTCCACCAGCAATGGAAAGTAATTGAAGCGACATCAAACAAACAAGCAACAATAGAAAAATGGTTTGCGAAGGTATTCGAGATTTATAGTAAAATTATATGTCTAATCTACTCTCTAAATTCTTACTAAGAAAATAGAGAATGGGGGCAAACTGTTGGGCATAATTTTATCATTTTAATCCTTATTAGCATAACTTAAACATATTTCTATTTCTAAAATCAATTTTTACTTCATAAAAATGAATATAAATATTACTTTCAGTCAATCAGTAAGAAAATTACCAATCCTCTCAAATTTGAATATAACTAAACAGAAAATTATCACATATTTTATTTATTTGAATCAAAACTTATGTAATACAAACAACTATCGTTTTATAGATGAAAAACAACCTATAGTCATTAAACATTTTGTCAGTTATAATAGATTATATATACATGGTTAATCCAATATTGAATGTACTTATTACTAATTTTTCTCCGCGTAAGATGCTGGTTAATTATCCTGAGTCACACATAAATATATAATATAATAAATATGAGAGGGGAACAATAATAGTTAGAACTTATAACAATAATATTTAGGTGTATGATGTAGCATTACAAAGTGCGCGTCTAAGGAAGATGGTCAGCCAAGGACGGCCGGGTTCATTGCTCTCACATGCTCCTCTTTTTTTTTTGGTAGTCAGAATCCAAAACCTTTTCAAACTTTTATAATATTTCATATTCAGTATCTTTTGTTGTTAAGATTTCAATTTGAGTGTATTATGACTAGAACTAAATATAAAAATTCCCTTAATCTATATGAAGTTGTAGATAAGCCTTTGTCGTCAAGATAGTTTATTGGACAATCATCTCATGTAACATCCGCGAACCAGATTTTGTGATTTTGGGAGTAGCATCGATCGACACCCTTGTGGCATCGATCGATACCACTAATTTCTGGGTTCGACCGGTTTGATTAATTGCCGAATCGGTTTGGTTTGGTTCAATTAAATCCCTAAAATCGAGTTTTAGAGGAAGGAAACGACCTAGGGTCGTGTTGTTTTGTTGTTTCGCCGTTTTTGAGTGGAGAAGAGAGAAAAGAAGTGTTCTTGAGTTTTGAGAGAGTTTTGGTGAGATTTCTTGCTGTTCCTGAGAGATCTAAGGCTGGGAAGGAGCCAGAAGCTTGCTAGGAGTGAGGGAATTCGTTCTTGCTGGTCAGAATCTTCTTGAGAAAAGGTGAGTGCTTGACCATGGTTGATCTAAGCATGAGATCCCTCTTGTTTTGTGTGATTCCTTGTTGTTTGTGTTGTTCTGTTGCTTGGGTTCGTTGTTTGTATGATTTCTAGTGAATCCCGAGATGTTTAGACATGATTGGAGCCGATTCTGGGTTGATTTGGGTCGGAGTTCTTCGTGGAGTTTTCGCGCAGATCGTGTCTGCAGAGGAGGCATCGATCGATACCACTTTTGCGGAGCATCGGTCGGCACCGTTGTTGAGTAGCATCGATGGGTACCGTTTGAGGAGCATCGGTCGGCACTTGATCTTGAGCATCGATCGACACCGTTGGGCATCGGTCGATACCAGTCTTATCCGAGACTTGTTTTCCTGGTTTGATGTATTGTTGTGTGTTGTTTGTTTTGCTTAAACTTGAGGTTCTCATATGCTTGTGTGTATAACCCAGTAGATGGGAGGATGGCCTCACTAAGTATTTGTGATAATACTTACGCATCTCAATTGTTGTTTGTGGTGTGCAGGTAAAGGAAAAGTGTGATCGTGGAATCAAAGGCAATGAGGAGGAGGATGTTCTAGAGGCTTGATTGATTGTGGTCTAGCTGTTGTTAGGTTGCTAGATTAAGTCAATGGAACATTGTAGGATGTTAGTTGTTGGTTTATTCTTTATTTGATTTATGTATTGGTTATTGGTTTGATTGTTGGAATTCTTCTGGTTTAATGGAATTTGTTTTATTTGGTTATCCGCAGTTATTGTTTGATGTTAGGATGTTAGTGGGTATGGGACCACTAGTAAATTAAGGTATAAAAAAAAAAAACGGGAAGGGTTGTTTCATTTTGGTATCAGAGCCCTTACGGTTCTAGGTCTAGGGTTCATTGTGCTTTTGCTGTTAATGTTTAGGATTCCATGCTATAGTTGATTGTGTGAATGGCAATTGTGTGTGGCATGAAGTCCTAGAACATCCTCTTCGAGCCTGTTTTGTGATTCCACGGTAAGTTGTGTTTTTGTGTATGAGTTCTATTGTTTGCTTAGCCTTCTGTTCTTGGATGATACAGATGGTTAGATGTGAGGTTGCTGCTGGTCGCGGGCGTAGTCGTGGTCGGGGTCGGGGTCGTGGTCGTGGTCGTGGTCGGGGACGAGGTCAGGTTCCTGTGGCCAGTGAGAGTGTGACCCAGAGCATGGCCAGTGAGGAGGTAGCGGAGTCACAAGCTGATCCTATTGTGTCTGGAGACCAGGCTGGTTTGGGTGACGGTGTTGGTCACGGTGTTGCCCCGGGTGTGGGGGTTGCAGCAGGAGGTGCTCCGGGCAGGGAGGATGTCTTGATGGACTTGCTAGCTCAGGTAGCTCAGGCTTTGCAGCGACTTCCAGCAGTTGTGCCGCCAGTGGTTGGTGGGCAGGGTCCAGTGGTGCCGCCAGTGGTTGGTGGGCAGGATCCAGTAGTGCCGCCGGTGGCTGGTGGGCAGGATCCAGTAGTGCCGCCAGTGGGTGGTGGACAGGTTCCAGTGGTGCAGCCTGCAGCGGGTTTGCAGGCAGGTGTGCAGCCGGGGACCGAGGTAGTGGATGCACAGTATGTGCGGATGATGGAGCAGTTGCGGCATGTGGGAGCAGGGTATTTCTCAGGGAGTACCGATCCGAGTGTAGCGGATGAGTGGAGAGAGCGGATGGAGGATATTTTCCTTTCGCTTAGGTGTCCCGACCGGTACAGAGTGGATCTGGCAGTGTTTTACTTGTCAGAGATGCACGTGTGTGGTGGAGGTCGGTGACAGCACGGAGGGTGCAGCAGGGTATGTCTTGGGAGATTTTGTGAGGGAGTTTAACTCCAAGTATTTTCCTCAGGAGGCTCTTGATCGCATGGAGGCACGGTTCTTGGGGTTGACTCAGGAGACCGTACAGTGCGGGAGCTGGATGCAGAGTTCAGTCGGCTTGTGGGGTATGCAGGCAGGGCATGGGAGCCAGAGGCGGCTCAGGTGCGGAGGTTTTTGTTGGCTCTTCGGGATGATTTGAGGAATCGGTGCAGAGTGAGAAGCTATGCTACGAGAGCAGAGTTGGTTGAGGTTGCAGCTGGGATAGAGGATGACTTGAGGTCACAGGTGGTTGTGGTCAGTTCTTCAGTGCAGCCACAGCAGTCTCAGCCGTCTTCTGTTCCTAGCAAGGGCGGCAAGCCTGCGCAAGGGCAGAAGCGGAAGTTTGATGTCATGCAGAGGTCGAGGCATGGGGGTGCGAGATGCTTTGGGTGTGGTAGCAGAGACCACAAGGTGACTAGCTGTCCTCAGAGGGGTGAGCAGCGGGTAGTGACAGAGCAGCGGGCGGTGACAGAGCCGCGGGCAGATACTCGAGTGTGTTACTACTGCAGAGAGACGGGACATATCAAGCCTCGTTGTCCCAAGTTGCAGCAGAGGGCAGTAGCAGTGTTGCAGGCTGGAGCTCAGCCAGGGACGCAGCAGGTTGTGCAGCACGGTGTGCAGCCGGTGGGTTGGATCGAGCCGACGTCTCAGGTGTATTCGACCCAGGAGCCCGGTGGCACTAGTGCAGGAGCGATCACAGGTATAACTTCTGAGATTCGAACTTAGTCAATTCAATAGTTCAGATTATATTTGTTTTGCTTGTGGTCAAATGTTAGGTTCTCAACACATGTGATTTGTGTAGGGACCTTGTTGGTGGGCGGGTTCAAGTCCCATGTTATGTTTGATTCTGGAGCTTCTCATAGCTTCATTACTCCGGAGTGTGCCGAGAGTGCGGGGATCAGAGGGGATTCTGGAGAGCGTTCAGGAGTTGTCAGAGTTGCAGGAGGCAAGTTCCTGAGGGTTATTGGACGAGCTGGAGGAGTTGATATTCAGATCGCGGGAGAGTCGTGGCCAGCGGATTTGCTTATCAGTCCAGTGGAGTTATATGATGTCATTCTTGGTATGGATTGGTTGCATCGGTACAAGGTGCATTTGGATTGCTATCGGGGTAGAGTGGAGTTTGAGCGTCCAGGAGGGAAGTTGGTTTTTCAGGGTATTAGCCGACTTCGGGAGTCTCGTGATCTCAGCCGTTCAGGCGGGAAGATGATCGAGAAGGGCCGTGAGGCTTATCTGGTTACTATCTCTATGCCAGAGTCAGTGGGGAAGTCTACGGTTAGCGGTATTCCGGTTGTGGAGGACTTTGAGGATGTGTTCCAGTCATTGCAGGGATTACCACCATCTCGGTCGGATCCTTTTACTATTGAGCTGGAACCGGGACGATGCCGTTATCCAAGGCTCCTTACAGGATGGCTCCAGCAGAGATGGCAGAGCTGAAGAAGCAGCTGGAGGATTTGTTGGGCAAGGGTTTTATCCGTTCTAGTTGTTCACCGTGGGGAGCTCCTGTGTTGTTTGTTAAGAAGAAGGATGGGAGTTTTCGGTTGTGTATTGACTATCGGGGTTTGAACCGAGTTACCGTGAAGAACAAGTACCCTCTCCCGAGGATTGATGAGTTGTTGGATCAGTTGAGGGTGCTACTTGGTTCTCCAAGATCGATTTGGCATCAGGATATCATCAGATTCCTATTCATGAGGCAGATGTGAGGAAGACAGCCTTCAGGACGAGATATGGGCACTAGGAGTTTGTAGTGATGCCGTTTGGGTTGACAAATGCGCCAGCTGCGTTTATGAGATTGATGAACAGCGTGTTCCAGGAGTTTCTGGACGTGTCGTCATCATTTTCATCGACGACATCCTGGTATATTCTAAGAGTCCCGAGGAGCATGCAGTACATCTGAGAGCAGTGTTGGAGAAGCTGAGAGAGCAGAAGTTGTTTGCTAAGCTGAGCAAGTGCAGTTTCTGGCAGCGTGAGATGGGGTTCTTAGGACACATTTTTCTGCAGAGGGAGTTTCAGTGGATCCAGAGAAGATTCAGTCCATCAGTGAGTGGCCGAGGCCGCAGAGTGCCACCGAGATTCGGAGTTTCCTGGGGTTAGCAGGTTACTACAGGAGGTTTGTTCGGGGTTTTGCGAGTATGGCACAGCCGATGACTAAGCTTACAGGGAAGGATGTCCCATTTGTGTGGTCACCAGAGTGTGAGGCAAGTTTTGCAAGTCTCAAGCAGATGTTGACTACCACGCCGGTGTTAGCACTGCCTGAGCAGGACGAGCCTTATGTTGTGTATACAGACGCTTCTAGAGTGGGGTTGGGTTGTGTACTTATGCAGCAGGGGAAGGTTATAGCCTATGCTTCGCGGCAGTTGCGGAAGCATGAAGCTAATTATCCTACTCATGATTTGGAGATGGCAGCAGTGATCTTTGCTCTTAAGATTTGGAGATCCTATCTGTATGGTGGGAAGGTGCAGGTGTTTACAGATCACAAGAGTCTGAAGTACATTTTTACTCAGCCTGAGCTGAATTTGAGGCAGAGGCGTTGGATGGAGTTAGTAGCAGATTATGATCTGGATATAGCTTACCACCCTGGTAAAGCTAATTTGGTTGCAGATGCCTTGAGTCGGAAGAGGGTGGCTTGGGCGCAGGAGCAGGATATGGAGGCATTGGTAGGGGAGATCAGTGCATTGAGTTTGTGTGCTATCTCACAGGAACCTTTGGGTTTGGAGGCAGCTGATAGAGCGGATTTGTTGAGCAGAGTGAGGTTAGCTCAGGGGAGCGATGAGGGGCTGATGAATGCCTCTAAGGCTGCGGGTGCAGAGTATCAGGTTTCTGCTAATGGTACTATCCTTGTGCATGGTCGGATCTGTGTGCCCAAGGGTGAGGATTTGAGGCAGGAGATCCTGAGAGAGGCTCATTCGAGCAAGTTCTCTATTCATCCAGGGGCGACCAAGATGTACCGTGACCTTAAGCGGTATTATCACTGGGTTGGGATGAAGAAGGACGTGGCCGACTGGGTAGCTAAGTGTGATACTTGTCAGTTGGTGAAGGCAGAGCATCAGGTTCCTGGTGGTTTATTGCAGAGTTTGCCTATTCCAGAGTGGAAGTGGGATTTGATCACGATGGACTTCGTGGTAGGTTTGCCTGTGTCGAGGACGTTTGATGCTATTTGGGTCATTGTGGACCGTTTGACTAAGTCTGCACATTTTCTGGCCATCAAGAAAACTGATGGAGCAGCGGTTTTGGCCAAGAAGTATGTGAGGGAGATAGTCAGATTGCATGGCGTGCCTGCTAGTATTGTGTCTGATAGAGATTCCAAGTTCACTTCGGTGTTCTGGAGGGCGTTTCAGGCGGAGATGGGCACGAAGGTGCATATGAGTACAGCCTATCATCCTCAGACGGACGGTCAGTCAGAGAGGACAATCCAGATTTTGGAGGATTTATTGAGGATGTGTGTGCTGGATTGGGGTGGTCATTGGGCAGATCACTTGAGCTTGGCGGAGTTTGCTTATAACAACAGCTACCATGCTAGTATTGGGATGGCTCCTTATGAGGCTCTGTATGGGAGGCCGTGTCGTACACCGTTATGTTGGACTCAGGTGGGGGAGAGGAGCATATTTGGTGCAGATTTTGTTCAGGAGACCTCGGAGAAGATTCGGGTTTTGAGGCTGAACATGAAGGAGGCTCAGGATCGGCAGAAGAGTTATGCTGATAGGAGGAGAAAGGATCTTGAGTTTCAGGTTGGTGATAGAGTGTACTCAAGATGGCCATGTTGCGGGGTCCGAACATGTCATTGACAGAGACTAAGTTGAGTCCGAGGTACATGGGTCCGTTCGAGTGGTTGAGCGGGTGGGACCAGTGGCATATAGGCTGGAGTTGCCTGAGGTTATGCGTGCGTTCCACAAGGTATTTCATGTGTCGATGCTGAGGAAGTGTCTTCACGAGGGTGATCAGTTGTTGGCTAAGATTCCTGAGGATCTTCAACCTAACATGACTTTGGAGGCGAGACCTTTGAGGGTGCTCGAGAGGAGGGTCAAGGAACTTTGGAAGAGGAAGATTCCTTTGATGAGAGTCCTGTGGGACTGTGACGGAGTAGAGGAGCAGACTTGGGAGCCCGAGGCGAGGATGAAGGCAAGGTTTAAGAAGTGGTTTGAGAAGCAGACCGCTTGAGCTTGTCTAGCCGGGTCCGAGCTGTAGTCCGTGGCTGGAGCGGGTACGGAGTATTCCAGCCCATCTCTCTTGATTTTTTGTCGCTTAGGGGTGGTTGGTTGTGCGACTAAGTATCAAGATGAGGTGGTGCTCGGGATGCGGGTTGATGGCTCCAGTTGTTGTATTTTTGTTTCCTGATGTATTTTCGTTGAGGTTGTAAAGATTATGACAATTATTGAGATTAATAAGATGAGTATTTTTCTTTATGTTGACTGTGGTTGTCATGGGAAAAAGAGAAATAGCTCGGGTTTCTATTTTTGGAAAGTTTCCATAAATAGGAAGTTTCCACAAAAGGAAAGTTTCCAGAATTAGAAAGTTTTCTAGGAAGGAAAGTTTTGTGGAAATGTTGAGGTAGATCTAGCCGGGAGATACTCGTTGGCATCAATATTTGTTTTGCTCAAGGCCGTGTGGGCCCAACTCACGTGATACCGATAGCTCGATGGACTTTGTGGCCAGAGAGTGGGAGTGGTATGTTGCTTCGGATGACGATCCGAGAGCGCGCTGAGGGTGACGACCCAAGAGCGGGATATGTGAGGCTCCCCGGATACCGTAGCTGTGAGCCGAGGCTCGGCAGTGAGCCGGTATGTCTCGAGGGTTGCGACCGAGAGCGGGGGAGTGTGTGTGAGTGACTTCCTGGATGCCGTAGCTTAAGGCGGTTGGCCTGATAGAGAGCCGGCATGATTCGTTGGTTGCGACCACGGACGGGGGAAGCACTGAGTTGTGAGCAAATAGTGTTATGATGCGAGTATATTGGCTAGAGGGAGACCTCGAAGGTCAGTCGGAGGTGTGCGGGCTGTTGCGACAGTGGCACGGGAAACCTTGACTGATGGTGATTGGTCCGGTCTGGGGACGTGCGGG
Organism: Camelina hispida; assembly: GCA_023657505.1. Taxonomy (NCBI): domain Eukaryota; kingdom Viridiplantae; phylum Streptophyta; class Magnoliopsida; order Brassicales; family Brassicaceae; genus Camelina; species Camelina hispida. The sequence continues at coordinate 24,013,214 of CP094632.1, read as the reverse complement.
CCGTGTTGACGGTGGCACGGAGGTCCTTGGCAGATGGACGGTATTGCGGGATTCGGGGACGAATCCATATTGGTGGGGGAGAATTGTAACATCCGCGAACCAGATTTTGTGATTTTGGGAGTAGCATCGATCGACACCCTTGTGGCATCGATCGATACCACTAATTTCTGGGTTCGACCGGTTTGATTAATTGCTGAATCGGTTCGGTTTGGTTCAATTAAATCCCTAAAATCGAGTTTTAGAGGAAGGAAACGACCTAGGGTCGTGTTGTTTTGTTGTTTCGCCGTTTTTGAGTGGAGAAGAGAGAAAAGAAGTGTTCTTGAGTTTTGAGAGAGTTTTGGTGAGATTTCTTGCTGTTCCTGAGAGATCTAAGGCTGGGAAGGAGCCAGAAGCTTGCTAGGAGTGAGGGAATTCGTTCTTGCTAGTCAGAATCTTCTTGAGAAAAGGTGAGTGCTTGACCATGGTTGATCTAAGCATGAGATCCCTCTTGTTTTGTGTGATTCCTTGTTGTTTGTGTTGTTCTGGTGCTTGGGTTCGTTGTTTGTATGATTTCTAGTGAATCCCGAGATGTTTAGACATGATTGGAGCCGATTCTGGGTTGATTTGGGTCGGAGTTCGTCGTGGAGTTTTCGCGCAGATCGTGTCTGCAGAGGAGGCATCGATCGATACCACTTTTGCGGAGCATCGGTCGGCACCGTTGTTGAGTAGCATCGATGGGTACCGTTTGAGGAGCATCGGTCGGCACTTGATCTTGAGCATCGATCGACACCGTTGGGCATCGGTCGATACCAGTCTTATCCGAGACTTGTTTTCCTGGTTTGATGTATTGTTGTGTGTTGTTTGTTTTGCTTAAACTTGAGGTTCTCATATGCTTGTGTGTATAACCCAGTAGATGGGAGGATGGCCTCACTAAGTATTTGTGATAATACTTACGCATCTCAATTGTTGTTTGTGGTGTGTGTAAAGGAAAAGTGTGATCGTGGAATCAAAGGCAATGAGGAGGAGGATGTTCTAGAGGCTTGATTGATTGTGGTCTAGCTGTTGTTAGGTTGCTAGATTAAGTCAATGGAACATTGTAGGATGTTAGTTGTTGGTTTATTCTTTATTTGATTTATGTATTGGTTATTGGTTTGATTGTTGGAATTCTTCTGGTTTAATGGAATTTGTTTTATTTGGTTATCCGCAGTTATTGTTTGATGTTAGGATGTTAGTGGGTATGGGACCACTAGTAAATTAAGGTATAAAAAAAAAAACGGGAAGGGTTGTTTCATCTCAACCGTCAATCTTTCTGTTCATCACCAGTTTTCCATCTCCCTGTAAACTGAATATTTCCAACTGTAGAAAATATAATAGAACAAACTGTGATATATATTTTTTTTTACCTTGATATTTCTTTCATGGACAGTAATCTCTCATACCCCTATTCATCAAAACAATTTCTCAAAAACCCTTCAATGGGAAAAAGATAATATTATCCTTAACGAAGGTTGTTAAAGGTTAAATATAATTAAACCAGTAAGTGTTCAACGAAAAACACAGTAGCTCAGTGGTTGCAAGCTCCATGCGCACGCGCGCGCGCCCAGAGTTTGAATCCCACTATGTGGGGTACAACTAGGTACAACTAGGGTGAAACAGGTACAACTAGGGTGCGGACGGATACAACTAGGGTGCAGACGGGTACAACTAGGATGCAACTGGTACAACTAGTATTCGATTTTTATTTAAAAATTGGTAGAGGGGTAGTTTCGTCCTTTCATTAAAGAAGAAGGGTATGTAGAATTAAAGTGGGTATGTAGAAAAGATTTCTTGGGATAGGGGCACAAGAGAATTAAATCCTTTCATAATCAGATATTTTTAAAAAAAAAATAGAAATATAGAAATCCATATTGTTTTCTATAATACAATTAGTTTTCTAATCAAAAAGTATGGAGTAGATAAATATATATATACTTGTGACGAAAAAAAATAAACAAACATATACGAGCCAATATGCTCTCATTTTCTGAAAAAACTTGAACCATATTTTTTAACAGCTAAAAACAAAAATTTCAGTTTGGATTCATACCAATAAAATGATAACCCTCGATGAATAGATGGTTGTATACCTAGAGACTGAATATAATTAAATATTATAATGATTAACAAAATATATTAATCTGCAATAAATTTCTCACAGTGATGAGACGTCATTTCTAACAAATTCTCTTTTAACTAATACAAATATAAAGAAAATTTGAGTCTATTAATCACGCTCTTTTTGAGTGTGAACGTTCCAGTTTGGTGTGGGAGCTATCGCCGTTACACCTTTCTTCGTCTGGTTTCCCCTATGGATCAGTGTATTCAAACTTAGATTTATTATATTCTAAGGTCTTTTCAGGTTCCGGGGGTGTGAGTACTGGATATTTGTTGCCATGGATTTTGTGGACTATTTGGAAGGATAGGAATAAAAAGGTTTTTCAGGGAGTTGAAAATGACCCAATTGACATTATAAATCAAGCAAAAAATGATAAAATTTTGTGGGAGGAGGCAAAGTCTTACTCTGGGAATTTATTGCCACCCCAGCCAATTCCGGAGGTTAGGGCTGTTTCGGTTCGTTGTCAGGTTGATGGTTCCTGGAAAGATTCCGACCCTTTAGAGGGCTTGGGATGGTGGTATGGGACTCAGGATGAAAAGACGCTACTTTTGGGGGCTTGTAGTCGTCGTCGTAATCCCTCTTCCCTTCATTCGGAATTTAATGCTTTGCTTTGGGCTATGGAGTCCCTTCAAACGGCAGGGATTGATTGTCAGGACTTCGAGTCAGATAGCGCTGAACTGGTGGCGATGGTGCAGGCTCCGGACGACTGGCCAGCTTTCTCGCACGCACTGGAAGATTTCCATTCCCTCGATCATATTACCCCGCCTTCACTCGCACAAATTCCGCGAACGTCAAACGTCCGAGCTGACTGCCTTGCTCGTTTTTCTAGATCTTTAGCTTCTGCATCTTCTTTTGTAAACTCTTTTGCTCCAGATTGGGCAACCAATTTTGGAGTTACTTTATAATTTATTATTGTTAGGTTGAAAAAAAAAAAAAAAAAAAAAAATTTTGAATATGATAGTGAGAAGTTATCTATATAAATATTTCTAAAGATGTGAACATTTGAATAGACACAATTTTTTGTAAAAGACACAACTCTATATTCAACAGACGAAAATTTTTAGAGAGACGCAACTGTGAAAAATTTCTATCAAAAATATAAAATAAAGAAAATTTGAATACAATGATGAGAAGTCACTTATATATAAATTTATAAAGATGTGAACATTTGAATAGACACAACTGTTTGCAGGAGACACAACTCTACCTTTAACAGATGCAACTTTTTTGAAATTTTCTGTAATATATATATATATATATATTACGAAAATGTACAACAAAAAATCGCAACTGTTGTTGGCATTTTTTCAGATTATTATTATTATATTTGAATACAATGATGAGAAGTTATTATATATAGATTTCTAAAGATGCGAACATTTGAATAGACACAACTGTTTGTAAAAGACATAACTCTACATTCAACAGATACAACTTTTTAGAGATACGCAACTGTAAAAATTCTCTGTCAAAAATATAAATTAAATAAAATTTGAATACAACGATGAGAAGTCACTTATATATAAATTTATAAAGATGCGAACATTTAAATAAACACAATTGTTTGTAAGAGACACAACTCTACATTTAATAGACGTAACTTTTTAGAGAGACGCAACCGTTGAAAATTTTCTGTCAAAAATATTTTTTAAAAAAGAATATTTGAATACAGTGATGAGAAGTCATCTATATATATAAAGTTAACTTTATCATATCCACCTAATGAATTTATTTTTGAAAAAAAATTATAATATTCAATTGAAGTTATTTTTAATATTCATTCATTGTTATTTTTAATATTCATTCATGCATATTTATGTTTATCTAAAACATTAAAAATAATCAATTTTAAAATAGTATAAACAGAAATAATAAACATCTTTAACTTTAGAATAAAAATAATTTAAGTTTTTATAAATAATAAAAATAATAACTATCTTGTTGAATTAAGTAAAATAAATGAAAATTTTGAAATAGAAAAAATAATACTATAAATTTGTTATAATAATGTTATTATTAGAATTATAACCTCAAAATTTAGAATGGGAAGAGTTTTAGAATGTAAATAAGATTTTAACACAAGTTATGTCATTGTATTTATTCTAAACATGATTGAAATAAACATTAGTTTCTAAGACATATACCTTTATTATGGTAAATCTCATAAAGATCAACTCAATTTTATAAATGTAACTAACATATATATATATCAAAACTTTTAACCCAAAACATTAACATATTTAAAATACATATTTTTTTTTTCGATGAGAATTGCATCACTTATCTGCGAATATATGAGATTTTATAAAAATATAATTAGATTAGTGAATATATATTCATTGTGGGGTTTAAATATTTAATCATTTAAACATTATTGATTAGAAATTCTATTATAAGAGACACAACTCTAGCGACATAACACTTAAATAGACTGTATATTCGCTAGATCAATATGTTTAAATGGAGGACGATCCCGAACTTAAAATTATGTTTCTGTGAATATGGAATATTTGATAAAAGAAAGATAATATTATTGAATAGACATGTAGATTAGTAAAAGAAGTCATTTATATAGATTTATCTTTTAAATTCATATTATGATTCTTATTGTTAACACTACAAAATCGCAGAATATAACAAAAATATTATCTTAAAAATATATATATCACAGAACTTGTTTTATATAGATACTCTAAAGTTGATTTTCAATTTCTATTGATAAGAAATATTTTAAAATTAAAATAGTTTATATATAAATTTAGAAAACAAATGTGAACTGTTTGACATATTGCAACTGTTGAATGTTGTCTGTGTTGCAATTGTTGCAGATTGTTATTAATTTATTATATTATATAGATTTTATCCATATTTATGCTATCTACTAATATTACCCTAATATATATTCAAAAACGTGTCCAGTTTAACCATTTTGGTAAAATTCATCAACTCGTTAATAACTTTAGATGTACTTATAGAAAATGACATGTTGCAGAAAAAATAACACATCTAAAACTGTATTCTCACAGTTAAATGGCAATTTTATTCTTGTTCATCGATAGAATAAAATAGTCTGATAAACGTACGTGCTTGTTGCAAGTGAATCGTACATATGCATTAGAATCTGGGACGATGCACGAAAAAAAAAAACTACTAACGTAGGATAGTGTGCTCCATGATCGTGTTTACGAGTTCGAGCAAACGAGAAACATTCAAAATCCAAAAAAAAAACCCAAAATGCTCAGAGAAATAAATATAAAAAGACATTTCCAAAAAAGGTCAAGAAAAGCGAAACTTCCCACAGAACTCGCAACAAAGCTTCCTTTCCCGCTTCATCCACATGTCATTATCTCATTCGTTCTATGACATTTTCTTTTCTTTTATAGCATGGCATCCACTTTCTCAACTTTACCCCTTCCTCTTGCTTTAATATCCCAAAGTCCCAAAAGGGCAAAATCGTACATCAATACCACTAAACGCGTAACGTACTTGGTATAGCGCGTGTAACACACTAAACCTCTCCACGCGCTTTAATCACCACCACCCTCTCTCTTTATAATTTCTTCACAAAAGGAAAAAATCAAAGTTCACATCTTCTTCTTCTTCACTTTACCAAAATCACCGATTCGAGTTTTAGGGTTTTTGTTTTCTGAAATTTTATATTGTCATCTTCTTCTTCTTCGTGATACCTTCGAATCGTATCTGAGATACATATACAAATAATAATTCTGATTCGTAGAATCTGAGAATCTTCAATCTTGGGTGTTGATTCGTTCAAAACAAAAAAAGCCGATTCAATGAATCAGAATCTAGAAGTTCTATCAATGGATTCATTACCAGTTGGATTAAGATTCCGTCCAACTGACGAGGAGCTGATCCGTTACTATCTCCGTAAAAAGATCAACGGCCACGATGGCGACGTCAAAGCTATCCGTGAGATCGATATTTGCAAATGGGAGCCTTGGGATTTACCTGGTAACCCCTTCTTCTTCTTCTTAGAAATGTTGTTACTTAACGAAATCTTGAATTAGTTTCGATGTTTTTGATAAAGTCAGTTACATTGAGGACTTTAGAATCTGTTTGATATAAGTTTAGCTTTGGTGGACTGAGAGATTTGATTAAAAAGATGTGATTTTGTTGTTTGTTGTTTTTAGATTTTTCTGTGATCAAGACAAAAGACTCAGAGTGGCTCTTCTTCTGTCCATTGGATCGGAAGTATCCTAACGGAAGTAGACAGAACAGGGCAACTGTGGCAGGCTACTGGAAGGCGACAGGGAAAGACCGGAAGATTAAAAACGGTAAGACTAAGATTATCGGTGTGAAGAGAACTCTTGTTTTCCACGCTGGTCGTGCTCCTAAAGGAACAAGAACCAATTGGGTTATTCATGAGTATCGTGCCACGGAGAATGATCTTAGCGGTACCAATCCTGGCCAGGTAAATAATAATGCACACTTTGTTGATGTGTAACCATTTAGAAAACTGATTTAGCTATGGAATCTTGATCGTTGTGATTGTGGTGATATATGCAGAGTCCGTTTGTGATATGTAAGTTGTTCAAGAAACAAGAACTGAATTTAGCAGAAGAAGATTCCAAGTCGGATGAGGCTGAACCTGCTGTCTCGTCTCCAACTGTTGAAGTATCTGAGGTCACTAAAACAGAAGACGTGAAGCCTTATGACATTGCAGAGTCTTCTCTTGTAATCTCTGGCGATTCTCATAGTGACGCTTGTGATGAGGCTACAACTGCCGAGGTGAAGACATTTTTTCTTAGATGTTTGTCTTTGTGTCGGTTTGAAAACTAAATACTTTTTTTTGGTTTTGACATGCAGCTTGTAGATTTTGATTGGTATCCGGAATTGGAGTCCCTGGATTGCAAGCTCTTCTCCCCATTACACTCTCAATTCCAATGCGAGCTTGGTGGATCCACATTTCAGCCTGGCTCAAGTAATTTTTCAGGGAATGAGACCAACAACTTCCAAGCTCAGACTCAGTATGGTACAAATGAAGTAGATACATATATATCCGAGTTTCTTGATTCGATTCTTCAGAGCCCAGACGAGGATCCAGAGAAACACAATTATGTTTTGCAGAGTGGCTTTGATGGCACAACACCAGATCAGGTACATGAAGTTTCCTCAAACTCATAATATTGTATCAGTTTCTTAAAATTCATTAAGAAAACTGATACCATAATTAACGCTTATTTAATGTACTTGATTGCAGATTGCGCCAGCTTATCAGCAGGGCTCAGCAGTTGGCATGAGCAATGATGTTTCAGTGACGGGGATCCAGATTAGGAGTCGGCAGGCACAACTCTCAGGTTGCACCAATGAGTATATAGCGCAGGGAAATGGCCCAAGAAGGCTGCGTCTGCAAACTAACCTTAATGGGATTGACTCGAAGAGAGAGGTGAGAATCACACCCACCTTGTCATAAATTACTCTTATTTCTTGGTTTCACGTAGCAAATTGGAATCGAACTGTGACGTTAATATCTTAATGCTACGCAGGCTGAGGACACAGTTGGAGAAACTGTGAAGAAAGGCTGCGGAAAGCTAATGAGAACAAAGAACAAAACCGGTTTTGTGTTTAAAAGGATTATGCCCCTGAAATGTTCTTACGCTGGGCTTCTTAGGGCGGCGGTAGTTGCAGTTGTGTTCTTGATGTCAGTCTGCAGTCTAACCGTTGACTTCAGAGCATCCGCAATGCCATGAGAACTGGAACTTGCATCTGTATACCCTGAGAACTGGAACTTTCTTCTGTATATATAGTGCTCAAACCTGGATTTTTGCTTTTGTTGTTGGTTTCAGGCTTTTGCTTTAACCGGTGCCAGTTTGTAGTTTTACATGTAGTTTAGGCTTGTAAACGTCATGAACTCTTGATATGAAGAGACCAAGAACCTCTAGTTGTACTTGTTTGACTTATTAGAGTTGTTACATAATTAAAGGTTATGCTTAATCATATTTTACTTTCCACTCTTTGACAATGAAATAGCAATGATGATATATTACATATTAGTGGCAGGCCAATAAAAAACTTACTCTGGAAGGCAAACAATGATGATGATACCTTCAATATAAAAAGATCTTCAAACTGAACCAAGATTTCAAAATGGAACTTTAAAGTTCAAAACATTACACTTGAGAAAAAGCAAATGAAAATGAAAAGGACTAAACTTGCAGTTGCACTAAACTTGGAACATAAGAAGAGTACACAAGTCTGCATGGATTCCCCTGGTAATTTGAAACTTCTCCGATGTTGACAGATTTGAAGTATCCATCATCTCCAATAATGTAAGCCATTTGGTAGCGACAGGTCTTGGTCCCACTGTTATTAAAAAGCACTGCTACTTTCTTCTCCTCGTAGTCGTAGGGGGATAGTAAGTCGAAAAACCATTGACTAGTGACACATCGAGTGTCAAAAAAAGTCCTCCAAGATACCGCATTGGGCTCAATCTTAGTGGAAATCCAAATCTTGTATGTTTGAAAAGTGTCGTAGTGGTTGTATAACACAATGAGCTTCTCATCTCTAACCCAAGATAGAGTCATAAATTCAAAACTAGGAGAGGGAGGGCCAAACGGCGTAGGCAGACGCGGTCCAAATCGCTCTGTAGTGAAATAAAAACAGAGTAAATAATCTTTAATGCCTATTATTTCTGTTACCTCTTGACTGAAAAAGTAAGTGTTTCCCTTCAAAGACACGCCAGTGCGATAAAACTGTGCGTCCCCATCGGGATTGACTTCAAGAACCCTCCATGAATCAGAACTAAAATCGTAGACATTAATGTCCCTTCTTCTTTGACCATATCTGCTTCTCTCTGTCATCATAGAGAAACCTCAAAATATTCAAATTCTTCTGACGGTTTTATTAGAGGAAACCACAAGGGCCCAATAGTATGATCCATTACTAATCTTGTAGCCCATGTAACTAGGATTTCCAAGTGAGATAGGTTCCATATATATATGTGTAATGACTCTAAGAAATGTAACTTTGAGAGTTGTCTCAAAACAATTCTCCTCTCTTCAATCTTATGAAATATCAAATCTAATATTGTTTGCTCTTGGTGACAATCTAATCTCTCTTTCCTCTTTCTTTAGTTTCTTTGCACAATAAAGCTCCTAATGAGCTATCTTATATCTTTAGCTTAATAAGCTCTTTAAGAGCACAAATCTTCTTATTTTGAGATTGTTATCATGGTATCAGAGCCAAACGGTTCATGGGTCTTACTTCATAGCTTTCACTCAATCTATTTAGAGGAAAAAGCCTTTCATCAAGTCTCACGCCAGTTAAAAACAAAAAAAAAAGCAAAAAAAAAAAAAATCAAACCGAACCAGCAACAGATCTGCTAGTTCCAAAGTCAGAACGGTGACGCCTTCTAGACCATCGTCTTGTCCGTTGTTAGGGATTCATCAAGGTCACGAGAGACAGAACATGGTCTCCAACGGCACATCGGTAATGTTTTTCTTTCCCTTAGTGACAGAACATGGAGTGAGCGTTGCTTTTTCATAGCTTGAGAAAAGGGAAGAAACGGTTTAGAGTTATAGGCTTGGAATTATGCTGGTTGTCGTTTATATGGTGGTTTTTGCTGGCTGGTTTAGATTATAAGATTGTACTCGAAAGCTGGAATGCGAACAGATGGTCTTGGATTCATAAGGATGGGTTTATGGCTGAATTTTCTGGTTTTTTGCTGAGCGCACACAAGGTGTTTGTCAAAATGTCAAAGAGGAAAACAGATTGGTTTTATGCAAAGTGTAGTTGGCAAATAGATGAGAAGCAGATAGCAAGTAGGATTTAAGTAGTTATGGGAACAGAAATTTTTTTTTTGTCATGACAGATTAGAAGAGTTAAACGGGTACAAGAAACCTGAGCTCTTAGTGAGACAGAGAGGTCACAAATACCTCTGAGTGAGATCGACTAAGCTCTCCAAGTCTAGAAGAACCTCTGAGTGAGCCATGCGATACTCCAAGTATAGACCTGCATTGATCTCACACCTATGCTTGTTCTCTGTGGTTAGTTAGAGCCTTCTGCCTACATCTCAAGGATCTTACTTCGACGATGCATTCTCATGTCAAAGCTATTGCATTTGGTTTCAAACTTGTCATGTTGTTTTCACACCACGCCAAGTTTGCGGGGAGTATTAGAGGAAACCACAAGGCCCAATAGTATGATCCATTACTAATCTTGTAGCCCATGTAACTAGGATTTCCAAGTGAGATAGGTTCCATATATATATGTGTGTAATGACTCTAAGAAATGTAACTTTGAGAGTTGTCTCAAAACAACTCTCCTCTCTTCAATCTTATGAAATATCAAATCTAATATTGTTTGCTCTTGGTGACAATCTAATCTCTCTTTCCTCTTTCTTTAGTTTCTTTGCACAATAAAGCTCCTAATGAGCTATCTTATATCTTTAGCTTAATAAGCTCTTTAAGAGCACAAATCTTCTTGTTTTGAGATTGTTATCATGGTATCAGAGCCAAACGGTTCATGGGTCTTACTTCATAGCTTTCACTCAATCTATTTAGAGGAAAAAGCCTTTCATCAAGTCTCACGCCAGTTAAAAAAAAAAAAAAAAGCAAAAAAAAAAAAAATCAAACCGAACCAGCAACAGATCTGCTAGTTCCAAAGTCGAACGTGACGGACCATCGTCTTGTCCGTTGTTAGGGATTCATCAAGGTCACGAGAGACAGAACATGGTCTCCAACGGCACATCGGTAATGTTTTTCTTTCCCTTAGTGACAGAACATGGAGTGAGCGTTGCTTTTTCATAGCTTGAGAAAAGGGAAGAAACGGTTTAGAGTTATAGGCTTGGAATTATGCTGGTTGTCGTTTATATGGTGGTTTTTGCTGGCTGGTTTAGATTATAAGATTGTACTCGAAAGCTGGAATGCGAACAGATGGTCTTGGATTCATAAGGATGGGTTTATGGCTGAATTTTCTGGTTTTTTGCTGAGCGCACACAAGGTGTTTGTCAAAATGTCAAAGAGGAAAACAGATTGGTTTTATGCAAAGTGTAGTTGGCAAATAGATGAGAAGCAGATAGCAAGTAGGATTTAAGTAGTTATGGGAACATAACTTTTTTTTTTTTGTCATGACAGATTAGAAGAGTTAAACGGGTACAAGAAACCTGAGCTCTTAGTGAGACAGAGAGGTCACAAATACCTCTGAGTGAGATCGACTAAGCTCTCCAAGTCTAGAAGAACCTCTGAGTGAGCCATGCGATACTCTCCAAGTATAGACCTGCATTGATCTCACACCTATGCTTGTTCTCTGTGGTTAGTTAGAGCCCTCTGCCTACATCTCAAGGATCTTACTTCGACGATGCATTCTCATGTCAAAGCTATTGCATTTGCGGTTTCAAACTTGTCATGTTGTTTTCACACCACGCCAAGTTTGCGGGGGAGTATTAGAGGAAACCACAAGGCCCAATAGTATGATCCATTACTAATCTTGTAGCCCATGTAACTAGGATTTCCAAGTGAGATAGGTTCCATATATATATGTGTGTAATGACTCTAAGAAATGTAACTTTGAGAGTTGTCTCAAAACAACTCTCCTCTCTTCAATCTTATGAAATATCAAATCTAATATTGTTTGCTCTTGGTGACAATCTAATCTCTCTTTCCTCTTTCTTTAGTTTCTTTGCACAATAAAGCTCCTAATGAGCTATCTTATATCTTTAGCTTAATAAGCTCTTTAAGAGCACAAATCTTCTTGTTTTGAGATTGTTATCAGGTTTATCCTAATAACAATAAAAATTCTCCACATGTTAATAAAAGGGAGATTTGCTACGATAACCTACAATTTATTAGAAACAAATTATACACATGTATATATGCAAGAAGAACCTGTGTATATTTCAACTCGAGTAGATCCGCATCACCAAATACGGATTTGCGGAATAACCTATCACCACAAACAAAAAATCACTTTACATATTTCCCAGAACAGACAAGACACAAGAGCATTGTATAGAACTCAAGTTACTTTTTAGCTAGGCCAGCTAGGGAATAAGTAAACAAAAAAAAGTGTTCTCACCTATAATCCCATCGAATGAGAGAGCAAGCAAAATGTGATATGACTTCCTGAATCGTCTGTGGAACAGCCCAACCTTCTTCTCTTAACAGCAGATGAAAGTTAATAAGTCAGATTCCAAAAAATGCAAATGCGTACGCTACTGTGTTGATATGATTGATCTCTCTTTTGAAACACCACCACCACTTAATGATCTAGTAGTTGATATATATAATGTATTTCTTATGATAAAGCGTGATATAGGAACCTAGATGAGGGAACCCAAGTGGATAGATGGAAATAGGCAAATGGTTGATAACACTGTTCTGCCTATTCAGTGGATGATAGATGGAGTGCAGTGAAGAGATGATGAATAGACAAATGGTTGAAAACACTGTTCTGTCTATTCGGTAGCAGTGGAAGATGAAAGGATAGATGGGTGGATTGAGGGACGCCACACAGATCTGTGAAAGGATCTATGATAAGTCAAATCTCAGTCTTCAAGGATTCACACACAAGAAGAAGGAGAAAAGGGTGGTTGCTTCTATCTCAGAAGTAAACCTAAGAAAACTCTCATTTTATTTCATTAAAACTTGAAAGGTTACAATGCTGAGAAGGGACCTTATATAATGGTCCAGCAGCAGGGGACCTTCTAGGGTCGAAATTTATTACAAATAAAAGGACTAAACTTGCAAAAACAATAGATTCGATTTTAAGACTTAAATAAATAAAAAGACTCATAAAGACCCAACGGTCGAATCCTGCAAAACAAGAAGAACCAACATTTATTATTTGAATTCAAACACTTACCTGGAAGTAGCTCTCATGCACGCTCCAGTCCTTCATTGATTGCCTCGGAAATGATGAAAAGAACGGGTTCTTTTAGTCCTTGTAGAACCGGCAAAAATGATGCTTGTGGAGTCTTCTCTTTGGAATCTTCTAGATCAATGAGAGTAATCAGACTTGCAATGGACTTGTTGAATTGCTCCCTTAATGTTCTTGCTCCCAACCTTGTCATAGGTTTGTTTATCATTGTTGGCAGAACGGGTTCTTCAGGAAATGGTAGAACGGGTTCTTCCGGAAGTATACTATTGATGTCCTCATCATTCCCTCCCTCTTGAGAAAGTTCTGTCTGCAGAACTATTTCATCTGCATGGAAAGGAGATAAATCAGCAACATTAAAGGTAGGAGAAATGTTCAACTCACCTGGTAGCTCAATCTTGTAGGCATTGTCATTGATTTTCTCTAAGACCCGAAATTGTCCATCTCCTCTTGGTGACAGCTTGGACTTCCTCTCCTTGGGAAATCTCTCTTTTCTCATGTGTAACCAGACCCAATCTCCAGGTTCAAACGTCAGCTCCTTGCGGTGCTTATCCGCATGCTCTTTGTTCTTTGCGCTCTTCTTCTCAAGATTCTCTTTAACCTTTTGGTGGAGTTTCTTCACAAAATCAGCTTTGGTGACTCCTTCTGCACTAGAATAAACAGCTTGGGGCAGAGGTGTGATGTCTAATGGGGTTAGAGGATTAAAACCATAGACAACTTCAAATGGAGAGAATTTGGTACCAGAATGCTTAGCATGATTATAAGCAAATTCAATATAGGGTAAACAAGATAGCCAGTTTCGAAGATTCTTACCCACCGTAGCTCTCAATAGAGTGGAGAGAGTACGATTAACTACCTCAGTTTGGCCATCAGTTTGAGGATGACAAGTGGTGGAGAAGAGTAGCTTAGTTCCTAGCTTTTTCCACAAAGTCTTCCAAAAGTGGCTGAGAAATTTGGTGTCTCAATCTGAAACAATGGTCCTTGGGATTTCATGTAAACGCACAACTTCTTTGAAAAAGAGTTCAGCAGTTTGAGTAGCATCATTTGTCTTGTTACATGGAATGAAATGCGCCATTTTGGAGAACCGGTCCACCACAACAAAGATAGAATCTCGGTTGTTGATCTTAGGCAGTCCTAAAACAAAATCCATGGAAATATCTACCCAAGGTAGGTTAGGAATAGGCAAAGGCATATATAAACCATAAGGATGTGACCTGGATTTTGCTTTCAAGCAAGTGATGCACTTTGCACAGAACCTTTCCACATCTCTTTTCAAATGCGGCCAAAAGAAATACCATAAGAACACTTAGAGTTTTATCACGCCCAAAATGTCCCATAAGTCCTCCTCCATGTGCTTCTCCTATTAGCAGCTCTCTCATAGATCCTTGAGGAATGCACAGTCTTTTGTCCTTAAAGAGAAATCCATCATGTTGGTAGTATGACCCATAAGCGGCTTTGCTTGTTTCCTTAAAGGCTTCTTTGAAATCTGGATCCTCCTCATATAGACCTTTGATGTGATCAAATCCCATGACTTTAGCCTCCATTGTAGTGATCAGAGCATGTCTCCTTGATAAAGCATCAGCTACAATGTTCTCTTTGCCCTTCTTATACTTAATCACATATGGAAATGTCTCCACAAATTCAAGCCACCTTGCATGTCTCTTCTTAAGTGTAGTTTGTCCTCTTAGGTGCTTGAGTGTCTCATGATCTGTATGAATAACAAACTCTTTGGATAACAAATAATGTTGCCAAGTTTCTAGAGATCTTACCAAAGCATAGAGCTCTTTATCATAGGTTGGATAATTAAGTGCAGCTCCACTGAGTTTCTCACTGAAGTATGCTACTGGTTTTCCCCCTTGAGTTAGAACAACACCTATTCCTGTACCAGAAGCATCACATTCAATTTCAAACATTTTATCAAAGTTAGGAAGTACCAAAACAGGTGCATTTGTTAGGCTGTCTTTGAGCAGTTTGAATGCATCCTCTTGTGCTTGACCCCATTTGAATTCCACATTCTTTTTAATCACTGATGTCAAGGGTGCAACAATGGTACTGAAATCCTTCACAAATCTCCTATAGAAGCTAGCCAGCCCATGGAAGCTCCTAACATGTCCAATGGTTGTTGGAGTTGGCCAGTCTTGTATAGCCTTGATCTTTTCCTCATCGACCTTTAGTCCCTGAGAACTCACAATAAATCCTAGAAACACAACTTGATCAGTGCAAAACGTGCATTTCTTAAGATTAGCATAGAGATGTTCAGCCTTAAGTGCCTTTATCACCATTTCAAGATGCTTCACATGATCTGCAAGACTTGTGCTATAAATCAAGATATCATCAAAATAAACAACCACAAACTTACAGATGTACTCCCTTAGGACCTGGTTCATTAACCTCATGAAGGTGCTTGGAGCATTGGTGAGTCCAAATGGCATGACTAACCACTCATATAATCCTTGTTTTGTCTTGAAAGCCGTTTTCCATTCATCACCTTCTTTCATTCTAACTTGATGATAACCACTCCTTAGATCAATTTTAGAAAAGATAGTAGCTCCATTAAGCTCATCTAGCATGTCATCAAGCCTTGGAATAGGATGTCTATATTTGACAGTGATGTTGTTGATTGCTCTGCAGTCTACACACATTCTCCAAGTTCCATCTTTCTTAGGCACTAGAAGAACTGGTACAGCACAAGGGCTTAGGCTTTCACGAATGTAGCCCTTTGACATTAGATCACGAACTTGTTTTTCCAGTTCCTTTGCTTCTTCAGGGTTTACGCGGTAGGCTGGTCTGTTAGGCAATGGTGCTCCTGGAACTAGATCAGTTTGATGTTCGATTCCTCTTATAGGCGGTAGTCCAGGTGGTATCTCCTCAGGAAAGACCTCTTTAAACCTTCCTAATAGTTCAAGCACTTCTGGTGGTAAGTCTTTCTCCTCTTGTCCTGAAAACAAACCTTCCTTAAAGATCATTAGTAGCACCTTGTCCTGTGAATTAATTGATTTCAAAACAGTAGAAGGTGTTATATAAAGATTGGTTTTGTTTGACTTAGCTCCCTTTGACATTGTTTGTTGCATTTCATGCACTTCTTGAGGGGTGAGTGGAGCTAGAGTGTGCTTCTTGTTGTTGTGTGAGAAGGTGTAGTAGTTTGTTCGGCCATTGTGTAAAGTCTCCTTATCAAATTGCCATGGACGTCCTAGAAGAAGGTGTCCAGCTTGCATAGGAACCACATCACACACAACTTGGTCTGAATATTTGCCTATGGTGAATGGTATGGTGACTTGCTCGGAGATCCTTAGTTCAGCCTCATCATTGAGCCACTTAAGTCGATATGGATGGGGATGCTTTGTCTTTTGGAGACCTAGCTTATCAACCAAATACTTGCTGGCTACATTAGTACATGAACCACCATCAATGATTAAGCTACATACCTTAGAGTTTATGGAGCAGCGAGAGTGGAAAGATATTTTCTCTTTGAATTGTTTCAGGATCAAAAAGAGTGCTAAGAGCCCTCCTTATGACTAGAAGCTCTCCCATCTCTGGATAGTCCACAATATCCTCCTCAGATTCAACACGTTCTTCTTCCTCATATTGTGATTCATACTCTCCATTGGCTTTAAGGATCATTACTCGCTGGTTCGGGCACTCCCTTGCATAATGTCCTTTTCCCTGACATTTAAACAAGTAATATCACGAGCTCTTTGGTTAGTAGGCTTACCTTGCTCTGGTTTGGTTACTTTTGATGCCTCAGGTGCAGCTCTCTTAAATCTCTGGTCCACATCAAGAGATTTTCCCTTGTCTAAAGGTTTTTGAGGTGGTGGTGTCCATGGAGTCTTACTGCGGTTAGTAGAAGCTGTCTTCCTTTTGATGTGTTGTTCAGCTTGGACTGCTAGATGCAACAACTCTTCAAGATCATGATATGTTTGTCTTTCCACCTTTCTAGCAATCCGATCATGAAGACCATCTAGAAACTGCGCCATCAAGTTCTCCTCAGACTCTTCTACCTCCAATATGTTTTTAAGAGATTCAAACTCTTCAAAGTATTCCTCAACAGACTTGCTTCCTTGTGAGAGCTTGCGGAACTTCTTTTGTAGCTCCCGGTGGTAATAAGCTGGGATATATCTCTTTCTTAGCTGAAACCTCATATCATCCCAAGTAGTGATTGGTATATGTCTATGCCTCCTCCTCTCAGATACATCTCTGTCCCACCAAGCTAAGGCATTATCTGTAAGTTGAGCAGCAGCTAGGGATACCTTTCTTTGCTCAGAATAGTTGTAGTAGCCAAAGATATGCTCCATACGTCTTTCCCAATCAATGTAAGCTTCAGGATTAACCTTTCCAGCAAATGTCGGCGGGTTGAGCGTAAGATCATACCCTCCTTCTCTTATGTTGCCTTCATCTCGTCCTCTACCTTGTTGGTAGTGTCTCCTTGGCCTGTGGTGTTGATTAAGATCTTGATACTCTTCCTCTGAATCAGACTGATCTCCATTATCAACCTCATGGTTTCCTCTTGGCAAGTTACGAACTGGTGCTCTTGGTACAGGTGGGGGTTGTTCAATTCGTGTCATGCGATCACCAAGCGTTTGGAGTTGGGTTTGAATAGCTGCAAGTATCTCAGCCATGTTCACATCTCCTCCTTGTTCTCCCATAGTTCAAAACGTTCTTGTAAAAGTAAGAAAAAGAGATCAAGTGCACATGAAGTCGAAAGGTCCAAAAAAAACTGATAGATCTAGAAAACAGATCTGAACGACATTTTTTTTTTTTTTTTTTAAAGAAGACGAACAGTCAAATAGAGCAAAACTCACAACAATAACAGATCTAAAAGTACAAAAACCAACTGAAACAAACACAAACTGAAACAGACACAAACTGAAGCAAACTAAGGGAAACAAACTGAAACAAAAAGGATAGATAAAACCTGATTTGGAGCGTTTAGCTCTGATACCAGATGATATAGGAACCCAGATGAGGGAACCCAAGTGGATAGATGGAAATAGGCAAATGGTTGATAACACTGTTCTGCCTATTCAGTGGATGATAGATGGAGTGCAGTGAAGAGATGATGAATAGACAAATGGTTGAAAACACTGTTCTGTCTATTCGGTAGCAGTGGAAGATGAAATGATAGATGGGTGGATTGAGGGACGCCACACAGATCTGTGAAAGGATCTATGATAAGTCAAATCTCAGTCTTCAAGGATTCACACACAAGAAGAAGGAGAAAAGGGTGGTTGCTTCTATCTCAGAAGTAAACCTAAGAAAACTCTCATTTTATTTCATTAAAACTTGAAAGGTTACAATGCTGAGAAGGGACCTTATATAATGGTCCAGCAGCGGGGGACCTTCTAGGGTCGAAATTTATTACAAATAAAAGGACTAAACTTGCAAAAACAATAGATTCGATTTTAAGACTTAAATAAATAAAAAGACTCATAAAGACCCAACGGTCGAATCCTGCAAAACAATAAGAACCAACATTTATTATTTGAATTCAAACACTTACCTGGAAGTAGCTCTCATGCACGCTCCAGTCCTTCATTGATTGCCTCGGAAATGATGAAAAGAACGGGTTCTTTTAGTCCTTGTAGAACCGGCAAAAATGATGCTTGTGGAGTCTTCTCTTTGGAATCTTCTAGATCAATGAGAGTAATCAGACCTGCAATGGACTTGTTGAATTGCTCCCTTAATGTTCTTGCTCCCAACCTTGTCATAGGTTTGTTTATCATTGTTGGCAGAATGGGTTCTTCAGGAAATGGTAGAACAAGTTCTTCAGGAAATGGTAGAACGGGTTCTTCCGGAAGTTTACTATTGATGTCCTCATCATGGTGAAGAAGAATATTATGAGAACAAATGAACCTTAACTAATTCATTGATTGCAAATACCTTGGTCCCGAGATTTGAGTGCACCATAGAAACAAAGTAGTTTCTCTGATGCCAAAAGCGAAAAACTACGATTGTACAATCGTCTGGATGACCAAACCCTAATAGCTCGAAAAGCAATCCGTTATACGCCCTCAGAGAAAGCTAAGAAGGAAATCAAAAGATAAGACAACAACAACATAGAGAAAAATAAAAAGTAAAAACATGTCATCTCACCTCGTACAAAACTCGTACAAAAGGTGTTGAGATTTGTCATTTATGACTTTTATCACAGTCATCAGAGCGTAAGAGATGGGGGCAGGCATTGTGGATTATAGCCAAGATTGAACGTTATGGTTCAGCACATTCATATGGCACCACCGTATATGGTTTCCACGCATTCGAGCAAGTTTGTCAACACGACCCCAACCAATAGATTCCCATTTTCTTTGAGAAAATTCACTTGTCGTTGGCATTTGAGTATACTCAACCACACAAAGAAGACCATCCGTCCAAAGATGACTGGGGGGAGGTGAAGTCTAGACCACTAGTCACAAAAACAACCATAACATTTCACTAAAACTCACTTAAAAATTCATCAAGGATGATCAAATAAATCCCCAAACTTGCTAGTCTCTTACAATTAAACTCACTCAATACTAGGCAAGCTAATTAAATCATAATCTTCAATTTTCCCCAAAAAAATTTGATTTCCCAAAAATCTCAAGAACCATAACTTTGGAAAATTCAAATTTATCACTTTGACTACCAATGCAATCGATTTCCCAAAAATCTCAAGAACCCAAAAAAATCGTTAATGACCAATGCAATCGATTATAAAGCAACCTAAGAATATATATTAACATTTTCACAGCAGTGTTAGTAAAGTAGATTTGAAGTTAAGAACTATTTACATTTCATGCCATTGTAATTAATATATTTTTTAAAAATTAAAGCACAAAATCGAAAAAGTAATTACAAAATCAATATTAACATTTCCATATAACCCAAAAAACAAATTAAGATTCTCCAATAATTAATTCCCATAATTTTTTAGCATCTTAACATTAGTCTATCATTAATCTACCGAAATCTCCTCCAAATAATTTCCTCAAACCTATCAACATATTCTAAACCTCTCTTCCCATATATATACAGATCAAGTCTGAACAAACTCTAACCTTCATCATCATAAACCAATCTATTGATTTTTCTTTCATTCCATAACAAAACAGAAAAGATTATGCAAAAATATAATGGTTTTGGCCTTGTGCAGTATTTCAGTTTTCATCTTTTTCTTGCCTCATAAACTCATTGCCAACACATGTTCTTTTACATATCTTGGACGTTTGTTAACTTTTTCTATTCTGTTTGAATATATATTTTTTTGTTTAAACGATTTAGAGATGTGATACATCGGTTTCATTAAGTTTTCTATTCTATGGAAATATTCAGGCTCATTAGCCTATAGATTTAACGTTGTGATCAAAACTATTGTGAGAGGTCGTGTTCTCATTAGGTTTTGTTTATTTTGGTTTAGTTTATTCTATACATTTTAAATTTATGTTATGATTATGTGGAAATCATAATAATTCATTTTATAATAATTTTTATTTTTGATTGCCTAAAATTCTAAATAACAAAAATTCCAAAAACAAGTTTTAATTCAGTTAATCATATGATATTGAATGAAATAAATGGAAGTCAAAAGAAGAGAAGATTATTTTTTGTGTATATTAATCAAATAAATAATAATAAAATTAGTTTATCAAATTGTTGTAGCCATTTTTTTTATTTAGTTTATTTGATATTTCTATGTTATCTATAATTTAATATTTTTGATGAAACTAATATAATTAGTAGCTACCAAAATGACTATTTTTAATAATATTTTTTATTCAAAGAGCGTAGGTTCAACAAAATCCTTTTAACATTTCTAATCAAATATGGAAAAAATTATCTAATTTTATTTTAACTAATAACAATAATAGATGTGCATATGTTTAAAAGTGTATATACTTCAATATTACTGAACAATCTTTCTAATAAAATCTTTAAACAACAATCTGACAAAAATAATTCATTTTTGATTATTGATGATGACAAAAAACTATCTAACATGTAACGGCAAAAATCTTTAAATTAATGATATTGTAATGTTTTATTTTTGATTTTTTTTTTCTAAATATTATTATTGGATTTTAAAATAGTACATGTAATATCATTCCACATATATAAGAAAATTGATTGATCACGGGTTATAACCAATGATAAAATTAAATATATATATAAACAAATAAATACAACTTAATTTAAAAATATTTTAATTTAAAAAATAGGTTCCCGGTGTACCGCAAGTTAAAATCACAGATGAGCAACATGTTTGAATTCTATTTTAAGAAGAGAATTGGCATGATTTTATGACTAGTTGAATTGGCATGAATTTATGACTAAAATTCTTGTATTAGAAAATTAAATCTGTTTTCTTTATTTTAGTCCAATTTGGTTTTAATTAACTAACTGAATTAGAAGAAAACAATTTGGTTTTTCTTGGAATTGATTTTGAACTCTACAACCGAATCGAATCAAAAATTTCGGTTCAATACGGTAGAACTATAGAAAATCGGAAAATGGAAAAAGAGAATAGAAAAGGAAATTTTGTAACTTTTAATCTGACCGCTGAAAGTTAGATGCTGATCATATCTTAACCGTCAATTATTTTATAGCTCCATCCATAAATAAAAGATAATGCTTCCCATCTTGTTAATAATTCTCAAACCCTAAAAATCAATTTCGTGACTTGAAGGATGGTTCACAATTATTTCCCAAGGGGATTGTCTACGTCAGATTGGAACTTCAAAACACGAACTGGAAACATGATCTTTAGTTATCATACTTCCATCAACTAAAAGCAGTCTTTTTGTTCAAACCAAGAAAGAAATAAATAAAAGTAATGAAAAAGGACTAAACTTGCAGTTGCACTAAACTTGGAACATAAGAAGAGCACACAAGTTCGCCTGGATTCCGCTGGTAATTTGAAACTTCTCTGATGTTGACAGTTTTGAAGTATCCACCATCTCCAACGACACGTAAGCCATTTTGGTCTTATTACTATAAAAAACACAGCTATTTTCTTCTCCTCATCAATGAAAGCTCGTAGGTGGACAGTAAGTCAAAAACCATTGACTAGTGACATATTGAGTGTCAAAAACTAATCCAAGATACCGCAGTGGGAGAGTTATTTATGTAAAGATTATATGTGTAATATAGGATTGGTGAAACCTTACAGACTGTGTGTATATATATTGTAAATCCTTCTCAATAATATTCAAGCCTTTCCTTACATGGTATCAGAGCTATAGGATCTTTGACCTAGCTCTCTCTCTCTCGCCGCTCCACTCCTCTTTCTCTGTTTCTTTCTCTGTTTTTCTCTCTGTTTTTCTTCTCAATGGCTTCTTCTCCCTCTGATGTTGTTGACTCCTCTAATGGTACCACCCTTCATACCGTCAACATGTCGAACGTAACCAAACTCACCGCCTCTAATTTTTTGATGTGGAATCGTCAGGTTAAGGCTCTGCTTGCTGGGTACGGACTCACTGGGTACCTCGACGGATCTGTTGCTGCACCAGCTTCCACTATTACCACCAATGGTGCTACCACAGTCAACCCTGAGTACACGCTATGGGAGAGACAAGATCAGCTCATTTATTCCTCTCTGCTGAGTGCAATTTCTGTTGAAGTCCAGCCTATCTTTTCTAAAACATCCACATCTGCTCAGATCTGGACCCTCCTCTCCTCCACCTATGCTCGTCCAAGTTGGGGACACATCAAGCAGCTCCGTGAACAGATCCGTACCTGGAAGAAGGGCTCTCGTTCGGTTGATGAATACGTTCAAGGTTTTGTCAATCGGTTTGATCAGCTGGCCCTGCTTGGGAAACCGTATGAACATGAGGAGCAAGTTGATTACATTCTCGCTGGACTTCCGGAAGACTACAAACCGGTGGTGGATCAGATCGATGGCCGTGACACTCCTCTTTCTGTCACGGCGTTGCATGAAAAATTAATCAACTATGAGTTGAAACTTATGTTGCAAGGTTCCATTGCGTCGTCTGTTCCAGTCACTGCCAGTGTTGTTTCTTTCAAAAACAATGGTCACAACACCAACAATCGTTCCTCTAACCGCTATGGTTCTCGCGGTCAACACCACAACTCTCGTGGCTCCCAAGGTCGTGGTTACCAAGGTTGCTGCCAACTTTGTGGTGTGTACGGTCACAGTGCACGAAGGTGTCCTCAGCTTTCCGGCTCTCAATCTTCCAACGGCGGCTACACACCCTCCATGGCGTGGCAACCTCGTGCCAACGTTGCCGCTATTCCTCCATACAACCCGGCAAACTAGATCATGGACAGTGTTGCTACGCATTATTTGACCTCCGATCTCGCTAACCTCTCCCTTCATCAGCCATACACTGGGGGCGAGGAGGTTGCAATCACCGATGGTTCTTGCCTCAAGATTGCTAACACAGGTTCTGGTTTACTTCCTACGCCTTCTCGTCACCTTGCTTTAACCGATTTGCTCTATGTTCCGGATATTGCAAAGAATCTTAATATCTGTGTATCGGTTATGTAATGCTAATAATGTTTCGGTTGCGTTCTTTCCTGCTTACTTTCAGGTGAAGGATCTGAACACGGGGGTCAAGTTACTCCAAGGCAGAACTAGAAATGGGTTGTATGAGTGGCCGGTTCTTCATAGTTCGATCAATGTACTTGCGGCCTCAGTCTCACCGAAAACCGATCTCTCCTCTTGGCATCTTCGACTTGGTCACCCTTCTTTTTCCGTTTTAAAATCTTGTGTTTCAAAATTTTCTTTACATGTTACATCTCCACCACAAAAACATTTGTCTTGTTCGGATTATTTCATCAATAAAAGTCACAAGATTCCTTTTGCTTCTAACACCATTCACTCTTCTCAACCTCTCGAATACATTTATACAGATGTTTGGTCTTCTCCTATAATCTCCACTGAAAATTTCAAATACTATCTGGTTCTAGTTGATCATTTTACAAGATACACATGGCTCTATCCTCTCAAACAAAAATCTCAAGTCAAAGATGTTTTCATAGCTTTTAAAGCTCTAGTCGAGAACCGGTTTCAGACCAAAATCGGACTCTTTATTCGGATAATGGTGGTGAGTTTATTGTCCTGCGATCATTCTTGGCAACTCATGGCATATCACACCTTACGACGCCTCCGCATACCCCTGAACATAATGGTATCTCTGAACGGAAGCATCGTCATGTGGTTGAGACAGGTCTTGCGATGCTTAGTCATGCATTCGTTCCGAGTTCGTATTGGCCTTATGCATTTGCGGCGGCAGTTTACTTAATCAATCTGATGCCCACCGATGTTCTCAATGGTGACTCGCCTTACCAACGGTTATTCAAGGTCACTCCCAACTATCTCAAGCTTCGAGTATTTGGCTGTGCTTGTTATCCGTGGTTGCGTCCATATCGTCAAAATAAGCTTGAACCGCGTTCCACCAAGTGTGTTTTCTTTGGGTATTCTCTCACCCAAAGCGCATATCTATGCTTAGATGTCGAGAATCAGCGGGTTTATACATCCCGTCATATGCAGTTTGACGAAAAGAGTTATCCTTTTGACCCGGCTCACTCTCGGGTTACTGCTCCGTCGTTAGTCACCGAGCCTTCTCAATGGAACTCGGTGAATCTGTTACCGCTTATGCCGTCTCCGACCACTCCCTCTCGCATGTCTCCGTGTTCAGATCCTCACTCGTCGCCTCCACCGGCTATTATTACAACGTCTGGGCCATCGTCCTCCTCGCTTGAATCCAATCCTTCGTCGACATCTCCATCGTCCTCCTCTGCCTCGTCTGATCGTGATCATGAGACAAGGAGCAAACGGGCTCATGACCCAGCTTCCTCTTTGGCCCAACAAAGCCCAGTTAGCAGTTCTTCTCCATCTCTTGTGTCATCGAGCCCAATTTCCACAAGTCCAGTTCACGATTCATCAACATCGTCTTCTCGGCCTACTCCATCGTCTTCCTCCTCGTCACTATCGGCCGTTGAGTCTGACCGTGTTCCGTCTCCACCACCACAACAAAATCTACATCCGATGAAAACACGGTCTAAGAACAAGAAATAGGACTTCCACCAAAATAGATTATATAAGCATTTGTAGAGACATAGTTGGCTCGATCACGACCCTAATCAGCATCAGAAAACGCATGTACCGTCAGTGGAGCATCGCGGCGAAGAAGAATACCAAGTGAACGAGTCCCATTGAGATAATGTAGGACACGTTTGACCGCCTGCCAATGTGTAGTCGTCAGATTATGCATAAATTGAGAGAGACGATTCACCAGAAAAGCAATGTCTGGTCTTGTGAATGCCAAGTATTGAAGACTGCCAACCACCATTCGATACTCCTTGGCTTCCGCAAGCGGTGTTCCCAAAAGCACTGTAAGTGTTGAAGACGAAGACATAGGCGTGGAGACTGGATGAGAGGCGAGCATGTTGGTCTTGGCTAAGAGATCAGTGATGTATTTGCGTTGCATCAAATGTAGACCAGTCGATGTTCTTGTTGCCTCAATTCCCAAGAAGTAACTCAACGGACCAAGATCCTTCAAAGAAAAACGGTGAGCCAAAGAGACATGGAACGCCTTTACCAAATGAGCCGGACCTGTGATGATGATATCATCCACATAAACAAGAACATAGAGATAAGCAGGACCATGCTTGTAAATGAACAACGAGTTATCAGCCAAGGATATCTTAAAACCCGATTGTAGCAAAAATTGTCGAAGTTCTTGGTACCACGCCCTAGGAGCCTGTTTTAAACCATACAAGGCTTTCCGCAGTCGACATACATGATGCGGTCTGTCCCTATCCACAGAGCCTGGAGGCTGAGAAACATAAACCTCCTCTTGTAGAGTACCTTGTAAGAAGGCATTGTTAATGTCTACTTGTTGAATTGCCCAATCACGCTTCACCGCAACCTCAAGAACCAAGCGTATAGTGGTTGATTTAATAATCGGACTGAATGTCTCGAATAATCAACGCCATATTGCTGATTAAATCCATGAGCGACAAGTCTGGCTTTTTACTGTCGATAGAGCCATCAGACCGATATTTCAAAGTAAAGATCCACTTACAACTTATGACATTCTGATTCTGTTTGGGAGCCTCCAAGTCCCACGAGTGTTCTCTGATTTGGGAATTAATCTCTCGGCCATTGCTTTCCTCCAATTGGGGTCTTTGAGTGCTTGGGCAACTGTCGTTGGGATAATTGGAGAAAGAGCAGCGGTGAGACTAAGCTTTGATTTTGGTTTGGTGATGTTGTTCTTAGACCGTGTTTTCATCGGATGTAGATTTTGTTGTGGTGGTGGAGACGGAACACGGTCAGACTCAACGGCCGATAGTGACGAGGAGGAAGACGATGGAGTAGGCCGAGAAGACGATGTTGATGAATCCTGATTTGGAGCGTTTAGCTCTGATACCAGATGATATAGGAACCCAGATGAGGGAACCCAAGTGGATAGATGGAAATAGGCAAATGGTTGATAACACTGTTCTGCCTATTCAGTGGATGATAGATGGAGTGCAGTGAAGAGATGATGAATAGACAAATGGTTGAAAACACTGTTCTGTCTATTCGGTAGCAGTGGAAGATGAAAGGATAGATGGGTGGATTGAGGGACGCCACACAGATCTGTGAAAGGATCTATGATAAGTCAAATCTCAGTCTTCAAGGATTCACACACAAGAAGAAGGAGAAAAGGGTGGTTGCTTCTATCTCGAAGTAAACCTAAGAAAACTCTCATTTTATTTCATTAAAACTTGAAAGGTTACAATGCTGAGAAGGGACCTTATATAATGGTCCAGCAGCGGGGGACCTTCTAGGGTCGAAATTTATTACAAATAAAAGGACTAAACTTGCAAAAACAATAGATTCGATTTTAAGACTTAAATAAATAAAAAGACTCATAAAGACCCAACGGTCGAATCCTGCAAAACAATAAGAACCAACATTTATTATTTGAATTCAAACACTTACCTGGAAGTAGCTCTCATGCACGCTCCAGTCCTTCATTGATTGCCTCGAAATGATGAAAAGAACGGGTTCTTTTAGTCCTTGTAGAACCGGCAAAAATGATGCTTGTGGAGTCTTCTCTTTGGAATCTTCTAGATCAATGAGAGTAATCAGACCTGCAATGGACTTGTTGAATTGCTCCCTTAATGTTCTTGCTCCCAACCTTGTCATAGGTTTGTTTATCATTGTTGGCAGAATGGGTTCTTCAGAAATGGTAGAACAAGTTCTTCAGGAAATGGTAGAACGGGTTCTTCCGGAAGTTTACTATTGATGTCCTCATCATGGTGAAGAAGAATATTATGAGAACAAATGAACCTTAACTAATTCATTGATTGCAAATACCTTGGTCCCGAGATTTGAGTGCACCATAGAAACAAAGTAGTTTCTCTGATGCCAAAAGCGAAAAACTACGATTGTACAATCGTCTGGATGACCAAACCCTAATAGCTCGAAAAGCAATCCGTTATACGCCCTCAGAGAAAGCTAAGAAGGAAATCAAAAGATAAGACAACAACAACATAGAGAAAAATAAAAAGTAAAAACATGTCATCTCACCTCGTACAAAACTCGTACAAAAGGTGTTGAGATTTGTCATTTATGACTTTTATCACAGTCATCGAGCGTAAGAGATGGGGGCAGGCATTGTGGATTATAGCCAAGATTGAACGTTATGGTTCAGCACATTCATATGGCACCACCGTATATGGTTTCCACGCATTCGAGCAAGTTCGTCAACACGACCCCAACCAATAGATTCCCATTTTCTTTGAGAAAATTCACTTGTCGTTGGCATTTGAGTATACTCAACCACACAAAGAAGACCATCCGTTCAAAGATGACTGGGAGGAGGTGAAGTCTAGACCACTAGTCACAAAAACAACCATAACATTTCACTAAAACTCACTTAAAAATTCATCAAGGATGATCAAATAAATCCCCAAACTTGCTAGTCTCTTACAATTAAACTCACTCAATACTAGGCAAGCTAATTAAATCATAATCTTCAATTTTCCCCAAAAAATTTGATTTCCCAAAAATCTCAAGAACCATAACTTTGGAAAATTCAAATTTATCACTTTGACTACCAATGCAATCGATTTCCCAAAATCTCAAGAACCCAAAAAATCGTTAATGACCAATGCAATCGATTATAAAGCAACCTAAGAATATATATTAACATTTTCACAGCAGTGTTAGTAAAGTAGATTTGAAGTTAAGAACTATTTACATTTCATGCCATTGTAATTAATATATTTTTAAAAATTAAAGCACAAAATCGAAAAAGTAATTACAAAATCAATATTAACATTTCCATATAACCCAAAAAACAAATTAAGATTCTCCAATAATTAATTCCCATAATTTTTTAGCATCTTAACATTAGTCTATCATTAATCTACCGAAATCTCCTCCAAATAATTTCCTCAAACCTATCAACATATTCTAAACCTCTCTTCCCATATATATATACAGATCAAGTCTGAACAAACTCTAACCTTCATCATCATAAACCAATCTATTGATTTTTCTTTCATTCCATAACAAAACAGAAAAGATTATGCAAAAATATAATGGTTTTGGCCTTGTGCAGTATTTCAGTTTTCATCTTTTTCTTGCCTCATAAACTCATTGCCAACACATGTTCTTTTACATATCTTGGACGTTTGTTAACTTTTTCTATTCTGTTTGAATATATATTTTTTTGTTTAAACGATTTAGAGATGTGATACATCGGTTTCATTAAGTTTTCTATTCTATGGAAATATTCAGGCTCATTAGCCTATAGATTTAACGTTGTGATCAAAACTATTGTGAGAGGTCGTGTTCTCATTAGGTTTTGTTTATTTTGGTTTAGTTTATTCTATACATTTTAAATTTATGTTATGATTATGTGGAAATCATAATAATTCATTTTATAATAATTTTTATTTTTGATTGCCTAAAATTCTAAATAACAAAATTCCAAAAACAAGTTTTAATTCAGTTAATCATATGATATTGAATGAAATAAATGGAAGTCAAAAGAAGAGAAGATTATTTTTGTGTATATTAATCAAATAAATAATAATAAAATTAGTTTATCAAATTGTTGTAGCCATTTTTTTTATTTAGTTTATTTGATATTTCTATGTTATCTATAATTTAATATTTTTGATGAAACTAATATAATTAGTAGCTACCAAAATGACTATTTTTAATAATATTTTTTATTCAAAGAGCGTAGGTTCAACAAAATCCTTTTAACATTTCTAATCAAATATGGAAAAAATTATCTAATTTTATTTTAACTAATAACAATAATAGATGTGCATATGTTTAAAAGTGTATATACTTCAATATTACTGAACAATCTTTCTAATAAAATCTTTAAACAACAATCTGACAAAAATAATTCATTTTTGATTATTGATGATGACAAAAACTATCTAACATGTAACGGCAAAAATCTTTAAATTAATGATATTGTAATGTTTTATTTTTGATTTTTTTTTCTAAATATTATTATTGGATTTTAAAATAGTACATGTAATATCATTCCACATATATAAGAAAATTGATTGATCACGGGTTATAATCAATGATAAAACTAAATATATATATAAACAAATAAATACAACTTAATTTAAAAATATTTTAATTTAAAAAATAGGTTCCCGGTGTACCGCAAGTTAAAATCACAGATGAGCAACATGTTTGAATTCTATTTTAAGAAGAGAATTGGCAAGATTTTATGACTAGTTGAATTGGCATGAATTTATGACTAAAATTCTTGTATTAGAAAATTAAATCTGTTTTCTTTATTTTAGTCCAATTTGGTTTTAATTAACTAACTGAATTAGAAGAAAACAATTTGGTTTTTTCTTGGAATTGATTTTGAACTCTACAACCGAATCGAATCAAAAAATTTCGGTTCAATACGGTAGAACTATAGAAAATCGGAAAATGGAAAAAAGAGAATAGAAAAGGAAATTTTGTAACTTTTAATCCTGACCGCTGAAAGTTAGATGCTGATCATATCTTAACCGTCAATTATTTTATAGCTCCATCCATAAATAAAAGATAATGCTTCCCATCTTGTTAATAATTCTCAAACCCTAAAAAATCAATTTCGTGACTTGAAGGATGGTTCACAATTATTTCCCAAGGGGATTGTCTACGTCAGATTGGAACTTCAAAACACAGAACTGGAAACATGATCTTTAGTTATCATACTTCCATCAACTAAAAGCAGTCTTTTTGTTCAAACCAAGAAAGAAATAAATAAAAGTAATGAAAAAGGACTAAACTTGCAGTTGCACTAAACTTGGAACATAAGAAGAGCACACAAGTTCGCCTGGATTCCGCTGGTAATTTGAAACTTCTCTGATGTTGACAGTTTTGAAGTATCCACCATCTCCAACGACACGTAAGCCATTTTGGTCTTATTACTATAAAAAAAACACAGCTATTTTCTTCTCCTCATCAATGAAAGCTCGTAGGTGGACAGTAAGTCCAAAAACCATTGACTAGTGACATATTGAGTGTCAAAAAACTAATCCAAGATACCGCAGTGGGAGAGTTATTTATGTAAAGATTATATGTGTAATATAGGATTGGTGAAACCTTACAGACTGTGTGTATATATATTGTAAATCCTTCTCAATAATATTCAAGCCTTTCCTTACATGGTATCAGAGCTATAGGATCTTTGACCTAGCTCTCTCTCTCTCGCCGCTCCACTCCTCTTTCTCTGTTTCTTTCTCTGTTTTTCTCTCTGTTTTTCTTCTCAATGGCTTCTTCTCCCTCTGATGTTGTTGACTCCTCTAATGGTACCACCCTTCATACCGTCAACATGTCGAACGTAACCAAACTCACCCTCTAATTTTTGATGTGGAATCGTCGGGTTAAGGCTCTGCTTGCTGGGTACGGACTCACTGGGTACCTCGACGGATCTGTTGCTGCACCAGCTTCCACTATTACCACCAATGGTGCTACCACAGTCAACCCTGAGTACACGCTATGGGAGAGACAAGATCAGCTTATTTATTCCTCTCTGCTGGGTGCAATTTCTGTTGAAGTCCAGCCTATCTTTTCTAAAACATCCACATCTGCTCAGATCTGGACCCTCCTCTCCTCCACCTATGCTCGTCCAAGTTGGGGACACATCAAGCAGCTCCGTGAACAGATCCGTACCTGGAAGAAGGGCTCGTTCGGTTGATGAATACGTTCAAGGTTTTGTCAATCGGTTTGATCAGCTGGCCCTGCTTGGGAAACCGTATGAACATGAGGAGCAAGTTGATTACATTCTCGCTGGACTTCCGGAAGACTACAAACCGGTGGTGGATCAGATCGATGGCCGTGACACTCCTCTTTCTGTCACGGCGTTGCATGAAAATTAATCAACTATGAGTTGAAACTTATGTTGCAAGGTTCCATTGCGTCTGTTCCAGTCACTGCCAGTGTTGTTTCTTTCAAAAACAATGGTCACAACACCAACAATCGTTCCTCTAACCGCTATGGTTCTCGCGGTCAACACCACAACTCTCGTGGCTCCCAAGGTCGTGGTTACCAAGGTCGCTGCCAACTTTGTGGTGTGTACGGTCACAGTGCACGAAGGTGTCCTCAGCTTTCCGGCTCTCAATCTTCCAACGGCGGCTACACACCCTCCATGGCGTGGCAACCTCGTGCCAACGTTGCCGCTATTCCTCCATACAACCCGGCAAACTAGATCATGGACAGTGTTGCTACGCATTATTTGACCTCCGATCTCGCTAACCTCTCCCTTCATCAGCCATACACTGGGGCGAGGAGGTTGCAATCACCGATGGTTCTTGCCTCAAGATTGCTAACACAGGTTCTGGTTTACTTCCTACGCCTTCTCGTCACCTTGCTTTAACCGATTTGCTCTATGTTCCGGATATTGCAAAGAATCTTAATATCTGTGTATCGGTTATGTAATGCTAATAATGTTTCGGTTGCGTTCTTTCCTGCTTACTTTCAGGTGAAGGATCTGAACACGGGGGTCAAGTTACTCCAAGGCAGAACTAGAAATGGGTTGTATGAGTGGCCGGTTCTTCATAGTTCGATCAATGTACTTGCGGCCTCAGTCTCACCGAAAACCGATCTCTCCTCTTGGCATCTTCGACTTGGTCACCCTTCTTTTTCCATTTTAAAATCTTGTGTTTCAAAATTTTCTTTACATGTTACATCTCCACCACAAAAACATTTGTCTTGTTCGGATTATTTCATCAATAAAAGTCACAAGATTCCTTTTGCTTCTAACACCATTCACTCTTCTCAACCTCTCGAATACATTTATACAGATGTTTGGTCTTCTCCTATAATCTCCACTGAAAATTTCAAATACTATCTGGTTCTAGTTGATCATTTTACAAGATACACATGGCTCTATCCTCTCAAACAAAAATCTCAAGTCAAAGATGTTTTCATAGCTTTTAAAGCTCTAGTCGAGAACCGGTTTCAGACCAAAATTCGGACTCTTTATTCGGATAATGGTGGTGAGTTTATTGTCCTGCGATCATTCTTGGCAACTCATGGCATATCACACCTTACGACGCCTCCGCATACCCCTGAACATAATGGTATCTCTGAACGGAAGCATCGTCATGTGGTTGAGACAGGTCTTGCGATGCTTAGTCATGCATTCGTTCCGAGTTCGTATTGGCCTTATGCATTTGCGGCGGCAGTTTACTTAATCAATCTGATGCCCACCGATGTTCTCAATGGTGACTCGCCTTACCAACGGTTATTCAAGGTCACTCCCAACTATCTCAAGCTTCGAGTATTTGGCTGTGCTTGTTATCCGTGGTTGCGTCCATATCGTCAAAATAAGCTTGAACCGCGTTCCACCAAGTGTGTTTTCTTTGGGTATTCTCTCACCCAAAGCGCATATCTATGCTTAGATGTCGAGAATCAGCGGGTTTATACATCCCGTCATATGCAGTTTGACGAAAAGAGTTATCCTTTTGACCCGGCTCACTCTCGGGTTACTGCTCCGTCGTTAGTCACCGAGCCTTCTCAATGGAACTCGGTGAATCTGTTACCGCTTATGCCGTCTCCGACCACTCCCTCTCGCATGTCTCCGTGTTCAGATCCTCACTCGTCGCCTCCACCGGCTATTATTACAACGTCTGGGCCATCGTCCTCCTCGCTTGAATCCAATCCTTCGTCGACATCTCCATCGTCCTCCTCTGCCTCGTCTGATCGTGATCATGAGACAAGGAGCAAACGGGCTCATGACCCAGCTTCCTCTTTGGCCCAACAAAGCCCAGTTAGCAGTTCTTCTCCATCTCTTGTGTCATCGAGCCCAATTTCCACAAGTCCAGTTCACGATTCATCAACATCGTCTTCTCGGCCTACTCCATCGTCTTCCTCCTCGTCACTATCGGCCGTTGAGTCTGACCGTGTTCCGTCTCCACCACCACAACAAAATCTACATCCGATGAAAACACGGTCTAAGAACAACATCACCAAACCAAAATCAAAGCTTAGTCTCACCGCTGCTCTTTCTCCAATTATCCCAACGACAGTTGCCCAAGCACTCAAAGACCCCAATTGGAGGAAAGCAATGGCCGAGGAGATTAATTCCCAAATCAGAGAACACTCGTGGGACTTGGAGGCTCCCAAACAGAATCAGAATGTCATAAGTTGTAAGTGGATCTTTACTTTGAAATATCGGTCTGATGGCTCTATCGACAGGTAAAAAGCCAGACTTGTCGCTCATGGATTTAATCAGCAATATGGCGTTGATTATTCTGAGACATTCAGTCCGATTATTAAATCAACCACTATACGCTTGGTTCTTGAGGTTGCGGTGAAGCGTGATTGGGCAATTCAACAAGTAGACATTAACAATGCCTTCTTACAAGGTACTCTACAAGAGGAGGTTTATGTTTCTCAGCCTCCAGGCTCTGTGGATAGGGACAGACCGCATCATGTATGTCGACTGCGGAAAGCCTTGTATGGTTTAAAACAGGCTCCTAGGGCGTGGTACCAAGAACTTCGACAATTTTTGCTACAATCGGGTTTTAAGATATCCTTGGCTGATAACTCGTTGTTCATTTACAAGCATGGTCCTGCTTATCTCTATGTTCTTGTTTATGTGGATGATATCATCATCACAGGTCCGGCTCATTTGGTGAAGGCGTTCCATGTTTCTTTGGCTCAACGTTTTTCTCTGAAGGATCTTGGTCCGTTGAGTTATTTCTTGGGGATTGAGGCAACAAGAACATCGAAGGGTCTACATTTGATGCAACGCAAATACATCACAGATCTCTTAGCCAAGACAAACATGCTCGCCTCCCATCCAGTCTCCACACCTATGTCTTCATCTTCGACACTTACAGTGCTTTCGGGAACACCGCTTGCGGAAGCCAAGGAGTATCGAATGGTGGTTGGCAGTCTTCAATACTTGGCATTCACAAGACCAGACATTGCTTTTCTGGTGAATCGTCTCTCTCAATTTATGCATAATCTGACGACTACACATTGGCAGGCGGTCAAACGTGTCCTACATTATCTCAATGGGACTCGTTCACTTGGTATTCTTCTTCGCCGCGATGCTCCACTGACGGTACATGCGTTTTCTGATGCTGATTAGGGTCGTGATCGAGCCAACTATGTCTCTACAAATGCTTATATAATCTATTTTGGTGGAAGTCCTATTTCTTGGTCCTCAAAAAAGCAACGGAGTGTGTCACGATGCAGCTAAAGGATTAGAATACTTACACGAGAAAGTTCAACCTCCCGTTATACACAGAGATTTTCGAGCTAGAAACATGCTTCTTTCCAAAGATTTCAAAGCCAAGATTGCTGATAATAACCTATTTAATCAAGCTCCGGATATGGCTGCTCGTCTTCATTTTATACATTTGGTTATCACGCACCATAATAAATATGCTTCAACATCCAAGACTCGTAACTTCTTGATGATTCTTAATTAGAAACTGAAAGAATGTAACTTTATACATTTTTGGGTTTGCAGATACGCCATGACAGGACAATTGACACAGAAAAGAGTGATGTTTACAGTTTTGGGTTGTGCTTTTGGAGCTTCTTACCGGGAGAAAACCGGTTGATCAAAAGTGTCTCTAACATATAAGTCAATAAGTGTCCATTTGTTTCGGACTATAGTAGATTTTAGATATGGTTGAGATTATTGAATATTTGGAGTTTGATGTGATAGCATTTTGTTTCGAAGGGGTTGGTTGGTTATTTCGGTTTGGTGAGTAATTAGTAATAGGATTTACTACACCACGATTCATTTCTTTTATTTATTTTTTGTTTGTTTTATAAATTAATAACTCCGTGAATTCTGAAAAATTAATTTGAATATTTCATTATAAACACAATGATAATTAAATTTATATTCATATTGATCCAAATCTTTCACACAATATAACTCCATCGCGTGATATTTTAACTTTTAAGTGTAAATATTCATTATATATTAAAATAACTTAAATGTAAAATAGTTTATATCGAGATATACTTGTTTGGTCACAAAAATCCTAAAACAATTTTTAAAATAGATATTTGTTTATAAAAATTCAAATCACATCATATGCTAAAAAAATATTAAATTTTATTAACTTTATGTATTAAATAATAATTCAAATATTTAAATATAAGATTAAATAAAAGTGAAAGGAGAATTATACTTTAATCAAACATATTGCTTTAAATTAGGTAGATAAATTTAAGGAAATTTTAAATTAATATTATTAAATAAGGAAATGATTGTGTTTGATTGTAAGGATTGTAGGGAATTGTTACTTGTTTGGATACAAAGATTAAATAAAATAGCAAAAAAATGTACTTAAAAAATGTTAAGATATATGTATATATATATAATTTATCCGACATGAGTGTCTATATATAATATATCATATTTTCCGTTGAAAGAAGGCTTTAAATTTATCACACAGTGCGTAATATCTGCGATAATATGCTGTTTTAATTTCCGGTAAAGTATGTATACTAGTATGTCTTTTTATATAGGGGATAAGTGTAGTTTTAGTACGATTGGGAATAGTGAACTTACTAAAAAACCAATTTTTCTTGAAAACATACTAAATCTACAAATAACCCTTTAATTTAATGAGCTACAAAAATGGAATAATCTATCTTAACATTTTTGAAGTATATTTTTGTGTCATCCTCTCTTATCTTTGTATCCAAACAAATCCTAACTAAATTCTCTACAATCCTTACAACCAAACACAATATTTCCTTATTTGATAATATTAATTTCCAAAAATCTATCTACCTAATTTAAAGCAATATGTTATATTAAAATAGAATTCTCCTTTCACTTTTATTTAATCTTACATTTAATTATTTGAATTACTATTTAATACATAAAATTAATAAAATTTTAGATTTTTTTTCAGTATTTGATGTGATTTGAATTTTTATAAACGGATATATATTTTAAAAAATTTTTTAGGATTTTTGTAACCAAACAAGTATTTTCAGATATATATTATTTTACATTAATATATAATGAATATTTACAATTAAAATTTAAAATAACACGCAATGAAATTATATTGTGCGAATGATTTGGATCAATATGAATATAAATTTAATTATCATTAATTTGGTATTACACATATAATGTATCATTTCATTATTTTGCTAACATTATCAATATTAGAATATTAGATATATTAAATTGAGTAGTTTATGATAATGTAGAGAACAAATTATTTTGCGGTAAACTGTGAGTTAAATCCTATAATTAACAGTCAAATACAATTATATAATCTTACACTAAACAAAACTAACACATAAATATTACTTAAATTTTGATCTATTTGTTATAAATATTTGATTGTTCATTTCTTCAGAATGCACTAGGTTATTGATTTATAAAACAAACAAAAAATAAAAAAAATGGACCCGTGAAGAAGAGAAGGATCGAGAAGGCATCAAGGAGCCGTTAGAGATCACATGTTTCCTTAAGGGAAACCACGAGATATCACTATCACCTTAGGGAACCGTCCCTTCTCTCTCTTTGTGTTGCTTTCCCGTTTGTAATGAGGTAGCCTTAGTTTATTTTCTATTTAAGGCCTTTGGCCGACATTGTATGTTAGCTATTCTAATAAACTAGGCCGACTTTGGCCTAGTTTATTTCCTCCATTATTCTCTTTGTTCAACCTATCTCCTCTCTACTCTACCTTCTCATCGATTCAATCTTACCAAACCAAACTCATTCTTCACTCTTATTCCGCTTAAACTAACATGGTATCAGAGCAAGTTTCTCGATCCACCACTCTCTAAACTCACTCTTCATTTACTCTCTTTCTTTACTCTTTACTCTCTAGAAGACTATACTCTAACTCGCCATGGAAACCGCAAAGCCGATAGTTACTCCGGTGGTTCTTAAAGGCGCCAACTACCTCTTGTGGAAAAGAACCACAAAGACTGCTCTTAGTGGCCGGGGGCTCTGGATTCATGTAGAAACAAACCAACTCCCCAAGAAAGCAACAAAGAAGACGGCAAAGAAGAAAAGGAGGAAGACAAGGAGGCTGAACTCAAAAAGGAAATCAAATGGTTCCAAGAGGATCAGACCGTGCTTGCTATCCTCCAAAACTCGCTGGACGCGCCCATCTTAGAAGCCTACTCGTATTGTGAGACGGTGAAGGAACTATGGGACACGCTAGCTAACGTGTATGGGAATGTTACAAACTTAACCCGTGTCTTTGAAGTCAAGAAGGCCATAAACAGCCTACATCAAGAAGACCATAAACAGCCTACATCAAGAAGACTTGGAGTTTACCAAGCACTTTGGGAAGTTTCGGTCGTTGTGGACCGAACTAGAGATGCTCCGGCCAAGTACCATTGATCCGGCGATTCTGAATGAAAGAAAGGAGCAAGACAAAGTCTTTGGCTTGCTCCTCACCCTCAACCCCGCATTCAACGACCTCATCAAGCACATATTCCGTGGTGACAAGCTGCCTACACTCGATGATGTATGTGCTCAAGTTTAAAAAGAACAAGGGTCTCTCGGCCTTTTTAGTGGGAAGGGCGAGTTGGTTACAGCCAACAAGGGGGTTTACAGGCCGGATGAGAGGAAGACGGTGGTATGTGACCACTGTAAGAAGAAAGGTCACGTGAGGGACAAGTGTTGGATCCTTCACCCACATCTCAAGCCGGCTAAGTTCAAGGCAAACCTATCTCATGAAGGTACAAGCGGTCAAGCACCAGGAACGGTGAACCAGGGAGAGACGACGGTGATGGCTGCATCCTATGGAGACTATGTGAGAAAGTCTGACTTGGAGGCTCTCATTAAGTCCATTGCCGCACTCAAAGACTCCGGTACCACCTTCTTTGCTTCTAAACCTAGTAAAATGCTTGTCATTGACTCGGGGGCTTCTCACCATATGATTAGCAACCCGAGGTTACTAGACAAAATACAGCCAGCTCTAGGTAACGTCGTTATTGCTAATGGAGATAGAATCCCTGTGAAAGGCATTGGTAACTTGAAATTGTTTGAACAAAACTCTAAAGCGTTTTATATGCCAACTTTTACTTCTAATCTCCTATCGGTTTAGAAAGCAACTAATGACTTGAATTTTTATACCGTGTTTGGTCCTAATAGTGTTCATTTTCAGGATATTAAGACTGGAAAGATACTTGGGGAAAGAAATGGAACCGGAGATCTCTATATCTTAGAGAAGACTTCACAAAGTCCCTCTAATTCTATCTCTCTTACCTCTTGTCTCTCGTCTACTAATAATAATGCACTATGGCATGCTAGGCTAGGCCATCCACACTCTCGTGCTCTTGAGTTGTTGTTGCCTAATGTTTCTTTTAATAGTTCTAGTTGTGAGTCATGTATTCTTGGAAAACATTGTCGAACTGTGTTTCCTAAGTCTTCTACTATCTATGAAAACTGTTTTGATTTGATTCATTCGGATGTTTGGACATCACCATGCTTGTCTAGAGATAGTAACAAATACTTTGTGACATTTATTAATGAGAAGTCAAAGTATACTTGGTTAACATTGTTGCCATCTAAAGACCGTGTGTATGATGCGTTTATAAACTTTCAAACCTATGTCACTAACCATTTCAATGCCAAGATCAAAGTGCTTAGGTCGGATAACGGAGGAGAATACACAAGTCTCAACTCAAAGAACATCTATCGAGGCATGGCATCCTTCAACAAACAAGCTGCCCGTACACCCCTCAACAGAACGGTGTGGTGGAAAGGAAGAATAGGCACCTCATGGAGGTGGCTCGGTCAATGATGTTCCATATGAATGTTCCAAAGAGGTTTTGGGGAGATGCGGTCATGACAGCTTGCTACCTTATCAATAGGACGCCAACAAAAATCCTAAGCGACTTAACTCCTTTTGAAGTTCTTAACAAGACTAAACCCTCATTAGACCACTTACGAGTATTTGGTTGTGTGTGTTTTGTCTTAATTCCAGGGGAACAAAGGAGCAAACTCGATGCAAAGAGTACTAAGAGCATGTTTGTTGCTATTCCACTACACAAAAGGGCTACAAGTGCTATTGATGCGGACATCGATCCTACCAACCAAACCGTTGAACCAAATCCTGTACCACATCCTGTACCAGAAGTACGAGAAGGCCCTGTGACACGATCAAAGGCTAAACAGCTAAGGAAGAGGTTTAACCTAGCCGTTCAAGACATCATAAGCTCCCTAGAGCTGAAGGATGTCAACTGGTCTGTACCACCATCATGCCGCCACAACATATATGATCACATTGCCGAGGAAGAGCTTGCTGAAGCCTTCACCCAAATGAGCCTTGATCAAACCAGTTCCCCAGGTAAGAAACCTCCT
This sequence comes from Camelina hispida, assembly GCA_023657505.1. Classification (NCBI taxonomy): domain Eukaryota; kingdom Viridiplantae; phylum Streptophyta; class Magnoliopsida; order Brassicales; family Brassicaceae; genus Camelina; species Camelina hispida. The sequence continues at coordinate 23,973,470 of CP094632.1, read as the reverse complement.
TTTTCAGGTCAAGGAACCTCAAGAAGCCAAGAGAAGACATCAGAGCTGCAAGAGACGTGTGATACAAGCTACACCTCGGAAAGCGATCAAGATAGCAAAGATCAAGACCAAGACATAGAGGGCATGGACGAGCATCAAGAGACTGAACAAGATATTCTAGAAGGATCCCAAGAAGACCCCTACTTCAAGAGACAAGTACAAGACAAGACGCCTGAAGTAGTTCAGCGAGTACAAGAAGTGGTTCGAAGAACATCAACTGGGCCTAGATCGCATCCAGGTAAGTCTTATTCAATATTTTCGATCCTTGCAGGTCCCACCAGCCCCAGCAACGGCTAGAAGACTTCCTCATCAAGAGAGATCAAGTCTAATTAGCGTTTTCTTTTATTAGCTTATTTACTTTCCAAAAAGACAATGGTTTGTGTTTGATTTTATTTTCTTTCCTTGTTGCATTTTCTGCATTTATTTTTCGGCCTTAAGGCTAGCTGAAGGACTCTTATAAAGTCCCCCTGCAGCAGTTGTACGAATTTCACTTTTGATTATCAATAAAATACTGAATTTTTCTTATTTTCTCTTTAAGTGTTCTTAAGAGAATTAAGCTTGTTCTCTGTCTTGTGTGTGAGATTCCACAAGGCTGAGTTCGTGTACTGTATCAGAGACCAATCACATCTCTGTGGTGTACTTCAATCCGCCAGCACTTCCCCCACCATCGATCCCACACGAGAGAAGCGACCGCCATCGTGTCAGATCTCCACCATCGACCATCTGTCCTTCACAAGAGAGAAGCGACCGCCAGCTTGTGAAGCCATCAACTCTATCCCGGTATAAGACTCACCACCGAGTCTTGTATCATCTGGTATCAGAGCACAGTTCACGCTGTTCCCTTGCCAGGTTTATCTTTTCCATTTACTTTCATTTGATTTGTAGCTTTTGTTTTACTTTATTAAAAAAAAAAAAAAAAAATTAAGAACCCTAGTTTGTCGCAGCTTAGTCTCTAGATTGTTTAGTTTTATTTACAAACCATAAATCAAAAAAAAAAAAGTTTGTTTCCATAAGTTGTCTGTTTCACTGTTTAAGTCTCTGCATTAGCTCTTGAACTAGTTCATCTCGCATTTTAAAAAAAAAAAAAAAAAAAAAAAAATTGTATCCTTTTCAGCTTTTGTTTCATTGCTTTATTACTGCTATTCATTCGTAAAATTTCAAAAAAAAAAAAAAAAAAAAAAGAGTTTCCTTTAATTTTCTTTGAAATTTCTTTCTTTTAAACTTCTGTGGTACGTTGATCCTTTGTTGTTTTTGTCTAAGTACAGAACCGTTCTAGACACTCGATATGGGAGAAAACGCAGAAATACCCCAAGACGCCATGATGCAAATGATGAGAACCCTCACAGAGCAGTTGAGAGGACTCGGCGAAAGAATCGGACGTTTGGAGCAACCTCAGGCTAGGGTTAACGTTGGACCAGATCCAGAAAGAAGGAATGCCCGCGATGAGGAAAACGACTCCATTGACATGGATGATGAAGATGATCCACCACCAGACCCATTAAGGCGACAACATCAGCGGAGAGAGGATCCTTTGATGCGGAACCGCTAGAGAGGTAGAACCACGAGAACAAAACCGAGATGTCAAACTAATACCTCCTACTTTTGCAGGAAAATCTAATCCGGAGGTCTACATGGACTGGGAGAGACGAATGGAGTACATATTCCAATGTTATGGCTATGGAGAAGCTCGAAAGGTAGCCCTTGCATCGGCGCAGCTCACCGACAATGCCTTGTCATGGTGGGATAGGACGGTAGCTGATAGGAGGAGGCAGCGGTTTGCTACCATCAGCAGTTGGGGAGATATGAAGTATCTCTTGAGGTTGAGGTATGTCCCTGATCATTATCAACGAGACTTACAAAAACGTTTTAGAAAATTGTCTCAGGGAACAAGGACCGTGGATGAGTATTTTGAGGAGTTTGAGAAGCTAATGAACTCCTTGGAGCTGGAAGAATCGAGTGAGTCCCTCATGGCTCAATTCATTGATGGTTTACAAGAGCGTATAGCCCGAAAGGTGGAAACATCGAACTACGGCAGCCTGCATGAACTACTTCACAAGGCTGTACAAGTGGAGCAGCAAATCCAGCGTAAGATGTCTTTAAGGAACCGTACTCGAAACAACACACCTTGGAATACAAGCAACAACCGGAGCATGGACAAAGGCAAAACCGTAGACAACGACTCTAGGTTCAAGAACAAGTCTAGTGAGGCACCTAAAACCTCCAAGCCCGAACCAGGTAAGTTCCCTAACACTAGTCAATCCCGTACCCGTGACATTACTTGTTTTAAATGTCAAGGCAGGGGACACATGGCGAGAGAATGTCCGAACCAAAGGGTGATGATTGTCACACCTAGTGGAGATTATGAGTCTCAAGATGAGCAAGACGATGACCAGACTGATCTGGAGAATGACGTGGAGTATCCCGATGTAGGAGAACTCCTTGTGATCCGGCGTATGCTGAGCGTGCTTGTCGACCCCGAGGAAAAGTTCAAAGAGAAAATATATTCCACACTCGATGCACAATCAAGAACAAGGTATGTAATTTGATTATTGATGGAGGTTCTTGTACTAATGTTGCTAGCAAGTATATGGTGGACAGGTTAGGTCTTCAGAAAACAAAGCACCCGAGGCCATACAAACTTAGGTGGCTTAATGATGACACCGAGCTGAAAATTGCTGAACAAGTCACTGTATCATTCAGCGTTGGGAAATACCAGGATCAAGTCGTTTGTGATGTAGTTCCAATGAGGGCCGGACATCTTCTTCTTGGAAGACCATGGCAGTTTGATCGAGCTACAACTCACGACGGTCGAACAAACCATTACACTTTCACGCACAATGACCGTAAGTTCAACCTTGCCCCTTTAAGTCCTTCTGAAGTTCATGAGTTGCAAAAACACATGAACAAAGAGGTCGAGGTAAGGACTTCTAACCTTTATTTGAGATCCAATGAGATTTGTAAAACCATGAGTGCCCAGGGCACCGTGCTACTAATGTTGTTCAAAGAATGCTTAAGTACAGGTACAAGTGAGCTTGAACTACCCGCTGAAGTACAAGCTGTACTAGATCAATACAAAGACGTGTTTCCAGAGGAGATACCCCCAGGATTACCTCCTATTCGTGGCATTGAGCACCAGATCGATCTTGTACCAGGTTCTGCTTTACCTAACAAACCAGCTTACAGAATGAATCCAGAGGAATCTAAGGAGCTAGAGAAACAAGTGCGTGATCTCATGGATAAAGGGTACATCAGAGAGAGCCTCAGCCCATGTGCAGTACCAGTTCTGTTAGTTCCAAAGAAGGATGGAACATGGAGGATGTGTGTAGACTGTCGAGCAATCAACAACATAACTATCAAGTATCGACATCCCATTCCAAGACTAGATGACATGTTGGACGAGTTAAGTGGTGCAATCGTCTTCTCCAAAATTGACTTGAGGAGCGGCTATCACCAGGTCCGAATGAGGGAAGGAGATGAGTGGAAGACCGCGTTCAAAACCAAGCAAGGTCTCTATGAGTGGCTTGTCATGCCATTTGGGTTAACCAACGCCCCAAGCACTTTCATGCGACTAATGAACCAGGTTCTAAGGTCATTTATTGGTAAATTTGTTGTTGTTTATTTTGATGACATACTTATTTACAGTAAGTGCCATTCTGATCACATTAAACACCTTGGGTTAATTTTAAAAACGCTTCGGAAGGAAGGCCTTTATGCTAACCTAAAGAAGTGCTCCTTTTGTACTGATCAGTGTGTGTTCTTAGGTTTTGTAGTGAGTAAACAGGGTCTACAGGTGGATGAGGAGAAAATTAAGGCAATAAGAGAATGGCCTACTCCCACTTCGATTGGACATGTTCGCAGCTTTCATGGTCTCGCAAGCTTCTACAGGAGGTTTGTCAGGGATTTCAGTACAGTGGCTGCACCAATGACTGCCGTGATCAAGAAAAACGTGCCTTTCTCATGGGGAGAAGCTCAAGAAAAGTCCTTCAACACCTTGAAGGAGAGGCTCACGCAAGCACCAGTCTTAGCCCTTCCAGATTTTGAAGTTATGTTTGAAGTAGAGTGTGATGCATCAGGTTTGGGAATTGGAGCTGTACTACATCAGAGGAAAAGACCCGTGGCTTTCTTCAGTGAAAAGTTGAGTGGAGCTACATTGAACTATCCGACCTACGACAAGGAGCTTTATGCCTTAGTTCGAGCACTGGAAACGTGGCAACATTACTTGTTATCCAAGGAATTCATCATTCACACCGATCATGAAACCCTCAAGCATCTCAAGGGTCAGACTTCACTTAAGAGAAGACATGCTAAGTGGTTGGAGTTCATTGAGACGTTCCCATATGTGATAAAGTATAAGAAAGGCAAGGAGAACGTGGTTGCTGATGCTTTGTCAAGGAGGCATGCTCTTATAGCTACTATGGAGGCTAAGGTAATGGGTTTTGAGCATATCAAGGAGCTGTACAAAGATGATCCAGAACTAGGAGAGTGCTACAAGGAGTATGGCAAAGGAGCATATCAAGCATTCTACTTGCAAGATGGGTTTCTATTTAGAGACAAGCGGTTGTGTATTCCTCAAGGTTCCATGCGAGAATTGATACTTACCGAAGCACATGGTGGAGGTTTGATGGGTCACTTTGGAGTCGACAAGACCTTGGCCGTGGTCATGGAACATTTCTTTTGGCCCCATCTCAAGAAAGATGTTGAGAGATTTTGTGCTCGATGCATTGTTTGTCACAAAGCCAAATCCAGGTTACATCCTCATGGTCTTTACTTACCATTGCCTATTCCTAACGCCCCTTGGGTAGATATTTCTATGGACTTTGTCTTAGGATTGCCAAAGATCAAACACAAGGATTCAATCTTTGTTGTTGTGGACCGGTTCTCCAAGATGGCACACTTCATTCCGTGTGACAAGACCAATGACGCGACTCAAACCGCAAATTTGTTCTTCAAGGAAGTGGTGCGCCTCCATGGAATTCCAAGGACTATAGTCTCTGATCGTGACACCAAGTTCTTGAGCCACTTTTGGAAAACACTTTGGAGAAAGCTAGGTACCAAGCTTCTATTCTCAACAACTTGTCATCCCCAAACGGATGGACAAACTGAAGTGGTAAACCGAACTCTCTCTACTTTACTTAGAACCACTCTTGGTAAAAATATGGCAACATGGGTTGATTGTATTCCTTTTATCGAGTTTGCTTATAATCGTGCTGTCCACTCGGCTACAAAACTATCTCCTTTCGAGATAGTCTATGGAATTAACCCTTTGTCTCCATTAGATTTAGTGCCATTGCCTCAGATAGAACAGGTTTGCCAAGATGGACTAAGAAGAGGAGAAGTCATCAAGAAGTTACATGACAAGACCAAAGCAAATTTGGAAAAGAAGTATGCCGACAACAAACGCAAGGCCGATCGGGGAAGAAAGGAGATGTTGTTCAAACCAGGAGATTGGGTTTGGTTGCATATGAGGCCTGAAAGATTTCCAACACAACGAGCCTCTAAGTTATCACCAAGAGGCGACGGTCCATTTAAAGTTCTTGAGAAGATCAATGATAACGCTTACCGTTTGGAGCTGCCAAATGAGGTAAAAATTTCTCACACTTTTAATGTAGCTGACTTGTCTGCTTATGATCCAGGAGATTCAGTTTTGAGGACAAAACCTTCGAAGAGGGAGGAATGATGCGGACATCGATCCTACCAACCAAACCGTTGAACCAAATCCTGTACCACATCCTGTACCAGAAGTACGAGAAGGCCCTGTGACACGATCAAAGGCTAAACAGCTAAGGAAGAGGTTTAACCTAGCCGTTCAAGACATCATAAGCTCCCTAGAGCTGAAGGACGTCAACTGGTCTGTACCACCATCATGCCGCCACAACATATATGATCACATTGCCGAGGAAGAGCTTGCTGAAGCCTTCACCCAAATGAGCCTTGATCAAACCAGTTCCCCAGGTAAGAAACCTCCTTTTTCAGGTCAAGGAACCTCGAAGCCAAGAGAAGACATCAGAGCTGCAAGAGACGTGTGATACAAGCTACACCTCGGAAAGCGATCAAGATAGCAAAGATCAAGACCAAGACATAGAGGGCATGGACGAGCATCAAGAGACTGAACAAGATATTCTAGAAGGATCCCAAGAAGACCCCTACTTCAAGAGACAAGTACAAGACAAGACGCCTGAAGTAGTTCAGCGAGTACTAGAAGTGGTTCAGAGAACATCAACTGGGCCTAGATCGCATCCAGGTAAGTCGTATTCAATATTTTCGATCCTTGCAGGTCCCACCAGCCCCAGCAACGGCTAGAAGACTTCCTCATCAAGAGAGATCAAGTCTAATTACCGTTTTCTTTTATTAGCTTATTTACTTTCCAAAAAGACAATGGTTTGTGTTTGATTTTTATTTTCTTTCCTTGTTGCATTTTCTGCATTTATTTTCGGCCTTAAGGCTAGCTGAAGGACTCTTATAAAGTCCCCCTGCAGCAGTTGTACGAATCTCACCTTTTGATTATCAATAAAATACTGAATTTTCTTATTTTCTCTTTAAGTGTTCTTAAGAGAATTAAGCTTGTTCTCTGTCTTGTGTGTGAGATTCCACAAGGCTGAGTTCGTGTACTGTATCAGAGACCAATCACATCTCTGTGGTGTACTTCAATCCGCCAGCACTTCCCCCACCATCGATCCCACACGAGAGAAGCGACCGCCATCGTGTCAGATCTCCACCATCGACCATCTGTCCTTCACAAGAGAGAAGCGACCGCCAGCTTGTGAAGCCATCAACTCTATCCCGGTATAAGACTCACCACCGAGTCTTGTATCAGCTATGATCCGGTCAACAGCCGCATGTATGTGTCTCGTGATGTCAAATTCATGGAAGATCAAGGTTACTATGAGACGAAGGACTGGAATGGCCTCAAAGATCTCTCGCATTCAACTACTGATCGTGCAACCAACCTTTGGTTCCTCCTCGATCATCTCGGCGTCACCATACCACAATACTCAGCGGAGCCTCGGCGAACACCACCTTCCGATGGGCCTACCATCTTACCGGAACCTACGGAGCCTCATGATATCGCCCCTTGTCCGGAAGCAACTATTCTCGAGTCACAGTCAGATGAAACCACTATTACTCCTACTAATTGTCCAAACAATGATAGCCCGGTTGAGCCGGCTCAGCCTGTACGATCAACATCTCAACCACCACTTAGGCGTAGTGAGCATGTTAAGTTTCATCCGTCTACTTGGAAGAACAAGCGTGTTTACTATAACAACCAAGCTGTGGCTCATCCAATTCAGGCCGTTTGTTCGCTTGCCCGACTTCCACCTGATCACGCCGCATTCCTTGGGGCTATCGACGCCAATTATATCCCTCAAACATATGATGAGGCTAAAGAACATCAAGAATGGCGAGATGCTGTCTCCGATGAGACCGGAGCCATGGTTCGCAATCACACGTGGGACGAAGCCAACTTACCAAAAGGGAAGAAAGCTGTTAGTTCGAAATGGGTCTTCACGATCAAATATCATAGCACAGGAGAGATCGAACGATACAAGACTCGGCTCGTGGCCCGTGGTTTTACACAAACCTATGGTTCCGACTACACAGACACATTCGCTCCCGTCGCCAAACTCCACACTGTTCGAGTGGTGCTCTCCATTGCCACTAACCTCTCTTGGGATTTATGGCAAATGGATGTCAAAAATGCATTCCTTCAGGGGGAGCTCAAAGAAGAAGTTTATATGCACCCTCGGCCGGGGTTAGAAGACATGGTTGCACCGGAAAAGGTTCTTCGACTGCGCAAGGCCATCTATGGTCTCAAGCAGTCCCCTCGGGCCTGGTATCACAAGTTGAGCTCCACTCTCAAATCCCAAGGTTTTTTACAGTATGAACCCGACCACACTCTCTTTACACGCCGCTCAGCTCATGGTTTGGTGGTCGTTCTAATCTACGTTGATGATCTCATTATCACCGGGGATGACCAAGAGGGTGTTCGCGATACCAAGGCCTCACTTCACTCCGCCTTTGACATTAAAGATCTCGGTGAGCTTCGGTATTTCCTTGGAATTGAGATCTATCGCTCCTCGGAAGGTCTCTTTCTCTCTCAACGAAAATACACTCTTGATCTCCTAGCTGAGACGGGTCGTCTTGGTGCGAAACCTGCCTTGACTCCCCTTGAAGAAGATTATCAGGCCAAGCGAAAGGGGGAGAGCTTGAGGGCCAAGGAAGGAAAGCCGAAAGATCCTATGGATGAGCCGTATGAGGATGTGACGAGATACCGACGACTTGTGGGAAAACTCATATACCTCACCATCACGCGTCCAGACATTTGCTATGCCGTAAACCAGGCCAGTCAGTACATGAAGGCTCCTACCAAGTATCATTGGAGCATTGTTGAAAGAATTCTCAGTTATCTCAAAGGCAGTCCGGGTCAAGGCATATGGATGGGTAAGAACTCAAACACGGAGATAGTAGGGTATTGTGATGCCGACTATGCTGGGGATACCTTGGATAGGAGATCGACTACGGGGTATTGCACATTTGTTGGTGGAAACTTGGTCACATGGAAGTCAAAGAAACAGAAGGTGGTCTCATGTTCTAGTGCCGAAGCCGAGTATAGAGCAATGAGGAAGCTAACGAATGAACTCACTTGGTTGAAGGCGCTCCTTAAGGACCTTGGTGTTGAGTCAAAGAAGCCAATCACCATTCATTGTGACAATGAAGCAGCGATTCACATTGCCACTAATTCAGTTTTTCATGAGAGAACCAAACACATTGAGGTTGATTGCCACAAGGTCAGAGAAAAGATAGAAGAAGGGGTCATCTTACCGTGTCACACTCGGAGTCAAGACCAACTGGCGGATATATTCAGTAAAGCTGCATGTTCCAAGGTTTGTGAACACATCCATAGCAAACTTGGGCTTGTAGACATCACTCGCCCTTGATCATCTTCCCTAATCTATGGACATCACACTCTTTTTCCCTTGACATAGTTTTCTCCCATGTGGTTTTCTATGTCAAGGTTTTTAATGAGGTGATGCTTCATGGGCTCCAAGCTTAGTCATTTCATTTGACTAAGCTTGGGGGAGTATTGATCAAGACAACATCAAGTGTGATCGATCGTGTCCGTACGGTTATGTGTTAGGATTGTCCGTACGGTGTGATAAGGCCGAGCACCAATGATGTGAATAAAAGGCTGGCCTCGTCCTACAAAGGCCCATGAAGAAGAGAAGGATCGAGAAGGCATCAAGGAGCTGTTAGAGATCACATGTTTCCTTAAGGAAACCCATGAGATGTCACTATCACCTTAGGGAACCGTCCCTTCTCTCTCTTTGTGTCGCTTTCCTGTTTGTAATGAGGATAGCCCTAGTTTATTTTCTATTTAAGGCCTTTAGCCGACATTGTATGTTAGCTATTCTAATATAGAATCTCTTTCCTCCATTATTCTCTTTGTTCAACCTATCTCCTCTCTACTCTACCTTCTCATCGATTCAATCTTACCAAACCAAACTCATTTTTCACTCTTATTCCGCTTAAACTAACAAATAAGGTTACAAATCCAACACAATCAGCAACTCGATTAGTCATACAATGGTCACAAGTTGATTTTCATTTGTCACTTTTTTTTATTACCGAATTCGTAACAAATTGTTACATAACAAGGAACGTGAAGACCCACCAAAAAATAGTCACCATTTATTTCGTAATTGCAGTCACCATTTTCATAAAAATATAATTATAGAATAAAATATCTATATTAACATTTTTGAAGTACATTTTGGTTTATATCCTTTAAGTTTTACTTATTTAAATTTTTTTTTACAACATTAACCCCTAAAACAATTCCATAAATAACATTGCAGAGAAACTCAAATACTAAACTTTATTAAATTGACCAACATTTGTAACATTTATTGCCATAAAATTTTAACAACATCTATACATTCCGATTTTTCCAAAAACAACTATACCAATTATAGTTTAACCCATTAAATCTCCAAAACTATTTTTATGGATGCTAAAATCTCTCAAATTTAAATGATATACAACAGATTTTCCATAACACAAGTTTACAATCTCCATAATTATATTAACATTAATAAATTTCCTAAACCAAAAATCCAATTATAAAATGTCACATTAAATATGTTGTAAACCCCCCCCCCCCAATATAATTTGGTTTATTTTTTATTTTTTGAGGAAGTACCAAAAAAGTTAAAATTCTATTAATTATCATAAACTATATATATTGACATGGAAAAATTATAAAATATAAAAAATATGCTAATTTGGTAAAACAATTAACATAATTAAATTTGATAAAAATACTTATTTTGATTATTTTTTTTACGCAAAAACTTATTTTGATTTTGGTGAGACGGGTTGGTATTAATCCCATATAGGGAGTTAAGTGGAATTGTTGTTTTTATAAATACTTTTATATTTGTACCAGGGGATAAATGTATAACTAGACTATACATATACCACACGGATTAAAACCTTGAAAACACTACAAAAATTCTATACTTTGAATACTTATATCAAATACCTGTAAATTTTTTTTTAAAATTAATAAAACAATAATAAAATAATAAATAAATAAAAAATAAATTTTAAAATTAAAAATATTGTCCCACGGTACACCGCGAGTTAAACCCTAGTTAAATTTTTAAATAACTAGCAAAGCTTAATATTTACATAACAAACTAAGACGAAACACAAAGTTAATCCAGAAACACAACTTGAGGGAAATACAAATTAAACAATAGCAAGCATAAATAGAAAACATCTCTATATAAGTAAAAGAGAAATACAAAAATGCTTTCGGGTCGGGCCAATTTGAGAAAAAACCAAAATTAAAGCTGTAGGATTCGGGTCAGAATAAATCCACGACTCAATTAATGGGTTATCGGGTTATCAAAAAAAAAAAGTAAACATCAATAAATAAAAATCATAAATGTAAAACATAAAAAAATCTCACAAACGATTCCTACTGATTAAGTAGTATTAAATAAAATTATCATTATCTGTCACCATAAATCTTAACAAAATATTCCACATATGGCATACTAATTTCAAAAATATTGTTCAGTCCTGAAATTTAGGAAACTTATGAAATTAAGTAATTATTTTAGATTCATCGTATCAAATTTGCATTGATTAAAACTTAACAATAAAATCTAAATCAAATCAACATTATTTGTTAGACCAAACTTAACAAAAATATTCCGTAAATAAAGATCTCAATAATAATAGAGATATTGATTTCACAAATAATAGAGATCTCAATCTTACTCCATCGAAGAAGAAAAAAAATATCCCACATCGGTTAGAATTTTATTGACAAAAGTTCAAAAGCATTATAAATAGGCCTAATATGCTTATAACTTCTTACGATTCCAGATTTGAAAACTCTTTATAAAGTGTTTACTACAATTTTTTTTTTATTTGAGCATATTTCAAGTTTTTAAAATTATAATATTTAAGTTTTTTTAAAGTTTAAATTATTATTAATATTGAAACTTTTAAAAGTTCTTAGCTTTGAAAAATTTTCAAAATATTATAATATTTAAATTATTAAAATTTAAACATATTATAAATATCAAAACTTTTAAAAGGTTCAAATATTATACATATGTAAATTTTATAGAATGTTTAAGATCTATATATACATTTTTGGAGACATTTATGAAATAAATCCTGAAGTTCATACCTATTTACAAGCATGCCATTGGCATTAGTTATTAGTTTGTTTTTTTTATTTAATTAATGAATATTAAATTTCAATTTTGGAAAACAAGATTTCCCATTCTAATAAAATTTCCAAAACAATAGTAACCACTCCCTTTAACATTAAGTATTAAGTTTATTATTAATTTAACTAATATTAAGTTTCCAATTTTACAAAACAATAAGAATTAATTCTATAAACACACACAAAAATTTTCTTCTATAAATCACTACTTATTTAATTGTATGTTATAGTTCCAATAATATAAAACAATAAATCTCAAACAAAATACTTTCTACACTAACTAATATATATATATATATATATTAGTAAGGTTGTACATTAAAAAAATACAAATTAAATATTAGTTATATATATATAGTTAATCTAAAAACAAATAAAATATTAATTTTATTAAAAATAATCCCGCGATGTATCGCCGATAAATATCTAGTTTTATACATATTTAAACTTTATAGAATATTACTCATGTCAACTACAAACAATGATCAAATATTACTCATTTTCATATAACTATTCTTTTAAAAAGTACACTGGCTAACTTGAGAAACTTAAAATCACATGATAGAGCGGGTTGAATTGATATTTTAACGAAGACGATCCTTTGCAGGTTGGTTTGTCATAACAAACATTGTCGGTTAGTAATTTTTACAGATGAAATATTTTAATATATTTTACATATATTCATACTTTCACTACAAAAAATGATCAAATTAAACTACATATCAATAAATATTCGTTCGTGTTTATTATATTTTCAATTTACTTACTTCTTTTTACTGTTTTATTTAAACTCATTACATAAAGCTATGATTCATATCGTACTATCATAAAATAAATAACATATTCAAATCCGTTATAGATCACATGTATCTATAAATATTTCCCTGCGCTGTAGCGCGGATCCGATCCTAGTAATAGTTAAATAAGGTGGAAGAATTCAATCTAGGGATCTTAACTTGCAAAGGACTGACTCATAATATTGTATCATTTTCTTAAAATTTATTAAGAAAACTGATACCATAATTAACTCTTATTTAATGTACTTGATTGCAGATTGCGCCAGCTTATCAGCAGGGCTCAGCAGTTGGCATGAGCAATGATGTTTCAGTAAAGGGGATCCAGATTAGGAGTCGGCAGGCACAACTCTCAGGTTGCACCAATGAGTATATAGCGCAGGGAAATGGCCCAAGAAGGCTACGTCTGCAAACTAATCTTAATGGGATTGACTCGAAGAGAGAGGTGAGAATCACACCCACCTTGTCATAAATTACTCTTATTTCTTGGTTTCACGTAGCAAATTGGAACCAAACTGTGACATTAATATCTTAATGCTACGGAAAATCTGCGGAAAGCTAATGACAACAAAGAACAAAACTGGTTTTGTGTTTAAAAGGATTTTCCCCATGAAATGTTCTTACGGAGGGCTTCTTAGGGCGGCGGTAGTTGCAGTTGTGTTCTTGATGTCAGTCTGCAGTCTAACCGTTGACTTCAGAGCATCCGCAATGCCATGAGAACTGGAACTTGCATCTGCATACCCTGTGAACTGGAACTTTCTTTTGTATATATAGTGCTCGAACCTGGATTTTTGCTTTTGTTGTTGGTTTCAGGCTTTCGCTTTAACCGGTGCCAGTTTGTAGTTTTACATGTAGTTTAGGCTTGTAAGTTGTAAACGTCATGAACTTATGATATGAAGAGACCAAGAACCTTTAGTTGTACTTTTTGACTTATTAGAGTTGTTACATAATTAAAGGTTATGCTTAATCCTATTTTCCTTTCGACTCTTTGACAATGAATAGCAATGATGATATATTACGTACATGGCAGGTCAATAAAAAACTTACTCTGGAAGGCAAACAATGATGATGATACCTTCAATATAAAAAGATCTTCAAACTGAACCAAGATTTCAAAATGAAACTTCAAAGTTCAAAACATTACACTTGAAATAAAGCAAGTGAAAATGAAAAGGACTAAACTTGTAGTTGCACTAAACTTGGAACATAAGAAGAGCACACAAGTTTGCCTGGATTCCCCTGGGAAATAGTAACTTCTCCGATGTTGACAGATTTGAAGTATCCATCATCTCCAACGATGAAAGCCATTTGGTAGCGACAGGTCTTGGTCCTACTGCTATTAAAAAACACTGCTACTTTCTTCTCCTCGTCAATGAAGAAGCTCGTAGGAGGAAAGTAAGTCCAAAAACGAAAGACTAGTGACACATTGAGTGTCAAAAAAGTCCTCCAAGATACCGCATTGGGCTCAATCTTAGTGGAAATCCAAATCTTGTATGTCTGAAATGTGTCGTAGTGGTTGTATAACACAGCGAGCTTCTCATCTCTAACCCAAGAGAGAGTCAGAAATTCAATACTAGGAGAGGGAGGGTCAAACGGCATAGGCAGACGCGGTCCAAATCGCTCTATAGTGAAATCAAAACAGAGTAAATAATCTTTAATGCCTGTTATTTCTGTTACCTCTTGACCTAAAAAGTAAGTGTTTCCCTTCAAAGACACGCCAGTGCGATAAAACGGCGCGTCCCCGTCGGGATTGACTTCAAGAACCCTCCATGAATCAGAACTAAAATCGAAGACATCAATGTCCCTTCTTTGACCATGTCTGCTACTCTCGTCATCATAGAGAAACCTCAAGATTTTGTGGTTACGGTTGTTGTTGTCGTATCCGAGAGCAAAAATGTCACATATGTTGAATTTGCTTCTGAGTTGAATCCATTTGGTTTGCCCCAAGTACGGATTCCATACAACAAGGCTCGAGTTGTGTTCGGCGACGCATAACAATAAGCCATCGCAGTGATAGACTAGAGATATCTCGAGTTGATCAGTATTAGGTATATTTATTTGCTTCATAGATAGATCACTCAAGTCGTCTTCTTCGTTGCGGATTCCTTGGAGATCGAATCTCAAAGAACAAACATCAGAACCTGAAACCATGAACTCCAGAAACTGACGACTCCTTGATGCTGCTTTTTTACCAACGATGTGATTTTTTGATAAAGCTTCCCACTTCTTACAAGTAGATCGCACTGCGCTTAGAGATGTCAATGGAACCTTAGAAAAGATCTCTCCTACCAAATCTTCTGGCAGGTCGGATATGGTCGTCATTCTTCTTCCAAGTGTTTAACTTCTTTCTCAAGAAATTTGTATTGTTCTTCTTCAATCTGTTGTGTTCAATGTCGAATCCCGAATTGTGATAACCTTTTTGCTTTGGCTAAGGTTGTTTAAATAGGTCTATTGCATTTGAAAAATCCCATTAAAGAGAAATATAAATTAATATACATCTCACTCACAAACTTATTATTATCTCATTAGAATGTTGAGATTTCTTACACTGAAATTTACCTTTTGTTTTATGTTTATCCAAAAATATAGAGAGTTTACTTCTTTATCCAATACATTTTTAGTATCTCAATAAAATGTTGAGATTTTTTTAATTAAAATTAAAGTTTTTAATGTTTATTATTACTTCTTATCCAGTAATTTTTTTTAGTATCTCATTAAAATGGAGATATATGTTTATTTAATTAAAATTACTTTTGATTTTATCCCAATAAGTTAGAAAAATACTTCTTTCCAGTAAGTTATTAGCATCTCAATAAAGTGTAGTGATTTGGTAAATTTAAATTAATTTAGAAACATTTTCTACCTCTCATGAAAAACTTTGTTAGAATAATTTACTATTTTCACTTCATGGAAAAACATATAGTTAACATTAAGAAAATGAAAATTAAGTTTGGTGTGCAAATAAAGAAATGTAATAAACATGTTTCAAATAAATCTATATAATAATAAGAGAAACCTAACTAATGCCATATCCACTTATGCCTTTCGAAATCTGCCATGTCGATGGCATTGGATGTGAGTTTAATTACCCAATTGACCTTTCAATTAACTGTAGTAAATAATTTAAAAATTGTTATTTGGCAAATTAATCTCGTTTCTGAAACTCAATCGTCGTCCTTTTCTTCTTCTTCTCCGGTGTTCTCTCACGCGTGTATCTTCTTCTCTGTTCCCGAAAGCTCAATTATCGTCTTTAATCGTTTGTTATGGCTAGATCTGGAAAAATCGATTGTTATGGACTAGATGTAAAATCAATAAAATTGTTTATTGTGTTAACCCCGTTTATGAAACTCTATCGTCGTCCTCTTCTTCTTCTTCTTCTTCTCCGGTGCTCTCTCACGCGTGTATCTTCTTCTCCATTCCCGAAAACTCAATTATCGTCTGTAATCGTTTGTTATGGCTAGATCTGGGAAAATTGATTGTTATGGACTAGATGTAAAATCGTTTATTGTGGACAAAATATAATTGGGTGGTGGACAAAAACCTCAGTAGACAAAATCGGTGTGTTTTTAGTATCGTCTATCATGAGTATGAAAATTGTCTATCATTATGTTTGCTTGTGTATAGTATATACAGATTATTTTCTATCCGCAGATCTTGTTATTTGATCTATACATTTGTTGTGGTAGACTAGTTCAAATCATCTTTAATATATTGTCTATTACTTAATTGTTTTATGAATTTACTCAAATGATAGACAACTAGTATTAATTTATTGTCCACTTTGTTTTGATGGACAAGTTCAAATATGAATATGTTGTCTACCACTCCGTAAAATGCTTTTTATCACGCGCCCGTCATTCCACCTTCGAAACAAATCTTAATTGCAAGGGTAATCTAGTAAAATTGAAATTGCCATGTTTAATGAATATGGCAGATTTGAAAAGGTTTTACCAATATGGCATATTTGAAAAGAATTTAAAAAAATATGGCATAAATGGCAAAAATCCCTAATAATAACAATCTAATTAAATACCAACAACAATTGCGACATTCTTGAAACGTTTTTTTTTTAAATAATAGATAATAAATATAATATAATAAAATAATAAAATAAAATACAATTAGCGGTCATAATGCCATTTAACCTTGAGACACATTCAATAGCGGAAATAACCAACCAATATCCAATAATAAAATATAACAATATTCAACATAATCAATATCCAAAACAACATTAATCATAAAATCAGCAACTAGCAATGTTCTAATGACCCAACTCTAGCAACCTAGCAATGCCGGACAACATAAAATCCGAGTCCCTAGAACATCCTCCTCTTCATTGCACGGATTCCACGATCACACTTTGCCTTTACTGCACCACAAACACATATTGCAATGCATGAGTATTTTCAAACACTCGATAAGCAATCCTCCCATCTCTGGGCTATACACACAAGCAATAGAGACATCTCTAACCATCAAACAACATCCAACAATCAACAATAACAAACCAGGACTCTGCATCGACCGATACAAACATGCATAGACCGACACCAAATTGGAGGTTGCGTCGACCAACGCAAGATCTGCGTCAACCGATGCAAGGTTAACTTGCATCGACCGATGCAAGATATGCATCGACCGATGCATGCTCGACATAACACGAAAACCCTAGAGTTTACACGCCGTCCTCGCATCTGCATCGACCAACGCACAAAGTGCATCGACCGATGCAATGCCGAGCATCGTTTTCCTCCAAAAATTCTCGCCGGATCTTCGTTCCTGCAACCACGAAACTCGATCCCAAGCCACAAGAAAGCTTCCAAACGTCCCAAATAACAATCTAACCAGCCTAACAACACATAACAAGCAAATCAGAGAGATCTCTAGCTTAGATAAGCCATGGTCATGCACTTACCTTTGCCAAGACGAATCTGAACCTAACACAAGGAAACGCTTCTAGGAACCTCCTACAACGATCCCAGCTACAGATCTCTACAGAAACAGCCTCAAATCTCCAGCAACCACCAAGAACACTCAAAAACCTTTTCTCTCTTTCGTTTCCTCTCAAAACGGCCACCCTCGCCGAATGAGACAAAAAGTCGACTTAAGGGTTTTCCCTAACCCAAAACGCAGCGTTTGACTTAAGTCAAAACGCAAGAACTCGACCTTGCATCGACCGATGCACAACTTGCATCGACCGATGCAGATCCTAAACCGGGATTTTGGTTCACGGATGTTACAATTCTTCTTACATTTTCATAAAATATACATATATTTGAGTTATATGGTACGTCTTTATACAAAGTTGTGTCTGTTTATTGTAGAGTTTTGTTTTTTCACTATATGTTATTTATATTTCTTTATCACAACTTTTTGTTCAAGTAGTTGTGTCTTTACAAAATGTTATTTAATGCTAAAGACTTTTTGAAATAATTATATTAATCTATAAATTTTAATTAATTTAAATATGTAATTAAGGTTAAGCTTATATATCTTAGCTCTTCGTAATATATATATATATATATGTGTATTTTAATGTTTAACTATTTAGTACTTTATTTTTAAAATTGCTTTTTTTTGGTATTATAACTAGGTTTTGAACTCACGCTACGTGTGAATTTGTTTAATAAATTTTAGTAAATATTATATATGATTGATGATAGTTATGAAATAGTATCTTATAAAAATCTTTAAATTACTATTAAGACAAAAATTTTATTTCAAACATACAATTTTTAAAAATATAAAATAGATAACGTTATACTTAAATGTTATACTCTTTTAAAATTCAAATCTAATAAAAAATCATGAATTTCTACTTAAACGTTATACTATTTTTTTTCTCTTCTTCGTCAGCTTCCTCACATTCTTTCACTGAATAATCATTCAAAATTTATTATTTAGACTACCACGCAACTTCTTAGCCAATCAAACTCCACAACCAAAATCATTGCCTCTTTTCTGGTTAAATTTGTGTAATTCTTGAAAACCAATATAGTCACCACATGCACTCAATTATTGATACTTTCACCGTATACAAACTCGGTTTTAGATTCATACGTATTCAAACTTCTCAAATCAAAGTCCTTAATACTACAAATTCTCAAACCAAAATCTTTAATACTACAAAATTATAAATCTATATATACATTTTTAGAGACACTTAGCAAATAAATCCTAGAGTTGATACTTATTTACAAGGAATACTATTGGCATTAAATTTTAAATTTATAAATTATAAAATGAAATTTAAAACCAAGATTTTGTGCTAAACAAAAATTCCTAAAATATCTCCTTACTCAATCAACGACTAATTACAATATCTCATTAAATATTTGTTTTGTAAAATTCTTAAACATTTCCTAAAATATCTCCTTAATTCATTACAATATTTAATGCTAAAGTTAGAGGGCAGCTCAAGTAAACACCATCGACACTAGAATATTAAGCATATCTAACTGAATATATGAAATTACGATTATGTTAAATAAACAAACAGTACTACAGTATACCACGGGTTATATTATAAATTTAACAATTTAAACCGGTAACCTAAATTTTTACACCGGTAAATCTAAATTTTTAAAACCGGTAAACCTAAATAATATATAGATATAAGGGATATACATTTAAAATTTACAAAACATTAGTCAAATATATAGTGAATCTACTAAAAAATTACATTTTTGTTTTTAATTTTAAAAATATAGTCCCGCGGTGTACCGCGGGTTCAAACCTAGTTACTTGAAAAGAAAGTAATATTAACAAATGTATAGCTAATAAAACATGTGTGCTTGTCGTTGATCGTTCTTCTTTAAACCCCAAAACTTGACTCAAATAACATCAAATCTTGGTCTTGCGACGTCAATCCTTCTTTTTTAGATACAGAAATAATGAAAGAATATCAACTCATTTTCAAAGTCATACACAAAAACATGTATTAACGCATAAAATATAAAAAGCACAAATGGAGATAAATAAGATATTTTCAAGATATTTGAAAAATTGAATATATAATATTTAATAATAATTAAACTTTAAATTTTTAAAAGAGTTTAAATATTTATAATATTTTAAACTTTAATGTACAGTAGAACCTCTATAAATTAATACTCTTTAAATTAATACTCGCTATAAATTAATAAATTCTTCTGGTCACGAGTTGGGCCGGTGTAGAAAATGACATATTTTGATAAAATAATAAGATTATAATTTTTTTGAAAATCATATGTAAAAATATGGTCCCATCAATATCATAAATTAATAATCAAATAAACTAATATATATATATATACATATATAAGAAAATCTAGTGAGATATGACTCTATTGTTGTTTGCCTATATAATAAAATAATCTAGTGAAATATGACTATATTGTTATTTGCATATTTTTGAATTTGCATTCTTGTTGGAGCTCATCTTTATGTTATCTTTATAAATCACATCCAAAAATTATGGAGAGTCCTAGATGCGATAATTGCTTCTTTAGTAACTGGTTCTAAAAGTACCGCAATATCTTCTTCGACTTTATCATTACCATGAAGGATAATAGTAACATTTATCATTTTTACCTAGATAATCTAGTAAATAATTGACATTCATAATTTTACGATAGACAAGATTATAAATTAATAAAAATTTTAAAAATGTGAATGATAACAAAAATATCTTATTTTGTAATTGAATTTTTTTTTAAATTATGAAAATGAGAAAATCTCTTCATAAATTAATATTTTATTAATTTATCGAAATTAATAATTATTAATTGATCGATAAATTAATAATTATTAATTTATCGATAAATTAAAACTTCTATAAATTAATAAAATTTCATGGTCCCGACCTTATTAATTTATAGAGGTTTTACTGTAGTTTAAATATTTATAACTTTCTTATTTTTTTAGAGTTAAATATTAATGATACTTAAACTTTTTATGATATTTTAAACTTTCTATGGAAGTATTTATAGTATTTTTAAACATTCTATTAAGTTTAAATATTTATAATATTTGAATGTTTTCAAAGTTTCAATAATTATAATATTTTAAACTTTTCAATTACATCTAAAATTTCAATATTATTAATACTTTAAAAATTTTTAAATATTATAATATTTTGAACCTTTTTAGAAGTTTTAATTTGCTATAATAAACCAAATAAAACTTATAAATTTGGACGTCTGATGAATCAAGCTCTTGTTCATTCGTAGTTGGAAGCTTTACAAGCTTATAGCTTCTACTTTTATTTATTATAGATTTTCAGTTAATACATTTATCTATATTATTTTATAATTTTAATGAGAATTTTTTCTAATTCAATTACCCAATCAGATTATGTTAGCGCTACAACAAATAACTAAAGTGTAGAACCGTACGTACGACAAGCTTTGATGGTTTAAGAAACAATTGGAAAAAATATGTCATAATTCACAACAAGAAAACATGATATATGATATACACTGTATAGTGGTTTTATCATTACATAAAACATGTGTATAAGCAATTAAGCATATAAGGGTTCAATTGTATATAAGCAAATACTTTGTTGTTTAATTTCTTTAAGCTTTGGGGTATTTGTTGTTCTAAGCGTCGATCATGAAGTCTTTATTGGCTGTATGCAAAATACTCTGTTTCTTGAAGCTTTGGGGTATTCGATAATCTACGCTTAGAACATATCAAATACCCTAAAATCAAAAAGAAATCAACGATTCTAGTAATAAGAGGACTAAAGGCTGCAGGAAGCAAAGGAATACAAAGCCATGTGTAAACTGTATAGGTAATATTTTGCATACAGCCAATGAAGACTTCATGTAGAAGAAGGCAATCAATGGAATCTTCAATATAAAAAGATCTTCGATCTGAACCAACATTTCAAAATAGAGCTTCAAAGTTCACTTCGTTACACTGGAAAAAGTGATACTTAGAACAAAAAACAGTCATGTTCAAAGAAAGAAATAAAAAGCAGTTTTCAAACAAAATATATAACTTTTGTCAACTATATATCAGGTCAAACTAAAAGCAATGGTTTTGTTCAAAGCAAGAAAGAAACAAATAAGGCAAAAGAGGACTCAAGGTTGCAGCAAGTGAAGGGATTACAAGCCAATAAAGACTTCATGTATAAGGCAATCAATGAATATCTTCAATATAGATAGATGGAACTACAATTTGAACCAAGATTTCAGATTGGAACTTCAAACACAAAACTGGAAATCGTGATCTTTAGTTATCATACTTTTATCAACTATTACTTCAAACTAAAAGCAGTCTTTTTGTTCAAACCAAGAAATAAATAAATAAAAGTAATGAAAAAGGACTAAACTTGCAGTTGCACTAAACTTGGAAAATAAGAAGAGCACACACCAAAATCAACAGATTTGAGTATCCACCTTCCCCAAAGATGTGAGCTGTTTGGTAACAAGATCGAAAACCACAGCAACTTTATCCTCCTCGTCAATTCACCGCACTGGGATCAATCCAAAACTCATATACTGATTATACACTAGAGAAATTCCGGTGGTAAACTTGACACAAAGAGCTCTCTTCTCCAACACAAGACAAAGTCAAAGTTTCAGAACGATAAGAGTGAAACTGCAGAGGCAGAGGCAGAGACAAAGTCAAAGTTTCAGAACGATAAGAGTGAAACTGCAGAGGCAGACGCGGTTCAAATCTTTCACTTTGTAAAATCAAAACAGAGTAAACTATCTTCAATGTTCTCCCTCCTTCTCCTCCACTCACTTTAATCCTCTCTATACCCAAAAAAAATAACTATTCCCTTTCAAAGACACACCACGTTGATGAGAAGGTACATCTCCCAATCGGGAGTAACAAAGTAAACTTTCCATGAATCAGAGCTTAAATCATAGATTTCGTAACCAAAACAGCAAAGCCTCAGAATTTTTGTGGTTACGGTTCTTGTCATAACCAAGAGCATACCTGTCTGAGCTGTGGAAACTGTTTCTGGGTTGTATCCACTTCGTTTGACCCAAACACTTTAGACAAACAAAGAATCACATACCAAAAGCCCTGCGTTGTCCCTAACAACACATGGCAACATGCCGTCAGATTGAAACACTTTAGATATCTTCACTTGATCAAGTAAAGCTACCTGCTTTATTGATGGGTCAACCTGGTTGACTCATCCAAGTCTTCGTTTTAATTCCTTGCAGGTTGAAATCTCACAGGACAAACTCTATAATCCACACTATCATGAATCCCCAAAAACTGCTGCTTTCCCTGTTTTACCAAAAATCTGATTTTCGATAAAGAAGCATTCCACTTTTTGCAAGTAGATCGTATAGCTTTCAGAGATGTCACCGGAACCCTATAAATTATCTCCTCCACCAATTCCTATCCGACATTGTCGTCATTCCTCTCAAACTTCAACAGTGAGTCTTTCAAGTTAACCGAACCGAACCGACCGAACACAACTTTTTAAAGTGGGATTGTTATTAGGTTTTTGTATTAGAAAATTAAGTCCATATTTTGGTCGAATTTGGTTCTCTTTAATTAACTAACTGAATTAGAAGAAAACAATTTGTCTTGGAATTGATTTTGAACTTTACAACGAACCGAATCAAAAAATTTCGGTTCAATACGGTAGAACTATAGAAAATCGGAAAATGGAAATAGAAACGGAAAATTTGTAACTTTTAATCTTGACCGCTGAAAGTTAGATGCTGATCATATCTTAACCGTCAATTATTTTGGAAATAGAAAATAAAATTTTGTAACTTTTAATCCTGACCGCTGAAAATTAGATGCTGATCATATCTTAACCGTCAATTATTTTATAGCTCCATCTATAAATAAAAAGATAATGCTTCCCATCTTGTTAATAATTCTCAAACCCTAAAAAAATCAATTTCGTGATTGTCTTCGTTCTCGTCGGAAGGGTTTCGCAGAAAGATTATGCCGACATGTGTTGAATTTGGCATTACCTTCTCAAGTTTTGTCTCCAGGCTTCGTTCTCATGGCTTTAAACGAGTTAAAGGTCCTGCACAGTTGGAATTTGGAGACGAGTATTTTGTCGTAGATCAACCGGAGCTTTTGAAGTTGATGATGGTCGAAGCTTTGAGGACTAAACGTAATGCCAAGAAAGCTAAAGCCAAAGCCAAGAAAGCTCGAGTGCAAGTAGAGGGTCTCTTGAAACACT
Source organism: Camelina hispida (assembly GCA_023657505.1). NCBI lineage: Eukaryota > Viridiplantae > Streptophyta > Magnoliopsida > Brassicales > Brassicaceae > Camelina > Camelina hispida. The sequence goes on along the minus strand of CP094632.1, from coordinate 23,949,736 downwards.
TGCAAATTTGATCATAGTATAATCGTAACTTCTTGTATAAGTGACTTTAGTAGTAATGAATAAATGTATGTTTTGTATAAACCGCTAGCTTTTGTGAGTGTTTAATCAGATAGGCCAATTTGTATCTTTTAAGCTTGCTACTTTTATCTACTGTATGTATCTTGGATAATTGAAATCAATTGGTTTAGTTATTAGAAACTTACAATTTACAGTGAACCATGAAGATGAGTAAATTACTAATTCCTAGCCAAATAAGACTACTCAATGATAATTGAAATCACAGAGGAACAACGGGAACTCGTGGAAAGTGAAAGCTCCGTAAAATTCCTCGAAGAAGTAGTCTCTAAGTGGATGTTGTTACGTACTTCCTAATGATGATGGTATGGAAGCACTCCGGGATTGTGAATATTTCAGAGGATACAACTGGGGTAGATTACTCTGGGAGAGGGTTCAAAAAGAATTGGAAGCGGATCCTCCTGGTGGCTATTTGTTCTATGCATCACACTTGCTGCAACTCCTTGTGAGCAATCAGCTAGAGAGGTTTTGTGAAAATAAAGACAAGAAGATGAACCAAGCCGTGGTATACATCATCGTGCTACATTAGTTGAGTTAACTGACGACGAATGCACAAACAATAATGGAGATGAGAGACCAGATCATCTGATCTTAAATCATGAACATGATCCTATGCAAACACAAGACCCAGATAGGATGATAGATTCTAGTTAGTTCTATCGTATAAGCTGAATAATACTTTTGTATTCAAAGAGAATGGTGAAATCAAATACAATGTTTGTGAGAAGAGAATCCAAAGAGGGGATATAACGGAACAATACTAAATCTGAGAAGCGAGATCAACATAGATCTCTACCGAGCACATCACTCGGAACTCAAGCACATCGCAAGAGATTTACAATTCAGATTAAGCATAAGAACAAAGAAGGCTACAACGACTCTATTTAATCCTCCTTCCATCGTAACGGCCTAGCCTCTGAGTCAAACCGAGTCTTCCACCTCTTTAGTCAACGGCTGACGTGGCAAAACAGAGTCTTCCTTCTCCTCATTTGAGTTCTTCAACATCTTTTTCCTGAAATATGTTTGATGAACCGTATCAATACTTCCCCCCAGGAGACCCAGCTTGTCCTCAAGCTGAAACTCAGGAAAAAGACGAACAAACTCCTTAGAAAGCATCCACGAATCCTCCTCCGTTGACCTGTCAAACCAGTGAACCAAGAATTCCCTTTGGCCATTGTCTGTGAAACGAGTGTCCATGATCTTTTATGGAAACAAGAAGGCATCCTCCACTAACTCCGGGGGATCAGTTTGTTGAACCACAGAAGGATCACCTAGCACCGCCTTAAGTTGAGAGACATGGAACACATCATGTATCTTTGCTGACTCAGGAAGCTTGAGACGATACGCCACTGCACCTATTCGCTCCACAATCTGAAATGGTCCAAAGAATTTAGCTGATAACTTGTAACACGACCTACGAACCACCGAAAGCTGCCTGTAGGGCTGAAGCTTAAGATAAACCCAATCTCCAACATTATAAGTCACATCCCTTCTGTGTTTATCAGCTTGTTTCTTCATAATATCCTGAGCTCGCTGCAAATTGGCTCTGATATGGGAAAGCATAGAGTCACGAGCCTGTAATTGAGCCGCTAAATCCACGTTAGCTGTAGAACCTGGTTCGAAACGCAACAGAGTAGGCGGGTCTCTCCCATACACCAACTTAAAAGGAGTAGACCTGATCGCTGAATGATAAGCGGTATTGTATGAATATTCAGCCCACATCAAAAATTTAAACCATGTTTTCGGATGACCTGAGGCAAAACAGCGCAAATACGTCTCCAAACAACGGTTCAAGACCTCCGTTTGACCGTCGGTTTGGGGATGGTATGCTGTACTAAACTTCAATTTAGTGCCTGCCAACCTGAACAACTCTCGCCAAAGTGCCCCCATGAAAATTCTATCTCTGTCAGACACCATCGTCTTAGGAAACCCGTGAAGACGAACTATTTCAGAAACAAACTTCTGTGCAACATCACTTGCTTTGAAAGGGTGTCTTAATCCCAAGAAGTGTGCCGCCTTGCTTAATCTGTCAACCACCACCAAGATTACATTGACCCCACCCGACATTGGAAGACCTTCAATAAAATCCAGGGAAACATCCTCCCAAATCGCCGTAGGTATGGGCAAGGGCTGAAGCAACCCAGCTGGGGCTAAAGTAGAATACTTATGCGTCTGACAAACCGTACATTCAGTCACATACTTTTGCACATCCTTATACAGTCCTTCCCAATGAAACACAGTCTGAATCCGCTTAAGCGTTTTAAGAATACCCACATGACCACCCATCTTACCATCATGAAACTCACTGAGGATCAAAGGAATAAACTTCGATGATTTAGGAATCACTAACCTCTGTTTGTACCATACCCTTCCATTTACCACGTGATAATGACCAGTATAATCTGTAGACGCCTTCAACTGAGAAAGTAACTGTTGGAGCCTTTGGTCCGCGTCCACTTCTTTATAAATTTCTTGCATTTGTAACACTTCTGGAACCGTAATGGCTAATAACAAGGCAGAAACCGAATGAGGAATGCGTGAGAGACCATCCGCTGCCTTGTTTTCCACCCCAGGTTTGTAAATGATATCCATATCAAAACCCAACAACTTCGTTAGCCACCGTTGATATTCCATATTAACCTCTTTCTGTTCCAGCAAAAACTTCAAACTGCGTTGGTCCGTATGCACTTCAAAACGACGCCCCAGTAAGTAGTGTTTCCATTTAAGGACTGCCATCACAATAGCCATAAGCTCTCGTTCATATGCAGGCTTCAACTGCTCACGATCCGTAAGGCCATGGCTGAAATAAGGTAAAGGACGTTTGTCCTGGATCAACACTGCTCCAACACCTGTACAGAGGCATCAGTTTCCAGAACAAAAACTTTGTCAAAATTTGGTAAACCAAGAACTGGAACTGAAGCCATCGCCTGCTTAAGTTGATCAAACGCTTTCTGAGTTTCTTCGGACCAACCAAACTGATCCTTCTTCAACAAAGTAGTTAAAGGTCTGGCAAGCATCCCATAGCCTTGAACGAATTTGCGATAATACCCAGTCAGACCAAGAAACCCTCGCAGCTGCTTAATGTTGGTTGGTGTCGGCCATTTAAGCATTGCTTCCGTCTTTACTGTATCAGTAGCAACACCATTAGCAGATATGATATGTCCCAAATACTCCACCTTATATTCTCCAAAAAGACACTTTTTTTGATTAGCAAACAAGCGATTTGCTTCAAGTAGTTGTAGGACTAACTTCAAGTGTTCTGCGTGAGTCTCCAAGCTTGGACTGTAGATAAGAATATCATCAAAAAATACTACAACAAACTTCCGCAAAAAAGGCTTGAATACCTTGTTCATCAGAGACTGGAAGGTTGCAGGGGCATTAGTGAGACCAAAAGGCATCACTAAGAACTCATAATGTCCCTCCAAAGTTCTGAAAGCTGTCTTTTTAATATCTTCCTCCCTCATTCGTATTTGATGATATCCGGATCTTAAGTCTATTTTTGAAAAAATAACTGCTCCATACAATTCGTCCAACAACTGATCGATGACAGGAATAGGAAATTTGTCCGGTATAGTAGCTCTGTTCAAAGCTCTGTAATCCACACAGAACCTCCAAGAGGAATCCTTCTTTTTTACTAGCAAGACAGGACTTGAAAAAGGGCTGTTACTCGGACGTATAATTCCAGCTGTCAACATTTCTTCTACCATTTTCTCCATAACTTCTTTAGTTGAATGCGGGTATCGGTATGGTCGTACCGTTATGGCTTGCACACCAGGGCGCAAGGTGATAGCATGCTCTTGTCCACGGAACGGAGGTAATCCCACAGGAAGGGCAAACACTGAAGCAAACTTGGTCAAAATCTCTGCTAACAATGGAGACAACTGTGTAGTACTAGCTGTGGATGCAGAGATGTCACACAAGAATTTGTCTCCTAATAACTTCTGTCTCGGTGCTTCCAATGTCTTAAGTGACAAAGCTGAGATGTGTAGCGAGTGATCCCCTTTTAATGTAACCAGTTTGCCATTGTATAGGAACTGCCACTCCTGCATTTTCCAGTTTATCTGGCAGGTACCAAGCGTTTCTAGCCATTGTATACCCAAGATTATATCAACCGCTCCCAAATCCAACACAACAAAGTCACTGGTAAATTCCTCACCTCCGACTTGAAAAGTAACACGTTTACAGATACCCGAACCATGGACTGATGCACCATTACCCAGTAGTACTTCCAAACTCGAATCATTAGATATCTTTAGCTTCAAACGAGTAGCTATTGCAGGCGTTATGAAGTTATGTGATGCACCTGAATCCAGTAAAATTACAACGCTACTCCTGCGTACATGTCCTCTAATCTTTGTTGTCCTTGGAGAATGCAAACCAAGAAAAGAGTTAAGAGAAAGACATCTCACTTCAGGAGTCTGTACAATCTCCTCTGTTTCTACAAGTTGCAACTCCTCATCCATCACTTCTAACTCCAGTCCATCCACAACGGTCAAAATCTGTAACTCCTTCAAGGGACACACATGACCACGCGAATATTTTCCTTTGCATTTAAAACAAATGCCTTTGCTTCTCATCGCATCAAGTTCTTCAGAAGTGTGTCGTTGACGTGGTTGAGCTACTGGTTTCGTGTTTGTGACTGGTTGTACTGCTTGATTTGTTCCTCCAGTCAAAAACAGTGGTTTGGTCGTTTGATACGTGTTAGTGGTGCGAGCAACAAACTGCTTGGTGTGTCCTGGAGGTCTGTTTTCCTTCTCACTGATTAACTGACAAAACGCACTAGACTCCATACGTAATACCGCAGCTTTTTGACGCTCAATTCCCTGAGGTTCTTTCATCTTGATCACTTCTTTCATTTCCTGCTTCAATCCATTATAAAATATCTTCTCCAAGTGTGAATCATCCAAACCAGGAACTTGCGCTGATAAGTCTTCAAACTCAGTCACATACGCAGCTACTGTCCCAGTCTGTTTAATTGCAAACAATCGATTCCCAGGATCCGCTTCAATAGCTTCTCCAAAACGAAGGAATAAACGCTGTTTGAATTCAGTCCAAGAATGAAACTCTCTGCGGTTCATCTCCCAGTTGAACCACTTCAACACATCTCCTTCGAGGCTTAAGGCTACCATATCAATTTTATCATAATCAGTGTACCTTCCTACTCGAAAAAATCTCTCCACCTTCGACAACCACTCATAGACTTGAGATCCATCAAAAACTGGCATATCAATCTTACGCAAAAGACTAGATCTATTCTCCAGTGGTAGATTCCGATCATCAGAAGCTAACGGATAAGGATCTGAATTGTATCGTACCTGTGGAGGTGGACTTGATGATTCTGGTTGCTCCGGTCGTTTCCCCAACTTAGTTTCAACTCGCGATAGAGCACTGAGCACTGATTGCATCGTCGCGTCCAACGATTGGATCTTATCCTCATGCTCCGTCTTCGATTGAATAAGACGATAGTATCCACCGCGTAAGAACTGCATAAGGTTTTCCGTCGGATTGTCAGAGAAATTTTCCGGTCCACTCAGCTCCGATTCCTTTAACTCCGTCATCGCGATTTCAACAACCCAGTATCGCCGCACCAATGATAGATTCTAGTTAGTTCTATCGTATAAGCTGAATAATACTTTTGTATTCAAAGAGAATGGTGAAATCAAATACAATGTTTGTGAGAAGAGAATCCAAAGAGGGGATATAACGGAACAATACTAAATCTGAGAAGCGAGATCAACATAGATCTCTACCGAGCACATCACTCGGGACTCAAGCACATCGCAAGAGATTTACAATTCAGATTAAGCATAAGAACAAAGAAGGCTACAACGACTCTATTTAATCCTCCTTCCATCGTAACGGCCTAGCCTCTGAGTCAAACCGAGTCTTCCACCTCTTTAGTCAACGGCTGACGTGGCAAAACAGAGTCTTCTTTCTCCTCATTTGAGTTCTTCAACATCTTTTTCCTGAAATATGTTTGATGAACCGTATCATAGGATGTCACAAGTTGTGATGGAAAACTCTCCAAATGAAAAGGCTAAAGATCAGTGACTCTATTAAATTTTAACTTTATACTTACTTAAACACTGACTTTTACTATAAAATACTTTAATCTCGGCTGGTTTAACATATCAAATCAGAGTCTATTATTGAATTCAAGCCCATGTGTAAACTAGGAACCTTCAAATTGTATATAAGCAAATACTCTGTTTGCTCTGTTCCAGATGCAGATATATTATCCATGCTTTTGAACTTCAATTTCCACAAATCTAAAAGAAATCAAAAGAGGACTCAAGGTTGCAGCAAGTGAAGGGACTACAAGCCAATACAGACTTCATGTATAAGGCAATCACTGATATCATCAATATAAAAAAAAACATGGAACACCATTTTGAACCAAGATTTCAGATTGGAACTTCAAAACACAGAACTGGAAAACATGATCTTTAGAGAGAACTTCAAAACACAGACCTGATTTCGATGTACCACCGATGTCGTTGACTGAGCACAAAGAAAAGACTGAGAACTTCGGATCAAAGGCATTGATTGGTGAAGGATCCTATGGAAGAGTGTACTACGCGAGTTTGAATGATGGGAATGCCATGGCGGTGAAAAAGCTTGATAATGTATCTGAACCCGAAACAAAAATGTCGAGTTCTTGACTCAGGTGTCAGGTCTCCAAGGTTTCGAGGCTGAAGAATGACAACTTTGTTCAGCTTCTTGGCTATTGTACATGTCGAAGAAAACCTTCGTGTCCTTGCGTATGAGTTTGCCACAATGGGATCCTTGCACGACATTTTACATTGTATGAAAGCTTTTTGCTCAAACATCAACAACATTCAATATAACTTGGGATAAAGATTGATCTGTTAAACAGGGAGAAAGGGAGTGCAAGGAGCACAACCTGGTCCAACGCTTGAGTCCGAGTTGCAGTTGATGCAGCTAAAGGATTAGAATACTTACACGAGAAAGTTCAACCTCCCGTTATACACAGAGATTTTCGAGCTAGAAACATGCTTCTTTCCAAAGATTTCAAAGCCAAGATTGCTGATAATAACCTTTCTAATCAAGCTCCGGATATGGCTGCTCGTCTTCATTTTATACATTTGGTTATCACGCACCAGAGTAAATATGCTTCAACATCCAAGACTCGAAACTTCTTGATGATTCTTAATTAGCAACTGAAAGAATGTAACTTTATACATTTTTGGGTTTGCAGATACGCCATGACAGGACAATTGACACAGAAGAGTGATGTTTACAGTTTTGGGTTGTGCTTTTGGAGCTTCTTACCGGGAGAAAACCGGTTGATCAAAAGTGTCCATTTGTTTCGGACTATAGTGGATTTTGGATATGGTTGAGATTATTGAATATTTGGAGTTTGATGTGATAGCATTTTGTTTCCAAGGGGTATTTTATTATATAAAGCTTGAGGTCAATGTTACTCATTAACAATCAAATATATTGATTAGATGTTTACAAGTGTTAAATTTCTTTTTTTAATAAACTTAGTAGGACAGCTAATTATATTTACAGAATTTTTCATGTTTATATTTTTAAAAATAGATTTTCTAAATCAAAAAGGAAAACTAACAAAAAAATATATTTTCTATTGTATGCTAATTATATTATATGTGTGTTATCCATAAAATTTGACATGTGGAAGCAAAAACTTAATTTATCAAGCATGTATATTAATCAAGAAATAATGAATAACAAAGTTAAAAAGAATAACATAAGTTATTTAACATAATTTTAGTCGGATATAAATTGTATTTATCGTTATAATATAAATTTTTATTGTAAATAAGTACACAAAATCTTGAAATAATAATGAACTTTAAGAAAAAAACAATACATGATGTGTATCTTATAGTATAGTTTTACATGTTTTATTTTAAAGATTTTAATGCATGTATCAATATGAGAAACCTGAAGAAAAAAAGTAGGAAAAATAATTTTGTAATTTTTTTTAATAAACGTAGTAGGACAGCTAATTATATCTACAGAAAATTTCATGTTTATATTTAAAAAAATAGATTTTTCTAAATCAAAAAGGAAAACTAACAAAAAAGTATATTTTCCATTGTATGCTAATTATATTATATGTGTGTTCTCCATAAAATTTGACATGTGCAAGCAAAAACTTAATTTATCAAGCATGTATATTAAACAAGAAATAATGAATAACAAAGTTAAAAAGAATAACATAAGTTATTTAACATAATTTTAGTCGGATATAAATTTTATTTATCGTTATAATATAAATTTTTATTGTAAATAAGTACACAAAATCTTGAAACAATAATAAGCTTTAAAAAAAACCAATACATTGTATATATTAGTATAGTTTTACATGTTTTATTTTAAAGATTTTAATGCATGTAGCAATATGAGAAACCTGAAAAAGAAAAATTGAAAAAATAATTTTGTAGGAATGAATTTTTGGTTAATTGATGAAAATTGACAAAAGTATTACTTATGAAATTATGACATGTAGAAGAATAATATTTAGGATATTTTTGGATTTCCAAAATTTTTGCGGATGTTAACTGATTTTTTTACTGAATATTTTAATTGTTAAATTTAAAATACTAACTAATATACATATTATCTCATATGATGATCATATTATTTTTGTTACTAAAATTTTAACTCTAATCCATGAAGAAGTGAATTATGGTTTTACGATGATATAGATAGTTAAATGTGATTACTAAACTGAATGCCTAACGATGAAATTTATTTTAGAATAAAAAATGTTCAAATATTAATATGTATCATTTAAAAAAATCATTTAAGAATAGGGGGATTTTCAAAAATACCCCTTTTTCTATGTCACTTTTCAAAAATACCCTTTCATGGTGTCCATTTTCAAAAATACCTTTTTTTAATATATAAAATGACAAAATTATAAACCCTAAACCCCAAATACTAAACCCTATCCCTTAAAAACTATATCCTAAATGAAAATTGGGAACCCAAACCTAAAAAAAAATTGAAAAATTAATTTATCATAGTGTAATTGTGTAATAGAGGACAAAAATGAAAATGTTCAAAAAAGAGCATTTTTGAAAAAGGGTATGCCAAAAAGGGTATTTCTAACAAATTATCTTAAGAATATTAGTAACTTTTTAAATGTTTGATTTTATAATTTCAACACATATATTTTTGTAATGCATATGTCAAAACATAAGATAATTCAAAATAATTTATAAAAATGAATCTTCAGTTATTTGATGAGAATGTCTCTATATATTTATATATGTTTTTATTTTATAAATTTCACTTATTTAAAATTAATTAAGACATAAGTTAAATATTAGTACTTATGAGATAACAACATAACAAATATATCTTAAATAAAGTTGATAATTACATGTTTTATTTTAAAGATTTTAGTGCATGTAGTAATATGAGGAACCTGAAGACAAAAAAAGATGAGTTTGGTAGGAATGAATTTTTGGTTAATTGATGAAAATTGACAAAAGTATTACTTATGAAATTATGACATACAGAAGAATAATATTTATGATATTTTTGGATTTCCAAAATTTTTGTGGATGTTAACTGATTTTTTTAATAGTTAAATCTAAAATAGTAATATACATATTCTCTCATATGATGCTCATATTATTTTTATTATTAAAATTAGAACTCTAATCCATGAAGAAGTGAATCATAGTTAAATGTGATTACTAAACTGAATGTCTACCGATGAAATTAATTTTAGAATAAAAATTTTCAAATATTAATATGTATCATTTAAAAACAAAATCATTTAAGAATATTAGTAATTTTTAAATGTATGATGTAATAATTTCAACACATATATTTTTAAATGCATATGTCAAAATATAAGATAATTCGAAATAAATTATAATTTATAGGAATGATCTTCAACTATTTGATGAGAATGTCTAGATAGAAAGTTTTTATTTTAAAATTTTCACTCATTTAAAATAGATTAAGAAATGAGTTAAAAGTTAGTTTTATGAGATAACAACTAAACAAATATATCTTAAATAATGTTAATTCAGTTTTTTTTTTTTTGCAAATTATATTTTGTTAATTTTTTTTTTGTATTCCCAATTCTTACTACGATATAGATTTGATATGATGTATTAATTTTGTTGATGTAAAATAATTAGTTTTATGCATTAAGATGAAATGTGTAATTAAACTTAAAATATGGTTTCTTATGATGGTATCTATACTATTAATTGGGGAGTACAAAACTGAGATTATAAAAAAATAAAATCATATCATATATCCATGTTACCAAACAGGTCCAATTACTTATATAAAAAAAAATAAAAAAACACACAAAATATGGTAAACAATAACTGATTGTCAAATCTAATATTTATGAAAACAATAATTACGAAATTAAATGATAACAATAATTGATTTTCGAAATCTAATATTTATGGAAACAATAATTACGAAATTAATTATAAAAAAAATTATCTGATATTTTTGGAAATGGTAATTACGAAATTAAATGATAAAAAATAACTGATTGTCGAAATCTAATATTTATGAAAACAATAATTACGAAATTAATTATAAATAGTTTAAAATAATTACCATAAAAGCAAAATAATTAAATTTGGAATCGTATATATAACATAAACATATCTATTTTGGTTATACATTTTGAGATATTTATAGAAATCTAATTTAATATTTGAATATTTTTTAAATGTTAAATAATACTAACTACAAGGATAATTAATCCCTATAATTACTTAAACTATTTAATGCATTTAAATGAAACTATCCAATTATAAACACCTAATTTTAAAAATTCAAATTTATAAAAGGTAAATTTGTAACCATCAAAATCGGGCAATTAAATTTAAACATATATATGTAAACATATTTAATTTAGTTATATATTTTGAGATATTTACGGAAACAATATATTTAGGAAACTCTTGCTAATCTAATCACTATATAAGAGGTATCAAACTCTTCCATTTCATTCATTCACAAAAATGTTTTTCAGCATCAAAATTTTGAGTTTTTGATTCAAAACTTTTATTTTTTACATTGTTTTAAGTGATTCAGATTTGGAACTCTTCTCTAACATGTGAAACATAAAAGTCAAGATTGTAAAACACTAAAACTTTTAAAATAATAGTGCTGGTGAAATGATCAAAATTTTTAATCGATTTTCTCTTATCATTCCTTTTTATTTTATTTTTGTTTTTTATATGTTAGTACACATATACATTAACTATAATAGTGTATTGTTTTTCTGCTCTATGATTATATTGTTACACGTTGTCTATTAAAGTGAATTGAAAGGAAGGATTTTGAAGCATTTCTTACTTGAGAACGGAGTAAACCTATTAGGGAAAAGTCTACAAAGCAATAGACGGAGAAGCTTCACTTATGTGTTTTGCAGGACGGGTTTTCTACAGGTAAAAAACCATTACAAAGTAGGCTTAACGAGATAGATTTGTCCAGCTAAATAATCTAGGTCATCCGATTTGAGAAGTTTTAATCCTTTTGGCGGATTTTATCTGGTTTGATAATTCACAAGACGAGATGTGACGGTTTTTTTGTTAGTTTTGGTTAAGGACGGGTTTTCTTTTAGTTCTGGCCTGGAACGGATTTTCTGTTAGTTTTGGTATGGACGAGACAAATTGATAGTCCACACGAAGAGAAGGGACGGGTTTAAACTTTAAATATATCACATTTCTCTTACTATTCTTTTAATGTGTCATTAATGATAATAAAAAACAAATTAGATCATTTTTTCCCTATCTTGAATTAAAAACAAATCGACGAGTTCAGATTATGAATGTTAATAATATTCATAAAAAAATACGTTTACAACATAATCTAACACTTACATAATATATTGTAAACTTGATCGTAAACTTAATTTGAGTAATCAATCCCGCAAGTATGTGCGGATCCGAACCTAGTAAATATTTAAATGGCATTCCATGTCCTATAAGAGTTTTTGGGTAAAAGCACAAAGATTAATAAACAATAAATAATATGTCATTTATGAAACTTCAACCAATAAGAAAATTTACTGCATAGTTCAAATAGTAATAAATTGTTATGTTAATAAATATTGTACATAGAAATTTGATAAAATACTATAAAATAGAGCAAAAAAACCTTAAAACTCTTATATAATGGAACTGAGAGAGTATTAAAATTAAATATGAGAGGTTCATATTCAACTAGATAAGGGCCCGCACGATGTGCGGGTTTAAAAATTGTTTGAAAAAATAAATCATAATTCTAAAACAATTTTTCAAAAATATATGAAGAACTTTTTTTTCTAAAGTAAATATATAAATAATTTAAGTTAGAGAATATTTGTATTTACCTTCATACATTTATTTATATTTCTATATTTTTAATATATTATAACAATTATTATAATAATTTAAAGCTAAATTATATCCCACTAAAACTTTTTGCCAAATATTCATCATTACAAATATTATTATTGTCAAATTTCAAAAACGTTTCACAACTTATTCACAAAATATTTTACATGCAACAAATTCATCAAAGCAACATCTAATAAGTAATCACATACAATTTTACTCTATGTTTTACCATTAAAAATATGTTTTTACACCCAAAATTATTTTATTGTTAAAGTATGTTTTTTATCACCACCTATAAAATGTCTTCTAAACAAATTTAACAAATTTTATGTTGCTTTACTTTCATTTTGGCATAATTATAGTTCTTATAATTACTAAAATTGTTTTGTGATATAATTTCTTTAACCATGAAGTTTTTACTCCAAATATATTGGATGAACAACTGGTGAAAATTATTTACTCAATTACAATGATTTTAAGAACTACTGACTGTAAACTATAGATAGCAGTTACAGTCACTCAATTTAAGAAATTGAAAGAAATTTAATATAATATAATAAAAATAAAAATTTGAAAATTATAAACATGATGGTGTATATAAGTCTTAGATAATTCAGATATACAAAATAGAAACTTTATATACAATCCAAAACATGATATATGTCATAATCACGTTAAGGATCATCGATCTATTTACTCTTCAGAAGTATCCAATTGTACCAAAACAACTTAATGTTATGACATCGTCTCAAATATTCTAGAATCATAAATTCTCAACTTATTTTTACCGAATCAAAAGTAGGGCGACGATATCTGGAGAGGGGATAATTTATTAATTATTATTCTCAACTTATTCTTTTGACATAATTTATTAATAATAATATACATGCTTAGTGAATTACTTTTTGTTTATACATGTCAAAATCTTATTGAAAAACACGTATAACATAGGTAGCTTACAATGGAAAATATATTTATTTTGTTAATTTTCCTTTTGATTTAGAATTTTTTTAGATAAACATGTAAATTTTATTTAGATTTAATGTTATTTTAATTAGTTGTTTTGAAAAATAATAATTTTTGACACGTGTCAACATTTCATCAATATACTTGACATGTGGCTAATTTGAAAACCCAACTATATATAATAAGATTTTTAATATAATAATAAGATTAGTTCAAGCTTTTTCCTAAGTACAATTATATGATACTTTGTTTTACCAATCTTAAAAACTGTGATTTTTGATCGTTAAAATTGACATAAGTCACGATCTGATGAGTTACTAACTTTGATCTCTAATCGTTAAAATTGACACGTGTCATAATCTGGTGAGTATTTATCTTTGATCTCTGATCGTTATAATTAACACGTGTCACGATCTGGTGAGTTACTAACTTTTTAAAATTGACATGTGTCACGATCTGATGAGTTACTAACTTTAATCTATGATCGTTAAAATTGACACGTGTCATGATCTAGTGAGTTTTTAATTTTGATCTCTGATCGTTAAAATTAATACGTATCATGATCTGGTGAGTTACTAACTTTGAGAACCAAAGTTTATATAATAAGATATTAAAATTTTACAAGATAAAATTTAAAAATATGTATATTACTACTTAATTATTCTTAATAATTTTTTTGTAATTTTTACCGCGTAATAACGCGGACCTTATCTAGTATATATATATCTATAATTTATCCAACATGAGTGTCTATATATAATATATCATATTTTCCGTTGAAAAAAGGCTTTAAATTTGTCACACGGTGCATAATATCTGTCATAATTTGCTGTTTTAATTTCCGGTAAAGTATGTATACTAGTGTGTCTTTTAATTTAGAGATAAGTGTAGTTTTAGTACGATTGAGAATAGTACACTTATTAAAAAACCAATTTTTTCTTGAAAACGTACTAAATCTACAAATCTATACTATTAAATGGGGAGTACAATTAGGAATAAAAAAAAAACAAAAAACATGACATATATACATGTTGCCAAACAGACCAACTTGCCTATATAATTAAAATAAAAAAAATAAACTTCCTTAAATCAATGGTAACAATTATAAAAGAAATAAATGATTAACTCTTTCATAAGTAAACTTCCCTAAAAAAAATAGTAACAATTACTAAAAAAATAAATGATTTAACTCTTCCAGTATTTTAGGAAACTATATTAACTATAAAAGATACATTCCTATTTTTTATGAAATTATATTAATTACAAATAATAAATTTAAACATTTGACATACCGTCACTATAAAAAAAAATTACAGCCAATAAGATTACAAAATGAAAATTTTAAATATTATAATAAAAACAAAATTATTTCTATTAACAATTCCTTGAATTTTATATAGTTATTAGAATTTTATAAAATAATAAGAGAGTTTTGAAATTAATAAAACTTATCATTTAACAAGATTTCCATAACAACTGTATCTAATTAATTTATAATAGTAATATGAAAATAACTTAACTTTAATTTAAACAGATGATTTATTTTAAGAAATCTTGAAATAAATCAGTAATTAGTTTACCAAATATCTAAAATTTAGGGATTATTTCTAAAACTAACCTTATATATATACACTATGTTGCATGGAAACTCTTTTCCTGATGCGTTTCCCGTTTCCGAAACGTTTCGGAAACGGAAACTCGTGGAAACTCGGAAACAAGCCACAGAAACACGTTTCCTAAAAATCTCAGTTTGGAAACACGATGGAAACTCCGTTTCTGTTTTGGAAACATGATGGAAACTCTGTTTCCATTTTGGAAACGTGACGAAAACTCTTTTTTATAATTTAGAGGCAGTTTTGTTTGGTGAAACCAATGAAAATGAGAATGGCGATGCTGGTCAAAAAAATTGATTTTAAACGTTTTAGTTTTTTTTACAGTTTTATTTTTTATTAAACTATTTAATATTTATATTTTGAATTGGTGTTGTTTCAGAATTTTTTTTTTTAATGATTTTTATGTTTGGGGATTTATTATATCTATATTATATATATATATATATATTTAATATATATTATATATATACACGTTTCCTCTACGTTTCCATTACCTAATTTTCAAAAAAATCCGTTTCCCGTTTCCGAAACGTTTCGTTTCCGCGTTTCCGTTTCCGTTTCCATGCAATATAGTATATACTCTCATCGGTTTAACAGGACTTGCAAAATCTAGACAATTAATTCATTATCCAAATCTAATCATCCATATAGATTCAAACATATTGTATATGCATTAACTGAAAAATAAATAAGCTTTTAAAAGATTTTTTTTTTTAGATTTTTGTTGTTTTAAACGTAAAAGTAAAAAATGTTTAGCGAACTCTTTCCAGCCTATAAATAGAGTAATCGATTTAACATTCACATATCATATACACCACTCTAACACTATTGTTCTATCTCTTTGTTTCTGGAAAAAAAAAATGTATGTGTGTCTCTGTAATGCATATACCTTGCTACCATCTTCTATATTCTTTTTTTAGTTCATCAATACTATGTTCTATGTCCTGTTTATCATTTATTATTCTTATGAATTGTTAAATTTATAATTTTCAATCATGTCCATAAGCATATACAAATCAAGATCTTTTTCGAAAGCATACATTTTTTACCTAGAGATTGTATATAGGGAGGATTGTGGTATGAACGGGTGTTCATCCAATTGACATAGCATCTACAAAACAAGAAAATTACATTTGATTGCTTAATAGAAGTCCACATTTTTTATATGAACCCGATAAGTCACAAAATACTATATTAGTGTTTGTTTTCTTCAGTTTTTATATAGATTTATTTAAGAAAACTCTATAAAAAATTCTTATCTAATATAATAAAGTAGTGTTACACCCTCTAAGAAGCTCCCTCCATCTGACACGTGGCAACTTCTAAATTTTTCTTTCTAAAAAAATCCTACTCACATAATGGGCTATACATTATACATTTGTTAATGGACTGCAACTGGGTTAATGCCACATAAAATATTACGATTTCCATTGCCGGCTCTCTCTCTTCCCCGACTGTCTCTCTTCTCCACTCATCTATGCTTATTTGTTCATCTCCGGCAGATCGCCGTTGCCGATCTCCTCAATTCCTTTCTTTTCTAATCGAAAGTCTTCATTTCCTATTTGAAAGTGCAATTTTAATATTCAGAATTTCAGGGTTGTGTGGATCTTTCTTTAATGGAGTCAAGGGATAAACAAAGAAGCCCAAACTTCACCATCACCTCCTCGTAAAAAAATTCAATCCAAACATAAATAAAACATATTTAATCATATATATTTAACTCACACTTAAATATTAAAACTGAAATAAAATAAATTTACACTAACTTTATTTCTTCCCTCAATCTTATTCAACACACAATAAATTAGAATTAACTCTTATACTTTTTGTTTCTAAATTGTAACTCCTATGACTTCCCGTCCAATGAATACTCATTTTCTCATTATCTTTCACTCTTTCTTGAATATCATACAACCATACATAATACACTTTTAATAATATAAATTTAAGTCACACTTTAATATAAGTCTTAAAAAAAACAATCAAAACATAAATAAAACACATTTAATCATATACATTTAACTCACACTTTAATATTAAAACTGAAATAAAATAAATTTTCATTAACTTTATTTCTCTCCTCAATTTTATTCAATACATAATAAATTAGAATTAACTCTCATACTTTTTGTTTCTAAATTGTAACTCTCATGACTTCCCATCCTATGAATACTCATCTTCTAATTATCTTTCACTCTTTCTTAAATATTATACATTTTTTGTGTTTTTTGTTGATTTGTTGTTATTGTTGTATGTGTCAAAAAAAAACAAAATTTAATATTACTAGAAAAGCTTAATTCTAAATTTTAACTTTAGATACTATATGATATGTATCTTACTTTTTTTTTTTTTTGAAGATACATGATCTTTATTGTCCCTAAAACAAACATTTTCAAAATCAACCTATTACAACTTACATACAACTATCTTAGATTATAAAATTAAAAAGTATTCTCTAATGGCATCTATGCTTAATTGAAGTCCTACCTTATTCTTATCTCCAAACTAAATTACCAAAGATTTCCATAAAATAAAGTTATGTCTAAACTCTCCTAAACTCACACTTTAATATAAAGCTCAAATACAGACAAAAACAAATTAGCTACACAATCCCATACTCCAACAATCCACATTTCAAAAACATTAACCAATTTTTATATTACCTTTCATAAATAATTTGACAGATTTTATACATGCATATATCCTATCATTTGGACCATCTAACCCACAACCACTCAACGTCTTCTTTGAAAGCGAATACCACAATTCAAATGAAACAAGAACACTTGATGTGGAAGCTGTAATATAAGACCTAGAAATAACACAAAGGCAAGCCACCTAATGTGGTCCCAATAATATATTAAATTCATAAAGGCAAGATAATGTTCAACTTGTCTTCAACATAGAAACTCAAAATATCAACACTCTATTTAATTTATAATCACAAATTCCATAGTAAATGTACTACATTTTTTGTTACATCACAAAATAACATGTCCTAATTATATAATACAAATAGTATAAACAATAATATAATTTAAAAGTCAATAAAAACATCAATAATATAATAATTTAAACTTAAAAAAAAAATTAAATTGTTCATAATTTAGAAAAGGATAAGCTGATCATTTAAAATTAACTATATAGTTAATGAATACAAATGAAACAATTCCAAAACCCTAATAACTTTTAACCAAAAAACAAAGTTTCTCAATACAATAGACTTTGTTGGTCTTCAAATTGTAAAGTCTCTGATTTTTTTTTTTATAAAAATTAACTTGTCTTAATAACTTTTAACCAAAAATCAAATTAATATAGTAATCTCGTGCAACGCACGAGACTCAATCTAGTTAGGGCATGTAGTTGAGCCTTGCATTAACATTATTAATTCACTTTCGAAACCAACAAATAAAAGTACAATTTAATCTTCCATGACTGTTTTGTAAATTTATAATCAGCTGTATGTATTAAATTATATTATTTTTCTTATTTTTTCAAATATATGATGTGAACAGTCTTTATTAAAATGACACTATATGCATTATGTATATGGAAAAGAAAACAAACAATACACATGGCAGTAAAATTTTATAACATGAGTATCTTGAAATTTGTTTTTAAGTCATCATTATCTTTAAAAAGTCTATAAAATTTAAAAACAGGACTACCCCAAAAATACCACATGAGATTAGAAAATTTTGATAGCAACATTAAAATTTTAAATTCTTAATAATTTTGGTAAGAGTTAATTTAAGAACATATATTTTGTAGAATTCAGCTATTTTTGGATTAAAAAAACAGATAATGTTTTTAAAAAAATATAAAGAAAGTTTGTGTAATTTCCATTAATTTTGTAGTAATTTTGTAAAAATTAAATAATCAAATGGAAAACATGGATATCCCGTTAGAAGCTTTCTCTTTTTTTTTTTGACAATTAAATACGGATATTCTTTTCCCAGTCTCTTATCCGCTGGACTAATATAAATATTTTTCAAACGAATAATAATTAAAAAATATTATTACATAACAAAAATTTACATTTGGTGGACACGGGATGTCCAAAATATACATGCCTATGTTCCTCATTTATAACTTATCTTTAACAATGAATCATATAATATATAATAAGAATAAAGAAGTCAATTAATTTTGTAATATTTTTATTATAACATATGATATAAATATACTATGAATTATATTTATATTTATGTTTGTTCTATACGGGATTTTGAGAATGTATGTTTTTTTATCGAAAATACAAATTGGTCCCATATTGAGAATGTTTCTTTTATGCAACGGAAATTTGAGAACGGGTGTAGGACATGATGGAACATGATAAAACGGAAAGAGAATTACGTCCACCCCTAAATATTTGTATTTGTCTCAAACGGGTTTTCATCGTTGTTAGCGGTTATATATTTGATTTGATAGTTCACTAATTTAATAGAATCTAACCAATCATTTATCTGATTTAGTTTGTTATCAGTCCAACCATTATGTTGTTCCGAATTTTAAAATATTGGTGAACCCATTATTATTTTAAATTTTCAAACATTAATAAACTAAACCAAAAAATCAAACTAAAATCTCAATTAGTATGAGTTTGATTATGAGTACTAAAATAAATTAGTTTATAAACATAAACCCGCACGTATGTGCGGGTCCGAACCTAGTAATCCTTTAATTGAACGTGCTACAAAACGGGAAAAACATATTTTTAAATAAAACATTTCAACATTTCAAAGCTAAACCGTTGTGTTGAGCTCTAAAAGCATCATCCGACAGCCATTATGTCATGTTGTCATGTTGTGTTTTCTCATATTTTGTTTACCGTTTCCTCAGCAATTCCGGGGGTGAAAGTGGTTTTAACAAAAATATACCAACATTTTTCTTAAAATAAAAAAATTCTTCAAATTGAACTTACCCAATCAGGCTAATCAAGTACCAAATCCGTCCATAATCAAATTATCCGGATTATTCTTACAAAAACAGGCTCGAATGGTTTAATGATTTGAGCTTTCTTATAATCCACAAAGTCTTCATTCTCAACCCCTTTGATTTTGGAGATATAGTAAAATTTCACAAAAACACACCAACATTTTTTCTTAAACTAGAGAAATTCTTCTAATTCACAACATACCCAAGTAAACCAATCCGTCCATAATTATCCGGATAATTCTTACAAAAACGGGCTCGAATGGGTGTGGTTCAAAATACCAAAAGGCCCAAACATAAAAGCCCATTAAGAAAACGAATAGCACGTGAGCAGCACAAGCAAAGCGCTTTTCTTCTCCAGTCTCTTTCGTGGGAGGAAGTCAAGAATAATAATGACGCATGGTTTCACTTTCAGCTATGGCGATTTCTCCTTCCTAATTTAGCCTCTACTCACTTACTAATCTTCTCTCCGGTCTCCGCGTTGCTTCTTGTTTCGTCTTCAGTATCGATTTCGTTCACTGTGTAAGTCTCGAGAGCCTGATTTGAGTATTTATTCCCGCTTGATTCAAAATAAAAAACTTAATTCAATCACAAGTGTTTTGGGCTGATCCCATCTTCAATAGTTCTTGTAGTTGGAACCATCAAATAGAGCCTCATTAAATTTAATTATTTCTTTTTCAACTACCAACGGATCAGTTAATTTAGGGCTTTACGGAGAATGGGGTCAGAGGGAAACATGAAGAACTCGGTTGTGACACAAGTAAGCATTGGTGGATTCGGTGAGTCCACTACTGCAAAACAACTTACAGATTACCTTGAAGACGAAGTAGGACTTGTTTGGCGATGCAGATTAAAGAACTCTTGGACTCCGCCTGGGTCTTATCCTAATTTCGAAATCGCAGACACTTCAAAAATCCCCAAAATCGATGATTACAAGAAAGTGGAGCCTCATGCGTTTGTTCATTTCGCACTTCCTGAATCAACAGCACGTGCCATGGATGCTGCAGGGCAATGCAAGCTCATCCTCGATGGCCAGCCTTTAAAAGTCAGCTTGGGGCCTAAGAACCCATATACACTTAACCAGAGAAGAAGAACGACTACACCGTATAAGTTGACTGGTGTTTCGATTGAGATTGGGACTTTGGTTTCCCGGGATGAGTTTCTTGTTTCTTGGAGAGCTGAAGGGGTTGATTTCCTTGTAGATCCTTTTGACAACACTTGCAAGTTTTGCTTCAGGAAGAGCACTGCGTTCTCTTTCAAGGACGCAGTGATGCATGCTGTGATAAATTGTGATTATAAGTTGGAGTTGTTGGTGAGAGACATAAGAACGGTTAGGCAGTATAAGGATTTGCATGGCTTTGTGCTTCTTTTGCAGCTGGCTTCGTCACCCCGTGTCTGGTACAGAACGGCTGATGATGATATTTATGAGACTGTTCCTTTTGATCTCTTGGATGATGATGACCCTTGGATCCGTACCACTGATTTTACACAAGTTGGGGCGATTGGTCGATGTCTTTCGTATAGAGTGCTCATATCTCCTCGGTATGAGAAGAAGCTGACAACAGCATTAGATTATCTAAGGATGCGGAGGGTGCAAGAGGAACGTGTGAGGTGGCCTCCTCGGATCCGTGATGAGCCTTGTTTTGGGGAGCCTGTGTCAGATCATTTCTTCTGCATTCATCACAAGGAAGGAATCTCCTTTGAGATCATGTTCCTAGTAAACTCGGTATTGCACAGAGGGGTTTTTAATCAGTTTCAGTTGACTGAGCGTTTCTTTGATCTTCTCAGAAACCAACCCAGAGATGTCAATATAGCTTCTCTCAAGCATCTCTGTACCTATAAAAAACCAGTTTTTGATGCGTACAAGAGGTTGAAGCTCGTTCAGGAATGGATTCAGAAAAATCCAAAGCTTCTAGGGAGTCATGAGCAGTCTGAGGATATCTCTGAGATCAGAAGGCTTGTCATTACCCCAACCAGAGCCCATTGCCTACCCCCAGAAGTTGAGCTCTCCAACAGGGTTCTCAGGAAATACAAAGCTGTTGCTGAAAGATTTTTGCGCGTAACTTTCATGGATGAAAGTATGCAGACCATAAATTCGAATGTTCTCTCTTACTTTGTTGCTCCTATTGTGAAGGATCTGACATCAAGCTCTTTCTCCCAGAAGACTTACGTTTTCAAAAGAGTGAAGAGCATATTAACCGATGGGTTTAAACTATGTGGTAGAAAATATAGTTTTCTAGCATTCTCAGCCAATCAACTGAGAGACCGCTCTGCATGGTTCTTTGCTGAAGACGGGAAAACAAGAGTGTCAGATATAAAAACATGGATGGGGAAGTTCAAAGATAAGAATGTGGCAAAATGTGCTGCTAGGATGGGACTGTGCTTCTCCTCCACATATGCCACTGTAGATGTCATGCTTCACGAGGTTGACACCGAGCTTCCAGACATTGAGAGAAATGGGTATGTTTTCTCTGATGGAATTGGTACAATCACACCTGACCTCGCTGACGAAGTAATGGAGAAACTTAGGTTGGATGTGCACTACACCCCTTGTGCTTATCAGATACGTTACGCAGGTTTCAAAGGAGTTGTTGCTCGTTGGCCATCAAAAGGTGATGGAATCCGGCTAGCCCTTCGAGACAGTATGAAGAAGTTCAATTCCAAACATACTATCTTGGAGATCTGTTCCTGGACGAGGTTTCAACCTGGATTCTTAAATCGGCAGATAATTACTCTCCTTTCGGTACTAGGTGTTCCGGATGAAATATTCTGGGATATGCAGGAATCCATGCTCTGTAAACTGAACCGCATCCTTGATGATACAGATGTTGCATTTGAAGTTCTCACAGCATCATGTGCTGAACAGGGAAACACTGCAGCTATCATGCTGAGTGCAGGTTTCAAACCAAAAACTGAGCCACATCTACGTGGAATGCTGTCTTCAGTCAGAATTGCACAACTCTGGGGTCTCAGAGAAAAATCTCGTATTTTTGTTACTTCAGGAAGGTGGCTAATGGGTTGCCTTGACGAAGCAGGTATACTTGAGCAGGGCCAATGCTTTATCCAAGTCTCAAAACCGTCTATAGAAAATTGTTTCTCCAAACATGGGTCTCGTTTTAAGGAGACAAAGACAGATCTGCAAGTAGTTAAAGGCTATGTAGCCATTGCTAAGAATCCTTGCCTTCACCCTGGGGATGTAAGGATTTTAGAAGCTGTTGATGTACCCCAGCTGCATCACATGTATGACTGCCTTATTTTCCCTCAGAAAGGTGATAGGCCGCATACAAACGAAGCTTCTGGCAGTGACCTTGACGGGGACCTGTACTTTGTGGCTTGGGATCAGAAACTCATACCTCCCAGCAAAAAAAGCTTTCCGGCCATGCATTATGATGCAGCTGAAGAGAAGAGTTTAGGTCGTGCTGTCAACCACCAGGTCAATATCTACTTCCCACTTTTATTCCGTTTAAGCTGAAATGATAACGCTTGAGATAAGATGGATAGGTGACTCCAGTATAACTCTCTGATTATTCTGAAAGTGCTGGATTGTTTGTTTTTGGATGCTTGTAGTGATTATTTGTGCAGTTGTGCTTGCATAGTATGGGGTATTAACAGCATACTGTGTCCATCCTGCAGGAGCTACGATGATTACATATAAGAAAATTTCGTCATATATTGTTGATTCTGATTTGATTTTTCGGCATGCCTAACTGTGACTGTTTAGCTATTATAAGTGCAGTATCATGATGCTAGCGTCTGTCAATTCTTCGTTTAATTTCTTTTCTTGTAGCCTGCAAAACAAGTCTTGGGTAAATCTTTTGTTACAGGATATAATAGATTTCTTTGCAAGAAACATGGCAAATGAGCATTTGGGTACAATTTGCAACGCACACGTCGTTCATGCTGATAGAAGTGAGTATGGAGCCATGGACGAAGAATGTATGCTACTGGCAGAATTAGCTGCCACTGCAGTTGATTTCCCAAAGACAGGGAAAATCGTGTCAATGCCCTTCCACCTAAAACCAAAACTCTACCCAGATTTCATGGGGAAAGAAGACTACCAAACTTACAAGTCGAACAAAATCTTAGGTCGGCTTTACAGACGGGTAAAGGAAGTGTATGATGAAGATGCAGAAGCTTCATCAGAAGAAATCCCAGACCCAAGTGACATCCCTTATGACACTGATCTTGAGTTACCGGGATTTGCAGATTTGATCCCCGAGGCATGGGGTCACAAATGTTCTTACGACGGGCAGCTCATTGGTCTTCTCGGGCAATACAAGGTGCAAAAAGAGGAAGAGATTGTGACGGGTCATATCTGGTCGATGCCTCGATACGCAAGTAAGAAACAAGGGGAATTGAAAGAAAGACTGAAGCATTCTTATAACTCCCTTAAAAAGGAGTTCAGAAAAATATTCGAGGAAACAATCCCGGACCAGGAAAATCTCAGCGATGAGGAAAAAAACATCTTGTATGAGAAGAAGGCTTCAGCTTGGTATCATGTCACTTACCATCCCGAGTGGGTGAAGAAGTCTTTAGAGCTGCAAGATCCAGATGAGTCGTCTAGTCATGCGGTGATGCTGAGTTTTGCTTGGATTGCAGCTGATTATCTTGCAAGAATCAAAATCCGGTCACGGGAAATGGGAAATATCGACTCAGCCAAGCCTGTTGATTCTTTGGCCAAGTTTCTTGCTCAACGTCTCTAAAAGGTAATGTTCGAAGCCGTAAGGCCACTCTGCCATGCATCTGTGGAGATTCACAGATACTCCAATATATATATATAAGCTAGTTTTGAATGTACTACTCCTGGAAACTTTGTGTGTGATGAATTCAGGATTTAAACAGCTCAACTGTTTGCCGTTGTTTTGTGGTTATGTATTCTACTAAAATTTCATTTCAATTTTATTACATGGGTGGATAGTACTAGTTATCAATACATTATTATTAGTTTCTGAATATAGCAACTTTACATTCTATATAACATGAAGGCAGAGTTCTACATTTTTCAAGAAATGTAGAATCGCTTTATGAATAGCAACTCTGGTTTCATGTTAGAGAGGCTGTCCACTGATCCATCTTTGGAACATGATATAACTCTCCTCTGGTTTATACTCTGGTGTGTGTCCTCCTCCCTATAATTAAAGCCCACAAATCAATTAAGAAATATAATGTCAAAACATTGAGTAAATATTCACTAGAGAAAAAAAGACTTGCTTTGATTGTAGCAAATGTCATCTTATTGGCATAAGTCCTCGTGTATCTGCCACAAAGAAAACGCGAGTCTAATGAATGAGCTCAAAGCCTCAAACAAACAGTAGATTGAGTTCATCCTATAAATAAATAAATAAATAAACAAATGGTAGCAATACCCCGCGATCTGATCGCCTATCATCCAAGGTCTCCAGTCATCAATGATAGAATAATTAAGAGACCTAATCCAAGCTTGCGTTCCAAGGAAAGGCACCATCATGTCGTGGTCACCACTGTCCACCCCAAAAAAACCACAAAAAAGTCTTGAATCCTGAAGCACTCCTTCAAAAGGAAGAGGTTATAATTAAAAATCTGACCTGAAGATGAGAGAAGGATAGCCATCGATGCTGTTATTCATATGGTACGGTACACTGCTTTTGATGTCATGAGTGTATGGAATGTCCCAATTACAACGCACCCATTCCCCTATACTCCCCTGCAATATCATAGATCCTCCTATAAAGAGTTTGACAATTTGTTACCAATAACCTGAATATATTGACATTTTTTCATGCATAATACCTTTTTGACATGAAGAGCTCTACGCACATTCTCGTCATTGGCCCAGTAGGTTGTTAACAAAGATCGATACGCCTGTAAACGCAACCTTGTTAAATACTTTTTTTCTCAATGGTTTAAAGAAGGCAAGATGGTTTACTTACATAGCAATCAAGAGATGTCTCTTCACAGTTTGGCGTTAGTATAAGTGGTTGGTTTATTCTGTCAATGCACTATAAATATAACCACAAAAGTCTGAATATTAAAGATCAGCTTTACTAGGTAGACGACTGTACATAATAACATCAACTAAATTTTCCAAGAGTGTGTGAGTGTGTGTATACCTTTTCATACTCTTCCACGAGTTTCAAGCATTCTGTGTTACGTGGATCAACATTTATATATTCTCCTTTGCATATTCTCTTCATTGACTGCAAAGAAAAGAAGAGTATTGAACTGCTTTGTAATCGACTTTCATTGTGTGGGGATAGAAAACAAAAGCATGTCATGTGTTTCCTACTTCATAGAGTTCATCTGAGATCAGTGCCATTCCATGAGCATATGGAATACGATGGTTTTTATCCTTTCCGCTTTCTGTGGACGGGTTTCCAAGAACATAGCCCTGTTTTTGTCAGTGTACGTACGTACCAAGGACGAAATCTATCAATTTTTAACGCTCCATAAAGTATATTATATAGAAGAAGCAACAAATACAACCGAACCTGAAGATTTATCGGAGGTTCGCAACATATATAATTTCCTGCATCAAAGTGCTTAGTTTGATAAAGAAACGAGATTCAAAGGAAAGGGTTTGGAGATTGATATGCAAAAAAGAAGATGGCTCATACCTTTTGAGACTTCTTGAACGAGTGCCGGGATGACCTTACCGGAATAAGAATCTCCACCGACATAGAAAGGGTTGGAGAGAAACTCTTGATGCTTACCTAACCACTGCACAACTACCAATAATTAAATAATTCTAAAGGTCCATGCATAATGAAGATGATATGTTTCAAGAAAGAATTGTGGTAGTCTTTTGACCTTGTAAAGAAACTCATGGATCCTCTTGGCTTCTCCTGAATCACTAGGTTTATTAACAAGTTGAGTTCTTGAGTAGGAGAAGCCAGTTCCAACAGGCTGATCCAAATATATTATACTCGAAACCTGAGAAACAAAAACGATGCACAACTTAAAACGACGAAAGTATTTTACCATTGGGTTTGAGATCGTAATATGAGTACGTACAAACACATTGTGCTACCTTAGTCCATGAATATGTTGTAGAGACCAAAGAAGGAAGAGTTCCATTGTAAACCTCACGCTTCACAGTGACAGGCCCTGATTCAAACATGTGGATTTGAGCACGTGAGGATCAAGAAACCAATCTGAACTCTAGTTACTTGTGAGAAAAGATTGGACCAAAAACTGGAACTCAGCTGATTTTGCTCTTCGTCCTTATTGTGATATTTTAAGGCTTCAGGGTGTGTTTTTGTCTAATCTAAAATCTAAAAACCCATGAAAGGAGGCATCTTTGGCGGTTTGGAAAAGTACACGAGATTCAGTACTGCTGTCTAAGTTAAAAAACAACAGAGAGGATGTGTGTTATTTACACATCGTTTTCTCTCACTCTCTCTGTGATCTAATCATTTCATTTAATTTGGTTATTGCTTTAACACATGTGTTTATTAAACTGTATAAAGAATTAACGTTGAAGATATAATAACCATTCTCATAAAGAAGACCAGAGATAGAAGAGCAGCCAGGTCCTCCACTTAACCAAAGAAGAAGAGGATCTTCTTCTGGAAACCTCTCAGACTTGATGAAATAGTAAAAAAGTTGCACTGCCTCTTCCTCACCAACACCAATATACCTTTCACAAATTAAAGAATCATATTCATACACATGCTTTAGAGTAATCTCAAAACACTAAGATTTTATATTATTAATCACACGAGGAAGAAGAAAAGAACAAACCCGGTTTCGAGCTCAAAGGGAAGAGGACCATCAAAACCAGGGAGAAACTTGACGATAGAGGCAGAATCAGTAGGCTGACTATAGAAGAAGATAAAGAGAGTAAGAAGAAGAAGAAGCTGAACAGAGGAGGAAACGTAGTCGTTAGCCATTCGTTTTTTTAATGATAATGCCTTGAAGGAAAATTATTTTAACCCTTTATAGTAGTAATCAAAACAACAAAATTACACAAAAGGCCCCTAAAAATAGAATTGTCTAAACACAATTTCTTATGAAAGAAAAAAAGATTACGTACCGTATATCACTTTTGTATCTCTTGGTTTCGTGGCCTTAATCCGTACGTCTTCCGACTCTTAAGACAACAGTTTCTTAGTATAGAATAATTTGTGGTCGTTGTTAGTTATTGAGCTTTTTAGGTGAAGATATTGATTTTGAAATAGAGATCAGAAAGAAAAAAAAAAAAAGAAGGTGTATTTACAGAAGAGGCCGAAGAGAGGCCTATGGAGCATCAAATTTGATGAAGTGCCCCAACATGTAGATATTGTTTATTCAGTTATATATGACAGTTAGTAGAGTGTATATATAAGAGAGGAAGGGTGACGAGTGAGAGTTGTGAGCTTGAAAACCTATGGAGCATCAAATTTGATGAAGTGCCCCAACATCAGCATGAAAGTGTAACTTTGTCTTTTTAGTTTTTACCCTACTTATTTTTTTACTAATTGACTGTAGATGTAAAATTTATAAAATGTAAATTCTTTATCAAGATTAGGAAAACATATCAAATGAATAATATTTTTTTTGGTCAATTGGAGTTTTATTAATCAGGAGGCCAAACAGAATATAATTATACAACGTCAGATAAACTGGAAACTTAGCCCGAAACTTTGATAGGAAACAAATAAATCCTCTTTTTAATAAAAGAAAAAAACACAACATAGTTTTTGTAGACTTTATATTTTTAATAAATGGTTACAAATAATTCATATATTAATATTAATGGTTACACTTAAATATTAGGTATATTCAAATTAATAATTTATATATTAATGGTAACAAATAAAATTATGGATATTCTAAACTGTATTTTTGGAAGATTTTAGTCATATATTACGTTGTTTCTAAATATCTTTAAATACTGTATTACAAATTTATTTTCCACAGATTTTATCGAAGTTAAATAGTGGGTTACAAGATATATTACGAAATAAAATTTAACTAGTGTTATAGTACGGGTACTTATCTAGAATCATTAACAATATAAAACTTACAAAATATGTGTTTTTTTCAAGCCTTCATATTTAGCATATGATTTTATTGCATAATGTTTTATCCAAAAAGAACTTTTAAAAACAATCACATAAATTATATTTTATATAAAAAATACAACATAAATAAAATAAATTTTAATCCGTGCTGTAGCACATAAATTATATTAATAGATTAGTCTGTGATAAACTTTACTCATTCCGGAACTTATCTGCATTTTATATTAATCAACTAAACTTTGTTTTGTTTTTTTTTTTTTTTTTTTCATTTGTTTAGATAATTACAGATAGTATAGGGCTTTCCTTTAGATCATTAAAAGGCCCATTAAGTGCTAATTCCGATAAACTTTGACATTTATTAACACTTTAAGTTTGAGCTGCAGCTTCACTTTCTTTTTTGCTTCACCAGTGTCTCTCTTCCTCGTTTTTGTTTGTTGAGAAAACGATGGCCGATGGATTTGGCTATGGAGGTTCCTCTGGAGTACCGTACCCGTTTTGGCTCTCTTCTTCGCCGTCTCCCCATCCTCCAGCTTCTGCGCCGCCGTTTTTAACAAGAACTCCGGTTAATGATTCCTATGATCCAACCCCAGAATTGATTGATCCGATGGTTTATCATGGCTCTTATCAACGATCGCCCGCTGATTGGTCAAATAACCCATCGTATCGTGAAAATTCTCGCTCTCAGACTCCTTCTTCATCGTTTTACGCTGAGACTAGTACTCGACCTGGTACGATTCGAAATCCCCTTTTTATTTTTAGACAAATTTGGGGTTTAATTTAACTGTACTGTGATGGTTTCCAAAACTGTGGATTTGATAAGACTTCGTTTGGGTTTGATCTTTTCTTGATAGCTAAGTTCGATTTTAGAATCTTCACTCGTCATGTTTGGGATATGATAATGATCTTGTAGTGTACTGAATTGAATGGAGCATGAGTAGTTAAGTGTGTATTGTATTTTGCAGGAAATTATGGTACCAGGGGTGAAGATTCTTCTTATAAAGACATGTTATCAGCGTGTGGATTTTACTCTTCAAGGGAATCAACATCTGATTTTGTGTCTCATCCCACTGAGAGGCAACGTTTGAACTTGTTGCCTAGCTATAATAACTCAGCTACGTTAGCTCCTGTGTCTTCTTATGCAGATATGCTACTCCGAATTCCTCATCAGGAACCATTCTTCACTCCTATCACGTCTTCTGGTGTTTATGCTTCTAGTGATGAGAACCGTCCTGAATATTACTTTTCTGGCTCATATAGAAGACCACCTGAAACTATGAATCTTGTCCCTGGTTTTCGTGTGGAGCCTAACGGGTTTGTTACAGATTGTAATTTGGAAACACAAGCTGTCTTTGATGGAAGTCATACCGGGATTCATTTAGGAGATGGAGGATCGTTCCCGAGCAACAGTGATGTTTGTAGTCATGCGCCTGATAATATTTTAGGAGCTCAGTCCAGCTTGCGTGGTTCTTCTATTGAACCAGTTAACTTTGATGTTTTGCTTGGATATGGTGAAGCTACTGGTCATGTTAAGCCTTTGCCCGAGAATCTAGATCTAGTTGGCTCGCAAGGTTTGGGAAGTCCGCGATCTTCCCACCCGCTACCAGCTAATACCAATTCCTCGATGTCACTGATTAAGGATAAAGTGGAAGGTAGTGGTGTCTCCTCCCTTTATCAGAGACCTTATACTTTGGTTGCTGACTGTGAGAATGGTGTTTCTGAGAGCTCCTTGAAGAATGCTATTGAAGATTTAAATTGTGACGAGTCTCGATCTTGGAGCCACTTCGTGGTGTCTTCTGAGGGACCTTCAGCTCCCACGATGCTTTCTATGGGAAGTGAGTCGCGTGGTGCAGTGAAAGCGGATAGTGAGAATGCTCAGTCAGCTGTCAACTATAAGCCCCCTTTCGAATGTAGTACTAATCAACCTAGTGAAGATGTTCCCGCCGACCAAAAGTCTTGTAAGCTCCAGGAACAAACATTTGATATAATGAGTAGAGATAAGAAGACCAGGTTGTTGACAGATCTAGGTCTCGATTTGAGTAGTAGATCTATTGCAGATGATGTCTCAACTGGCAGATCACCTGAAAGACACTTATGCGATCGAGAAGATTTCCCATCTCCGACGTCTTCTCCAAGAGTTTCTTCCGTGGTTAATGCCATGCATAATCTGTCAGAAGTGCTTGTTTATGAATGCTTTAACAATGGAAGCTGGCTGAAGCTGGAGCAACTTGAGAACCTTGAGAAAGTAGTTGATAATCTCACTAAGTGCTTGAAGAAAATTACTGATAATAAGCCAACCGCAGGGGAAGCGTCACTTCCAAACCACGTTACCTGTCCCAACGTGGTTGACATTCCTGAGGTATGCTACAGTTTGACCCCGGCAGTTTGTGATTTATAGCGCAGCTAGAAGTTAAGGAAAAAACAATTTGCATACTCTATGAGATAATAATGTATTTATGATCTAGAGCACCACTTGTGATGACTAGAATATTCACATGAGCTTAAAGTCTTCATTTGTGCCATGTTCCCGACCTATTGCTTGTTCTTGTTTTCTGTTGGTTGTTTAATGGTGTCCGTGTTCAGGCTGCAAAGGCAGTTGCTAAAGGCTTTCAAGGGTTTAGTGTCAAGCCACTAGACAGCCTAGGCGTCAAAGAACCGGTGGATAAGAATGAGATGACCCAGGTATCTACCTACATAGTATTTGTGTGCATCTGCATCATTTGTTAAGTCTTGCCTACTGAATTTTAACTTTGCAGAGTATTAAGAACATACTTGCTTCCAACTTTCCTGATGGTGAAGAAAACCACCCACAAACTCTCTTGTACAAGAATCTCTGGCTCGAAACTGAAGCTGCCTTATGTTCCACAACTTGCATGGCTCGATATCATCGGATCAAGAACGAGATTGGTAATCTTAAATTTAACGATAAAGGTTGGTAACTTTCAAACTAACCGTCTCATATGTCTGATACTATTAGTGACTAGCATTGCAAGTGCATTTTCTCCATAATCGATGCTACTGCTATGTTAATTTGCTTATAAGAGATCCACATGCAGTTAAACACTAAAAATGACAGTAGAGGTGATTAGGATGCTGTTTCTCTCGTGTCCTTTACGAAAATATGTAAATCATCTGTAGATCAGTTTTGTATCTTTCTCTGAGATTGGCAGGCGGTAGTTTTATGGATCGGATTTAACCCGGTTATAGGTCAACTTTGGCGTACCAAATTTAAACATGGGCTAAACGGTTATTAGTCATGCTTAGGATATAGTATTAGAAATGCTGACCTTGCGCATCAATTTGCGAATAATGTTCAAAGGTATTTGTTTTACCTATGTTTTAACCATTCATGTTCTTGCTTTCGATCCCAGAGATCTCTGCAGATGCAGGAACCCTTATGCAGGAGCCTTCTCTTAACCCCCAGAAATCGGTTCCCATCATGAACGCTGCAAATGCAGAGCAGGAGACAACTGAATCGATCATCAAACATGGAAGCAATTGTGGGAACAATTTAGTAACAATGAGTCATGATGCCCCACAAAGCTCTAGATTCAACTCAGACCCTGTGGATGCGGTATTATCGCTTATCTCCAGAAGCTTTGCGGGTGGTTTGGAACACACCATTCATGGAAACACAAGGCCTGATGATGCTGCAGCCTCTGGAAAGATACCGGATGCGATACAGCAGGCATCCCCTGCATCCACTACAGAGAAAAAACATAATGATGTTATAGACCGGTTTCAGATTCTGAAGCAGCAGGAAACAGAGCGCAAACTCAAGTCTCAGAAGTTCCCAGATTCAGACATTGATGTTCTGGACCGGTTTCAGATTCTGAACCAGCAGGAAACAAATCGCAAACTCAAGACTCTAAACTGCCCAGAGACAATAATGGGTGACCAGGAGGAGAATCCAGAAGCTCCGGAGATGGCTAATACTGGCAGAAGCAATCATGTGGGTGACGTTATGAATAGATTCCAGATACTGAAACGCCGGGAAGCTGAACAAGTGCAGAAATCTCTCAACAGCTTAGATATGGATCCAGATACAGAGAGTGACCAGCAACGAGTGCTTGATCATCTCTGGTCAGCTTCGATGTTAACAGTACCTGCAAATTCTCAGATAGAGACATGCGGCGTTGATACAGAGCCATCTACATCCGGAAAAGGCTACGAGAGCCCGGCCTCGGACTGGGAACATGTCCTCAAGGATGATTGAGTAGTGGAACTTCCTTGACAAGAAGTTTCGATTCTTCAATGAATCTTGTTTGTATAAATAAAAAGGATTTGTAGAATAATAACATGAACGCCATTATGAAAACGTCTGTCGTGTATGATAAAGGGATGAAACTGCGTGGTGTGGTATTGATAATTTTCAAAGAATAGTCTAGTTTTCATTTTTTTTTCTTCTTTACATCGTTTTCAATTTCAATTCTTTTTTATCTTCTACAAAAAGTCAAAAAGACATTTTAGTTTGAAACCCACTCAAACTAAATGTATTGACAGGCATCACACATGATAATGATAATAATATATACACTTCACTGTTCCCTCTGTTTCATGTCATTGAAAATTATAATTATGAATTACTTTTGACAAAATTAAAATTACGATAACTGAAATTAATTCTATCTATCCTCGCTCTATGTCGACTACTCATGTTCCAGGCTCAAATGTGAATGGTGTTGCTGGAGCTACTATAGATTCGGTGGTGGAACATGTGGCTTTGCAGACAACTACAGTCATCAAAGTTTCTGATGCTGCTATTAATCCTGTGGTCCATTTTGATGTTGTCCAGCAGATCATTACCAATGTGCATACATTGACAGGCTTAAACTGGTAATAAATCCACAGCTCTTGCGTTTTGTGATGGTCAACTTGCAAGTTATGGCCACACACTTAAGAATCATGTAGACCTTGGATGTTGTGTTCGGATCACTTTTTTGTTACTATGTAACATACGGTCTTGAATTTTGTGTTACGTGTGTGTTATTTAAATCGTCTATGTATGTTGTGTGGTTGCAGGTGGGCATCCGTTGTTCTTACAACCCTTTTGATTCGAGGATTGACAGCTCCGCTGATGATTCACAACGAAAAATGGAGATTAAGCCAAATGGTACTGAAAACATCTAGCAACGTGCTTGTGTAAAGACAGCTCAGATTCTATTAATAGCTATTAGGCAATGCATGAACCTAAATGTGTGGCTTTCGATGAAAGTGCTTTTGTGCTACATACATATTCAGTTTGCTTTTATTATATCCTGTCACCATCATTTTATAGATACTATTTTGATCCTGCAGATGCTAGCAATGGCAGAGATGAAGGATCAGGTACCACAACTCTGTTTCTTTAGAAGCCGTTTCACTGCAACATTACAATTCCATAAATTTCGTTCAGACCAATTGAAATATAGGTCACTGACCTGATTTCATGCATATCCGTAAGATATTGTTTACAGTAACAGAAAAAGAGAAAATGTCTCTGCTCTCGGTACATAGTTCTAAAGAGGCTATAAAAGTCTAAAAGATTCATATGGATATAAAAGTGTTCAGATTCTTGTTGTTATGTTCAAATGAAAGACGATAAGTTGAGCTTTTTTTGGAAAGAAGTTGATCAGTTTGTGTATGGAGTGTTTCGTTGCTGACACTCTCGAGCATCCTTGTTGGTGCGTTTTATCACAGTTTGGGAAATATGGGAAAACAAGAGTGAAAAGAAAGTTAAAAAATACTCTTGGATGTTACCATCTCTCATCTATATATATATTATTCAGTACGTATAAACCAACAAGTTCATCATATCCTAAATACATTTTACATTAACCCCTAAAACAACAAATATCATAAAGAACAGATAGAGAGTACAGAGATATAAAGAGAATACAATAGAGATTACAGTGCAGTGCAGAGAGAAATACAGAGAATACAAATTAGTAGCGAGAAGTGTATTTTAGGAATTGTAGACGGACGTACGTGTGAGAGACTTATGCATATAGAGCATCGATGTCAAAGTCATTGAAGAAATCAGAAGAGAAGAACTCGTCGTCGTCCAAATTGATCATGGGCATAGCTTGAGATTGAGTCTCAGAATCATATATTTGATCCAAGTCCAGCCCTTGGTTGCTGCATCCTTCACCCACGTCGTCGTTTCCAGGTAAAGTAAAAGAAGAAGCATTGTTGTTCTCCTTCTCCACGACGTGGAAATGATCTCTTTGCAACTGCTTGAGATCTTGTAACATCCTCTTCATTGAGTCAACCGCGTCAGCCAGTTCCTCCGGATTCTCCGAATTGGCGAGACTCTCGTCCTCCCACCAAAACCCTAAATTTTCATCATCGACGTCATCCCGAGTCGGAGTTTGATCAGCGAGGAAGGCAGCGACAACGCTATCCACAGACGAGTGTCCAAACGTGTAGAA
Source organism: Camelina hispida (assembly GCA_023657505.1). Taxonomy (NCBI): domain Eukaryota; kingdom Viridiplantae; phylum Streptophyta; class Magnoliopsida; order Brassicales; family Brassicaceae; genus Camelina; species Camelina hispida. The sequence goes on along the minus strand of CP094632.1, from coordinate 23,914,397 downwards.
AGAGTTGTGTGAGTTAGCAGAAACCGGAGTAGCTATGATTGCAATCTGAGCGTCGGAGAGAAGACAAAGCTCTGCGGCTTTGCTGAAAAGGCCCTTCCTACGTTTCGAGAATGTAACCGCTCGTGGTTTTTTCCCCTCTACCTTCTTCCCCGTATCTATTTTCCTCCTACATTTTGAAAACATAAATAGAAAACTAGTACTAGTACATTTAACAATTGGAGAAAAGGGTGGGTGTGAAGAAGATAGAGATAGAGAATAAAGTGGGTCAGAGTGTTTGGGGGAAGATTACATATTAACCCTGGTCGTTTGTTTTGGGGAAGTGAGGGAAAGAAGAGGAGAGAAAAAGAGATTTTTTTTTTTTTTACGCTCAGGTCTTTTTTTTTTTTATTCCCCTTCTATCTAAAGACTAAAATATTAGTCAATTAAATTTTTCTAAAACCAAATTTCAGATATAAAAAAAATCTATGTTTTTTTCTCTATTATTTGATATGTATTTTGTTTGATGAAATTATTTAATAATTTTAAATATATTTTATAAATTTTTTATCCTTACACTTTATTAAGCGTACAGATGTAATCTGTACACATTAATAAGTGTACAGATGTAATCTGTACATATTAATAAGTGTACAGATGTATAACTGATTTGATAGTGCTGAACACAACTCTTCTATACAATGGTTATAGTATACACGATTATTCTGTACAACAATTATGGTGTACAGTTTACACCATCCAGCATGTAATATAGATTGACACCGTCCAGCAATATTTGAGTACGGTTTAAACCATCCAGTTAAATAAGATGTACGGTCAAAAAATAGATTTTGTATCCGTACACATTATTAAGTATACATATGTAATTTGTACACATTATTAAGTGTACTGATGTAGTTAACTGGTTTAATAGTGATGAACACAACTCTTCTATACAATAGTTGTAGTATACACGATTATTGTGTACAACAGTTATGGTGTACGGTTTACACCATACAGCATATTATATAGATTCACACCGTCCCACAATATTTGAGTATGGTTTAAACCATCCAGCTTAAAAAGGTGTACGGAGACAAAATATGTATATAATAAACTTAAAAATATATTAAATAGAGTTGTCGATTCGATTATACAATTATTCGATATGTTTTAAAAATTGCTAGACGCTACAGGGTCTAGCAATTAATTGAATAATCAGAAACTAATTTTAGGGTATTTTTAATAATTTTATAATTAATATTAATATTTGCAATTTTTGTGGTTATATACTTTATTTGCGTGTTGTTCAATAGAAATAGTGACAGCATAGTTGGTTAGTATCCCATTTTTAGTGTCAGTGGTTGCAGGTTCGACGCCTGAGATGTCTTTTTGTGCGTTTTTCTTCATTTATTTATAAAGGGCAAAATCGTCATTTTCAAATTATCTTCTTGATTTCATGGCCGCCTGTCATTAATTTTCTATCGATTTCTTCTTTATTTCTAACTGTTTTCATAACCAAACATTAGATCCAACTTCTAGCATACTATTTTCAAACAAAAAAATCATTTTTTTAGTTTTTGTGATTTACAACCGATTACTGTAAAATTCCAGCGGAGCATCACCTCAATGGCCAAGTTTTAAAACAGGAAGTAAGTTTAAGAGGCAGAGTCATATATTTGTGGAACAGATGAAGAAAAGAAATAAAATCATATCTTTAATATTAATGGCACTACATGTAAATATAATAGTCAGCTGAGGGTCTGAGAGTCAACCAAATAGTATCATACAGTGTAAGGTGACTAATTTACTAATTGTGAATAGAGAATGTACTAGTTTGATAATAAAGTTTGAAAAACGTACTAAACTTCCTATTATCTCTTGTTATTATTGATCGATGTTTTCGAGAGACGATCGAGTTGCAAACCAAAGAGAGAGAGATGATCAAATTACAAAACTGAGAGTTTAGGGTTTTCTCGATCGTGTTTGCCTGTTGCGACTGTTGTTGTGTTGAGAAACTATGTATACTCATAGCTAGTATATTTATAGAGAGACTTTAGCCTCAACTCTCCTTTTTCCTTTTCTTCAACCCTAAAAAATCACCTGAACTCCTTTATTTTCCCTTCTTTTTTTTTGGAAACATTAATTAAGCGTTTAATTAACTAATTGTTTATTTTTTTTTTTTTAAAAAATGATAAGTAAATTAGGGTTTAGTACAAACGTCCGTCACACTATATGTTAACCAATCGTAGTATTTGACTCAACGTTGGAGTCTTGTTGTCACATAAAAAACTTGGTACCATCTTGTGTAACCATATCAAACATTTCTTCTTTCTTGCATATAAAGAAAAATCTTTTAAAAGTTAAGCTTTTTTTATATTGAATCCATGTAAGTAGCTTATAAAACTTACAAGTAAAGAATTTAAAACAATCAAGTATGCTTATTGACTTGGGCCAATGATGATCAGATCATATTAGAGAGTTAACAAGTTAAAATCTGATGTACGGAACATGGCCAAGATGCATGGATATGTACTAATAAGTATAGAGACATTGCAATGCAGGCGCATGGCGAACCGGTCCAAATCCTTGTTCGAAACTGTAACATCACCAGAAGACCTGCTAATGCTATATATTGAAGCAGGATTTATCTGGACGCATCCAGTTCATGAACTTGCCAAGAAAACTACAACTTGTCTTTGTAATGACTAGTGAGAAGCAGAGCAATGGGGGTTTTCAGAGTCAGGTTTCTTATATATAAGCTTCGTGTGAAGAATAGTATCCAACATTGAAACAGTTTCAACGATATTCTTGCCTTTGTCCAACATCACGCAGCTCGCCCTGCAAAAGTTTTGATATCCATCATTAGACAACAGGAAACTGTTAAGTATTACCAGGATCATGTTTGGTGCAAAATATCTGACCTTTTGGCATTTGCAGCATCTGTGATCTCAGCTCGAGTTGGAACACCAGGTTTTACAAGTGATTCCAGAACCTGAGTTGCCATAATTACCGGTACACAAGCAGCTTACAGATAGCTATAATCTCTTCCTGTATATTAGCCAATCTCTCCTATCCACATTCCGCTGCAAGATCACCTCGAGCTATCATAACTCCCAAAGGATTTGAACACTTCATTGCCTCTAACAGAATCAAGGACAAATTCTTGAATCCACTTTCCGTTTCAATCTTTAGCACAATACCAAGATCATCTAGTTTCCTTTTCTTGAGTTCTTGCCTTAGAACGGTAATATCATGAACATCGCGTATGAAAGAAATGCCAACCATGTCAGCATGTGAAGCTACATAATCAACATCTTTGATATCTTTTGATGTAAGGCCTTTGAAACGGATATCGCTCTGCGGAATGTTGATGGACTTTCTCTGATCCTAGTTTTGTACCTTTTGGACCAACATGAGTGATGGAGACAACTACCTCTGAAGGGCTTGTTCCTTTGATCACTCCCCATATTTTGCCATCATCAAATCCAATGGTTTCACCAGGCTTCACTGAATCAAACAAATAACCGGAAGGACAAGTTAAACTATATGATACTGGAGCAGTTACTGAAGGTTCATCGAGCGATCCTTCTCGGGTTATGACTAGTAAATCTCCCACTTTGAGCTTTACAAAAGATTCCTTGGGAGGAACATCTACTTCTCGGGTTATGTTTTCCTTGACGTATAACTCAGTTCCCGACTCAATGTAAGAAGTATCAAAACATTCAGCCACAAACCCTGCACTTGAGAAAACCTGAAACTTTTTTGAGATTCTAAGTCTCCTATTTCTCCCTCTAGCGTCACATAGTCGTCTTACAGAATCACCGATTTGGAGACCAGCAAGAAAATCCTGGTCTTGGACCGATATAGTAGCATCAGGAGAAACATGAGCAGGAAGGTTCTGTTCCTGTGAGAGAGAGCCATACCACAGCAGGAGAAACAATATTTCCATAAGCATCTTTCTTTGGTGAAACTTTCATCACACAAGGACCAGGTTTTAAGGTACCAGTTCTCAGTTTTGGGCTTGCTAAATCCATATGAACGCGGCATGGCATCTCTAGCATCTGAGAAGCTCTTCTAACTCTTTTGATGATCTCACTCCAAATGCTCGGATCTCCATGTGCACACTTTATACGTATAATAGAATTGCCAGCTTTAACAATGTCGGTTATAAATGTTTCACTCAAAGTTGCTTCTTCACCAACAGTTACCATAATATGAGTACTTCTTCACTCACGAACCTTACCCAGCAATGACTCTTTGTATGATAACAACCTCCCTTTATCATTCTTATTAGTGCTTTTTCTCTTGGGATATGCATTAGTCCAAGACTCTATCGTCACAGCCTTTTGATCGTTGTACGGAGAGTTCATCAACAGACTAATAGAGGCGTTAAGGCTGGCGAGAACATCCAGATTGTTGTTGTTGTCTAAACTTGACAGACCAAGAGATTCTAGATGGGTGTTGAGCTGCTCAATGTCCAGGGACCTCAAAGCCATATAATGAACTAAGTTTGTTGCAGATTCCAGATATTTCCTGCAACAGACGGTACTAGGAAGTTAGGCGATAGCAAAGCCGAAGAATTAGTAATGCAGAGACTATATAAATAATGGTTATCAATGTTTATAAATCTAGACCTGTCACATAAATGAAATTGAGAAGCATTCCACTTCTCTGCTGCTAATAGATGTGACCGAAGAGCATATAGTTTATCAGTAACACTAGCCACATTAGTTTCTCCACTGATTCCAGAGATGTATGCTTCTGACTCGAGATGAGAAAGCTCAAGTTTAGACTCTGGAAAGTCAAAAATCCAAGTACACTCTGTGGAGGTATTATCACCAAAGGTAGCTTCCAGTTTCCTGCAACTTCCAGCTTCGCCTTTCCCGCGAGCTGAGTCAAAAGCTAAGGTTCTCAGAACACCAAATTTCATCTGGTTAAGAGATAATGAACAATTAGTAGGCCAATGCTGGTTGTTCATGAGAGACCTGCTGGAGAAGCAAAGGATCTTGCCTCTCAACAAGTAGCTTGAATCGATTCCCACCATATCAATTAATTGGATCGCCTGAGAAACAAAACCCAAAAACCCTCTATGAGAAGAAACAAATAACGTAACAAGACTTGCATCTTCCCAAACACTTGAATACTTCACGGTAAAACCCATTATTCACATACCTTCTGATCATAACATTAACGATGATTACGTTTCTCTCAGGAATTTCCTCGAACACCTTGCGTGCTGGTACCCCATCTTTTATAGAAGCATAAGCTCTCATAAGTTTAACACCCAAAGACGAATTGCAGCGTAAATCTTCAATAATGATCCAGGAGTGGACTGTTCTAAGTGTTCTGAGATCTGGGTAAGTGTCAAGTACCTGGCCAAGCACGAAAGCTGTCTCCTGCAGTGATTCTTGTTCGAGTTCCAGTTTGCGTAGGGAAGAAGATACTTTCGTGATTGAAATTCTCTGAATTTCGGAAAATGGAGAAGACGGAGATCGACATTGATGCGTTTCATGAGCTTTGATATCAACGGTGTGTGCATATATATAGAGCGCGACTAGTGAGAGCAAATAGCAACAGTAACAATGTGTAGGAATAAGCCAGCCGGTTATACAGGTTCAACCATCAAATTTAGTAAACCAGATAAGACCGGTCTCACATTCCCAATTGAGTTTTTTTTTTTTTTTCTTCCTTTTCTGCAAACGGCCAATTAGGTTTCTATAAATTTGATGTTTTGAGTTTGACAACGTAAATCTATAATATTTAAACTCACTAAAACTTGACCGTCATTCTCACATTTTTCACACGTATCAAGAAAAATGTATCAATATATCTTCTATATTACACTTTACTAGGATTTAACCCGTGGTACACCACAAGACAATTATTTAATTTTATTTATAATGATGTTTGATTTTAACGGTATTTAATTTAATAATAAAATTACATATTTTTTATATTTAAGCGGTGATACAATTATTTTTAAAGTATTATAATTTTATCAGGATAAAACACTAAAATTATGAAAGATAACTGTTTGTATAATGTATAATTAATCAGAATAATATTTTGTATTTATTTAAAATAATACTATTATTGTTTTGTTTAATCGATAATTATTTAATTTAACTACTTGTTTATTTTTCAGTATATACAGTTTAACGATTTTTTTTTTGAGACACTTATATAGAAAACAAATTTACTATTAATAAGGAATTTAGGTAGAATTAAGAAGTTTCTATGAAAAAAAAATTGATTTTGTCAATATACCATATTTTACTTATTGCTTTTAGTGCAATTTTGTAAGGATTAAAATTTTAAATAAGCAAAATTAAAAGGGTAGAACCCAAAATATACTAAATGTATATATAGATTTAATTCTCTTTACAATTACAGTAATAAGCTAAAATAATACTAAGTTATATTTCATCTCAGGACTCAGGGGCGGATCTAGGTGTAAAGGAGGTGGAGTGTCCCACACTCATTGTTAATAAGTCTTCGGTTTGACCTCTTTCCTATAAGATAACTTAGCACATTTGGTAAGAAGTGCCACATGCTATCCTAGTGGAGGAGGGTTCGAGTTTATCATTTTTTATGTTTGGGTCTTCAATTAATTTTGACATAAACATACAAATTAAGAAAACTATTTAATTTTCTATTTTACTTTTTACAAATACATCTAAAAAATTATATTTCTTATTACTTAACTTAAATAATAGGGATAAAAAAAATTAATTTTAAAAACTGCATTGAAAACATAAAATGACACTCTTTTTACAACAACAAAAAAATGTCAAAATGACACTCTTTATAAAACAGAGGGAGTATTTGTTTTTTATTAGTAAATTGTGTGTTGGAAAAAAATTATTTTAACACTCTTCATGAAATGGAAGAATATAATTTTGGAAATACTGTATACATATTTTTGTTACTTAGTTATGACATACAACCGTAGAGTGTAATAATAATTATGTCAGGATTATGAATTTTTATAAATTTATGGTTAACCTAATGAATAAAGGGTGATTTTAACTAGGATTTAGAATTCATAGAACCAATCAATACAATAAAAGTCTTTGGTTTCTCTTGAGAGCTTGACACATCAGCATTGAGAACAATTCTGGAGGTGACACATCAGTTAAAACATGTAACCAATTAAATTAAGACAATTAATACAGCTCAGCCCAGTTTTTTCTTACATGGCAACATTATGAAATATTCACTATTTCAAATTAAAAAAAAAAAAACCTTTGTCGAGCTTTTCTTCTGCATCGGTTTGGACGAGCGAACCGCTCGCGGAGAACAACAGCAAGCTCACCTCCGATCTGATTTCCCTCATCCACCGGGATGATTAGTTTCCAGAACTGGATTTTGTTCAATTTTAGGCCTTTTATCTTTGTTTCGTTTTTAATCTTTCTAGGGTTTAGTCTTTGTTTTTATTTCCCTTTTTAAAGGGGTCTTCGTTTTGATTGAATCAATTGTGTTTTCGATTCGTATTAATATCAGTTTTTTCCAGATTTTTGTTTGAGCTATTCATATAATATGGATGATGAGATTGCAAAGTTCATTAAAAGAGTGAATCCACCAAGGTAAATTAACTTTGTTTTGTTCTTCTTCCATAAGTTATGATCTATCTTTTCGATTTTAGGCTGAGTTTTTCATTTGATTTTCATTTTAGGGTTCTGATCGATAACGAGGTATGCAAGTATGTCACTGTCATTAAGGTAATCAAAATTTTTACCGGGTTAGGTTTGGTTTGGGTAGAATAGAAGAAATGAGTATAAACATTTGTGTTTTTTTATAGGTGGATAGTGCGAATAAACATTGAATATTTCTGGAGGTTGTTCAAGTTCTAACTGAGCTTAATCTCACCATTAAGAAAGCTTATATCTCATTTGATGGTGGCTGGTTCATGGATGTTTCCAATGTTACTGATCATGAAGGGAACAAAGTCACCGATGATATCGTTCTTGATTATATTTGTACATTAAGTAATAGCGATCATTTTCTTAGTTTATATTCAGTTTTGGTTAGTTTTGATAATATGGTTATCAACTTTTTTGGTGTGTGATTGTTGCAGTCTCTTTGTCCCGATGAGTCTTCTTGCTTCAGTCCATCAATGAGACCATCTATTGGTGTCAAACAATATGTTGACTTCTCTGTGATTGAGCTTACAAGAACTGACAGACCTGGTTTGTTGTCTGAGCTTTCGCTGTTCTTATGGATCTACAATGCAATGTAGTAAATGTTGAAATGTGGACGCATAAAGCAAAAGCAGCATCGGTTTTGCAAGTAACAGAAGAAGAAACCTGCTCTGCAATCACTGGTCCAGATAGGTTATCCAAAATCAGGAAACTTCTTCGTTATGTGCTTACAAGTTGACGCAGTGGCAGAAGATAATGTGAACCGGAAACCATGGTGTGTTCTGCGCTCAATGAAACTCACACAGACCTTTGCTTATAGAGATTATGATGAATGGGATAATAATGTTGATGATGAGGATAAATGTACGTGGGAGAGTAATTCCAGATGTGGATGTCTCCAATTTGCATGATTTAGATTACTCAATTGTGATGATCAAATATAAAGACATATCAAAGCTTCTTTTCGATACCGTCTTTTCTTTGACGGAAATGAAATATGTAGTACCATGTAAGAAGTACTATATCTTAATATCTTTGTTACTAAGTATTAAAGTAAAAAGTTCAATGTATTTATCAACTACCTAATTGTTTATATCTAGGTTATTGCATAAACCGTTGTAAAAGAAATTACTGAATTATTTTCCATAAATTAAATATGGAAGTACAATAAGAACAAATGATTTTATGCAAACTGGATTTTTAACCGGGAAAAGAAAAAAAAACAGAAACAATATGAAACAAGTTAATTCAAAAAATAGTTCAACAAGTATTACAAAATATTCCAACGGATTATGACAAAAGTCATTCAAGACGTTCAAATTATCATGAGCGTACGTCAATCATCAATCATGTTTTTTCATTTTAATGATTACAAGGTGCCTCCCAACAAGACACATGTGACATGTAACGGATAACTCTATGATGCAACTCATGTTTTATTATATGAGACTATGCTTTTGAACTCTTTTTATTGGAAGTGGTTTAATATGTTGAGTTTATTATTTGAATTCGTATAATGATGGATAGTGATTTAATATTTTCATTGAAGACTGAACTATAAGCTTGAATTGAATTTGTTATGAGTATTGTCTTATAAGGGCATTAGTAAGTGTGAATTACTTTTAACAGTGATTTGTACTCCTTAGCTTTATGAAGAGAAGTTGCTTAAATGTCTTAGCTTTGTGAGGACAGCTTGCTTAAATGTCTGCCTATACATGTTGGTCTATTTAGAAATTTTAGGATTTATAACGATTGTCCATAAGTTGTATGAGATGTGATAAGAAAGCTAACAAAACTAAAATTACAAACAACATACAAAAAATAAACGTAAAAATTTTTTATAACAAAATAATACAAAAAACAACCCCGCGGCGTAGCGCGGGTAATATCCTAGTAACACATAATTTTAATAAAGACTAGGTGCTTCCCCATGCAACGCGTGGGTTGTGGTGTAGTTGGCACTTTCTTGTTTTTTTTTGTCGTTTTCGTTTTCTCTTTTGTATTATTTCGTTTTAATTAGGCATATACAGGCTTTGCCGTCACTTTTATTTATACACTATATGTTTATACCATTTCGTTCATATGTGTATAATTGTGGCGTTTATTTTTTATGAATTATGAAGATGTTGTTTCTTGCTTTTATGAAATATTTTTTATATAAATAAAATAAAAATTGAAAACAATGTTAAATATATATAATACTTTCTACATTAAATATAGAATCAAACTCTTACAAGTTACAACACATATGAAATATAACAACATTTGATATTGGTAGGAGAGGAGGAGAGAATGTTTAATATAAGATGGTAATCCGAATTAGATAATGGAGATGAATCTTTAAAAAGTAGAACAATGTAATATCTATATATATATATAATACTTTCTAGAGCTATGCTTAGTTACTGTGATCTCAATATTAGATATATTATTCATATTAATCAGAAACAAGAAGTCACGTTCGGAGGTTTTAGTGGAGGAGTTAACCAAATCTGAATTCTGGATAACTGACATTAATATATCTAATACTCAATGATCAATCTCGATTGCACACTCTCTCGCATATTGAGATCAATGCAGCGTCCAAAGTCTAACATATATCTCTGTTTCAAATCCAAATATTTAGCCAACCAAAATATGAATATAAGTTTAGCCAACCAAAATAAATAAAAAGTATTAAAATTTAACCAAAAATAATTTCTCTTTTCAAGATAATAAGTTAGTAGGAGGAATGAATTAATGTACAATTATTGGATAGGAGTTATATTTGAGTTAAATGGAGTTACATGTCTTTAATTATAAATAAATATTTTAATTTTTTATAACCTAAAATAAAAGGAATACCAAGTGGCTGAATCAAAATTCACATGGTTTGGTCGTTTGTTGATATAAACTCAACACTTACACATAATATTTCAAAATAAAAAATATTACTTTTTAAGTGACAAACTAAATTAGTTTTCTTATAAAATTATATGAATTTTTCAATCTCAATAACTTTTAAAATCCCAAGGATAACTTATATTTTTTTGGTTTTCACTCATCAATTTAATTTATAGTGCTAGATTTCATACTAATGGTTTCATCTTTAGAGAATTTAGTGAAATGATATTTTAAAAATTATATTTTATTTTTATATTTAAGTTCCAGTTGAATATGTTTTGTTTTTTGGATCATTTTTTATTTTGATTAAAGACACAAAAAACCAATTGTTTAATTATGTTCTTTTTGTTTTCAAAAACCTCAAATCATTAAAAATATATATATATATATATTATATTGATCACTGCAGATTTATCAATTGGATCACAAAACAAAATAGTCTTTATAAATGGATAAATGGATAATTATATTGATCTTTAAATATTATATTGATCTTTATAAATTATTAAAAATGATACATGAATATGTGAGATAACCAGAGACATAATAGATAATTACATATGGATCATTTCAACTTTATGATCTTATTGTTTGGTGAATATTGTAAGGAAGTATGAAAATAATGACTTATAAGATGTTAATATAAAAGAAAATGGAGATAAACATTTTAAAAGATTAAAATAAATATATAAGATATACATATCATACAAACTCTAAAACTAAGCTTTTACAATGATATTTGATTTGATTTTTTTATAACCCATACAACAACAATAACAATAACAAAAAAATACAAAACAAAACAAAACAAAACAAAAAAGAGATTTGAGAGTAGTGGAAGAAGATGAGAGAATGAAAGAGTGATAGATTAAGAGAATAAGATAATGAGTATTTATAGGAAGAGAAATGATGAAAAATTACATTTAGAAAAATGAGAGTTACAATTCTAATTTATTGTTTTGTTTTAATACAATTGATTAATAGAACTTAGTGGAGAAATAAAGTTAATGCATAATTTATAGGGAGAAACTATAAAGAGTTCAGTTTTATATTATGTGAGTTAAATGTGAAAATTAATTGTTTATAAATGGATAAATGGATAATTATATTGATCTTTAAATATTATATTGATCTTTATAAATTATTAAAAATGATACATGAATATGTGAGATAACCAGAGACATAATAGATAATTACATATGGATCATTTCAACTTTATGATCTTATTGTGTGGTGAATATTGTAAGGAAGTATGAAAATAATGACTTATAAGATTTTAATATAAAATAGAAAATGGAGATAAACATTTTAAAAGATTAAAATAAATATATAAGATATACATATCATACAAACTCTAAAACTAAGCTTTTAAAATGATATTTGATTTAATTTTTAATAACCCATACAACAACAATAACAATAACAAAAAAAATACAAAACAAAACAAAACAAAACAAAAAAAGAGATTTGAGAGTAGTGGAAGAAGATGAGAGAATGAAAAAGTGATAGACTAAGAGAATAAGATAATGAGTATTTATAGGAAGAGAAATAATGAAAAATAACATTTAGAAAAATGAGAGTTACAATTCTAATTTATTGTTTTGTTTTAATACAACTGATTAATACAACTTAGTGGAGAAATAAAGTTAATGCATAATTTATAGGGAGAAGCTATAAAGATTTCAGTTTGTGAAAATTAATTGTTTTTTTTTTTTAACCCTTAACTGCATTATATAGAAACTGTTAGCAGAGTTAAAATCATGGACAATACATGGTGGTAAAACAGTGTAAACAGAGTAATTTGAAAGCATATAACGCTGAGACTTTGCTAATTTATCTGCTAGGCCATTTACACGTCTTGAAGTCCATTTGAACATGATATGGTTGAATCTTGATGCCCACCCTTGAATATCTTGAAGCCAGTTATAGATATCAAACCGAGATCCATTGTTATGAATTGCATCAATCAGTGGTTGACAATCACCCTCAAAGATAATATTTGAATATCCTCTGTTCCATGCTTGTTGCATCGCAAAAATTAGACTTTGGCATTCAGCTTCTATTGCAGATTTGACAACATTCCCTGTTTGTTGACCCGCTTCAATGAAACTACCTTGTGCATCTCGGAACAACCAACCTGATGTAGCACGTCGTTCATCACTTATGAAACTGCCATCATAATTACATTTAATCCAACCGAGAGGAGGTTTCTGCCATGTTGTTACACTTCGTCTGAACCTATTACCATCAGGTTGAACACGGGAGGAGAACTCAGTATTGGTAGACAGGACTGATAACCATTCATCAGTTTCTTGTTTCGCTTCTCGAAGGTCACGGTACCAAGGTTGAAGTTGCTTTTGAAAGGTAAGCTTGTTGCGGCTTGTCCAGATTTTCCATAATATCCAAAAAGGCAAGAGGGAGAGTCTATCATAACTTTGACGTTGACTGTGAAAATGCAAGATCTCTGAGATTTTTGTTTCCAGTGTAACAGTCGGGAGTAGTAAGCTGGATATTGGGATATTTGAACCTCTCCAAATTTGCAATGCGTGAGGACATGTGAAGAAAAGGTGATCTGTTGTTTCAAAATCAGTAACACACCGTTTGCAGAATGGATTCACGGCCATGTGACGACGATCAAGTTCTGAACCCGTAGCTAGAGCATTTGATGATAAGCGCTAGAGGAAATGTTTGAGTTTCGGGGGAATTTTTAACTTCCATATCTTAGACTTAGTTTGTGGATCACCATTGGGTGGCCGTACTTGAAATTCTTGACCTGGGAGATGAGTTGCAAGCCAATAACCCGACTTAACTGTATAAATACCATTATCTGTATAGTGCCAGCCTAAGTAGTCTTGATGCTGCCATTGACTAAGCTTGATTGAGAGAACATGCCTAACATCATCCGGATTCTCTAACTAATCTTTCATTCCAGCCACTTTTGTTTGGCAGAAATAAATTATCAACAGAGACCATATCATTCTGCGGTACACGAACTTCCCGAGGGGGTCGAGGAGGATGCACCGGAAGCCATGGATCAGACCAAGTGTTGATACATGTACCATCACCTACTGTGAGCCGTAAACCCTTCTTCAAAAGATCACGACCAACAAGGATTGACTGCCACCCAAATGAAGGTTGTGTTCCTCTTGTAGCATCAAGTATAGCAGAGCCTGAAAAATATCTTCCTCTGAGGATGCGTGAGAGTAGACTATTCGGATGTTGAAGGATTCTCCATGCTTGTTTAGCAAGTAGTGCTTCATTAAATTTCTCAATGTCCCTAAAGCCAAGTCCTCCTTCTTTCTTTAAGTACTTCAGCCGATCCCACGCAACCCTGAGTCGCATTACCATTCTGTTGAGTATTCCACCAGTAGTTTGCCAAGATTCTTTCAATATCCTCACAGATGCCTTTAGGCAGCTTGAAATAGTTCATTGTGTAGACAGGCATTGCTAACGCTATTGCTTTTAACAAGATCTCCTTACCACCATGAGACAAAAATTTGTTGTTCCAACCTTTTGTTCTATTTTGAACCTTCTCCACAATAAATTGGAATAGTTCAATCTTCTTTTTACCAAACTGCTCTGGGAGTCCTAGATACTTACCGCATCCTCCATCATTATGAATATCAAGACAATGACGAATGTGGGTTTTTGTTGTATCTGAAACTCGTTTACCAAAGGTTATTGCAGACTTTCTTGTGTTGATTCTCTGTCCCGATGCTCGTTCATATTGAAACAGAATGTCTTTCAAAACTGCGCAAGATCTTGAGTTTGCTTGGCAGAAAAACAATGAATCATCAGCAAAAAGTAAGTGGCTCACCCTCGGACTAGCATTGCTAATCTGAATACCCTTAATCAAACCCCTTGCCTCTGCTCGCTTCATCAAGTGACTCAAAACTTCTGCACAGAGAATGAATAAATAAGGTGAGAGAGGATCACCTTGCCTTATTCCCCTTTCTGGCTGAATGAAGCCTTGTGGATTACCATTGACATTGACTGAGAAAGTTGGAGATCTGACACAAGTCATTATCCATTGAATCCACTTGATATCAAAACCGAATTTGAACAGAGTTTCTTGAAGGAAATCCCACTCAAGTCGATCGTAGGCTTTAGTGATATCAGTCTTGATTGCCATATATGAGTTGGCACACCGACGTTTGACCTTTAAAGCATGTATGAGTTCATGTGCGATGAGCACATTATCTGTGATGTTCCTACCAGGGATGAAAGCAGCCTGCTCCTCAGAGATGATATGATGGAGGTGTTGTTTAAGCCTTGCCACCAATACTTTAGAGATAATCTTGTAACTAACGTTACATAGCGCGATAGGACGGAACTCACTCATGTGGTTTGCATCAGTGGTCTTTGGTATTAAGCAGATATTAGTATGGTTTAGGTTCTTGTCAAAAACACCATGCTCAAAGAAATTTTAACTTCCTGTATTACCGCGTCCTTTGTTGTTTCCCAGAAATTTTGGTAGAAAGCTCCAGTGAATCCATCAGGCCCCGGTGCCTTTGAAGCACCAATTGCAAAAACCGCATCTTTTATCTCCTCCTCTGTGATCGGTCGTACCAAGTCCTCATTCATCTCTGTCGTGACTCTTTGGTGGAAATCTTGAAAGACATGGAAGTGATTGTTTTGTGGAGACAACTCACTTTTGAACAGATTTGTGAAATAGTCTTGTGCTACTTTACCAATTTCACCATCACCAAAGTGTTCAAAGCGATCATCATCTAGAATAGAGAACAGCTTATTTCGAGCCGTGTGAGATTTTGCAGTCGCAAAGAAATACTTTGTGTTGCGATCTCCACTCGATAACCAAGTCTTACGACTTTTAATTCTCCAAAACTCTTCTTCATTCTGATAGGCACAAGTCAGTTGTTGTCGTAAATCACGAATGTGATGCGTGGTCGAGCCATTGGTGTGAGCTTTATCTAGCAGAGACTTTAATATACCAATTTCTTCCTGACTGTTTGATCTATTTGTTCTTTTCCAAGTAGTAATCGCCCTTCTGCACTCACTCAGGCGAGTATTAAGGCACAATGCTTGACCTGATCTTCTAGTTGACCACCCTTTACTGACTGCAGCACTGAAACCCTCTCGATTGACCATTCGTGAATCAAAGTAGAACCGACCTCGACGAGGTGTAAAGTCATTCGATATAGTAGTAATAACCGGCCGATGATCTGATTCAAGCAGTTCAAGGAATTCAGTATGCGAAGCTGGAAACTGAGCAAGCCATTCTGTATTCACCATTGTGCGATCCAAGCAACACGCAACATCATGGCTATGTCTTTTACCCATCCAGGAGAAGGGATCACCGGTGTGTTTCAGATCATGTAAGTCACACACTTGGATCATCTGTCTAAAATCAGCAAACGAACTTTCAGGACGAGGGGGTCCTCCTCTTTTTTCTCTGTTGCTTTTAATCTCGTTAAAATCACCTATGTCATCCAAGGTCCAGTTCTATTTACTGCTAGCCGTTCTAACCTTTCCCAAACCAAGTGACGTAATGATGGATTTGGATTGCCATAGACACAAGACAAGTAGAAGCCAAATCCATTAATTTGAACATGAGTGTCTACAAGGTTTGGAGATTGGGAAAAAACTGAAACAGAAATACAACTATTCCAAAATAAAGCAACACCACCACTTAAACCTACAGGGGGGACAGTAACTACACGATCATATCCTAGTTCAGCACCAACTGCTCTGACAGTGTCATCACTCTGTTTTGTTTCAAAGAGGCATATGATGTCTGGAGAAAAAGTCTTCTTAATCTCCTTGAGACGTCGAACTGCGAGGTCATTGCCCAGTCCTCTACAGTTCCAAGCAGTTGTCCTCATGGGGGAGATGGTGGTATCGGGCCCACCGCGCCTCTGTCAAGACCTTGGGGACTACAGGACTCCCCAGAGCAGCTTCCTTCACCAACTTCATGACTCGTGTTCCTGGAATGTTCAAACCTAACAGTTGAATCAGATAGTACATCACGCTTACGTTTACCCCTAGCAGTCATCATCACATCCATATCACCATGGGACAGAGAGTTATCAAACACAGGAGGTTCAATATTCACTAGTGCCTCATGGTTGAGAGCATTATCAGCCAACGGTACCTCCATGTGGTGATCCGCACTGGGCACTTCCTGAGCAGCTTCATTCAGCGGTACATCATCCACAATCTCGCGGATAACAACACCAGGATTAGCGTTGACCGCTGGAGGATCAAACTCATCATCATCAGGGTCGTCAAGAGGTTCTTCCCCACCATTCTGAAGAATACAAGCACCCGTATCATGGGTAAGCATGCCACAGACTTCACAGAATCCTCTCAAGCGCTCAAAACGAAATCTCAGAAGGGTAAAAACTCCTGGTTGGAATTGGATTTGTCTCTGAAATCGGAGGGGAAGATGGATGTCCCAATGAATCTGAACTCGAACGAATTCCACTCTTGCAGCAGCTTCCGCGTCATAGTCAACATCCAACAGAGTACCAATTTGACGCCCAATGTACGAGATAACTTCGCGGTTTAGGAATTGGAATGGTATTCCCCGAATTTGAACCCAGAACGGGATGAAATCAATGAGAGGAGGGTTGTTATTTGGAGTCCACCGTTGGAGGATGAGCATACGGTCATTGAAAGCCCAAGGACCCCGACGAAGAACCAATTCCAATTCACCTTCAGTAGGGAAAATGAATTGAAAATTGTTCCCAGCAACAATTCGACCATGAACAATACCGGCTTGACCCCAGATTCGGGGCATAGAGGCAATGATTGAGCGAATATTCTGACGACGGGGCATGACGGCACGGCCCATAAGGATGAAGCGGTTTTCAGCGGCGGCATTGGCTACCACATCTTCAGGGATTTCAAGCGGAGCATCATCGACACCCAGATTGATGTCTTGAACGGCTCTTCTTAGATTGTCAGCCATTGATAGTAGAGGAAGACAAAAATGTATAGAATATAGAATTACAGTTGTGATCGGATGAAAGTAATGGAGAGGATGCATCACATACAGACGGTATTTATAGAACAGAGGCTTGGTAATAACCGTTGTGGGAGCATCACGAAGTGGGAAACCCCATTTCGTGGAGATAACCGCCACACGAACATAGAGGGTAGAGATCCCCACGTCGCCGGCGAAACCGTCGATAACCGTCTCCGGAGAGATAAGGTTCAACCGCCAAAAAAGCACAATCGCCTTTGTAATCGCCTTACACATTACATTATTGAAAATTAATTGTTTTTAAATTTGTGTTTTAATATATATATATTTTTTTTAAAAAAATTGCATTGCCAAGTGGACCAATAAGGAGAGACTGGAACTCTACTTTTATATATGTGATTTTAGAATCAATGATTGAATAACACATGATTAAACTTGGATTTCTAAATTCATTAAAATCAACAATTCAATAACACCCCCTTAGTCTAGGAAAAGTAAAAGGAAATAAATCTTTTTTTTTTTTTTTTTTTTTTTGAGAAAGAAAAGTAAATGAATCTTTTAATCTAGGAAAGTAAATATACTTTTAATTTGCAAAGAGAGACACGAGAAGTAACCAAAGGTCTACGGAAAATTCAGAAGAGAGTTTGTGAAGACCGAATCAGTTCGTTGTGTGACGATTTGCTCATACAGATATTATTGCTTGTTCCGACCAAAGATGCCGTGGCCACATCGTTTTTGTCTAAAAGGTGGCGATTTGTCTGGACGATGTTGCCTAGACTTGACTACAAAGAAACCTATGACAGTGACGCGGAAAGCGAGAGCGTTTGGTGGTTTCTTGACGGATCAATGCGACAACACAAGGCACCTTTATTAGAACATTTGTCGATTCAACTCGGTCCACAATGTCCTGTCGATGTTGATGTTGTAAAGTGGGTTGCAAAAGCACTTGATCGTCCCTTGCGTTGGCTAGATTTCGAGCTCCTCTGGAATAGCGAGCCGACCAGAATGCCTCAGAGCCTTTACACGTGCAAAACCCTTGCGAGACTGACTCTTTCCGGCAAGATTATCGTGGACGTTCCTTCTCCGGTTTCTCTCCCATCACTTACATATCTTAATCTCCATCATGTTGTATACAAAGACGAAGACTCTCAAGTTAGGCTTTTATCAAGTTGTCCCGTTCTCAAGTGTCTTAGAGTGACTCGACCTCGTGATGTGGATGATAACGTGCGAAAGTTTAGCGTGAAAGTGCCTTCTTTATTGAGATTATCGTATATGCATCCAATATTTCAAGGAGAGAATTACACGGAAGATGATACTGCAAGGTCTCTGGTTATAGACACCCCGACTTTAGTATATTTAGAGATCATTGACTCGATGGGAGACTCTTTCTCGATTGAGTATATGCCTCTTCTTGTTAAAGCATCTATTGATGTTCACTTCAACCCTGATGCCAACTTTCTGAGATATCTTTCGGGGATCAAGTGTCTGGTTTTAGTTCAGGACAAAAGAGTGGTGGTTCCGTGGTATAACACCGGCGCCGTTAAGTACTCTCGACTTATAAAGTGTAATATAAGACTATTCAGCACAAACTTGTGTGAATCACTTGTGGTTTTGCTCTCTAATTGTCCTAAACTAAAAGTTCTTATGATCAACTGTAAATATGAGACGGACAACGTCCCAATTTTATGGACCAACCCGGGTTCTGTTCCCACATGTTTGTCGTCTCATCTCGAGATCTTTCAATGGATTAGATATGCAGGAAGAGAAGACGAGAAAGAACTCATAAGATTCATTGTAGAAAACTCCAAGTATTTGAAGATGGCCAGAGTCTCGCTGAGATCAACCTGCAGTGCTGAAGAAAAACATAATATGATTGAGGAGTTAAAATGCATGCACAGAGTCTCAACGACGTATGAGCCTCTCTTCTCTGCTTGAATGTGTTATTTAGTCGTTTGTATAATGATGACCAGTATATACTGTATGTAACTTCATCTATTACTTCTAAGATTGGTTAGGATTTTGTTTTTCTATGGGACAATTGCATTTTTAGTACCTTTATTTGCATTTAAATGAGCTCGTAGACCCCATATTCGTTTTTCGAGAAACATAACCACTAAAGGTGCTGAAATTACAGTTGACCCCCTTACGACCAAACAAAAAAGCCGAAATGACAAATTTAACCCGATGAAGTCTGCAATAGATATCTTTAAGGTTGATTTCAAATTGACGTCAACAAGAAGACATAAAAAAACGTCTACTCCTTAATTATAATTTAAATTTTAATTAAACAAATTATAAAAGATAATTTGATAAACTTATTGATCAAATAATAACCACATAGACTTCATTCATTAAAATAAAATAGATTTACATATAAACGAGTCAAATTAAACAAGAAAATGTTGACTAGGCAAAAATTATTTGATTTAGGATTTGCTTAAGTAGACTTCGCTGCAGATTATTAGTGGTTGACTTTGTTATGCCATCAACCATTAATATTATATTATCTTAATTTCACCGATAATTTAACCAAACCGATAGCTGAACCTAACCGAATAAATACTGATTCTTTGATTTTAACCTAACCGGATAATTTAATTTAACTATATATATACTTCTCTCTAAGTAAACCCTAACTTTTATGTGATCTCTCTCTCTCCAAAATTTCTCTCTCCAAAATTTCTCTCTCAAAATTCCAATATTGTTGCTCTCAAAATTCAGCTATATATACCCACAAAATATTTCGTGGTTACAATATAAATATGAAAACCCTAGATTCTCTTTTATTTTACTTGTCTCTCTCAAATATATCTTGGCTCTCAAAAAAAACAAAAAAAGTAGATCTAAAACTCCAATCCATCCTCTTATTTCTCTCTTGTTTTTTATTGAAGAAGTTCGCAAATGTGATTCTACGAATCTCTCTCCGGATCGACCTTCATTCATATTCAAATCTAATCCCAAAGGTTTTGTTTTCATACCTACCTACCAAATCTAGGTTTTTAGTTTTATGTTGGTTGAATTTGGGTTCTACATGGGTTTTCTTATTTGGATCGAGAATTGTTATTGGGTAATTTGTTGGAAAAAATTTAGTTCTTTCTTTTCGAGTTTAATCTCAATTTTTATTTGGATTTTTATGATTTAATTGCTTGAAGTCAGATTTTTACAAAAGCTTGTTCTTGTTTTTAATTTTACAGGCAGAGGAGAAGATTAAACGGGAGATGATGGAGGCCGAGAATTTTACACTGGAGAGAAGATTAAACAGAAGATGGGACGGTGGAGCAGTGAAGGTGGAAGAGAATTACCAGAATATGTTTGTAAATAATTGAGATTTTGATTTTTTATTTTAGTATTAATTTAATTATTATAATAAATTATTTTTGTATTTTTAAATAAAAATTTGAGATCCGTAGTTTAAATTTAAAGTACGGTTTAGTTTCCCAGGAAGAAGTCTTCCAGATAAGTCTTCAGCATAATCATTACAATTATTAAATTGATTTGATTAATTTGCAGACGGTTCAGTTTCCGTGCGAAGTCTACTAGAGAAGTCGTCAACATAATAAAAAATATAATTTTTATAAAATTATGGCAGGTTTCTCTTATAATTTGTCAAATTATCCAAAACTGAAAAAAAAATCATAGAAATTTGTAATTTCAATAAGATTTAGTGTAACAACTAATAGCTAAGAATACCCTTCATTGTAGTGTTGGAGACTGAAATTATTCACAGTTGGGTAATTCTTAAAAAATTTATATATCACTTCATTTCATACTTATAATTGTAGAATTCTATATTCTTAGAAGAAGTCTTCCAGATAAGTCTTCAGCATAATCATTACAAATATTAAATTGATTTGATTGATTTGCAAACGGTTCAGTTTCCGTGCGAAGTCTACCGAGAAGTCATCAACATAATAAAAAATATAATTTTTATAAAATTATGGCAGGTTTTCTTCTAATTTGTCAAATTATCCAAAAACTGAAAAAAATCATAGAAATTTGTAATTTCAATAAGATTTAGTGTAACAACTAATAGCTAAGAATACCCTTCATTGTAGTGTTGGAGACTGAAATTATTCACAGTTGGGTAATTTTAAAAGTTTATATATCACTTCATTTCATACTTATAATTATAGAATTCTATATTCGAGAAGAAGTCTTCCAGATAAGTCTTCAGCATAATCATTACAAATATTAAATTGATTTGATTGATTTGCACGGTTCGGTTTCCGTGCAGAAGTCTACCAGAGAAGTCATCAACATAATAAAAAATATAATTTTTATAAAATTATGGCAGGTTTCTCTTTAATTTGTCAAATTATCCAAAAACTGAAAAAAAAAAAAAAAAAATCATAGAAATTTGTAATTTCAATAAGATTTAGTGTAACAACTAATAGCTAAGAATACCCTTCATTGTAGTGTTGGAGACTGAAATTATTCACAGTTGGGTAATTCTTAAAAAGTTTATATATCACTTCATTTCATACTTATAATTGTAGAATTCTATATTCTTAGAAGAAGTCTTCCAGATAAGTCTTCAGCATAATCATTACAAATATTAAATTGATTTGATTGATTTGCGACGGTTCATTTTCCCATGTAGAAGTCTACCCAGAAGTCATCAACATAATAAAAAATATATTTTTATAAAATTATGGCAGTTTCTCTTCTAATTTGTCAAATGATCCAAAAACTGAAAAAAATTATAGAAATTTGTATGTAATTTCAATAAGATTTAGTGTAACAACTAATAGCTAAGAATACCCTTCATTGTAGTGTTAGAGACTGAAATCATTCACAGTTGGGTAATTCTTAAAAAATTTATATATCACTTAATTGATTTGAAGTTAGTTGGTAAAGAAGTCGCAAAGAAGTCGGTTTCTTTATATTTTTCTGGTACTGCTTCAAATAAACCGGAATTGGTTTCTAAAACCGAGATTATTTTTCTTGTCATCAATACGACTTCACAGAACTCCACCACGTTGACTTCAAAAATAAGTCTAAGTTAATGACCTAACTGCCTAAGAAAACAAAAACTTGATTTCTCCATATGTATTATATATAATCATGTCAAAAACATACAGAGGCAAGTAAATAACATATATCAAAGAATACAACAAGAAAATCTTAAAATTATTCACCAATCTGCAATAATTTGGTTTTCAAATAATGCTGACTTCATGTTCACATCAACGAGTAGACATAAAAAAGACTATACGAGGATAACTTCAAATGAAGTCTATTTCTTGGGGTCTATTTTTGCAATTACAATTTTACAAAGCGGACTGCGAATGAAGTCTACCATAACCGGTTGACTTCTTTTGTGGTCTTCCTTTGTTAATTTTTGTTAGTTTTGCAATTAAATATTTAAAACAAGGTAGACTTCAATGGAAAGTTCAACCGGTTAACTTCAAATATAGTCGACTATGGTTATTTTTGCAATTGACCAACCCATTGACTTTACATAGACTTTGTCTACTAAGTAGACTTTAACTATCCGTCAACCAGAAAAGGTAAACTTCGTCGTGGTTAGTTTTGCAATTGACCAAGTTTGACTTTCGCCAGTAGACTTCGTATGAAGTCTACATTAATGATGACTTCGTTTCTGCCGTGGTCATTTTTGCAATTGACCAACAATTGCATTTTTTAAATAGTAGACTTCTTTTGCAGTCAACTAATTATTTTAATATATTTTTAATATATTAATATTACGGTCAATGCTTAAATAGTTTGGTCAATTGCAAAAATAGTCACTATGGAAGTCTACTCGTTTATTATTGTAAGAAGACTTCGTCCGGCAGTCATAACTAAAAGTCAAGAATTTGGTCAATTGCAAAAATACACCTTAGTAGACTGCAAATGAAGTATCGACGGAAAGATTATAATGCAGTCCGAACCATATTTTTTGTTTTCAAATGAAATTAAGGAGACTGAAATTGCAGTCTACGGGCTCGAAACTCGATAAATTTTTAATTGCAAAACTGACCATAGAGTAGACTTTACATGATATTATGACGGTTAGACTAACAAATGAAGTCTACTTTCGCAAAAAAATCAAGGAAAATCATGAAATCTACCGGAAAATAACCTTATCGGTGGTTGTTTTGCAATGTCAAGCACCGAGGACGTCGTCTTTAGTCACCACAGAAGAAACTCAGCACCAATTTAATCACTATCCAAGAATCATGACATATAACAAGATAAATGCACTTGCAAATTTTTTTGGATTAAAATGGAGACACTAGAAGAAACCTGACATATAGTTACAAACTATTGCTACAGAATAAGTAATAACAAATTATATCTACAAAAAGCTACGCATTAGTGACAAAAGATTAGTTAATCGATTTTGTTGCAAATCAGTTACTAATCGTAGCAAGTTTTTTACAAAAAACTACAGAAAATATTTATAGCAAATTTACTACAAAAGGGACAAATTATTTTGTAGCCATGGATACTCTGTAGTTAAATATGAATAAAAAAATTGAGATTATTTTTCTACAATTTAGTTGTAACAAAACCCACGATGTGTGACGAGTTGGTCGTAGCAAAATATATCTACAACCCACTTGTTTGATTTTAATTATAAACACTACCATTTTTCTCCTTCTTTGTTTACATCGACACACTTAGACAAAATCAGAAAACAAAACCTAAAGCCCTTTCTGCCTCCGTTGAAGCAGCTGTCACCGATCTCCGATCGATCTCTTCTAAACTGCATTGAGTCTCTCTGGCCACCGTCGATCACGATCCTCCGAGTCAGGTCCAGCAGGTAACTGACGGTGTCTAATTACTAGTTCTGTTTTCTTCTTCTTAGTAATCAATTCTTCTTTTTCTTCCCTTCCCTAATTACTTGTTCTGTCTCTCTTTGTCTCCATGCTCAATTTTCTATTTTTCTCTAAGGTTTTTAGATCTTTTATTTTTGTTTATGTTTAGGGTTTTATAGAATTTGATTTGTTCATATTGTTAATGTTTGGATTTGAGGACGTTTTCAACTTGATGATGTTTAGATATGTTTGATTTTGAATTTTAAACAAGAGTAAGTGTTCGATTTTGAATTTTTTTTTTTTTTTTTTTTTAATTCTTGTTTGCTGCTCTATTTATTATGTTTATATATTGTATATAAGTGGTCGATATGATTGTTTTTTTGTTTGTTGATGTTTATAGATTGTTTATATCTTCCGACACTTAGCTTAGTTTATATTGTTTTAGTTGGCTGAGTAAGTGTTCGATTTTTCTCGTTCTTTTTTTGTTTGCTGCTCTATTTATGGTGTTTAGATATTGCTCTTTTGCTGGTTTATGTCTTCCGACACTTATGATTTGCTTTAAGTGTTGTCATTTGCTTGTTATGTGTTCTATTTGCTACTCTTAAGAACATGTTTTTGATGGTTAGGATTTGTAGATGTGGATTCTAAACTTGGCTTTGTTCTATGTTTAAACTTCACTAAATTTTGTGGATTTGTTTACTTGACTTGTTTATTTTTGTTTGTGTTCGAAGATGGATGCCACCAAGTGCCATACCGCCAGGCTCCATACCTCCGGGAGCCACACGTTGTACAAGCGCTTTATTTTCACACGCAAACAACTACAGCCAGCAAACTCTCGATGCATTGCTGAGTGCTCCTGAAAGAGAATCTCAGCCACACCTCCACCCGAGAAAACTCAATGGAGCTTTATGGGACCATGGAGGAACTGATCAGACGTTCTGATGAGAGGACATATATTTGGTGGCAAACTTTTGTGGTAATTAATGTTTCTATACCCTAAGTCAACAATATTATCCAACTAACTTACAAACTACTAATCTCTCTTCTCCCTTTTTTGCTGCTCCTACTCCTGCAGTAAGTGATTTTCTCTAGCTACTCGATTACTTGTAAGTGATTGGTAACTCTGCAGTAACTTAAAATGTTGTTCGCAAATGCTCTTCTTTCAACTGGTGTTCTTATCTGCAGTAAGTTATATAATTTACTGGTGTTGTTATCTGCGGTAAGTGAATATGAAGTCTGCTTAACACTTATTAAGTTGTTTCTGTTAGAAAATATTGTCGATGAGGTACAACTTTTATGAGATTTCATATTTAACTTAAACGATATTATGTAGGTGGTACCATCTCACAGTGGGAGGATCTTCGGTACCGGGGACAAAACTACATACGTGAGCGGGGAGATCTCAGCTGGTGCAGTGCAAAGAATCTCTCTTGAACACCAAATGACTTGTACAAGAGCAGCTGGCCACTGTGGTTGAGTTTATGAGGCAATATATGCTGAAGGTAACGCAAACACTTTCCCCTCTGCTCAGCCAACTTCGCGGTGCGTCGGTCACTGGCCCAACTCAAGGCAACATCGGGAGAACGGTGAAGAAAATCTCGAACCTGCGAGAACCTACCTATTTAGAACTCTTTCTTTTCTCTACTGGCTTAAAACTCGTTTTATTTTCTTCATGCTTAAAACTCTGTTTTATTTTCTGTAATTGGAGCTTTTGGAATTTTGTTTTGCAATGATATTTGCAGGTTATTTGTGATTTCAGAAGCTTTTTATAAATTTTGATTTTCGTATGTAGGTCGTAAATAATTGTCACAAATACTAACACGGTGAATGCGAAGCTAACTGTTACTAATTATTCACAACTATAGCGTCTTAATCAATAACAAGTTTGTCACACAAAACGATGTGTAGCTAAATGTCACCTTTATCCGACACCCATTTTGTTTCAAGCTAATTGTTACTGATTTTTCAGACTATATTTGTAACAAATAACTAAAGCAAATTGTCACAAACCGTAGCAATTTGCTACTTTTCCGTTAGTCACAAATTTGTAGCAAATTGTTACAATTATCTACGATGGAATATTTTGCTACTAGCAAATAATTACTAACTATTTTTGTAACAAATCAGTAACAAAAAAATGTTTGCTACACAAACAAAGTTATACCTATAAATAATTCCGTAACTATATAGAACTTTTTTACTAGTGAGAGGAGATGGAAGAAAATGAAGTTCTCATAGCATTGGATGTTATTTAAGCTCACAAATTTGGGTTGTTGAAGCATTAAGAGCTTCAAATTTGGTTGTTCATGGTGGTTGGAAAATTGATGGTGGTGGCACAACCGTAAATAAAGAAGAAGATGAGGATATGGATGTAATAAACATTTTCGCAAGAAATTCAAATAAATCGAAATAAAATTTGCATACATGGAATGACGATGAGATTTAGAGGGAGAAAGTTGCAAATGTTCGAGTATAAAATCCAATTTTGTAATAACTTCATTATTACTTCAATTTTAGGTTTCCCTTTTTCTATTCCGTTATTTTGATGAGAAGTTTACTAATAAGAGCCATTAGTTTTGCAAAACACTTTGAGAGATTGACTATCTCCGACACAAGATTCTCGTGGACGTTCCTCTTGATCTCCTCCTTGTCAAAGACGAAGATTACCATTTTTAGGGCATGTTTTTATCAAGTTGCCTTTGTTCTCGAGCATCTTAAAGGTGATTCGAAATAGATGAGTGGATGGTAAAATGTGAGAAAGTTTAGTGTGAGTGCCTTCTTTATTGAGAGTAGAGTACAATGCAGATATGATATTTCAAGAAAAGGATGCTGATAGTGGTTCATACCCATCTTGTATTAGTGATTCATACTGAAAGAGTGCCTTCTTTATTTTATTTTGACATATTTGATACTTTGGGACACTTTCTGTTGAGTACATGCCCATCTTACTAAAGCAGTTATTGATGTTGAGTTCTACCCTAATGAAGTTTTTTCTGAGGTATTGGTCTTTGATCTTTGAGTGGCTGGGATATGCAGGAAGAGATAATGAGAAAGAATTCATAAGATACATTCTAGAAAACTCCCAAGTGTTTTACAAACAGTCGGAATCTCGCTGAATTCAATATGCAGATAAGAGAACCAGAAGATGATTGAGGAGTTAGAATCTATGCATAGGGTTCCAAGTAACAAATTTAGACATATTTAGTATGAACTTTGTCTATTTGTTAGAAGATATGTTTTCTAAATCCTAAAACTTGGAAGTTTCTCAAACTTTGACTGCATTAAGCATCATAACAAACAGATGGGATTAGATACCGCAAAGGACAACAATGATCCGATTTTTCTGACAACTCCAAAAGTATTTGAAAACAATCTGCAAGTGAATTTGAGGCAGAGAGACTCATTATCTCTCTCAACTCTTAAGTAGTGAGTTCCATTATTGCACTTACAATGTCTCCATCATGACCCTTGAGTGCCTTAACCGCTTTGCTGCGCGAAACCCCAGCCTGAGTCATGACCAAGTCAATGTCACGATCCTCCACACCGGTCTCATCAATTTCATCTTCATCTTCTTCCACCTGTGCTTCTGCTGCGGCTGTCGATGCCTCTGCTCTCTGAGATGTAGCTCCCATTTCAGGCATCCTGAACTGTTGAGCAGCTTGCGTTTGAAGCTGAGAGCTCAAGTCCTCGATCTTGGCCTCACCGAATATAACATAGGTTTCTGAATGCGGGCTTTTGAAGACATCGGGTTTTGAGATGAAGAACAGTACCTGGCAACATCAATGTTAGTGAATCATTAGAATCTAAACTTAGTGAGAAAAACAGAGTTCATGTTTTTGGTTTTACGTTTTTGGTTCTTTTGATGGTTACTCTGCTAACACCAGTGACTGGTTTCATACCGAGCTTCAACATCGCCTTCCTACTCTTCTTTTCACTTCTACTCTGCTTTGAACTCCCACTTACACCTACAATAATAACCAAACCTCATTCAATTTCAACAACAATGATTCACTAAGATATACACATATTGGGATCTATCGATCTATCAAAATGATTCATCTCCCAAACCTCAATATGTTAACAAAACTACTTCACACATAAAATCCACAATCCCTAAAACACAATTCACCATTTCGTAACTAGTATCAAGAAACTTATTAGAGGTGAGATAGAAATTGAAATGCACGATATGGCTAAAAACGAGGGAAGAGTCACCTTGAGCGTCGCCGTCTACATCTTCTTCGTCGTCATCATCATCATCATCGTCGTCTTCGTCATCTTTAACATCTTCTACAATCGGTTCATCAGTCTGTGAAAAAAGAATCCGCGAGCGTGAGACTAAGAAATGTGAAATCGTCTAAGGAAGTTGTTTTAACTCACCTGAAGCTTCTTCTCGAGCTCTTCAGCAATGGTGGCAGCAGCAGCAGCCGGTGATTGCTCAGGTTGTCCATCGGCGGATTCAGTGACTACAGCAGCAGGGGGAGGAGGAGACATGACTTTTCGAGAGATTTTAGTGTTCCGATTCGATTTCGCTTCAGCCAAAATGGATAAGGATCGGTGCGGTGGTGAGGAGTAGTGACGAGTGACGACGACTCGGGGGTGTTTTGTTTTTGTCGTTGCAAAATTGGGCCTTCTATTGGGCTTTCTAAAGGCCCATTAAGAGGAAAAAAAAAAGAGAACCTGAGTCGGATACTCTTCAAGTCGACAATTTTTTTTTGTTTGTCAATGGTTAATGTTTTGATTCATTTTTTTTTTTTTTACAATTCTACATTAAATTTTTTGGTAACGTCTATAATTATCACTATTATCAAATCGTCATACAAATCTAATTCTCGATTGAATTACATACTCATTATAATCATGTATACAACACACATAAATTGTGTAAGCTATT
The DNA here is from genome assembly GCA_023657505.1 of Camelina hispida. NCBI lineage: Eukaryota > Viridiplantae > Streptophyta > Magnoliopsida > Brassicales > Brassicaceae > Camelina > Camelina hispida. Next base: position 23,885,291 of record CP094632.1, on the reverse strand, counting down.
GTAGACAAATTTCTCGAAAAATATGAAAGAAGATAACATTTACTATGAAAGAAGATAACTTAAGTTTTTACCAAAAAACAAGATTTACATAGATGAAAAGAAAAATATTGCGCGGCTATTATGGTTAGCAACTTATTTGGGTTTTCTCAAAATTCATTCATTATAACATTTATGGAAAAATTGCAAAAAAACATCCTCCCACTCGCAAATATCATGTTTTTTTGGTAACTCGACCACTATATCATGTAAATTTATCACCCGATTCACTTCCTCTTTTACCATTGCAACCAAGGAAGATACAATTACAACTCCCATACACTGGAGTCTGATATAGGGTTTTGGTGATTCAAGTTAGGTTCTCTACTTGTGTAATTGGCCGTTTGACATTTTGGCTATCAACAGTAATTTTGAAATTTGCAAGAAAATAAAAAGGGGATTTAGAAAGTAAATTTCAAGTTGTGTGTAAAAAAAATGTTGTGTGTATATATATGGGCCATGACATTCCAGTCCCAACTTTTCTCTAGGCCACCAATGGAATTTCACGTGCCCAATTAAAAATATAATAACCAATCCCCCAAAACCCTTAACCCTATCGAAATAATTAAAAAGAGACCACGCACGCAAACCCTAAACTTTCCGCTTCAGCCAGAAGAGCATTTGGGTTAAAGGTCCGGTCATTGTTTCTCTTTCTGACTTTCTGTTCTCTCTTCAAGTTTTGTTATTCTGTTTCATCTAAAGTTCAGATTATGAATCGATGCGTTCTGTTGGTGTGTTTGTAGATCCTTCGTGGGACGCTAGCTAGCTACAAATGGCCACCGGTGAGCTCGCATGCACTTACGCTTCTCTCATCCTCCACGACGATGGAATCGATGTCACTGTGAGTCCTTTTTATCTTCCGCTCCGAGCCTTTTTTTTCTTATGTGGTTGTAATTTTGTCATTTTGTGTATATATGTAGCAACCTGTCCATTTCTTAATTCCATGTTCGCCATGTCTAGTACAATCTATGCGTGTCTGGCGTGTTGATGGTACTTGGTGCCTATTCGTTGTTTAGTTGCTAATCAGGCCTTTTTGCTAGGCTCAATCTTGACATTGTTTTTGAACTTAACCTACTTGATCCTTAACTTGTAGCATTTTTTGTTTAACATATACTCAAGCTAATTTGGTTACTTGTTAACTAGGCTGATAAGATCTCAACACTGGCCAATTTGAACATTGAATCATACTGGCCTAGTCTCTTTGCCAAGCTTTGCCAAAACAAAAACATCGGTGATCTCTTTATGAACGCTAGTGTCGGTGGCTCTGCTGCTGTTCCCATGGCTGTGTCTGCTTCTGCCTCTGCAGCTGGAGGAGCCATTCAAGCTGCCCCATAAACTGAAGAGTAAAAGAAGGTATTGTATTCTTCTCTCCTCGAACCCTTTTACAGTTTTACTCTGCTCATAATTGTAATTACTGCCAATAATAAATATATATAATTTATTGGTTTTTTTTTTATAATTTATTGGTTTAATTTGTTATTCTTGTGATATTTCTATCTTTAGGAGGAGGTGAAGGAAGAGAGTGACGATGATTTTGAATCCGGCTTGTTTGACTAAGAAGCCTCTTTTGGGTTATAACGCTTTCTCAACAAAATCCGCCGGTTTATTTAAACGTGATTATTTTTAGTTGGATTTCGTATCGACACCATTCTCTAGTTTACCTTCACTAATCGTGGTAATACTCTGTTTAGTTGGTAATAGATATGTGATATACGAAGTAGTAATATTTTGAGGAAGAACGTTTCCTTAAACATAAGCATTCATTCGTTGGCAATGTAAAGAGTTAAAGACCATAATGAAACTTGGTAAACAAACACGTTAAGATAAAAAGAAATATCCATAGTGGTATAGCACGCCTACTAATAAAAGGGGTTTTTCTTTCCAACCACATCCAAGTTTCAACCACACATGTGCCTCTTATATTAAAAAATAATTTGCTTTTTTTTTTCATTGAAATTAAACTACTATTTATTAGTAAACACTTTACACAAAGGGTCTAAAAATCCAAGACATAGGGTCAAAACAATCATTCTGATTGTTTACATCCTAATTAATTTGGCCAAGTTACGACTTACTACACCAGAACGTACGTTTTGTATGAACAAGTCGAATGTCTTTGAACTTAGTGACCTAATTAATAATAGATACTGTATATAATATATATATATATATATATTTATATATATATATATATATATCTTAATAGAACCCGGTAATCGACACATCCATTGAACCAGCATTAATATTTGTTGATGATTCGCAATCACATACAAAATAACACATGAGTGAAACTTTCTAATCCAGCTTTGTTGTATTAATGCTTAAAGTTTTGAGATGTGCAAATACCTTTATTTCAGAAACCACCATCTCGATTTTAATTAACTAAAACCCAAATTTATAAGATTTGTATACTGAAAAGGAAACATGTTACTGTTTAAAGACTATCGTATTAAAAACTTAAAATGTAAATCAAGAAAAACAAACAGAAAGACACTTTTTGTAAAACATAGACGATATCATTGCCTAATGATTTAATTGTTTAAATTTAATATTTTGACTATAAGAAACCAAATAACTTAAATATATTTACATACCAAATATGATGTAATGAGTTGGATTCAAAATTTATTAATTAGTGATTATATATAGCTAATAATCTATATATATGCAAAAGGAAACTAAAGAAAAGAAGATAAGGTTACAAAAGAGATAAGATAAAAATAGTGATAGATGTAAAACATATAACCAACCAAAAGGTGGCAGGTGGCAGACTAGTGGACCTTTTAAGGTTTCATTGTAAAATCTTGGAAGATCATATATAACTTCAAGTTGTGTTTGACTATCAGTACTCAATACTCGAAAGGGTTTCATTTCCTTTTAATTCATGCAATGTCCACCAAGAAAAAACGAAAGGAGCACGTCTCCAAAAATGAGGCTCACCTAACCATATCATCAACGGATGGGTTAGGAGAAAACTATGGTAAGCTGCCAGTTGATCTCCTGGTCGATATACTCTCTAGATTGCCTGTGAAATCCGTCGCGAGGTCTCGTTGTGTGTCAGCGAATTGGAATTCTCTTCTATGCAACCCACATTACACCGACCTGTTCCTGACGAGGTCTTCTACTCGGCCACGTCTCCTTTTCACTTTTGAAGCTGAGGGTAAGTGGTCTATCTTCTCTGCACCTGAGTACCTGATTTCAGACAACAATTCAAATCTCGTAGTTGTGGATAGCCATATGGATGTCCCTAGAGATTACACCTTTCGAGTTTGTGAGCCTGTTTGTGGATTGTTGTGTACGAGAGATGAGTATGAATTGAGTGGAAGGAGGGATGCAAGGATGATGATATGTAACCCTAGCACAAGACAGTTCAAATCATTACCCAAGGTGAGATCCAGGAGGGGTCGGGTTGTAACCTATCTTGGGTATGATCCAGTCCGAAAACAATATAAGGTATTGTGCATGACAATTCGCGAAAAGCCCTTTTTGTATAAAGCGGAAGAGTTTCAAGTTCTAACGCTAGGAACTGACAAGCTGAAATGGAAAATGCTTGAATGTTCAGTAGACCATTACCCTTATGCTAGCGATGTATGTATCGAAGGGGTTTTGTACTACGTAGCTATGAATCGTAAGTCTAGAAACGATATGATAGTCTGCTTTAATGTTCAGCTGGAGAAGTTCAACTTTCTTAATTTTGAGGATATGGAGTATCATTGTACTTTAATAAATTACAAGGGTAAATTAGGAGCAATTTTTCATCCATCAATCGAAAATTTTATGGATGGAGGAGCTGCAAGCTTTGAGTTGTGGGTTCCAGATGCAACTGATGAAGAACGTACATGGTCAAAGCATATTCACATATTGCCGCCTATGTGGAAGGAGCTAGTTGCGGAGACTAGAGTTTACATTGTTGGGATTATTGGAACAAGTGAAATTGTGTTTTCTCCATTCCACTTGTCCAATCCGTTCTACATATTTCACTTAGATATGGAGACGAACACTCTCAGAAGAGTTGGAATTCAAGGGATTGGACCTGTTAACGGTCAAAATATCTATGCCTACTTAAACCATGTCGAGAATTTGAAGCTTATTAGTACGTAAGTTCCCTGATAAAATCTAATGCAAATTAGTACGTAAGTTCTTAATAATTTAAATTTCATAAAAAGTTAAGATCAGTGCTATTTTTCCTCCTAATTTATTTCATAAAGTACAATATCATGAATTGTTAAGACAATCCTTGTTTTATCATGTAGTTTCCCATTGTTCAGTTATTATAAATGACTATGTTATAAGTACTTTGATGTACCTTCATATTTGTCTGGTTGCTGTGTCAATGCATGCTCTTGTTTATATCAACCACACTCGCGGCATTGGTTTTCTATGTTTGTCTGTTTTGACGTAACTTCAGGCACTCGAGAATCACACCCTTGTTGGACATTAGTACTAATTTGCATTAGATTTTATCAGGGAAGTAAGATGTGTATCTTGCGGACCAAGCAATGTGGACCGTAAAGTCCGTTAATGAAGTGAAGCCCAACCCGAAGAATATTCTAGATCTTGATATTACTTATTGTACAAGCTATTTCCTTATGTGTTTAGGAAAGTTTACATTATATTGTATTAGCAATATGTCAAAGCTAATCACTATATATATGTATATTAGCAATATGTCAAAGCTAATCACTATATATATGTATGTCTTAAATCTTATGAATCACAACTAAATAAACTATTCTATTTCTATAATATTTGACAGTTTTTCAAATATATATCATGTCAGATATCTCATATAATTTACAAACACAATTAGGACTTGCTAGTGTTTCATTGGCTCGAGGAAACAAACAGGCTGGACAATATGTTCAAAGTTCCTGTGAAGTTTGTGAAACATTAAGGGAATTTAAAGATTTTAATGATTTCGTGGGTTGGAACCCTCTTTACGATGGCCCGAGTGTTCGTTCTTTAACGTTGATAAGCCTTTTTATGACAGACATGAATATTGACTAAGATTTACAGAATTTATAAATTAAATCGAAATGACAAATTTCTGAAACAGAAGAAGTATACATGGTATTTTTATCATTATTTATATCAATCTTTGTATAAGAACCAAAAATGTATTCCATCCGTTTCAAATATAATATGTTTTAGCTAAAAACACGTAAAATAAAAATATCTATTTTTAAAAAGTTTAATCAGTTATAAACAAAACTGAATAGAATAAATTAAAAAAAAAATATCAAATTAATTTAAAATTGCTAGAAAGTTGAAAACATATTATATGAAACAAACAAAAACATCCAAAACATCTTATATTATGAAACGGAGGAAATATATAGAAACAATCATTTAAAAAGTATAAAATGTGAAATAACGGTTTTACACAGGTAATAAATATAATACTATATACATTTAAACAAATTATTTTTGAGCATGATCAAGTGTTTAATTTCAGTTATCTTTAATTAAGAGCACACTTTGATAAGAGAAATAAAAATGAACAAAAATAAGATTGGTGGCTGGGGGAATATATGTAAACTATTTCTCGTATAGTATTTTATTTTCTCTTATTTCCCCTTTTAAAGCAAAAGATATATGTAAACTCTTTCTAAGTCTGCTTTATGCCTGCGCCTTCTCATCTAGGTTGTGGGAAATTTTGACTAGGCAACTGCTCCAAGCCTCCAAGCTCGTTGCACACTTGCACCACAAACTTTGTGCATATCATCGCACTTGTTTGAGACTCCACTTACACGGCCTCAACTCGGTTCATCTTGCAGTATATTTGTTCTGCAAGCTTCTGCTCACTTATTTTGGTGTGAACGAAACTGCAGGGCACACGGTGAAATCCGAAGTCTCCCAAGCTCATTTATCGTATCCGCAACAGGTTGTGCTCCATCAAGAGTCATGGTAGCTCGAACCTTGACGATGGACTGCGTATTTGGTTAAGTACTAGAGCGTAAGTCCTCTGTTAATTTCAAAACTCTCAAACTTTTTCCACTCTGATTTCAGCTTTAGGTCCTACTCTAATTTGCATATACTGTAAATAATGTTTTTTTGGGTTGAATAAATTTAACATTCTTTCAAACAAAAAAAAAAAAGCATATACTATATCTCTATCCAATCCTTGTCTATGACTTACTACATTACAATAGCATTTTGTTTGAACTTAGTGGCTGAACAGATAAGAACTTGATATATAACCCGGCTATGGACATAGCCGCTAAATCACCATTAATATTGTTGATAAGTACTTTGCAATTCCTTTCAAAATAAACATGAGTGTAACCTCTAACCCAGCTTTGTTGTATTGACTTTTTGCACTGCTTCTAGTGGTGAACTAATTTAGATGATATATATATATATATATATATATATATGATTAGTATCCTTGAACATATGATTACTCTTTTCGAGTTTATGATTGGAGAGAGTTACTTTTTTTTGTTTTGGCTCAACATCAACTTTTCATTAACCAAAAGTTACAACCAAATCAAAGGCATATTACATTTACCTCTATAGACTTGGACCAAAACAAATGCAATGATTGATCAAGTACAACCCTGGAACACTAGGCGGATCCAACGTTACCCAATCGAGAACCATTGCATTTTTTAACCATAGTGAGATAGATAACACTCCACGACTCGGAGTGAAATCATCTCTTAAACCACCTAAATTGACCCAATGACACGAAAACAAATACTAACACAGAGGAAGCCTAAGCTACTACTGAAAACAGCTCAAAACCCAGCTATGAGATCCTTATGATCGACGTGTAGAACTTGTCTCAATAGCTTCAACACCCAGAGGCGCATTATCAAGAAAAGCTTGGTCTCTCCGGCTTTCCCTGTTCTGGTTTTAAACTTAAAACGGACAATACATCCGACTGACCCGACCAAAAGTCATGAAGCTATAATAAGCGGCGAAATAGATGGTTCACCAAAACAATTATACAATTATACAATAACCAGAATGCTAATCATCTAAAGATTATAAATTGAAGCACATATTAGGAAATCATCACCTCACAGTGCAAGTTCAAAGTGACAACATCACTTCCGTTCAGTTATGAGACATTCACCACCTTGGTCGGACTGAAAAAAACAAAAGCGACACCACCCCTTGCTGCAGGACACCGCCGTGGCTGATATGAGAGGTAAGATTTGAAGAAGAACCTAAACCCCATCACTGAATCTCATCGAAGAAAAGCTTCATCCCTCACTGCTCTCCGAAGTCCACAAACCACTGGTTTTGCCACAAACCGCCAGTGACAAAAACAGTAAACGGATTCGCCACAGATCCACCAGACATGACCAAGATTCGACGCTGTCCTCCAACATCTGCATCAGAGCCTTCACCAGCGACCTCCACACAACGGATCTTCGCTTCACACACCGAGGAATCGCCGGATCCACCATCTTCGAGAAGCACCCAACCGATAGCGAAAATATAGCAAGGAGCGGAAGACTGGAAAGGAACTACAAATTAAAGAAGAAGAAAAACTAAACGGGATGGAGCCCTCTCCGGCGCCGGAAAGGCAACCGGAGAGGCGGATCGAAGTTGGCGGCGGCTCTCTCTCTCGCGGTGATATTAGGGTTTTCGCGTTTCGTCACTTTCTAATGTTGATGTCTTTTTTAGCCTCTTTTCATTTTGATTGGAGAGAGTTACTTGAAGACAATATCTTAAACTGATTTATCTCTTTTGCAAAGTACCATTATTTTTTGTCTCTTTTTTTTTTGTCGACATAATTTTTTTTTGTCTTATTTTCCCCTTTTGGTTTTTCTTAAAGCCTTCCATAAATTAGGGCAAACCCTTGAAATTTGGGGTTCTAGGTTTTTGTGTCGGCCGTCATGGAGAACCAGCATAATCAATTCCCCGAGAAGGGTCTCCTAACCATAGAGTCGATACTAGTTGATCTTTTAATCTCAATATTCTCGAGATTGCCGGTGAAATCCATTGCAAGGTGTCGTTGCGTTTCGAAGAAATGGGCTTACATTCTCCGCCATCGAGATTTCACCGACTTGTACCTGAAAATATCGTCGACTCGTCCCCGTCTCTTGCTCAACTTCGAAGTCAACGGTAATCAGTCCTTCTTCTCCGTACCTCAGGACCAGAGCTCGTGCCTTTTAGCTGCCGATCGTCACATGAGTTTTCCCACCGAACAGGTTTTTTATAGGGTTTCAGCTTCTGTCTGCGGATTGGTCGTTGTTTGTGGTGTAGATAGGAATCATCCGTGGATCTATAACCCTAGCACAGGACAATGCATAGCTTTACCCAAGACGACATCACTAGCACCTCTTATGCATTTCTCTTTTGGATATGATCCGATTGACAAGCTATATATGGTATTGCGCAAGTCTAATGATTTTCGAGTTTTGACATTAGGAACAGGAGAACTATCATGGAGAAAAATTGAATGTTCCATACCCCATTGGTCTGTATCTCGTGGTGAGAAATGCATCAATGGAGTTGTGTATTATATTGCTCATTGCGATGCTACTAGATTTCAAAAACCTTACAAGCTAGTTTGCTTTGACATCCGGTTTGAAAAATTCAAGTTTCTTGATGTGGACAGTGTGATTTGGGGATCACTTCTAGTAAATTTCGAGGGTAAATTGGGCATAATCCTTGGTGATGGTGTTTTTTTCAGTGGCGAAACTACAAAGCTTGTGATGTGGGTTCTAGATGATGTCCAGAATGAGAAATGGTCGAAGCATATCTACCAGTTTCCGTCCTTGTGGAAGAATCTAGTTGGGGATAACTCGCTAAAAGTTGTAGGGCTGACTGGTACATGTGAAATTGTGTTCTCCCCATCTTATATATATCAGGATGCTTTCTACGTTATCTATTACAATGTGGTGAAGAACACTGTCAGAAGAGCTGAAATCCAATTGGGAGTTGTTCCTGACAGCGGTCTGATGGTGGGTACCTCTGTTGACCATGTAGAAAATATGGAAGTGCTCGGGAGTTCATAGGACTTTATAATGAGCGCTGTTGTGCCTATATGTTAATCAATGACCATGATAATTAATGATTAATTGTTGTAATCTATGTTTGAGCTTATTTTAAACTCTCTTTTTATTTTTGCATGAGCTATCCACTTATCTACTATATTGAACAAAGGACTTGATCCATACGTCCGGTTGAGCCGTTTGAAGAGCCTGGTAAAACCTGCCAACATGTAAGTGTAACGAAGATTATTCTCATTTCTCATGATCCACAAGCCCATCGCATTATATACAATGAAGGTTGGAAGAAGAAAAGTCACGATAACACTTTATTATTCATTGAAAGGATCTCTCGCGAAGAAGAATCGTTACCTTTAAAGATGTAATAGATAAAGTTGATTGTTTACATGTCTTTGGTGTTGTTCTAAAGACATATTATTTTAACTTGTAGATGTGTCGGTGTTGAACTATAATACAATAACAAAATCACTAGAACATAATTAAAACTTGTGAGACAAATTAAAGATGGAAAGTGAAAACTGAAATATATTCGCCAAAGCTCATAGATCTTCAGAAAAACAAAATCTAAACTTTAAACCGTTAATTCGTAAACATTAAATTCTGAACCCAAATTGGTGACCTTAAGTTGAAGAAGATTCTCATAAACGCTTGATAAAAAAATAAATCTAAATTTCTTAACTTTAAATCCATATATAAGTAAACATTAGAAAATTTTAAACCCAAACCTGATTGTTCAGTACTTTCTGGAATGTTCACCTAGACCAACTACCACTCCTAGGAAAATTTAGAAACTAGGGCATAAGCTTATATGATATTCTGTCATACAATACTACTATATTACTTTGGACCTGAAATCTTCCATAAATCTCAATTTCAATTTCTTGCCAGAGTTGGTGTGGGAATCTCAATGGGTTTACCATATCCCGATGAAGTTTTGATACACAATCTTTATTCTCGGCAATCCCAAATGATCTCTTAATTGAGATGGTCTCGAGATTGCCTGTGGAAGACTTAGTGAGGTTCCGTTGCATGTGGAAGCAATGGGCTTCAGTTCTAAGCCGTCGCCTCACTAACTCCTCCACTAGAAGTCCTCGTATCTTGTTTACTTTCCATCGCAACGGTAAGTGGGTCTTCTTCTCGACACCTTAGCCTCAAAATCCATACCAGAAATCGTCTCTTTTAACACCCGGATATCACATGTGTTTCCCCACCAAAGGGTTTTCCTCTGGGATTTGTCGACCTACCTGTCTTCGGGTTGATATGTAATAGAAATAGAGATTTCATGATATGTAACCCTAGCACAGGAGAGTACAAAACTGTTACAGGGTTTCTGATATTCTGTCGTTGTAGTATAGTGGTAAGTATTCCCGGGTTCGATCCCCGGCAATGGCGCCAAAATTTGACATGCTCAAATTAATCCCTAGAGTTACTCTCTCAAACAAGAGGTCAATGTAGTACTTAGGGGTCGAATCCACAGAGACTCAAGATCAAACACAATAGATTATAGAGTTTTGTTATTACGCTAAACAAGTTAATTTAATTAATGAAAAAGCAATGCAAATATTTAAATGAAAGTGTTGTAAATTCAGAAAATCAAAAGAGTTAAGCCTAGGGAATTTCTCAGAAAATTATGAAATATTAAATCATATAAATTAATTAAGGTTCAAGCAATAAAGATCAGATCTAGAACTCTAAACTTTTGGTAAAATAATCATTTCTCACTACAATTATATTTTAAATTTAAAACCAGAAAATCCAAATCTCTTTGTAAAATTCTAAGTTAAAAATCAGTTTTAAGAACATGTTTAGATAAGTTCACAGAATTATTAATTCAAATCTCTTTGTAAGAAACAATTCTGCTCATCAATGGTTTAATCAGGAAAACAATTATATTCTCATATCAATTTATTTCCCTAAGATAAAAGTTCTAGGTGATCAATCAAGAATTATTGTGAAGAACAACCAATGATGAAGATCAGATAAGATTAAGAACCCTAAAAATCTCAGATCTAATAAATCATAAAAACCCTATGAAAAACCCTAAACCTAACAAGCAAATTACTCAGACATCTCAAATAAAGAACAAATCATAATTCTGAATAACATGCAATAGATATTGAAAAGTAAAAGAGGGAGTTTAAGAAATCTTCTCTCTACAAAGAATTCAGATCTATTTCTCCCAAAAGCTCTCAATATCCTTTCTCTCAAAAACTGCTAGAAATAACTTAAGGGTTTCTAAAACCCAAAAACAATATATATACATCCTAAAACACGTCCAAGGGCTTATGTTGCAATTGTAGAATACTTTGGGCAAATTTGTAAAACTTCCAATTTCTTGTTCTCTTGTCGGGTAAACAGGAGTGCCGATCGATGCCCTATTGTGTGGTGTCGATCGATGCTTTCCGACTCCAACTTGATTTCCTTTGGTAAAATGCTCCAAAATGATCCAAATTGTTCCATATTGCTCCATCCGTGCCAAATTCCTAAATAACCTGTAAAGACTCAAAAACAACATAGAAACAAATCAAAAGACTCAAAAAGCACACTTATATCATGGTTAAAAACCGTAAAAACCATGATATATCAATGGACACGTGCTGGAAGCTTGTGGAGGGATTGTTTTGTGGCTAACGGATCATTGACGTGGTTGTTAGTGAGCTGTCATTCATGAGCTGTCACATATGAGCTAGAGCACAAGAGTCCAAGGTTTGCTTTATAAGGAGAAGCCGTTGCAGTCGTCTTCCCCATTACGAACTTTATCTAAATAAAAGCTTTGTAATCTCTCTCTCTTCTGGATCTTTTGTAATCGGTGTTTGCTCTTCTTATCGGAGTTGTTTATTGTTTCTATACTCTTGTAAGTTAAGAACAGAGTCTTTGTTTATTCAAACATTGATTCTTATCTCCATTTCTAATAAAACGTATCCATTTCTAATACAAGTGTGTTTCACGTTATCAAAGGTATCAGAGCTCAAACGACCTCGAAAGCTATGGCAGAAACACGTTCACAAACAGCGATGAAAGAAACTGTAGCTCGTGAAGCTAGCGTGGTGGTGCGAGAGGCAGAGGAGGCGATTAGCACTCAGATCAGCAAGATGATCTCACGCACCGACACTCTAGAGGGGAAAATCGTTGAACAGAACGATAAGATTGATAAGAGCATCAAGGAGATGTTTGAGGCGATTCGACTCTTATCCAGTTCCAAGGAGCCAACTCAAGTTGCTATGGTTCGAGATCTGAGTCCACCGACGGTGTCAACACCTATTGAAATCGGTTCTGCTTCACGATCTCAGGAAGAAGGGGGAAAATAAGCAGCGCAAGAAGGTGATGACACCATGACCAGGATTGGTAAGATAGACTTTCCACGTTTTGATGGTAGTGGGGTGAAAGAATGGTTGTTCAAGGTAGAAGAGTTCTTCGAGCTAGATCGGACTCCACATTCACGGAAGATTAAGATGGCTGCGGTGCATTTCGACAGTCACGCAGCTCATTGGCATCATGCACTGGTACAATCTAATCTCTACTACCATTTATTGAGAGACTGGGATGCTTATAAGATGAAGCTTAAGGAAAGGTTTGATGATGTGTTGGAAGATCCTATTGCTGAGCTTAAGAAGTTACATGAGACAGATGGTATTGTTGACTATCATCAGAAGTTTGAATTGCTTAGAACGAGGGTTAACATGCCTGAGGACAATTTGGTAAGCGCTTATCTTGCAGGTTTGAGAGTGGATACTCAAATGCATGTTCGAATGTTTCAGCCTCAAACAGTACACCATTGTTTGATGTTGGGGCGACTATATGAGAAAGCCCACCCGCTGAAACCTGCAACACAAGCTTGGAAACCACCTAAACAGTCCATGAGTAACACTGGTGGTAAAGGAATCCTAGGTGTGAAGAAGGAACCCTCTTCAGGTGGATATTCGGAGAAAAAAGGGGAAGACAAGATTGATGGTTTAGGCTCCAGGAAGTTTTTGTCTAACGCGGAAATGAGTGAACGATGGGCTAAGGGGTTGTGCTATTTCTGTGATGAAAAATATACGCCTGACCACTATCTTAAGCACAAAAGGAAGCAGTTGTTTCTCATTGAGGTGGAAGGAGAGGAAGATGAAAGTGATGAGGAGGAAGAAAATGTTGAGACAATGGGGGTCACTCCTCGCGTTTTAGTGAGTGCAGTATCAGGAGTGGAAGAGTATGACACTATGAGAGTGAAGGGGTTGTACGGGAAGAGAATCATCTTTATGCTGGTAGACTCTGGGTCGACTCACAACTTCATGGACCCTCGCTCTACAGAAAGATTGGGGTGTGTGATTGATTCTTCACAAATGACACGAGTTTCAGTAGCTGATGGAAGGAAACTGCAGGTTCATGGTGCAGTCTATAACTTCCAGTGGCACTTCAGAACACCACATTCACTGCCGACTTCATATTAATACGGTTGGGAGGGTGTGACATGGTATTGGGAATTCAGTGGCTGCGAACCTTAGGAGTGATCTCTTGGGATTTTAAAGAACTAGAAATGGGCTTTAAGTATGGGAAGCAGAGAGTGTTGTTGCATGGTACCAAACCTGGATCAGTGAGGGGTATAAAAGCAAACAAACTGAAGAAAATAAGAGACCAAGAAGCTCAAATCTCAATGATATATGCAACGGATGAAGGTAATATGGAGAAAATGCAGTTGTACAGTGTGACGGGGGAGAATCAGACTCTTGAGGAAGACTCAGGAATTGTAGAGGTATTACAAGAGTTCGAAGAGGTCTTCAAAGAACCTACGACCTTACCACCTTTCAGGAAAAACCATGATCACAAGATTCCACTAAAGGAAGGTGCAAATCCAGTTAACATAAGACCCTATCGATATGCAGTTCACCAAAAGAATGAAATTGATAAAATCGTAGGAGAGTTGTTGGAAGCAGGCACCCTTCAGGGTAGTTCCAGTCCATATGCATCGCCAGTGGTCTTGGTTAAAAAGAAGGATGAGACTTGGAGGATTTGTGTCGATTACAGAGGCCTTAATGAGTTAACAGTGAAAGACAGATTTCCAATTCCCCTCATGGAAGACTTGTTGGATGAGTTAGGAGGGTCCAGCGTGTATTCAAAGATCGATTTGAGGGCAGGGTATCATCAGGTGAGGATGGACCTTATGGATGTGCATAAGACAGCTTTTAAAACCCACAATGGACATTATGAGTATTTGGTAATGCCTTTTGGCTTAACCAACGCTCCAGCAACGTTCCAAAACCTGATGAATAAGGTATTCAAGAAGTTTCTGCGGTGTTTTGTCCTAATATTCTTCGATGATATACTGATTTATAGTGCCACTAAGGAGGACCATGCGAAGCATTTGAAAGCTGTCTTTCAACTGATGGAGGAGAATCAGTTGTACGCTAAGAGAAGTAAATGCAGCTTTGCTACAGACAAGGTTGAATACCTTGGACATTACATAGAAGGTAGAGGAGTGTCTACTGATCCAAGTAAACTGAAGGCAATTGCAGAGTGCCCAGTACCAGAAAACTTAAAACAGTTGAGAGGGTTTCTTGGCCTAGCAGGGTATTACAGGAGATTTGTGCATAATTTTGAGAATATAGCTCGACCATTGACAACATTAACGAAGAAGGATGCTTTCTTATGGTCAGGACAAGCTCAACAAGATTTCGAAGAATTAAAAAGGGCACTATGTGAAGCTCTAGTACTAGCTCTTCCACATTTCGACAAACCATTCTTGGTGGAAACTGACGCTAGTTCACAGGGGATAGGTGATGTACTGATGCAAGAAGGACATCCATTAGCTTACATCAGTCGGGACTTGAAAGGAAAGCAGTTATTATTATCCATTTACGAGAAAGAACTGTTAGCTGTGGTGTTTGCAGTTCAGAAATGGCGCCATTACCTTCTCCCTAATCACTTCATAATTAAGACAGATCAAAGGAGCCTTAAATATCTCTTGGAGCAGCGTTTGAACACACCAATACAACAACAGTGGCTACCAAAGCTTTTGGAATTTGATTATGAAATTCAATACAAAGCGGGAAAAGACAATCTGGTGGCTGATGCATTATCGAGAGTTGAAGGGGCTGAGGTTCTCCACAAGGCCATGACAGTAGTGGAATGTGACTTGATGAAAGAAATTCAGAGTCAGTACAAGCATGATGTGGAGGTTAAGGGGATCATCGAAGCTCTAACTACGAATCAGGCGGCTAAAAAGCATTATTCATGGGGTCAGGGGATTCTACGTCGCAAAAGCAAGATTGTGGTCCCAGTAAATCCAGAACTACGCAAGTCTATCCTCCAGTGGCTGCATTGTGCTGGCAGTAGTGGTCACTCGGGCAGGGATGCGACTCTCCAACGAGTTAAGGGTTTGTTTTACTGGAAAGGTATGTTGAAAGACATTCACGCATACAGTCGAGCTTGTGAGGTATGTCAACGTTGCAAATACAAGACAGTGGCGAGTCCTGGTCCATTACAACCTCTAGCAATCCCGGATACAGTGTGGACTGACCTTTCAATGGATTTTATAGATGGGTTGCCGGAATCAGCTGGGAAGGATGTGATTCTGGTGGTTGTCGATAGATTGAACAAAGCGGCTCACTTTGTGCCTCTTTCACATCCGTATACTGCATTTACAGTGGCTCAAGCGTTCATGGATAATGTTTTCAAGCTTCATGGGTGCCCAAAGTCTATCGTAAGTGACAGAGACATGGTATTCTTGAGTACATTTTGGAAGGAGCTGTTTGTGCTGCAAAGAGTTTAGCTGAACTTCTCTAGTGCCTATCATCCACAAAGTGACGGGCAAACGGAAGTAGTGAATCGTTGCCTAGAAACATACCTTCGGTGCATGTGCAGTGACAGGCCATTTGACTGGAGTAAGTGGTTACCTCTGGCTGAATATTGGTACAATACAACTTTTCACTCATCGATACAGTTAACCCCATTCGAAGCTGTTTATGGACAGTCTCCCCATGTTCATCTTCCCTACCTTCCTGGAGAGTCCAAGGTCGCGGTAGTGGCGAGAAGTTTGCAGGAACGTGAAAGTATGATCTTAATCCTTAAGTTCCATCTTATGAGAGCTCAGCACAGGATGCAGTCTTTTGCAAATCAACACCGCATGAAAGGAGCTTTAACATTGAGGATTATTGATTCGTTAAGCTTCAACCATATCGCCAACAGTCGGTTGTGGTAAGAAAAAACGAGAATTCAGCTCCTAAATACTATGGACCATATAAGGTGGTTGATTGTTTTGGTCCTGTGGCATATAAACTGGCTTTGCCTGAGGGTTCTCAGATCCAACCAGTGTTCCATATCTCACAACTTAAGGTTCTGGTGGGTTCGAGTCTCACGTCCACTGACCTTCCAACCATGTTGAACGACGTGCTGTCAAAGGAGCCTGAGACCGTGTTGGAAAGGAAAATGGTTAAGAGGCAAGGGCGAGCTGCTACAATGGTTTTGGTTAAGTGGACAAATGAAAGTGAAGAAGAGGCCACTTGGGAATATCTGTTTGATCTGCAACGTCGATTTCCCGCCTTTGAACCTTGAGGACAAGGTTGTCCAAACAGGGGAGCTCTGTTACAAGGTTTCTGATATCGAGTTATTTAAGTTAAGAATAAAGATGGACACGTGCTGGAAGCTTGTGGAGGGATTGTTTTGTGGCTAACGGATCATTGACGTGGTTGTTAGTGAGCTGTCATTCATGAGCTGTCACATATGAGCTAGAGCACAAGAGTCCAAGGTTTGCTTTATAAGGAGAAGTCGTTGCAGTCGTCTTCCCCATTACGAACTTTATCTAAATAAAAGCTTTGTAATCTCTCTCTCTTCTGGATCTTTTGTAATCGGTGTTTGCTCTTCTTATCGGAGTTGTTTCTTGTTTCTATACTCTTGTAAGTTGAGAACAGAGTCTTTGTTTATTCGAACATTGATTCTTATCTCCATTTCTAATAAAACGTATCCATTTCTAATACAAGTGTGTTTCACGTTATCAAAAACCTTACCCTATCCGACATGTATGGAGGCTAAATGAGAACCTTTTTTGGGTATGATCCAGTCGCAAAACAATATACAAGGTATTGTGCGTGCAAGTTCGTAGCGTTTCCTCTATTCAAAAAGCCAAGGTTCTGACATTAGGTATGGGTATAATGTCATGGAGAGAGATTGAATGTACACGACCTTATGAGCCTATAGGTTTTGGGATCTGCATAAGTGGGGTTTTGTATTACATAGCTGAGAATAATAGGTTTCGAGATTTCTTGGTAGTTTGCTTTGTCTTGAGCTCTAAGAAGTTCGAGTTTATTACTCCACCACCTATGGAGGAGCTATAGTGTATGATTTTGATCGACTACAAGGGTAAATTAGGTGTGCTTGGTTCGTTTCTAACTTTTTTTGGAACAGCTAAAAGTATTGAGTTGTGGGTTTTAGATGATGCCGAAGAGCGAAGATGGTCGAGGCATATCTACATAATCCCACCTAATTGGAAGAATTTAGTTGCAGCAGAAACCGGTTTACACGTTGTTGGGATGACTCGTAATGGTGAAATTGTGTTGTCTCCATATTTTCCATCGGATCCTTTCTACGTTTTGAGCTACAATGTGGAGAGGAATACAGTCATAAAAGTTGGAATCCAAGGACTTGCATCTCGTAAGGATTCAGAAATTTCACCTTTATATATAGATCATATAGAATATGTGAACCATATGTAATTAAGTGTTTTAGGACTTCATCAGACTTTACAAATACAGTCCTTATCTCTTCATGTAGTTAGCGATTGTTCTTCTTTTTTTTTTTCTTTTCTCGTCAACCCGATTGTAGGTTATTGGATGGTCATAATCCTTTTCCTTCAACATCTCAATTATCTTTCTTTCATCAACATTCAATCATAATTTACTTTTCCTTAACACTTCCTTTGTGCCTTGGATTCTAAAGTTCAATATCGACTGGAAAATATTGTATGAAAGGCAGTGGTGCCTCATACATCTAAAAAGAGAGCAACCATCAATGTGAACAAAATTATGGGCATACTGACCCAGTTAGATATGATCACAATCGACCAATATATGTATCAAACATATCATAAATTCATTACTCTGTTTTTTTGGTGCTGTTACATCATCACAAATTTTTTGATATAATCCTGTCAAGTCAGTTGATCCTTCGACAAGTGTAAAAAGAAATTACAAATAGTAAATAAAAATAAAATTATATAATTAATTACAAATAGTATAAACAAATAAAAAACTGTCTGTTGACAAAAAAAAAAGAAAAAAACTGTATATCAAAGAAGTATATGTTCCATCAATGTGGTAGATTAGAAGATGAAGAACTCAACTTGTATTATATGTTTTTTGAACAATGTGTGAGAGATGTATACACTGTTTCAAATTTGTGGGTTCACTGTCTTTTGGTGCATTATATAATACTTCGGCCTTCGGGTACAACTTTCATATTTAGCTTTGTGATCAACTCAAATTAACTTTGAGCCTCTTTAGTCTTAACCATCTTTTTTGGCTGTGATCGGTAGCTATGTACACTATTTTTCTTTCTATACTTCAATTAGTATACGGACTTTGAATTTATCCTTGCAAGTTGCAATGTAAGGGTCAAATTAGAATTTGGTTCAAGTTTTTTTTTTTTTAAACTATTCAGCTTAAGTTTAGATTGATAAACTTGTTCAATTTGATACCATTACCCTTATCCTAGGGAGATTTGCATCGAAGGGATATTATATTACAAAGCTACTGATCGTGAGTCTAGAAAAGATACGATAGTTTGCTTTAATGTTAAGCAAGAGATGTTCAGCTTTATTAAGAACAAAGCGTTTTAGTTTCCGACAACTTTAATAAACTACAACGGAAAATTAGGAGGAATTTGTTGTAAATCAAGTTTATTTATGGATGAAACAGTCCTCCATTGACTCTTTCCACATCTCCGCTCTTGTGGGAAGCCACTTTTGTATCGGAATGGTCGCTTGGGGATATTTTGTTTCGGTATTATGTCATGTTTTTCAGTTAATTTCATTTTCATTTTTGCCATATTTGAAAATTTTGTTAGTATATATCCTGAATTATTGTTAAAATAAAATCAGATTAATAATCTGTTTAAAACAAATTTTTAAATTTACATTGGTGCATAAAAAAGACATTCAATTTAAGTAAAAAGAAATATGCTGTAAAAAAGAAAATAAAAATAAAATATGGATGGATGTTTAAACTTTTTTTTTACTATATGTTTATAACAAATAATAATTGCAATTAAATTTCACATATTTTTCTTAATAATTGCACATCTTTTTCTTCTTAATTTCATATATTTTCCTATTAAAATTAGTAATTTAATAGATAACTTTCCTAATAGATTTAGTCATATAATTAATTACTTTTGGTTTTATATACTTTAAAAAAATATTAATTGCATAAGATTTTATGTGATGAGTTGGATTCAAAATTTATCAAAATTTTAATATTTCTGCAAGATCCACTTATATATACACACACAAATACATATCTTATGTTTATAAAAATTTAAATATATTTCAAGGAGCTATAACAACAGTATGATTTGGTGGTAATATATTAATGAAAACTGTTACCTAATTATAGTTAATATTTATATTTTTATGTGCCAAATTTGATGTCATATATAAGTTGGAATCAAATATTTATTAATTTGATTGTTTTGCAAGATACTCAAATATATATAAATATATATATAAAGATTTCATTTCTTAAATATATATATATATATATATATATATATAAAGGTGACAACCAACAGTATGATTGGGTGGTAATATATATTAAAACAAATTTATCACCTAATTATAGCTAATAATCTATGTATACCTAGTAATAAGGTTACTGCAAAAGGAAATAAAAGAAAATAAGATAAGGTTACAAAAGAGATAGGATAAAAATAGTGTTAGGTAGAAGTAAAACACAGAATCAAAAGGTGGCAGTCGTGTCAGTCTATTGGACCTGTAAGGGTTTCATTTAGTTTGTAAAATCTTGGACGACCATATATAAACTATAGGTTGTTGTTGTGTTTGTCTATCGGTACTCAATACTGAAAAGGGTTTTCATTTCATTGTTTTTTCACCAATGTCCGCCAAGAGAAAACGAAAGGAGCACGTCTCCAAAGATGAGGCTCACCTAACCAAATCTTCAACGGACGAGTTAGGAGAAAACTCTGGGCCGCTGCCAACTGATGTCATGGTCGAAATACTCTCCAGACTGCCAGCTGCCAAATCCGTCGCGAGGTCTCGTTGCGTGTCAAAGAATTGGAATTCTCTTCTCCGCACCCCATATGTCACCAACAAGTTCCTGACGAGGTCTTCTGCTAGGCCACGTCTCCTTTTCACTTTTCAAGCTGAGGGTAAGTGGTCTTTCTTCTCTTCACCTGAGTACGTGCTTTCAGACAACAATTCAAATCTTGTAGTTGTCGAGAGTCATATGGGTGTCCCTAAAGATTACACCTTTCGAGTTTGTGTCCCTGTTTGTGGATTGTTGTGTACAAAAGATGAATGGGTTGTAAGTGGTAGGAGGGATGCAAGGATGATGATATGTAACCCTAGCACAGGGCAGTTCAAATCCTTACCCAAAGTGAGATCGAGGAGGGGTCAGGTTATAACCTATCTTGGGTATGATCCAGTTGATCGAAAAACAATATAAGGTATTGTGCATGACAATTTGTGAACGGCCATATTCGTCTAAAGCGGAAGAGTATCAAGTTCTCACACTAGGAATGGGCAAACTGAAATGGAGAATGATTGAATGTTCTGTAGAACATTACCCTTACCATTATCCTAGGGAAATTTGCATCGAAGGGATATTATATTACATAGCTACTGATCGTGAGTCTAAAAGAGATATGATAGTTTGCTTTAATGTTAAGAAGGAGACGTTCAGCTTTATTAAGAACAAAGAGTTTGGGTATCCGACAACTTTAATAAACTACAAGGGAAAATTAGGAGGAATTTGTTGTCAATCACATTTATTTATGGATGGAGGAGTTCAAAGCTTTGAGTTCTGGTCTATAGATGACACTGAAGAACATACATGGTCAAGGCATATTCACATATTGCCGCCTATGTGGAAGGAGCTAGTTGCGGAGACTAAAGTTTACATTGTTGGGATGGTTAATGGAACAAGTGAAGTTGTGTTTTCTCCACTTGTCTTGTCCAATCCGTTCTACATTTTTCACTTGGATATGGAGAGGAACTCTATTAAAAGAGTTGGAATTCAAGGGCTTGGACCTCATAAAGGTCAACACATTTACACCTTCTTAAACCATGTCGAAAATGTGAATCTTATTATGTAATGTTAATTTAAATTTCGTAAGATCAGTGCTTTCATTTTCCTTCTAATTTATTTCATAAGTACTATATCCAGGCCCGGCCCATAGCACAGGCGGGTTAAGCCTAGGCTTAGGGCCACATTATTTTTTAAGATTTTTATAGCCATATAATGTATTTTGTTTTAAACATATTACTCTAAAAATTCAAAAATCCTTTTAACAATAGTATTATTTAACAAAAGAAATGTTTTTAAGATCACATATTTTAACATTTTCTTTTGTTGTATACACATATTCTTTTTTCTTTTCTTTTTATTGCTTGTTTTTCTGTCATTTGATTTTAAATTAAATAGAATTCTAAATTTTTTAAGAAAACATATATACAATATTACAACAAATTATAAAAAAGTCCATAAATTTTCTTTTGGCTTCGGGCCACCAAATTTATTGGGCCGGCCCTGATCTGATGATATGTAACCCTAGCACAGGAAAATACATAAACTTACCGTGTACGACAAGCAATGAGAGCACTGATTTGAAGAAAACCTATTTTGGGCATGGTCCGATTAAAAGACAGCATAAAGTGTTGTGTGTATCAGTAGAAACTCGAAAGCATCAAGTTCTGACATTAGAAAATGGAGGAAGATTATTATGGAGAATGGTTGAGTGTTCCATTCCTCATGATCCTCAATGGTTGAGTGTTCTATTACAATATGAAGAGGAACACTATTGTAAGAGTTAAAATCCAAGGGATTGAAGCTTTTAAAGGTCGGAAGATATATACATTTCTAGACCATGTAGAAGATGTGAGGCTTATGGAAGCGATTATGGCTTCATAAGACTTTATATAGCAGCTAGTTTTCTTTGTAAGTTGGGGATCTTATGTATTATACAGCCTCTATTTATCCCAAAAAAAATTATTGTACAGACTCGATCTCTATAATTCTTGAAGGGTTTATATGATCATAGTTGACTATAAACAATTGACGTTATTATGTTTATGATCAATAAATTAAGTTATAATATGATGCGAAAAATCTGATTGGATCAAATTAATTTCTTATGATATCTGTTTACATTATACCTAAGCTCTTGACGTTGTAACCTCTTATTTAGCTATATCAACATAAGCAATGGGTGAATAATGTGCACTTCATCCTAACTCGATTATTATGTTCACGAGTTGTTGATTCTAGACAATGCCGAGCTATAGAAATAGTCTTCGAGGAAAAGAACATCAAACATTGTCGGGATGACCAGTAGAGGTGAAATTGTACAGCCTCATGCTAATGGTAAAACATTGGAATTCAAGCCATTGAACATGTTATGGGTCAACAGATTTGCACCTCTATAGACCATGCCACATATCTAATCAACAGATTTGCACCTCTATAGACCATGCCACAAATTTAAGCTTACGGAAATGTTGAGGAATTCAAAGACTTTTAACATTGCTAACTGGATGCCATTTATCAAATAAATCAGTCAAATATTTCATAAATATCATAAGAAATCTAATCTGGGGTCGCTAGGACACTAAAATGGTATAGGACACGAACAAGTCTAATCATACAAAGTTCAAGAGGTATGGTGATTTTCACGGAATCATCCATAACATAAAAGCGAGAAAGAGAATAGTGCAAGGAAGATTTGAAAGCAAAGAAACGCAGGGAGAAGAAGTCAATTATCCAAAAACAGCAAAAACAACAATGTCACAGATTGGATCCTGACTTGAGATTTTAAGCAGTCTTTTTCTTCTGGCCATTTTCACCGCCTAACAAATCACTCACTGCCTTCACGAACCTGAGAAAAAGGACAATTTTTAAGATTGGTTTCTTTGGTCTTTTGCCTATAACTTGGTAGATTTCCAGAAAAACAAGCTTATTTATTATATACCTTGGGAGGAGATTTTGATGGGGACCTGGACCTTGACCTGGACTTAGATCTCGACATTGCCCTAAAAAAAAAAAAAAAAAACCACACTTAATCACAGGAGAAATAAAAGAAAGAACAAAAATACCAACATCGTGAAGGAACGAACACCAAAAACAAAAGGAGAGAACTTGCCTGAGGGGACTCTGTTTCCTGTCAGGAGATGGTGATCTAGATTTTGATATCGACCTGGAAAGGGATCGTCTTGGTGATTTACTGCGATAAATATTCATAAACACAAAACTCCAGCTTTTAGTTGTTGAAAATGGGAGATAAATATAAGGTTCAGTGATAACAAACATAGCACCTCAAATCCTTCCTTGGACTCTTGCTACCGCTAAGGCTGCGGCTACGGCTACGGCTATGGTCACGGCCACGGCCACGGCTTCGGCTTCTGCTCCTGCTTCTACTTGGGCTTCTTGATTGGGAGCTTTCATATTTCCTAACCTGAATATGAGCAGGAAACACAGACATAACATGAATATTAACTTGTGAGATCATGTTCAAGTGAGTGAGCCAACATCGATTTTTTTGCCTAAATTCACAAGTTATTTCATAAATGGGAGGGGAGAGAATGAAGCATCTACCAAAGTATACTGTTGAGAGACTTGAGATACCTAAAACCCTAAAAACGTAAATTCTACTTTCATCTTTCCCATCTAGTTAAAACTATCTCCATTTTTCATTAGTCGTTTCAATATAGAAGCATATAATAACTACAACACATCAAATCTGACCATGTCAAGTGTCGGATATAAGTAAAATGACAAAAGAGGGCAAAGAAAATAAGACTGCAGAGAGAAATGGTACCCGGATATAAGCTTTAGCCCAGGGGTTTCTGAACTCTGTGTCATCAAGTTTCCTTATCTGAAATCACAACTTTCGAATCTCAGAAACAACAGAAATCATAGTGTGCTATTCTGCAAGAGAGAAGAACATAGTATAACTTACAGCATACTTCATGTCATCATAATTGGTATAGTCGACAACACCATAAGTTCCTGATAATATTATTAAAGATAGTCATGTGTAAGAACAAGACACAACTATAATATATCCCAAAGAAAAATGCTGCTTCAAGCTGAGAAACATAAGATATTTCTAAGGAAGTATGCCATTTAAATATTTAATTGGACATAAGAAACTGTAAACGCACCATTACTGTCTCGAGTCACCTCAGCAAAGCACACATCACCAGCTTTCCGCATATGATCCTGAAATAATGGTTTTATACGAAAACTAAGACTAGGGAGTAGAACCAATATGGTAAAGAAAAACATGAAGTGTAATCAGACCTTCAAATCTTGCCATGAAGCAGATGATGGGAGCCCACGCACGATAACTGTAAAACAAGACATCCAAGAATCAGAAAAAGCAAATATTAAACCAAACCCTTAATCCATACCATCTTCTCATAGGAAATTACACAAACCTCGGAATTCTGAATGTCGTGAGACGCCAAACCGGGCAGATCCACCACCACCCCCACCTCCACCACCATAGCCTCCCCCACCACCGTAGCCACCACGACGATCACTTGAAGACTGTCCTCGGCCACCATGGGCAAGCTCAACCTGCATAAGTTCTGATTATAAACTATGGACTAATGAATAGAAACACCAAACCACTCCTGTCAGCTGAAAGATAGCAAGAATGTAATAAATGTCTGATTACCCTCAAGCGACAGCCATCAAAATTATAGCCATCACGGCCCTTGATTGCATCTTCAGCATCCCGAGAATGCTCAAACTACAAAACATTCAACAGAGCTTGGTTGAGTGAAACTATATATTGTAAATTTAGTTAGGAACATGTAAGTTAAGCGAATAAGCTTACCTCAACAAAGCAATAACATGGAGGACGAGGTGGAACCTTCAGTTCAATATCCACTATGCGGCCATACTGCAAACACGAGCATTAAGGTAAACACAAAAGATGCTTCAGAATCTTCATTTTATAACTTATAGGGATAATATATATAATATCCATAATTGAGTCAAACAAATAACCAAAAACTGACCTTGTAAAACAGATCGTCAATCTCATGTTCTCTAATGTCGCCAGGCAAGTTACCAACATAGATTGACCGAGAAAATCGCCCACTCATAGTTTGCTAAGGTTAAAAGAAACCAAAGAGGTTACTCTGCACATGTGAATAAAAAGGAAACTAATAAGTAAAGGACCAAAGTTATACTGCTATAGACAAAGAATCTCCACTCAGACAGCTTTCCATATAGCATCAGCATCAAGATGAGATGAAGATACAAAAAAAAAAAACAAAAAACGTGGTAAGACCAAAAAATATATGAAGCAAACCAAGTGAGAACAATCCTTGGTCAGAGCAGTTGCTCCACAAGCTCCAAATGCTTATTTGCTCTCCAATGTGCTCCAAAAGCTATTATAAAATTTGAAATATATATTCTCTCGAGAACGTCCCATGATGACTAAACTGGTTCCCAAAGAGAGCAAGAAGAATCTCCAATAACAATAAAAACAAAAAACAAAAAGAAACAACTCCACATTTGATCTCCCCCATTCCCTCTCTATATCCCTATGAACCATTGCAATGCTCATGTTCCAAGCGCTTGCCATCTATCATAAAGAAAGCATGTGTCATGACATCATGTAACATAGACTCATGCATCTACCTTGTTCAGCTTCCTTACTCAAAACATTCATACCGCACAAACACACAGCACAAAATTCTACTGTTTACTTAACTTTAACAACGCAAGTTAAACGCTTTCCTCCTCAAGACATAGAAAAATCAAACAAGAAACATGGAACCTACACCAATGTAGAAGAAAGAAAAAGTACCAATTCAAAGTTGATGCGAAGTTAACTAAGAACAATTTCGTAACTGAAACAATTCCGAAATCGTTCTAAGAATTATGATCAAAAGAATGAGCGAAGTAAGAAGATAAACATCTCTTAGCATAACGAAGACGCCTCAACTGAATCAAATCACTTTAAACAACTCAAGAACATTAAAGATAAAAGCTTTAGATACAAGAGTGTAGAACATGTACACAGACCAAACAAGAATTCTCAACAAAAAATTTCATCTACAAGTCCAAATCCCAGATTGTTCTGTATCCATACAATTGCGACGAAAACAAGAAAGACAAAAGCAGAACACACAGAAACCAAAATTCAGAGAGAGGATAGAGAGAGAAAGATAACGAGAGGGAGAGAGAGAGGTGAATGACTTCGTACCGGAGAATCGTCGCTATAGCGCCGGAGAAATTTTTGGTCAGACGAACTAAATAGGTCGGCCGTCAAAGTTTAAACTAGGGTTTGTTCCTTTTATCTTTTTATTGTCGTCTTTCAACTTAAGTGAATTACCGAAAATACCCTTACCCATTCAATTCTTTTGTTATGTATTGTTCGGGAAAAGGGCCATTTCATACCCGTACACACCTCAAAAGTGCG
This sequence comes from Camelina hispida, assembly GCA_023657505.1. Classification (NCBI taxonomy): domain Eukaryota; kingdom Viridiplantae; phylum Streptophyta; class Magnoliopsida; order Brassicales; family Brassicaceae; genus Camelina; species Camelina hispida. Next base: position 23,858,646 of record CP094632.1, on the reverse strand, counting down.
AATTGCTGCCTGTACAAACAAAGAGTGCCAATTTAGATATGTACCCTAATACATTTCTAATTTCATACCTGTACTCACAAAATCAATCCAATTACAAAGTCCACGTTAACGGATTTAAGTCAACCCTTAGAGATGCTGACTCAGAATCCATAAAATCATACAATTATATTTTTATAAATCTAAGGTAGCATCTAAATCGAAGAAAAATGTGGTAAAACCCACTCTCCCGTGGGTCGAACCCGGGTCCTCAGATTTTAATAGCAAGGACATAACCAACTGATCCAACAACATCACTCGGTTATATCACACAATGTTATCCTTATAAAGCGAAAAAAAATCTAAGTCCCAATTAAAAAACTAAAATCAATTTTAGTGTAACCAAATAATTTGATTTTATTTTCTCAAAAATTTTTAATATAAGCAGATGTATTAAATTAGACGTAATCTAAAAAATTTAGATTAAAAAATATGAATTAATTCATCTGTTTAGATTAAAAAATTTAGATTAAACAGATATTTTTTAATCTAAATTTTTGAATAATATGAATTAATTCATCTGTTTAGATTAAAAAATTTAGATTAAACAGATATTTTTTAATATAAATTTTTGAATAATATGAATTAATTCATCTGTTTAGATTAAAAAATTTAGATTAAACAGATATTTTTAATCTAAATTTTTTAAATCTAAACAGATGAATTAATTCAGATGTATTAAATTAGATGTAATCTAAAAAATTTAGATTAAAAAATATGAATTAATTCATCTGTTTAAATTAAAAAATTTAAATTAAACAGATATTTTTAATCTAAATTTTTGAATAATATGAATTAATTCATCTGTTTAGATTAAAAAATTTAGATTAAACAGATATTTTTTAATCTAAATTTTTTAGATTACGTCTAATTTAATACATCTATTTATATTAAAAACTTTTGAGAAAATAAAATCAAATTATTTGGTTACACTGAAATTGATTTTGGTTTTTTAATTGGGACTTAGATTTCGTTTCGCTTTATAACGATAACATTGTGTGATATAACCGAATGATGTTGTTGGATCAGTTGGTTATGTCCTTTCTATTAAAATATGAGGACGCGGGTTCGACCCACGGGAGTGTGGTTTTACCACATTTTTCTTCGATTTAGATGTTACCTTAGGTTTATAAGAATATAATTGTATGATTTAAACGAGTGTTGTTGTGGGATCAATTGGTTTAGTCCAATACTGGTAATGTTCGAGATTGAGGGTTCGAATCTCCCCGAGTGTGGAATGTCCACTAAATTTTTTGCGAGGAAAACGTATCAAAACGGCGTCGTTTTGCATACACGTGGATTCTGAGTCAGCATCTCTAACGGTAGACTTAAATCCGTTAACGTGGACTTTGTAATTGGCTCGATTTTGTGAGTACAGGTATGAAATTAGAAATATATTAGGGTACATGTCTAAATTGACACTCTTTGTTTGTACAGGCAGCAATTCGCACTTTTGAGGTGTGTACGGGTATGAAATGGCCCTTTTCCCTGTATTGTTCGGTTTGTTTACCAATAGGACCTCTAAGTTTTTGTTTCTTTTATCTTTTGGTCAAATAAAATCAACGAGGTGTATTTAACTTGATGTTTTAAAGTTTTGGTAAGATTTTAATATTTTAGAATTTTAAAAGATTTTAGTAAATTTTTAGGAGATTTGATTTTGTTTTAGAGTTTTTCTATTTTAGGAAAAGAAAATGAAATGTGATTCTATGAGATTTGACTATTAAATGTTGGGTGATTTAAAAATATTTTACAACACAATACTAAAAAAAACTCAGATTAATAGTTTGAGCTATGTCCTCAGTTCATGTACGATGGTGATGTTTTTTTTTCTCTGAAATCTTTCAAAATTCCACCTATATAGGTATGAATGGTTCACAAAATTTCACCTATAACATAAAATATTTCTCTGATAGCGATAGCGATTAGGGTTTCGTATTGAATGGTTCTCGACGGCGGTTCACGAGATGTGTCTTGGTGGTTTCTATGCGGGTTTATGGAACGTATCGATGGAGATTTGCGTTCTCTATTACCTTTAATGGTGGTGAATCAGGATCCGGTAACAAGGGATTGGGGAGAGAGGGATCTCTTTCTCCGGAATCTGCGATTGGGTTTTAGGCAGATTTCATTGTTTGTGAAGATTACGATATGCTTGGATTTGGCTCTGGCTTTTTGGGGATTCGATTGTGGTTTGAAAGGGCGGTTCAGATGTGAATTTGGAAAGAGGGAGATTCGGATTTGGATTCTCTCAGTGGGTCAGGAAGCTGGGATTTGGAAGGTGAGGGATCTCGATCTCCTGATTCCGCAATCGGCTGTTTGGTTGTTATCACCGATTGTGAAAGATATGATTTCGTTGGATTTGCTTCGGGTCTTTTGGGGGTTTGATTATCGTATTGATGGGCGATTCAAGTGTGACAGTAAAAATGGAAAGAGGAAGATTTGGCTTCAGATGGTTTCGGGTAAGCAAATATCGTATTTGTCTCTGCTTCAAGATTTTCTAGCTGGCTTCAGGATTTTTAGTTTATTGGAGATAGTGGTTTCCGCTTGTGGTCCTTGGGTATTTATTTGGCTTTGTGTCGTGTTCGGTTACATCATCTCACTTTCTTCATTCTTTTTCGGAGCTTCAATTTTATTACGAGACACAGTTGGTTTCAAGTTGTTATCGTGGTGTGTTTTCGTGACTTCAAGGGTTTCTTATACGTTTTCTGGTTTTCTCAAGGTTGTTATGGCTCAAATGAATCTCAACAAAGGCAAGGCTGCTTTGGTTAGAACAGAGACGGTGAAAATCTCAAACTCTCTGATGGCTCAACGTATTCAGCAGTTCTCTCTCACTCTCATTGGGAGATTGATGAACCCGACGGTCCAGCGTATGGAATCTCTGTTGGCTAACTTGCCAAAGATCTGGAAGCTTGAAGAGAGGGTTGAAGGTGCTGATTTGGGACAGGACACTTTTCAGTATAACTTTCAAACCGACGAAGATCTTCAAGGGGTGCTAAGGAACGGTCCTTACCATTTCGATAACTGGATGTTATCTTTGGTTCGATGGGAACCCATCATCTCCGATACTTACCCTTCTGCTATTAACTTTTGGGTGAAAGTTTCAGGGATCCCAATACACTTTTGGGAGGCTGCAACCCTCCAGGCTATTAGTAAGAAAGTAGGAATTCTCCGTGATGTAGATGAGGAATCTGGTAGCTTGTTTGTCACTATAAATGGGTTTAATCCTCTCATTTTTCACCTGGTGGTTCCGTTTAACACTGGTGATGAGGTGGTGGCCTCACTAGAGTATGAGAAGCTCCTTGGTTTTTGCAGTCACTGTTTCAGGCTGACACATGATGTGAAGTTCTGTCCAGAGCTAAGCAAGAATGAGGGGGGTCGTGGTCAGGGTGAAGGTGCTGATAGGAGAGGAGGTCCATGGAATAAGTCATTGATAAAACCGATTGTTCAACACTTTGAAGGGGCCTGGGAAAAGCCAAGGAAGTTTGCTACGCGCTCATTGGATTTTAATTCAGAGGTAAACAGAGATAGGGATCATCAGCAGCAGCGTATTGGTGAGAGCTCAAAGAGTGGGTTCAGATATCAGGCAAAGAATCAGGGAGATATGGGTCAGCAAAGGGTTTCTGGGAGATATACGGAGGGCAGAGAGGGTCCGGGTAATGTTATGTTTCAACAAGCACGATCGCATCCTCCTAGGAAGGGGAATGGACCGGCCTGGCCAAAGCCTTTGTATCAGGCAAAGCAAAATAATGGTTCGCAGGTTGGGGGTGTTCTTGAGCCTAAAGTCCCTTTGGCTGCTGATATGGTGGACCGAGAGAAGGAAGCACTGATGGAGGATGTTATTGGGGCTAGTGGAGGAGACAATGAGGCTGGGTTCTCCGTGAGTTCTGATGACCTCCTTGAGGATGGGGAATACCAGGAGGGTGAGGGTCAGGCTGACGATACTGCTGCGGATGATGAGGATGCTCAGACGGATACAGAGAAGGGTGTGTCAGAGACCGATGATGATGCCCCACAAGGTACCGTTTTGCTCTCTCCTTCCCTTGTTAAGGATTTAGGGCATGTTAATAAGGCTACGAAAAAGATTGAGTTAGGAAATTCTAAGGTTGTCAAGGCAAAGAGAGCTGGTCTCTCGGCCTTTAAGGGTGGTAGGGATAAAAGACATGTTGTAGCTATAGCTTCGCCTTGTAAAAGATTATTAGCTAAGGCTCTATTGTTGAAAACTGCAGGTGATGCTGCAAAGAGTAAAGGGATTGCCAGGCCAAACCAGAAGAAGTCAGAGGGTGGCAATATGGGAGGAGGAACCCGCAAACAGAAGAAAGGGATGGTGGCTCTCCCGAAACCGCCGGCTCAAACGTGAAGATCATGAGTTGGAACTGTCAGGGCATTGGTGTGGATCTGACAGAGAATTATTTGAAGGATTTGTGGAAGCAGAATAAACCAGATGTTTTATTTTTATCAGAAACAAAAATATATTTTTCCTATTTACAAAAATTTCAGAATAAATTTTGTTATCATCATTTGTATACGGTTGAACCATGTGGGTCTAGCGGTGGTTTAGCTATATTTTATAATAATAATATAAAACTTGAAGTTCTTTCTGCTTGTGATCAGTTAATTGATGTTCAAGCTTTTTTGGGATCTCAAATCTTTTTTATTACTTTTGTTTATGGAGACAGGTGGTTTGGGACAAATTAATTCAAATTGATTGTAGACAGGTGGTTTGGTTGTAGACAAATTAATCTTTTGCGGGTGTAGACAGGTGGTTTGGGACAAATTAATTCAAATTGGTGCTATTCGGCAGGATCCTTGGTTTATGATTGGTGATTTGAATGAACTAATTGGTAATCATGAAAAATCGGGAGGCGCGATAAGATCGGCTTCATCCTTCCTTCCGTTTATCTCAATGATTAGAGAATGTGGGATGTTAGAGTTTCCGTGTTATGGAGATTCTCTTTTATGGCGAGGTAATCGCTGCAATAACCAGGTGGTCCGTTGTAGGTTGGATCGTGCTCTAGGGAACGAAGATTGGCATACACTCTTTCCGTGTTCGCGGGTGGATTATCTGGAAATGATAGGATCGGATCATCATCCTATATTAGCCTCTTGTGCAAAAGCTGAGGGACGACGTTTTCGTCAATTTCGTTTCGACAAGAGGTGGATGGGGAAAGACGGGTTCTCCAGAGCCATGGAATCGGGGTGGAATCGTACTAAAAATTTCAGGATACCAATGTTTGTGGATAAAATCAAAAATTGTAGGAATTCTATTTCATGGCGGAAGAAGCAGAATGTTCTGAATAGTAACACTCTTATCTCTTCCCTAAAGACGGCTTTAGAGGATGCTAAAAACGATGATTCTATTTCACAAGCGGAGATTCACATTATTGAGAAGAAGTTAAAGGATGCATATCATGATGAGGAACTGTATTGGCAAGAGAAAAGTCAAAAATTTTGGTTACGGGTGGGGGATAAGAATACTAATTTCTTTCATGCGTCTACTAAACAGAGGAGGACTAGGAATAAGATTGTGGGACTGTTTGATTCAGAAGATGTTTGGGATGAATTGAATGAGGGTATAGGGAGGATTGCGTCTGATTACTTTAATAAACTATTTGCTCAATCGGATGTGAGTGGTATTTCAGAAATGGTTCAAGCGGTCAATCCTTTTATCGCCGAGCGTATGAACCGGGAGTTAACTAAGGATATATCAGAGATGGAAGTTCGTAAGGCCTTATTTGCAATGCATCCGGAGAAAACCCCGGGTCCGGATGGGATGACCGCACTTTTCTTTCAGAGGTTTTGGCCTCATCTTAAAGGGGATCTGGTTGCTCTCGTTAGGGATTTCTTTCGGACTGGGAAATTTGACCCCAGAATTAATGAAACTAATATTTGTCTGATCCAAAGGTTGATGTGCCTAAAAGGATGGCAAAATTCAGGCCTATTAGTTTGTGTAATGTGGGTTACAAAATTATATCGAAGATTCTGTGCTTCCGTTTAAAAAAGATTTTGCCCTCGATTATTTCGGAAACACAATCGGCCTTTGTGTCTGGACGGTTAATTACAGATAATATTCTGGTGGCACAAGCGATGTTTCACGGTTTACAAACCAATAGGATGTGCAATTCAGAATTTTTGGCTTTCAAAACGGATATGAGTAAGGCCTATGACCGAGTATAATGGGATTTTCTGAAGGCGGTCTTAATAAGGCTAGGATTTGATTCCAGATGGATTTCTTGGATAATGTGGTGTGTGAGTTCGGTTTCCTATCAGGTGTTGCTTAATGGTCAACCATGTGGCTCCATTTTGCTAAAACGAGGCCTGCGACAGGGGGATCCTTTATCCCCTTATCTGATTGCTAATATAAAAAAGGCAGAGAGGGAAGGAAAAATATCGGGCATTAAGATTGCCCGAGATTCCCCTCCTATTTCTCATTTGTTGTTCGCGGATGATAGTTTGTTTTTCTGCAAAGCGGATGAAAAACAATGTTCAACGGTTATGGATGTCATAGGCAATTCTGGTAAAGCATCCGGCCAGGAGGTAAATTTAGACAAATCATCGATTAGGTTTGGTAAAAAGGTGCCTGCAGAGATTAAGGACAAGGTTAAATCTATCATTGAAATTTCCAATGAAGGGGGAATGGGCTCCTATTTGGGAATCCCAGACAGCCTAAGTGGTTCAAGAGTACAAGTTTTCAGTTACGTTTGTGATAGGTTGAACGACCGGGTTAATAGTTGGACGGCAAAAATTTTATCTAAGGGAGGAAAGGAAGTTTTATTAAAGTCGGTGGCCTTGGCCCTTCATACGCATGTTATGTCCTGTTTCAAACTTCCTCAAGGATTAACATCCAAATTGACAAGTGCTATTTCCAATTTTTGGTGGAGTTCTGATGGGAACGATCGGGGGCTCCACTGGGTGGCTTGGGATAAAATGTGTAAAGATAAAGCTGAGGGCGGATTGGGATTTCGGGATTTGGAGATTTTTAATGATGCGTTATTGGCCAAACAGTATTGGCGTTTAATACAATTCCCGATATTTTAGGAACAAGCATCCGTTAATGGCAAAAAACCTTATTCTCCCTCCTTTGGGTGGAGAAGCATTTTCTCAACTAAAAGTTTAGTGGAAAAAGGTGCCCGATGGACGATTGACTCAGGGTTCAATATATCGGTTTGGCGTGATCCGTGGATCCCTGACCAACACCCTCGACCTGCACATGATAGGGGACAGCATCTGCACCCAAATTTATTGGTAAACCATTTGATTAATCCTTGGACTAAAGAATGGCATTTACCTATACTTCAGGAATATATGGATCCGGAGGATATTCAAACTATTCTTAGTTTGCCAATTAGCAAATCTTTTAGACCAGATCGATTGGTATGGCATTACACACAATCGGGTCGGTATTCGGTTAAGTCAGGTTATAAGGTAGCTCAAGCTATGAAGGCTGAAATTGAGGTTGGTCCCAATGTTAATGCCCTGAAGGCTAAGGCATGGGACCTCCCGGTACCACCTAAACTCAAACACTTTTTCTGGCAGATCGCCTCGGGTTCCCTTCCGGTGACGGTGCGATTAGCCTCCCCGGGAGTTAATTGTGACACGATATGCAAGAGATGTGAATTGGAGGAAGAGTCTATTAATCATACCTTATTTGAGTGTCCTCATTCACGTCAGGTTTGGGAGAGGATTTTTGATGGACCTGACATGGATAAATTTCCAGTTGGTTTAATCTATTCGAATTTAGATTTTATATATGGCAACGGTTTGGCTCATATGGCTTTGGGCACTACTCATAGCTCGATCCCATGGTTGGTCTGGTTTTTATGGAAGGATAGGAATAACAAAGTTTTTCATGGACTACAATCAGAGCCAATGGATATTATTAATCAGGCTTTACGTGAACAATTGTGGTGGAAGGAATCACAATTAACCACAAGGGTTGATTCCGTTTCGACGGATTCCCTGATTACGCTGGAGTCGTTAATTCATTGTCAGGTGGATGGCTCGTGGAAAGCCATAGAGCCTCATTCAGGGTTAGGCTGGTGGTGTGGTGATGGTGAGAATCAGACTTTGGTAATGGGGGCCAAATGTCAACGTTGCAGTACATCCCCACTTCATTCAGAGTTAGAAGCATTATTATGGGCGATGGAGTGTATCCTTTCCAGAGGGATTGATTGCCAGTGATTCGAGACGGATTATGCAGAGTTGTTAGCAGTGGTGCAAGTTCCGGAGGAGTGGCCGGCCTTCTCAACGCTTATGGAGGAGTTTCAGGTGCTTAGTGCTTCAATGCCTCTTTTCACCCTTATCAAGATCCCAAGGACGTCCAATGTGAAGGCTGATTGCTTAGCTCGTTCTTCCAGAGATTTAGAGGGGGGTATTGAACCTATATTTTAAAGGATTGTAGAGGATTCTTAAAATCCTTTGTTATTCAATTGAGAATTTTAAAAAATCTTATGAAATCCTATGTTATCCAACTCAGATTTATGGAAATTCCTTTAAAATAATTCAGAATCTATTGTTATTCAATCAACAATTTATAAAACCAAACTTAAATCTTCTGTTATTCAAAATATCACAACTTTTTTTGAGAATGATACTTTGAATGAATTTGGGAGACTTTCTTTTGTTTTTTAGTTGATAAATACCACTCTCAAAATCATACCCTATGAGGTAGAATTTTGAAGGATTTCAAACAAAAAAAATAAAACAAAATTTTCGGGGAAGAGATAATCGATTTATGCAACCCTTCAATCAGCATATATTTTTCTGGGAAATCAAAGAGAAGGAACGAGACTACGAAGGGAAGTTAACCATGTCTACAATATCGGGACTACGAGAGAAAGGAGAGTGATTGACGTTGCCAATGACATCAACAAAATCTTTGGAATAGACCCTGACTCCACCATTCAGTTTGTGGAGAATCGGCCATTCAATGACCAGAGGTACTTCCTCGATGACCAGAAGCTGAAGAAATTGGGATGGTGTGAACGAACCACTTGGGAAGAAGGACTCAGGCGGATATTCCCAGCATCAAACCAAGTCATGTCTTCAACGCTGCCAGTTTAACTGGTAGACCCAACACCAGCCAGGAGTGCAGAAGAGGCGACAAGCGCGAAGCCACTAAACACTTCCCCAAGTACTTCTGCTACTTCCGTACCAAAACCACCAGAAGAAAATCCTCAGATAGATGCAGCAGTAAAAGAACTCGCAGAGGCAGAACAGTTGGAGCGTCAAGCAAAAGAGTCACAAGACCTTGCCTATAAACACGACCAGGTGCTAAAGTTTGAAGGTGAAATAACCCTGCAGCTAGCCGAAGAGATCCTTAACCACCGATGTAATAATGTCCACCTCTTAAACTGAAGATGTATTGTCAATCATCATGATCATCACTAAGCTTTTGCTTTGTTCCCTTGCAGGTGCTAATGGTGAAAAGCTTTTCCTGCGGAAAAAAGCTTGATCTTCTGGTCCGGTTCAATGTGGATGTATTTGATGACCGGTTTCTTCTTTAACAGTTTTTTGGCTTTGAGTACAAAAGAGTCTGTAGAAGATATGAGATTTCATTTGACAAACTAATCACTCTCTGTTACTTCGGTTTAGGCTATTATTGGTTGTAAAGGCAACAAAACTAATCTTTAGCTCATGTAGTGTTAGGTCAGAAGCTCTTGCACTTTACTTGACAAACTAGTTATTGTATACATGGTTACTTGTAGACAAGAGCTTCCAACTGCTCCAGGATGTTTGCAGAGAGAATGATCTGCTGATTCCTTGTGGTTTGATGAGATATTGGGCTCAAAGTTGGTTACTTGCAGGTTGCATTATTTTGGATATGTTCTGGGAAAGTGGCCATAACTTTTAAACTGTAAATCGAAATCATCATCTGCTTTTTCCTGTGTCTTAGTATGACTATTGTTGATATTTCCACCTAATTTCATAAATTTCTGGGTTATTTTTTTACTCCATTAACAGCAACTTCTTGACCTTTCAAGCTGCCTTTTTTACCTTTAGCAGAGCAAGTATAACCAAAATGTCTTGATTGAGCTGTAACGACAAGCGAGGAAAGCTCTTATATGTAACCACAAGGAGGAGGGAAAGGTCTCTTGAAGATACAAAAAGGCGTGTTTATAACAAAATATTGGAGTCAAATTCTCCTTGTGAAATATTCTAAAATCATACAAAGTTTATAACAAAATCTCACAAAATCACTTTCATTTTCTTTCTTTTTTAATATAAAAACTCTTAAAAATAATCAAACCTTCTAGAATTCATTAAAGTCTTTCAAAATCCTAAAATATTAAAATCCTACAAAATCTTTTAAAAATCAAGTTCAATACCCCCCTCTTAGTTTCAGAGTCGTCTTTTGTAAACACTTTTCCTCCAGTTTGGGTAACCAATCGAGGTGTTTTATTTTAATTATTTAATGTGAGGTTGACAAAAAAAAATAGGTATGATTTTGATTGTCATACTTTTCAACTAAAAAAGAAAAGAAATCTCTTAAAACCATTCAAAGTAGCAAGTTTTAAAAAAGTTGTGATATATTGAATAACAAGAGATTTCAAGTAGGTTTTAAAAATTATTGATTGAATAACAAGAGATTCTGTATTATTTTAAAAGCTTTTACATAAATCTTAAGTTGAATAACATAGGATTTCAGAAAATTTTTAAAAATCCTCAATTGAATAACAAATGGTTTTAAGAATACTCTAAAATTCTTTAGAATGTCCAATTCAATACCCCCCTCTAAGTTATATACATAAAACAAAGGAAAAATGATTGTCAGCTACTTGAAGTATACGCCAACACATAGTCACACATATAAACAATATAAATATCTTGTTAACTACGTCAACTATTGTCATCACATAAAGACATCCATAAACAAACATAGGTTATGCGTACAACACCATAAACATTCAACTCCGATGGTTGGTTGGCCGGAATCCGACATTGACCAGTTTTGACCGATATTGACCATTGTTAACCGGCGTTGACCAGTACTGACCAGCGTTGACCATAAAAAATATTCAATTTTTTTTCTATTTTTCTAAAAATAATAACTTTATTTGTTTTTATGTATTTTTGATAAATAAATAAAAAGATAAATGATTTGTATAATTTACAAAAAAAAAATATAACAAGAAAAAGTTATGCGACAAAAAAAATACAAGAAAATAAAATACCAAAAAAAAAAAAATTATATGACAAACAAAATTTGTGGTATATCTAGTAACTAATTTTGTTAAGACAGAAAATATATCAAAACTAATATAATAAAACTATACCACTAAAATTTTATGTGTAGTAGATTTTTCCATAAAACTATAACAAATATATACTTTTTCCTTTTAAAAATCATTTTTTATTTTGTATTTTCAAAGGTGGGGGTTTTAAATATTTTTTTTTTTATTTTTACTTATTTAAAAGATTATGTCATTTGAAATATATCCAAGACATTGCCAACTATTTCTTTATTTTAAATAAGAAAAAGAAAGGAAGAAAATAATGAAAATTCTATTTATTTACATGAAAGACATATATCTAAAAGACAGTTAAAAAACAAAAGTTGATTTTGTAAAATCAAAAGTTGGTGTTGTAAAATCAAAGAAATAGTTGGCAATGCATTGGATATATTTCAAATGACATAATCTTATAAATAAGTAAAAAGAAAAAAAAATATATTTAAAATCCCCACCTTTGAAAATACAAAACAAAAAATGATTGTTAAAAGGAAAAGGTATATATTTGTTATAGTTTTATGAAAAAATCTACTACACATAAAATTTTGGTGTATAAATTTTTGTTGTTATATTTTGTTTTTGTAAATTATACAAATCATTTATCTTTTTTATTTATTTATCAAAAATACATAAAAACAAAAAAAAAAATATTATTTTTAGGAAAATTATGAAGTATCAAAGCTTCAATAGGAACAAAGAAGAAAAGTCTCTTCATGTCTCATGGACAGAGAGAGGATGGGATTTCACGGTCTCGACAGCTTTTGATCCAAGCTCTACGACTCTCCTCTGTTCATGGTCGAAGCCAACTATTGAGATGCACTATGCGGACGAGTTGATTGTATCATGATTGGCCATTTGCTACCCTAATCAACTCGGCAACAGGAAATTTTATAGCTTTGCCTAGGTTTCCTCTTAAATCTAGAAACCTTGACGTTAAGGTGAAAACCTACATTGGTTTTGAGATCATCTCCAAAGGTTACTTTATATATAGAGTATGCAAACTTTAAATTTAAAGTATGAGGTTTTTAAATTTAACTGGTGTTGCCCGTGATCCATGAGACCAGATCCATATGTATCAATGGAAATGTATACTACACAGCCTTGTCAAGCAAAAATGTATATTTTGCATGTCTATACTACACAGCCAACTTGTCAAATGGAAGCGTTGAACACATTTTGTACTTCTTTATATATAGAAAAATAGATAAGATAATATTTTTTAGAATTTATGTGTAAAAATATGGTCCAGTTAATTTTATAAATTGATAATCATTTAAATTTACATACATATATAAATCAAATACTAACAAGACCATGAATAGTTGTTGGTTAAAAATAGTTTTTAGATAATGGATTTTGAAGTTTAAATTTTGGTTTTTGTTTTTAGATTTTTTAAAAATAATAATTAGCATAGAAATAAAAAAATTTACTTTAAAAATTTGTTGAAGAAGAGTGAAAAACCTAAATAAGATGGTTAATAGATTCTTGATGATAATTATTAAAATCTTCCAAAAACCAAATTTTTGTGGTGAATGAGTGTAAAAAAAAAAAAAACCAAAAGTTCCATTATATAAACTAGTTATATTCAAGTAGAAAACATTTAGATATTTTTGCTAAAAATTATTTGGGTTTAAAATCTTGAATTTAAAATATGAAGTCTTAATTTTTATATTTTGTTATACTCTTAAATCTTAACTCTAATAAGTCAATATATATATATATATATATATATAAATATTTGTAATATAATTACATAATTCGTTAACATGATTGGAAAATATTTTTAATACATATCTGATATGTGTTCAAACCTAACTGATTAATATGACATTTTCAAAAATACCATTTTTCTGTACCACTTTTCAAAAAAATACCTTTTTTATGTCTTTTTTCTAGTCTTTGAGAATCATATTTCATGATTACAGATATGATTAGCAAGATTAGTAAGAAGAAGATTCGAGTGAGTTATCTGCTCCTAAGATTTCCAGAAACTCGTGGAGACCTCCTGATAAACCTTGGCTGAAATGTAATTTAGCAGCATCGTGGGATGGAGAGAAAAAAATGGGAGGTGCAGCCTGGATGCTCAGAAATTCAGAAGGCTTCATAGTAGGAGAGCCTTCTCCCTTGTGGTGTCAAAAAAGGATGCAGAGTTGAAATGTTGGCTTTAGGCATTGAAAGCATGAAAAGTCTCAAAATCAGAAAAGTCATTTTTGCTTTGGAATCAAAAGATCTCTTGGAGGCGGACAAGAGACCTATGGCTTGGCCATCCTTTAAATATCAATCGGAGGTCCTATTGGCAGAATTAAGATCAATCCCCTTTTGGAGTTTACCCAAAGAGGATCGAAGTGCTAACAAAGGTGCCTTCCTAATAGCTTAAAGTCTAACAAAGGAGGATCGAGGATAATCATACGTAGCCGTAGGTTCTCGTGGTTGCATGAAGTGTTCACTGGAGAGATGTACGTTACTTAATATGTAATGTTTTAGTTTTCTCATGAGGTGATTGTCTTTGATCCTTACTAAATGTTTTGGTAGTCAGATTGTAAAAACCCGATCGAAATTTTGAATTATTCAGTCGAAAAAAAGAAAAAAAAAACATGTAAAACAACAAGAATTATTGCTATTGGAGCTTTACATACATATGTAAACTATTTTGGACTGTTCTACATATATGTGTAAACTAAAGTTATTGTAAGGTCTACATATATATGTAAATTAAAGTCATGCGTAATGGTTGGCTTATACAATGAGTTTTTCTACTGTAATTTTCTTTAATTAGTTTCAAAAATTTGATATGTAACCTATAACTAATTTCTTTCTGGGAAAAGCAAAAAAAAAACAAAGGAGTTCCATTTTAAACATTTAGCTGCAATTTGCAACCAATTGAATTGATGGAGCTGAGGCCTGGTGACGTCTCATTTCTGGACGAAGAAGATTCATAAGAACAATGCCTACTTCACCTGAAACATCACAAAAGAAACAACAACAAAAGTACTGGTTAAAATTACCAATCCCACTAGATTACACCAAAATGCTCAAAAGATGAATCCACAAGATTGCATTTTTCGTTGTCAATTTTGGATCAAGTTATGGATGAAAGCCAAGAAACAGTACCTGTGGTGTGAACTGATGATCTTTCGTTTTTACTCATCAGTCGTCGTCATCATCGTCTTCTTCTTCTTCGTCATCATTATTATCACCAATGGAATACATTCCTTCAGATTCTTCCTCGTATATCTGAAACTCTCCATCACTCCCATCATCAACTGCAAAGTCTCCATATAAACCAGGTTCACTGGTTGGGAAACTATCAAATAAACCTTGAAGGTACGTCCTGGAGCTGTTCTCACTATCCAGATCTTTTAATAGTAAAGGAAAAGATAAGGAAATAGAGCGTCAAAACGGTGTTAGAACTTAGAACCAAACACAGAGCTTTAATTTATCGGTCTTAATTCCCAAAACTAAAGAAAAGGCTAAACTTTGAAGGATACATCCATGGGAATCAAAAGATTTCTCATTGTCTCCTGCAGCCTGCAAAAGAATAGGAACATAGAAACGGTAAATGCTACCGGATGAAGAAAACAACAAAAAAATCATATTTACATTAATACTACCATGTCGAGTTCTTCTTCTTCTTCTTCCTCTTCTTCGTCATCCAGGTTTTCATCATATCCATCCTCATTAACATTAGCATCCACATCTTCGTTTACGCTTTTACACTTTTCCATGTCTTCAGCACCTGCAAATTAAAATACTGTTCAGTAGCTGTTACTTCAGAGTCTTCAAAAAAAACATGTTCCATGACTAAAGACAATAAGCATATCATGCCGGAATGAATCGAAATTAGTTTAGAGCTTTAACTCATTACAGAATTCTTGTTACACAAATTTCTGTTTAATATATGTATATGCACATACTCGCAGTACGATCAACCAGTTTTTGCTGTCAAATTCACTTATTGAGGCCACTAAATTTCTATAAGATTTGGTAGACTCCCAAAAAATACTCTCTACAAACGGGAAGGTAGAAGGGTCTAATACAGTAAGGAATCCGGTGAACGTACACCACACAGACTTCCTATAACGTTCAAAGAAATGAAACACATAATATTATTGATGAGCTTACCTTTAGTAGCCTCCTGGTGCTTCACTAGAGATGGTTTAAGTGTCTCTTTCTGAATTTGTATCTTCTCTGACCTCTCAAACTCCACTTGAATTGATTTAAATACATCTTCGAACCCTGTCTCAGGAAACACAGACACAAACCTCACAGCTACGCGGAGTCTCAAAGTATCAAGCATGGCTTCAGAGAACCATCCTGTTTTATGCTGCAAACAAAAACGAATCAGATCATGAACTGGAGGACTTGCCAAAGTTTATCTACTGGTGCAGATGCATCAGTTTGTGTGCGCTTAATCTTTAACATAATGGGCAAAAAACCATGATTAAACTTCATGAACAAAAGCGCAGCTGAGAACTCACGCTACAAGTAGTCTGCTTAGGAGGCTTTCTTATCTCTCGCTGGATGTACTCGTCGTCAAGTTCATACAACTGCAGAAAGGTTTGGCATTTAAAAGGAAATATCTTAAAAGCACAAATGTCTTTCCAGCTTGGCTTTGAGCTGTAGCAAAGAAGAGAAAAAAAAAAAAGATAAGCTAAATTTTTCCTTCATAAATGCAATGGTTCAGTTGTAAATTTCTCAACCAATTACGCTAAATCTAAGATAAAGTCCTACAACAACTATCTTAGAATGCTATATAGAGTATTCAGGCTTGGATCTCCAGGAAATGATGTGTCATTCATAGGATGAGTCACCACAGAGACAGAAAAGGACTTACTTGTTAGTTGCATTGGCATCGCAATAACTTCGTAATTCAGGTGGAACCCTGAATTCCATTCTCTGGTACCTGAAACACAATTATTCAATGTAGATATAGGTCAAAATCAATCATTACGCACCCATCTGTGTGTATCACTATTTTACCTAACATGTCATGTACCATAGAACAAGAATATATTAATCAATTTCTTAAGATAGAACTCACACACGGGACTCAGGATCATTTCGTGGATCATAGCCTCTTTTAATCCAGAACCTAAGAAACGGACCATTGGAGAAATAATAAGCAGCCCTGAGAAGAAACCTACAAAAGAAGACGCCAAATTGATGAATGTAGTACGACAAACACCCTAGTATAAGAAACCCGCACTAAAAAGCTGTCTCACCTGTTTAACATATGATGTGTACATTTTAGACCTTTATCTAGTAGTCGTTGAACTACAGAATCCCTTGTCCATATAGGCCGTTCGTCAAACAATGCAGACACACATACCTGCCATTGCCAGTGGAAGGAGCTGGGAGAAACAAAGTCTTCCCAATTTAGTTTCTTTGGAATCTGTATGAAGAAAGCTAAGGACAGACCAAGCAAACACGGCTCTTTCTACTCGCCTCACCCACAAGAGAAAGTGTCAAAAAAAGAACTGAAAGAAGTAGCATATAAAAAAAGGATATCTTTGACGCTGAAATCAATTGCAAATACTGGGCCAACATCAATCTGCATCATAAAAGAACATATCATGATAAAGGTCAATTAGCAAATAGCAACAGGAAATAAACTACAAGGAAATTTTCACGGCATTATCAATATCGAAAATGGAGCAGAACGAATCATGTATGCTTGATGGTTCATAAGAGTATTTTACATGCTTCAAATCTATAACTACTGCATTAGCAGGATTGAGGATTCAGATATATTTTTTTTGCGAATTAACGACTATTATGACAATCCTTTAGTAGAAATTAAACCACCTATTTCTTAGGACCCGAAATCCAATTGTAGGTTTGGCATAAAAATGCCAACCCATCAAGACAATCCCAGTACTTCATCATCAGTAAATTAAGACTCTCAACCAGACAATTAGTTACAGCTAGACAACAGTGGTATGTCCCTATCGATGAAGATCAGATGATAAAAGTCGAATTTGTTCCCAAACAGTCTATTTTTTATTTAATGGTGCAACCAACAGTCAGCGTTTAGTTTATTTAGAAAACTCGGATGTCTCCATTTCCTTATCTTACCTCATAATAGTTATGAGTCTCTGCATCATCTTTCTTTTTGGGACCATTTGTTGCCGGAGGTTTCAACCTGAAATCACACAGGAAAACTAAAATTAGCACAATAACTGAAGCCAGTTCAATCATTTATGTTTTTATTCATCTTTGAACCATAAGTAACATATTCCAAAACTAAGTGAACGGCCTAATAAGAAAGGAGAAAATTGAAAGAATTAGAAAAAGGCAGTGGAATCTTACGCTACGTTGTCTGGTATATCTTTGGGTGCGAAGAACTGTGGCAATAACATCATTACATCTTCATCAGCCAAGCCCATCAAATCAGTATTTCCTGCATAAATGCAATATGATTGGGGAGTGATCACACCAGATATTTGGAATAAATTGAAAAGGAAAAACTAAAATGCAAGTGTCACCTGCAAGGGAATCCAGCTCCATCCACTTTCTCTTTTTCTGCTGCGCAACATCCGCATGAATAGGAATAACATGCTGATAGTCAGCCATGCCTAGAAAATGAATAAGAGAAGAAAATATTGAAACACTAAGATATCAATTCAACTCTCATAGAGAAGTCAAATTTCAGATGGATAAGAACCATACAAAAGAGGAGTAAGTAAGTGGTTACCATCAAAGTGAAACGATTCAGACACACGAGCTACAATATCTGCGCATAAAGCTGGACTAGTAAGTGGTTGACTTTCAGGTTTTTTAGTATCCTGCTTAGAAATTCTCAACAGAAAACCATTGCAAGGACGTTGTTCACCCAATGCAGGATGTGCATAAGGATCTTCAGGGCGGAAACGCAGCTCAAGTTTGTTTGTAATCGATTCCCTTGCCTACCCAATTATACAAAGACTCAAAAACTGAATAAATAGTGCAATACTTTAACACAAGCTTGTTACTAAACCAAGAAAAATCTGAAATTTTGTGTTGATTAGAGCTGCATATACTAAAGACTGTAACATGGATGCATATATCAAAGACTGTAACAGCATATAGACTCCAATAACTAGCATATGACAACAATTTCAGTAAAAAAGGAAGAGTCTTTCAAGAAAAAGCTAAGAGCTTTACTTGTGTAATTCCTTGAATTCCTCCAAGGGTTTCAATAGCTTTGGAAATAGAAGATGGGTAGCCAGGGAAGTGTACAACAAACGCCTCCTTGCCTGGCAAGGTACCTGAGATTGTTCCTTGTTCTATGATTCCCATTGTTTCTATCCCTCTCTACTCTTTCCTATAACACCAAAAAAACAAATTCATAAATACGATGCCAATGCAATTGAAGGATTAAAAGTTGCAGATATACTCCTATTAATCTTCTCTAATGTGTGCTTCATTGTGCTGCCTTCACCGCCAGAGAATTTGGATAACGACTATTGAATCAAAAAGAAATTCGAAAACTTTATGATTCGGTTAGTTCAGACTCACCGGGAAAAGACTCGTCGAGTTGTAAAAGATTGCTTCAGTTTCTTCTGTTTCCCGACATCGGCGACGGCGAATATTTTTCCCTGGCGGCTTCAAAACCCTCAATTTTTAAGTTTTTACATATTTGGGCCTCTGTCGCTAAACGGCACCGTTCCCTTCGTCGTCACTGCGGTTCGAACTGTGGACTCCGGTCAAAAAATTTCTTTAGTGGACTCAAATAATTTGGGCTAAGCCCACTTTGTTAGCCGACACCGTTTTAACATCTCTAAGCCTAAACGTTGACTTTTTAAAATAAAAATCTCTGAAAGAAATTAAATAAAAATACAGTATAGAGGATCACATCTGCGCGTCACTGCGATTCGAACTAGGGTTTCCGTACTTGAATCCAGTTTTGTTGTCAAAAGCTAAGCTAAGCAAAGCAGAGCTTTGGTTTTGTTTCCCTCCAAAATTCAGTTTCGTCGAATTTGAATGGCGTCGCGGTTCCAGGAAGCTTCATTGGTTACTTCACCATCGTATCCTAACGCCGTGGCTTGGTCATCGGAAAATCTGATCGCCGTCGCTGCTGGTCACCTTGTTATCATCATTGTAAGTTTTGAGGTTAAAGTTTGAGTCTTTCCTTTTAAAAAAAAAAAATGTAAATTGAAGGTTAAATTTGTTCAGAATCCGGCTTTGCCTGCTGGACCTCGTGGATTGATCAATATCCCTGATGCTGAGCCTTATCAGATTGGCCTTGTTCGTTCTCAAGGTCTGTTTTTTTTTTAACTGCTCATTGTTGCATAACAGAATTATGAAATGTCTAATTTACAGAATCAAGTGGTGACAGATTCTTTGAATTTACAGAGTTTTGATGTATTGTTTTATGAAAATTCAGATTAAATTTCAAAATCTTGTCTTCATTATGTGCCAATACAGATCTGCAGATTAAAAAATTCAAGATTTTGCAAATGTTCAGTGTTCAGGAATACTGTTCTTCATGAAGCTGTGTTTTGCATATCTTTATTTGTTTTCTTTTTCCTCGATCGAATCTGAGTTGACTTTGTATATGCCAATTCAGATTTGCAGATAAAAAATTCAATATTTTGCCTGTGTTCAGTGTTCAGGAAGACATTTGTTTTTGTGTTTTAGATCATTCAGAGTTTGGGATAAACAATTTAAGTGATGATGTGTTTGTAGATTTGCTGACTGGTGGACTCTTACCTTCGAGTTTAAAACGGGAAAGACATCCCTGTGCTCGATCTCTCTCATGGTCTGATATAGGAATGTCTCCAAACTACGGGTATTATGCTAAAAAATTTATAGGTTTTTGTAACATGTTCAGTTTTGTTTACTCTCTATTCCCTAAATTGGTGATTTAAACAACTCTGCTCAGGTGTTTACTGGCTGTTTGCACAGCGGAAGGAAGGGTTAAGCTATACCGACCTCCATATTCTGATTTCTGTGCTGAGTGGATTGAGGTAGGTTTTAAATTTTCTTTTGCGTTTTATTACTAACTTATGCCATTACAGTTGTTTTCCTCTCTTTCGCAGATTGTTGATGTTTCTAAAATGCTTTATGAGAAATTATCAAGCATGAACTTTGGAGAGTCCAACAGTCCTTCTACTTCATCATCTAAGGTAACGTGTACTCTCACCTTTACATTTAGATAAGGACTCATCTTAACAAATTGTTAACATTTTTTGTTATCTGTTATTAATGGACAACTCTTTTTTCACAGGATCACCATGAAGAGGATGAAAGGATTTCAAGTCTGAAGACACGTAAGCGGAGAAAAACAAGCGCAAACAACATGTAAAGAGCATATTTTTTTTTTTCACTCGTAAATTTCCTCAAATGCATACTAGTGGTTTGATTTATTTTTTTCTGTTTTGATCACTTTACTAATTTACTTTTATCTGTGAATTCGTTCTAGCAACTTGCAAGAAAAGAATTATACAGATCGTGCATCATGTTCCAAGCAAGACAGTCAAGCAGAGCATAATGTATTGCTCCATATCTCTTCGCTAATTTCTTTCTGCTGTAGTATAATTCTGTGGAAAAATTCTATCGTGACTCCTCCAACTTATTTATGTTACTTTTTTGGTCTTTTTTGAAACAAGTTTCAGATTCTAACTCGGTCCCTGCAGACTGTATCTTATCCTTGTCTATTGTGGAAACTCGTTTTTGCTAGGATTAGTAATTAATAGGGAACAATGTCATTCCATCATGTAAATTATTATATTTTGTAACTCCCTCCAGTATTCTTTTAGAAGAACATGTGTGCGTGTTTATT
Organism: Camelina hispida; assembly: GCA_023657505.1. Lineage (NCBI taxonomy): Eukaryota > Viridiplantae > Streptophyta > Magnoliopsida > Brassicales > Brassicaceae > Camelina > Camelina hispida. The sequence goes on along the minus strand of CP094632.1, from coordinate 23,837,622 downwards.
ATGCATTTCGAATCTTGTCAAGCTTTTGAATTCCACCTGAATCCTTTAGCATCATTCACACCATATGGTTCTTAGAAGCTTTGACACTCTTTTTACTCTCAAGTGTCATCTACTAAGAATCAAATTGTTGCATTGTACTCATATCCAACTGGATTCGTTATGTTCGCAGGTACTTGAGATTGAAGTATATAAACAGGCAAGCAATGGACAAGATTGTCATTCTTTGCCTAAAGCTCCGAAAATTTTCAGTGAAGAGATAAGTCCAGAAACATATGTTTCTCGTGAGGGATTATTAGCCTCCCTTTCCGTGGCCTGGTCATCTCTACTAAGATTCTCATCAGGAAGTTCTTGTGAGAATATGTTAAGATTCTCTCTTTTGGCAATTGGTTCAAAGTCCGGTAGCGTTTCCATATGGAAAGTTCATGCACCTGAATGCTATCACATTGAACGTAGCGATGTATCTCCTGTCGTGGAACTTACTGCTATAATTCAGGCCCATAGCTCATGGGTTTCAACTATGAGTTGGGGAATTTCTGGCTGTGATTCTTCGAATTCGAAAATGGTGTTGGTTACTGGAAGTTGCGATGGTAGGTAAGTTAGAGTTATTTTACAAGAAATAAAAGAATATTTGTAAACCATAACAAACAAATTTGTCGTCAGTGATTGGATAAGTGTTAGAAATTCTTTGAGACTCTCACTCTTGGAAATAAGCCATTTTAATGTCCATCCATTTGCATATGCTTCTCAATGGAGTCTTTTTTTATTTAACACTTTTCGGTCCATTTAATTCCACATTTTCTGCAGTGTAAAAATTTGGATGAGCAATAAAGAAGACTTGCAAAAATCTGTGGAGGTCTATAAATCTTCATTCTTTCTATTGAAACAGGTAACATTTTCTATTTCTTCCCTATGTGTTCTACTTTGTCTGATATTCTGATTAGGAACAGATTGAGTATAGCATCTGAGTTGATTGTGATTGAGACCATCATGAATTTTGATTATGATCCGTTTTGTAGTTTTTCTGTAAGTAAGTTTGATTTTTGTTGCGTTTTGTGTCTGTAGATCCTTGTGTTTTTGACTCCATATGTATCTATTTCCTTGTTTGTGAAACTATCAGTTTCAGTCCGTTTTTCGCTTTAATTGCATTCTATTCAAGTGTATAGACTGTTTTCATCGAGCAAACACTAAAAGTTTTGTGTTTTGACATTTTCCGGCCTATTTATAGGTTGTAACAGTGAATCCTGTTCAGGTTTCAACGCTTTCTTTTGTTATAAGCAACCATTATAATGCAATGCACTTGGCAATAGGCAAAGGATCTGGTTCTTTCGAAGTATGGAAGTGTGAACTATCTACAAGAAAGATTGAACGAATTGTTTCAACTAATGCTCATAACCACGTGGTAAGTCATTATATTGTTACTGTAAACCTTTTATTACATACAATAGAAGTGTTCCATTTATTGATACATATGTCACTCTTTTTAGGTTACAGGTCTAGCTTGGTCATATGATGGCCGTTGTTTGTACAGTTGCAGTCAGGTACTATATTGCTTCTCTGTAAAAACAGCTTTTGTACTGCTTATCTAATGCGAGACAAACAAACATGATTTTCTTACCTAAAAAACTAAGCTATTAGCTACATTGTGATCTATTACTTTTGTCGTATGCAGGATAATTATGTCCGGAACTGGATATTATGTGAGAATACCATCTCTGAAGTGCCAATTCCTGCAAACACTCCTGGTCTCAGTAGCACGACTGATGTACGTCACTATGTGAATTTTTTAATATTGTCTCTTTGTTTATCCCTTATTCTAATTTATCTTTACAAACAATGAAAAAAAATTCTGCAGTTTCCTGATGATTTCTTATCATGCCTTGGAGTGGCACTGTCCCCTGGAAACCTTGCTGTTGCTTTGGTATGATCTTCCCAGAAATCTGGTTTTCTGTGACTAATAAGCTAGCATGAATTTCAGAATTAGAAAACTAAGATTTCTCTTGAAATTTTGCAGGTCCGCAGCTTTAACGTTGAGCTCTTGAATCCGATGTACCAAGCCAGGTGATTTTCATTCATTAAGTAGCGTTTCTGTGTCCTGCTCGTTACAAAACCTGACTGTTCATTCTCTCTTGACTTCAGGTCGCAGAAGGCTGCTGTAGAATTCCTCTGGAATGGTGCACAACAATCTGGTGAGTCTGAAGATTCTTCAGAGATGGTAACCGAAGCTATTCTGGGTTTCTCAAAGAATGAATTTGCATATTGGGAAACTAATTTTCTCTGGTCATTGAAAGAATTCAAAGATTTGAATAAGCCTCTAGTTCTTTGGGATATGATAGCTGCAATGCTGGCGTTCAAACAATCAATGCCAGAGTTTGTTGAATTAGTATTAACCAAATGGCTCTCTGTGTCATACCTTGGCTTTCATGCTGATATCCCCATGGAAGATCTCGTGCCAAAGATCTCCAAACGCTTCTCTGCTGTTCCTTCCAGGCTGTTACACATTCTCAATGTAATCTCCAGACTTGTAATGTTATCAGAGCTCAAAACTGAGGAAGTCAACAGAAAACTGCAAGGTCAGAGAACGAACAATGAAGAGGAGATTGATCTGTGGCTCAAACTGCTTGAGGAAAGCGAACGAGAACTCCGGGAAAGACTGGTTGGTCTCAGTTTCTCGGCTTATCTAATAGCGGAGTCATCTCAGGGTACTGTTTCGCCTTCTACTTGGAATTGGCGTCCAGCTGGATTGGCTCAGTTGCAACAATGGGTTGAGATCAATCATGATATTGTCCCTAGTCAGCTAGAAACCCTTTCCTCAGAAGTGAAATCTAGTCTAATAAGGTAAGTATCTCACATGCCTTCTTCTTCTTCCCGTAATAATAGATACTAGAATGTTTTAAAATTCATATCTTCTATGTTTCTAATTCATCACAGATCAAGCAATAGCACAGAAGCTAGATTAGAGGAAGAGAAATGTCCTTATTGCACAGCGCCAATCAATTTCCAGTCAGCAGAGGAAGCCTTTTGCGAATCTCCACACCAAAAAAAGAAGAAGAGCAAAGACAAAGAGAGACATGATCAAAGCCACAAGCTTGAGAGGTGTTGTGTCTCAATGCAAGTATGTCCACCAACTCCTTTGTGGTTCTGCAAATGCTGCAACCGAATGACTTTAAAACTCCCTCCGGAGACCTTATTTGCATTGCCTTCGTTCCCGAGTGATCTAAAATCGCTTCCAGAATCTTCCTTTAGCAAAGTTGCCTCGAAACCGTTCTGCCTCTTCTGTGGAATTCTCTTGCAGAGAAAGCAGCCTGAGTTTCTGCTGTCTGCTTCACCTGTGTGATAATAAGTTATAAGGAAAAATAGGATTAGGTAGATGAAACTGTATTTTATTACTATGTGTGTAGTCTTGTATTTTACATATATGATCCGGATCAGTATCAAACCAAGATTCAAGAGTCGAAACTGATCCAACCACAGATAAAGTTGGATTTACACTGAAACCTCGCAAGGTTGGAGAATTAGAAGAAAAGAAAAGAAAAGAAAAAAACTAAAGTGCACGTTAGATTGATGAACATAATCTCTTAAACACAAAGAGTGAGAGATGGAGGCATATTAGACTAACACAAACACTCTCTGCCTCACATTGTTCCCATCCGAAGGCTCACTGGCAAAGAAACCAAGTGTGGCCGTCCTTTCCCACTCTGAGAGGATGGTCCATAAGCATGGACACTAAATTAATTTTGGAATCATAATCTTTACAAGAACTAAACGGTTGTAAAAGTTCTCAATAACACGATTAAACAAACATAACTTTCCAAAAAATAATGATAATTTATGAACTATGTAATTCTACCGGAAAACTACAATTTCATAATATTTGATGTAACCTTTAAACTTTTATAAAGTAAAATAATCTCATTAGCCAATTTTGGAATAGTTTCAGTACGTTATTCGAGTCATACAATTCACATGTTTGTAACAAGCTATCAAAAACATATTTTATATTTGTAGAGACTAGTTGAGCTATAGTGGTGCTATACGGACTATTGTACAATCTAATATTCAAATGATTTGAGTTTTTAAATGATTTTGATGATTTTAGGGGAGTTGATATGATTTATTGTAAAATTCTTTCAAATCTCACCTAAAACCATGAGATTTGGATTTGTGTATTTTTAACTAAACAAATCCCCTCAAATCCTCCAGAATCCCTAAAAATTATTAAAATCCAAATCCACAGTTTATTTTGAATAACAGTGGATTTTAAAGTAAATTTTTAAATCATCAGTTCAATAACAATGGATTTTAAAGTAAATTTTTAAATCAACAGTTCAATAATAGAAGATTTTAGTAGATTTTTAAAAATCTATAATTGAATAACATAGAATTTGTAAATTTTACACAAATCACTTAAAATGTCAAGTTGAATACACCCCCTAAAACATTACGAGAAGACTAACCGAGATTTTTAGAAACACTAATGTTTTCACTTTAATGTAAACCATTTTGCGGGTTAAGATGGATTACGATAAATTGACAAAATGGATTACTTACTATAAGTTGACAATTTTAATACAACTATAGAGACTTTTATAACGTAAAATTTCTCATTACCGATTAATACACTAGTTTTGGTACAACTACAAATTTATATACATATCATATAATTAGTGTTTCTATAATCTGGTAATACTACTACTACTTAACATGTTATAGTAAGAATTATACGAAAAGAATTCATCAAGGATAGTAAAAAAGCTAATATATATGTTACTATACCAAAAAGGTAAAGTTAATCTTTATTAAGTACTAACTTACGTTACAATGGAAACATTATATTTAAAGAACTAAGACCCGTGCTAGAGCACGGGTTGAAATTCATTTTGTTTATATTGTAACTTTTATATAATATATAATTTATGTGATTGTTTTTAAAAGTTTTTGGATAAAACATTATGCAATAAAATCATATGCTAAATATGAAGACTTTTTAAAAAATAAATATTTTGTAAATTTTATATTGTTCATGATTCTAGATAAATATTCATGCTATAACACTGATTAAATTTTATTTCGTAATATATCTTGTAACCCACTATTTAACCTGTAACCAATCAATCTATCAATTTCGTAATTTGTCTTTGGTAAACATTGTGGTCTATCGATAAAATATGTGAAAAAAAAATTTGTAATACTGTATTTAAAGATATTTGGAATCCACGTGATATAAGACTAAAATCTTCCAAAAATACAGTTTTGAATATCCATGATTTTTTTTGTTACCATTAATATATCAATTATCAATTTGGAATATCTCTAATATTTAGGTGTAACCGATTAATATTAATATATGGATTAATCTATAACCTATATATGACATATTTGTAATCATTTGTTAAAAATATAAAGTCTACTAAAACTTGTGTATTTCCGTTTTATTAAAAAGGGTTGAAATTACTAAAGATCAATATATAATTAAATAATTAACCAAAGATAGACTTATTATATTTGCTCCATGATTTATGGATTTATTATTTATTATCTATATATGAAGAGTTGTTAATGTATTGTTAACGATTTATGGTTAATGTATATGTATATCCTATATATGCTCCACGATTTATGGATTTATTATTTATTATCTATATATGACGAATTATTAATGTATGGTTAACAATTTATGGTTAATATATATGTATATCCTATATATAACCTATTTGTATGCATTTGTAACAATTTATAAAAAATATAAGTCTATAAAAGTTAAGTTGTGTACTTCCCTTTTATTAAAAGGGGGATCAATTTCAAAACAGAAAAACAATAAAAATCACTGTAAATATATGGCAGTGCAAGCCATATTTTCTAACATTAATTAATATTAAAAAAATCAGTTAATCAACAGTATCATTTCTAAATTTCTTTTGGATATACCACTTGATATGATTATTAAAAACTTATAAGTACTAAAATTTTAAAGATAATTTTAACCAATAATACATATATCAAATTCTTACAGTTATAAATACTATTCAAACTTATTCATAAAAAATATATTTATGTCTTAATTACATATGAAAAGTAGGAAGCTTCCTCCTAGTGAGAAAGAACATAAAGTAAAAAAAGATATTCATTTAGGATGATGTCCAAAGGCCATCATAGAAACTAGTACAACAACAAGAAGCTTAATATTGAAGAAGAAAAGTATAAACTAGTTAAAGTCTTTAATTTATAACCAAAGGGTCGGTCCTTGTGTTGTGTTCCTTCTATTCTAATCATCCCCCTTTACAAAAAAAAAAAAAAAAAAAATTCTAATTTTTCTTTTGTTTCAGTCCTCTCTTCTGCTCATTGATCCTTTAAATTAAGTTGGATTCTCTCCATTTATGGCTTAAACCATTTGATCGAGATAAGCCTATCAGGGTTCGTATCACTTCTTAATCTCTCTCTCTCTCTCTTTTTTCTTTGAGTTCTGTCTTAGTTTGGTTGCTTTTTATGCAGGAATCGGCGAGTTCGTAACTAGTTGTTGTCTGATCTTTCAAGGATTCAACCTTTTTTGGTCCGATCATGGCTGTTGCTGAGAATGCTGGTGTCAAAGTGGACTCTACTGGTCAGAATTTAGACAACAACAACATTGCTTCATCAGCTACCGAGACGAAGCCGCCATGTCCTGATGTTGATGATGATCAGAGCCCTAAATCTGACTCATCGAATCCTCCTAGCATTGATTCGGCTCCAGAAAGAGACGATCGGATCAACGAGACTTCTCAAAAGGGTCAGACTTTGAATGCGTTTAACAGAAATGGTTTCGAGTCTACGAAATCGGAGAATGGTGGTGAGAACAATGGAGGGAGTCTCAAGAGTGAGATCAAAGATTTGGCTGATGCGTTTTCTAAGCTTAATCCGATGGCTCAGGAATTTGTTCCTCCTTCTCTTTCTCGAAGTCAATCTGGGGTTTTGAGGAATGGATTAGGGTTTACTAACAATTTTGCAGCGCCACCTAAACTTGTTGTTGCAGATGGGACTGATCATTTTCCTAGAAGGGTATATTATTATACATTCTTGCTGAATTATGATCTCTGTGCTTTGTTTTGTTCTCTGGATGGATGGATATAAAGTTTGTGTTTTGCGATGTTTTGATTGTTACATCTCTAGTAAATGGATGTGTTTCTGATGTATGAAATGTCCTTTTTTACATTAGTGTGTGAGTTCCGATCTTTGTGTTTTTCTAATCTTCTGTAGATTTTGATGATACATTGAGGGGCATAGAATTGGTGATAAATTTTTGAGCTTTTCTGTGTTTTTGTTTACCATGATTTGCTAATTGTTAGCTTGTTTCTTGATTGAGAACGCTTGTATGCTGGTACATTCAGCATATAGATAACTGAACAAAAAGTTTGAGCTTTACGTGTTCTTGTGTCTATCGCTTGATCATTGATGCATAAGCAGTTTCACTTTGTGTGTGGGTTTGTTAAACTTTATTTCTTTACTGTTTGCTTTTTCTTATCACTTACACTTCAGGAAAATGGCTGCCTTTGGTAGAAATTTCTATTTTTGTATGAGCTTTGAAGTTTTTGGGGTTTTTAAATAGAAAGTATTCATTTTTTTTTTTTTCTGTGGACACATTCTTCAAACAATGGTATTAGCTGTCAGATGTGTTGGACACATTCTTCAAACAATTTTGTAACACATGTGCTACTTGTTTTACCGTTTGCTACAGAGAAGGAGTTTTGGTCAAGGGAAGCGAAGAATGAACAAGAGAACAAGCTTGGCTCAGAAGGATGATGTAATCAGGAGAACTGTATATGTCTCTGATATCGACCAACAGGTAAAACGAGGGAAGAAGCTAATTTTCAGTAACATTTTTCTCGTTAAGGAATTGCTTCTCTTACTTTGTTTTGGTTTGTAGGTTACCGAGGAGAACCTCGCAGGTGTCTTTATTAATTGTGGACAGGTACTTGAAATGATCTTTACTATGTCCAAATGTTTTTGATTATTTGCAGTAACCAGTTTGTTTCCTCATATCATATTCTGTCATTTTGGGATTGTAAGGTTGTTGATTGTCGTGTATGCGGTGACCCAAACTCTGTCCTTCGTTTTGCTTTTATTGAATTCACCAATGAAGGTACTTTTCACGTAAACCTTTGTTTACTCTAGTTGAGATTTTCTTACATCTAATCAAGAGATGTTGTTGCTGCAGAGGGAGCTAGGGCTGCTTTGAGCATGTCAGGTACTGTGCTTGGTTTTTACCCTCTTAAGGTTCTTCCTTCCAAAACCGCTATTGCCCCGGTTAACCCAACTTTCCTTCCAAGAGTAAGTTCACATATAACCATGACTAAATTTGGTAAAAATCTATCAGTTTATTCATTCTTGAGCCAGCCTAATGGTAATTTCTTTCTCCCAGTCTGAGGATGAGCGTGAGATGTGCGTGAGGACTGTTTACTGTACCAACATTGACAAGCGGGTAAGTCAGATATCCAATTACCACTTCTTCGCATTAGATCTTATCTTATATTGGAAACCATTAACAGCTTTTGGAGAAACTAACTTTCTTCAGTGTCTTATTGCTTAAATTTGCAGATCACTCAAATTGACTTGAAAGGCTTCTTTGAAATGTTTTGTGGGGAGGTACGGGATTTTGGTTTGGAGTGCGACGATATTTGTACGCTTTTAAATGTATTCTGCTCTCCAATCAATTTTGTTATATCTTTTTATAGGTTCATCGTCTGAGGCTTGGAGACTATCATCACCAAACTCGTATTGCTTTTGTTGAGTTTGCGATGGTAAACACTCTTTGCCTAGGTTTTCAATTAAAGTGTTCCCATTATGGACATTAGTTTTGATGATTGAATAGTTTCGATTGCTAGTAAAGATTGTACTATTCGAACTGCATGCCGATTTGATCCATTTAAGGAAACTTGATTACCCCTTCTTAGTTACTTGAGTCGTTGTATCTCTTAAAGCTTCTTACATTTGAAAGACCCCTTCTGAGCTTCTTTGAATCGTTGAGTTAGATGCATAACCTCAAATATGAAGTTTACGTAAAGTTAACATAGATTCAAACTTCGTTTTGAATTGTTAATCCGGTATTCATACTTTGCTTTGTTCCCTCAGGCGGAAAGTGCAATTGCTGCTCTTCACTGCAGTGGTATGTTCTTGGGGGCACTCCCACTAAGGTAAAGATTTCAACATTTTAACCTGTTTCTTCATCTTTCTATCATATCCCCTTAAATGTCATATTTTGAATGGTAGGTTGTTGTTTTAGTCATTACTAAAAAGCTAACTTGATATCGATCGATAGGACTTGGCTAGCTCTTCACTTAATTCTATTTCTGGTTCATTTGCATAAAATGTGACATCTTTCTCAGTTCTATATATGTTAAATACATTTCCATCATTAGAGTGAGTAATAATAATAGAACCAATCTCTTTAGTTATTAGTATTATCCTTCTTCCTTGGGAGGTTTGTATTTATCTTTGTGTTGGTTTTATCTGTTCTTGAAGGGTAAGCCCATCAAAGACACCAGTAAGGCCGCACTTTCCCCGCGCTTAGTTCAAGTGAAAGCTATCGTCTTCTCTCCGGAGATGTCAAAAATTATATAGAAAAAGAGAGAGATAGAAAGCTGAAGAAGAAGAAGTCTAAAGAAGAAGGTACTTGAGGCGTTTTGTATTTATATTTAAAACTCTTTTTAGATTTTATTTTTAAGTTTGCTTCGCGGTCGCAGAGCCTGCCCGGGTATCTTTGAACAACTCAAGAACTTTGGTCTAAAACTTTCTCCTTTCTATTTACTCTCCCCAAAAAAAAAAACACAAATCATGTTGTTAAAATTTACAAATTTGAATATTTCTATGATTTATTTAAGACATTTGGAGAAATTTCCTTTTCTTTAGTACTTCTTGATTTCAGTTTAGGTCTTGTCTGAATGCGGGTCTAGTTTTGATTTTCTTGTTCTTTGTTTTGTCCTTCTTAGCGTTCGTTACATCAAAACATATGTTTTTCTGGCTAGTATATTACATTTTTCCGATGAAAAATGTATAGTTTTTAAAACGTTCAAATTACTACGAGTATTTTTTGTTACATAGGATAAAATGAGAAATTACAGTTTTTGCTCAATAAACAATCGGACGAAAGAAATCATGCAATTACAAATTACGTACTAATGGTCTATCATAGACCGTCTATGTATCTACTTCGTAAAGATTTTTATGCAAAATAAATATTTGAAAGAAAAATACTCAAATATTTCTGTTATATTTTTTTCTCTAAACATATAATTCTAATGTTATCATATATTTCTAATGCACTAATATCGTGATTACTTTTAAGGTTCAAAGGAAAAAAAAAAAGGGTTTACAATTTGTAATAGTATTCTACAAAGTGTTTACAGTATCTATTCTTTTCTTTTATTGTGGAGCTCAATCACTATCTATCAAAAACAATCAAAGCTACAAAGAGTGAGAATACACGAAATCATGATAAACGAGTTAAATAGCGACGTTAATGGTTTTTTTGTGAGAAATTATTATATATGAAAAAGACATATACGAAAGAAGAGAAGGAACAACTTTATGCACTCTCGATAGATGCATTCCAACATTGACACATTCTTTCATGTTACAATTATTAATTTTATTTCTGACACAAAGCTATCTAATTTGTAAAAACAAAGCATGCCTACCTATATAACTATTACTACATTCCTCTTTTCATTTTGTTCTTTATCTTTTATATAGTAGTAGTAATTTATTTCATTTTCCGGCTTCGTTACTCTTCTAATTCCAACATTTTCCCTCTTTTTCTGCTTTCCGGATGCAAAGCATTATATGATTCCACTAGGATTTAACCCGCAGTATATACTGCGGGACAATATTTTTAATTTTAAAATTTTAAAATTTATATTGTATTTATTGTTATTTTATTATTATTTTATTAATTTTAAAAATATAAAAATTTACAGATATTTGATATAAGTATTCAAAGTATATGATTTTTGTAGTGTTTTCAAGGTTTTAACATGTGTGGTATATGTATAGTCTAGTAATACATTTATCTCCTGGTACACATCTAAAAGTGTTTAAAAAAAACAATTTCACTTAATTTCCTATATGGGATTAATGCCGACCGTCTCACCAAAATTAAATAAGTTTTTGCGTAAAAAAATCAAAATAAGTTTTTTTATCAAGTTTAATTATGTTAATTGTTTTACCAAATTAGCATATTTTTATAGTTTATAATTTTCCATGTCAATATATATAGTTTATGATAATTAATAGAATTTCAATTTTTTTTGGTAATTCCTCAAAAAATATAAATAAATCAAATGGGGGGTTTCAACATATTTAATGTGACATTTTTATGATTGAATTTTTGGTTTAGGAAATTTATTAATGTTAACATAATTATGGATATTGTAAACTTTTGTTATGGAAAATATGTTGTATATCATTTAAATTTGAGAGATTATAGCATCCATAAAAAATAGTTTTGGAGATTTAATGGGTAGAGTTGTTTTTGAAAAATCGGAATGTATAGATGTTGTTAAGATTTTATGACAATAAATGTAACAAATGTTGGTTAATTTAAGAAAGTTTAGTATTTGAGTTTCTCTGTAATGTTATTTATGAAATTGTTTTAGGGTTAATTTTGTAAAAAAAATTAAATAAGTAAAACTTAAAGGGCATAAACTAAAATATATTTCAAAAATGTTAATATAGATTAGAAATTATTTTCCATTTGACCGTTACATTATGGCGCATATATTTCTTCCAATTATAGAAATACCAATATAAGAAATCAGGAATACTGATACAAAAATGAAGAAACAGATTAATATGTTGATAAATCCTAGTTTCGAGTTTCGAGTTTAAAATGTTGATTAACAGGTTAAAATGATCATATAAACCATAGAACTCCTATGATCAATATATTGATAAATCCTAGTTTCGAGTTTCATTTATCAATGCATCTACCATCGCAAAATGCCAAAATATACATGTACATATATGTACTGACCTTTTAAATTTAATATTGGGGAACAAAAAGGTTATTGTTCTACATAAAGGACAGTGAGTGTTCCTTTAGCTTATATAGCTCATTCCATATGTACTATAAACAAAGTGACAATATATAAATATAATTAATATATAGCTCATTCCATAAGCAGCAGACAATATATAAGAGCAGCAGACGAAGTTGATCGATCTTGATCATGGGTAAAACCGGCGGAAGCTCATGGTTCACGGCGGTTAAGAAAGTTTTCCGATCGCCCGAGAAGATAATCCCTAGAAGAAGAATTCGTCGAGAAGACAACGACCTCGTCGAAGAAGAAGAGGCCGAACAGCACCAACGACCGGTACATACCTTTCACTCAATTACCTCTCTCTTCGTTAATTCAAACTATATGATATACTTAATACACCAACATTAAGTATATACTTGTAAGTTTGGATAGCTCTATATAAGAGTAAAAAAAAGGATAGCTCTATATAATTTTTAGAAAAAATCTTCATCCGCATAAGAAAACCTGATTTTTGATAATCTAATTTAACTTTGAGATTTTATTTATTAATGAAATATATAAATTTTGTTAAATATTTAATAATTTTGTTGGTGAAGATGAGAAGAAAAAGAAGATGGCTATTAAAGAAAGCTTCTTCAGATCCTTCTGCAATAGACGTCACAAACACAAAAAACGCCGGCAACATTAACTCGACGGCTGTTGACGTGATTGTGGCAGAGGAAACAGAGAAAACTGCGTATTCGACGGCCAAGGAAACCGTCTTTTTCTGTCGGACGTCTGTCTATCTCAAAAGACACGTGGCTGCTATTCTCATTCAGACAGCTTTCCGAGGATGCCTGGTATAATCAATATTTACTTGTATAGCCCCTTATTATGCTTTTGTTACCTTAACGAGTTTGATTATCAATTAATGAACATATATTTGTATCACTCTATCGACGAAACTAAGCTTGATTTGGATGACTTGTAAATGAAGGCCAAAACGGCATTTAGGGCTCTACAAGGAGTTGTGAAACTACAAGCCCTAGTGAGAGGCCACAACGTGCGTAGACGAACTAGCATCACTTTGCTTCGGGTTCAGGCTTTGGTTCGGTTCCAGGCTCGAGCTCTAGACCACCGGAGAAAACTTACAACCAACCCCGTCGATGAAAATTCCTTATCTCGTGCTTTCTCTAAACAGGTTCAACCAATATCGAACTTACCATTTTGTTTTAAATTTTCATTACAACTTTACTAATAGAGAAACGCTTTGGGTTAACTATCAAAGATGTGGAGAACCACAGCGAGAGAAGCTCACAGTGAAAGCGAATTAGAGGACACAAGACCGAGTAGGTTTAACCGGTTCGGTTATCAAGAAACCGGAAGGAGAATGTCAACTGATCAGGCTATCGTTGAACCAGTCAAGACAGTTGAGATCGATACGTATAATACGTACCCACACCACCTCCAACAACTCAACAAGACGCCAAGTGGGTATTCTTGCGTCACACGGGAAGTCCATTCAATGCCAAATTACATGTCTAACACTGCCTCAACCGTGGCTAGGTTCCGCCGGCCACAAAGCGTACCAAAGCAGAGATCAAACCGTACCGGTTTAGATAAGAACGAACCAAGATTACAATTAATTAGAAAGCGATTGTCATTTCACAAGGATAACACGCAATCGCACGGTTATAATGACGGTGATGGTTACTTTTGGTAGGAATGCTCACGAGGTTATTAAATTAACCGAATCGGTTATTGAGTAGCCGATTGAACCGATTATTCAATCAAAAGATATTTTATTTTATACTATAAGTATTGGACCCAAGATTTAATATTTTTTAAATATTGCACCAAACAATTATCAATTTAGACTTCTTCTTCAATGCTAAAAACAACGTGACTAATGACTAATTCGATGTCAAACGTCCGCAGCTTTGAACAAAACCGATGGTTGAATGCATACCAAGTGGATTTAAACCGGTTTTATTTATTTGATGGTTGGCATATTTACTTTGTTTATCCAAACTCTATTCTCGAAGTCAAATTCCACCAACAGTCCTTAATATTTCAGCTGTAAAATAAGAATGTAGTATTTTTTTCCTTAGTTGAAAATTTTTAAATCATAATTCCATTTTGGAGTTTGATTTCTCCACTTGCGTTGAAAACACAATTTCTAATGAAATATTACTTCATTTAGAATAATTATTTCATTTTAGAATTTCAGAAAATGGAAAACTAGATTGGAAATATGTTTTAAATGAGTAATGATCGTGACCTATAAGATTAATAACCTATCCATTTTCTCAAAATCGAAAACATTAATACTCCTTCTGTCCCTAAGATATTTTAAACATTTAGGTTTTTTCAAAATCTCTATACAGACTTTATATTAATGTAATATTATAGTTTATAACTATATGTAGTCTGTAATTTTTTTAATACTAGTCAATGTATTAATTTTTTTTTTTTAATCTTTTTGTGTTTAGCCAAAAAAATCTTATATATTCAAACATGATTAATTTTAAAAATTTAAAAGCTCTTTTACATCAAAATATAAATAAAAATATAATTTTTGCAAAAAAAAAAAAAAAAAAAAAAGTCCGAGACAAATAAGACATAATAAATGAAATCATTAATCACACGTCACTAGCTCACGTGGCTATCGTAGTAATCACGTTTCCTCCGCTGTCGTTTTTAGCAAAACCACCGGCATTTTCTTCCGTTACTGTTATATTTATGTTCTTTAGATTTTTAAATTATTATTATTATTTTCTCCAGCGGTCATTCAAACCCTTTTTTTTTTTTTTTTTTTTTTCTTGGGTTTGAAATGATCTCTGAGAAAGCTTTACACTATTCAACTTCGTCTCCTCACCGTCCGATGTATTGACTTTTTCTTCTCACCGATCAAAAAACTAAACTTTGACTTTCAAACAATCCGGCGACGATGGGTCACTGTTACAGCCGGAACATTTCCACCGTCGACGATGACGACAACGAGATCCCCGCCGCAACCGCTCAGTTACCTCATCGTCGCTCCCATAACAACCAGACTTCATCGTCGATTCCCCAGTCTCCGGCTGCTTCAGAAGTCAACCCTTACAATATCAGCCCATTCCAAAGCCCGTTACCGGCGGGAGTAGCTCCATCTCCGGCGAGCACTCCGGGAAGAAAATTCAAATGGCCGTTCCCGCCTCCTTCACCTGCGAAACCGATTATGGCGGCTCTGAGACGGAGACGAGGTGCAGCACCACAGCCGCGAGATGGTCCGATCCCTGAGGATAGGGAAGAAGTCGATCACGGAAGAGCCGGAGGTAGCGGTGCCGGAGGCGGGATGGGAGGCAGGTTAGATAAGAACTTCGGGTTTGCTAAGAATTTTGAAGCAAAGTATGAGCTTGGGAAAGAGGTGGGTCGAGGGCATTTTGGTCATACTTGTTGGGCTAAAGCTAAGAAAGGCAAGATCAAAGGTCAAACTGTTGCTGTCAAAATCATCGCTAAATCTAAGGTTTGTTACAATGTGATTGATTTCCTTGATTCCAACGTTACTGGAAACATAAGAATTGGTTCTCGTGTTGTTGATACAATGTGTGTGAATTTGTGGTGTTTCAGATGACATCAACTTTATCGATTGAAGATGTTCGTCGTGAGGTGAAGTTGTTGAAAGCTTTGTCTGGGCATAGTCATATGGTCAAGTTCTACGATGTGTTTGAGGATGCGGATAATGTCTTTGTTGTTATGGAGTAAGTATGTCTCTCTTTTCATACTTTCTATGTGTAACACCAATTGTGTTTTTTTTTATTTGGAAACATTGTCTCGGTCTCTCTCTAATGAATATGTATTGACTCCAATATGATTCCAGGTTATGTGAAGGTGGAGAGCTATTGGATAGAATTTTGGCAAGGTATAATCAAAACTAGTCTTTCCTCTGTTTTCAAGTTTGAATAGGTACCTTTGTGTTGTATAAGAAGTATTAATAAATCTTGTACTGTCTATATATATATATATCTTTACTGCAGAGGTGGTCGATACCCGGAAGCAGATGCTAAGCGTATTCTTGTGCAGATTTTATCTGCAACTGCTTTTTCCATCTTCAAGGTGTTGTGCACCGTGATCTGAAGCCCGAGGTACACATTCTGCTTGTACCACTTTTTGAATAAATCATGAGTGGATGTTGCTTGTTTATTAAACAAATGTTGTACTGTTTGTATCCAGAATTTTCTCTTTACCAGTAAAAATGAGGATGCAACACTCAAGGTTATAGATTTCGGTTTGTCTGATTTCGCTAGATTCGGTAATGAATCCTATTCCTTTGTTCCTCTTTCTTATACATGACTCTTGTCTTATGTAGCGACTTAAAGGGATGAATGTTTTCTTTGTGTGGTGGTGTTTAATCAGATCAGCGTCTCAACGATGTGGTAGGAAGTGCATACTATGTTGCACCTGAAGTACTCCACAGATCATATAGCACTGAAGCAGATATATGGAGCATTGGTGTCATATCTTACATATTACTCTGTGGAAGTAGACCATTTTATGGAAGAACCGAGTCTGCTATTTTCCGTTGTGTGCTTAGAGCGAATCCTAATTTCGAAGATTTGCCCTGGCCTTCAATATCTCCTATTGCCAAAGACTTTGTTAAAAGGCTTTTGAACAAAGACCATAGGAAAAGAATGACAGCTGCTCAAGCTTTAGGTAAGTTCCTAACCACTAGTGTTAGAACTAGTGACATTGATTGGTGAAATGAAAACATGAGTATTCTTAAATTTGCAGCTCATCCATGGCTTCGAGATGAAAACCCTGGTTTACTTCTTGATTTCTCTATTTACAAATTGGTCAAGTCTTATATTCGAGCATCACCTTTCAGACGCGCAGCACTTAAGGTGATTCTCTACTAATAAACCAATATCTTGAAGCTTACCCTTGCAAATATGATAACATGTGTGATACAATAGATCAGATCCATTTGTTAACCAAGTTGCTCAGATCTTGTCAAGAGTTTAACTGTTTTCTTAGGATTATAATCACATTTTTTCATTTGTTTGTTTGATCCTAGCTTTTGTTCTTAATTAATAGAGTTGATAATATGTCTTTTGTATTATTTTTATTTTGCTGTTACTTGTACCACAGGCTCTGTCAAAAGCTATACCCGAAGAAGAACTCGTGTTCCTTAAAGCACAGTTTATGCTCCTGGACCCAGAGGATGGAGGCCTGCATCTACACAATTTCACTACGGTCAGTGGGTGATTTCCACACTCATCTTTACTGGTCTAACAATTGCTTTTAGTACCACTGTTCTTCAATTTATGAATCTGACACTCTTCTTATCTTGTCGTAAGTGCAGGCTCTGACAAGATATGCTACGGATGCTATGATCGAATCTAGGCTTCCGGACATTTTAAACATGGTATATCAACACATCTTTATAAGTCGCAGCATATCTAGTTTGTGCTTGTAATATACATGTGTAATACTCTTTTTTCTGTGTGTTTTCTTCTTGAAGATGCAACCCTTGGCACATAGAAAACTTGATTTTGAAGAGTTTTGTGCTGCTGCGGTCAGCGTTTATCAACTTGAGGCTCTTGAAGAATGGGAACAAATCGCAACGGTCGCCTTTGACCACTTTGAACGTGAAGGAAGCCGAGCCATTTCCGTCCAAGAACTCGCAGAGGTATATAGGGACTACAATATATCCATGAGATCTGTACTTCTGTGAAACCAATATCTTTTTGCATATGCAGGAGATGAGTTTGGGACCAAATGCATATCCTCTTCTCAAGGATTGGATACGGAGTTCAGATGGGAAGCTGAATTTCTTAGGCTACGCCAAGTTCTTACACGGTGTGACTGTTCGAAGCTCGAGCTCGAGACCAACAAGGTGACTTCTAACTTTGCATGTCAAACCCGAATCATTAAAACATGTCGAATCAAGGAAAATAAAAACATCAACCAGAAGAAAAGGTACCTCTTTTGTATTAAGCATTTTGTTTTCAGGGGAACCATACTAAATCCAAACAAACAAAAAGGAAGATACATATATTCTTGTTTGTACA
Organism: Camelina hispida; assembly: GCA_023657505.1. NCBI lineage: Eukaryota > Viridiplantae > Streptophyta > Magnoliopsida > Brassicales > Brassicaceae > Camelina > Camelina hispida. The sequence goes on along the minus strand of CP094632.1, from coordinate 23,819,582 downwards.
GAAAATTAATTGAGTTGTTGTGGTTCGGTTGTGGTTTTCTGTCCACTAAGGAAATGCAATGGTATTGGAGGTGTAATAAATCAAAGTCTAGTTAAAAACTAAAAATTTGTGCTAATTCGAAAATTAATTCATATCATTTCCTCTTCTAAAATTTTGATGTTTGTTTCGGAAGAATATCATTTCTATACCGTACCAGCTGATAACTGCACTATGCACATGTTCAAATAAATTTGAAATAATAAAACAATCCATATTATTTGCTTACTTAAATTTTGAGCTAATTGGTTTGTTACCACAATCATTTGATTTTATTTTTATAAGTGAAATGAAGTCATGGTAAATTTTGTTGTAGGAAATTAATAAATGTAATTTTATATAAATGCCTTTAAAAAAAAATTTCAATTAAAATAAAAGTTTTAGTAAATATAGCATATCATGTATTTAAGTATGTATGTAAATGTAGTGTCTTATTCTTGAGTGAACAATCTTATAAAATGAGATACATGAACCTCTTCATTCAAATTGAAAATACATATTGTTTCCTTATTTTATAAGCTAAGAGAACGTCGACAAAAAAAAAAAAAAAAAAAAAAAAAAAGCTAAGAGAACTAACACAATCTCATCAAATTGGAAAGACATTAATTGTTTATGTATCATTGTTATTAGCTAATAACCCCGAGTATATGCGCAGATTTTTGTATAATATATTTTCTAAATGTCAAAAGTATTTTTACACTTTTATTTATTTGATTATACAATATCAAAATATATAAATTATTTATATATAATTATACATACATATTTTTTTTTGATTTAATAATTGTATGTATTTATATATAATCATACATACATATTCCTTTTATCATTCAGTTTTTATAATAGTACTAGATAAGGCCCACGTAATAACACGCCGGTAAAAATTAAAAAATTTATTGAGAATAGTTAAGTAGTAACATACATGTTTTTAGACTTTATCTTATAATATTTTAATATTGAATTTAAACCTCTCATATTTCATTTAATACTCTCTCGATTCTATTATATAAGAGTTTTATAATATTTTCTCAAATTTTTATGTATAATTTTTATTAATATAATAATTTATGACTATTTGAATTATGCAGTATATTTTCTATTGGTGGAAGTTTTATAAATGACATAATATTTATTATTTATTAATCTTTGTACTTTGACCCAAAAACTCTTATAGGACAGGAAGTACCATTTAAATATTTATATCATCATAAGAGACCATATTTTAATTTTAATTACACATTTCATCTTAATTCATAGAACTAAGTACTTTATATCAAACACAATTAATACATCATATCAAATCTATATCTTAGTAAAAACTGAAAATATAAATAAAAATTAACAAAATATAATTTGCCAAAAAAAACTCAATCAACATTATTTAAGATATATTTGTTATGTTGTTATCTCATAAGTACTAATTTTATCTCATGTCATAATCAATTTTAAAAATGAGTAAAATTTATAAAATAAAAACATATATAAAGATACAGAGAAGTTCTCAATAACTAAAGATTTATTCCTGTAATTTATAATTTGTATTCAAATTATCTTATATTTTGACATATGCATTACAAAAATACATGTGTTAAAATTATAAATTTAAACATTAAAATTTACTAATATTCTTGAATGATTTTTTTTTAAATAATACAAATTAATATTTGAAAACTGTTTAATCTATTTAATCTAAAATAAATTTCATCGTTAGACATTCAGTTTAGTAATCATATCTAACTATCTATTTCATCGTAAAACCATAATTCACTTCTTCATGGATTAGTTAAAAAATTTAATAACAAAAATAATATGAGATAATATGTATATTGGTTAGTATTTAAAATTTAACATTAAAAATAATCAGTAAAAAAATCAGTTAACATCCACAAAATTTTTGGAAATCCAAAAATATCCTAAATATATTCTTCTATATGTCATAATTTTATAAGTAATACTTTTGTCAATTTTAATCAATTAACCAAATATTCATTCTAACAAACTCATTTTTCTATTTTCTTTCAGGTTTATCATATTACTACATGCATTAAAACTTTAAAATAAAACATGTAAAACTATACTTATACAAATCATGTATTGATTTTTTAAATTTATTTATTGTTTCAAGGTTTTGTGTACTTACTTACAATAATTTATATTACAGCGATAAATATAATTTATATCCGACTAAAATTATGTTAAATACCTTATGTTATTCTTTTTAACTTTGTTATTCATTATTTATTGATTAATATACATGCTTAATGAATTAAATTTTTGGTTACACATGTCAAATTTATTGAGAAACCATGTATAATATAATTAGGATATCATGGAAAATATATTGATTTTGTTAGTTTTCCTTTTTGATTTAGGAATATAAATGTTTTAAAATATAAACATGTAAAATTCTGTAAATATAATAAGCTGTCTTATTACGTTTATAAAAAAAATTGACATGTGTCAACATCTTATCAATATATTTGACATGTGTCACAATCTCGTTAATTAGTAATTTTGTCATCGAACTTTGTATAATAAGATTCTTTAGTATTTGGTTGGAGCATTAAAGGAAAAAAATGGTTAATTGTATTGTTAATAATAAAAATGAAAATTTTCTTTGATATATTCAAACATTTTAGTTTAAGTTTTCAATATAAAATAAAGTAATTAATAACTACAATCCTTATTATTATGTAAGTAACGAATCGAATATATTTCCAATAAAAATCATAAGGAGCACAATTAAAAGCTTCGCAAAAATCCCAAAGATTAATTTTATTTTTTAATCTCTTTTTATATTTCCCTTCACGTATATATTGCTAGGTTTAATTCTAATAGCTTCGTATTTGCAGTACAAACTAGATTGTAAATGGAATATCAAAATTTTTAATATAGAATTCTTAAGTACAAAATTTGAACTAAATAAACATTATAATGATCTTTGTATAGTTATATGTTGGATCACAAGAACTAAATATAATGATAAGTATACTAAAAAATGTAGTACAAACTTTTTAGAGGAGGTAAGAGAGAGTTAAAAAAATTTGATTTAATAATTGTATTACAAACAACATTAAAAATAAAATAGATAAACACGAATATGTAGACATCTAAAGTAATTTATGGAGAGGGTTTCTTTAACTTGATTCACTTATTCTGCGATGATCAGAATTAATATTTATGAATCTGCATTGATAAATTAATTTTAATATAGCCATAAAAAATTATTATACATATGTAATTTTAAATTAAAAATATAGGTAAATAAGAAGGAAAGAAGAACACTACATATAAAAAAAAAAAAAAAGATCAATCACAATGTAAGATATATATATCATTGACAAAATGTACAATTAATTTTGCTAATATATATTTAAGATATCTACTAGATAAAATGTACAATTACAAATGACTTTTGCTAATACAATTTCTTTATTTTGTCTTATTGGTTTTGGACCCATCTTTGGCCCAGAAGGAGTTGGTGAATGAAACTCAAAACCCAACAAATTAAATAATAATACTTGAGATTCCAAATAAAGCCTTTCATCAGTTATCTCAGCTAGCTCTGGGCATTCGGGTACTCGGGTCGGGTTCGGGTAAGAACCGATCGGGTTCGGATTTTTTAGGACCCATTCGGGTAAACAGAAAAATCGGTTCGGGTTCGGTTCGGGTCTTAGCGGGTTCGAGTCGGTTCGGGTCTAAAATTTCAGAACCTATAAATACCCGAAAAAACCGGGTATTATTTGGGTTGGGGTATTTTGTACCCGATTACCCGAAATTTAACCCTATAACCTGAAGTTTACCCTATTACCCGGAAAATTTAATGTTAAATATTAAAATAAAATTTTTAAAAATCTATTTTTAATAAATTGGTTAATTATTTAAAATATATAGCTAAACATTTCAATATAATTTTGGTTATTTAAATATTTTTATCTAGGAAAAACTAATATTTTAAATTTTAAGTTGCAACTTTGAATAACTATGTTATAAATAAAAAAAATATACCTAGTATTTTGTGTACATTATTTTATTTCGGGTTTATCGGGTACCCATTCGGTTCTCGGTTCGGTTCCGGTTCTTTGGATTTAGGAGATTAGGACCCAATAGGGTATTCTACCGGTTCCGGGTTCGGATTTGGGTCCATATTTTCAGTTCGGATTCGGTTCGGGTTTTCGGGTCCGATTTTTTTGACCAGGCCTAATCTCTGCAGCCGCACAGATCTCTAAAGCCTAATTTTACTTTCTTCATCGAGATCAGAGAGTTTCTAATTTTGTCGATCAATCCATCAAAAAACCATGTCGATCGGCGGTAAGAGTAAAGACTAAGAGATTCCCAATGTTGTCATTAGTAGATCTAAATCTATTTTGCATTACTCGATCTGAAGTTGTTATCAGTCTCCCATTTCGTAACAGCTCATGTTTTTTTTTTTGGGTTGAAGGGGTTCCGACAGCTGTGTTCTGGGACATAGTGGATTGCAAGATTCGTGACGATCTCAATGTTGTTGAGGTTACGCAGAACATTAAAAACACAATCTCGGAAGTTGGTATCGACGGTAGGGAAGTCGTCTCAATCAGGGCTTATGGTGAAGATGATGGGAAAGATCATGACTTTAACTCCGCCGGGGTAACTTTCACTCACTCACACGCCGCGGCAAGACGTGCGAGGCATAAGCAGATTCTGGTTGACGTTTTGGCGTGGGCTGAAGAGAACCCTCCCCCAGCTAATTTGTTGCTTATCATGGGAAACACTACTACAAAGGAGTTCGAGAATGTGATTCATTTCTTGAAATCGTTGAATTACAGGTATCTCTTGGCAACCCCCTGAGATGAGAAAAACGCTGATTCTCAGGGCTAGTCGTGACATTTGGAAACTGATCTATCTCTCAAGTAGAATAAACTAAAACTAATGTGTATCGCAAGTAGTGTCTGTATCGGAAGTAGCATAAAGTATAAACTAATGTATCGGACGTAGAAGGAAATAAACTAGTGTGTGTGTGTCGGAAGTTAAATAAGCTTTGTTAGGATTATGGGAGGAGGATTAATGTCTTGTCTCCATAAAGGAAGGAGATTATTAGATTTCTTAATTGTTTATCAATCTCTTTTTCCGTATTTAATTAAACATTAAACCGAACAACCTACGCCAACTAGTATCTTTTGGCAAATCATCCCCTAAAACATGAAAGTCATCAATCGTTCATATAAAAGAGACTATATTGTCGATAGAACAAGTTCATAACGACGAAAGGAATAAAAATAAACTACAAATAAGAGAAAGGTATAAGATGCATTTGGATACTGTTCGTGTAACACTTCCAAAAAGAATCAATATAGAGGTCGTTTTATACATATATACATTTTTCAGAAGAAAACAAACAATTTGTCACATTCATTTAGCAAGAACCCTCCACTCACTTTCCCTATAAGAAGCAAGTCTCTCCCCTCCACTTGTAAATGCCATCATTATCATCTTCATCACAATAATTATTCATCATCATCATCTATGGCGCCGGTGAAGAGGAGGGTGTTCAAGACAAAGAATGAAATAGCGGTGGAGCTGGCGAAATACATAGCCGATCTCTCTTCCAAATTTTGCAAAGAAAGAGGAATTTTCACTGTTGTTCTATCCGGGGGTGACCTCATCTCGTGGATCTGGTCCGTTTCAAGATTTATATACAAAACTATAATACCAATCTCAATTTATTTGATTCCGCCCAAACTTCTAATTTACATTTTGTGCTTGGGATCATGCGGATAGCAACTATAAACTCGCTTACGACGGTTTTCTCTCCAAGGTAAAACATGTACGAATATACGTTCCAAAAAAGGAAAATAATAGTAATAATTTGCATAATAGGAATTTTCTGTTTTGAAATACCAAACTTCTATCTTTAAAAACGATTAGTGATGCTTAAAATGTGCCGTTAATCACAAAAATACAAATATATCGTTAAATTATGAGCTAGGGACCAAGCAATGGTAGTTTAGTACTCCTAACTTAGGACGAGATGATATTATTTGACAAAAATATAACACTACATTATAACATGAAAACATAGATAAATGTATGGTATATTTAACGACAACTAGTATCAAACTGGCCATTCATAACGATATAGAATCCCAACATCCATGTTCCAACTCCAGCTGAAAACATCTACGCTATCGACAACGGACTCGGAGCCGAAGGCAACGCGGAACTCGCAGCTGAACGGTACGAGGAGTGCCTCAAACAAAAGGTGAACCAGAACATAATCCGAACATACAAGTCTTCTGGTTTTCCACAGTTCGATCTTCAGCTTCTAGGTTCCGTATGTGATCAAGAACAAGCTGATTCGGTTGCGACTGCTCTTAATCATGCCAAAGACTTGCCAGCTGGTAGACTAACAGCTGATGTTGAAGTTGTCTGGTTCCTTGACCAAGCTGCTGCCTCTAAACTCCCTCATGGCTGGTGCTCCATCCTTTGATTTATTGTCTTCTTCTTAATTATATGAATCGGTTTGGTTTAGCTAGTTTTTTTAACCGGTTATAAACTTTACTTATCATGTTTTTGAATAATATTGTACCAATTGATTGGATTGGATTCAGTTCAATTGGTTTATTCACTTATTTGACTTACAAATTTTCTCCTTTTTAAAAATAAATAATAATAATAGTTGGTAATAGCAACTAGTCCGACCGAACAAATCAGATTTATTTAAAAGCCGATAATATTCAGGTTTATAAATTCTTGATATAAAAAAATCCTAAATTACTGTCTAACCCTAAAATGTAAAAGTACGTAGAAGTCAATATTTAGAGATGGCTAAAGAGTTCCATTGCCAAACTACACACGGTGAATTGCCAGGTGTTTTTTTGAGGTGTGTTCGATCGAATTGATAGATAGGGTTGATCCATCGAGGGTGAAACCTTTACAAACAAACCAAATAAGTGCAAACATATACTGTGAAACAACTAAAGTAGTGTTGTAAACAACGTATATATATGAGACACCATGATTGTGTCCACACAATGAAAGACACGAGTAGACAAAAGCGAAAACACGAATCTAATTCACATGATCGATGGATCATGTACATTATACATATCTATCTAAGTAATAGTTTTATCCTTTATCATATAATTCACAAGTCACTTGACCAATCAAATTCAGCCACATCAGATTTTTTTTCTTTTCAATTTCAATTTTGAAAATAAACAAAAACAAATGTATACTAGATCGTGTCAAAAAAAGTAGGAATCGTTTTTAAAAAAACAACAAACCACAACAAATCACTTTTTGTTTATCTTCTTTAGTGCTTTCTCCATTACGACAAACACAACAGCTTAAAAAACTGTCCCTAATTTTTACTCACACTAACAGCCCCACGTTCACGGCGGTTTACAACGGATCTTCTATATAAATCCAATTTTAGTTTGTTCTCTCATCAACTTTCTCCAAAAATCAAAAACTAAACACAAAAACAAAAAATCAGAGCATCACAAAACCACTTTTATTTTTAATTACCACTTTACAAGTCACTACCATCGGATTCACGGCCAACCACCTGAACTATACCCTTGGTTCGAACAACCACAACCTCCTCTGTTTTAATTGTCCGTGCTTGGCTCTTTGAGCATTTTCTACAACCGAAAGTCTCTTTTGTATCTTATCTATACACATTCTTAATAACAAAAAAAATGCTGATTTGTTTTTGTAAACATGAATAGTTACCCAAAGGACTCTGATATGCTCATGCTAGCAAGGCAAACGGGCTTGAGCCGCGGTCAGGTAACAGATGTTTGATTTGAAGATTGTTTATTTCTCTTCATAGTGTAGACCGTGTAATTTATCTTTTAATTGTTGTGTGTTGTTATGTTTGTGCAGGAGAGTCGCAGAGAGAATAGGAGTCCGTTATTCCTCTAACTCAATTTTTAGAAATTAAAATGATATGTTTTGGGGTTCATTTGGTGGTGAAGGAAAGATGAAGGGTTTGACGAATACATGTTCAGCTCATGTATTCGATAAAGAAGAAAAAAGATGGCGAAAGAACGGTGGTGAGAGAAAGAAAAAGGGATGGACGACGGTGGAGCACATCGATACTCGGCGGCGTAAGTATATCTCCAACTGAGCAGAGAGGGTTTATCTTATCTCCTTTTCTTTAATTTTTTTAAAGTAAAAGAAAATGTTTTGTGGTTTGTGAAAAAAAAATAGAAATTTTATACTTATAATTACAGTTCAAATATAGAGTCTCAGAAATTGAATTAATATGAGCTTATGTGGTGTTGCAAATAAGTTACACAAATCTTTGTCTTTAATTTATTACATTTACTTTTAGTAGTAACATAAAAAATTGCAAATATTCAACCAAAATATATTGTAAAATATTTTAAAAAATATTACTTTTTACCAAATAATTTACTTTTTTTTTGGTACAGTAACATTAAAATTTGCTAACATTCAACCAAATTATATTGTAAAATTACTTAAAGTGCTTTACTTTATTCTAAATTAATAATTAGTTATATATTTTATTACAAATAATAATTCTGTTATTTTATTTTATTACAAATATTAATTCTGTGCGTATGCACAGGTCATATACTAGTCTACGAATAATTCACAAATACAACACTCAACAGATAAGTAACATGCCCTTTTTGTATCTTCTTCTTTTGTTTTTGTTTTTCCCTACAAACTGTTAAGTAGTTTATTTATATTATTTGATTAGCATATGCCTAACATTTTTTTTTTTTTTGAACGAAGCATATGCCTAACATTAATATCTAAAATTCCGACAACAAATAATCTTAGATGGTTGCAATTGCAACTGGATAATATTCTTACATATAGTTTTGTTATATAATGATTATTCGCAGTAAATTTAATTATATCTCAAATATTTTATTGACCTTTATCAATTGAATATTTATCTTTCGCCAATGTTAGTTTATAACGAACGATGATGTAATGTATGGCTTCATTAAAAAGTAGTAGTTTCTCAGTACGTATTATCTTGCTTACTCAAAAGAAAATTCGTTAGTTAGATTAAGAATATTCGTTCTTTTTTTATAATTAAATTAAAAAAGTCTATATACACTTATTTTTTGGCGACAGTAGTAAAATTTTGTTCCTGTTAACAGTACTGGTAATAGTTGTAATCATAGTGTATTCGGACGAAGCTATTGGGATATACTATTAGTTAACACAAATCATATCCCGTATGTTTAGCAATTACAGTAAATAGTTTCCTTATTCACTAGTGTATATTCTCTGCAATCTCGGTTATTAAGACTGAGTGATCTCATCTCTGTAATATATATTAATGTACTCGATCTCACAATAATATACAGAAATATTCTTCATCTTCTTCCTCTGATTCTACAGAAGCAATTGATAAAGTATTGTATGGAAACGATACTTTACTTTCCCTTTTGGTAAAGCAACGAATCTATCTTTGGTATTTTATCTTTTCCCACTAAATTAACATATCCACAACATTGAATTCACCAATCCCCGATATTTCGAATTTAACTCAACATTGTCTTACATGTGATTATTACCATGTGTTTTTAATTTGTTTAACATCAGATATTTTCTTTGAGTCCTATAAGAAAATAAAAGAAAATATGAATTTTGTTAGGAAAAAAATATTGTCATGGCCGGTGATTCAATATAAATAAATAAAAAGCATAAGAAAAATTATCAACCAGGTCAGGTGCTACTTTTGTTAAAAGGAACCATCGTTACAATTATTATTGAGACAATTTGTGCAGATTCATGACTCCACTCTAGAAGATAATGATATAATTAAATCTAAGGTTATAATTTAAGAACATATCAACATCCATTTGCCGGTTGGATGACGTACGGATATATATAATGAAGTCCTGTATTATACAAATAATAAAAGATGGTCGAAGAGGTCAGACGTATATTAGATCAATAATTAAATTTATTAGTTTTTCTAGTTTCGGTTATAGTCTTTTCAATTTGGTTTAACCAAAAGATCTTTATTTTCTAATAGATAATCGCACTACACATCATCAATTACAAGTTTTATAGGGGTACGGACCGTATGGTATGTGATAGTAACTTCATGACAGTCACATTTGCTTTTTTACCTTCTTTGAAATATTTTGTCAGACAAAAATGATACATGCGACTGCTTTTGTTGACCAGACTAATTTTTATTTATTTACAAAGAGATATGTATTGTTTTGCTCATTTTTTTGTTTTGCTTTATTTCTTTTATTATTTTCCTCCATTGGTTTTGGACGAAAACAATCCTCTATTTTTTCTTGATATCTTATGTTAGAAACCATAAGTAAATATGGATCAACAGAATTCATCCGATCCAAAGTAAATTTAAAACTAATATAAAAGTCTATTTAAAATTGTTCATACATTTAATTAAATGCTTGCCTATATCAAAATAAATAATTAGTGGCACTAATTCATAAACACTATTCTACTTTCAGTCGTTACAGTCAATTTGGGTACAATAATACTTCAAGAATCCACAGAGAGAGAGAGAGAAAAAATAACAAACTAAAAACAAAATCAGAAACCGGATCCAACATTTCTACGTATAGGTATATATACCCGAACAGTGGAATAATTTGTGATACTTTGCATCTGGGATATTCCCAAGACCTAATCCAAGTGGTTAACGAGTCATATCATTGAATTTGAGCTCAATAAATAAATCCTTCCTTTGCATTTGATACTGTATATAAACGTAATCGAACCGTTTGTTTTAGTTAAATAATACTACTAGTATCTAATACTTTAGGGCAGCATTGCATTAACTGTTTCAATTCAATAAGACAAATTATTACTAGAGAAACAGGAGACATATAATAGCAAAAAAAAAGAAGAAGCTAAAGATAAGAAATTGTTATAGCTAATTATTAATCATAGCGTAGAACCAATTTCATCATTGTTGTCTAGAGATATTTCATGATTACGGATTCTTTAATCTACATTGTATATATGAGTCTTTGTTCGGTTAGTTGTATTATACAAAACATAACATATACAAAACTGTTTATGTACCTCGATTCCTAAACAACAATAAGATAATTTATACTAAGAAACAAAATTAATGTTTAAATAACTAATCCCATGTGCTTGATTTTGGTCGGTTGATGAAAACATGGGAATTATTTCATCTCACTCGTTGGGAAACCATTATCTCAAGATCATTTATAATCTACCAACAATTATTATTTTTAATGTATTATTGTATTCATACTTAACTAATACAACTAGTTTACAATTAGTTAGGTTAATTGTACACCATCGATTACAAAATATAAAATGTTTTAGTTTAAACACGTAAATTTTTACAGTGTTTTTTTCTAAAATATTCGAATCAATAGTACAAAATTATGTGATAAAAATAATTATTAAATATTAAACTAGTATATAATAATCTCTATATCAAACTTGGAAACATATTTATAATATGATATATTAAATATTAAACACATAAATTTTTTCTAAAAAAAAGAAGATGTTATAACTTATAAGATGTTTGACAAAAAAAAAACATTTTATAGTAAGAAACACATAAAGTATATTTCTTTCTAAAAACATGGAAAAAAATATAATTTATTAACAAAAATAGCTTGTGGTTCTTAATTTCTTCTTGATATTGATGAAATGATAAAATAAGTAATTTACAGCAAAATTGACAAAATAATCATGATATGGATTATGGAATAATCTGGTCAGGACATTAAAAGGTGAAAGTAGATGGGTTAAAACATAAACAAATAAAAGAATCAGGGATAAAAACAAAATACTAAAGAAAGAAGAGGAGTTAAAAATATAAACGAAAGGTTTCAGAGTTCGTGAAAGAGAAACTAAAAAAAGTCACCACCACCACCATTAAGCTCTCTCTCTCATCAGTCGCATTACTCTTTCAAGACTTTTTTTTTTTTCCCTCATTTAGATTCTTATAGAGATGAGAGAGATTTACAAGTAAGCCCACGTTTCTATATTCTATAGAGAGAAACAGCAAAAGTAAACGAGACGGAGACGAAGACGAAGCAAGTTGTGTAAGAAGAAGAAAGAAGAAGACGGACGGCGGTATAAAGATATTTTTTAAATTCAATTTTTTACTTGATCGGGTCTCCGTCGGAGGAGAGGTATTGTTGGCGGCGGCGGCGGAGATTTGAAGTTGTCGTTTGTTTCAAGGTATCGGTTGCTTTTGAGTTAGATTGGAGGAAACCGTTTGATTAGGTTTTTGAATTCGTGTGGGAGAGGAGAGGAGGAGGAAGAGATTACTGGGGGAATATATATTTTAATTATATAGATGAAAGCTCTGAGAAGGATTCAAACGACGTCGTCGTCTTCCAATCCTTCATCGCCATTATCATCTCCTCCTGCTTCTTCTTCTTCGTCGTCTTCGTGGATCCATTTGCGTTCTGCTCTCTTCGTTGTTGCTTCTTCATCTCCTGCTTCTTGCTCTTCTTCTTCTTCTTCTTCTGATCGGTTAGTCTTTTTTACCTCAATTCCTATATGGTATATATTTTTTTTTTTGTTGATTTTATAGAATTAGATCTCGAATCCATTGCCTTGAAATTGACTTTGTTAGACTTCATCTCCTCCTTCAGATAGATAGATTTGATTCCTTAATAATCGACGATTTACATTGATTTAATCGTATTAATTTGATAATTTATTAGCATTTGTTTGCTTATTTATTTAGCTGAATCTGTACATTTATATAATAATTCCATGGCTATTTCTGGATAATTTTATGTTTCAGTTATTCTTGAGAACAAGTAGGCAGGCACATTGTAACCTTTTTGTTTCACTGTTTTTGTTTTTCAATCAGGGCACGTCTTAAATCACCATGGTCTCGGAGGAAGAGGAAGAAGCCACTCAGACCTCAGCAGTGGAAGAGATTCTTTAATCCCGACGGTAGACTTCGGAATGGAGGAGTTGATTTATTGAAGAAAGTTCGAAGTAGAGTGAGTCTCACAGTTCCATGGACTCCTCCAGTTCACTGTCACAACCTTTTGTGGGTTGTTGATTTCTTTCTCTTATTTCATTGTAGGGTATTGAGCCGAGCATTCGGCTGGAGGTGTGGCCATTCCTTCTTGGAGTGTAAGTATACTGTCAAAATCCTATTGCAACAATCGGAATTATGCAAGACTAGTTGTTTAGTTTAGAGGAAACTTAAAACGTTGAACTATAATTGGCATAGGGAAGCTAGCTCTCTTTTTTGCCTCTTTTCTTTACGTTTGCTGATTTACGTTTTTACAAAACAGGTACGGTTTTAATAGTTCGAAAGAAGAGAGAGTTACTATAAGAAACCGGAGAAGGTGAGCGAGACTGATTGGATTACTACATGGGAAAGTTTTGTACTTTGAACTCTTTTTTCCTATTCTCTAGCTCATCTATTTTTTGATTTTTACACATGTAGAAAGGAGTATGAGAGACTACGCAGGCAGTGCAAACGGCTTCAGAAACACAATAACGGGACTCTTAAGCTAAACAGGGGGAGTGACACTATCCAAGGTGAGTACGATTGGCCTCAAGTTCAAGACACTGACAGTTCATGTTCTGATGAAGTTGTCAGTGCCCGCGAGTCTCTCTCAAGTGACGAAGACATCACTGAAGATATCGGGTACATGAGTGAAGTTTCGTGTACAGTTGAGAGAGACGGCAGTAGTTCAAGACGAATCACCAATGCTACTATCTCTACACTCAATTCCGAGTCATCAGATTCTGATTCTTCAGATGAGAGTGAAGTGGTACAGGTCTTTCACTCTTCCGATACTCCAGATGTGAGTAGTACCTATCCAGCCAACTCAACTATCCCCAGGACAGAAGAGGATTTTGTGACGTGGCAGCGTATCATTCGTCTAGATGCCGTGCGTGCTAACTCAGAGTGGACACCCTATTCTCCATCCCAGACGGTTATATCAGAGGACAGAGCATGTCGTGCCGCTGAGGCAGTTGGGTTAAAAGATTACAATCACTTGGAACCCTACAAAATATTTCAAGCTGCACGGCTCGTTGCTGTTCTTGAAGCTTATGCTTTGTATGACCCTGACATTGGGTATTGCCAAGGAATGAGCGATCTTCTCTCTCCTATACTCTCTGTAATCCCTGATGACCATGAAGTGTTTTGGTGCTTCGTCGGGTTCATGAAAAAAGCCCGTCACAATTTCAGACTGGACGAGGTTGGAATCAGAAGACAACTCAACATAGTCTCAAAGATAATCAAATCCAAAGACTCTCAGCTTTACAGGCACCTAGAGAAACTCCAAGCTGAAGACTGTTTCTTTGTGTACAGAATGGTTGTAGTGATGTTCAGACGAGAGCTAACGCTCGATCAGACACTGTGTCTATGGGAAGTGATGTGGGCAGATCAAGCAGCAATCAGAGCAGGGATGGGGAAATCTGCATGGAGCAGGATAAGGCAGCGTGCACCTCCAACGGATGATTTGGTGCTCTATGCTATAGCAGCCTCGGTGTTGCAAAGAAGGAAACTTATAATAGAGAAATACAACAGCATGGATGAGATTCTAAGAGAGTGTCATAGTATGGCAGGACAGTTAGATGTGTGGAAGCTCCTCGATGATGCACATGACCTCGTCGTTACTCTACACACCAAGATTGAACATTCATTCTCATAAATTTTGATCTCTCTTTTTCTTTCCTGCGACTTGTCTAAAATGGATTCTTGATGAACTCCCTGGTTCCGTGCAGGCCCGAATTGGGCCAATGAACTCTCTTATCTGTGAATCCTGGCCGATTGAAATGAGGCTAGAGATTGGAAGGAGTTGTTCTGGTGAAGAGAGAGGGGGTGTGTAATTTAATTAAAATAAATGTATGTGTGTGTTGTGAAGACTGTGAGAAAAGGTTGAGGAGGGCTTTTCAAAATCCCACAGGGAAAGATATTCTTTTACTTGAAAAATATATATGCATATGGAAACAAAGCTGTGCAAAGATGTTGATTTCAGGAGAATGTGTGTTTCCATGAGTCGCTGGGGTATTAAACCGGAGAGGACAGAGGAGAATCTTACTCCCGGTTAAAGAAAATATGTATTATTGTTGTATGGTTATTGGAAAAAGGCATGTTGAGTTGAATGTAATTAGTAACTAGGTAACAATCCGCACATAGTGCGGATAAATCGATCAAATAAAATTATTATAAGTAAAATTATTATTTAAGATCTAAGATTCATTTGTGTAAAACAAAATATGTGACTAAGTTTTATTTTATTTTATTCAAATTTGTGATTATTTTGTGTAAAAATATATTTCACTCATGAAATCTATGAATTTTAACGTGGTGGAGAAATTTGAATAGACTTCATTTAATAAAATATGAATAATTATCAACTTAAAAAAAAATTGTTGTTTCTTAAAGTAGAATAATATAGATTCAAATTAAATGGCTACACATAGTTTTAAATTACGTAATGAATTTTGATTTAAATCTATAATGGCATAAATGTAATTAGTATAATTAATGAGGATTATTTGCTAAAATGTGATTCGAGCTCTCTGACGACGACACATCTAACATTTTTTCAAGAATGCTTCTCTATTAATATATAGAGGATTACTCTTGTGATGACATCTTTACTTCTTAGCAGCAAGGAAGAACAGTAGCCTAGACATTAGGTAAACCGTTCGATTTCATTTAGGTTACTTCGGATATAGTAATGTATATAGGTTTATAGATTTTACAAATTCTATTTCACTTATAGAACAATCGAACCTTAAAAAGCTTTTGGGACCATGTTCGGAAAAATATACTTTTTTGGCTTTTTTCTATGTCATGGTCATCAACAACGAGTACTTATTAATTACTTCTGTGCTGCTTCATGTTCTTTCCTTTTTGTTTGCTCGTACATGTAAAATCTATCGCCGCCTTTATTCCTCATATATCTATTGAGATTTTGTAGTTCTTTGTCTTCCATGAACATGTGCTGATGTGCAAGATCACCCTCTTACAATATGTTTTTCTTCTGCTTCCATTGGTCGCTGATGTTTTCATGCTTTCCATTGCTTTTGATTTCGTCTATTCAACTAAATATGTTTCTTTTTAACGAAAAAA
The DNA here is from genome assembly GCA_023657505.1 of Camelina hispida. Lineage (NCBI taxonomy): Eukaryota > Viridiplantae > Streptophyta > Magnoliopsida > Brassicales > Brassicaceae > Camelina > Camelina hispida. The sequence continues at coordinate 23,803,480 of CP094632.1, read as the reverse complement.
AAACAAATGTTTCTTGTTGCTATGCTGTTTTAGCAAGTGTCGCGAAGAACTTGATGGATAAGAGTGACTTAAGAGAATACTTTTTCTACTAGGTACTAATCTGATGAAAATTTGTAATCGTTTATTTAGTTATTTTGTTATTTATAATGGTTTGTGACTAAAAATTCGATTTGCTTATATTTAATATTTTGGATTTTAAAAATGTTTATTGAAAACATGTCAATAAAACATTTGATGTAATGAATAAAATTGTTTAAACCTTTGTCAATTAAATGCAATTCTTGCTATAGTTGTGAAGTCAGTAAAAATATATAACTGACATGTAAAAAGAGTACTAAATATAGGTAGTAAAGGTGCTGAAAAACTTCTTTAAAAACAATGATTTTTTTCTTTGATTTTCCTTTGTTGTCTGTAATAATCACCTTCAAACATTGAATATATTTAAATCTCAACTTAATTTTATTTTTCTAAAAAACTGTGGCTAAAAAATAATATAACTTTTGAAAATAGATAAGATACTATATCTATATCTTTTATTTATCAATTTTATAATCTAATCCGTTAAACGGGACTGTTATTTATTTTATTCGATTAGATTTTTGATAAAAATTTTAACCCATGTTGGAAATTTTTTTTGATAAATTTGTCGTTATATAGATTTTATTCGATTAGATTTTTAAAATCTTAGCTGTTAATTTTTTTAAGTATGAATTAGTTTTGATTTTAATAGTTTTTTTAATTTTTCTACAATTTATTTTATTTTAAGTGTCCCCAATTTTTGTTTTTAATTAATTATATTTATTTATTTAATTAATTAATTTTAATCAAGTTTTTCTAATGGCAATTGAATGTAATTTTTTACACATTTTAAGGTTAGTTTCATATTTGTACTTCTCAATTAATATAATAGGATTTTATCAATTTCTTGTGGATGATATTTACATCTTTACTTTTTATTTATTTATTAATTATTGCAAATTATGAATTTGGAACCCCAAACTTACCGGTGTAAAAACATTAATTAACCCTTTGTCAATCATTGGGTCAATGGAGTTTCCACATTTACGTCTTTACTTATAAATACTTTTACAATCCGATTATTGTTGACCAAAAAAAAAAAAAATTCGATTATTATTTTCATATATAGTTAATTACTAATTGAACCCAATATATATATATATATATATATATATATATATATATATATATCTCATTAGGAATGTTTAACTCCAATCGATCGTATTTGAAACTCGTCTTAAAATTTTTACTAGAGTCGGACCCGCACGTACGTGCGGGGATGTTTTCATAAGTTTATTTTTATTTACAAATGAAATTGTTATGTTGTTGTTAATTAGAAATTTGTTTTGTGAAAATGTTGCAAGTTTTATTGCAAGTGTTACAAATAGTATATATATGCATATTTTTATTTCCAATATTATGCATATTTGTAAATTTATTTTGTGGAAGAAGACTAATAGTTTGTACGTGATTGTTGCATATTTTATATATGCTTACTGATTTATAGTTTGAATTATTGGTTTTAGTTTTGTAAACATGATCCAATTATGATGAATTGTGATGGATCAGCTCTTATTTATTTTAGGCCCAAAGTTTACAGTTTGGTTTTTACTTTGTGATGTACAATGGAAACATGGGCCTCGATTTTAATAGAGAGGCCCACGAGAAACTTTTTTTTTTGTTCTCATCACCTGCGGGATCTTCTCTAATAAGGAAAAAAAGAGAAGATGAACAGCTACAATTTTTATTGAAGAAACCGACTGATCGGTATTACTCTCTTCCTACCCAAATCTGTCAATCAATCGTGTTTATCATTGAACCCACCTCCTAGCTAAGCAGAGATTTCCGGAAACAATATAGATTAGGAAAGAAGAGATTTGTATGTGAACAACAAACATTTAATTTGTAAGGTAAGATCCGAATTTTCTTATTGAACTTTCATTCATTTGTCAAAAGATTTTGGGTAATATTCTTTGTTTATATGTGGATACTTTCATGTTCGTACATAATTATTTCAGAGATTTAGTTAAATTTGTTCTCAATTTTTGTTTCAATGCGCGAATATTTATTTTCATAAAAAGAAAAAAAAGTTGTTATTTTGTCAAATAGGATTGTAAATAGTTTAATTTTCCTTCATATTTGTATAATAGATTACATCATGTATCTGATTCTTCTTACATATGTTCTTTACAACTCACTTTTATAAAACAATCTCTGATTTCATTCTTTTGTTCAGATGAATGAAAATTAGAACCAAGTATAATGGAAACTTGCGACGAAGAAGATATTTACAGATAAGAATCTGTTACTATATTCACTAAACATTTTTGCCTAACCTATTCATATATTTAATTACAAATTTTTCTAATGTGTATAGGTAAATCTATACAATGAATCACAAACAAAGCCTCTCTCACGTTGGTGATTGATTTGTGGAAAAAGTTAGTGCCGGTTAGTCGATCAGTTTGTAATTCCAGTAACCTCTATCATCAGATCTATTATAATTTCGTTCTGCTAGTTTTGATATGTTATCTTTTTGGTTATTCAAGCTTATTTTAAGAAATTGTGTCATATGCAGGTGCGTTCTCTAAGTTGATGAAGTATGGGGGTTCATGAAAGACGTGCAAAGGTCTTGCACTTTGTTAATCGGTTAGTAATTTCAACCTTTATTTTCATAAAGTATAGATAGTTTAGACTTAATAAGTAGGAGTGACTTGAACGGATTAGAAAACGGACAGTTAACATGTAGTTTCGCAATATCACCATTAAACGTGTTGATCTTTGCAAGACGGAGCAAGCAAGTAACAATATGGTTCCCAGCTTGTTCACACGCAGACCACATGGTATCCGCAAATCTTCCCCATAAGGTACACGGCAACCTGTTGTCACTGTTACAAAGGTTTGTGTAAGTTAGAACCGTATTTATGACTGTATACATCATTATTTTGTCGTTAAAATATATTATACGTAGATAAATTTCAGTAATATAGGATCACCTAGTGTCTCTCAAAACAACATCAAGGCGCTTGGACATTTTCCCATTGACGTCATGAGTTACCATAGCACCAATGTTAACAACCAACGGAGCAGTTATTTTAATTGTTAAATGTTAAAAATAATCTACAAAGTACATACCGATCAAGATGTTCTCACTAAGCCCTTCATCAGCAGTGATTGTTTCAAAACTTTTCAGATCCAAATACCAATCATCTGATAGTGAAGGAGAACGGCTAATGATTGTGTTGTTTGTTAGGGACATCTTAAATACATGATTTGTTGCCCTGTACTTTCCCATGGATTTAGTCAGCTGGAAATTTTCGATGATTCTCCACTCTCCCGCAACAATCATACGGAAAAACTTGTTAACCTGGTTTTTCTTTATAGTTGCATGGATCAGAGTTCCCTATTAAAAGAAAACATAATCAGTTATTATATGTTTTGTGAACATAAATAAATAGAATGAGTAGTATCTTTGTAATATACTTACATCAACATCAGCGAGTATGACCTCCAAGGTTTCTCCGGAGAAAGACGTATACTGCCTCCAAGAATGCACAATCTTGACTTGGATATTGTCGTCTTGAAGGGCTTAATGTCAGCAAGACTTGTGAAAACATTGTTAGCAGCTATTTGTTTTTTTTGTGGTAGTATTGCAATTGTATGCTGTTTTCTGTTTTTGATTTGAGTAACAATTACATTACGTTGTACGGTTTTTATAGTCGTAGACCTTGATAGGAAAAATAGGTAAGTAGACTAAATTTCGCCATTATTAATATTCCGTAAACGTGGAATTACTCCCAAATTTGCGTAATTTCACTACTGATTGAGGAATATTAAACATGTGAGATGGATCCAATATTTTCTAAGATCGGGTTATGCATAATCGTTATAATAATCATTGAATTTGGAAAGTTGACATATAATTAGATGCGAACTAATTAAGTGAATTGATATGTTTAGTTGACTGGATCTTTAACATTCCGTATTTGACCAAATTTAGTCCTCTCAAAATTTATTTAGTTTATGTGTGAGTCATTGATTGACAAAATTTCAGGTAATCAATATCTGTTCGTTCGTTCTAATAAAACACGTAGAAAAGGTGGAAAACTTTGGACCAAAACTAAGGACACGTAATATAAAGATGGGCCGATTTGCACTATAAAAAAGCCCAACACGTTTGGATCATGATCCATATGAACATGTAATATTAGAATATAGAGGACGCGGCGATAGTATATGATTAAATGCTTCCCTTGTATTAAGCGAGTTTTCCTTTGTGTGTTTGCGAATCTTTTTAAGACCCATCAAATTCGGATCCGGTTACGTAGATCCGCGTCCTTTCACTTTTTTTTAATACAAATCTATCCTTTAATCTGTTTTTTTTGTTCTCATTATAATGGCATTTCATGTAATAATCTCCAACTTTAAGCCTACATAGTGAGGAATGCTCCCCTTTTAATAGTATAGATAGATGTAAAAATATGAACTAGATTAGTAGATTTTGGTTCTAAATGAGTTTTAAAACATTTTCTAAATTACGAGTACTTGATTAAAACTCGAAAAGAAACTAAAACGATACTAAAAAAAATCATATTAAGTTTAACTTTGTTTTGATTACTATTATTCTAAGTCCGAGAAATGGAATTTGAATCAAGACTCCTGCAAATTAAATACTAATCTATTTAAACCAAAAAAAAAACCAACACGATGCACAAATTATATATGTAGCCCATTGATATATTTGATTTCTTCTTAAAATGACATTTTTTGAGAGGACGAGGTACTTAATATTATAGTTCTCTCATTCTTTCGCTAAACTCACTACCTTGCTTTCCGCTTGTCATGGCACCGATTGTATAACATGGGTTTTTGCTTGGAATAGTCTAGGCTCTATCTACGAGAAGAAACAACGAAATGTTTGTACTTTGTAATTTTGTTTAAAAATGGAAACCGACCGACCACTAATCTCAAGTTCCAATCTCCGGTTCTTTGGTTCTTTGAAAACGGACCACTAATCTCTTTTGCTGTAAACAAAACGGTTAATTATATAGATTTCCATATATACGTGCCTCTCTGGCTATGTGATCTTGGATATTCAATGGTACAAGCAATGTTTTCACGCCCGGCCCGGACCGGCCGGTCCGACCAGTTAACCTGCGACCCGGAGACTTCACCCGTTCGGATATAGTACTAATAACCGGTAGTAATAAAACCGGCAAAACCCAGAAAAAACCGCTATTAACCCATGACCCGGTGAACCGGTTGACCCGGCCGGTTAGTGGTTCAAAAAAATTCAGTTCATTTTTGGAAAAAAATATAAAGTTTCACAGTTTCAATTATTTTAAAACCTTTTATTCCTTTAGAGTTTCGATGGCACACCTCTCATCTTCAACTTATTTGTCATCTCTGATCTCTCATACTTTGCGTAAGAAACCGTTGGTTGTTCTCTATTAATCTTTCTCTATTATTCTGAAAATTCATCTTTATTTGTGATTATCATGTGTTTAATTGATTTAGAATATTAGACTATTAGTATAATCTTTTTCAGATCTGTGTTTTATATTTCTATGTTGTGAATTTAACAGGAAATGGTAAGAGAGGAAGTGGAAAACTATGAAGAAAAAGCAGCTGCAAACCGTTCAGTCCGAAGAAAAAGTGATATTGCTTGGCCGTATGTCATTCAATCAAAGGACCCAAAGTGATAATATGATAAAACACCATCTTGGTGGCGTGAAAGGGGATACATATGTGTGTTCGAAGATTTCTGCAGATTTGCGATTGACCCGTGGTCGAACCCGGTTGACCCGGTGACCCGGTGACTCGAGAGGTAGTCCGGTTTGTAATCCGGGTCAGATTTCAAAACATTGGGTACAAGGTTTAGATATTCAACAAAAATATTTAGACCATGAATGGTTGTTGGTTTTGAAATGAGTTTTAGATTTAGATTTTTAGTTTCTATATTTTGGTTTTTAAATAAGTTTTACTTTTTTTTTTTTGAAGATTTTAGTTTTTGCAAAATTTTGAATGGTAATTTAAGATTTTAGTTTTTATATATAAATATATTAGAAAAAAGTAAAAAGAAACAGGAAAAAACTTATATTGAAAAACCCACAAAATGTGGTTCCTGAATTTTATGAAAGAATTGCAAAAATTCACCAAAATCTAGTTTTTCTAATTTTTAGGAGACCTATTTTTTTTTTATAATCGTGACTAACTAAAAAAATGGAATTTGCCAAATCAAAAGCTAAAAACTGATGCAAAATCAGATGACATTCAAGGCCTCAATGGTACAAGATTTAGATATTCAACAACATTCATGGTAGAAGAAAATGTTATCTTGGATCGAGAACCAAAGAGTCTGAAAAACCAGTTTCAAATGAGTCTGGGAAAACTTTATCAAAGAAACTAATGAACTAAGCCTTGAATGTCAAGATATTTTGAACCAATTTTAGGCATTTGATTTAGCAAAAACTAGTCAATTGGCCATTCTTGATTCTAAGAAAAGTAGATTTTCTAAAAATTAGGACCTGATTTAAATAGATTTTGGTTATTTGTTCAAAGAATCCAAAAACTAAAATTTATGGGTTTCTTAAAAGGTTTAAGTGACATTTTTTATATAAAAATTAATCTAAAACAATAACTAAAACTTAAAATATAATAACTTATTTTTTTAAAATATATTATATAAAAACCCAAAAACTAAACAAGTTACCATTGAAGATTTTACAAAACCTAAAATTACACCAAAAATCGAAAGCTATAAAAATCAAAAACTAAAAGCCAAAAACCAAAAACTAAAAATCAATTAAAAATCATATCACACAATACGGTTATTTCCTGAGTGTATTTCTGATAAAGTCGTTTAATCTCTTCAAGAAACTAGCTTTTCGGGTTTATATATAGATTCCCGATCCAAGCAAGCTTCGCCTTTTCTCATGCCATTGCTCATGGCTGTTACCGATTATCTCTTTTGTGGATTTTTTTTATATTTCTTTGGGATGTGAAAAGGATCATGCATTTTTTTATCTTATATAAGAAAACCAAAGATAAGAGATAAAGATGTGAGAATCTAGAGATTCTTTTTTTTTGTGCAAAACTAACTTCAATTAAATTAAACCGGGTTTGGTACATAGTGCTTAAGAACCATCTTTGCTAATACATCGGCTTCTAAGTTTACTTTTAGCGATACAAAGGAAAAACGAATAGATTGGAAACTAGTTGCAATATCTAGGATATCATGGAGAATCCCATGGAGTTCCTTCTGAGGAATTTCTAAAATGATGGCTTCGATTGCCTGTTTGGAATCTGAAGCAATATGGATGGTGGTGAGACCTAGGGTAGCCGCGTTGCTCAGGGCGAGATAAATCGCAGAGGCTTCAGCAAGTAAAGGTGATCTGATGTCGTGTAAGTGAGCTTGGCATTCGATTCGATCGCATCCATCTTTGTTGAAGATCCAAGCCAATCCTGCATGTCTCGAGTCTGCCCTCCAAGCTGCATCTGTAAAACAGGTGATCTCCGACCCTTCAGATCTGATCTGTTTTGTTGCTCCTACGGTGCCAGGAGGTGAGACCTCTGAGTTGTGGGCTGTGAGCCATTCTCGTCCTGCTACAAGAGCTTGAGTTACTGTATCCAAAGGGGTTGTCCTGAGCTCGTTAAAGATTAGTCTGTTGCGTGCGATCCATATTCCCCAGAGGATCCAGGGGAAAATCAGGCCATCGCCTATACCGCAAGGTGGTAGGAGGGTCAAGGTTTTTGCCTTATCAACGAGGGTGAGGATTGATTTCATGTCTTCCAGATTAAAGGGATTCCGGACAGGGAGGTTTGACCACACGGCAGTAGCAAAGCGGCAATGTAGAAACAGGTGGATCGCCGTTTCCTCTTCTCCACAGAAAGGACATTTAGCTTCAGGGTTTATCTTCCTTAATCTCAATTGCTCTCCTAGCGGTAATGCACCTCTCAACACCTTCCAGAGGAACATTTTAGTTTTGGGGGATGTCTTCACATTCCAGACATCGGTCTTCCACTTAGAGCTCGCTGGTGTAAGGTTAGTCGGGTTGTCTATTGGGGTTTCCTTGATGTTCTCATAGTATCCTGATTTGACAGTGTAATTCCCTGTTTTTGAAGGGAGCCAGAAGAGGGAGTCCGCAGCTCCATGTTTGCTTGGCCGAATAGCCAGTATTTCTTTCTCGTAATCGGGTAAGATTCGTTGGATAGCCTCTTTATCCCATTCTTTGGTTAGCGGGTGGATTAGACTTGAAACCATGAGATATTGATCTGCTTCTCTTGGTGGTCCTGTAGGGAGGAGGGTGGTCTCTAGAGACAGCCAGGGATCATACCAGACGAAAGTCGCCTCTCCATTTCCAATGGCTTTACCGAGTTGTTTTTTGAGGAGGTCCCTGCCTATGCAAATACTTCACCACCCATGGGAGGAGTTCGCTGGTGGTTGGCTAGTGAGGAAGGGTGATGATTGGCAATACCTGCCCAGTAGGATTCTTGCTAACAAGCTATTTGGCTTATTGAGGATACGCCATCCCACTTTAGCTAGTAGAGCATCATTAAACATTGTAAGTCTCTAAAACCAAGTCCTCCATCTCCCTTTGATTTAGTAAGGCTTTTCCAAGATACCCACGATATTTTATTTTTCTCATCCGGACCATCACACCAAAACCTTGCAAGGACTGACTGTATACGTTTGCACAGGGATAGAGGGAGCTTGAAGCATGACATGGCGTAGGTGGGCATTGCTGCTAGGACAGATTTCAGCATGATTAGTTTCCCCGCAGAGGATAAGAACTTTGAAGACCAGCTGCGAGCTCTTTGGCGTATCCTGTCTACAATGTTAGTGAAAAGGTCTTTCTTTTTCCTCTCAAAGAGCTTAGGGAGACCAAGGTACTTTCCACAGCCTCCTTCCTTTTGGATACCCAAGTGGTTTTTAACTCTGGTTTTTGATGAAACCGGGGTCTTCGAAGAAAAAGTTATGGCTGACTTTTGTGGGTTAATACATTGACCTGATGCATTCTTATATTTTTACAGGATTTGGAGCATGCACGCACAGGTGTCAGGATCAGACTTGCAGAAGAACATTGGGTCATTAGCAAAGAGGAGGTGGTTTAGTCGCGGACTCTTCTTCCCTACTCTGATACCCAATAGGCGCCTTCATCTTGAGCTTTGAGGCAGAGACCAGAGAGTACTTCGCTGCACAGAATGAACACAAAGGGCGAGAGGGGATCGCCCTGTCGTATGCCTCTCTGAGGCACTACGAGACTTTGTGCTGAGCCATTCATCAGATAGGAATAGGTAACAGTAGTTATACATTGCATAATCCAATTGATCCATTTCTGATGGAATCCCATTCTCTCCATGACTTGTCTAATGAATCTCCATTCAACCCTATCATATGCTTTACTTATATCGGTCTTAACAGCCATGTACACTGACTTTTTAGCTTTTGATGTATGCAGATAGTGGAGTACCTCGTGGGTAATGAGAACATTATCTGAGATTGCTCGTTGAGGCACGAAGGCAGATTGATTCTTCGAGATTAGATCTGGTAAGACTGGTTGTAGCCGTTTGGTAAGGAGTTTTGCTATAATTTTATAGTAAACCGAGCACAGAGCAATCGGTCTGTAGTCCTTCATTGCTTGAGGGTTTTTGATCTTGGGAATGAGCCTTATGTGAGTGGCATTCATATTTTGTGGCAGGATTCCTGAAGTAAAAATGCTTTAGATCTCCAGGATGATTTGTTTGCCTACCGTAGACCAGTTGGAGTGTAAGAAACTAGCTGAGAATCCATCGGTCCCGGTGCCTTATCCGCATGTATGGAGAAACATGCATTCTTAATCTCCTTGGCCGTTGGAATGGATATTAGCTTTTTATTTGTTTCCTCAGAGATGCAGGGTTTGATGGCTTCAATGACTATGTCCTCATCAATATCGCCTTCTGAAGTGAAGATCTTCTGGTAATACTCAGTGATCACGTTCAGGATCCTTCCCTCCTCAAAGTCTGCATCCCCCAGGTCGTTCTCAATCACATAAAATTTATTGATTGCTTTTCTCCCCTTTGTGATTGCATGAAAGTATCCCGTGTTTTGTTCACCTAGGGTTAGCCACAGTTGCCTGCTACGCTGCCTCCAGAAGTTTTCCTCATCCCTGTAAGCCGCTGTGAGTTCTGCATTTATCAAGGTGAGCGACTCTGCAGTGGATTCGAGGTTGGACATTGCCTCTTCTAGCTTATATCTCCATTCCTCAATTCTTTTTTGACTATTGCGATGCTTTTCTTTGTTCCACTGTATTATAGCTGTTCTAACTCTACTGATCTTTATGTCTACTTTTTCAAAGCGCATAGGGTTCCAGTGTTCAGTTACCAGTTGGGAGACCTCAGCATTGTTCTTCAGCCTTCTATCGTATCAAAACAGTCCTTTCTGGCGTCTTCTTTTCAGGTTGAAGTGGGTGATTAGGGGCCTATGATCGGAGCCTTCAAACCTCAAGTATTCGCATCTGCCAGTGGGGTAAGTCAATGCCCACTCACTATTCAACATTGCTCTGTCTAACCTGCAGAAAACTAAGTGGTCATACCGTTTTCCCCTCCAAGATAGAGGATTTCCAGAGTGACGAAGATCAAACAGGTCATTTTCCGACATAAAGGTGTGGAGGCCGATTAAGGAACCTTCAGGACGTGTTGGGCCTCTTGACTTTTCAGTTGCATCTATTATGTCATTGAAGTCGCCAGTTAGAAGCCAATGTTCAGATCTGCTCTGTCCAAAGGTTGATATTTGATCCCAGACTTGTTTTCTTTTTGCTTTATCAGGTTCACCATACACGAAGGTGACAAAGAAAGTTTTACCCTCTGCTGTTACCTTTGTGTCAATGTAATTCTGGCAGTCCGCCAGGATAAGGAGCTCAATGTTTGATCCCCAGAGAAGAGCTAAGCCTCCTCCACCAGGACTATGAGGTGAGATTAGTTTGCTCTTTGTGAAATCAAGGTGGTGAATGGGTTGGAGGTGTTACACTTGATTGTAGTTTATGCGGCTCCCTCTGTTAGTCGGCGGAGTGGGTTGTGGAACCAGTTGAGTGGTGTGGTTCAGGGGATTAGAAAACCATTAGTTATCGGTGGTGACTTTAATACAATTGTTCGTGTGGAGGAAATAACTGGTGGTAATGGTCGTTTTTCCCCTGATTCTCTTGCGTTTGGCGAATGGATTCATCGACTATCTCTTATTAATATAGGGTTCAAGGGGCATAAGTTTACATGGAAACGGGGACGTGTGAGGGATACCTTTATGGCTAAAAGGTTAGATTGTGTATTGTTGTGGACATGCTAGGCTGAAATGGCAAGAGGATACCTTTATGGCTAAAAGGTTAGATCGTGTGTTCTGTTGTGGACATGCTAGGCTGAAATGGCAAGAGGCGGTTGTAACACATTTGTCATTCCTATCTTCGGATCATGCTCCTCTCTATGTTCAGTTGAGTCCTGCGGTTGCTAGAGATCCTAGTCGAAGGCCATTTTGATTTGAAGCTGCGTGGCTGACTCACCCAAGCTTTAAAGAATTATTGGATGCTTCTTGGAGACGGGATATGTCGACTCCCAAGGCACTAGATGATCTGCATATAAAGCTCAAGGTTTGGAACAAAGAAGTTTCCGGTGATGTGCAACGTCGTAAGATAAACTTTTGAAGGAGATAACGGATGTGGTGCTTGAGCAGGAGGAGCTCATTTGGTTTCAAACATCTCGTGAGAAGTGGATAGCATTGGGGGATCGTAACACTACATTTTTCATACTTCGACTATCATTCGAAGACGGAAAAATAGAATAGAGATGCTGCGAGATGATGCTGGGATATGGACTGATGATGCATCGGAGTTGGAGCGGATGGCAGTTGAATTCTATAGGCGGCTCTATTCTATGGATGATGTGGATGGGTGTGTGGAGAAACTTGATCCTTTTGGTTTTCCCTTATTAAGCAGTGTGGAGATAGCAGACTTGCGGAAACCTATTTCGAGTATGGAAGTTGAGAATGCGATTAAAAGCATGGGACGTTTCAAGGCTTCGTGACCAGATGGTTTTCAACCTGGGTTCTATCAAGACTGCTGGGGGATTGTTGGCGAATCTGTAACACAGGTTGTAATGCAATTTTTTTGAGACCGGTGTGTTATCACATGGGATGAATGATGCGATGTTAACTCTAATAGTTAAGGTCAGTAAGCCGGAGTCCATGACACAGTTTCGACCCATTAGTCTTTGTAATGTCTTGTTTAAAATGATAACAAAGACTATGGTGATGCGCTTAAAGAAGGTGATGCCAAATCTAATCGGTCCAGCAAAGGCTAGTTTTATTCCGGGGAGGTTGAGTGTGGATAACATTGTGATTGTCCAAGAAGCAGTTCATTCTATGAGAAGGAAGAAGGTAGAAAGGGTTGGATGTTGTTAAAATTTGATTTGGAGAAAGCCTATGATAGAATTAGGTGGGATTTTCTTGAGGACACCCTGTATGCAACCAGATTGCCAGAAATGTGGGTCAGGTGGATTATGAAGTGTGTGACAGGCCCTTCAATGACTTTGTTGTGGAATGAAGAACGAACAATCATTTACACCATCGAGGAGACTTCGCCAAGGGGATCCGTTGTTGCCATATCTCTTTGTTCTCTGTCTTGAGAGATTATGTCATCAGACTGAGAGAGCGGATGGAGCAAGGGAGTGGAAACCATTTAGTATTTCGCGAGGAGGACCAAAGTTGTCTCATGTTTGTTTCGCTGATGCCCTGATCCTGTTTGGAGAGGCTTCGGTGACTCAGATTGGTGTGATTAGAAGATTATTGGCGGATTTCTGTGTTGCGTCGGCCAGAAAGTTAGTTTGGAAAAGTCGAAGATTTATTTTTCTGAGAATATCCATGAAGATTTGAAGCAGAGGATTAGTGATGTTAGTGGTATTAAAGCTACAACGGATTTGGGGAAGTATTTGGGAATGCCGGTTCTTCAAAAGAGGATAAACAAGGAAACTTTTGGAGAGGTGCTGGAACGAGTTTCTTCTTGTCTCGCGGGTTGGAAAGGGCGATCTCTGAGTATGGCAAGGCGGTTGACTTTGACTAAAGCTGTACTCTCATCGATACCAGTTCATTCTATGAGTTCTATTGCGTTACCGAAGTCGACTCTGGATTCACTTGACAAGATTTCGAGAGCTTTCCTATGGGGTACAACTCTTGAGAAGAGGAAACAACATTTGTTGTCATGGAAACGGGTTTGCAAACCTAAGTCCACAGGTGGTTTGGGGATTTGGTCTGCTAGGATGATGAACATAGCGTTATTGGCTAAGTTGGGGTGGAGGTTGTTAAATGATTTAGGGAGTTTATGGGCTGAGGTTCTACGTAGTAAATACAAAGTGAAGGGTGTGCCCAAGGGTACTTGGTCGTCTACCTGGCGCAGTGTGGGGTTGGGTTTACGAGAAGAAGTGATCCCGGGTTTGAGTTGGATTTTGGGTGATGGCCAAACAATTCTGTTTTGGCAAGATAAATGGATGTTAAATACTCCGATTGTGAAGCTTTAATAGAATCTTTACCGGCTGAAGCTGGTTCAGTAAAGGTATCTGAGGTGTGGAGAAATGGGCAGGGTTGGATGTTGGATAAGATATCTCCATATGTACCAGAGTATGTCATGCTGCGACTGTACTATGTAGTGTTGGACAATGTTACTTGTGCGAAAGATCGAATTTCTTGGGGTGAGAGTCTTGATGGGAAGTTCACAGTACGGTCTGCTTACAGTTTGTTAACTCGTGATGCTATACCTCGACCGGATCTTTGTAAACTTTTTGATCATGTATGGACGGTGATTGCTCCGGAACGAGTGAAGGTTTTTTTGTGGCTTGGAGTCAATCAAGTGATTATGACTAATATGGAGAGGAAACGAAGACATATCGGTGATGATGGTTTATGTCAGGTCTGCAAAGGAGGGGAGGAGACGATTCTTCATATGTTACGTGATTGCCCTGCTATGTCTGGAGTGTGGAGTTGCATTATTCCGCGCCGACGCCGTGATACTTTTTTATGCAATCTTTGATTGAATGGGTGTATGATAACCTTTGGGATGATGTGGTAGTGTGTGAGAGTCTGTGGTCCACATTGTTTGTAATGGCTATTTGGTGGGAATGGAAGTGGCGCTGTGGTAATGTATTTGGTACGAATGGTAAGTGCAGGGATCGCGTGAAGTTTATTAAATATTTGGCTAAGGAGGTGTTCCAGGCTCATGAGCGGTCACGGTTACAGGGGAAGGCTATTGCTCGGGTGGAGAGGTTAGTTTCGTGGATCAAACTGACAGGGAATTAGCTGAAGCTAAATACGGATAGAGCTTCTCGAGGAAATCCTGGTTTGGCTGCGGCAGGAGGTGATTTGCGTAACGCGGATGGGGTGTGGTGCATTGGGTTTGGCTTACGTATTGGGATGTGTTCTGCTCCTTTGGCGGAATTGTGGGGTGTTTACTATGGATTACATATTGCTTGGGAGTATCGTGCGACTTGTGTGGAGCTGGAGGTGGATTCAGCGGTAGTGGTTGGGTTTTTACAGACAGGGATCGATGATTCGCATCCTTTGTTCTTCCTAGTATGACTGTGCTATGGCTTTATCTCGAGGGACTGGATAGTCCGTATTTCTCACGTGTATAGAAAAACTAACCGTCTTGTTGATGGGTTAACGAACTATACTTTTTCTTTACCGCTTGATTATCATTATTTTACTGTTTGTCCCGATGTTGTTCGGTCTGTGATGTTGGAGGATATTAATGAGTCTTCGATCCCACGTAATGTTTGTTTGTAATATTTTATTTCTTAATAAAACATAGGAGACAATGTCTCCTATTTCACAAAAAAAAATAGTTTACGTTGTTACGTGTTTACAATCTATCGTCATAATGATGACTAGATCTGTTTACTTCCTCTCGCTTTTACGGTAATAAAATTGCTTTTATAGAAAAATTTGAATTAAGTTGGTCGGTTGGAAAGACCTTTACTATTAACCACTATGGATACGCATCACACGTTTATGATGGTTACTTAGCACAGTGCCACAGTAAATATTTTTTTTTAATCTTTCCACCGCCACTGATTCAGAATCAGAAGTAGAATATGCCCATTGTTATTATAATACAAATATGGAGTATCGAACAATATCAGAGAGATTAAACCGTATTTTATATAAAAAAAAATATATACCGTTTCCTAGAAGAAAAAAAACCGTATCTTAATAAACCATATTTTAGGAAGGACATGTAAATATCCTCTTGTTTTTAAAGAGTCAACTTTAATTGTTTGTCTTTAAAGAGTTGTTATACGAGTAGAGCCAATCAGCCAGACGAATCATATGGGAGACTTGCCATGCAATGCAATATTGTCTTTAATTGTTTTTCTGTTTCATTTATTTAAATTTTACTATTCTCTATAATATCATTTTAGGGAATAGAAATTTATCATGAATGGAGATTCATAGAGACTCTCTGTAACATATGCTTGTGCACAATTTTGTCCCACCCAATCTAAGTCCATACATGTTGATTGGTAAGTAATATATAAAACTCATGTAATTTATTAGTTAATTTCTTTGTTATCACCACGTTTTGCCTTTTGCTAATCACTTTTATTCTTCTAAAATTTCAAGATGTAAGTTCAGTGTTAAACAAATTAATTAATATAATTTAGATAAACCACGGGAAAAACTAACGAAATTTGTTCCTCCGATACACTTGGTTTTTGGTTCAGAATGGGGCTACAATAACACTTTCAATTTAAAAGTGTAAGATATGATCGATAAGGTTGAAATAACACACCGCAAGTAAAGTGAGGGTACCTGAAAGCGACTTCCTAGCTTCCTTGATGGCGTCGAGCTCTTCAGGCGTACCGAGACTCGGATCAAACTCCCAATAGTGTCGTCCGACGTGGTTATTGGTGGGTCGCAACCATGGACAACCTCCTTCAACGATCTTCAGCTTCCACATGATCGCTCAGAAGTCTGAAGAATTCGGATCAGATCTATAACACCAAGATAGAGAGAATTGTGGAATTTTGGTTGAAATCAAAGATTAAAGATCATTGCTAAGTTTTTGGTGGGGATAGAGATTAGAGAGAGTGAGTGGATGTGTCACCGAGAGAGTTACAATATTTTATTTTAACTAATAGACCTGATTTTTCATTAAAAGTACTCATATATTGGATATGTGCATTAAATATTTGCAATTTTGTTATTTTATTAAGTAGATGTATGTAGACAGATCTCATATTTTTTTAAAATTAAATCCAAATATATTTTAGTTTTTTTCCTTATTTGTATTTTGTTAACTATTTACAAATAGTTTATTAATATACAGTTTAACTATGCAAAGCAAGACTCAAAATACAATATCTATTTTCAAATTAATTTCGATTATCGTTTTCTATAATTAATATTTAGTCTAACTACACAAATCCCATAATAATAATATTTTACATACATCATACCAAAAGATGGGTCACATAATTATAAAATATAATATAATTTAAAATACTATTATCTCTACATTGTAAACGAAAAATAAATCACAAAAACAGTATATTTGTTGACAAAATTAAATTAAATGAAAAATAAGGATATCCTAACTATAAATAAACAACTACATCTACAAGATGGAAATTATACACTACATAATAGATTTATGTAAAATTATAGTACATTTAAAAGATACAAAAATTAGTATTTACATATATAGTTAATATAATAAATAAATTAAATTTAGTATTTCTAAATGAAAAATATAGCCCCGCGGTGTACCGCAGGAGAATATCTAGTCTATATACAATATACATTTTTGGAGGCATTTATAAAATCATGAAATTGTCACTTATTTACTGGCATGCCATTGGCATTAAATAATTAATTTAATAAAAAATTAGCTCTATTTATATTCTTTTTTTTTTATTGAAACTAAATGTTTTAAAAGATAACAAACATAATTGTAAATATATACAGATTTTATTTCTTTATTTTTAAAAGAGGTAAGTGAAAAGGTATTGTTCTTTAAAAATTTGAAAAACTGATTTGATAAAAAGTGACATTTAGTCAGATCGGGATACCGATTGGCTAGGGAATTAATAAGGGATGTTAAATATGGGCCGACGTGTACGGCTTTACGGCTCATTCTTGGAAACTTGATGTACCCTCCAAAATCCAACATTTTTTCTGGCAGATTGGCTCGGGTACTCTACCTGTGTTGGAGCGTCTCGCATATCGGGGTGTTCGGTGTGATACCGTGTGTAAGAGATGCGATTCGGCGGTGGAAACTATAAACCATGCGCTCTTTGAGTGTCCTAGGTCTCGATGTATTTGGGAGGTGTCGCCTTTACGGCTGGATCAATGGGGCTTTCCATACACATCGATTTATGCGAATTTAGATTTCATTTTTTGGCGGGCATCTTCGCAATCTGGGGCTTCGGATGTGGGCATTCAACTACCCTGGATTATTTGGTCCATTTGGAAAGATAGGAATAAAAAGGTTTTCCAGGGTATTGAGGGTGAACCTCTAGGGATTTTGAATCAGGCGACTACGGATAAATTATTGTGGGAGGAGGCCAAATCTTACTCAGTGAATTATCTGGTCCCCCCGTCTTTTACGGAGGATAGGGGATCCTCTTCCCGATGCCAAGTGGATGGTTCTTGGAAAAGTACATACCCCTACCAGGGTTTGGGCTGGTGGTGCTGCAGTGGAGAGCTTACAACAATCCTGTTGGGAGCACGGAGTCATCGTCGGAGTTCTTCTCCTCTACATGCAGAACTACAAGCGTTGATCTGGGCTATGGAGTCTTTACTGGTGGCTGGAGTCGATTGTCAGGTTTTTGAGACGGATAGTGTGGAGCTAACGGCGATGGTGCAGGCACCGGAAGACTGGCCGGCTTTCTCTAATCTGCTGGAGGATTTCTCATTGCTTCGAAGTTCCTTTCCCTCCTTCTCCCTCTCCAGGATTCCTCGCGATGACAATGTCAGGGCCGATTGCCTCGCTCGATCTTCACGAACCCTACCTTCAGATTCTACCTTTGTAAACTCGTATCCTCCTGTTTGGGTAACCAATCATGGAGTTCTCTTTTAATTTTAATATAGTTTGGTTGGAAAAAAAAAAGTGACATTTAGCCTCACATACTATATTTTACTTTCACGGGTTTCGTATAGTATGATGAGTTTTTGTGGATTAAAAATCTTTGAACATGTTGTGTGATCAGCCTAACATGGCGGGTTTGGACTATAGAACCAACAATAAAAATATTAGTTTATTTCATATATTATAGATTTGTAGTAATAGTTTAGAAAATTAACTTATAAATTATTTAGGATATGAACTACAAATATTACACATACTACAACACATACTTAATATTCCAAAAAAAAAAAATTGTATACACATAAAAATATACACTAACATACCATATATGTATATACCTCTGTTTAATTATAGAAAACAAAACTAAGTGTTATAAAAATTTATATTCTATCTAATAACAAATTTAATATAATTAGGTTATAAACTGTATGAAACGTAAGAAATATAACAAACATTCTAAAAAAATTATAAATTAATTAGATAAAAGTTAATTAATTGGGAATTTGAAAACTAAATACACCGCGGGTGAAAACCTAGTTTTTGTTGTAAAACATTGAGGATGGATCTCCATAACCGGCCCATACACGTCCAAGCCCATAAGGCCCATGATCTTGTCTATTTCATGTTCCTAGTCGGTTTGTACTTAAGGTTTATCTACTCCTATATATATGTATTATTTCGATTGAATCAATAATAAGAAGAAGAGAATACAACCTCTAGTTTCTCTACTTTCATAACACGAAATCAGCACGAGGTTGCTCTAAACCCAACTGAAAAAATTCCCAAAACCCTAAACCGCCGCACATCAGCCCTTGTTCATTCAAGCTCAAAAACGGAGGATAAGTTTGTGACCGGTCCGTGAGTTCGTGATCAAGCTCGAGGTTCGTGGTCTGTTTGTGATCAGCTTGTTTGTTATCCGAGGTCTTTAGCTCCCGGATCAATTCCATTCAACCCCAAAAGGTGTCAAGGTAAACAATCAAACTTATCAGGACATATGTATCGAATTTGGTCCTTAATTCTATTAGAACCCTAAAACATACAATTACACAATCAACAAATCTAAAAATCCTAAAGCTATAAACCCTAAAATTATAAATCATTAAAATTCGATTGCTTGAGGTTAAGATCTGCTTAGGATAGTTTGATTGTTATTTGCTTATACTATGATTTTGCATGAAACCTTAAAACTAAAAACCTAAAATTGAAACCCATAGAGGAAAAATATTAAATTGATTGTTCTATGTTTTAAATCCGATTATTATTGATTGTTTGCTTAAAATCAAAACCCTAAAATCAAATCTTAAAATCGGAACCCTAAGAGAAAAACATATTTGCATGTTTCCTAAAACCTAAATCCCATTCAGAAAAGGAAAACTTAATAAAAGGAAAACCTCTAAAATAGAAAATTGCTTGCATGTTTCTCTTGTTCATACTAGATCATAAATTTGTCTAGGATTATTTTCATGCATAGAATTAACCATGAAATTATGTATATGGGCACGACATGTTTTGGTCTTAATACCTCATGGCCTAGTCTAAGGGAGGTGTATTCAACTTGACATTTTAAGTGATTTGTGTGAAATTTACAAATTCTATGTTATTCAATCATGGATTTTAAAAAGTCTATTAAAATCTACTGTTATTGAACTAATGATTTAAAAATCTACTTTAAAATCCATTAAAATCCCTTGTTATTGAACTGGTGATTTAAAAATCTACTTTAAAATCCACTGTTATTCAAAACAGTTTTGTGGATTAGGATTTTAATAATTTTTAGGATTCTGGAGGATTCTGGAGAATTTGTTTAGTTAAAAATACAGAAATCCAAATCTCATGGTTTTAGGTGGGATTTGAAAGAATTTTACAGAAAATCATATGAACTTCCCTAAAATCTATCAAAATTCTCAATTTCCTAAATCCCTTCAAATTCTCCAAAATCATGGTTTGAATACACCCCCCTAAATTGGTGGCATGGTTCGGTCTTAAAAACCGTATGGCTAGACGAAAATTAATTGCATGGTTCGGTCTTAAATACCGCATGGCATAAAACTAAATCGTTTATTTGATTTTCTTATAGATGTCAAATATCAACAATCTCCAATATTCTATACTTAATGTTTATGGAGACAACTACTTACAATGGGCATTGGATACTAAGATTATCGTGAAATCGAAGGACTTATGTGAATGTGTTGAGGACGATAATGGAAAGGTATAAGGCGATCTTGCTAATACGCCATCACCTTGCTGAGAGTCAAGAACCAGTACCTTACCATTGAGAATCCTCTTGGCCTTTGGACAGGGTTGAAAAACAAATATGGACACCAAAAGACGGTGCTCCTACCAAAGGCTCAATTCGATTGGAAAAATCTCAGAATCCAGGATTTTAAATCCGTGGAAGAGTATAATTTAGAGCTGTTTAAGATAGTCTCAATCTTTAAATTATGTGGTAAGGAGGTTACTGAGGAAGAGTTGCTAGAGAAAACATTCTCAACCTTTCACACAAATAACATACTGCTTCAGCAACAATATCGTGAAAAGGGTTTTAAGACATATGAAAGTCTAATTTCTTGTTTGCTGCTTGCTGAGCAGAACAATGAGTTATTACTGATGAATAGTGCTATGAGACCTCCTGGTGCAACCCCATTACCAGAAGCCCACAAAACTGAAGTGAACCAAAAAGAGCCTAAAAGGCCTAAAGAGACTAAAGAGTCTAACTACGTCCATAGAGACAAGTATCACGGCCGTGGTCGTTGTCTTGGGAGAGGACGTGGTGGTCGTGGAAATTACCAAGGAAACAACTATGATGGTTATGGCCGTGGGAACCGATCCGACTTTGGTCGTGGTCGAGGTAGAGGCCGCAGAATTTTCAAACCGCAACACAAGACTAAATCGGTTTGCCAGCGATGTGGTATGGGGAATCATTGGGCTAAGACGTGCATGACACCTAAGCATCTTATTGATCTCTATCAAGAGAGTTTGAAAAAAGAATCCTGAAGCTAACCTGGTTCATCTCGATGGTGAGGGAGATTTCGACCATGAGAAAGATGATTTATTGGAATATGAGACTTCGGATTGCCTAAAAGTGAATAATTAAAATTTGATATTTATTGTTTTGATTTATTTTAATTTCCATGTTTATGACTTTGAGTTTTATTGAATTATGATTTTGGTTTAAATTCCGTTATTTTATTTCCCTTAAATATGAAATTGTTTATTTTATTACTTTATGTTTAAAACATAAATTCTTGTCCATATTAGAAATGGCTGAAGACAAGAACATATTTGTGGTGGATAGTGGATCAAGCCACACAATTTTGAAGGATAAGAAATACTTTGTTAATCTCATTTTGAAAAATGCCAATATTAGCACAATAGCGGGTATAACAAGTCTAATTGAAGGCTACGGCCAGGCCCATATTCTTTTACCTAATGGCACACATCTTGAAATAAGTGATGCTTTATATTCACCCAGCTCAAAGAGGAGCTTACTGAGTTTCAAAGATATTCGTTTGAATAGTTTCCATGTTGAAACTAAGGGTGAAGTAAACCAAGAGTTCCTGCATATTACTGAAATCACCCAAGACCATAAGAAAGTCCTAGAGACTATACCCGTATTATCTACTGGTCTTTACCATGCTAAAATTAATATGATATAAGCTAATATGGCAATGAACAAGATGTTCAATGAACAATTCACTTTATGGCATGACCGGCTTGGCCATCCCGGTTCTAACATGATGCGTAAGCTGATATTAAATTCAAATGGGCACACTCTTAAAGAGAGACGAGTTATCACTAAAAATCTCACATGTGTAGCATGTGCACAAGGGAAACTCATTATAAAGCCATCACCAGTAAAAGTCACTAAAGAGACTTTAAATTTTCTGGAAAGGATACAAGGAGATATATATGTACCAATACACCCACCTTGTGTGGACGTTTAGATATTTTATGGTTCTTATTGATGCATCGCACAGATGGTCACATGTTTGTCTATTATCCACAAGAAACCTAGCATTTGCTAGACTGTTAGCCCAAATCATAAGACTGAGAACACACTTTCCATATTTTCCATTTAAGACCATACGTCTAGACAATGCTGGTGATTTTACGTTCCAAACGTTTAATGATTATTGTATGTCCATGAGGGTAAGTGTGGAACATCCCTTGGCACATGTACATACACAGAATGGATTAGCTGAATCCTTCATTAAACGAATTCAATTGATTGCTCAACCATTACTCATGAGGTCGAAGCTTCCTGTGTCGGCTTGGGGACACGCAGTATTACATGCAACAGAGCTTATACGCATCAGGCCATCTAGTGAGCATAAATATTTGCCATCCCAATTACTAACGGGTCATGAACCAGACATATCCTATCTAAGGACATTCATGTGTGCCGTTTATGTACCTATTGCTCCACCACAGAGAACAAAGATGGGACTTCAAAGGAGGCTAGATACACGGATTATGTTTATGTTTATGTTTAGAGCCAACCACAGGTGATTTATTTAAGGCTAGATACGCGGATTGTCAGTTTGCTAAATCCGATTTTCCTACATTGGGTGGAAAGACAAACAAGCTGGTCAAAGAAATATCATGGAATCAAACATCCTTAAATTGGCAAGATCCTCGGACTCTAGCATGTGAGGCAGAGGACCAAAAGATTATACATTTACTAAAGCTAGCTAATCAATTGCGAGATTCCTAGCAGGGGCGGTAAGCCTGTGCAGGGAACCGAGAGGAGGTGGGAGGCTACGCAGACGCAGTGTGACGCGGGTTGATTCAAGTGTGGGAGCAAGGATCACAAGTTTGCTAGTTGTCCCAAGAAGAGTGCTCCGACGGCAGGGGTTCGTGTATGCTATCATTGCAGAGAGCTAGGGCACATCAGGCCCTTGTGTCCCAAGTTGCAGCCGGCAGCAGTGCAGCGTTGCAGCAGGTGCAGCCTGGAGGTCAGCAGGTGGCACAGATTGAGCAGGCGCCACGGGTTTACACGACTGCAGAGACTGGTGGAACCAGTGCCGGGGCGATCAGAGGTATAATTTCTGGTACTTAAGCTTTGTGAATTTTAGTAGGTTCAGATTTTATGTTTTTCCTGTGATAAAGTGTTAGGTTCTCAACAAATCAGGTTTGTGTAGGGACCTTTTTGGTGGGTGGGTTTAAGTCCCATGTTATGTTTGATTCTGGAGCTTCTCATAGCTTCATTACTCCGGAGTGTGCAGAGAGTGCGGGAATCAGAGGGGATCCCAGAGAGCGTACAGGAGTTGTCAGAGTTGCGGGAGGCAAGTTCCTGAGAGTTGTTAGACGAGTTAGAGGAGTTGATATTCAGATCGCAGGAGAGTCATGGTCAGCGGATTTGCTTATCAAGCCAGTGGAGTTGTATGACGTTATTCTCGGGATGGATTGGTTGCATCGGCATATGGTGCATTTGGATTGTCATCGGGGTAGAGTGGAGTTTGAGCGTCCAGGAGGGAAGTTGGTTTTTCAGGGTCTCATGATCTTGGCCATTAAGGCTGGGAAGATGATCGAGAAGGGCCGTGAGGATTATTTGGTTACTATATATATGCCAGAGTCAGTGGGGAAGTCTATGGTTAGCGGTATTTCGGTAGTGGAGGAGTTTGAGGATGTGTTTCAATCATTGCAGGGATTACCACCATCTCGGTCGGATCCTTTTACTATTGAACTGGAACCGAGGACGACGCCGTTATCCAAGGCTCCTTACAGAATGGTTTCAGCAGAGATGGCAGAGCTGAAGAAGCAGCTATATGACTTGTTGAGTAAGGGATTCATCCGTCCTAGTGTATCACCGTGGGGAGCGCCGGTGTTGTTTGTGAACAAGAAGGATGGAAGTTTTCGATTGTGTATTAATTATCGGGGTTTGAACCGGGTCACTGTCAAGAACAAGTACCCTCTTCCTAGGATTGATGGGTTGTTGGATCAGTTTAAAGGTGTTACTTGGTTCTCCAAGGTAGATCTGGCATCGGGTTATCATCAGATACTGATAAATGAGGCTTATGTGAGGAAGACGGCTTTCAGGACAAGGTATGGGCATTATGAGTTTGTGATGATGTCTTTCATGTTGACTAACGCGCCAGCAACGTTTATGAGATTGATGAACAGCGTGTTTCAGGAATTTCTAGACGTGTCTGTCATCATTTTCATCAACGATATCCTGGTATATTCTAAGAGTCCTGAGGAGCATGCAATGCATTTAAGGGCAGTTCTGGAGAAGCTGCGGGAGCAGAAGTTTTTTACTAAGTTGAGCAAGTACAGTTTTTGGCAGCGTGAGATGCGTTTTCGCGGTCACATCGTTTTTGCAGAGGGGGTTTCTGTAGATCCGGAGAAGATTCAGGCTATCAGGGATTGGCCTAGACTGCAGAATGCCACAGAGATCTGGAGTTTCCTTGGTTTGGCAGGTTACTACAGGAGGTTTGTGCAGGGTTTTGCAAGTAGAGCACGCCCTATGACTAAGTTGACAAGGAAGGATGTCCCTTTTGTGTGGTAACAGTAGTATGAGGAGGGCTTTGAAAGCCTTAAGGAGATGTTGACTACTACACTAGTGTTGGCTTTACCAGAGCAGGGAGAACCCTATGTGGTTTATAATGATGCATCTAAAGTTGGTTTGGGGTGTGTGCTGATGCATCATGGGAAGGTGATTGCCTATGCTTCGCGGCAGTTGCGGAAGCATGAGGGCAACAATCCTACTCATGATTTGGAGATGGCTTCTGTAGTTTTTGCCCTGAAGATTTGGAGATCTTATCTTTATGGTGCAAAGGTACAAGTGTTTACAGATCATAAGAGCCTGAAGTACATATTCACTCAGCCTGAGCTGAATTTGAGATAGAGGCGGTGGATGGAGCTTGTGCCAGATTATGATTTGGAGATAGCTTATCATCCTGGTAAGGCTAACACGGTTGCAGATGCTCTGAGTCGGAAGACGGTAGCTTCGGCTCAGGAGTAGGAGATGGAGTCTCTGGTAAGAGAGATCAGTGCTTTGACCTTGTGTGCTGTTTCACAGGAACCGTTGGGGTTTGGAAGCAGTTGATAGAGTAGATCTTCTGAGTAGGGTGCGGTTGGCTAAGGAGCAGGATTTGGGCTGGTGAATGCCTCAAAGGATGTGTATTCAGAGTATCAGGTCTCAAATAATGATACTATTTTGGTGCACGGTCGGGTTTGTGTGCCAAAGGATGAGGAGTTGAGATAGGAGATCCTGAAAGAGGCTCATGCGAGCAAGTTTTATATTCATCCAGAAGCGACTAAGATGTACCGTGATCTCAAGAAGTACTATCAATGGGTCGGGATGAAGAAGGATGTAGCTAGTTGGGTCGCGAGGTGCAACGTGTGTCAGCTAGTGAAGGCTGAGCATCAGGTTCCAGGTGGGTTTCTGAAGAGTCTACCCATTCCTGAGTGGAATTGGGATATGATCTCTATGGATTTTGTGGTAGGATTGCCAGTGTCTCAGACTTTTGATTCTATTTGGGTCATTGTGGACCGGTTGACTAAGTCAGCACATTTTCTGGTCATTAAGAAGACTGATGGAGCAGCGGTCTTGGCTAGGAAGTATGTGAGAGTGATAGTCAGATTGCATGGGGTGCCAGCGAGCATTGTGTCTGACAAGGATTCTAAGTTCACTTCGGTGTTCTGGAAAGCATTTCAGGCAGAGATGGGCACTAAGGTGCATATGAGTACAACTTATCATACCCAGACAGATGGACAGTCAGAGAGAACGATCCAGACGCTGGAGGATTTGCTGAGGATGTGTGTTTTGGATTGGGGTCGCCATTGGGCAGATCACCTGAACCTGGTAGAGTTTGCTTACAACAACAGTTATCAGGCGAGTATTGGGATGGCTCCTTATGAGGCTCTGTATGGGATGCCGTGTCGTACACCGTTATGCTGGACTCAGGTGGGGGAGAGGAGCATGTTCAAGGCAGATTTTGTTCAGGAGACCTCGGAGAAGATTCGGGTTCTCAAGCTGAACATGAAGGAGGTTCAGGATAGGCAGAGGAGTTATGCTAATAGGAGGAGGAGAGATCTTGAGTTTCAGGTAGGAGACAGAGTGTACCTCAAGATGGCTATGTTGCGGGGTCCGAACAGGTCATTGACTGAGACTAAGTTGAGTCCGAGGTATATGGGTCTGTTCAGAGTGATTGGGCGGGTTGGACCAGTGGCATATAGACTGGAATTACCTAAGGTTATGCGTGCATTCCACAAGGTTTTCCATGTGTCTATGTTACGGATGTGTCTTCGTGAGGATGATCAGTTGTTGGCTAAGATTCCTGAGGATCTTCAGCCTAACATGACTTTAGAGGCGAGACCAATGAGGGTTCTCGAGAGGAGGATCAAGGAACTTTGAAATAAGAAGGTTCCTTTGATGAGAGTCCTTTGGGACTGTGATGGTGTGGAGGAGCAGACTTGGGAGCCTGAGACGAGGAAGAAGGCAAGGTTTAAGAAGTGGTATGAGAAGCAAGCCGCGACTTGAACTTGTCTAGCCTGGTCCCATTTGTAATCCGTGGCTGGAGCGGGAATGGAGTATTTATTCTAGCCCATCTCTCTTGTTTACTCGGTCGCTTGGGGTGGTTGGTTGTGCGATTCAGTAACAAGATGAGGTGGTGCTCGGGGTACAAAGTTTCTGTGAGACGGGGTTTTTGAGGAAGTTTCCTGAAATAGAAGTTTCCAAAAGTGGAAAGTTTCTAAAAGTGGAAAGTTTCTAAAAGTGGAAAGTGCTAAAAATGGAAAGTTTATGTGAGTTAGAATTTGTCCATTTTTAGTTGTGGAGAGCCTTGGAGGGGCTTGTGTGGCCTTAGTAGCAGACTTTTGAGTCATTGTGCCGTGTGTGGTAGTCTTTTTGGACATTGTGTGGCATTTGTGGCGGGCTGTTTAGCCAGTTGTGTGGTTTTTGTGGTGGATTGTTTAGCCAGATGTGTGGCATTTGTGGCGTGCTTTTTAGCCAGAGTGCCTGTTTAGGCGGTCCTTCGGGACAGATGGTCTTTGTGATGGTCCTGTTTAGGACAGATGGTCTTTGTGACGGTTCTGTTTAGGACAGATGGTATTTGTGACGGTCCTGTTTAGGACAAATGGTCTTTTTGACGGTCATGTTTAGGACAGATGGTTTTTGTGATGGTCCTGTTTAGGACAGATTGTTTGGCCTTTGTGACGGTCCTGTTTAGGACAAATTGTTTGGTCTTTGTGACGGTCCTGTTTAGGATATATTGTTTGATCTTGGTGACGGTCCTGTTTAGGACATTTGTTTGGCCTTGTGGCATGTTTATGATCCTTGTGTGGTCATGAGGTATTCCAGTGAGGGGGATATGTGGTTGGTAGGACATTGAGATGTTTTACGCGAGCCACGGGAAGGAAACCTGGATAGGGATAGGACTCAGACGTGTTCAAAATTGTTTGCTCGCGACTCTTGGGGGACTTTGGTTCTCCTAGTACTGTCATATTCTGAGACTCTGTGGCTTGGGAGAATGGTTGGTATATCGATTTCGGATGACGATCCGGGGGTGATATGTCTATATTTTGTCTCTGCTAAGCATGTTTTTGTCATGCATCTAGTTAGGATAACTAATTGTTTTACATAAATTTCTAGTCTCTTTTGTACACTTTGCATACCTAGGTAGTTCTTGCATTATCTTTGCATACATCATGCATTTTGGAGTATTTCAGGTATTTAGGAGACTTTGGAGTCAGGCCGTTCGAGTCGCACCCATCGAGTCGCGCTGTTCGAGTCAATCTCGTGCCGTTCGAGTCGCACCCATCGAGTCGCGCCGTTCGAGTCGACCACCGTTCGAGTCGACGTCACTCCACTCAAGCCAACGCCATCACTCACTCGAGCCACTACTCGTTCGCACATGTCAGGAAGACGTTCCGTCTTACACGCTTCAGGAGATTCCCAAACCGACTCTTCATCTTGTCGTTTTAAGTTTTAGGGATTTTATGTCTTTACTATAAATACGTTTTGTTAAGTCTTTGCGAGATCATCTTAATTTTTATCTCGTTTTCTTTTGTAAGGTTGACCTAGCCACCAAAAACGTATTCCGATCTTGTAATCCAGATAGCTTTGATTTTATTGAGTTTTTGCATTGGATTTCTTCTACAAAGTTGTTCTTCTCATTTTTATCTATCTAAGAATACTTGTTTCAATGTTTTCTGAGTTTGTATTGTTGATGATGATTTTCGGATCTGAGTAGTGCGTTAGTTCTTAAGGATGGAATATATTAAGTGGAGGATCTTAGGATGTAGAGTGTTTAAGCGTTGATTGTATGATTCCCTTCTGGACTAGAGTAAGAAATATTAGTTTCTCTCTGATCAATTGGGACTAGGTTCGGAGACATTTCCACACCCAAAAGTGTTTGATGAAATGTTTGACCAACTAGTGTCAGAGACTTACGTTCCTAGCCTAAGAGATTAGTTGTCTAGGATGTTTGTTGACGTGAATGAACTTGTTTGTCATGCCTGCTCGACCATGTTTCTCTAGCGAAAGCTAGGTTTGGAAGTGGTTGAGTCTGAGTAGCTTCTGTCAAGAGATTGGATTAGCAAAGTCGTGATGTTCATTGTTTAGGGATAGATTGCTTGTGGCATGTTAAACACTCTGTAGATTAGGATACTCCACCGATGTCAATTACTCCCATCCTTAGGACCTCTTTCCTGAGACTGTTCCGTTTCTTGCTTTTTAGTTCATGCTTAGACTCGTTTATGTTTTTATTCATTTTCGCTTCTTGTCATGCATTCTTGTTTCTAGTTCTGTGACTCATTTCCGCTTTGTATTGTCATAATTCTAGGACTGTTAGAAAAACACTCTCTTTGAATTGGCTTGACTTGTGATTTCTTGATTGCATCTTGATTGCTAGTAAAGTTTCCCATTTGGATTGACACCTTAAGTACTACACACTACATAAGGTTAATTGAACCTACTAGGATAGACACAAAAATCTTAGTATCAATTTGCGCGCCGTTGCCATTTGGGAATCGTTTTGCTATATTTAAGATTTCAAATTTTGCACGATCAAGTTCTGTTACACTTATCATTCTGAGTACTAACTTGCTTTAGTTTTCTGCTTGTTTGTTTTGCATCTCAGGTACCTGTTGATTGCAGCCTTGCATGCACACCAGATCAAGAGGGCATCAGAATTTCCTTCCTGTGATCGACGAAATCAATCGGTTGCAACGCCCACGACAAGCTCGTCAACCCACTGATCATCCCACACACGTCACTATGGAACAACAGAATGAACTACATCAGGAACACGAACATTGGTTCTGGGATGCACCGAACACTCATACTCAACGTGCTGGAATCGTCCCTCCCGCCGTGCAGAACAACAACTTCGAGATCAAAAGTGGTCTGATCACCATGATCCAAGGAAACAAGTTTCACGGGTTGCCTATGGAGGATCCACTCGACCACTTGGACGAGTTTGACCGTCTTTGCAGTCTCACAAAGATCAACGGCGTGAGTGAGGATGGTTACAAGTTGTGCCTCTTCCCTTCTCCCTGGGAGACAAGACTCATCAATGGGAGGAAAAACCTTCCCAAGGATCAATCACCACCGTGGATGGTTGCAAGAAAGCATTCTTGGCCAAGTTTTTCTCCAACTCCAGAACAGCACGTCTCAGGAATGAGATTTCCAGTTTCACTCAGAAGAGCTCAGAATCATTATGTGAAGCATGGGAGCATTTCAAGGGTTACCATAGCCAGTGTCCACACCATGGTTTCAGCAACGAGTCACTGCTGAGCACTCTATACCGTGGTGTACTTCTAAAAATCCGCATGCTGCTTGACACTGCTTCTAACGGTAATTCCCTGAACAAAGACGTTGATGAAGGATGGCAATTGGTTGAGAATCTCGCTCAGTCAAACGGCAACTACAATGAGGATTATGACCGCACAGTTCACGGCGACGCTGGGTCTGAAGAGAAGTACAAGAAGGACCTCAAGAATGTCAATGCGAAGCTTGACCGTATCTTGCTGGAGCCAGCCGAGGAGCGTCCACTTCGTCTCTGAGGACCCTTTCCAAGTTCCAGATGGGGAGGGTGAGCAGTGAAGAGATCAGCTATGTTCAGAATCAGGGTGGATACAACAAAGGTAACAACCCCTCCCGAAACCCAATTTGTCTTACCGAATACCAATGTTGATAATCCACAAGATCAGTATACCCGCCTCAACAACAACAGCAAGGGCAACAAAAATCTTTTGTGCCTTACAATCCGGGATTTGCTCCAAAACAACAGTTCCAGCAGGGTTACCAAGCTCCCTCAGGACCACCCAGTGGATGATCCGCCCTCAACCAGTTCAGCCTACTCCAACCCCAGATCAAGAAATAAAGCAGATGATGCAACAAATTCTTCAGGGCCAAGCTAGCGGTTCCATGGATACTGCAAAGAAGTTCGCTGACCTAGTCAGAGGATGGAATGTTCCTACAATGATTTTGAACGTAAATTCGAAACTTTGAATTCGAAGATAAGGTACATGGAGGGCCAATCGGCTTCTACTTCTGCCCCAAAGCCTGGCCAATTCCCAGGTAAAGCTGTTCAGAACCCAAGGAGGTTCACCAATGCCATTACGCTGAGAAGTGGGAAAACATTGCCTCCCAGGCAAGGATGTTCCCGACGTCACTGAGGACAGTGAGGACTTAGCTGGGGAGGTATTATTTGTCAGGATGACACTCAGATGGAGGAACCAGTCGAAGCAGTCAAAGACCCGGTGAACCAGTTGAAGCAGTCCGAACATGAAGCGGTTAGGAGCCTGTTGTTCTGAAGACAGACGCGCGAGTTCCATCCCTCCACCGTACACCCCACACTGAGCAAGCAAGCAGCTTACTGAGAAGTACAAAGCCTTGTCGAAAAACAAGTCAAAGAGATTGAGTTGGAGGGATGCCATTGCTGGATGCATTCGCACTTGATTCCTCACTACCAGAAATTCTACTCAATGACCTAGTAATTGGAGAGATCAAAAGAGGTCAAGGACATGTCGGTACTGAGTCTTCGCAATGAAGTGCAATCATTCAGAAAAAGATTGTACCCAGTAAGCTCAAAAGGATCATTCACTCTACCTTGCTGCCTTGGACTATGTCTTTTGATAGATGCTTATGTGATCTTGGCGCTTCAGTTAATCTGATGCCTTTCTCTGTGGCTAAGAGTTTGGGTTTCACAAGGTTTATAGGGATGCGACATCTCCCTCATCCTTGCAGATAGATCTCGAGTGAGACTTCCACATGGTATCTTAAGGACTTACCCGTCGGATCATAGACGTGGAAGTGCAACCGACTTCGTGGTTTGGAGATGGATGAAGAACCTAAATAATCACTCTGATTTTTAGGAAGACCGTTCTTAGCAACTGCTGGAGCCATCATTGATGTCAAAAGGCAAGATTGACCTCAATATGGGCGACGACTTCACTATGAAGTTTGACATCAAGGATACCTTGAAGAAGCAAACGATTGGAGGACAAGTTCTTCTACATTGAAGAGATGGATAAATTGGCTGATGAG